>JAUDZF010000005.1:0-2400000 GCA_030407055.1 Armillaria mellea
CTAACCCTAACCCTAACCCTAACCCTAACCCTAACCCTAACCCTAACCCTAACCCTAACCCTAACCCTAACCCTAACCCTAACCCTAACCCTAACCCTAACCCTAACCCTAACCCTAACCCTAAGTACGGCGCCTTGGGTAGCCAAACAAACAAGTCATTGGCTCATTTGGTTGTGTATGGCAGGCGCATTTGGCTGCCTCAAGCCAGCGTATATGCGCCTGAAACGTTGCCATAGACGTCCGTAGAGATGGGCCATGGCAGCCCAAGATATGAATACATAATAGGGCATGTCATCGAGTGAATAAATCACATGAAGTTGGTACTAACACATGAAATGGCCGAGTGAGACATTTTCTTAAAATAGACGGCTTCCGATCACCAGTAGTGCTCCTCCGTCCCCATTTCCACTGCATTTCTGCAGTATTTCGCCAGCGTGGAACGCCCTGGGCACCGGAAATGCTCCAAGTTCGTGCCCATCTGTTCACCTTTTCAAGGGCTACAGATGGTGGCGAAATCGGCATTCTACGACGCCAACAGCATTCCACGCTGGCTCTTTACTGGATTTCCAAACATTCCTGACCGGCACGAGCTGGCATCGACGAAAAACGCCCCGGCTGGAGCGCGGAAAAGGCGTGGGGAGAGGTCCTGTGGCGATGAAGACATCTCCCCTCTAAGTCCGCACGAGCCGGACGGTGGATATCTTCACGCTGGACAGCGAACTCGACAGGGAGTTAGCACCTTAATCCCCGAATGATTGCACTAGGCATACAATCCTTGAGGGCACCGAAAGGGAGGACTATCCCAGATCGACGCCACGTGTCCAACGCCACTCTATGAGAGGGCCGGAGACTCGCCTACTGTCGTTCGCGATAATCGATTCTCTCTGGTGCATTCATCGTTCCGTTCAGCTCTTCTTTGGCTGTGGCATAGTCCATGTCCTTCTTCGACAGCTGAACGAAGAGAAGCCTGATAGAGTCGAGTCTCCATTTTGTGTATGTCGTTGTGGAGGATGTGAGGCGAGCGGGCGTACTGTCCAGGTGTTTGAGGCTCGAGGCTCGTGCGAGGAGCGGAGTCACACGGGTCTGAAAGGATGCAGGTAGGAAAATCGAATACCATACATGAAGGGCATGTTCAGCCGCCTCCTCCTAAACGTCGAAATCAGCTAACTGTTAACAGCGAGCTACACAAATTAAGTATGCTTACCACGTCGTCTATAGCTCCCAGGATAGATAGAATGATAAGATTACGACACACGGCCATGGCATTCATGTCATTAAGTACAATTTTGAGCGTCCCGCTGTAGTCTTCTGGTAACCCGTTGATTGTATTTACAACATTACGCAAGTCTCCGCAAGCTAACAACGACATTAGTTTCCTCGTAGACAGTATATGAATACCAGACATACCTATGAACGCAAGCGAGAGATCTTTGTTGCGTATGCCCTCTGCCCCCTCATTGTTTTCCACATTGATGACATCGATTGCTGTCATGTTTCCCCATCTCATGGATCGGCCGTCAATATTCGTGAATCTATAGAAGCAGAGTGTTCCTTACAAGCCCATGCCCTTGCCAAATCTTTGCTTGTTCTCTAAGCCCGTAGCTTTGCCTTCGCCAGTGACAAATGCCGGCTTCCTATCCTCTCTAACCCACGCCGGATACCATGACTTTGAGTTCATCGGATGCTTACAATCTGGAACGGCGGTAAGCGCAATCGGCTATTGGTATCCAATACAGTCTAAATACCTTTCTTGTGCGATTTCCAATGCGCCGTCTGACACTCCTTAGAGCAATACCGAACAAGGTAACAGCCTGAACATGTCAGCGCTGCATCGTTTGTGCAAGATCGATCCAAGGATATTTTTTGATTGGCGCAACGCAGAGGACGCAGACGCCGTCCCGATACAAGTGACCATGCTGCATTGTCGTCATCATTAGTTGAGAATTTAGAGAACGAGGCGTCAAGACGGGCGACAGCATTGCTCGTGCTGTCCATGGTCGTAGATGATGGAGGCTGATAACGAGACCAAGGTATCTGATACAGACGTGTGCCAGAGATCACGTTGCTAGAGCCTGGAAGCGTTGACGGCAGCTCCATGCATATCGTCTTAAGCCCGCAGATAGGCGCTCATATGGGCTAATTTTATGTTGAATGTACTATACTTGTGTTTTCGACCGTGTATAGCCTTCACATAAATGTTAAACGTACCGTGATGTGACGTACTATACTCTCACCTTGGGTGCTGGGTTAGCATGACTTGGTGGACGACATTCCTTTACTCAAGAATGAACGAACTAGATGGCGATAAAATCCCATTCGTATCTAATGTTCAGTTTTTTTCACACCGAGCTGAAGGTTTCGAAAGGGAAAAGAACTATACAGGACCTTTACGGCTCGACCTGTGCGACTACTTGAGAAACTGTACCACGAAATTGAACACAGGACAGAGAAACATCTGTCAGTCTATCATCGACTTTTCATCGGGTACAGCATGAAAAGCAGAAGAACCCCTACATAGCACGCCCATCAACAGCAGGGGGATATGCTGTACTAGCTCAACAGAACTAGGGTTCTTGAGAAGATAGGGACCGAAGTCGTGAGAAGACTCGCGAACTGAAGAGCTTGTGATCGCGGTACCATGAATCTGCATCACTATCGGCGGCGGAGCCGCACGAATCACCTGCGTATGTATCTTCATCTCGGCGATGCCCTGATTCTGCCAGCTTCTAATTAACACGAAGACGGGCTTTCAAGATATGAAACACGCACGCTGGTGGATAGAGTATTCACGTAATCAAAGCGGACTCGTTAGCAGCCACCGGAGCTGATTTCATCATATTTGTCTTGGCAGAAGAACCTTGTTCTGATGCTGATGCTGTTGTCGCATATCGCAGTTTGAATGATATTAATGCAAGTGATACTGAAATTGATGTAAGGACGGAGGTAGTGATGGTCGTATGGTCGTGAATAGTACATGAATGCTACAGAAAGTGAAGGTGCATAGCGATCAAAGGAAAGCAGCGCGGATCTGCTCAAAGATCAGACGGTATGAAAGAGGTACAAAGAAAAGAAGCGTACGTTACTAGATATAATAGAACTAAAATGCATTTTGATGACGAAGGTGTAGAAATAGAAGAGGGGAAGAAAAAGAAGAAGTCAGATCGTGCACAAACAGAAGTTTGAAAGAAGCGAAACGAAAAGGTTAGAGCAACGTCGCGCTCTCAAGGTTGCTCCGGAGAATGATACTGGGGGTAGAGATGATAGGAGAGGATTGAGTGCACGTCGCGAATGAGGAAAAAGGGGTGATGGAGCGGTAGAAATGGCACTCACTCTAAAGGGAAGGATGTTAGTGATTCAATGTATTACGAAAGCTAAATAGAGCACAATGTACCTTCCACGGCGGCCATTACCACCCGCAGCATAGCGGTATCAGTTGCCGTCGTTATGCTGGGATGTTACGCTTCAGTATATATCGACCAAAGCATCCTGTACAACGCACTGGATATATATCTCCCTCTCCTTCTGCCGGCCAGCCTTAGTAGCGAGTTTCGAAAAGCGACGCTTGAAGTAATCGCGACCTGCACGGACATCACCTGGCTCACTATCAAAGTCCTAACGATTGATGAGAGAAATTTTTAAGACTCGCGGGAGAACACGCACTGGGAAGAAGTTTTTGATATTCGAATGATGGTATCTTCTTTTCGAAGAGGTCGTTCTTATTCAAAAATAGGATCTAAAGAAATAAGGGATCTGGGTGAACTCGCTGATGAATGGCGGTCCGACCTACAATTGAAGTATACTTGAACCACTGGGAGTGGCATATCGAATCCCAGATACTCATCGCATCTTGCATTTGATTCTATCAAGGAGATGAGTTAGACTCTTAATTCGCCTATATATCAGCGCCATTCACATACCGCATCCTTATCCTCTACCAAACACTGATCGTACCCACTCAAGCTGACGAGGAAGAGGATACTGGCCACATCCTGGAAACAGTGTATCCATTTCCGCCGTTCAGACTTCTGGCCCCCGACGTCGACCATAGTAAGCTCGCGTTCCCGCAGAAAAAACACGGTCTCGGTGATCCCAATCGTCCGGAACCGGCAATGCACGATGTCCTGCTCAGTTGGCTGATACAGGGGATCAAATAGGCGATCAAGATCCGAGAAGAAATATTCAAGGCTACCCTCCGTAAGGACATTATGCAGAACAACCAGAGAAGAACGTACTTTTCAGGCAAAGCTGCTTCGTTCCCTCTCTCCCACGCTGCGCGAATCCCCGGATCGAGCCATAGCGCCTTGAGCGGCTGAAGGTATTCCACCGGGAACGGTTCCCCATCCTTCAGATACCGCGCGCTGTCGATTCCATCTATATGTCCAATGTTATCCTCCGAAACCTTGAGGCCCATATCTTCCATTGCATCGAGAATACACTTCAAGCCGCCCGTGAGGTTGTCAAATGTTAGCTGTCGGTAGGATTCGATTTCTTGCGGTGAAAACGGAACTTTGTGGATGAGACGCATTTGCTGTCTTAGAAGATGAGTGTCGTGCAGTATGAGAGCTGAGAGCGAACCTTTAGCACCGTCGACTTCCCTGAATCCCCAGATCCCAAGAGCAGAACCTACGCGCGATATGTCAGAATAAAGTTCATCAGGATACAATATTGTATCTCAACCTTGACTTGGGTCGCCATTTTCGCCTTCGCCTGATGGTGCTGTTTGTCAGAGCTGAAGATACCTTCAACTGAATAGCAAACGCACCTCCTTGAGCTGCTTTTCAGCGCTTTTGTGCATAGCCTTCTCTTCTTCTGTGACCTCGAAGCCTCGCGAGGACAAGCATGCACCCATTGTGTACAGTCGGACTGAGCGAGGGCACACAAACGGGACGAAGCGCTAGGTTAGAGTGAAGCTTCCAATAGAGAAAAGAAAAAGGAAAGAAATACAAGATGAAAGCACCGGAGAAAAGGGAAAGAGACTATCGGAGGTAACAATAGAATTGCAAGACATGCGTTCAGTTGTTCGAGGAAAACTTCCGATCAAGTTACGTCACTACATTTTGCGCGGAAATGTTCCTCCTTTGGTATATCGGAGAAACAAGCACCTCGGGCCGTTACACTTCGTTACGTCGTTTACGCACTTTCTTGGTTCGATGTTCAGGGGTACCAACGGCTGACTATGAGGCTACTTATTTTGGTCAGGATAGAGAATAATTACCAGGAATAAACTCGAGTTCTGGACTTCGGAAATAAAGGTCACGTCGAAAATGTTTTTGGTCTTATGAAACTGCTGATAAAACACGGCACAACCCAGGAATCGAGCATGAGTTCCGACTTGATCAACGTTCAGTACTACCGAAGCCAATCCTTTCATAATCGACGAGATTTTCAGCACAGGGTAGGAGGGACAAGTCACTGATAATAATCAGTCGGCACTTCTCAATCTCACATAAACATAGCCGTGTGCTCCGAGAACGTTAAAATCCTATTCCTATGAAAGTAAGTGTCAACCCTTCGATCGATAAAGCATGCGCGAAACATCAGCGCATGATGATCTGACCGTACCAGCTTGTTACTGCGATGAAGAGTTTTCTGGGGCGGCCGAGTCTCACCATACGTGAGGAAACTGACAATGAACGATATCTGACAATTAACGCGCATGATATTGTATACCAATTGTTGTGAAATCTATCATTAGGTAAATCAGGGCCTATCAACGGCTCAGAAAACTTATCAGCGGGACGGATAGCTACCCGTAGAATGCTGAACGATAGGAGATCCCCGTGTAACCAAGCTAGCAAGGACCGAAAGTAAGACTTGTTGAGAGAAGGGACTCTCTTTACGAATAACCAGTCATCTCGACAACGCGCCAATAGACATCTAACCCCTGTACCCATCACCAGGTCCGCATCTGAAAATACACGCGCCAGATCTCCGATGTGTTAAAATCTTACGCCAGCCACCGAATCTGCGAAGCTTCTCAATCACTGGATCGTGCCTCGGAGGATGCGTGACCAGCAAGTTCAAAAGATGACGCGTAGTCTTCACTGATTTGTGATACGTATCTGCAGAATAGCGTATCCGAAATGGTTCGCGAGTATATTCACGATGAAACGAGTACAAATTCATATAGGTCGTCCACATCAGATGGGGATGTGATACAGTCAGAGGTCTGGGTCTGCAGCCACACGACCATCAAAGAAGCTCGTCAGTGGGAAGGACGGTTGGAGACTTTAGCTGCCTACATTCCGACCTCCCGTTAAAGGCAAGCAAAGAGAGACGTAACCGGAGGAGCATTCCGCGTCTTACTAAGAAATAGCGGTTAGAAGGCACCACATCCACGAGAGAGCTCACCAAGGACAATTCCCTATCTGCTGGAAAGGAATTTCAGTTATACCTCAGAGAGAAGACATTCTCCGAAACGCGGACCTTAGATGAAGTTACTGTGGCGTCATCGTGTAACCGGATATCGGTGTTGCATGTCTAAATTTCTTGGTAGTACTTCTGCCCCTCAAACGTCTCGTTTACTGTAATCACGAGAAAATACGCGCTCGAAACATGAGCGCTAGAGCTATCGAGTTGAATCGAATCGGTTGGAAGGGGAAATCATTTTGGGATGTCCCTTCGTACATGATGCAATGACGGCAGGCCGCCCCGGCTATAATACCCCGCAGTTTTCCGCCCCGCGGAGCAATTGCCAGATCCCGTCTGTCGGTCCTATAAACCATTGATTGAAAATATCTTACAGGTACGTATTGCGGAGGGGACGTACCTCAACAGCACCCATTGAAAGAAGATAACGTAGCCGAGATACAAGGGAGGTAAGATTGATACAAAAATGGAACCGCAAAGAAAGCTCGGAGGGCCGAGGATTGGCAGAGTCGGAATCTCCTAGGTAGTCGTCTGCGCACCCTTCAAAATGGATACGGGGCAAGAAATTGATTATTCCTTGTCGCAACGTAGCGCATATAGGCTTGCGGCATGAAAGGTTTGGAGAAATTGTATCCTACGTCCTGATCAGTTTGGGACTTAGAGAGGAAGTGAATACTTGGAGAAACCTAGAGCGAGCACAGATGTACGTGAATATCTGCCAAGGTAAGGTATTGTATCATGTGAGGAAGAGAAAAGTCCTGAACCGACCGGAACCCGGCCCGGTATAATCACGCAATCGACGCGTTCGTGACGTCCTGTGACATTGTCGCTCTCTCCTTTCGACCACCACCAACGCCGATAGCTGGAGAGCTCGCTCCGCAAAACGAATGACTACCTTTTTTCTAAGTCCTGGAGTGATATTATCTTTCTGTCCGAGGACTCCACGTTTGCTTGCGGCTATTAGATCAATGGACTACACTGCGAGACCCTTGTTGGATAACCTAGGCTTTTTTGTGGTGCGCAATAATAGTTTCTTTTTGCAGTTATTCCAGCTCTTACTGACCTCAACAATAGATTAACTCCAAACCAGCAATACAGCCCCCTACAGGCCGGCTATTTTTGTTGTTGGATAACAGTCAGTCATCGAGTGCTTCTCAGGAATGGTCTATTAACTTAACAGGAATCAGGTATCATTGCCGAATACGCTATCAGCAACAATAATAACTCAGGACAACCGAACCAAATAACTTTTAAAGTTCCATCGAGCTGAGGCGCGTCACGGAGCTGGACGACATCTCTCTTTGGGCGAGGAAACTGCCCCATTACGGCTATGCTGGGAGAATAATGTGTCAGAACTGCGCATACGGATGGTTGTGCACCGGGTCCTTGTGCGAGAGGAGTTACAGAGTCGCCCGGAAGGGGAAGCAGGCGAGAAGATACTAAGGAGCGGCAGGATGAGGACACCGATGGCATGAAAACCCGTCGAGGAGGACACTGCAAAGGGACGGAGAGATCCTTGAACTTCACCAAAAAGCTCGCCGAAAGGAAAGTCGAACCAGGTATTCAGCAGGTATGTTCCTCGGTTGGTTCTAACGACTTGTGCTTATTCTTCCGAGTAGGCAGCAGAGACGATCAACGCACACCTTCGATGTTAGGTATTTGGAGACTTCTGCATAACCAAACGATTGAGGAAGAGCTCCCATTGTCGTTCGTATCAGATATCGGCGCCTATATCGACCGTATTTTGGCTCAAAACCCGTCCCAAGGGTACGGAAACAAGGAGAAGACTGTAATCAGCCTGCCAATGCAAGATAATGGTTTCCCGATTCGCCGGACAGAGCTTGAGCGTCCGTTTCCAAAGCGAACCCGATATCCAGGACGACTCGGAAAGCTTGGCCATTCAAGAATACGTTCCTTTGCGAGGACGTGGAGACGGCTTAGGGTGTAATGTTCGATCTGGGACGTTAGTTATATTTCCGAGGAAGGACATTTGACTACTCTTCGGGCGGTACGAAGGCATCAGGTATATCGTACCATCCACACCGTGACTGCTGACTGATCGGTAGGCATCTTCTGGTTCCCCTCTAATCTGTAGCTTGTGCTGATATACCACTATCTAGTTCGCGCGACTTTCACAACACGTCCGCCATGGTGTTCATGGTATCTTCCATCGTTCCACCGGACGACATCGTTTTATTCCACCGGACGACAGCTTCTTTGCTGTTCGTTTCTTAGAGTACGAACGCGGACGAGACTATACGTTGGCACCCTAATAAGTACGAAGGTGTGTCTGACGACTGGACACGTATATCCGGAAGAAACTACTTCCTAGCGCTCGGCGAATGATGTTCAATCGCTCCCCGATATTAACTCGGTCCACATCGATGATGATTTTTGCCGCTAAGTCCGTTGATCCCACCAATACATCGAGCCGCTATTTCATCGCCGAAGTCGATAAGAGACCAACCAATAGTGCTTTGATGTGATGGACTCCGAGTGGTCGGCATCGTTATAACTATGTAGGTTGTGATTTATGTTCTCTGAAATTGCCTTGCAAGTTACTTACGAAAATCTTCTGGCAGTTCCTCATCGTCCACATGAAGATACTCCAATGACGCTGCGGACAGCGACCCCAGCTCACAAACGAATTCTATCTTCTCCTGATAGCACTTTCTCAATACGAGATGTTTCAAGCTGCGTTCTACCGATGCCGACCTAGCGAACAGCACGACCATGGATGCGCAGCCCTCCATATTCATCCCGACTTCCTGTAAACCAAAGGGAGCCTGACTCCATGTTACCATGGCGTCTTCCGGGCCTGGAACGTGTATGATGACACCCAAGTGCAGGGATGTGGGCTGGGTGAACGAGCCAAGGCGATGATGAAACTTCGAAGCGAATGGAAATGGATGTAGTTCAGTGCCGGGGTTATGATGGGTTTTCTCAGTAGCCTGTTCTCGAACGAAGCCGCCCGCGATGGCATTCCCTCTAACGAGCACCATCTCTGATCCTTGGCAGTGACGCCCTCTAGGTGCGCCGGGATCCGAGTAATTCGGCCAACGTCCCTGCAAACCCACTGCTTCGCATGAGCGGTCTTCCGAGAGTGTTAATAGGCTCGTTCTCTTACCCGTTGCAATCCTCATCGAAGCCGTATTCTTCGCCTTCGACAGCGTCTTTCACCAACGATTTGGTATGCGGGGAGGCTTCAATCGTTCGGATGAGCTTGTCCTGGAAGGATGGCCGATGACTTCGCGGAAGGAGTAGAGATGTGCTCTAGGATGAAAACCCCGGAACACGAAGGAACACGAAAATAGTGTGGGGACATCACCGTGGACTTCGTCGATGATAACCTCCGTTAGCTCTGATGGGATCCTCACTGTTGGGTTACCATACCCTGTATAGGAGGTCTTTTGTGTGGATCATTGGACGAACTCTTGCGATCAACAGAACTATCCACGTTCGCGCTCTTGTCTAACTATCACGGCGAACTCTGATAGTCATTCTAGCCCGGATCCGAACGCTTCGCAAGTTCGACACATCTTTTTCTCTACACTCTCCGGATCACCCGACTGTTCAAATGCTGTAATAATTCTGGAACGATCAATTGCTGTGGCGCTCCCTAGAGCCCCCCGCGTCCTAGAAAGGGCCGTGCTTGATTGCCTATCATTATTGCATCGACTGATGATTAATGAGATGGCCCGGCCCTAAAGCGGTGGTACGTGCGGCTGTGTATAAGGCCTTTTTATCGATGCTAATTCCCACAAGTCGTTGCCATCAGTACTGAAACTGATGTTTAGATGATCAAGAAGCTGCGGCTCCCGCCAATAAGAATCTTTCTTTGTTCGAGTCCCCTGTCTTTTCTTGTGGCTCAAGCCCATAGCCTTCTGAATTTGTTCGTAAATTCATCATCAAGTTGATCAATACCGTGCCATATGCTAGGTACAATCGTTTCGCCTGGCTAGGACCCATCTGGAACGTTGGATTGAAATACGCCCGGCGCGAAAACGTCCCAGAATCATCGCCCGCCTCCACAGATGTTTTTATACAAGTCGGTTTCACCCCTGGCTAGATGCCCACTTCCTCGAGTCTCACCTGCAGCCCATGGCTCTAGCTTTTGTTCTTGTCGTGTTCCTCGGTATTCTAGGTGCCTTCTCCTCAGCTCGACAATGCAGGATCATGCCAGGAGACCCTGAATGGCCGTCGCAGTCGATGTGGAACGCACTGAACAAGTCGGTAGACGGTCAATTGATCAAGACCGTCCCCCTAGCGTCGCCCTGTCACTCAGGCGAATCCTTCGACCCCGATGAGTGCACGAAAATCCGCTCAAACTGGCATACCCCCGAGTTTCAGTACGTTTTTCAGGGATAGGCTAGTCATTGAACGTAGAGTTGACCATCTCTTTGCAGCGAATCGAGTTCCTCGTCGATAATGTCCGCCCCTTTCTCCAACAGGAGTTGCGATCCCTTTTTGACGCACCTGGGATGCTCTGTTGGGGATTACGTCGAGTACACCGTCAACGTCTCCAGTCCAACACATATCCAGCGCGCGGTAGCGTTTGCGAGTAATCATAACATTCGTTTTGTTGTTCGGAATTCCGGTCATGAGTAAGTGGATCTTTTTCCGAATGCCGTAGCTTTTCGCTGATGATATCAACTATCCTAGCTATATGGGAAAATCGACTGGCGGTGGGGCCCTCGCGGTGTGGACTCATCACTTGACAGACACCGAATGGTTCGACACTGTACCATTCGGACTCATACCGTGGTCCTGCAGTAAAAATGCAAGCGGGTGTTCCGATTGCTCAAATGTATGAGGAAGCATCAGCAAGAGGATACACCATTGTTGGTGGAGGACTGTCCAGTACGTTATTCCTCGAATGGATATATCCTTTCCGCTGAAATTCATGTCTGAAATAGTCCGTTGGGATGGCGGGAGGCTTCATTCAAGGTGGAGGTGTCGGCCCACTATCGACTATCCACGGAATGCTTGCCGACAATGCACTTTCGTTTGAGGTTGTCACCACGACAGGCCGTTTTGTCAACGCCTCTCGAACAGAAAACTTCGGATTTGTTTTGGGCGCTTAGTGGTGGTGTGAGCGGTTCTCTCCTCCATGGGGTATATCAAAACGTGGTATTAACGGTAAATCCAGGGACCGGGAACATATGGTGTCGTCTGGTCGGTAACTGTCAAGGTGCAGCCGGACATGCCCATCAGCGGAGCAAGCGTCAGTTTTTCCGTCGGTGGTAATGTTACCCTCGATATGTGGTGGGCTGGTGTCAATGCATATCGGGCGATGACGGCGGGACTTATCGAGAAGGGCGGATATTCTCTTGCCGTCTATACTCAAGGCTCTTTCCAGCTGTCGCCCATGTTACTGCCAAACAGCACTCTCGGAGATATCGCTGTCCTTCTCAATCCTTTCCTCGCTAACCTCCGATCTATCGGGATACCGTATAACACCAGCAACGGAACATTCCCGGGATTTTTGGAAGCACACACGGCTCTCTTCCCCACGCCGCTGTTTGCAATCCAGAACACCGTTGTAGGGGGACGCCTCCTTCCGAAATCGCTTTGGCGGTCACAGTCCAAGCTTGCGAAAGCTCAACAACGCTATCCGTGATATCATCGATAACGGTGCCGGTGCATACGATATCTCGGTGTCTCCAGGTTTTGTAGCGAGTGGGAAGCCGAACAATGCAGTACTTCCTTCCTGGAGGGAGACTCAATCCTCGTTTGCGATATATCTGTGAGTCTTACGCCTTTGAAAAATAGCGCAAAAGGTCTGATAGTAGGTTAAGCCCATGGAACGATACTGGAACCTTTACTCAGTATGAAGAGCAGCAGCACATGATGACGAATGTCTTCATGGAGTCCCTCAAGTCGGTTTCACCAGGATCTGGGGCTTATCTCAACGAGGCACGTATATCTTCTCGGTTATTTCTGTCATTGGTTGCTTACGATAGACCCTACAGGCGGACGCATTCGATCCTGACTGGAAGAATACGTTTTACGGAAGCAATTATCAAAAGCTGCTACATATCAAGGACACTTGGGACCCTGATCAGCTGCTATACGGGTCTACTGCCGTTGGTGGAGATCGATGGGTCCGTCAAGAGGATGGAAGACTTTGCCGCAGCAAGCACTTAATAGGGTTGTGATAAGCGCCTACTTATTTTTATTATATTGCATTTGGATATACTTATACCTACCTATGTACACGAAATAGGCAAAGACGAGCCTTTATACGAACGACCACATTGTTTAACGGAATACATAATAATTTTTCAGCCTATTCTTGAGTTCGCCGAATTTCAAGTCTTGACAATAGATATTGGAGTCACTGGTGCCTGTATGAACGGTAGGAATCAGCCGACTCGGGAACTTCTTTAGCACCGTTACCGCCATGTCGACATACATAGATTGCACGAGTTGCTCTTTTCGTCCCTTCCCGTGCTCGAACTACATGAATGGAGTGGATATAGGGAAACGTTCTTTGGAGACTGAGTTCTCAGGAACCAAATCGATATGACACGCGAAGCGAAGAAGTTCAACCTCAGAGATTCAAAAGAAACACTTGGAGTCATCGAGTTCATAGTGAAGACGAGAATAATCAGCTTTTCCTATTCGCAAGTACATATAATTCCATTACTTAATACAATCATATATTTTCCTCTACCATGTCAACTTCTGACCATCGACATTGATGAACTCTCCGCCATCCTTCTCCCGCGTAGAATTCTCAACGATGCCGAGTAGAAGCGTGGCAGCCTTTTCAGCCGAAATCGCCAGAGCGTCCTGAATGGGCGCGAGCGTACCAGTCTTATCCATCACTCGATTCGAACGAGCTGTATTCACTTCATCAGCGCCCGCAGAGCATTCAATCCGCAAAGGAGTACTCACACATATCCGTATCTACGATCCCGGGTGCGAGAGGGAAGCAGACTATGGAGAAGAATAGTAAGGGTCCTTTCGCACAGCCAACATCGAAAGGAATACATACTAATCCAGTCGTTCTCGAAATGAATTTTCCTTGCGATATAGTTTACGGCAACCTTGCTGGCGCCATAGCACGTGTATCCGGCAGGAAGGGATATGAAAGCCGTCAGGCTGGCAGCGGCCGAGGATATGGGAATGAACCGTGGAGACGAAGTACTCGCTTTAAGGAGAGAGTAGACAGATTGGAACAGAACAAGTATCCCAGTGACGTTTACCTGATTGAGAAACGAATAAAATGATAAAAATTGAGTTCATAGGATGGGCGAACTCACATTGAGATGATCCCGTAGTTCACTAGCAGGAGTATCGAGAGCTGAACCCATATATGTCGCAATACCTTGTGATTATTCAGGAAACGTCGAAGTGGCAGGAGAGAAAGCCTAGTATAGGAACTGACCTGCACATGCGATAACGACATCGAGATGACCGTGCTTGGTCTCGATCTCTTTCGCCAACGCCTTGTTGTCTTCCTCGTCCGCCGAGATGTACTTGACAATGGTGATCTTCCCAGGATACCTTCTTGGAGACTTCCTCGAGACTAGTAGCGGTCGAAGGGTTGCGCACTCCAGCGAATACTGAAATATCGGAGTTTCTAGCTGCTAATTCACTGACAAGAGCCAATCCTGTAGTGGTCATCAGAGATTACAACGACCAGTGAGACGCAGCGCATACCTATGCCACGGTTAGCGCCGGTGATGAGGTAAACTTTTGGAGCCATGTCTGGAGTCTGTGAATGGTGGAAGGGAATCGTTGGTTGCTGTGGCCTTTATCAATCCAATCCTGAGAAGCATCAAAGATGGCGCAGCCTAGGGTACAGGCTGTTCCGGTCCGGAGTCACTTTCCTATCCGAGACTTTCCCACAGCCAAGTTCGAAGAAGGTGGATTCTGCTGCTTCTCTTGATCGATGCTGATTGTGACCAGAACTTGCTTCCGTAGTACAAGTCTTACTCATCGCGACCTTACCAATATCTCCTACTAATGAAGAAAGCGTAACTTGACCGCCAAAATCAATCAAATCCCACTTTGGCCAGCTGTGAGCCCGCGTGAACCTGTACCATTTCGTACCATCTTTGATGCTTGATTAGTTCCATTGGCCTCAATTGATATCATTTCAATTGGACACATGATTTCGACCTGACATGGTACGCTTTTTGAGAGTGACAATTCCGGACGCAGCATGCATTGTAACTTATGGCGTCATGGTTAGCTCATCTATCGATGTCTACTGCCTGCGAAAGAGCTTAGGTGGTGTCTTGTACATCTAAGTCTGAAAATATGATACGAAACCTACAAACCTGTAAAGATTGTTTGTATTTTCTCTCTCTCGACAACTGAGTGATGAGGCAGTCCCCATTCAGTCCAGTTCTAGGTGCAAGAAATACTCCACATCACGTTTATTGTTTGCTGTAAGTCACAACCTTGAATTAACACTCAAATGGTCCTTGAACAGCGTGGAATCCGACTTCACGACGCATGTGGCAGGCATTCGGTTCTTCATAATTTATGCAGCTCCACGCAAACCCGTTTCCTATCAGATGGGCGTGATTTTGATACTTGCATCACAAGCGACTCTTCCCGTCTGATTATGCCCCTTACCTGTTTCGCTTAGCACCCCAAAATCATCTGGGCGTTCTGAGCCGGCGTCTCTGGTGTTGATGGTATCCGTTGCCTGCTCTTTGTTGATTCCGTGGCCGATATTCAGATGACTCCGTAATGCACGGATGCCGCCATGGTCGAATGTCAAGTTAATCAAATCGAAACCTATAAATAAATAGCAAACAGGTTAACGTATTTAGCTCGGGTAGTGTGTACCGAGTTTGACTCCCAACAGAATCGTGCCTTCACCTCGGCTCTTCTTCCGCGATTGGATCACTGGAAGGAACTTGATGTTGAGCAAAATGTAGTAATGATACAGATCACTTTGAATCAACAAGAGCATGGGTATGTAAACTGAACTGTATCTGCAACATAAGCCTCAATATCGTATACCACACGGAATTCTCACCGAGTTATAACAATGTGCAGTGGCGAATATAACACTCATCTGTCATTGTAAGCTATGATCGACATGTGTAGTGAAGTATTCCTATTAGACTCGGGAGCTGAGAGTATGTGTGCAATGCCGATCTTACAGATATCTATCACCTACCATTAAAGTGTGTGGACGTAAACCTTCCTTCAATCTTTCCCGCAACATTTGATGAGTCTACAAGTTCTTCCCATGAGACTGATACCGGAAGAAATCCCGACTACGTTCGTGTCGTATTCGGTCCCACTACCTTCAATACTATGCTTCGGTTGGCGACCCGTTTCTCGATTCCCTGGCTTTCTGACAGACATCGACCGGGATTGTGACCTCATGACTAGGTCATCTTTCCTTGGATCACGGAATTCGTGCGGTGATCAGGGAGGAAGATGGGTAGCACCATATGACCTATCTTTGCGCCCAGTTACTTGACAGTTACATCCGAGCTCCTCTACTTCTCATGATATCGCTCTAACTTTCCGCATCGTATGTGTATGATATAGGTGATTCTCTTGGACGTTAAGAGCACATGGATGGCTCGTTATAAGCGGGCATTTCCCAGGCGAAAGGAGGACCTTAATGAGAGACGAGAAGGACCAAAGAAGATTTATATCACAGCTCGAGCGCAGGAGAGACCTAAAAAAGCAATTCGTTCAGATTTATGATAACCAATACAAACTGGTTCAGTTCGGTACCGTAAGCAACAGCAGGTTGATTACGGTGGTTCGTACAGCCACCAGTAACTGTACGACTTCGAGATGAGATAATTAGCAGGCAAGATTTGCGTAAGGATGATGATCTTCCAGTTTCATCTTTGCGCCTTGATTTCTACCCTGACAATGAATGAACAAGTTGACTGCAGGTACCTATTGTTTATATCTAGGACGAAACGACCCCATCGGGATCTAATCATCTACTGCATTTTCAGATTGTGCCCCGAATTGAGAAGACATTCGATGTTACCATCAGCTCGAGACATTTCTTGCCACAGTAAACTGTGCACATGCAGAAAAGCGTTCGAGAATTCAAAGAAAACGTCAAATAGTTTTCTCAGCCTTGACTGGTCCGTCAAGGCCGGAAATCTGTGACTTCCGCACAATGGCCAGCCGTTCTGCCTCTGACGTTTGCCATCGATTTAGTTTACCATCTCACGGGCGCTATGATAGGCCGTCAAATCAGATAAGGTCCCAATGATTGTCGCGCTATATAGAAATGATCGGGATAATCATCTATAGTATCCCCGTGCCATGTTATCAAGTACACGAAATGACGATCGGCTAATCCTGGAGGTTCTTTGCCGAATCCATGTGACAAATTTAGAGAAAGAACTCAATACACGCTTTTGATATGTACTGAGAGGAACATCAAAGGTAAAAGTATTGAAACAAGGCTACCAATGGCTCCGGCTTAACAGACAACAATAATCTGTTAGGAAGCTACGTTTCACTCAGAATCTTGAGTTTCTAAAGGCTTGAAAAATTCGTCGTCGTCAGCGGTTCAATATTCAAAAGATGCCAAGTACCTTCTTGTAATCTCCAAACGGTGGATTATGTTCTATGGTTTTAGTCACGTCGATGCGGAATATATTCTACTTCATCGTTCAGAAGAGCGACAGACGTTGAGGATGGGTAGACGCACCTCGGGATTGTTCTTCGTTGCCGTTTCGGTATCAGCCGAGGTATCACCCAGAGTAGAAAATTCTGTGGTAGTGGATAAGTTACCCTTCCGTGCGCGGAACGCATTATTCGTAGAGATCGGTGTACTATCTGCGGTGTTCGGATACTTCTCGTCCTTTAGCAATACCCCGATTAATATACAGGGTGACAAGGCCCAACATGAACGCTGGAGATGTGTTATGCTTTAAGAATCAAATAAACACGAGTGAGGCTGGTGTTCACCTCGTCGAGCGGTGAGTTGGAAAGGCATCCAGAAGCGGTCAGAAGGCGAAGAGAGGAACTTTAGAAATTTGAATCAGTGAGAAGTGTTTATGTGAGGTAGGTTTCCCGCTTACGACGACGAAGTAAGCGAACTGAATAACAGTCCCGGCTACTCCGCGCTCCCAAACGAGATCTACCAGATTGTCGTATGGCATCGTAGAGCTACATGATAGTCGTTAGATATTAGATGGTATGAAATCGGGGGGTCGAAGAACCTTTCATCAACCGATGTGCTCTTGCTGGGATTGTGGTGCAGGTACAGCATGCCTACCGTTATAAGACCCGCAGTAAGCGTCAGTCCCTGGCAGGAGCCAGTGATCACCTAATCTATCCACTTGAGAATGTTTGAAAGGGATGGACACCAACGACACTCGCCTTCAAGGATCCTTCGGCCATAAAATCGAAGTCATCGAGTTGCGCCCTGCAGGGATCGGGTCGTTTGAGTACGGAAGGAGATAGACTGATACCGAAGCTTACATTTTGACCGTCATAGCTTTTATTGATAGGTCAGACACATACTTTGAAGAGGGCGTATATCAACCACTTACCGATACCGAGACCTGAGACAGCTGATCAATTCGAGCCCCGTATGAATCGAAGGAGAACTTACTGAAAGCTGTTGTGGATATAACTCCCTGCACGACGAGTTATCAATCTAGAAATTGAGGAGTTAACCCTACTCACAGCAAAGACAGCGACGATGGTGTTATCTTCGGAGGGTATGTCTTAGAGGAGGGCCAAAAGTGTACTAAGGTAAACTTACAGCGACGAATTCGTTGAGCATAAGACCTGATAATGAAAATTTAGAGTTTCGAGATTGCGGAAGGCGGGGGTGTACACGCACAGTTGGACGATCAAGATCATGAAGACCTAAGGGTTCAGACTACGCAACGGCTCCGCTCGTAGAGTTAAAAAAAAGGACGTACGGCAAGACCATTGTCAACCTTTTCAATCCTTAATCAGAAGGATATTTACAAGAGCATGTATTCACTCACTGCGAAGGTCCTACGGAGGAGCTGAGTACATGTATTGCATATTAACAGGAACTACTTACTTCGTAGGGGATTCCACTGCAGGAGAGCTCTTCGGGAACTCCAATACCATGTATGTATGGACACTAAAACATACATCAGCGGATGCAGAGTCAGATGATGAGAAACCTGACGCTTCGGTTACTGAGAAAGGATATCAGCGCGTTGGTGAAGTGAGCAATAAGGATTGAGCGCTTACAGAGTCCAACAGAGGCAGCATCCAACATACTGTTATACCAGTGAGCGAATGGATACATTGACGGCATTGCTATACCCACGCGAGAAGCGCAACCTAAGGTCGCGGTGAGCAATCATTGCATCGGAAGCTCATATATTAATTACCGAAACCCTCTTCAAATAATGTTCTCCTTGTAATGTGGAGAAATAAATGTACACCTCTTCAAAAAATACGTCAGCGGTTACATAGCACGAAGGGAAGGTAAACCGTACGGTATGCATTGAAGCCATAGAGCGCCATCGTAACGACATATCCAAGAAACAAGACTCCAACGGTGCGGTCGAGCTGGTGAAGCTCCTCATTGTGAGTTACAAACGACATGATCAAAACAATGAGACTACATGCAACGCGAGCAATGGTTTAAATCGAGACCTCAAAATGTTGTGCTCCGATCACGCCGGCCCTCAATGCAGTCAATCCAGCCACGGAGATTAGCGGACGAACCAACCGCGTGACATCCACCATCAGTTGGTAACTTGATTGATCGTTTCTCTCTGCTCCACATCAGCGTCCGCATCTGCTTGAACGGCTTGATATCCATAGTATGGAATACCTTCCTACCGTGGCTCCCGGTGATGGCTGAGCATCATAGATGTTGGCGCACGAGGTCAATGACCAAGTCGCTTATTTGACCCCGCCAAAGTAGTTCCCCACAAGCATCGCGCCATGGTTCTAGGTCTTCTGATTGCTAGCTTCATTACTGGGGCAGTAAGTTCGCTCTAGTATATCCCTTCTTCTCTAGCCCTAACATCGTGAACTTCGAAGACATTCTTCACCTGCTGTTTCCATCGACCCATTCGTGGCGACACGGGAGTAGCACTCGAGATTCTCGTTGGCATAGTCGCACTGTTCTACAGACGCGCCGTATTCCTAGAGACTTACCTGAACTCTTTCATCGCATCTGGTGTTTTTCTCGTTTTTCAAGTATCCTTCCTCATCTTATCTGCGATTGCCTATCGCCTCTCGCCATTTCATCCGCTCTCCAAATACCCCGGCCCGCTACTCGCCAAAAGCACGAGTCTCTATCTCACCCATACCGTCTGGACAGGGAAACGGCACCTCATCTTCAATGAATTACATAGAAGACTTGGTCCGTTTGTGCGTATTGGTGAAGCCTTTTCCTCTGCCAACCCATTCCTTCCGCAGCTCATGCAACGCCAGGCCCAAATACTATCTCGATCAACTTGCACGAAGCTATTCTACCCGTCTACAGTACAGCATCAGCCTGGAACAAAACCTGATGCGTATCACCTCGGGGGCTTAGCCGGTGCTGGCTTGTTTTTCATTCCAGACCGGGAGGAGCATAACGCTCGGAAGAAATACTGGGCCCCTGCCTTCACCAATGAGGCGTGAGTAATGGGTTTCTATCATCGAAACGACCTTCTGATTTCTCCTACAGGCTTGCATCATATGAATCTATGATCGAAAGACGCACGAACGATTTTATATTGGCCCTGTCAACTCGCAGGAAAGAGCGAAAAGGCGTCGTTGACGTAACATCATTTCTGCAGTATTGGGCACATGATATCACGGTACGTCTATTCCATCATGATCTCGCCCCTAGCTCGCTTAATGAAGGCTACCAAAGGGCGAATTTGCCTTTGGGGATACGTGGAAATGGGTAAGTATAACATCTTCGCCACACCGTCCGACTGAACGAAAGGTTTGGTAGAGCTTTTGCCGAGACGGTGACCATCTCGGATTGGTGGACTGTACAGGCTTGGAAACAGCCGCTTTCGAAATGTACGAGTAAATGTTATGCCCTTCACACTCAAGACTTACATATTCATTCGTAGATTCGGGCAAGCCCCATCTCTTTCTCATCTGCTATGGTATCTTCCTCCGACGAAAATTTTCCGAATAATGGATGCGGTTTCCGACAAGTCGCTTAGTATTCGCAGGAAGGAAGGATCGCAACAGCAAGATCTTATGACGCATTTGGTCAGTCTAACTGATTTCCTGTTTGCAAATATAACTGAAACGTCGGTTTAGCTTGGTGAATGTAACGAGGGCATGCCTAAATTGAAAGACGAGCACTTACGACAAGAGGGCGCTTTGGCACTCCTTGCAGGTATGTCATTTTTTGAAGGAGTCAGCCTACACGATGAATCAGCTGTATTTGCAGGTACCAACGGTATCTCCTCTGCTTTGACTTTCTCGCTTTTCTACATCGCATCGAACTCGACAATCTATTCCAAGCTGAAAAAGGAACTCCATGAAGCATTTCCTGATTCCGACGCCTTAACTCCTTTGGGAATGGTGGCCTTGACAGAATTGGATTACCTCAACGCCGTGGTCAACGAGTCGCTTCGACTTGGTGCACCATTAGGCAATTTTCCACGAGTTACTCCCAAGGGTGGGGCGGTCATTGGAGGGGAATACATTGCAGAGGGATGTATTGTTAGTGTACCTGCTTGGGCGCAGATGATATCCGAGGACAACTTTTATCCCCATCCGGAGCAGTTCATTCCTGAACGATGGCTCCCTGGAGGTCTCGGCCCAGACTCACGCACGAACAGGAACGCGATGATGACCTTCTCACATGGTGGGTAAATCTTATTCAAATGTATCAGGCTCGGTTTAATTGAATCTTAACAAGGTCCTTTTGGATGCATGGGAAAGCAATTCGTATACCAGCAAATGCGTCTCTTGCTATCGAGGATGATCTTAACTTATGATTTTAAATTGCCGGATGGATTCGATCCGAGTGCTTTCATTGAAGGCATCGAGAATAGGAGGACGACGTCTTTCACATATCCCCTTGAGCTCGTTATAATTTAATCAGTTAGAGTGTTTATCATCCGAATTTGTATTTCTTACCTCCTCGCTTATGTACAAAGATTCATGCGATGTCATAATAACTTTATGAATGCATAGCCACTTGATCACCGTACAGCTATTTTACTTCTGTATAACAATCATAGGAGCGAAACCCAATTCCCGACCCCGCGAAGGGCTTCAGTACGCTCCGGATCAAAGACCCCGATAGAACAGAAACAATGGGTAGCCCCATATATTTCCATGTACGTCAGATTATCTGACCCAATGTCTTCTATCAGCCGGTTACGCAGAACATGGATAGTGTCGACCCGGCATTCCGCTTCACCAGCAACAATACACGTCTTGGGAAATCCCTTGAACAACCCAGACGAAACCTCTAATGATGTTGACGCGGGGGATATCCACGGATTCAAAGACGCATGGGAATCGGGCAAAGTTCCCAGAAGAGCGCGGGTGCAGTATCCGTTATAGAATACCACACTGTAATCGCTGCGTGCATTTTTTTGAAACGGACCTTTTCCGTCTGGGGTTCCCCAATCAGCCGAGGGACTAAAGAGTAAAACGGAAGCGGGAGGTGGTAATGATGGGAGGCGATGCATGATGAGGTAGCGGGTTAGAGAGAGGGCCAACACACAGCCGGCTGATTCCCCGCACACGATGATATCCTGAGCTTGGATACCCGTAGAAAGAAGGTAAAGATATCCCGATATTGCATCAAGCAGTGCAGCTGGAAACGGATTTTCTGACGGGAATGGTGCGGCCGACGCCAGGCGATACTCCAAGGCAAAGACTCGAGCCTTTGTATGAAGGTGTAACCCATGGCAAAGCGTGGGTGTAAACAACGCAGTTGGCGCTGCAGAGCCCATCTTGAAAGTTTATTAGCAGGACTTGGTGTGATGTGTAAACCAAAGCGCACTGTGAAACCTCCGGCTGGGAAGGTGTGTTAGTTTCCGTTTGTCATGAGAGAAAGATACTCACAATGAAAGAAGTATATTACTTTTCCTCTCGATCCCGGTTTTTCTGCAGACCCGTACCAATATCCATGACTGGGTTGTGGCCGAACATCGTTCAGAGACGCCAAGTCTTCCATTTCTCCCAGTACGAGGGATGCAGGGATTGGTGCTACTTCAACGTAGCCCTCAAGCATGCAAGTCGCGCTTGGGGAGGTATCGAGAGTAGGGAGGCCTGTTTGGAAGAAGGATTCGACGAGTAGGCGAAGCATGTTGTGTACGAGCACTCTGCGAATCCCCCAGGTTGCTCTTGGTCTCCATGAAGGGAATAAGGAGGTTGCAACCCAGACAGGAACCCGGAAAACCACTGAAGTCAAAAGGTATGCTTGGTACAGCGCCTTGAGAGGCTGGTGGCGCAGTCGAAAATTCATGCCTTCGATGGAGAAGCTTGAGAAAGGGGTGAGGGTAAGACGAATACGCTGGGAAATACTTGTCACCTGTAGATGAACCGGTAACTTAAATATTTGGTCATAGGGATCGACTGCCTGCGGCACATACCCGCCTTTCCAGATCTTCCTGACTTCGCCCTGACTCGAGCGGGTAGGATGAAGTACTCTGGCTTTCTCTCCTAATATCAGAATAGTTCCACTTGTCTGCTCCTTGGATACATATTGTGAAGACCTTCGACATTATCCAAATGCGGTGCACCGTCCCACCCATCAGGGCCGTCACAACTCACGGCCGATATCACCGGAGGCCCTGCTATTGCGCACTTAAGGAGCTCGGGGCAGTGTGCTGTGCCTTTTCGTCTTGAAGAACTGCTGCCAAGTCCTTCCTCAAAGGTTCTCCAGGTTCTTCAGCATGTG
The DNA here is from genome assembly GCA_030407055.1 of Armillaria mellea. Classification (NCBI taxonomy): domain Eukaryota; kingdom Fungi; phylum Basidiomycota; class Agaricomycetes; order Agaricales; family Physalacriaceae; genus Armillaria; species Armillaria mellea. Next base: position 23,195 of record JAUDZF010000005.1, read on the forward strand.
CAAATGCTTCCCGGAGATTACGAACCTCCTGTCAGTGATACTTTACATCTACTTATCTGTCTGAGATTCAAGAAGCGACAAGGGGTACTCAGTTCCAATGCCAATCAGAAATACCGCAATTGGAGTAGATTTATCTATGGTGAGAAGGCATCGAGCCAGAAACAGTGATGAATCTCTGATTATTTAAATCACGTCAGATACACGACCGATTAGCATCCGGGTCCCGCCTTTCGGTATCTGACTTTCGATGTCAGTTGTTGATCAGAACGTAGAGGGATTGGAAAGGAAATGATAACAATCTTCACCCAGTTGATCTTAGCAGCCAATGAAAAATGTCGAAGCCCATTCGGAATCCCCGAGCACTTAGAAATCTCTACAGCATGCAAACACGGAGGTGGTACCGATCCCACTAGATAAATAACATTTAAGGGCTAACTAAAAGCAGGAATTAAAAAGACTATCCTTATTCACACGGAAAGTGTAAACAGAAAATTAAAATTGATCGAGAAAAGCAGGAACATAATAAGGTTTTCATGCTCGTGGGGGATAAATACAACGTCAGCCGATACTTAGTTATAATTTACTGTGATGTTCGTAGGCACTGAAACTCTCACATGCCTCTCCGTGTGTCTCCAGAGACTGCACGTACCTATCCCATCTCTGATTCGAAATGATGGGAGCTGTGGCATATTTTTCAATATCAAGTTTCTCCAATAGCTGATCCAGTCGTGGAAGAAGAGCTGACGCGGCATCAACTTCCATCTCAACCTGCTTCTCACGAGATAAATTCTCGTTATCCAAGAACCAAGCTGGGTCGTCCGCTATGGCGCTCGCAACAAACATGTCGATGATAGTAGGATCCAAGTTTCTTTCCCGCGCTGCATCGTACGCCAGACGTAATCCTATGGCTTCAATCAAAGGTTGGCAGTTAGGTAGAAGTGCGCGTTCGGCGGATGTGCTCCTGTGATCAGGAAACGATGCCAATTTAGCGCGTAAAGCCGTCAATAATCCTCTTTCGTGTTTGTAGAGAAGACTGTTAGAAAATGGGGTTGACGGGGGTAAAAGACGGCCTAAGAGAAGTTCGATGGCGAATCCTGGGAGGAGATACAGGTTAGATATGCATGCTTCATCGAAGCATACACGCACGTATGGATATTCCTAGGATATCACCTTCGGCTATGGCAGCCCCTCGCATGTCAGCCTAAATTGCTTGTATTAGCGAAGATAGAAAAGCAAGCAGTAAATGATTCACGTTCAGGACCGAAAGTTGGTTTACTTCGGATAGTCCTTGAGCCCCACATCGCATCCCCAGATTGAGGGTAACGGTAGCGGTCAGCTTCATAACTATCGTCTTGAATATGGCGGAGATGAAGTGCTTCATGGCCAAGTCCTCGGCAAGCACATATGAATCTCGAGACTTCTCTGCGAATGCAGCCAATACGAGCGTCTGGGAAATAGCTGAAAGGATGGGTGTGTACTGAGTGACGAACGACATGATCTCCCTTGGCTGTTTGGTGCAGGAGTCTACGACTTGACGACGCAGACTGTACTTAGCTGCAATATAGGATGAAATCCTCATAGATGAAACTCCCAAGCTTCCCATGGACAGCGTTCCCGAAATTACTCGAGATATGTTAAAAAAGAACGCAGCACGGGGGTCTCTTGGCCTGTCGAGTGATCCTAACAAGGCGGATGCTGGAAGGCAAACATTCCGGAAATATGTTAAGCAGTGTTTAACGGGACGAGCTGCACCGCGAGGGGAAAGTACTCTGTGAATATGCTTAGCGCCTTCGTTCAATTTTCAGAAATGTTCCATGCTAACTTGGATATGATTCCTTCGTTCATTTTTTTCCCATCATGGAGTTTCACAAGAAAAACCTTTGGTCCGCGATCTTCCCCTTCGACAAAGAGACGGGCGTGGACAATGGATACACAAGGAACTCCGGAGGGAGAGGTCGGGGGCATGAATCTTTTCAATATAAGTCAGCTGCTATGTGAAAGGAGGTCAGATAACTGACTTTGCGGCATGCGCTACTGGAGTGTGAAGCTCGAACTCTCCACTTGGTAGTAGTGTCGCCGTGGTCTCCATGTTAATAATGTCTAGACCGTGCCCGAGTTCGGTAAGACAATATTGTCCGCTGGAGATAGAGATTAACTGGGGAAGCGGTTATTCTGCACAGCCAGACGCACTTCCATTCGAAGTTTAGTAGCCGATCAACCGTTTGCTTGAGGTCCGGGCGGCTGTCCAAATACGTCGCCAATGTACCAACACAGAGGTTGAAGTGAATGGTCAAGATTGTAGCGACAGAGACATCCATGACAAGGATAGGATCACTATGGAACTCCCAGTACCTCGGTGAGACCTTGAGAACATCTTCGGCTGTTAAATCTTTGTGTGATAATAAGCACTTTCAAATATCTCCAGAATCATTGTCACGTACGGAAATGCCGCACGACTGACTTGCACCTTGCATATGTGAGTTTGACGCGCTCTTCGAGAGGCATATTCTCAGGAAGAATCTGCCACAAGGGCGTTGTCGCTAGTTGAGATGTAGAACGCATTGGAATAGCAGAGTTGATAACGGGGGGAAGAAGAACTTAGTCGAGATAGCACCGGGTCAAAGTATAAATATTAACACAAACCCCCGTTCATAGTAATCCAACACACAGCTTACACCCCACAGTTGTTCGAATCTTCGGATAAAATATGACGCCCACGGAAGCATTAAGCTAATATGGAGATTCTTTACACCAGAGTAAATTAACACGGACAGGACATTGACTTGATATCACCGAAATCATACAAATGAAACACGGTAGCGACAGTAATCAAGCACTGGACATGTTAACCATCTGAACCTCACCCCCACGACGGGTCGTTATCCCTATTCGAATAGAATCAGTTCCGTAGTAGCTGTACAGCGGGTGGTATTTACCATCAACATCAAACATAGATGTCGGCGAGATGTATTGACCAGCACGCAACTCCTGACGGATTTTGTGCCGTGCGTTCAGCCTGACAGAGAAGTACTAAGCGTTAGGCGGGATCAGAGACTTTAGAAGGTACTCACGACACAAGCATCGAGTTGACGTAAACTGGGGGGATGGTTAGCGATCCGGCCCGCATCACTCAAATGCGAAACGACGTGCCTTTCCCAAGTGAGAAATGGAATATCGCCCACGTGAAATCAGACTCCGGTGCAGCAAGCCACTTGGGGTATACACTTAGACGTGATGGTCATCCTGATCTGGGAAATGGAACGCACGGTAACCAAATTTGCCTAAAGCCATGATGCTTGATACCGAGCAGGCCGGACGTGAGAACTTCGTATATTCAACGAATAGAAAGAGAACGCACTTTGTTAAGAGTCCAATGTTCACGGAATACAGCACAAGCCTGTCGACTGCATGTCTTGTCCTTGAACGGTATCAGTGTGGGCTGCGAGGTACGCTTAACCGCTTACTTCCGGAAAACATTTGTTCGGCTTTCTCTGAGATAGATCACCAAAGATGTACTGATGATGATATCGCAGAGCATGCTGCTTCCCAACTCAATACTTCCAGAAATCTGGCAAAGGATGAGCAAAAAGGTCATAAACCTGATAAACCGACAGTACATGGTTGAACCGTGAATAAACAGCGATTATAGAATCGATTGTAACCCTAGAGCTATGTTAGACCAACAGAAATCCGCTTCGATGATCGCGAGCAATACGCACATATAACTGACGAGGGCTGGGAAAGTATTGTCAGAATCATATCCAAAGTGATTTGTAAGGAAGCACACCGAAACCTCCTCCCAATTGAGTGATTGCGAGGATAATCTGACCGAGAGTTAGGCCCGCCCAAGACTTAAAATATAATACCCACGATGATCACCACTAGAAGAACTTTCTTCCCGCTCACTAAGACATACAGTGAGTCCCCTAATCTCGAATAAAATAGCGGAAATCGTACCAAACCAGACTCGCATGGCGTAGAAGCTAGGTATCGATTAGAAAGGGATGCGTATGACGAATTCGAAAAGTTCACCATTGAACAACCGTCGTCAGAAAATACTGGCAATGTTTTCTGTAAGTATAAGTACTTCGTATATATAGGAAGGAGCCCCTACAGTAATGTATGCCGGAACCTACGTTTGCCCAAAGATTAGTTCAAACAAATTTCTGAATTCTTATAGCACTTACGACTATTAGACTCCTATGAATTCGAGTTAGAATATGACGCTGGATGTAAATCCATTGGCTATCTTACTTTTTTAGTACACCGAGGAACGCATAGTTAGGCGGGGTGCGACAGATAATCATCCAGAAATAAACCATATACGCGATAGTCGCCAGTTGTGCCGTGCTCAGGATTCTTTTGGATGGCGATTGGTCAGGGTACCGAAGGATGAATTGAAAAGTACACGTACACACAAAATCCTACCTGTATATAATTGAAGATCAGCGGTCGGTAAGGGCATTCAAAGTCAAGTTTTGATACCAGATATTTTAGAAAGGCTCTATCTTTTGGGTAAGTACGATAGTACGCAGACGCTTGAGCAATAGTAACAGCCCATAATCTGCGAAAGTAAGTAAATCTCGAAGTCGAGCATCTCGAGGGTCTGGACAGACGTACGGTGCACAGATCGTGACCGCTGAGCAAGTGAACGTGAGAAAAAGAGAGCTAACATGGAGTGGAGATTACGCACCAACCAAAAACGGTGTCAAGCCTGTGATAGAAATGGTTAAGTCAGACATACTCTAGCAGAGAAGAAATTGTGGGGATCTCTAATCGAAAAATGGACAAGGACGCGGCTCTATATTGTCATTACGCGAGGAAAGCCATATTGACACCGGATATATGCGATCCAGTACCTAGGTCCAATATCCAGACACTTGGCTGCCGTAAGTGTATCGAACTCATCACGGACTGATTGTTGTGAACTGCTGCTATCGTTTACAAAGCAGTCCGAACAGATCGTAGCGCGGAGATCATGGCACAGCTGCAGGTGGCACCTGTGAATAGAGAAATAAACGATCTGTTGGAGCGTGGCGAGATTGATAATCAATCGAAGAATCAGAGAATGGGGTACAGAATGGACATGGCCACATGCGTCGAACCGATTCAGGCTGGGTCGTTGTAGTGACCAAAAGGGAAATTTAACTCGGTTGGTGCGGCCCGCTTGCTTTGCGGAAACTTTGATGGTTCTCAGGAATTCAATGATAAAGGGCCACGACCGTCTCGGCAGCAGTGCTCATTGAGTCCTTTCCATGATTCTATTCAATACAGCTTTTGAAATGGCCCCAAAAGTTTACCTCGTCACAGGTGCAAACCGTAGAATTGGTATGAACTGCGTCTCGCTGCTCACTCACACCTCTGACGGCCTTGGCAGGAATATCTCTCGTTAATGAACTAGCAGTTAAAAACTCCGACATTTCAATCTTTGCTGGTGTACGCAATCTTTCGACTTCAAGTAGTCTCGAGGAACTCTCCAAGAAATATCCTAGGAAGATATCCATTGTCAAGTACATCTCGGCGGACGAGCAAGGCAACAAGGCTTTGGTGAAGGATATCGAGACAAAGCACTGGTCATCTCGATGTGGTGGTTATCGCATGTGCAGGTCAGTTCTATACTAGGCTTCCTCTCCTCTCCTCTCCGTTCCCTGAACAATCACGAGGTATCGTGACATATATGGGTTCGGCTCTCCGTACTCGTGCTAGTCAACTGCGGGATCATCTCGATGTGAGCGAGACTACCCCCTGCGTCCAATTTCATTATCTCATTCGTTTCGCAACCAGGTGAACGCTACTGGGATACTTGTTCTCTTTAAGTCCGTCCACTCTCTCCTTACAGCAAGCACTTCGTCTCCACGGTTCATTTTCATACCATCGGCTGCTGCGAGCCTGACTGCTTTTATATCACTCCCTGCCGGATACCTATGCTATGGGGCAAGCAAGGTTACTGGAAACTAAATCGCCAGGAAAATCCACTTCGAGAATGGCTGGCTCAGTACACCTTTTCTTCTATTCAACTTAGTGGCTAACACTTCCTGCTCTTAGTCTGCTTCCCCCTCGCACCTAGAATTGTACAGACCTATATGTGTGAGTAAATATGTAAGAACGAGCACTGCGGGCGCTGATGAACCTTAATACAGCTCGTGCGAACCGTGAGATGGGTAAGACCGGTACACTTGGCGCCGATTCAGGATGCAACGGCTGTGTCGACGGAAGAATCTACTCTGCTTCTGGTCGGTGTCGTTGAAAACGCTACGCACGAGAATGATAGTGTGGAGTTCACGAACATCGACGGCCAGAAGTTGCCGTGGTAGTCGAACGAATGCCAATGTACTTTAGAGATGAAACCATTTGTACCTTGAAAATCACACGGACCCTGCTTCCGAGACCACATTCTAATGTGCAAACTCAGATCATACCTTTCTTGTTTCTCCGGCTGCCACGTCTGGTTTCTGCAAAGGTTGACGGTGTCAATACCAATATGAAGGGTCAAGGGTCGTGATTCGCAGGTATTTATAGAACTTATTTCGGGATCGAATCAAGCAGTCCTGCATTTTTCGCGATCCGACTCAGGGACTCCGGCAGGTCCCTACCATCTTAGGCTAAGGAGATGGCGTAGGAGAAGTAATGAAAGTGGCGGAGAGCAAAACCGAGCGGCCCGACCGGAATTCATATCCCAAGAGTCAGTGCTGTTTCGCAGAGTAGGCATTTCGGCATAGCACGTAAACAAGGAATACATTCTGAACATAGCCTGTACAGCTGCAGTGATCCCGCACGATGCGAGGGCATAACTGCGATGGCGATTGCTATCACAGGATGCAGATGAGAATCGGATCTTGTCCATAACAATCAAGATCAGAAGATTTCGGGAGAGCTTGTCAGTAGTGGCAGTAGCGCGCGCCGATTACACACTGACATTTAGGATACCTAGCCGTCCTAGTATCAGAGAACAATCAGCGATTTGAACCCAACATTTAGAGGCACACCCGTACATAAGGCTTCTTTCCGAGCTGATCGTCTCTATAGAGGCTTGTATTGCTGCGAAGTATCTGAGCTTCATCATGCAATCTGTCCAAATCAATAGAACAAGAGCAGTTCTTGAGATGATACAGATCATGATGGTGAAGAGCAGATCATGAGGACGACATGCGCTGTGCAAGCTGTGTTAGAATAGCTCCTGCAATTCGCTGGGTAGACTGATTCACCAGTATTCCCCACTCCTGATTAACACAAAAGACGCCCTACACAGCACCCATCGCATACCATTCACGATGAATATCCCTCCAGAGCTAACTGACCTCATCATCGACGAAGTCCAGGACGACGTCCCCACGCTGTCCTCATGTTCTCTCGTCTCCCACGATTTTCATCCTCGAGCGCGTCTCCACTCCTTCCGCGAAAATCACCATTGGCCACCCCTCGAGGTCAAACTCTTCCCAAAAATTTCTTCGTCTACTGGTCGCTTCTCCCCATATCAGGTGGTTGGTCAGAACCGTTGTCGTAGACGCAGAATATGGCTTCGACGAGGATGACAGCTGGGAAGAGATGAACCAGCGCATTGACACTCTCCTATGGAAGACGGCACACGGTAGGCAGTGGGTGTGCAGGGACACCGCGTTGGCCGAGTTACTCGGATCCCTGCCGAATCTAGAAGGCTTCAGAGCCGGAGCACTCAGATGGCGCTCGTCAGAGAGAATCCCGTCTGAAGTCACATCGTTCGAGAGCGTCTTACCCAGGAAGCCCATAACGACTTTGGCGCTGAACTATGTCCACTTCGATTCGCTTCCCAGTTTCATCACTATCCTTGGCTCGTTCACCCAGCTCAAATCCCTGCGCTTGGGTGTCATCGTACATGCGCCAAGCCCAGGAGATTCAGTGATGATATCGACCCAGGGTCCGTTTGGTTTACAGGAGGTGGAGATGAATATGGAGGGCTGCGCATCGATTGTCGAGCTGTTCACTAGGTCTCCTTCCCTAGCGAGTAGCTTGAAACGTCTCGTTTTGAGAAAGTGCTATCGAGGCCAGATGGAATTGGTTCGGGATCTGGTATCGCTGTCCAAACCGTCGCTGGAGTATCTTCATGTAGAAGATAGTGAACTGCCAGAAGATTTCCGTAAGTTTTTTATATTGCAGTTGGACAGAAGCTAAATAGTAACTTACCTAGTTATGTGATATCCCCCACTGACGTTAAATCACATCAAAACGCTTTCGCTTGGCCCTTCATCGACTGTAGTGACGAGATGGTGGCTCGATGCATTGGTGGACCCGAAGGGCTTGGCGTCTCATACGGCAGAAATCATCTTCGACCTGAGCCGGATCGATGACACAGATCATTCGACTATCATTCGCCAAACCCTAGCCCACAGTCACTGGCGGATACACGTTACTGGGCGCCTGTTACACCTCCGCAGCTACTAAGGTACCGGGTAGGAATCCATTATTCGTATTGAACAGATAAAATACATCCTTGAAATTAGACGGACAATTCTATGAAACGCGGTCAGCTATACAGCCAGAATAGAGATAGAACAAGATGACTGTACCCTATATCAAAACCCGGGATGTAATGCTAGGCGAAGGTTTGAATTCTATCATCTATATCAAGGTAAGAGTCACAACAGCACAGAAGAAAGTATTATTACGCACCGCTAACAATATCTCGGTTATCTACCGAACGTTTCCCGTTCAAAATGTTTGCAGTCCGTTGAGCATAGGTTAGAGCGGGAGATCGTGGCACCGCAGGGAAGGAAAGCAATTATCACTCCCAGTATCTAACGAAAACATGGTCCTTCATTTTCCAAAGCGAGCTCTTCTATGGACGACGATAGTTAGGTCCGTGTGGTGGTCGTTGAAAGGAAGATAGTGTCAATGTCACGGTTCGTCACTGATGCGTCGATTGCGTGATCACGGGCCGGCTTCCGGTCAGCCTTAAAACTAACCTGTCAAGAAATTTCTTGTATCCCCTGTCGCGCGCTCTATCCTCAAATCTTCATGCGTGTCACGTCCGGGAAGCTAGGGTCTTGCGATACTGATCCTTGCTGGACTCGTTCTTTCAACATCCATGCCTACCCATTTAAGAATCAACATATTTTAATCCAGAGTGAGAAGCTCCCTTCACCTCTTGGTATCAGGTGGTCGAAGTCTCATGAACTGACAAAGAACAAGCCTAAGGTCTCGATGCGACAGCCAAGGGACCTATCTCGATCCGCCGGCATTTAGATGTGAGTGACTATCAGGTATAACTATTGCATGAGGTCTAGTCCGAACGAATGTAGAATCTGACAGTGTATCTGATAGGCACTAGACATGATGCGTGATGCGTAAGTGCTAAATACGATTTACAGTGATACCTGAGATGGCTGCAGTATTCTCATTAAACGAGAATATTGACGTGCTTTTCTCCCGCAAGGTATTCCAACGTACGTCTGTCCACATTATCAGCCATTTTAAACACCGAAACTTTCTCGAAGCTCCCGTCTGAAAGTCTCCGCCCGACTACCCACTGTACCCATTGGCAAGACAAGGAATAAAATGATTCCCCAGATCTGACCAACGTGTATACGTCTTCGGCTATAAGGTACGGATGCGTCGCAATAACGTTGAATGCATGCTGCGCCCCGTCTGCGTCTTCAACAAGCAATTCCCCATGTCGGTCCATTCCCGGTGTTCCCTCGACGTCCAGCCCCCTCACGAACCCTTTCTCAATACACAACGCCTCACATCGATCAACATTGGCCTTCCAATCCCATTCGATGTGTGTGAAATAGTAGTCGTCCACTGGCATATAGTCTCCGGGAAGAGGCTTCGTCATGAGCTGGTCCCACGACGGTCGCCATTTTGCGTCTGCACTCCCCGGTTCAGGATAGAGAAAGAACACAGCTCCCCGCATCGTGTCATCCGTCGTATTCATCAAAGCTGCCCATGCACCTTCGATTGACTCGCTCTCGTAGTAGGCTGCTATCGTGGGAGACCCAAGAAGGAACGCTATCCCTGCAATTTTATCCACTGGATTGGTTGATGCTCGATACCGCATCTCGTCCAGCATATCGAATATTCTGTGTGTTGCGTTCCTCATACTCTGGAGTCTCCGGTGAAAGACCGTTAGAATGTCAGTCTCGCAGTTCCCTTCCTCGTCTTGCTTCGCGTCCATTGGCCCATCTGGTGTTATACCACAAATTCTACGATTCCGCAATCCAATCTCCTGCAGTGTCCAGGCGCGGTTAAACCAGCAGCGATCGCTGTCGAAGTAGCCCGGCTCTACGCTGAGTGGTCGACCTAATCCACTCAGGTAGCATAGTATATCCACCGTGAAATACACAAACCCGATAGTGGGTACATCCAGCATCCACTCTTCCGCACGCAGGTTTTCTCTCGTCCCACCTCTCTGCCTCAAACAGAGTACGTCCAACCACACGTACTCCAAGCCCATATTCAGCATCTCGATGCGGATCCGTTCAAGGTTTGCATCCTTGGGGATGGGCACGGGCCATACACGTCCGTTGATGGGCGTCCATTGATCGCTGCGCTCATGCTCGGCCACCCATGCATGCGAAATCGGCGGCGGATAATCCGTGCCAGTAATCCATATTGGCACTACACGATTGCTATACACGTCCCAGACCCGTCGTGGGTATATCCACGGCTCCACAATACGGCTTCCATGCAGTGCTGTTGTTCGCATCTCTCTATCCTTCTCTTCACATTCGCGTAGCCTGTATGGGATTTTACTCCAGTCTTCAGTATACCAAGCCGTCCTGAGTGAACCATAGGCAGTACCGAAGTCATATTTCTTCGCGATGCAGTCTTCAAGAAGAGAGGAGAGTGATAAATTGTCTAAGGTGTGTAAAGTACCGAGGGCGGTGTTGAGCCGCTCTAAGAGGGGGCAAAAAGAATTCTGCGTGGTAGCCTGCGTGGCTGCGTGGCTGCGTGGTGCGTGGCTGCGTGGTAGTTGTCATCAGCGTGGTTTGACGTGCCCTGATTGGCGTGGTTGGCGTGGTTGCCATGTCACTCACAGGGGTAGTCAACGTTGGATCAAATATCGTAGTAGAGATTATTTATATATTTTTTCGATTCACCTCAAGGCCACGCTGACTTCCAAACGTTAGCCAGGACCTAGTTATGTATATGAGGATGGGATGACTCATCAGAATCGACTGAAAGAGCCCCCCAAACGATCTGCTACAAGGGAACCCAAGGATTACTCTGAGTCGTGGCCACGGCCAATCCTTAAGAAACGTCGAGATATTTGATAACTTGGCAAGACATTTACCGATGAGCTTGATGACGATTAATCCGATTTCCTTGACAGCTGAAAGAAGCCGTCGTGCATAATAATGCTCTCTGAAGGCTGTACTGTCGCTGCAAGGAACCGACTCAAGAAACCTAGCAGAATTCTGAGTTAAAACTGCAGGGAAGTAGCGCATGACTAGAATACATCATATGAATACAATCAATACCTATAGTGCGGACCCGAAACAAAATTTGGTGGGGGAAAACTGAACCGATCGTAAGTCGACTAGTTCTGCTTGAGTTGAACACATCAAATGCACCGGTATATTGTTCGATTTACTGCACAGCATGAATAACATCATAAATGGGGCGAGGAGTCATACATGGTACTTGCGTGGTGCCTGCGTGGTGCCTGCGTGGTCTGCGTGGCGGCATGGCCGATCAGCGTGGTCGAGCGTGGTGTGCCTGCGTGGTGTGCCTGCGTGGCGGCGTGGCAGCGTGGCGGTGTGGTACATGAGCGTGGTCAGCTGTGTGGTTGAGGGTTAAATTTCAGAGAAAAAAGTAACTTCGTTAGTGTGTTTTATGGCCAACTGGGATAGTACTCGATGCATCGAAGCTATATTGAAGCTGTATTCATGCGAAATTCATGGGTAATTTATGTGTACAACACAAGTTTAAAAAATTTAAGCACTTAGAACGAGAGAGCACCAAAGTTTCAACGTATGACTGTCTCAGAATCATATATACATACATTTATGATGTGCTGGTAGCTAGAAATCATAAATCCGAAGTTCCACACACTGTACTTTGCAAGACTTGGGCTCAAAAATCATTTTACTACCCACTTATGCTTGCTCCAGATAATTCATGTTTGAAAGCAAAACAAACATACTGATATCTAACAAAAGATTTCTGAGCATTGCGGAGTATATATATATTAAATTTATTGTGTTCAACCGGAGTTGAACGAGTGACGTGCGTGGCTGCGTGGCCACGCACCACGCCAGCGTGGTACCACGCAGGTGACCACGCAGAATTTCTAGTGCCCACCTGATCAGTATTGGAATTGCCAGCGAGTATCATACTCACTGTAGAATTATATAGCAGATCGAGGTAGCAAGTGTCGTTCAAAAGATCTGCAGAAGATAGGCCTTAGAGCATCGTCACCTGTCCTCATTATGTCTTTCTAGCAAAGTAGACATGTCATAGGTTCTGTGTGTATGAGCAAATTCTGATGGTCGATATGACGTTCTATAGCAAAACTTTGAGGATTTGTTTCCTACCGATTTTGCGAAGGCGACCACGAGAAGATGTGCGACGGATTTTGATACGCCTGAGGAAACGGCAGCCAGTAGGTATATTGCTCGGTATTCTGTTCATGCATCATGTTAGTGAGAAGAGTAGCAATAAAAAGTCGTCGTACTTTATTCTTAGCTCTTTCTGGTGTTATTTTTCCCTCCATAGGCGATACGACCATCCTTCTTGAATGCCGATCCAGAGCTTGACACTCTGCATGGACGTGGATAAGAGGGCAATAAGCGTCGCGAGCCTGTGAATGGACCATCTAGGTTGGCTCACTTGTGACCTATCCTATTTAACAGAACTTCAGCGCATCTTCAATAGGTACACGCTCATCCTAGTAGGCAACATAGATTAGCTCAATAGCAGTGCATGGGGAGAAAGTACTCCCACCATCCTACGGCTGTCCGTGTTCCCAGTCCTGGTGCCCATCGTTAATATTGGAATAGCATAGCTAGAGCTTGGAACCACCCTCGTACGCGCTCTAGTCCCCGGCACGTAACCGACAACGTTAAAGGTCGGTGTACAGATTGTTAGTACTACATGTAGTGTAGAAATAAGGACTAATGACGTACCTGATGTCGACGAAAGTAATAAAAGCAAGGCGGGAGCTGAAAGATATACAATCAGGCTACGCTATTCTGACCGAAGGGTTGGGCAGCAAGTAAAATGATAATCGTGTAGACACGAGTGAAGGCCGGCATGTCGACTGTCATCTCGCGGAAGTTCCCCGTGCAAGCCGACATTCGCCCGACTTGGATCGGAGAAGTATTCAACATACCAGTCCACCTGAGAGAACCCAATAACAATTCAGCCCTTATAGCTGCCTTCACCCATCTCCGAAGCGAAGACGTCCACAAACTGGAGGAACGGACTACCCCAACATAACAATCTGCGAGGCAGAGTGAAGGCTTTGATAGCGACAAAGAAGGAACCAAGTAGTACGCACGATCCGTCGGCATCATTGGCCTTTAAGTATAACCCTTGAGCATCTTCGGGAAACAAAAATGAGGAAGGTATAAGATACACTTGTTCTTCTTGATACCAAAGGAGACAGCTGATAAGATGAAAGAGAAATGTATGGGTAGGACGCGCCTCGATGGTAGGCGAGACACCTAGATCCATGACCAGTTAGCATCTCCATGCCGGTTTGCTATTCGCTCACTGTAAGTCAAGCTCCGCATCAAGGCAGTCCGGAGGACTCACACACATCGCCTGAACACCACTACGAAGAGTTGTTCCTCCTCTTTTCTTCTCGCTCGCTCGATGAAAATATTCGTAATCCAGGGGGCCGTCTCGATACCTGCTTATTCCAAGCCGACTGGCAAGTTAGGCGAGTCAATGCGTGGCAGGGTGAACACATCGTGGTATTTATGAGCGGGGAACTCTTGGCTAAGCCCTACAAAGATATCCCTCTTATCGACACTGAGTAGCTTGCAGGTATCGATTCTAAGGCGTGCCCGGTGTTACAAGAGGACAATCGCAGTGCACTACGGCATCGTCCTATTTAAATACGAAGTCATCAGAAAATGAGTGATAAGAGTTGCAGAAGGTAAGCTCACCTGAATCCGTTGGGCAGGATGGCAGATGAATACGTTCATGGTAGGAGCATGAAGGAAGGATCAACATGGGGGGAGGTACAGAAATCAAACGCCGGCAAGAACCGAGTCGGGACGGGGGCCGGATAATGCCGGGTCCTCTCCCATCGCCACTATCCCTGTCTTCTGATGTCGCCACCGGTCTCATTCTCCGCCCCGGATCCAGATAGATTCTCATGACACGAAAATTATGGCGACTCAAGACAGTCTTCGCTCAAGAGCACCTTCTTCGATCGACCCCAAACATGTAAGTACGCAGCTGCAACTGCATGAACAAAGAGAGTATTATCTCGTCGTCGTCTGGCTTCATGACGGCAATCCATGTTTGAATGAGTCGCGTAAACTACAGACTTTATAGTTCCTTGACTAACACATTTTGATATCCACAGATGCATCGTCCATTCAAGAGTCACTGTGGTACGATACGATACAGGGCTGTAAAACGAGATTATAAAGGCACATAATCCTATCAAGCAGCAGGAATATCTAACGATGGTAAACAAATCTAATTTCCATCAAATTACTCTCCGAGCTGAAGTATGCTTTCCCATAGTATCTATGGATCTATGGGTAACTTATTTCGCAACACATCAGAGGCTGGGAGAAAACCAGAGCGAGGTGTATGGCGAGGCCGAGACTGCTATCATGCATCGACAATTAAATAATGCTCAGCAAGCGCACACGAGAGGTTCCATGAATCCAGGTTGAGCGAGACCAGGCTTTCAAATCCTGACGAAGATAAATGACCGGTATGCTCCTCCAGGTCTTCACTCGCTAACATGTTCACTTATATCCACCAGATCTCAGACTCGAATTTATCAGGATGAGGTATTTCCTACTCACGTTATGTTAATTGAAACAAATGTCGCTACATGTTGCAACTGGGCCTTCAACGTCGGACTGATACCGGGTAAGTACAGCAATCCGTCCTCAATTCTCTGCGGAGGATCGTTGGGTATCGAACGGCTTATTCTCATGGCAGTCAGTTTTGAACGGTACAAGGACCTTGACAAATCGCTGTCCCACAAGCTAGCAGGTATTATACGATGTCAACATTTCATGTACCAACTTTCTCTGGGCTCAGGGAAAGACACACGACAAGTAGCCTATTGTCCGCTACACTTTATGCATCCGTTCGCCCACCGATAACGATGACAGTATTAAGAAAACTTGCATACCTCAAGCTAGGACTGTCTCTCATTGTACCAGTGCAGTCGTGGCAAACAAGTAAATGTTCGTTGCGACTTTTTTAGCAACATTTCGTTTACTCATAGGCCTGTACCTTTGAAGATAAACCCAAGCGCAATGCCGACACTCATTGTTAGTCATTCATTCCCAATTTTTTTTCACACCTTCCCATAGCTTAATTTATCGAAATGAAGCCTGCGAATTCTAGGATTAAAACTTTGCTGAATCAAACGTGATGAAGTAGTAAGCGACCCGCTATTCCTGGATTCGCGATGCTAAGTATTTTGTAGAAAATTAGCATACGCGTTATTAACCAAATTTTTTTCGCTGCTGCCACCGCCGATGAAGCTACTACGTATATCTCGGGGATCTCACGACTACATTTAGGGAAAGACAATAGTAATCACCCCTTCTATGCACCTTGCACTTAAACGCGGACATCTTATTCTATCCTGTTGTTCGAGGACTGGCTATCTTTTTCACTCAAACATAGTTCTCTTTCTGGTCGAATACAGGTCCCTATACGCTACAAAGGCTCGCTCTATCTGTCCAAATTCTTTAATTCGGCTCCAAGTCTGAACGTATCCATCTCCTCAGCCTCGCAAATGCTATACACATACTTGATAGCACCTGAGAGACAGAACGAATTCTCTGGGCTGTATTCAGGATGGTGAGCCTAAGCTCCCATCTATCTAACAAAGAAATGTATCAGCTCGAAATCCACATCTCAAAAGCCACCATTTTTGTTCATCTGCCACACGGAACACTGACAATTTCTTGAACTTTCCCATCCTGTCTTAGCTGCCCAACTGCCCAGAGAGGGGCCGCACCAAAATACGCGTAATCGCCTATGAGTGTATAGGAGCCATCGGGTATTGGGTATGCATGGTCGGCCATAATTTTGAATGTGTGGGATACGTCCTTGACAATCAGTTGTCCTTGTCGAGGCTTTGGCTCTTTTGGTATCTCACTCAAACCCCACACATTGCATGAATGGATACGGCGACCACAATGATAGTCGCCATCTTGACCCTCCCGCTGAACCTGAGTTTTGCATGAACCGAAACAATGAGCGATAGTTTTCTTGGTCATTATTTGCTCCCACGACGGTTGCCAAAATTTCCTTCCATAGCCAGGCTCGGGGTAGAAGAACAGCTGTGCACGAAGCTCTGGCTGCGCGATGTCCATAAGGTCCTCCCATGCATCCGCTGCCGACTGCCCAGCATCATATATTGGGATGTGGTTCGTCTTGAGAAGGTATGCTAAGCCAGCGACTTTATCCAAAGGCTTAGTCGACACGCGAGTCTGCATCTCAGACACAAGGTCAAGGATTATTTTGGACCTTATCATCTTCCGCAGCGTTGCTAGCTGTCCGTCGAACCTCCGTCGAACTTCCTTTTCCATAATATCATTGCCAGTCTGCCCGCCAATGATTGCATCTTCAGTAATCTCCTGGAGAGTCCATGCACGTCGGAACCAACATCGATCACTCTTAAAGTAGTTCGCTGGCAAATTCAGGGGTCGACCTAGCCCATTGAAGTAGCACACCACCTTTGGAGCGTCCTCATACACCGATCCAATGGTGGGCACATCCAATTTCCACTCCTCCGAGCGCAGATGCTCGCCCTTCCCACCCTCTTGCCGCAAACACAGAACATCCAACCATGCATATTTTGCTCCGAGGTTCAACATCTCGATGCGGATGAGATCAAGGTTGGCATCCTTCGGCATCGGCACAGGCCACTCATATCCATTGATGGGTGTCATCACGTCCACGCGATCCTTCTCGTCCACCCACGCATGTGATATCCCCCATGGTGCTGTTCGCACAAGCCAGTAAGGCACGACCCGATTAGCATGCAGGTCCCTACACACGCCGAGGAGGAACTTTCCGCGTCATTATCTGATCATCCACAATCACATTTCTCCGCATCTCCACATCTTCCTCTTCCAAGATATACAATTCGTATTCGGTGTCGTAGTGGCGCAAATAAGCATACGCGGTACCGAGGTCCAGATCTTGGTCAATACACAAACTTGAACCCCCAGGTTGGGACTGAGTCCATAGTGTCCCATGTGCCCAGTGCAAAGCCTAAGCCATTTGAAGGCTCTTTCAATGCCCAGGTCAATACACTGGAATGTTGGCTAGACTCGACCTGATGACCATTTTACCAGTGTAAGACCGTTGCTTCAGGACAGGAATGGCTGATTCAGCCTGGCCAGCCTCACTAAAGCAGGAGAGTATCAGGGGACAAGAGTCTATATAGTCGTGGCCATGCTGAGTTAGGATGGATAGAATCGTTGCAGACCTGTCCGGGTCATGTATCTGCACGGAAAGTATCATATCTTGCCTCTCTAGATCACTGCCAGTGTGCTCACCGCTTCCTTTGCCTCATTTTCTTGAAGGTTGAATAAATGTTCCCCCTGCTCTTCCTCCCGTCGAAAATAGGGATTCTCCTTCAATGAGGACGTGTGTAGAACCAAAGATAATCCCACTTACCAGCGTCCATGGTCGGTAGATGGCTGTCAATCAGTTAGGGCCAAGACGATGCTACACAATGAGGTTGTAGTCGTCGTGCTGTATGGTAAGAAGCGACAGCGCAAACTAGCGCTAAGACCATCAAA
Source organism: Armillaria mellea (assembly GCA_030407055.1). Taxonomy (NCBI): domain Eukaryota; kingdom Fungi; phylum Basidiomycota; class Agaricomycetes; order Agaricales; family Physalacriaceae; genus Armillaria; species Armillaria mellea. The sequence continues at coordinate 41,134 of JAUDZF010000005.1, forward strand.
GATCTGCCGTACTTCCGGATGATAGACGCCCAAAGGTAACACCGGTATCAACGGAGACAAAATTCCCAGCCATCTGTTGTCCGTCATTTGAACTTGTCACCTGTCTGTTCATTACAGGAATAATTGCAGGCAGGTGTGCTTAAAGTCAGAAATTTTGAAAACTGGACGGCGTGACCCCTGAGTATAGCTGTTCATGCTATGCCGTTCTTTCAATACCAGCCCGAGAAAGACAGGATTACCGAGGCAACATCGGAACTTCAACGTTCATGGCACTCGAGGTCGAGGGCTTTATAGTTCGAATTCGCACGCGAAGGCTAGGGAGACGCTACATAGAATCAGAGTTAACCTCGAGCGATGATGAACCTGGCCGAAAAAACATATATATCTCTCCCCGACAAGAATTGGCCCAGATATTAGGCAAAAACTGACGGCCTTCAGACACTTGGTTCTGAAATGTAACGTCTCGCATGCGAGAATCGAATACATTGTATCTAGAGAATTCACAGGCGATATTGACTAGAGTGATTAAGCTGAATAGTACGTCTCCTTCATTGGAGGAACGTGCATATTACGAAAAGATAGCATATTTGTTGACTAAACAAGGGAGGGTTCAAGTCGCGGACAACTGAGGCTGGCAATCAAAGGCGGAAGGTCGACGAATATCAACGAGCCGCTGGCACGGCACATAGTCTCGAGGCATCAGAATCAGGCGCCAACCATTGTCTTGGTTGGCCGAGGAGGAAAGGACTGAAATGTAATAAATCACGGTCGCTAAAGGAAAGACAGTAAAGCCTCTAATTAATCATTAATCACGACTGCAGACTTAGGAGAAGAAAGTCTTGAATGCTACATGTATATATATCAGTCAACGTATCTTGCATGAACGGAGGTGACTAACCAAGGAGCGTTTCTTGAACTCCGTACTGCTCAGTTACTCCCAACATCCGCCTATCGAGTTTATTTCTGTGATACGAGACAGAGTACGGTCAATACAGGCAGAGCGGACATAGCCAACTAGAGACGTGAGTGATCGGGAAGCAAGGAAGGAACACGTGTCATACCTCTCCGCTACGCCTGCTCTCCTTCTGATGCCAAAGTTCAGTAAAGAATCCCGGAATGCAATAGAACACATAAATCATGTACCATATATTGAAGACAGTGGCATAAAGAGGGAGTAAACCGTGGTATACAACCATGCGTGTTGTTCTGCAATAGAGATTTTCAGCCGTGACCTCAAGACGTATTGAAATTGACCTGCGCTCCCAGGTGTGTGAAAGTGTATATTAGGTTGTACACACGATACACCTGGTAACTAGATCGTGGAACGAGCGTTACGTATCACGGAAAAGAATCAAAGTCACATCATAGTGGTACAGTCAAAGTAAGGCGAAGTTAGAATCTCGATCTCGTTATCTAAACACAATAGGTAAGTAGGAGACACAATACCGATGAATGGGGCGAACCTGGATGCCTTTCCGAGATGAGACCCCATGCTAGCGGTGATGACCATCACCCAATACCAATACTAATACCTTTGGAGTCTCCATGCGGGTCCGCTATTGCTTAACCATTAACCGACTGCTTCGCACCCTGACGAATTGGAGTACCCACAGAGGTGGTGTATGAACATGACCCGGAGATTTCAGCGTGACCGAGGACTGATAGATTCGAAACAGGATACGCTGGTCCGGTTGGTCCCCCTCTTTTCGTCTCATCGTAGTTGAGGCGGAGGTATGTAATATGGAGGGAAAGCGCAATAGCTGCTTCCAAACCAACTTTGCAGGCTGCAGGAAGTCATCTTGAGTGGAAAAGTGCGTGGCGGGTAAGCGCACACACCATGTGCCCCGGTGATGACAGTCTTCCTTCGCGATTACCGCTCGAGACAGAAAGGGCCGAAAAAAGAGCGCGTTCATCAATAAAATTGGTCAGTGTCCGAGTGGTGAAGTAAAGTACGTGTTGTCGCATCGTCCACTAACGACAACGTCATGAACAGAGCTATGACAGTCGAACAAGGCAGGCTCACCTTCATTGACCGCGATTGATTTCTCCTAAGTACTGGGTGAAAGACGAGAGGATGATCGATAAAGCTAAGCGGTGGTAAGGAGGAAAATGGCGCTAGCCATGGAAGAAGTCGGGAGGCGGGCCGGCGGGCCGCAGAGCTGAGGTGTAAGAGAACGTTCTTTTTCGTGCTGCCAGAACTTTCCTCACGAGTAAATGGATCGAAACAACTCCCGTGTGGTTTCCAAGGCCATATAAGAGGGCGCCAATTAGAAAGCATCATATATTCCAGCTACGTGAAATACATGGAGTCGTAGAATTGTACATTGATAGAAAGAAACCCTCCTGAAATCTAAAAGCCTATCCATACGTTAGGATATGATACGTGACGAGAGACTGGAATACTGACCAAGTCGTGTCTCTTCAGCCGAGCATGGTAAACCCACTCCCAAACTTTTTTCTGGACATTCTCGTTACCATAACATCGTTGACGAGGTGGTATGCGGCCTCCTCTCGCGCATGATTGACCACATACCGGTCAGGGATTAAGGCTGTTTATTCTGGGAGAGTTACGCAAGAAAGAGAGCAGTCTATTCGAGAGGTCAGTCGTTTGACAACTGGGAACTAGAGGAGACGTACGTACTGGTACTGGTATTCTTACGCCACCATCAAGATGGAGGTTTCAATTTCGACGAGAAGGATTAAAGCTGAATGATGTAAGAAATAACTGATAATGGGAGTGGCAAAAAAAGGAAGTCGTAGTTGCAGTGTATATAAACAACATTCCCCGGTTTCTTGTACCGAGTTGCGGCGGTGGTAGCCGATCGAGCGAGGATTATATTGAACTGTGAAGTCGATGTCAGTTTGGTTCGAATCGGAAAGAAATGGCATACGACGTACACATAACAAATTCCTGCATCCTATAATGTAGCGTTACGTAGTGAACCACCATCTATGCAACGCAACAGGGCACTGCAGACCGGTCGGTGACGATATGCCAATTCCGCAAGGCAAAGACTACGGAGACTGATGAATATAACAAGTTCAGGAGGGGAATGAGTATTACGCACGATTCGCCCGCCAACTTTATTGCCGAGAAGTTAACGCAAAACTGGTGGGAAAGCCCTAACATCTTAGTCAGACAAGGTCATCACGGTCAAGTCTTGCACGCTCTTGGAAAGAGGAATCTGAAATATGATCAATCCATAATGTAAGCAACAGACCAAAACGAAAGAGTAACGGTGCACCTGAACACCCTGCCAGCTGGATTCATCGGATTCGACTATGCACACGCAGGTTTGCTATCACGTCGACGGTGAGTCAATGGTTATTCACTAGCGGGATCGGATCGCGCTTACAGAAGCAGCGTTCTTCAGCGGGGACTGCACGACCGAGCCACCTCGGAGTCCCGAAGTGGAGACAAAACCAGCCTCATGCATTTTCTGCTCGCCCACAAATAAAAATATATGTAATCAAGGGGCCACCATGCTTCAGTCGCGTCGTGATGGCCGATTCAATCTTCTTGGGGCGTCTTCGTAATGCGTCTAGACGAGTTCAGCGACTTAGAGCAATACAGCATAGGGTGATTAGACCTACCACAGAGCATCCCATGCTGTCACATTACGATCACCACCTAGTTGTCGGTCGCAAACATTGCCATCATTCCTGGCCGGCCTTCAATGACAAGACCACCGCAGTGGAGCCCCATGTTCAGGATACACGAGCCGACAAATGAGAGAGACGAGGTGGACGAGCTAGGCTCACCACAACCAGCTGTGGACTACGAGCCGCGTTGTAAGAGGATGACGGGAGGACGAAGAAGGCGGTAGCTACCAAAATCAACAAATGACAACAATGGTGTCGGGTGACGGACCGTGGGCCGATCTGATTGAGGACTGCGGATCTGAGTTCCACGATCTTCAAAGGCCGTCAACTCACCATCTTCGCTGCTCTTCTTCCGTTTTGAGACGCCAATCGTCTCTTATCTGTTAGACCGAAATATCTATGGAACGGACTGCGAGATTGATGGAGCCTAAGGCCTGAGGCTGAGGCTGAGGCTGAAGGAATCTTCGGTACTGGACGGACTGATAACGCCACACGCGACAATTTGTTGGATGACTGACCGCAAGTATGTTTTGCTTCAGATAGCTGAATCTCGGACCGTGAGCTGACATAAGCATGTAGGACTGTAAAAAAAAGTTACCGGCGATGGTCTGCATGTAAACCATCATGAGTCACTCATTTGATCATATACTCTTCAAAATCTACTTCTCTTAGGCGTGATATTTTTATCTGGGCAGATACGCTCTCATCTGTTCTCCTCATTGGTAGGATTTTTAGAGGGTTCTGAGGCTCCGATGATCGATCATCCAGCTGACGGATATTCACGTAGGATTTAACTCACACCTCACACCCATATCTATGGCTACATTGCAAAGATGGATGAGTGAGCTCCTACCTCGTGCGTGAGCAGAATTTTCCCTCAAGAAGGTCCTTATACTCCGGCATGGTATCATGTCCTACGACATCCAGCCCGTGGGTGAAGCCATTCCCTCTCTCTCAACAGCCCCCATCCCTGCGGGGAACTACGGGTGGTTTTTCTCTAGTAAGCACTGTCTCTTTTCTGTGAAAATTTTAAATCTTGCGGTATCACTGGCGGTGAGTGTGGCGTTCCGGGTATCATAGATCTCGGACGGACGCTGACTTTCAAGAGCATGCAACGCTATGACATTGAGAGAAATTATGTCTGTAAGACACTCGGTGATCCTCGCACTATAGTTCATTGTTTGAACTACCTCTCTTTTACTCCTTACTCAATAATATTACAGTTCAACGTACCTTCTTCCATCTAGGACCAAGCCCGACAGCGTGATCAAAATGGTTGTCTTTTTATTGGGAACCATTATCCGGCGAGGACATCTGTTACCTGGATCATACTACCATACACTTGCCATGACGTACGCATCTCATCTCCATCCAATCATATAAAACCAATAAAAATTGTTAGGTGTTTCCTCCTTCGAACCTTAGAGAAAAATTCGTCTTCAGGCGTGAAGACTTGGTAGTAGTTCCAAACGCGACTCTCCTACACGACGATCTCATTCCGTACTTCCAAGACAACGCCTTTAGCGTCGACATAATCGTACGTGTACCTTCTTACTCCCTTTCGCCTCGCCGAACTTGATAGCTTCCAGGATAACTACCGCATCATAATCTTCCGAGACATCGGCGCAGGACGCCAACTCCTCCCAACATTCTTACCCCGCCCACGCACACAAGACAGCGAGTTCGAAATGTTTCTATGTGCCCACTTCCATACCTCGTTGCGAGTGAACTCCTTGGTGGCGACATCCGAGAGGACTATCCCCTGGAAGCTATCCTTAAAATGATGACCAACTCTGTGTTCGTGACGAAGAGGGCTACGAAAATCTGGATTTCTCGGATCCACGATGGCAGACAGTATTTGGGCAGGCCATATTCGAGGAAGTCATGGAACATAGATTGGCGGAGGAGTCTGAGGCTAACGATGTGGAACCCTGCGGATTTGGGGGAGTCGGAGCGATGAAGAGAAACACATCCTCGTAGCTCATTAGCCTTGGCTGAATGGTACCGATGGACTTTGGCATTTATTAAACGGTCCCCAGCGAACGATCATATTACTCCATACATCATACTTCCATATAACCTAGCAATTTAACAATAAATCAATTTCTGCTATCAAGAAGACGTGTAATCATCGTAGTCTCAACGGAGCGGCAAACTTTCTTTCCAGCAAAGTTGTCTGACGGGTCTTCACGGACGATGACTGCTCTCAAAAACTTTCCAACAAGATCGACACTGCTGGAAGACCTGCCTGTTCCCCGATGCTAAATCTAGAATTATCCCAACGTTTTTTCAGCACATGAACTACCGAAGACTACCGTGAAGCTTCCAAAACCTGCTCTTGAGCATGCTGATAACGGAGGGACCGTTCGACTGAAGGCTCCCATCATTTATGCACTGTACGTTTGTTCTCTGAATGACACCTTACTGCTTGATTCGGGGAAGATTTCAGAAGCAAACCACATGCACGGAGGAAAGCCCATCGATCTTCATGTCAAAATTCATGACTTTTAAATGCGTTGAAGACGAGGTTGGCGACGACTCGAATGGTAACCGTGTTGGACGTGAAACATATCTTGCCGCTCTGCCAGCTGCATCCGACGCTAAGTGAAGACTATGTCCGAAAACTGGGAGACCAAACAAATTAATACGCAATTGCTACAGGGACTAACGAGTCAAAGAAGGATCAAGAGGAAGCTAAGGAGTACGGACGGTTGCCTGGTCTACGAACCCCTCCATAACCCTTCGTACCCCCATACGATTCTCAGCAAGAAGGCATCAAAATAGCCTGGACCCAGAAGGGCGGCTTGAGACCACGTCTCGATGTCTAGAGACGGATCTGCGAACAAGCACGAGTCAAACACGGCGAAGTCACCGGATCTGCAATTCATGCAAGTTCTCTCTCGACATCGCCACAGGTTTTCCATTTGATAGACTATAAAAGAAGAGATCTGTGCCTTGACGGACTGGAACAATCGCAGAGATAACGCATGACTTAATTTTCCAAAGATAATTAACAGGTACGCTGATTGCTCCTCTCTGATCCAGAAGATTGTATCAATAGCCGCCTGGTCGAAACCGAGTTTCCAGGATGTAGAAGGCTCCGAGTGAGGGATCACGGAGATTGGGACGAACGCGGTATCCGTCGTTACTGAGGGTTGGTGTTTAAAATTACTGTCCCCCATTCTGGTCAAGGGTATTTTTCATCGGATCATGAGAAGGATCGGTGGCTTCCTTGATAACTCAAGCGCATGGGTGCCGGGTTCATGGTTACAGTTGGAAAATCTTATCCCAGACAGTTCGTCTTACCTTGTACTTTCTCAAACTCTGAGCGGAGTATTGAAGTCACTTGATCAGCATTCAAAAGTCAGGCGAGTATGATGAGTACTTACTTACTGTGAAATACTATAGCTGTGGGAGGCCGCAAATGACCCTCCTCACTGTCCGCTCAAAAGGGGTCCTACAATGCATTTCCTTCGTTCGTAGGCCCAGAGAGGTAGCAATGTTGCAGTTCTCTTTAATATTCATCAACAGAACCCGGTGGATCATGATCCCCATACGGGACAACATTAACCTGTATTACCGCTTTGTGCTTGTGCTTGCAACAGAATTCGGGAGGTGACATAAAGGAGGTATGCGAGTGACTCAGTCCAGATGCGACGGAATTAGCGGGCAGCGGTATTCCTTTCGCGAGTTATGTCACGAGTCAAAGGACATTGTCCTTCATTGGCGATCCTAGCCGGTGCACGAATCGTCTATGTTTGTTTAACGGCCGCAGTTCTTATTTAACAGACCCATACGTTGCATGGGTGCTCGTTCATCCTACGAAATGGATATCAACCAAACATTAATGGGCAGAGGCAAGGTACTTGCAAGATTGTGTCCAATATGATCATGGCATTGATTCTTTTCCACTTGATGCACATAGTCGATGTAAGAAAACATGGGTGAAATCTTAAAGTACAATCGCATATGTTCTAGTCCGTGGTCAATATGTGACAATGTTGAACGCCCTAAGTACGAATCGCTATGCGTGTTAGTGACCTCTGATTGCAGACTGTCACCGGAGCTCAATAGCAGCCCATCATTACATGATAAAAGGAAGAATTCGAACAGATTAAATACGGAATTCCTTCCGTTTTCTGTAGAATAGATCAGGCATGAACTAGCCCTGAAGGGAGCAGACAAGTTACTTGGCCCATGGAGGGAAGGAAATCGGAAGACTGCCCGCAATGGCTTTGACAGGACACCAAATAATCACAAATACCCCGAATCGAAGTCCCGAGCTCTCCTATCTCTCACTATCAGATGATAATGTGACTCGAATCACTTGATGCTCTATCTGCATCTTTGCTCTGATTCGTGATCGCCGTCCAGGCCCATGGGGAGTCTTCAACAATGACTTGCATCACTGCTGGAAGCGCTACGACAACAAGAACGAGCCCACAATGGAAAGCTCGAGCTCAACGGCGATCAAGAGTACAAACTCAAGTAGTGGGCCAGCCTGACGCTCTCGGCCGAACTACCGAGTCTGAGTGGGTACTCGACCTGCGGTGTGTCAGCTATCCTTTTTCCCCTTGCAGAACTGACGAGGCTTCTTAGTTACGAATTGCTTGCAACTATCGATAGCAGATGCTAACTGCTCCAGCGTGGCGGACGTAAACCGCTTCTGCCCCAGGTGCGTCCGAACATTCTGTCTCTGCCATTCTCGTGCTAACCACCTCGACATAGAGCCGAATTCACAACTGGACTCACGGACTGCGTCATTCCACTGTGCCCAAACGAGCTACCGACCGCGGAGACCCTTTCCCCGAGCTTCTGCACCTTGGCGTCTACGAGTACATCACTGTCTTTCAGCGTCACCTCAATTTCTTCTTCTTCCAGCCCGTCTCCTACCAGTACCGGCATCTCTTCAAGCGCTACCCGTTCAGTTCCAAGTACCTCCAGTACCATTAGCGACCCAGTGAGTTCTGCTATAGCAGCATCAAACACGGCTCTCGGTGGGATGAGGACAGTGTGGGGCATCTTTGTTCCTATCTTCATTGTTGTCGTCGGCAGGATGGCTATGCATTGACTTGATGGGCTACAACTCTCTACTATCTCACTTGGGGCTGTGTACTATCTCATCACTGACACGTATCGACATAATGCACTATGCGGATACCAAATACTAAGACGCGTGTCCTTGAATCTTCCATCTACTGGACAGGTTGATTCCCTCGATAGTAATACAGAAAAGTTTTACCAGTTCATTTTCTGTTGCGCAGGTTTACATCCATGTTCATCAGGATCACTGGCTGATGTTGAGAATACGCAGGATCCAATATCCACTGCGCATATATGGAAGTGATAGGCCGTGCTATGTTGCCGTATTCCAACCTATCAGCGTACAGTCCCTCGAAGACGGGTACGTGGAGGTAATGTCTATGCACATCTCGAAACTGTGCTCGCCTGCATCTCATCTCTCATGAGAGATTGATACATTGCTCAGTTCAGGGAACGACAGAATGCTGCCTGTGGTTCGATTCCCCTGGTCAGGTCATATTATTGTACGTTTGTGCTTTTTCTCTCTTATAGATATCGCACGAGATTGTCTACAACGGGTACGAGAAACGAAATTACTATCGACGGCATTTCAAGCATTGCTGTCGTAGTGAGTCTGCCTTCGATCAACGGCTGCATCTCCCATATATTGAATGGCGTCCGACAGGTCTGCCTATGACAGACTGATGAAGTTCATAATTTTATGAAATGAGTTAGACAAGATGGATTGACCGGACAGATCACGGTTGGATTCCGTAACAAGAAACGAAAGAAACTGACAGATCTTTCGTAGTTTCCAGGCACGAACCATATCACTGGTTCTGTTCGTTCTCGTTATTTCACAGCCGAGTCTACGACTCAGAGAGCTTACAAATACTACACACCTGAGAATCCTGAGTCTTGAAAATGTCTGTCCATGTGTTCCGCTGTGTGCATGCCAGACTTCAGGCGAGGGGATCTAATTGAAGGGGTTCCCTCTAGTAGGGTGGTCACCAGGCCCATGGGCATTTGACATGTCAAGTATGTAGAACGAGCGAGTTACATGGATGATTACACCTGCGAAGCACGCCTCTTTTTATTACCTTCGTGTTCTCCGACTCTTGATTCGTGCAAGGATGTGTTGCTGAAAAATGGATCCTGGCTCGATTTACACACCTGCATTCACACCATTTCCTGGCTCTTTTCCTACAAGAAAAAGCCACGGGATAATCGTCAGTAATCATACTCTCATACTCTGCCACGGACTATTTAATGACGCCTCGGTCATACTGTCATCTCTCTCTATTCCATGAGGTTCGTGATCTCCATGTTTTTTCCTTTTCGCCGATGATCACCCTTGACAGTGGTCCTAATCTCAAAAGACATTGTAATATATCTGCATCCTCGTTGAGGCAGGCGGAAGCCTTCATGATCCCATTGAGAGTCTTACAGTGCTCGCCAACATTTGCTGTCATGCTTGGAATTGTGATTTTTAGGCCGGACGAATGGAGGAAGTCAACCGTGACCGGAGGTACGGCCCGAAACGAACGCTTCCGCATTTTCCCTTGCGCTTCCTTACCATGACCTTCAATTCTTCCCGTTGTTTTTCTTTCAGTCTTACTGCTCAAGCTCTCAAGTGCATCAAAGCCCTGTACAAGTCATGAACAAGGATTATTATCAAGATCTCCTGGACTCGGTACAGTCAATTCACGTGCTGTCCCATCTTTCTTCAAACTGACCCAGTAGAATTAGGATCAATTTTGATAGGATCTAAAGGCGTCGCTGACGTTGAACAGCCATTGAACAATACATAGCATACACTTCTTCGCCACTACGTGATCATGCTTGTCACGCCGCTACCAAAGCACCGCCTCAGGAGACGGCAGTGCTTCACATTTCAACCGTACTTCCATTGTCAAAACTTATCATTGTTGCTCTTTTCGGTCATCTTTGTCTTCGGTTGAGGTATTTCCATGATGTAAGAAATAGGACTCATGCAGACAGTGAAGATGACAATAATTAGATCTGCTCGTGGTATCAAATACTTGTAAAACGACGTCTAGCACATAGACATAAAACTGCAAAGCCGATTAATTTAACAAAGAAATATTTTAACTCACTCTTCAAGTGCAAGGTTCATAAGCTTCACCTGTTCATTGTCCGCTGAATGGAACACTGATAATTTTTTGAATGTTCCATCCTCTGTGAGCTGCCCAGCTACCCACAGATCCGAACGTGGAGGCTTGCCGATGCAGCCTATCAGTGTATACAACCCATCGGGTATTGGATATGCATGGTCAGCCACAATTTCTATCGTATGGCAAACCCCAGTGGCATCATTCAGCACTAGCTCTCCCTGTCGAGGCTTCAATTCATATAGTACCTCACTCAAACCCCACATGTTTCCCGACTTGATACAGTGGCCCTCATAGAAGTCTGCATCTGGATCTTCTGACCAATAAACCTGGTTTGGATACCAAGCATAATTATGCATGATAAGTTTGCTTGTCATCACTTGCTCCCATGATGGCCACCAATATTTGCTTCCATTACCTGGTTCAGGGAAGAAGAAGAGTAACTCTGCCCGAAACCTGGGCTCCATAGCATCCATGAGCGCTTCCCATGCATCCGCTTCTGACTGTTCAGAGTCGTATACTAGGATGGAGTCCATCTGGAGAAGGTATACTAAGCCCACAACTTTATCCACAGGCTTTGTTGAGAACCAATGTTGCATCTTGTATGCAAGGTCAAGAGTAGTTCCATCTCGTTGTATCTCCTGCAACGATGCCAGCTTTTCATTAAGCTTCCTTTGAACGTCATTTTCCATAATATCTTCGCCCATCTCCCCACCGATAATTGGGTGGTACGTGACTTCCTGCAGAGTCCATGCACGTCGGAACCAACACTGGTCACTCTCAAAGTCTCTCAGTGTTAAATCCAATGGCCGACCCAATCCATTGAAATAACACACCACAGTTCGGAGCCAAGGCGTACATGCATCCGATCATGGGCACGTCCAGCTTCCATTCACCCACGCACAGAGCCTCGCCCTTCCCACCTTCCTGTCGTAAACATAGAATGTCCAGCCATGTGTAATCTGCCCTGTGTAGCATATACTTTGACCGGGCATTCAACATCTTGATGCGAAGGAGATTAAGATTGGTGTCCTTCGGGATAGGGACAGGCCACTCGTATCCGTTGATGAGCCACCAGGCTCTGTACGCTCAGAATTTGCGGATTTATCCATCGACTACCCAATAATAACAGATTCAACTCCCATCTTCCTTATCCTACATTGCCACACTCAATTTAATGCCCCAACCTTCGATTATATGCTACACCCTTCAATATCCTTCAATAACCATGATATACCACGGTTATAACTCAGCAAACCACATTAATACCCTTCCTGTTCACGTTTATTCTCCATATTTCCTGTGAACGATCACGGCAATACACCTTTCATTGATGATCGTGCCCAAAATGGAGTTGCCGCATCAGTCCTAGGCACCCAAATTGACGCGCCCCTTGATTCCTCGATCATAGTGACATCATTTAGACCCTGCACTCCTCCATCAACGATATTGACCCAATACAGGATACTCCAGACTGCGGTTACTCAGGCTATTACTTTGCCAAGTCTTCACAGCAGCTTATATCCATTTATCAACCTCAGAACATGTACCATACCCTCACAGTCCGCAGTTAAACAGCACCTAGCTGTTTACTCATTATTCTCCACTTCCACATGGTTTCCCATCCAGACACTGGCAATACAGACAAGCTGTTATGCCTCAGCTGACGAAAACTTCTTCTATTTACTACGGATTTACTAATCCAAGGACTTACAGCCTTACCAATGCTTAGATATCTTTTCTATTTATAAAACCGAACTTTTAGTATAAAAACTCGTATTCTACAGAGGAGAGAAGGGAGTTCTTTCGCTCCAGGTTATCCCCCATTGCTTGCTATAGTCTCAATGTTATTGGATGTGTTAATTACCACCAATACATGGATTCTTGCTCCGATAACTTGCTTTTGTCTTTTAATGCTGCAACATCGTCTCAATTTCACCAGATAGGATCGTTTTATCATCTTCACCTTCTACATCATTGTCATATCCATTGCCCACACCAGTATAGGGTATTATTGCCTCCGTGAAGGCCCAGCTCCGCATCGTTCACCCACGTCATTGTCATTGTCCCTAGTTGCTGTGCAGTATTGCCATGACACTCAGTTATCATATTTCCGTCCAGTACCTCTCCGTTTCAAGCCTGCACACGTTTATTCAGTTCTCCACACGTTTATTCGACTCTCCACATGTTTATTCGATTGTATAAATGTCTATTCGATTCTCCTCACGTTTAATTGATTCTCCTAATGTTTATTCGATTGCCCAAACGTTTATTAGGCCAGTCTCACGTTTACCAGACCGGTTTTACATTTTCTAGATCAGTTCCGAGCATCTAGCATGGTTTCTTGGTATCTGTATCATACCAGATTCCATTTAATCTCATTTATCGAGATCCCCTTGGCTTACAGCCTGAGCCTCTTAGTACTTGACTGCTAAAGGGTACTACTTCCAGACTGTATAGTCAAAGTGTATACCTGCATCTAGAGGAATTGACCGCATGGAGGTGCACCGAACCACTGGCACAAACACATAGCCTTGACTACTGTGATTGCACTGCATATTTCCTTAGCTCTCTCGGAGTTTTGGGTGTTGCCATTGCCATGGAAGTCTAGGCTCAACAGCGCAAACGAGGGCCTCTGACCCGCTAGAGTAATTAGCCTCCAGATAACAAGGAGCAAGAAAGAACAAACATCCAGCTTTATTGTAGCCCTTGTACTTATTCAGATGCCTACCCAGAAGTCAAATGTAAGCACGGAGTCCTGAAATGGAGTAGTCAGGTCATGCTCGAAGCTGAGTTTCTCAAAAATCCCTCTGATCTGAGAAAAGAACATTAGTTGACCAATGCTCATACTGAGCACCTGAATATATACCTTAGACTAACGACAGTGGGAAAGGGAGGCAGAAGTTGAGGTCTACAACAGAGTGCACAGCTTTGTACTAGCACTTTTACTATATTAAGTGACTTTTAAACTGTCAGGCTGGAACCAGACATAGTAGGGAAATAGGGGAGGAATAGTGCATAGGATTAGGCTAGCATATTCTTGGACTGAAGGCAGTTTAAAAATACAGGATGAAACTTGTTTGTGCAGGAGGAAACCTGTGTGCATGGGATGAAACCAGCATGCGCAGGATGAAACCAGTGTAAACAGCACTGGATTGACACAGCCAAACACTGGATTGTACAAATCATAGGACAAACAGTAGAATAGTATAAATATGTGAAGTAGAAGTAGGAAACAAAACGATGATTACACCACAGATTACACACCACACCAAATTTCAAGACCTGAATATTTCAAGCCTTACAAAGATGACAAGAACTTAACTTTTCTCTCTCAAGCCTTATTCTCATTCTCGATATTACCACTCTCAAATTCCAACACTATTATCATTCTCGGATCCACAAGCACTCCAAACAGCTATTCTTGACCATTACCAAACACCCACACTATTCCATTCTCGATATTACCACTCTTGAACACCAGCTCTATTACAATTTACCATTCTCAGGATCCACATGCACTTGAAACAGTTATTCTTAGCCATTTCTCAAACAGCCACACTATTCCAATCTTGATATTACCATTCTTGGAACACCAGCACCATTACCATTCTCAACTACCAGCACTATTACCAGCCTTATTCCCACACACACACCCAACTGTTATTCTCAATCACCAGCACTATTACCCTTCCCAGAACACACACACACTCAAAACAGCTATTCTTGACCACAGATCAAATATCAGTATTACTCCCATCCACAAAATTACTATTCTCAGATATCAGCAATATTCCTATTTCCAGCCATTCACACAGCAAATAGCTATTCTAAACCACCTCTCAAATACCAGCATTGTTACCTATTCTGCATTCATGTACACTACAAATAGCTATCCTTGACTCCAAACCCACATCCTCATTGCTGACTATTGACAACATTACCAATTCCAAACACAATTATCCCCTTTCACATAACACCCATGCACACTACCTACTACCCATACCCTCTATTTTCTACCACCACATCTCAATCTACCATCCTAGCAACTAGATTTGATTTGACCATAGCATTTGTGCTTGACCCCTTCGAACTACAAACAGCAGTACAGACATCTGAGCTGTACTGAAAGGGAATTTTCCCAGTCCTGAATCCCGCTGACAAAACATGACAAAATGGGCTGGGTGATGAGAGGAAAGACAGTCGTATTGGCATGCATGAAGACTATTATTAGGATAAGCCTGCATGGCTGAAATCTGTGCTGCCTGAGTGCGAGAAGTATTTGTAGTTGATACACGATCCTGCCCCTGAAACAGCCATGTACAGGAAGCAAAGGGGAGGTCCGAATGCTGGGAGAATTGACAACATAATAATCTGCTATGGTGATGAGCCTAGACTTCCATGGCAATGGCAAAACCAAATTCGGGTGGAGTATGGAGAATAAATGTGTGAACACGGCAATACTAGGACAATCATGTGTGTGAGTGGGTTCGGGGCACCTCCATGCAGTAAATCAAAGCTTTAAGGGTGTGAAGATACACTTGGACTATGCAGTCAAGCAGATAATACAATGTGAGAGTTGAAGAATCGAAAGAATGACTGTAAGTCATGAGGGTCTCATAGAACAAGAGGGAATGGCACCTGATATGATGTGAATATCAAGAAACTGTATTCTGAAATGGAAACAGAGAATGAGACTTGAGAAAACATGTTCAAGATGTTAATACAAGTGGGGAAACAAGAGGGAAATGCCTGAACGATATGGCAATAGATTGAGGGACTGGTGATGCTGGGAATAAATGTGCTGGTCGATCAAATAAACATGAACAAGGTGCTGAAACTGATCCTAAACGGGATGGGCTGATATGGAAACTGGAGGCGAATGGTACTGGGCTGAAAACAATCCTATCTGATGTCAAAAACTTATCCTATAATCCACACTGGGATTTCCTATACTGAAACGATTGCTGAACTGGTTCTATACTGATACTGATCCTAAGTCTGCTCTGAGACTACCCAAGTGGGCAATGATGATGATGGTGAAGGTGAAAACTGGTCAAACGGTCCTATCTGGTGAAGTTGAAACTGGTGCTGCCTATAAAGTAAACAGGGGCAAGGTATGGTGTGGTCGATCATGTATTGGCACAATATTGACATGTACCAATAGTGTTAAGAGTAAAGAGGGATGGAAACGTCTTCTTCACAGTTAAAGAACCATGGAATAACTCAAGCAATACTGTGAGTTGACATGCAATCGACTATATGCGATGCAAGATGAATATTGCTGTGAAATGATGAATAAATGTATGGTGATCCTATAGAAATGATGGATGGATTCGTAGAGATTTGCTGATCTGACTAGTCGATTTATTGTTGGTGCATGCAATGAATATGATGTATGATGGATTGATGTGTACGAGAATGAATACAAGCATAGTCTGGCAAATGAGAGTCTACCCACTGGGGTCAAAAAGTACTGAACACTACCGTAATCTACCTTTTTATACTAAAGTCCTACATATATTAATAGAGTTCCAAGCAACTTTTTACTAAGGCTGTAAGGCCTTAGCTGAGTAAAATCCTGAATAAACGTGACCTATATCCATCAGCTGAAGTATACAGCATTGTTTGAATTGCCATGCTTGGTTAGAAAATGTTCTATAGTGGAGTCCGGCTATCAGGCCAGGTCTTGCTGTTTTGACTGCATGTGCTGTGGATTGTAAAGACATGCTAGTGTTGCTGAGGTTGCCCAATGTATCTCTAATGACATGCCAACTTGGCGAAGTAACAGCTTGAGTCACCATAGTTCTGGAGTATCCATGATAGGTTGATATCTTTGATGGATGAGTGCGGTGATAGGTGACATCAATAGGGTCTAGCAATCAATGATGCATAGCGATGCACTTTGATGTGGATGCAGCATTACCATATATGATTGAGGGCCCATCAAAATTGGTGTTAACATGTCCATAATGCCATGAAGTGTCGGATTTCAAGATGGGATGGATAACAAATGTGCAAAAACATATTGCTGTGATACAAAAGAGGTATTACTGTGTTGGCAATGACTGGTTTGGTGAAAGTCCATCAGGTGGACTGGGTGTAGGAATTAAGGGTAATTTCACAAAATTCTGAGCATACAGAGCCTGGAGGCTCATCACCAAGGATCACCCAAATTCTACAAGTTAGCTCAGGATGACTATGTGCCTGAGAACCTAGAAGAAGAAGAGATAGATTACCAGGAATCAAAGGGACCAGATGCATCAGAAACATCAGAAGATGAAGAGGAATCTGATCAGGAGCCAACCAATCATACACAAATAGACAATTCACAGGGAAGTGGGGCACCATTCTGCAATTAACGTAAAGCATTCAATTGTCCCTTTGTCCTAACCATGAAAGCTGCGCAATGTGTCAGAAGCTGCCGACTTCCCTCAACTGCTGCAGAATATAAAGGAATGTCTTCGTTCCCCCCCTCTCCTTTGCTTTATTTTATTCTTTCCCAATTCTCAGTACTATGCTGACTACCAACCAGCATCTTCCCCATTCCCCTTCAGCCACCAAAATAGTCTGGATAGGTGAAGGACCTTCTGAGACAGCTGAGTCTGTTATCCATAGTGTCACCAGCAAGGCCAATGCAACCAATGATGAGGAGCTCCTTGAGCAATTTTATGCCACAGTAGAGTCAGGAGGGAAAGCAAAGGCAAAGGCCACCATCGATAGGCTGGAGGTGTGTATTCCCTAACCAAGTATCTGGGAATGAGGCTGAGCCAATGTCAAAGGAATTCATCACAACCACTTACAAGCAGGCCATCTTGCCATGAGTACCTGGTTATTTCCATGCCTGCATAATGAAGGATGATCCCCAAGCAACTGCACCTGCAAGGACAGGCCTGCCCTCCTATGCTCCTTTTCCCTGCCCCCAATATTCTACTGCAGGATGACTTCACATCATCAGTGCCCAAGAGCGAAACAGAACTCACAAGCTACCCTTCATTCACACCATCGCCAATCTGAAGCACATGCAGCTTGGCAGCCGGATCTACTGCCCCATTAGTACAGGAATGGAGAGATCACTGAGATACTCTTTGCCACCACTGAATTCACTATCTTTACAGCCAAGTTCAACAATCTGCTATACAATCAGAGACCTTACCAGGTCACCTTCATCACCTATTCTCATCTCTTTCATCTACCCCCAACTCTGCACTGGACATATGCTGCCAACCTTCTCTGACATCTGCTCCTGAAACCATGGGGAGAGTAGAAGCTGGTACTGGTGTGCATTGATGTGGAGGAGGCTGTTTAGCTGGAGTTTCACAGGTACCTTCTGAACATATTCAATATGTTCTATGAAAGGCTCACTGAGCCCTTGTGAATCTATAGTGAACACTATCCAGTCGTTTGTTAGACCCGAACTCTGGGTAAACCAAACAAGAGTAAACCGAGGGCTGTTTTGCATTCGAACAGTCACCCAAGGAGTCTCTGTACTGTATGGCTACTAAGAGTGTCAGACTAATGTCTTAGTCTGAGGCTGAGTCGACTAGCTAAGTTTGGTGTGATTAAACTTTAGCTCGAAGCTGGGGAATATACAGCGAGAGCTACGCTACTTATATATGAAAAGTCCTGTACTAATAATAGAGTCTTTGTCTGTGGTTGTCGTGCGGAATACAAGGGGAAACATGAGAAGGGTGAGCATTGGTTGCAAGCCATAGGTGTCCGTAGTACAATTGCTGATGCGGTCTGTTATAGTCATGGTTACGATGATAGGCGCTTGAGATAAGATAAGATATAGATAAGTGCCAGCTGATAAGATAAGATAGGTGAGAAAATAGAAAATCGTAACATTACCCCCTCATTAAGGCAAGCGTCTCGACTGCCCTAAGACTTGTCTCCGTCGGGGGGGTCTACTTCGCTGTCCTGTTTGTTAGCCCACCAATAATCTTTAATGAGCTCCTCCAGATGCCTGAGTTTGGGTTCTGGTTTTCATTCTTCCTCTAGCCATTCATATCCTTGGCCCCCTTTTTCCGCCTGGGCACTAGCGACCTTGATAAGGTAATACCATGTGTTGTCCTCTGGTCCTACTTTGTCGTTGTCGTCCTCCTGCTGGTAGCGGGCATTGATAATGATTGTGTCGTTGCCAGGGTTGATTACTATTGCATCCACCATCATTCCTCCCTTCTTGTCCCAGTATTCAGCAATTGCTTCTTTTGCATTGCCAAGGTACTTTTCTGCAGTCCATTTGTTGTCTTCTGGACCGTAGTCTTTCCACTTGACAAGGTAATCAGTCACCGTTTTGGACCTTTCTCCCTTCTTGCCATGTACTTTGCGGGTTTTGTCGTCGAGGATTTCTTCGACTTCGTATTCTTCTTCGCCCATGATGATATCGGGCGGAGGAGGTGGCGGTTGTTGCTGGTTCGGGAATGCCAGAGGTGTGTATGGTGTGAGAAGGGTTTCATTGAAGACAGGGTAAATTCTCCATGTGGGCGGGAGTTTCAGCTTGTAGGTTGAAGCACCACGTTTTTCCAGAATTTGGAAAGGGCCGACTCATTTGTCGTCTAGCTTTTTCTTTGGTCTGGGGAGGTGAAGGTTCATTGTGTTGAGCCAGTGTTAGACCCGAACTTCACGTGACTACAGATGGGTCTAGACTTCGGCTGTCTCGCGTTCGGACAATCACCAAAGAGTGACCTGAGTGTCTGCAGCTCAGCAAAGAAGGACTAGTGCTTGTTAGTCGAGTTCTTGTTTGAGAGTAAAGGATGGTATAGATAAACTTTAGCTCGAAGCTGGGGATATACAGCGAGAGCTACACTACTTATATAGGAAGACTGTAGTACTAAGAATAGCACGACAACCGTGGTTATCGTGCAGTGACAACGATGGGACAACGAAGTAGTGGGGCGATAGTCGCGAGCCATAGTACAATCGTTGAGAATGTCCGTTATGGGCGTGGTAACTGTGGTTTAAGCGCTTTGAGATAAGATAAGATAGCGATAAGCGCTTTGATAAGATAAGGAAAAAAGGAAAATCGTAACATTACCCCCTTGTTAAGACAATCGTCCCGATTGTCATGGTTCGTCCTGGGGGGTGTCGAGTTGGCGTGAAAGTTCATTATTCCAATATTCGTCTATAAGGTCCTTCCATAGGTTGTTGTCGGGGTTTTTGACCCATTTCTGGAGTCCGTCCTGTCGTTGGGCCTTGTAATAAACAATACTGTCGCGGTATTCATGGTCGAGGATCATGGTGACGGCCGTAGTGGGATCCTTGGTTACGATTTTGGCTATGTCGACTCGTCCTGCTTGTTGGATCTTGTCTTCATAGTCTTGAATCGCTTCCTGAGCATTTCCCATTTCTGTGTCTCATACCCATGAGTTGTGTTCTCGGGTCCATCCTTTCCATTTAACCAAGTAGTCCACGGCGTTCTGCGTCTTTTGCCCCTTCTTTCCCCTGATTTTACGGGTTCGGGAATCCAGTACTTCCTCCACTTCGTATTGTTCTTCATCGTCAATGAGATCGGGTGGAGGCGGTGGTGGATTCTCTTGGTTTGGGAAGGAAGGAGGGGTATACGGAGATAGAAGTTTCTCGTTAAAGCGCGGGTGTATCTTCCAATGAGGCGGGAGTTTCAGTTTGTACGCTGATGCTCCAGACTTTTTGAGTATTACGAAAGGTCCCACTCTTTTGTCGTCGAGTTTTTTCTTGGGTCGTGGCAGGTGAAGATTCGTAGCGTCAAGCCAGACCTGCTCTCTGATCTTATATTCGACTGAGGGGCGTTTCTTTTTGTCGTATTGGGCTTTCATCTGTTCCGCTGCTTTTTGCAGGGCGGTTTGCGTTTGTTTGTGGACTTCTGCCATGGTCATGGTGAATGTCCCAGCGGCTGGGTTTAGGAAGGGGGCGGTTCGAACGGAGTCGGGTACGAGACGTGGGTTTCGGCCGTAGAGTACCATGAACGGACTTTTCCCGGTGGCTGAGTGTATTCAGTTGTTGTGGGCGAACTCTGCCATGGGCAGCCAGTCGCTCCAATCGTCCTGTCGGTACGAGACGAAGAGGCGAAGGTAGCCTTTGAGCTCTTGGTTGACCCGCTCAGTTTGTCCATCTGTCTGAGGGTGGAAAGCGGTGGAGGCGTTTGGCATGATGTCTAGGAGTCTATACAGGTCTTTCATGAATGCCGAAACAAATTGGGGACCTCGGTCGGAGATGACAACCGAGGGCATGCCGTGTTTCGCATAGACGTGGTCTCGGAGTATTTTGGCCCACCCTCCCGTGGAAAGTTCTATGTTACAGGGGACAGGAATGATTGCCTTGGAAAAGCGATCAACGATGACGAGGAGGGCGTCGTAGCCCTTGGATTCCGGTAGGCTGGTGACCATGTCCACCGATATGTGAGTCCATGGTTCGGACGGGATCGTGTTTGGGTTAAGAGGAGCGGCTTTGGCTTGGGTGCTCGTCTTTGTTCGTTGACACGTCTCACACCCCTTGACGTATAGTTCTACGTCCCTTTTGAGCTTCGGCCACCAGTATTCTCGTTGGACGAGTTCTTTGGTTTTTTCGATACCTGGGTGCCCGGCGGTGATGTGGTCATGGCTCTGGGCGATGATTTCCCCTCGAAGGGCGTGATCTCTTGGGACATAGACTCGTCCATCATAGATTAGGAGACCATCCTTCTGGGTAATCCCTCATTCGTGGTTAAGGGAGTTGGTGATCCCTTGATCCCAGTCCTCTTTTCGTCGAAGTGCCCTCTGGACCTTTGAGTGTACCTCCGTTGCGGTGGGCATGAGAAGGGCCCTAAAGTGCTTTGGTTGAAGGACGATGACATCGTCATTGTCGTTCTTTCCTTGGTCATGATCATCTCGTCGGGAGAGGAGATCGGCTTTCTTGTTGGCAACCCCAGGTTGGTGGTGGAGGACAAAGTGATATTCCGCGAGCTCGGTGACCCACCATGCTTGGCGCCTGTTTAACTTCTGGGGCTTCCGGAAATACTGGAGGTTCTGATGATCCGTCCAGATTTCAACATCTTCGGCGGTGCCCATGAGGTAATGCCACCATTCGGACAGCGCTAGCATGATGGCGAGCAATTCCTTGTCGTAGATCTCATAGTTTCGTTCGGTTACCATGAGGGCTTTCAACATGAATGCCACTGGTCGCCACTTTCCCTCTTGTTGTTGGCTAAGGACGGCGCCGATAGCTCCGTCGCTCGAGTCGGCTTCCACCTTGAAACGTCCTGTTTCCGTTGGAATGGCGAGCACAACATCTTCCGCCATTTGCTTCTTTAGCCGTTGGAATGCTTGGTTCTGGGCAGTTCCCCATGTCCACTCTGCTTTCCCTGTGAGCTGAGTGAGTGGTCGGACGATTTTCGAGTAGTCACGGATGAATTTTCGATAAAAGTTGGTGAATCCAAGAAACGACTGCAGTTCTTTTTTCTTGGTAGGCGTCGGCCATTCGGTGATTCCGGCGACCTTAACCTGGTCCATTCAGACGGAGTTCTCGCTGATGATCACTCCCAAGTATTCGGTTTCTAGCACTTCGAACTCGCACTTCTCCGCTTTGAGGAATAGTTTATTCTCTCGGAGGCGCTGGAGTACGCGGCGTACGATTCGGTGATGTTCATCGAGACCCTTGGTGAAGATAAGGATGTCGTCGAGATAAATCGTGACCTTGCCTTCTGCGATGAGGTCTTTAAAGATATTGTTCATCATCCACTGGAAGGTGGCGGGCGAATTGGTGAGCCTGAAGAACATGACGGTTGGTTCAAAGAGGCCTCGATTTGTCCGGAAGGCGGCCTTTTCCTCGTCTCCCTCCTTGATTCGGACGTTGTTGTATCCCCAACGAACGTCTAGCTTGGTGAAATATTTGGCCCCTCGGAGTTTGTCGATGAGTTCCGAAATGAGAGGGAGTGGATAGCGGTTCTTGATGGTCATTTCGTTTAGCTTTCGATAGTCCTGCATGGGTCGGAGAGAACCGTCCTTCTTTTTGACGAAGAAGAAAGGGGACGCAAAGGGAGACTTGGACGGACGAATTCGTCCCGACTCCAAGTTTTCATCTAGGAACTTGTCCAGCTGTTCCTGTTCGTTTCTGTTCAAAGGATAAACCTTGCAGTCGAGTGTGGATTTGGCGTTTGGGACCAGCTCTATGGCATGATCCCATTGCTTCCGTTCGGGGAGTTCGTCGAAGTTTTCCTTTGAAAACAAATCGCGGTACGAGCGATAATGCTCGGGTACCATTTCTTCGAAGGTCTTCTTCGGCTTGTCCATATTGGCCTGGGCCGCTAGGTCATTTGCGTGGTGGACTGCGCAGATGACGAGTTCTTCCTGCATGTTAACGGCAAGGATGGTTTCCCCCTCCTCCAGTTCTTCGTCCCATCTGTCGTCGGGGTCTGCATCGGGAAGCGGGAATGGGTTCTTGGTGCATTGGCAACGACCGAATATGATCGAGCCCGTTTTCCAATTAATGACTGGATTGTGGCGTTTAAGCCAGTCGTGGCCAAGGTAGAGATCTTTCGAGCCAAGGTCGGTGACTGCTAGGTCGATACGCTCGCTGTGTCCTCCAATGGTGATGCGGAGCTTGACGAATTCGGTGATGCTCCCCGCCTTGTTGCGGGTTCCGTCGGCATTGTAGACGGGAATGGGAGCGGCGGCTTTCCTGGTGTCCAGCTGGTGATTCTGGACGTAAGAGCGGTTTATGGAGCTTCCGGTACAGCCACTGTCTACGAGGGCACGGGCAGTCAGGATTTGGTTGTTCGTGGTGGTTTCTAGTTGAACGCTGAGAGTGAAGTCTCGTCCGGTTGATTTGGTGCCTCGGATATAGCGGATCGGCTGTTGGAGTTCGTACAGCATTTCTAGGGCCGGCTCGTCTCTGAGCTTCAGCCCTTCGATTATGTCGCCGACGATCTCGCTGACCCGATCTCGATGTACCCAGCAGTGGAGAGCCGCAATGGCTTCGCTATCGGTACGCGCTTCTCGTATGGCGCGAAGGGTCCATTCAGCCCCGAAGGGCTTTAGCCATCGATCTGGTGGTGGTAACGGCGGGGTAGTTCTTGGTAGAGGGGATATGAATTCGGGGTAGTTCTCAGTGTCCCACTTCTCCTGGGCCGCGCTTTCTTTCTGTTGCTTCGCCCACCATCTCTGATAGGCTGTGTCGTCTTCTTCGTCGGGAACCTCCACCATGGTAACGGCATGCCCCCTTTTTACTGCCTGGGCGCTAGCAGGTCCAAGCCCTGCGGCTTTCTTGTCGTCCTGGGCCGGTCGTGCGTTTTCATCGGGGTTGGGTCGGGTAGCGTCGTGGAGGTGCCCACTTCCGGTCTGTACGCCAGGGCTAACCCTTCGAGGGTCGGGGGGCTGGTCCGTGAACGTCGTGTTCTTGTCGCATGAACCGTGACTGCCATTACCTACTGGCGCCAGCAGTCGGGTGGGGTTGTGCTCTGCTACCTCGCCGCTTCTGACTCGGTGATTCATTTGTTTCTGTGTCGGTCCTGCTTGAGTCTTCCGGGAACACTTACCTGAGGTTCCTGTGGCTTCGTAGGGCCACTTACCAGAGCCTTTCCCCGTGAGGGTATTCAAGCTCTGATTAGCCAGTCCCACAGAGGCGTTCCCCCCGAGGGGTTCACATGCGGGCAGTTCCCGTATTAGGGGTTCTGGCGGGTTCGTTGGGAGGCTCTCTGCCAACTCCGAAGAGTCTTTTCCCTGTTCGGCGTTCGAGGGTTCGACCTCGTCGGCGCTTGAGTCCGAGGTGTCCAATTGTGCTAGGACGGCATATCGGTTCGATTCTTGGTGTACTGGTTTGCTAGTCGCGCTGGAGATGTTAAAAGCAGTGGAAAGCGGTATATTTGGATGCGTGGTAGATAAAACAGAAGATGTAACTAAAGAAATGTCATAAGCCCCACCAGGAGGACAAGAAAGCACACCAGTACGAGAGGAGGAGGTCGTCGAAGGGGAATCGAGCCCTTGACGACCTAATCTTTTACCTCCTCTATCTTCGACTCTGTCTTCGGCTCAGTTTGCTCTGCCTGCTCGACTGCTACTAGTGAGCGAATGTCCTTATACTCCCTTCTTTTCGGGCAATCCTTTGACATATGCCCCTTCTCCTTGCAACGGTAGCACCTTCCCTCCTTTCGCAGGACATCTATGTCCATGGCTTGCCCCTGTCCCCCGTACGTGGTCCATCTCCCCGATCCGGGGTCCCGACTGGTGGTCTTGCCCTGTCCCAACTGCTTGGCCGGTGTCGAACTTGTGGCCCCAGTTGGTTTACTGGGGCTTGGATGTTGGTTTGACGGTCCGGGCTTATTGCCTTGTCGGTGGTCAGGTCGCCGCTCGTCGGGGCGTCCAAGGGTCTGTTCGAAGATCGTCTGTTTGGTGCGGTCGACATAGAGTTGGCAGACGCGCTCCTTCCACTCGGGATATGTTTCGGGGGTGCAGATTCCCTGGTTCGCGATGGTCTTCGCGTAGCTTTGGGGAATCCCCCACCTGACGGCTTGGACCATTTTTCCGCACTCTCCCTCGTCGTGTCGAAGCCCTGCTAGCTTGGCCTGTATTTCTATGGCCTGGAAGAAGTCATTGGCGTTGCCGCTGCCCATCCGGATTTCGTTCATCTTTTTCTCGTGCTGCTGCTCGATGGCGGGGTCGGAGAATTGGCGACGGATGAGGTCGCAGTATCCGT
This sequence comes from Armillaria mellea, assembly GCA_030407055.1. Classification (NCBI taxonomy): domain Eukaryota; kingdom Fungi; phylum Basidiomycota; class Agaricomycetes; order Agaricales; family Physalacriaceae; genus Armillaria; species Armillaria mellea. The sequence goes on from JAUDZF010000005.1 coordinate 66,537, forward strand.
TCCAACTTGGATATCGGACTCGTTGGGCGTTTGCGTCGTAGAAGTCGGGTCTGCGATATACCCACCAGTCTTTGGCGGCGCCTTTCAGTAGGGAAGACGCGAGCTGTATTTTGATCGAGGAGTATGGGAAATAGACCTCGAAGGAGGCGAAGTAGGAGTCACAGTCCCCCAGGTATCGTTCGATATCGTCGTGCGCTCCGGCAAACTTGTCTGGGAGTTCATGCATCGTTGGTTGTACCTGAAGGAATGGCTCCTGGACCGCCGCGGTCCCGACTGGTGGTACTGTGGGTGGTCGACCTGGTACCCGGGGTGGCCTTGGCAGCGACCACCTGTCACTCCCACCGCTAGAGGGCAGGGATGAGGGCGGTTTGTACTTGGCTAGCGTGCCATCCATGTCGTTGAGTCGCTTGGCTAGATCGAAGCAAGCGGTTCTCCAGTGGGTGACTTCGGCGGCGAGGGATTCGAGGGTTGGAGGGGTTGGAGGAGCGGGGGGTCCAGTCGGCTGTTGGGCGTCTCCGGGTTGGTCGGGCTTGGGGTCGATGTCTATATTGGAGCCTGCCCCTGCAAGGAGGCGGCTCGGGCTGGGTTCGTGATAGCCGTGATGCCGTCGTCGGCTTCTTGGCTGGGGAATTCGTGGGGGCGGGGAGTCTGGTAGGGGTTCAGGATATTCGTCGTTGCTTAGTGTATGTGGCCCGTACTGTAAAGAGAATTTATTGGGGCCGTATTGCTCGGCCCCGCCGAACGTTTCTGTATCATAGTTAAAGTTCTCGAAATCATTCCAGGGCATCCCTTGCCCTGGCGTCTGCTCGTTCCTGCTCATATCGCCGGGTGAGTATGAGGAGGATGACTCCCATCTCCCTCTCTTCCTCTCTTGTCCTTTCTCTGATTCCATATATGCGATGCCCTGCGGAGGTCGGGTATAGTTGTCGATTCTGGTTGGTGTGGATGCGGGCGCGGATCGTCTGGTCTCTCACCCTTCGTGGAATGTCGTCTCCTCGGTTGATGGCCAACCACTCATCCATATCTGGGCGGATGGGCGAGTGCCATCCTCCTCTGCTTTCCAGGTCGGCCCGCTGTAAGTCCCAGGCGGCAGACTGGGCGGGGCCCAGGATGTCGATGTCGACCTGAGAGAGAGTGGGCCAATCGTAGTCGGCACTTCGAGGGTTGAAGGGATCGTCGGGATCGGTATGGTGGGCAAGCTCGTTGGGCTCATCGACCTCCGGGGAAGGGGTGCAAGGAGGGGTGGCGGGCTCGGGCTCGAGGGGGAGCGCTTCTCGCTCGGGGGAGTGTAGAATGATCGGGAGGACAGGCCGCTCGTCGGGGTGGGACTCTGCTGCGGCGGGACGTACCGTTTCTTCGTTTTCCTCCTCCTCATCCTCCGGGAACTGTTCGAACTCTCCTCGGAGCTCCCACTCGTCTCTGACGACTCTGATTCGGAATCCTTCGAGACTGATGGGTCTCTCGGGGAGAGCAGGCTCGACGTAGGGGGGCGGGATACTCGCCTCGTACCTCCCGAGGAGGTACCGGCTGAGATCGTAGGCCTCCTGAGCGGTCGGGGGCCTGTCAGTAATGATTTTGGGCGCTGGAAAGGGTTCGTCCAGGGGAATGGACTCGAGGGTGTCGTGGTCGGGGGAAGGGGTCCGGGGTGCTCCCCTTGGTCGGCTTGGGCCAGGGGTGGCGTTTCGGGGTGGTGCCTGCTGAGGCGGGAACTTGTCGCTGGAGTTGGCGGTGAAGCCGTGTCTCTGGATGGGGTGGTCGACGAGGTCTTGCTGTGAGGCAGGAACGGGTTGTTGGATTTGAAAAGGGGTGACATAGCTGTTGGTAGTGTGGGTCTGGGACCGGGGTTGGGGGCGACGTTCTCCAAGCCTTCTGAAGAACTGTCGTACCTCTTCTTCGTACTCGAGGGTTAGGACAATGATGGTGAGGATCGCTAATGATCCTAGGACGATGGCGATGGCTATTACGAGGGCTTGTTCGAAGTATTGCATGGGGGAGTTTCTTCGCGGTGAACGGTGAAGAAACAAGAAGGAAGCTTCGAGCTAACTGTTAGACCCGAACTTCACGTGACTACAGACGGGTCTAGACTTCGGCTGTCTCGCGTTCGGACAATCACCAAAGAGTGACCTGAGTGTCTGCAGCTCAGCAAAGAAGGACTAGTGCTTGTTAGTCGAGTTCTTGTTTGAGAGTAAAGGATGGTATAGATAAACTTTAGCTCGAAGCTGGGGATATACAGCGAGAGCTACACTACTTATATAGGAAGACTGTAGTACTAAGAATAGCACGACAACCGTGGTTATCGTGCAGTGACAACGATGGGACAACGAAGTAGTGGGGCGATAGTCGCGAGCCATAGTACAATCGTTGAGAATGTCCGTTATGGGCGTGGTAACTGTGGTTTAAGCGCTTTGAGATAAGATAAGATAGCGATAAGCGCTTTGATAAGATAAGGAAAAAAGGAAAATTGTAACAGCCAGACCTTGTTCCCAGTCTGATACTTGATGGTGGCTTTCTTCTTTTTGTCATACTGTGTCTTCATTTGCTTGGCTGCTTTGATTAGAGCAGCTTCGGTTTCAGTGTGGATGTTCTTCATTTGGTCGTGGAAGGTTTCCGATGCAGGAGTGCGGAGGGTGGCATGGGATCTGGAATCAGGGGCGACTCGGGGATGTCATCCATATAGGACTTGGAATGGGCTTTTGCCCGTGGCAGAGTGTATGTGATTGTTATGTTGAAAGGTGCAGATCAATAGCCATTCGGCCCAGTCGTTTTGGTGATGGTTGATGACTAGGCAGAGATACTTTTCGATTTCTTGATTGACGCGTTCAGTTTGGCCATTGGTTTGGGGGTGGAAGGCTGTAGAGGCATTGCTTTTAATGTTAAGCATGCCATAAAGGTCTTCTAGGAATTTCGAGACAAATTGAGGTCCTCGGTCAGAGATGATGGTGATGGGCATGCCATGTTTGGCATATACCTCGTCACGGAGAATCTTTGCCCATCCTTCCGATGAGAGTTCAATGTTTGCAGGCGACTGGGATGATGTCTTTGGAGAATCGGTCGACAATGACCAGAATTGCATCATGGCCATTTGATTCTGGGAGACCGGTGATCATATCGACTGAGATATGAGTCTAGGGCTTGGAGGGGACTTCATTTGGGTGGAGCGGTGCTCGCTTGGCTTGGGTGCTGGACTTGGTGTGGGCACAGGTTTCACAGGCCTGGACGTAAGTTTGGATATCCTTCCTGATCTTTGGCCACCAATAGTCCCTAAGGACGAGCTCCTTAGTCTTTTCTACTCTGGGGTGTCCTGCGGTGATATGATCATGGCAGTGCGAGATGATCTCTCCTCGCACTGCATGGTCGCAGGGCATGTATATCCTTTCGTCATAGTATAGGAGACTGTCCTTCTCCTTGATGCCCTTTTCATGGTTGAGCAACTTTGCGATCCCTTGATCCCATTTCTGGTGGTTGCAGGTCACGCTCTTGATGCGCTCATGAGATTTGTCAGCGGTGGGCATGATGAGCGCCTGGAAGTGTTCAGCTTTGAGGACTACGACCTCATTATTGTCATTGTGTCCTTGGTCATGGTCAGCGTGACAGGAGAGGAGATCCACCTTTTTGTTTGCAGTTCCTGGCTTGTGGTGAAGTGTGAAGTGGTACTCGGCGAGCTCAGTTACCCATTGTGCTTGTCTGCGATTGAGTTTCTGAGGTTTCCGGAAATACTGGAGGTTCTGGTGATCCATCCAGATCTCTATATCAACGGCTGCCCCCATGAGGTAATGTCTCCACTCCTTGAGGGTGAGCATTATGGCAAGTAATTCCTTGTCATAAATTTCGTAGTTGTGTTCCGTGGCCGTTAAGGCTTTGGACAGAAACGTGACTGGCCTCCACTTTCCTTCTTGTTCTTGGGACAAGACGGCTCCAATTGCACCTTCACTAGCATCTGCTTCTACCCTGAATTTCCTGGTTTCCATTGGAATTGCCAATACAACATCTTGGGCAAGGCGGGATTTGAGTTTTTCAAAAGCCTCTTGCTGTATGGTTCCCCAGGTCCATGCCTCATTCCCGGTAAGGCGCGTCATTGGTCATACAATTTCACTGTAGCCTTTGATGAAGCGTCAGTAGAAGTTGGTGAACCCTAAGAAAGACTGGAGCTCTTTCTTTTTGTTGGGGACAGGCCATTTGGTAATTCCTGTAATCTTGACTTGGTCCATACGGATGGATCCTTCGCTAATTATTACCCCAAGGTACTCTGTTTCCAGTACCTCGAACTCACATTTCTCGGCTTTTAGGAACAGTTTGTGCTTCCTAAGGAGCGTGAGAACTTTGCGAGTGATCTGCTGATGCTCCTCTAGAGTCTTTGAAAAGATCAGGATGTCGTCAAGGTATACAGTAACCTTGCCAGAGGCGATAAGGTCCTTAAAGATGTTGTTCATCATCCATTGGAATGTGGTGGGGGAGTTGGTGAGACCAAAAAACATGACGGTGGGTTCAAACAGACCGCAGTTTGTTCTGAACGCAGCTTTCCACTTGTCATCTTCCTTGATGCATATGTTGTTGTAACCCCATCGTACGTCGAGCTTGGTGAAGTATTTGGCACTTCCTAATTTGTCCATGAGCTCGGCAATGAGGGGCAAAGGATAACGATTCTTGATGGTCATCTCATTAAGCTTGCGGTAGTCCTGAATGGGACGTAGCTTTCCATCCTTCTTTTTGATGAAGAAGAAGAGGGAAGCCATGGGGGACTTGGAAGGTCGGATTCGACTGGTGGCGAGGTTTTCGTCAAGGAACTTGTCAAGCTCCTCCTGCTTGGTGCAGTTTAGGGGATACACCTTACAGTCAAGAGTGTTTTTGGCGTTAGGGACAAGTTCTATGGCATGGTCCCAAGGTTTGTGCATAGGGAGCTCGTCGAAGTTTTCCTTTTCGAAGAGGTCCGCAAAGTCACGGTATGCAGCTGTGACCATCTCTTCAAAGGTCTTCTTCTCCTTTCCCTTGTTAGCTTTGGTGGCGAGTTCGTTAGCTTTATGGACAGCATGGATTTCAATGGCTTCTTCGAAGTCGACTGGCCAGGATATGGTCGCCTTCTTCGAGTTCTTCATCCCACCAATCGTCAGGATCTGCGTCTGGTAAGGGGAAGGGGTTCTTGGTGCATTGGCACCTGGCAAAGGTGATCTTGCCAGTGCTCCAGTCAATAAGCGGGTTGTGGCGAATGAGCCAGTCATGACCAAGGAAAATCTCTTTGGAACCAAGGTTGACGATGGCGAGGTTGATCCTCTCATTATGGTCGCCAATGGTGAGCCTTAGTTCTGTGAACTCAGTGATTTCCCTGGCCTTGTTATGGGAACTGTCTGCGTTATAGATTGGGATGGGGCTAGCGGTTTTGTAGACAGGGATGTTGTGGGTTTTGACAAACTTGCTGTGAATTGAGCTGCCCATACACCCACTGTCTAGGAGGGCGGTGGCATCAATAGTTTGATTATCAGCGGTTTCGACTTTAAGCGGGATCTTGAGGTCTCGCTTGGAGGTGGTCTGAGAATGGATTAGGTAGCGTCGGGGCTTCCTTAACTCATCAAGCCATTCTAGTGCATTTGCTTGTTGTGCACAGCGGAGCCCTTCCAAGAGATTATCGACTACTTCTTTGGCCCTGGTCCTGTGTATCCAATTAAGGAGCACTGACCTGGTGGCAGATTCGTCTTTGGCTTCTCGGATGGCCCTCCATGTCCACTTGGTTTTGAATGGTTTCATCCATCCTGGTGGGACCTTCTCAGCCGGCGGCTGGGTCTCCTCAGATGGCGGGGATGAACGAAACTTGGCTTGCTTTGCTTGATGGAGTCAAAAGGCAGTATCGTCTTCTTTGTCCAGAACTTCGACCATGGTTACCTTGTGGGGGCTCTCTGCCCCATGCCCCAGAGAGTCGGACTCTGTGGTCTTGGCCCTTAGCAGGCGCTTGAGATCCTCCACATTGGTCCTTGCAGGGAGTGTCTTGGCCTTCAGAGAAGGCACTGAATCTTTCGGCTTCAGAGGCCCAAGGGCGTCCCGCCTACTGGATTCTGACCCGAGTCCTAGTACTCGTTTTGAGGGCTCCAGCGCTACCTGGCATGTCCCCTCCCCCACAGTGGGCTCGGATGTCGTTTTCTTAGGTTCTTGATTATCTGAACTTGAAACTGATTAAAGTGGGTATATTCAAATGCAGCGGTTTTCGTATCAACATATGGTGTAACTACAGAAGTATCATAAGTCCGACCAGCGATATTGTTCCTCATACCAGATAAGTCCTTCACCGAGCAAGTAGAACCTTTTACTTCTCGGCACCGTCTTTTACCTCCTCAATTTTCAACTCTGTGGCAGGTTCCATCATTACGGCCCGATTCTCCTCCTTCTTCTTGTCCTTGTTCCAACTCTGTAGTGGACAATTTTTGCTAATGTGCCCCTTTTGCTTGCATCAGAAGCACTTCCCTTCTGACCTGAGCACATCAATATCCATGGCCTGTCCTCGGCTGCCTGTAGGTGGTGCCTGTACCAGTCTTTTTATCCGTCGAGGAACTTGTTGTGCCACTACTTGCTTTGTTAGCGTTCGTGGCAGGGTTGTTGTTCTTGGGGATGAAGGGACCGGGACGTCCGAGACCATCTTCAATGGCCTTTCATTGGCAGGCCTCGTTCATGACAGTGACTCAGGCTTTCCACTCGTCGTAGGTTTTGGGCATGCCGACTCCAATATCATAAATGATCTTGGTATAGGAGTCAGGGATGCCTTTCTTGATGGCGGCGACCATGTGGCCACGGGCCCTGGTGTCACCTCGGAGACCTGCCTTCTTGGCCTCCTTTTCGATGGCCTGGAAGTAGTTGTTGGCAAGACCTTTTCCGAGGCGGAGGTCATACATCTTCTGCTGATGGATTTCTTCTACTGCATGATCGCAGAACTTGTCACGGATCATTTGGCAGAAGTCATCCCAGCTGGGAAGACAGAACTTGTTGCGGGAGTGGCTTCGTCGTTCCGTGAGGATCATGATCCACCACTCCTCCGCTTTCCTGGTGAAATAGGAGGTGGCAAAGCCGACTCAGAAGGGGCTGGTGTACATATAGGGGTCATGCATCTGAAAATACATCTCACAATGGGTGAGGAAGCGGTCGATGTCATCAGCCTCGCCTTTGAAGATGGCAGGCTTTCGCATCAGATCCAGCTTGCACCCCATCCATGGAGCATCTTCGGCCATTTGGCCGCTGGGAATTGGGTAGCGGGTCGTCGGGGTCATGGTACTTTCCTGGACCTCGAGGGATGGACCAGCTGTCGGGGTCTCGGGCCAGGGGACTAGTGTGCCGTCCTGGTGGCAGGGAGCCCTTGATGGCTCCATCATAGCCAGTCCAGGTTGGGACGATGGGTGGCTGATTGCCGCCTGGCGTTCAAGGTTTCTGCGTCTTCATGGGCCGGCTCCGGCAAACATTCAGCCTTTGCCTTCCGGCTTCTCAGCACGTGGGATTGTGGTGGCAGGGATAGGGGGAGCAGCTTTGGAGGGTTTCAGGAGTGGTAATCTTTGGGCTCTGCATAGGGACGATTGGGATACTTTATATTAAAATCATAGACAGCCCACTCTGTAGCACAATACTCAATAATATCCTCCCACTCCGGATCTGCTGGCTTCAGGCTGTTCATCAATCTCCCCATCCTTGAGGAAAGGAAGGTCAGGTCCTCCATAAGGACCAATAAGTGACCTATGAAGATCCGCGTGTATTCACATTCCCACGGATCGCGGATCTGCTGGACCTCGAGCGATAGCACGCTGACTGATGGCGCTATGCTGTTCGTGGGTGATATCCTGGGTGCCTTGTCAGATGTGCTTCCTGTTGTCGGGACTCAAATTGTGAACTGAAGCGGTTACCGTAGATAAGCCGCTCGTTCTGATCGAGGGGGGGAGGTGCATAGTTCACACCAAGTCGTGTGTCGATCCACTGCCCCCTCTGCCAGCGCTCTCTCCATCACCTGCGCTCGTCTTCCTCGTACCACTCCTCATCCTCACAGCTGATGTTTCAGAGGCGGTTCCAATAGAGGCGCCTTTGGTGGTCCTCTTCGTCCTCTCCTGGTAAGTGCACACTAGTTGCTTGGTGGGCGTCATGCTCGACTCGCTGCTGGTACTGCCACTTGTTGTACTGCTGCTGATTGTGGATGCTGAGCTGATGGAGGCACTGGATGGTAATGGCTCGTTCATGCAGCCAAAGAGGTTCGAGGTGGAAGGGGTGGGGAATGGGGCCAGGTTTGGACATCGACCTGGATGCCCTGGAGTCGGAGGAGTTCATCTCCTGTGAGCCTCTCTCTCTCCCTGTTTGCCTTGGCCCAGATGTTGGTGTCGGGGTGGAGGGTGATCGGCCTTGCTTGGTTGAGGATCGTGATAGGGATGGTAGGGGAATCAGGGTGTGTTTGGCGGTTATGGATGTAGGCCTCGAACTCTGACTGGGTGGGGCTCTGAGGGATGTAGGGCTCACTTTCAGAGTCGGAGATGGCATCGTTGGGGAGTTCCATGCCACTGGCAGCTGCAATCTCGTATAAATCGAGGGAGTCTCAGGCTCGAGCCATTCCTCCGGGAGCATATGATGCAGTAGTGGCAGTGTCTGTGGTAGAGGAGGCAGTGAGTATGGCAGGGATGGGGATGACAATGGGGCTAGCAAGGGGGGAGTCATGAACAAGGACACTGTGTCCTTGCTCGCCAATGTCGATTTCGACTTCTTGGACCAGAGCGACCATAGGAGTTTGCCGATTTTTGGGATTTCGTACAGATGTGAGCGATGAGGGGAAGGACATGACAGATCTGTCGGGCTGGGTGATGCCATAGTGTTGAAGACTGTAGGGGGAGGGGTGGAAGGTGACAGCTGGAAGGTGGGGGGCACGGAAGGTGCGGTCCGTCCAACGCTGAAGGCGGTTTCGTTGGGTGTGGTACCAGAAGATGATTGGCCACCTGGACCGATAGAGAAGGTATGAGAGGGCGGGGATCCTGACAAAAAGTGTCAGGAAGAAGGCGGAGATGATTCTGAGACTGAGGAACGATGTGGGCATTCAGTTTCAACAAGCAATGGTGGCTGCTTGGAAGAAAGGGAATAGGAAGCTTCGAGCTAATTGTTAGACCCAAACTCTGGATAAACCAAACAAGAGTAAACCGAGGGCTGTTTTGCATTCGAACAGTCACCCAAGGAGTCTCTGTACTGTATGGCTACTAAGAGTGTCAGGACTAATGTCTTAGTCTGAGGCTGAGTCGACTAGCTAAGTTTGGTGTGATTAAACTTTAGCTCGAAGCTGGGGAATATACAGCGAGAGCTACGCTACTTATATATGAAAAGTCCTGTACTAATAATAGGGTCTTTGTCCATGGTTGTCGTGCGGAATACAAGGGGAAACATGAGAAGGGTGAGCATTGGTCGCAAGCCGTAGGTGTCCGTAGTACAATTGCTGATGCGGTCCATTATAGTCATAGTTATGATGATAGGTGCTTGAGATAAGATAAGATATAGATAAGTGCCAGCTGATAAGATAAGATAGGTGAGAAAATAGAAAATCGTAACATCGTTAGGGTTACCACAGCACATTCATTTATTGAAGAGTAGTACCATTCAGCCATATCCTCACACATGCTCTTTCCTTTCACTTTAATTAGCCATGGAATTGAAGTCCACCTTGTCGTCTGTTCCACAAGGCGTATTAAGAGAAAGATAGAGATAGTTGGTAACTGAGGACGGTTACATTCTCTTCATTCCCCACGGATGTCAGGCCGGTTCCTGGACTTGAGGGAAAACAGCAGTAGTCATCAATAGGTCAGGCAACACCAAGGAGTAAGAGAACACATGGAAATATATGCCATGTGCCACTCTTGGTAGAGAATGGGTAAGCAGGAAAAGAGGTATTCATAAGATAATGGGTAAGCAGGACAGAGAGATTTATAAGAGATGTGTAAGCAGGAAAAGCACTATTTATAGGTTAGTTAGTAGTCTTTAAGAAGAGAAGAAGGAATAAGAGGGAACCTTTCCACCAAGTATTAGTATTGAACATAAACAAGACAGCCCTTGCAAGTGTTCCCCAGCATCACAAGATCACCAGGATTTTGTGAAACCAGCATTCAGTAACAGACTAACTACGACCACAACAGCAGCACCAACCAATGATCATTGATACCCACAATTCAGACACACATACACAGAGACTGAGTTTCTCTGCACAATGACAGTAGCTACTTAGTGAGCTATTTAATGAGATTCCCCTACAACTTGAAGTCAACATACACCATAGCATTCATGCTCACCTCCCTGAACTAATTTATTGTATGACTTTTGTTGAATGGTAAATCTTGTCATGTGTGAATTCGCATGACAGAGGTCATTGAGAATAGTAGTAGCTGCAGGAAAAAACAAATCACAACTCCATCAGTTGGAGGTGGCAGGCTGAGTGCCAGGTGGAGTCTTTCTCCAACTTCCAACTTGTCCCCACCTGGCACCTGCACCTTCGCCACTCTTCCTATGTCCTCTGTTGTCCCTGCATTCCTACATAGAATTATTGAATTTCCTTCTGACTTGAGTAGCTTTCTACAAGTTGGACTAATGTATGGAATGTCTAACAGTCACACCATGTACCTGCCTTATATGGCTGCCTCAGTGCCTGAGTACCCCTGGGATACCTGAGGGTTTGAAATGAGGTATCATGGAATATATCAGACAGCTCTATTATATCAATCAGACAGTATTTATTATTATCAGGCACATCAACAAAATATGTTATATATACAACCAAAAATATATTTAATTATACAGACTAAGAAATACTTTATATACAATGTCAGGTATGCATGCAGAAATACACCCATTCAGTACCACTATACCCCATACTGAACATGGATTTGTGCACAGAAAAAGACCTGGTCGTCAATGCCATTGTCCACTCTGCCCATATCCTTCTGATTGTCAAATAGTTCATCTGGAACAGACAATGTGTCATAGTGTAGGCATAGGGCCTGCTTGCCGGTGTACATGTTGAAAGCTTTTGCAAGTCTTGTACATGGAGGTGTGGAAGGTATGGGAGTGCTCTCACCATCTAACACACCAGTCATATGTTGTCAATTTCGGCAAGATAAAACTCACCATACTACCCAGTGAACCCTTCTACCCCTCAGCCTAGTCCTAATCTCTCTTGCACTGCTGCAATGCTGATAACAGTGCCCTAATCTCATGCCTATAATTCACTGCCATCCTACCACACTGCACATGACACCAGACTTGACTATATAATGGGTGTGACATTCAGCAGTCATGTAACATCCTGATATCTTCAGATATCCTTTATGAATGGTTGTGAATTATACACAACTACATGACCAAAACAATGGGTGGTGATAGCGAAATTGAGCAGCAATGAATGTCAATACCCAGTCAACTGATTCCTAGGCCCAGAGTCACTATATGGCTTGAATGGGGGTATATGGGACTGTCCCTACATCCTGAGGATTGTTGTCAGTATCCTAGATGGCATTTCAGATGGTCTAATGGCCTGGGATGTGGGGAATGTGCTCTCAAGCAAGCCAAATACCCCACAATGCCTCCTAATCCTCCTACTTATCCAATGTCAGCCAAAACCAAGCTTCCAGGGCTGCTGATAGGGTTGCTGAGTATACCAAAACCTATGGCAATGCAGAGAATGAAGGTGTGCCAGGGAGCCATCCTAAATGAGCCCAGGAAGGAGTGGATATAATGAATGTAAAGTGTCACATCCTTCCTGCATTGATCACTGGGCCCAGGCAGCCATGAGCACCACCACTGATCCTGTATGATCACTGGCCACATGTTCTTGGTCACTTCCTGTGGGACATGGTGACTTTCCATTTCAAATCAGATGGTGAATTTGAGTCCCCCAACCTCAAGAACATAAGGACACCTTTATCACATCAGTCCTGCCATCCAAACAACTGCCAGAAAATTAAAATACACTTTGACAGAAAATCCAAAGTCTTTGTTTGCTTACCATGGCCCTGGATGACTTCTGAGCACAAATTGGGTACTAGAGTCAGATTCCCAGACCTTGAAAACCCTAGGACAACTATTTTTCATGTGTGGATCAACATAACTGCAAAAATGAATAGCACCAGTTCTGACACAATAGGGTCAGTCATGTCACAACACTGTGACCATGAGTCCGAGCTCGGACTCACGCTAACACCTTACATAAGTGTGACACCTTTGTGTCAAGATTATCTCTTTGAGGCCTCTCCTTCCAGTGCAAACAGATGGCTGTGGAGATGGAAGATATAGAGTATTTCTGATCTCCTACCATGTCTGCTGCTTTCAAACATCTGGCCAATCATGGAGGAAGAGGGAATAGAATATAGTGAAATCAATGAATATTATGCAAGTTATTGAATATTTTAAAACATTTAGAATGAATATTTGTGGTAGGAATAGAAAAGCCCAAGATATCAGGTCACCTTAAGTCCTCCTAAAGAAACATCCCTTAAATGGTTGTTATATTTGCGTGGATACATGGTGCCTGTCATGTTGCGCTCCCAGGAGTCCTATTACTATATAAGGTATGATTAATGGTTGGAATGACATATGTACATAGCGCGACTGTTAGGCATTCCATACTAATGTGCAATCTCCAGGGAATCTTCAGAACAGAAATACGAACTTGATAGCACTACAAGTAGGTGTCATGTATTTATTCCTAGGGCTAGCATATCTCTCTGTCTGAATAACAGATCACAGACTATGGCTTCACACAGCTGAGTGCTTCGATAATGGTCCCAAAATACTTATCTCATAGTTTCAGTGTCTTCACGTGATGGCTCTGGAAGTTCGAACCCTATAGCAAGTCCTACGATATGAAGATGGCCTGACATCTGGAATTGAATGTATTGCAAGTGATCAAATAAGGGCCATGGTTCATTTACTGCCAACGAAAAATGTGGAACATAGATCTGTCCCAGGCTTCCTTCACTGGCACCGGTGCTTCTGACTCCACCGGATCCTTTATCTGTAGTTCAAGTTGCATTAGCAAAAGACGTCAACTACACTGCCTGCCAATTTGAAAGATTGTCGACAGACAAAAATCCTTTCTCACTCACAGGCAGTTCATACTTGTCTCAACCCATGACAGCGACATGAAGGCCCCTTACTATTCAAAATGCTAATGGATCCTTGAGAGTTTTTTCTTGTATTTTCCATTTCCGTGCTGACAATGAATGAAATATTGGTGTATTGGTGTAGATATCTAGACATGTTCATTGGTGTATTTGACTTGGGGTTGGATATAATAGCTGACCGAAGGTCGATTGAAGGTCTGCAGTCGATACATTGTTAAGTCCTGATCTATTCCACCAAGGACTACTGCTAGCAGGTGGCTTAGAATTTGGTACGCCTTTCATTGCATCCATACCTTTGAGGTTTATAAAGACAAGGGATTTAATTGTCGAAAAATGTGCCGTTTGTGAGCCTTCTTGCTACATAGGAAGCGAGGGCGACATGCCTTCGATAACGGAGACAAACTTATGCCACTTCTTCCCTGAGTAAACTCAGGCTCCTACTTTGCACCCTGTAAGACCATGGGTATTCGGCATGGAGAGCTTCCAAGGCAAGGCTCGTGGCTGAGCTTGTTGAGGATAGGAGCAATAACACCAATTATGCGCATCAAATCTGTAGCAGGGTCCACTGTGGAAGATGCTAAAGCTTGTTCCAGGTTAGTGGCCCATCGTGACTGCAAATCGCCGGTGGATAAATCACGTAGTTAGTGTTACAAGAGCCCATTTATGACCTGCTGATATCTTATATACATTGACTGCCGTAAGCTTCATTTATTTTCAAGTGGAGTACCCCAGTATTTTCGGACCGGGTTACACCCCAAAGAAGATAGCCGGTATGGCCAGAATGATGAGGCCGCTTTGTAAACAGGCACGTTTGGTCAGTTGATGGTGCGTTTCTGCCACTGGTCTCCGCCATAAACTCCACTGACTCTCTTCAGCTAGTGCTACTGTATAAAATGTGGCGAGGATTATGGTTGGCAAATCTCATCTACCCATTCACTGATAGTCTTTCACTGACTAAACCATGAAGCCTTCGTCTCACATGGCTATCTGCATCCTAGCCTTACTGGCCTTACTTATCCCATACCATGTTGTAGTTGGCTGCCATTTACGAAAGCTTCCAAGAGCTACCAACCCAACATTTCCATTATATTATTATCGGAGGTCCGTATTATAGACATATAGAACTACTTCCTGACATCTAGTAACAGGTGGGACCGCAGGGAATGTACTCGCCAATCGTTTGACCGACGAACCGGATATTTCTGTGCTTGTTCTCGAAGCTGGTGAATCGTCAGTGCCCACATTCTAAACATGTTTGGTCTTTCGCGAGCTTGGCACAGCACAGCAGATGTCCTTTTCTCACAGGTCCCCTTCTTCTCTTCGCGGCTAAGTGGATCGCCCCTTGATTGGAATTTCACCACTACGGAACAACCAGGGACTGAACGGACGAGCTATTCAATTCTCTCGAGGATTCGGCTTGGGAGGAAGCAGCGCCATTAGTACGTTGGTCATCTTGCATTACAATCAAACTGATAGCCGAATCAATCCCCTTCGAGATGGTATGTCCTACATGCGTGGGTCATCACAAGATTATGACCGTTACTGCCCAGATCAGTGGCGACCCTATCTGGGGATGGGACGCCCTACAACCGTATATACGAAGGGTGACTCATGACCTCTCTTTTTCGACTCGTTGATGCTGAGCCTCATCTTCTTTGATAGAACGAGCACTTCGTTGCTCCCGCAGACCACCACAATATCACTGGCCAGTTCGATCCTGCGGTCCATGGGTTCAACTGGAATAACATATGTCTCTCTCCCTGGATACGCGCGCGCTACGGACGAGCAGTGTTCCTCAGACGACAACGGAATTACCCACCCAGTTTCCATTCAACTTAGATCACAATTCTGGGTTCCAGCTGGGTATTGGTGAGGGTTTTACAAATGACCAGTTTAGGGAACTTCCTGAATAAGGAACAGGATGGGCACCATTGACTGTTGGAAACGGTACTCGAAGCAGCTCGCAAACGTCGTACCTTGGGCCAAAATATATTCAACGACCAAATCTACATGTCTTAGTTCGCGCTCGTGTCACCAGAATCCTCGATACGAAGCACCTCAGCAAACTACCAACATTCAACGCCGTTGAGTTTACTCAGGACTCTGGAGGTACGAAAAACTTACCTGTTAGAACTGGTTGACGGCCGAATGATGCGAACTATCTCCCTAGCAACCAAGCACGTTCTAGCGCCTACAAAGTTAAAAGAAATCATCTTCTCCTGCAGGATCCATCGGTACACCACATATACTCCTTCATTCCGGTATAGGTAGCAGCAGCGAACTCGCAGCTCTAGGAATTTCATCCACTCATCACCTCTCTGACGTTGGCAAGAACCTATCAGATCAAGTCCTATGGAATGTTCCCTGCACCGTCAACGATACCAACACTATTGAGAACATCTATTATCGGAACATTACTTTCCAGGAGGAGGCTTTGGCAGAGTGGAAAGAAAATCGAATGGGCTTCTTGACAGTGGGCATAGCAAATCAGAGAGGGTTCCTTCGTATTCCGGATGATGCCGGCGTTTTGAATGGAGAGCCCTGTGCGGGGAACGATACCGCGCATTACGCGCTTTCATTTGTGGTTCGTACTGAAAGGACTGGACCTCGCGAATGCTGATGATTTATTGCAGAACGGCATTAATAGAAATCCTCCTCCTGCGGCGGGGAATTTCTTTGTAATTGCCCCAGCAGTGCTCTGTCCTCTTTCACGTATGTGCAATGTTTCGTTTTGTATTGCCAGTCTGACTTTTGACTTGGATTAGGTGGGAAGTGTTACTATCAATAGCACGGATCCCCTGGACTCACCGGTGATAAACCCGAATTACCTTGCACATGCACAAGACCTTGCTATCATGAAATACGCCGTGGAGAGTGCGAAGAAATTCGTCACTGCCGCAGCTTGGAAAGGATATGTTCTTGGCATCGCGACGAACACTACGGATCAAGATATCAGGAACGGAGCCTCAAATCTGAATCATCCAGTTGGTACTGCGGGTATGTCTCCTCCTGGTGCGGATTGGGGAGTTGTAGATCCAGATTTAAGGATGAAAGGCGTGAGCGGGGTGAGGATTGTTGACGCTTCAGGTTTTGGTGGGTCCCTTGCCTATCTTCGTCGATGTTTGTATGGTAGACTGACCAGACGTCGTAGCCATTCGTACCTGCAGCACATATTCAGGCGGCTGTGTATATATTTGCGGAGAGGGCGGCGGATTTAATCAAAGCGAGTTCCGGAATGTAGAGATACCTTGGGAGCTAGTGTTTTTACCGCAAACGGCGATCTTTGTTCATTTCCCTCTCGTGGATGTTAATCTAGCATGCATATAAATGGTAGCCTTGTGCAAGCAATTCTACCAATTTGTTTCTGTCATGCTTCAGCTGATGAATGTGAATGGTGAACTCATCGGATGCATTTAGCTCGCAACTTTCCTAACCCAGTCTATCAAAGCTGTCCTTGCCATTGGTAGCTGACGGACCTTTATTTATGCCAGTGGCGATGAATCCTCCAATAAAACACGGGCAGATCCCAGCTCTTGATGCGGACAATACATTAAGTTGTACGCGAGGAATCGATTACTCCCTTACGATCAGCGATCTGACCCGCAAAATAAACTTTAAAAAATGTTGTGATTCCCGCTCGCGTTAGCTAAGAAAATAGCCAATGCCATACATCAAGTCGGTACCGAGGTATGATTCAGTTAACCAGACGTCTCCATTATCTGGTATGCACCTGCGTATCAGATTACATGTAAGCCCATGACTGGCAAACCGAACGGCCTACAATCATCAGACCTCTGAGCTAAACTTTACACTCCTTGTTTAGGACGTATATGGGATATATTTTTGCGCCTCTTCGGATATACCCTCGACTTTGCTCTCGTAGCGTTTTTATTCTCTGCAGTGTCTTGTATCCTAAAGGCGGTAGGAATATATCGATAGTGCCAAAATCAGTTACCAAAATGCAGGACTGGTTTATTCGGAAGATACCGAGTATCTAAGTGACGTTCTCCTGATGACAAAATGAATGAGATGATCAAATATATAGTGGTGAAGGTCTTACTCCCCTAGAGAATATCTGGCCGTTTACTGGCGAGAGTCTCGGGGGCCTTACCCACCTAAGTCGGGATACCTGAATAATAAATAGTTCATGAAATTGATGAGAGGTGGAGAGAAAACATTTATTGGCGAGATGACCGACCTGTACACCCGACATCGATATCGAGGTCGCCATGCTTCCTTGGCCAGCATCTTGATGATTTTCTTGTCAGTCCAGATATACTTGATGGTGGTGATCTTGACGGAAAGTCTGGTTAAGAACTTGTTTAAATGATTTGGGGTTGAGCTTGAGCGTTGCGCGCTCTAGGAAACATTGAAATTTCGGACTTTCAAGACGTTAGTTCATCGATGACAAACAATGTGGTCAATGTCGTTAGAGAGGTGGGTGACTACTACCGAGATGCAGGGCTTACAAATGTCCTGGTTACAAAGTAGGCCTCTGTGGACATACCAGGTGATTGAGTGGGAATCATGGAAAGGATTCGATGGCCGCTGTGTCCGAGATGGTGACCTTCATCCGTTCGAGAAACATCAAGAAATTCAAAATTCTTTGTGCACTATCAGCAAAGGGTGCCAATCAAGGAAGAGAAGAGACTAACCGTCGGTGATCGTACCTCAGACGATATTTTGCATGTTAAACGCGAATATTCCTGTGGACACTGTGTCTTACGGAAACGGGTAGGCACTGTCGCGTAGACCCAGAAAAAAACTGTATGCATGGGTACCTTCGATAGTGGATGAGCACGTCATCTAGAGAGAGGGTACAAACATGAGCGACGTGCAGTATTTACTCGTGACCTAGTGAACGATTGTCTGACATAAAGACAAAATGTCTTGTTTTGTCGATACTCGAGGACATGGTTCCCAAGTCTTATCTGCGGGTCTGGTGGAATGGGCGATACCCAGAGAATATCAACGCACCTCAGTCCCGAGAGTAGTTGGATGATATCTAGATTCATTTCACTGCATCAGATACTTCTACAACTTGAAGAATAGAATAACGCACCCCCGATGCAGCATTTTACTCGAGACACGTAGTATCATAAGACATCAAGAAATGACCGTATCGATAGGAGGGCCAGATTAGAATTAGTTTGCCTACTAGAGACGTTGTGGGCAGGCAAGAACCTTTGTAGATTCCTCACTTGCCGACATCAGATATCTTCGTTCGGGAAGATTAGTCCCAGTCTGGGGAAAGGCGCGTCTGTGGTAAAACAATATACTAATAAAACGTGCTCAGATTGAGCTCGCAGAAATACGTACCTCGTTTACTGACGATTTCCCCCATCATGGAGCCCGACGGCGACTGACATTATGAATACGAGTCACAGATCAGCTTTCGAGTCAGGTTTCTTGAGCATGTGGCGCCCTGAGTTGTCAGATATTTATGGGCCGCGCGTCCCGGAAGGATGGCTTATTGCAGCCAAGGCAGACGGTAAGAGCGCTCCTTTGTTTGGTCCACTTTGTTTACTTCACCGGCCCGGCTCTAGCCGGACACAAAAGTAGAAGCCAATAAATCAAACACGTCTTACATTCCAACCCTCACTTGTGGCTCTGACACTTTTGCTCAAACTTCCTCCGGTACTCCTTACATACCGTGATAATTAGTCGACAGCTTGGAAAACCAACAATGCAAGAATCTTTCCTTTGACATACTGCCACCACTTCGAGGTCTGAACTCTCTCGTCAGTCCATGGAGGAAAAGTCTTAGCTTTCCTCATCCATTGTCGCGGTCACCAGCAACAGCCGTTTCTACTATCGTAAGGACCTTCTGGGCACCAAGGTGTTTGAATGAAGCTTTCAAGCGTAAGAGATGAGATAGAAGATACGCTCCAGATGATTTGATTAAGTACGTGAGCACGGGTACAATCTTTGACCTACACCTAATATGTTTACTCGGACAGTGGCTGCGACAGTTTTTGTTATTTCGTGAGCCGATATTGTCGCTCCCATTCATGCTCACATTCGATCGAGCATCTTTGAAAAGAACGTCCTCCGTCTCAGTTTCCGAAGCGATTGTCGGTTCATATTTAGGCCGTAGACTCCCGGAATTTTCAAGAGACCTTTTCCTTTTCGCCTTCACCGAAGTTTGTTCCACCACCACGTTTCGATACGGCGAGTCGATCAGGCGACTGATCCTGGACAGTTAGAGGTTTACCTGTTGCCTACAAAGCCACTGTCGATACCGATATGAGTACGAGTCTTTCCTGTGCATCTTCGACAAAATTAATGTCTGTCGGATGTCAGTGTCGCAATGTGACCAGCAGTGCATGGGTCCACTCGTGAGGAAAATTCTGGTCAGCACGAAAAAAGAACATTCCCCCTTCCATCTCAGCTCTCTGTCCCGCCGGCCCGCCTCCCGACTTCTTGACGTTTGTTGGTTTCCATGCCTACCACCATTTTCCTCCTTACCACCCCTTAGGGTCATTGACTATCCTCTCAATGCTCATGTTGCGCCTACTACCCAGTAGTACTCCATCACGGGGTCAATGAAGGCGAGCTTGCTTCTTTCGACTGTCGTAGATTTGTTGATGGCATTGTCGTTAGTGGACGATACGACGATGTGTAATTTACTTCACCACTCGCACGCAGACCGATTTTCATTAATGAATACGCTCTATTTTCGGCCAATAGCGTCTCGAGCGGTAATCGTGAAGGGATGTTGGGGGATGACTGCCGTCACTAGGGCACATGGTGTGTCCGCTGACCCGCCACACACTTCCCCGCTCAAGATGACTTCCTGCAGCCCGCAAAGTTCGCTTGGAAGCAGCGATTGAAATTCACTCTGTATTACATACCTGTGCCTCGACAACGATGAGATGAAGGGAGGAAGACCAACTGGACCAGCGTATCCTCTTTCGAAATTTATCAGTTCTCGGTCGCACTGAAATCTCCGGGTCATGTTCATACACTGCCTCTCTGGGTACTCTAGTCCGTCAGGGTGCGAAGCATTCGGTTATTGTTCAAAAAATAGCGGACCCACATGGAGACTCCGAAGGTGATGGTCATCACCGCTAGCATGGGGTCTCACCTCGGAAGGCATCCAGGTTCGCTCCATTCATCAGTATTGTGTCTCCTTCTTACCTATGTCTTTAGAAAATGACATCGAGATTCTAGTTCGCCTAGCTTTGACCGTACCACTACGATGTAACTTTTATTCTTTTCCACGATACGGAACGCTCGTTCAACGATATAGTTATCAGGCGGATCATGCGTACAACCTAATATACGACTTCACGCACCGGGGAGTGCAGGTCAATTTCAATACGTTCTGAGTTCACGGCTGAGACTCTACTGCAGAACAACACGCACTGATTGTATACCTCGGCTTACTCCCTCTTTATACCACTGTCTTCGCTATACAGTACGTTATTTATGTGTTCAATTGCATTCCGGGATTCTGCACTCAAGTTTGGCTTTGGATTGGCTTCAGAACAGGAGTGAGCGTAGCAGAACGGTATAACGGGTGTTCGTCCTCGCTCCTCAATCACTTATCTCCCTAATAGGCTATGGATCTCTGCTAGAACGTCCGCTCTGCCGATATTGATTGTATTCTGTCTCGTACTCCCGTTGCTAAAAAGACGATTCAATTTACGTGAGAGCCTGGACACTTCGTGCCAGCGGTTGAAGGACTTCACGGAAATAAATTCGATAGGCGGATGTTGGGAGTAACTGAACAGTGCAGAGTTAAAAGAGACGCTCCCTTGGTTAGTAACTTCTTTTCATGCAAGATAAGTCGACTGATATATATGCATGTAGCGTTCAAGACTTTCTTATCCTAAATTTCAGTCATTAATGATTAGTTAGACGCTTTTCTATCTTTCATTCAGCGAGAGTGATTTATTATTCATCGGCTATTTTCTACTCCGCTGACCAAGTCAATGATTGGAGTCCTATTCTGATGCCTCGGAAATCTTGCGCTTTGCAGCGTTTCATTGATTACCAGCTTCGGTTGTCCGTGACTTGAAGCCTCCCTTGTTCAGTCAACAACGATGCTATCTTTTCATAACACGCACGTTCCTCCGATGAAGGAGGCGTACTATTCAACCTTGTCACTCTGATGAAGATCGGCTTGGAATGCCTCAGACATGAGGCGTTCCTTTCTTGTACGTGAGACGTTACATTTTGAAAGGAAGTGTCTGAACGCCGCCGGGCGTTTTATCATAATATCTCGGCCTACTCTTGTCTGGGAGAGATATGGATGTCTTTTCAGCCAGGTTCATCGTTGCTCGAGGTCAAGTCTGATTCTACCTCGCATTTCCCTAGCATTAGGGTGCAAACTCGAACTATCATGCCCTCAACCTCGAGTGCCGTAAACGACGAGGTTCTGATGTGGGCTCGGTAATCTCGTCTTTCTCGGGTTTGTATGCAAAGAACGGCCTAGCATGAACAATTATACTCCAGGTCACGCCATCCAACTTTCAAAATTTCTGACTTTAAACGCGCCTCCCTGCAATGATTCCTATAATGAACGGACAGGTGACAAGTTCAAAAGACGGACAGCAGATGGCTAGGGATGTTGTCTCCGTTGGTGTTACCTTCGGGCGTCTATCATCCGGCAGTACAGCAGATCTTTGATGGTCTTAGCGCTAGTTTGCGCTGTTGCTTCTTACCACACAGCACGACTACAACCCCATTGTGTAGCATCGTCTTGGGCTGTAACTGATTGACAGGCACCTACCGACCATGGACGCTGGTAAGTGGGATTGTCTTTGGCTCTACACATCACATCCTCATTGAAGAAGAATTCTATTTTCGACGGAAGGAAGAGCGGAAGGAATTTTTATTTAACCTTCTCAACCTTTCCCAAAAGGAGAAAAAGAGAGCGGTAAGCCCATTGACAGTGATCTTGAGAGACAAGAGATGATGCCTTCCATGCAGATGGATGAACTGGACAGGTCTTACAGATCTGCAAAGATTCTATTCATCCAAACTCAGCGCTGCCAGGACACTATATACTCTTATTCCTGGTCACTCTCCAGCTTTAGTGAGACTGGCGAGGCTGAATCAGCCATTCCAGTGCTGGGGACAACGGTCTTACACTGGCAAAACGGTCATTAGGTCGGGTCTCGCCAACATTCCATGTATTGACCTTGACATTGAAAGAGCCCTCGAATGGCTTAGCTTTGCACTCGGCACACGGTACACAATGGACTCAGTCCCAAGCTGGGAGTTCAATTCTTGTATCATCCAAGATATGGATCTCGGTACTGCATATGCTTATTTGCGCCACTACGGGACCGAACACGAATTACACATCCTGGAAGAGGAAGATGTGGAGATGCGGAGAAATGTGCTTGTAGATGATCGGATAACCACACGGAAAGTTCCTCCTCGGCGTGTGTGGGACCTGCATGCTAATCGGGTCGTGCCTTACTGGCTTGTGCGAAGAGCACCATGGGGGATATCACATGCGTGGGTGGACGAGAAGGATCGTGTGGACTATGATGACACCCTATTAATGGATATGAGTGGCCCGTGCCGATGCCGAAGGATGCGAACCTTGACCTCATCCGCATCGAGATGTTGAACCATGGAGCAGAATATGCATGGTTGGATGTCCTGTGTCTGCGGCAAGAGGGCGGGAAGAATGAGGATCTGCGCTCGGAGGAGTGGAAATTAGATGTGCCCACCATCGGATCGGTGTATGAGGAGGCTCCAAAGGTGGTTTGCTACTTCAACGGATTGGGTCGGCCACTGGACTTGCCAACAAACTACTTCGAGAGCGATCACTGTTGGTTCCGACGTGCATGGACTCTCCAGGAGATTACTGAAGATGTGATCATTGGCGGGCAGACTGGCAATGGTTTTATGGAAAAGGAGGTTCAACAGAGGTTCGATGGACAGCTAGCATCGCTGCGGGAGATGATTATCCACCGAAGAATCCTTGACCTTGTATCTGAGATGCAGACTCGGGTGTCAACTAAACCTTTGGATAAAGTCGCGGGCTTAGTATACCTTCTCAAGACTGACTCCATCCCAATATACGACGCTGAGCAGTCTGCAGCAGAGGCATGGGAAGTCCTTGTGGATGTCATGCAGCAAGCGATTTGGACACAGTTGCTCTTCTTCTACCCCAAGCCTGGTGATGGAAGGACATATTGGCGACCATTATGGGAGCAAATAACGACGAAGAAAACTATGGCTCATTATTTCGGTTGGTGCAAAACTCAAGTTCACCGGGAGGGTCAAGATGGCGACTATCATTGTGGTCACCGTATCCATTCATGCAATGTGCGGGGTTTGAGTGAGGTACCAAAAGAACCAAAGCCTCGACAAGGACAACTGGTTGTCAAGGATGTATCCCACACATTCAAAATTATGGCCGACCATGCATACCCAATACCCGATGGCTTCTATACACTCATAGGCAATTATGAGGGTTTCAGTTTGGGCGCTCTCTGGGCAGTTGGGCAGCTAAGAGAGGATGGGAAGTTCAAGAAATTGTCAGTCTTCCGTGTGCCAGATGATGAAAGATGGAGGCTTTGGGAATGTGGATTTCAAGCTGATACATTTCTTTGTTAGATAGATCGGAGCCTCGGCTCACCATCCTGAAAACAACCCAGAGAATTCATTCTGTCTCTCAGGTGCTATCAAATATGTATATCGCCTTTGCGAGCTGAAGAGATGGATGTGTTCAGACTCGGAGAAGAATTAAAGAATCTGAACAAGTAGAACGAGCCTTTCTAGGGTATAGGGACCGGTATTGGACCAGAAAGCGAACATGTTTGAGTGGAAAAGATAGCCAGTCCTTGAACAACAGGATCGAATGAGATGTCTGCGTTCAAGTGCAAGGCGCATAGAAGGTGTGACTACTATTGTCTTTCCCTAACGGTAGTCGTGAAATCGCCGAGATACACATAGTGTTATGGATATTGGGTACCTGCCGACTCGGTGAATGAGTCTACACATGCCCGTACTCGGTCTTCTCGGCCTTAGCAGTGACTCAATCGTATTCTCTCTCACTTTCTATTACTTTCTGGATTCTTCGTACTCATACTAGAATATTATGGAACATTGTAGAATAATAATGATTCAAACCATCCCTTAATATATAAACTCATAGATAAGTTGTATTGAAGAATCGAATCCAATTTACTACTTTCAGTACCCCTCACTCTGCGTGAACCCTCAGCTACGCCCAGCGCTTGCTGAACAACGCGTTGGATACGCCTAGCGCTTTCTGACACCAACCCGAAGACTACGCCTAGCGCTAATCTTCACCTCTGCCCTGTAATAGCTTCGCGCTTACTGTCTTCCTTTATCTCACAAACCGGACCACTCAGGTCTCCTCACGAACCCTTGCCGGAATCCATTCTATTCCCTAGCGACATACATCATATTAATTAATCCCACCTCGCTTCGATCATCCTTCATCGCCTCGTGCTCGCATATCCTGATTTCGGCAGAATGCTAACACATAGCAGCTTCGTCAGCGATAAAAAATGGATAATAATGTGTATGCCAAATTTCGTGTTAGATGTTCTTCTCACTTGCAGAAGAGAATCGAACGGACCACGGGTCTAATACCCATTCACACTGGGTAGTTCGGCCAAGAGCGTCAATTTGGCACTACGGCTCTTACCACGACCGCACAAAAGGACTAAGTCGACTCAAAGATACTGCATCAGGTGGAGTCGAACCCTTGAAATTACGCTGATAATACAAGATGGCATTTGCGGCAAGGTCATCTTCTTGAAGTTGGTCTACACTTGGATCTATATGCGTCTCCGCGAGGTATAAGATACAACTTGAGAACAGACGTCTTGGTATTTGGTATGGTATGTTACAATGATGGGCAGATTCGATGATAAAGCACTTAGTGCCAGCAATAAATAACGCAGAGTTCTAACCGAAATGAGAGGCAGTCCAGAGTTGTGCCAACGCATAGCCATCCTGCCGACGACAATACCCAAGATAGCAAAGATGCCCCAAGCTATCATCGTCCCGTGAAGAGCCGTGTTTGGGGCCGCTGTAGCTGAAATGGCTGGGTCACTAAAGGTACTGAATGCACTGAAATAGGTACCGGTTGCCAAAACGCTGGCAGTTGTCAGAGACGAGCTGGAAGAAGATATTGACGTGACGCTAAAGGACAGTGATGTACTTATCGACGCCAAGGTGCAGAAGCTCTGGGCAAGGGTCTCCGCCGTCGTTAGCTCATTTTGGCATAGGGGAATAATACAGTCCGTGAGTCCAGTCGTGAATTCGGCTCTATATCGAACTCGTTAGAAGGAGAATAGCAAAACCAAAATGGTCGGATGCACCTGAGGCAGAAGCAGTTTAGGTCCACCACGCTGGTACAATTAGCATCTGCTATCGATAGTTGCAAGCAATTTGTTACTAAGAAATCCTCGTTAGTTCTTCAAGGGAAAAAAAAAGGATAGCTGACACACCGCAGGTCGAGTACCCGCTCAGACTCGGTAGTTCTGCCGAAAGCGTCGAAGTGACACTGGGGCTCCCACTACTTTCTGAATTCGTACTCCTAATGGTCGTTGATCCCGAGCTCTCCGTTGTGGGCCTCGTTCTTTTCGTCGTACTGTCACTGATCGTTGTCGTCGTTGCGCTTCCAGCAGTGATACTAGTCGTTGTCGAAGTCTGCCCTTGTACGGGTGTCATGAAACAGAAAAACAAACAGTTAGAACATCAAACGATTCGAGTCGCATTTTCTTCGCTAGGTGCTGTAGTTTTAGATGGGGAGACGCTAGAAATGCTGCAATGGCGAGAGAAAGGAGAGCTCCGAGTCGGGACTTCGATCCGGGTATTTATGATTATTTAGTACCCTGTCAACGAGATTGCGGGCCGTCTTCCGCTTTCCTTCCCTCCATTCTAGTTTGCTGATCTATTTCACAGAAAAGGAGATGAATTCCTGTTTAACCTATCCGCATTCTTCTTTTTCTCATGCAATGACGGATCACTATTGACCGGGACCTCCCGGCTCCGGCGATAGCCTGCAATCGGAGGTAATAACACGCATAGTGATTTGTACTTAGGGCGTTTAACATTGTCAAGTGTTCGCCACGGACTGGAATGCGTACGATGGTACTTTAAACTTCCGTCTTACACCGACGATGCGCATCAGGTGGAGAGGAATCAATGCCATTATCATATAAGACACGAACTTCAAAGTACCTTGCCTCTGCCCATTAATATTTGGCTAATATCCATCTTAATAGGATGAACGGTCACACATGCAATGTGGGGCTCTGTTAAACAAGAGGGGCGACAAGTAAACCAACATGGACGACCTGCGCACGGGCTAGGACTGTCGAAGAAGGACAGCATCTCCTCAGTTTCGAGAACACGACTAAGTATACTCAGAATCAAGAATCAAAAAGCATACCATTACAGTCTACGAAGCAAAAGCAAGCCTATGAACTCGGTACTTCGAATTCTCGCTCATACGCTTTATGACTGACATAACTCGCGAAAGGAATACCGCTGCCAGCTGATTCCGTTGCGCCTGGATTGAATCGCCCACGTACCTGCTATTCGTCACCTTCAGAAGTCTGTCAGAAGCACAAGTACAAAGCAGTAATACAGTCAATGTTGTGAGTTCTGTACGTTAACCCATCTCGGGCTCACGATCACCAGGTTCTGTTCACACTGATTACACGTGCTTTCATTTCGCGGGCGAGCAGAAAATGCACTGAATTGGCTCCGTGTCCTCTTCAAGACTCTGAAGCTCGGTTGTGCGGTCATCGCTGCAGAACACCGCCTCCGTAAGCGATCTCGTCCCGCTAGTGTGTGTGACCTTGACTTACAGTCGACGCAATAGCAACCTTCATGCGTCTGTTCAACGGCAGGCCAACGAAGACGTGCAGAAAGGCTCATTCAAAACGATGAAGTTGCTATGCGTGCGTACCGGTTGCCTTCTTCATGAAACTTTTTGAAAACGTCTCCGAAGTAACACAGTTCTTGATATCGTCGATTTCGGACCATCAATCAGTTGTCTCATCGTCTTCAGGTGCGCTTCACCCAGCGATATTGTATTTCTGCTCACATTTGTCTTTAGATATAGGGATTTTGGTTCTTATTTTGCTCACTTCGACCGCCACTTCGATTCCTTTCCGCCAATATTGTCTCAGACACCCAAGGACTATGTAGGCCTCCGACGCGGAAGACTCGTTCAATTGTCAAGCTATTTGGCAGGTCGTTTGTACGATTTCACTTCTTCTTGATCTCTTTTGAACTTATCAGCCTCCACAGCAACTTCCCATGTCGGGCAGGCACCAAACCTCATACTGCTGAAGTCAGGGATCTTCACGACAATATAATCCTCTCGTCTTCGAGCGCCATGAATCTCGTCAAAGTCGGTATCTATGTATCACGAACTAATGGATCAGCTGACTTTGACCGACAAAAACGAAGGTTTGTCATACAAACATGTCTATTATGGGTCAATCAATACATGTTACATCATTAGGCGTATCAAACAAAAGCAGTGATGATGTTTTACATGTATGTCCGACGTTAGTTTGATAGCGTCGTATATATCCTGTTAGGATGTGGAACATCGGCCAGTCTCAGGCTTTCGATGCGAAGGTGCATCCGAGAGGCGAGATTAGCCGCAACAGACCATGCGAGACTAACGGAAGCGTCAGTGGCTTACCCTTATACA
The DNA here is from genome assembly GCA_030407055.1 of Armillaria mellea. NCBI lineage: Eukaryota > Fungi > Basidiomycota > Agaricomycetes > Agaricales > Physalacriaceae > Armillaria > Armillaria mellea. The sequence goes on from JAUDZF010000005.1 coordinate 94,314, forward strand.
TAGATGGCAAAACATACATCAATATAGGGAAGTACACCCACATCTAAAACAAAATCAGCAGATCACATGGTAATATGCATTCAATTAATACCTACCTCCGCAAAGACAGAGGTAAAGAGAAGTAGGACCCATAGAACTAACGAAGAAAATGAGAACGGTGCCTGAGGAAATTCGTCATAGCCTACGGGAGACGACCTAGGATCGTGTTTAACGGATGTACGAACATCGGAAGGAGATAGTAGCCGGCTTACAATGTAAACCTTTACGCCATCGCGCCGGAGGGCGTTAAAAACCTCGCTTTCATGTCGGCGCGGTTCTTCAAGAGCATTGTAGAAGGAGACTGATATAACAAAGAGATTAAATAACAGCTGCACTCAATCAGCAGACATCCGCTTTCTTAGGATACTATCGAGAGCTCACCAATACACCCGTCAGGAAAGGTGTGGTCTTCGGAACATCGGGAACTGCACAAACTATCACTGTAGGGGGTAGGACGACTGTGAGGAAGTGGTTAGCTATCTGTCATTGGGAAAGAAACGGTGAATACTTTGTGTCCTCGAAAGGGTCAAAGCCATCCTGACAGCAAGGACCAACGACCCTGTCATACAGGCAACAAATACGGCAAGCAACATCCTGCGCATAACTTGTTTATGATCCCACAGTCGATAGGCGCGCAACATAATCAAGACTTCATTTGATGTTAGCCCATGGATACTCCTGCGATTAAAACGGACAACCAACATTGCAATATGCCAGCAACAATCGTCGCAAACATGGAAAGTAACCAGAAAACTGTTGCACACCTACAACCGTGTTATTTGGCAGTCTCTTCAAGACAATGCGCATAACGCTTACTCCTAGTTCTGATATCAATGTCAGATTATTGCGGAAACACCAAGAACTGACTTTGTTATCTGTGGGTCGCCTCAACCCAATACTGAAGACTACATTTGGCATAAATCAAAGAAGGGCGTGGACACGAAGGGTCGGTCACGAACCGTAGGCTGTATAAAGTAGCACAGCCTCCGTGAAGTAACGGTTCAATACATAGATGACTGTTGGGAGGATCGGCCCTTTGAAAGACCCCCAAATCACAGTAACCTCTTCGTCGAACGTTAGGGCATGGTCCCATAACATGAGAGCAATTCCTGCAGCTATATCATTGTTAAGTCCCGATATGTGATGTAGCAAGCCTTGTTGACATACGCGGTGTATACTTTGAGAATAATATTTGGCCTACTGTGAGAGACATTGGAGCTAGTACGAAGAAAGGGAGACCTGTGATTCATCGTACGGTCAGTTGTCCAGTTATAAAGATCAGTGAAACATACCCAGCGATCAAAAACTGAAGCAAGCTCGGTCTTGTGATGAAAACGGCGATGGGAATGAAGTCCTGCGATCAGGACCAGTGCGGAGTCTGTAGCGGCCTCTAGACGACATCAAACAGATAAGACCTCCCTATTGATGAGAAAATGTTGAAACTCATAAGCCACAGAATGAGTGTCTTGAGTTTAGACCGAAGAGTTACAGGGTCTAGTCCGGCTGATGGGCACTCAAGTATTATCTGCAGCAAAGGTAGAGGTGACTGTCACTGAACAAAGACGTGGAGTCGTATTAGCTGCGAACGTTCTCACCCAGACAGCCCGCATCAATTAAGCAATGCAAAATGAATTTGCGAACCAGCGATCATGTTTGAACTTCCACTCCATTTAAAAGAAGCTTTGATTCTCCACGCGTAGAAGGAAAGTCCGTGTGCAGTTGATGGTTCATCAATAACTTTTACTCGGAACTGATGCACAGCCCCGGCGTTCTGAGAGAAGGCTGACGATGTTTTCATGCACCGAGCACTGCTTGATCAATGGTGGTGCAGCTTCACAAGTTGAGCAAAGGATCACCCTTTGATCAGCGTGGTGCATCGCTTTATCTTATTGGATAGGATGCCTTAACGAAATCTTTTCGTAATATTAGTGGCTCGGGCGGCATGCGCTAAGATGCTGTTCTAAAGTCCGGCATTGAACAGTCCGATCCTCCGGACTCTTGCGGTGCTGTTACTTTGTAGATGTGTGCGACGATGCACACGTATGATCGTTCTAGGAGTCATACGGCGTTTACTGGCCGTAGTGAAGTCTTTGGCTCGGTAACGATTGAGGCGCTTCAGAGTTTCGGTTTCTTTCAGACCTATACCAGGGTAATATAAGAAAAATAACGATACCAAAAGCGTTCCCGACCGCGACATCGAGCTTAATCGCCTGATACACATTGAACGAGGTTGAAGGTCCTTTGCGACGTTGAAAAAGGTTAGGAATAGGGAGTAACTTCCCTTACAGACAGATTGAGTCCATAGATAACGAAATTCTGCCTTAAATTTTAGTCCTAGGCTCCGGGAAGTATCGTCTAAATCTAACTATAAGCTGTGTTGCTGTAAAGATTCTTGGAAAATCCCTGGGAAAGCCAAATTTTGCCGTCCTGCTGTTTTGTAGTTCATTAGAAGAAACAGAGATGTTCCATTTCTTGGCATGTGAGACGGGACCGTTGAAGATGGAGGAAGAGCAGCAAAGGTGTTTAAAGTCCGGCCCGCGGCCCGCTTCCCCATTTGATCATTTTATCGCTACCGCGGTCCGCCATCTTACTTATTCTCTCACCATCATCTTCTCACTATGAGTCTCGTATTCTGTCGCTCTGACCAGCCGACTGTGGCAAGCTTACCTCGAAATACTTTCCCCTTGTCAGCTCATTCTCCACATAGTGCCGGCCGCAGGAATAAAGGTGACGTATGTGCCCTAGGCAAATGGGATGATGAGTCGCGGTCGTAAGGCTTCGAATTGAAAAAAGAAAAAACGCGCGACGAGAGTAATATGCAAGATTTGGTCGAGCAGCATCCACTGAAGAACATCTCTCTGTATGTAATTCGATCTTTTCAGTGCACATTATCTTGAATATGGAGCAGTCAAGCTGCACGGACATAGAGACTGGAAAAGGGATAATCGCAACCCAGCTACTTTTACTAGACCTCACGTGCGATCGCTGATGGATACAGTACACTACGATCATCTCGCAAGTGGTCCATCTGCGTCCTTACTCCCACATCTCATTGCTTTTGCTCACCTTCCATAGATTGGCACAATGTCGACACGCGTTGACCATGAGCTCTACATTGGACCATATGATACTCTCAGTAGAGACAAGGAGTAAAGTTCGCAAAGCGAATGGTGCGTAGTATGCTTTTCCCTGCTGAACTTGTCGAACTCATCCGTCTTGTACGCGTCAGACTGACATGTTGTTACGGACGATTCTCCAATCTTTATTGCTTTGTCAGTGCTTGCCGATGGCTGATTGCTTCTGGAATGGAAAGCTATGGGTCGTGGCGGTCACGCCATCCCAATTGCTGGGTGGTACGTCATGTTGAATTCTCTTCTCGCCCAGAGTCATGCTGATCTCAGCTTCGCAGGCACTACGGGTGGCCTAAAATAATCCGTCCGTGCCAGTACGACCTGTGCTAGATTTACTGTTTTATTTTCATCGCCTTGTGAAGTCATGGGACAGTCAAACAAATTCCGCCTGGTAGAGCACATCGTCCTTCTACTCTCCTTATTGCTCTCGTCGACTGTGGGTACATGAACCTAAAGTAAAGCAAAACACGTCTCTTCTTACCGTCAATGAATAACGTCGGGTTTGGCTTGTTTCTCGCTTCTAGGAACGCCTCGGAACGGGCGGATTCGTTCGCTGTTCCTATTTGCTGTGGAAAAAAAGACCGCTGTTAGTTTGCGGATGCTAGGGGGCCTGTGAGCCACCGTGCGGTGAGTTATCAGTTTATACGCGCACAACAACATGGCTCATGGACATGACTAGATTTGAAGACTTTCTCTTCGTCGAGTTATAATCAAATATATCGCTGTTCTTCGCATAACGAGAACGAGTCATCATACTACCACCTATTATCTGTTCCCTTTTTTCTCAAATTGACGCGCCGTTATGAATCCCTTGAAATCTAGCGGTAGACTTAGGACAGTCTCCCGCCGTGATTGAGATCAGTGTTAGCCGCGAAGGAATAGGCACAGTATCAACCTCTTGTTCGACATCGCTCGAGGTCGATTCCGACGCTGCCTGCCTGCTTGCAGATCTCGGATCATCGAGCCCAAGTTCAAACCATTATCAACCGGCTTGAGCGTCGAGTATCCCCTCGCTATCTGCAACTTCGAAACCATAGATGTGTGAAGAAATATCTTCAAGGACCGGAACCGAATACCAACTTTATTCGGCGTCAATCCATTGTTCCAGCGTAATCCAAGTTCGTATTCCCATTGCTTCGTTGACGACCCCTGAAGGGGACGAATAGGAGTGGGACAAAGGTTACAGGAAACGCTTCTGCTTGTGGTAAAATTTTCCTTCTTGCACGAACTGATGCCGATCATCGTCCTTTCAGATATTATGAGTCAGCGGTAAATGGGAGTATTCAGCCGATATGTGGGTTTTAGCTATCAGCGAGGAATTAAGGTACCTTTTGGTTCCTGATGGGTATCGTCCGTTAATCATTACTTTCTGGGAAGACCAGCGCAGGAAGATTTCTAAGCGCAGATGAGGGATAGCCGCCCGTCTACCCTGAGCGCTAGTGCAAATCCCAAACATTCCCGGATTGCCGTATCAATCACCCATAGTCGAAGTGGATCACGGAGACTTTTGATCTGATCAAAAGAAGGCCATGGTCCTGGTCCGGCGCTTGTTTTTGGCTGTGCGGTTTATTGCGCCTAGCCATCCATTCAATGGACCGGCAGCGAGCGAGAACATGAAATGCATATAGCGGACCAGGAGAGCGATGCATATCCTTGTCTGTCGTGTCGCTCGGCTTAAACCAGCATAGAATAATGGCGATAAACTTCGGTAAGAATCGGTTATACAGAAGTCGTTCTGTAGATCATGTTTGGTTAGGTATGTCCACATTGAGACAAAACACTTCAAGTGAGCTACATCCATTGGTGTCAAGCTATCGTCGTTCCCATAATATTCGTATCGTCAGGATATTCCGGCCAAGTTGCCATGGTTCGTGAAGACATGGATAATTCTGAATATGTATACGTCATCTATCAGCGTCTATCTTTTGGCTGTGCAGTAGATAGTGAAACGTTTCAGGGTCCTGAGCGCTGATCCTATTCTTTGCTTCCGACTTTACAGCACGATTATAACTACTTGCTACGTGTAACGACATTTGAGTCGCTGCAACTCTCGTGGACTATGGACGCCGGTATGTGATTGATGCTTTACTTCGGAGCCGTATCCTCATCGTTCCAACACTAGATGGAGATGATGATCGCTTGGAGGCAAAGTCGGGAGATGACGACGATGACGACGAAGAGGTAAGAATACAACAAATTATACTTCCATTGAAGCAAGGAATCGATGAGTTATTTACTGATCTCTGGGTAGATGGCTGGCTAAGAGAGAATGGGACGTTTGAGAAAATTTCCGTGTTCAGTTCGGCGGAGGATGAACAAGTAAAGGACAGGAAACTCGGATTTGAACAAGTAAACACACTTCTTTGTTGAATTCGCAGCTTGGACATGACAACAGATTATCAGACACTATATCCGTGCGAGGTAAAATAACTATGAGGAGGGTATATGCGCCGTCAGAGGCACAAATTGACTCGAGTGTGCTCCCCATCTGAATGGAAACACCGCTTTAAGAGGTTGGTATTCAGGGCGGATGACGACAATGTTCCTTGACAATGATTTCTTCAATGCTTCCTTAACGAATTCAATTCCTGTTAGCTCCTGCGATTTGCACATCCTTTCGCTCTCGTCGGATTTCGGTCACGCGAACCATCCTGAGTCTCAAGGTATTGGCTCCAAGCAAAGGTTGTTCTCTATCCAAATTAATGGAACTTGTGAAAACGTAGATGTTGAAGCATGATGCGCAAGGATAGCTCTTTACATTATGTCTTGGCATCTATCTTTCCGAACACGGCTGATGATGGCACGTTTCACCGATCTGCCACGTGCAGTTAGCAACATCTACTTCAAGTTCTTACCAAACAACGCAACGAAGAGTTGTCCGTGCGCCGAATTACCGTCGTCGGTTTCTTAGTACCCTACGTTGACCATGGACACCGGTATGTGTGGTTTCATGGATTCAATGCTGCCCATCCTCATCCTGACGACAGTAGAGCAAATATCTGATGAATTGCGCCGGGAACCTCAAGAGGTGGCGCTGAAACCTGTCCCCAAGATCACCCTCTCCGCACTCACTGAAGCAGGCCGAGAATAATCGGCGATTCTAGGACCAAAGCAGCGGGTCTACTGTGGTACAAACTTGGTTATACCATCTACTTTCGCTGACACTCCCTGTGGAACTCGGGAGCGGTCCACGTTTGGTTGAACGTACTGTGTTTGCGGCAGGAGGGTGGGAAAAGAGAAGATCTTCGCCTGGAGGAGTGGAAGGTGGACGTGCCTACCATTGGGCAACTGTGTCATTGGACTTCGAAGGTGGTCTGCCATTTCAGTGGGCTGGGTCGACCACTGAGTTTGAAAGCGGGCGACTTTAAGAGTAACCGATGTTGGTTCAATCGAGCGTGGACGTTACAGGAGGTCACCGACAAACCGATTATTGGAGGGGAGACTGGAGATAATGTCGTGATGGAGGACACGGTACGAGTGAGGTTCCACCGACGACTGGAATGGCTACAGAAGATGAAAGAATACAACCGTATGTTTCACTTCCTGTCGGAAATGCGGAAACGGGAGTCGACAAAACCTCTGGATAAAGTCGCGGGCTAGGCACACATTTTCTGCTTCAAATCTATCCCAATATACCACGAAGAACAGTCGGAAGAGGAAGCTTGGACAGCCATTGTGAATGCAATGGAAACGGACAAACGAGCGTATTTACTCTTTTTCTACCCGGCGCCTGGGGATGGAAACATATGTTGGCGAACGACGTGGAAGCATGTGATGACAAAGACGCTTCCTTCACCAAGCTCGTTTAGTGGAGTGGAAAATATGCTGGTACACGAGGCGGATGCCGACTTATACAGAGGATCTTGTATCGACTCAGCCGAGGTGCGGGGATTTGCCTTCGGTTCCAAGGATAGGACCCCTCCACAGGGGGAGTTGGCCATTAGAGATCGCGCCCGGGTGCTGCACAAAATTAGGATCGTTGCTGACCATGCATACCCGATACCTGACGGCCCATATGTCCTGATAGGTGCCAAAGCTAGCTGGCATCGTTTATCCGAAGATCGCGAAGACCTCGACACGAAGCACTGGATAATCGGGCGACGTAGAAAGGATACGAAATTTGTGAAGTTTTCGGTGTTCAAGATTCCGGACGTCGAAGAATGAAGGAAGCTAAGGCAGCTCAAAGTTTCCCGGCACCACGTTGAAACCATCCTTGCTTGATCTATAATCAGGTTTGAAGAAATAATTGTTGATGCACATTTACTGGTGTGGAATAGACGTTCAAATTCAAGGGCAGGAATATCTGATACCCGAAAACGTCCGCCTAAGTATCAATAAGAGAGATAGAAGATGAGGTAACGGAAGTGACATCGCAGTTAAACAATAATAAAACGAGCGTCGCTGGTGTCAGACGTACGTATCCTTCTGACCAGGCATTGGAAAATCGTCGCGTTACAGGCAGCACTTTCGACGTCACCAACTCTATTGGTTGCCACCGAATCAGCAATAAAACGGGGCAGATGCTCTAAGAAGAGTCGAGGTCCTGAAAAAGGATTTCATCCGAGACACTGCAATTTTTCGAGAGTGGAATGAGTGCAGACGGTTTACGCCCTCTGTCCAGAGGCCATAGAGATATCATTGACTAGTTAATGCACTGAAAAGGGACAATAGAATAAGTAGTAGGACCGGAATAATACTCTACATGTTCTAGCATTTCACATAAGCAAGCCGCACTGGGAAGTTCCACGTCAGCGAAAAACCGAAAAGGAGGATCAAGGACACTTACAATCCGATTCTCACCGAATGAAGCTATTTAACGAGGAACTGATAGAACTAGCGATGAAATTCAGCATGGAAGTGATGGTTAAGAGATGGGCGTACTGATGCTATGTTGTCTGATAATACATCCTGCCCCTATTCTGGGTCACTCGGCAAGGTCAGAGCACACAGGGCATCAATGCATCAACGGTGGCCTATGAACGATGCCAATCACGAGAAAACAATTCGCAATGAGAAGGAACTCACATTCAAGACATATATTCTGCTTTGCAAATATTTCTCCAGCAATGTCCGTAATTCATGTCTTCCGGCCAAAATGCGCTAGTGGCGATGTTCCATCACGCTAGTCGTGGCTCCCGTGAAGATCAACAAGTATCTCTGCCCCTTCTCTTCGTCATCATTTCCCTGGGCGAACGTAAAACTTGCTTTGATACGGGCTGGACATCTTCAGGGCGTGATATTGAGGGGAACCGGATGTCGAGTCAAAGGTGGGGGAGTCTTGGAAGTAAGCATAGACGTTGATGGAAGCGGTGTTAGCAGGAAATCAGACTGGAACCCGAAGTCGAAGACACGTAAGATGGTACGAGATCCCGAGGCCGACGAAGCAGCATTTGCGGAAGGATGAAGCTGATATCATGCAAAGCGGGATGAAGATGGATGGTTCATATAATGAACGCCGGCTAGGAAGTGCGGGGATTATAAAAGGCAAGGTGACAGGAGGAGTAAAAGGGAAAACGTCTGAAACTCGGCACCGATCCTTGTTTCGCTAAAAGAGAGATGCTGGCCCGCCGTATGCCTGTTGTCACCGTCACGCACAGCTGCCTTCAGCTTGATTCCTCCACTTTCAATCGCCCCCGCAGAACTAACTTGGGACGCGTGGACCTTCGTCCCCAAGTCTTCCCCGGAATTCACGGAAACATAGTCCATGTCGGGACCTGCGGTCTGCCAAAGACGCGACCTCGCCACTGTTGGCCCATCATCGCCTTCATGCATGTCTTCTCTCCTCCCACTGTTCACCTCCCCTTGAGACATTGTCCTCGCCTGCTAAAGACGTCCCTGACTGAAGGGTTTGGGCCGTCTATTCCCACGAGGAGGCGAAAGCCGTTAGGCGCTTGATGAGGTATCCCAACACCGAGGCTGATCGAACGCTTCATGGACTTCAGATTTCTGCGATGCGAACCTCGACTTGAAAGAAATGTGCCTATCCAACGATGGTCGATTTAATCGGGAACCGTAAGGTTTCGTTTCGATGCCAATATCATGGGCATACGCGTCACGATGGATTTACTGAAGATTTCAATAAGCTGCATACTTGAAGTAAGATCGACAAATGCACATACCTGGAATGTTGATCCACGAGTCAAGTACGCCCATGAAAGATCTTCGCTAGGTCAAAGCATCTACATCGATAGTTCGTCCATGGTCAGCGCGGCAATTTAAAGGCAGCAGATACTACTCACAATGTCTATTGGCAGCTCATAATCTCTGGATTAGAGTGAAAGAGACCATCTTCTCGTCGCTGTCGCCGATTGCTACAAATCTGACAGGCCGTGGGCTGGACGAAAAGTTCTGTGTTGATGGGCAAGTCGAGTCGTCCGTGTCAAGTGCTTCATTGAGCTTTTTTAGGAATACAATTCGGGTTGCATAGAAAGGCTCGAGTGACAGGTCAGAGGCACCAGTGATGGTTGAAGGGAAAGACGCGTCTTTGTTTGCATCACTTTGTTCCAACGCTCGGTTGGTCGGGCCGACCCGGAAACCATATCCAGTTCGACTACACTCATCATCCTCCAACCATTCTCAGCAGCTCTGAGCTCTTGTGGTATCGAGGAATTACAAGCCTCACGCCTGAAAATCTCTGACCTGTTGCTCTAGCATGGCATTGCACAGCCACAATTTTCCAGAAGGACAACAAGCCTTTGGAATGGTGATCATACGGGAGCATTGTTAGAGAAATTGGTACGTCTGTTTTCCGTATTCAATCTGTATCAGCTGGATCTGACATGTATAGATACTAGAAGCAGCTACCGAGACGCGACTCCTCTGTGTGGCCCCTTGGTTACACTAATATTTGTTCTGCGAGCGAGAACAGACAAATTTAATGTTTGGTCGAGCGGTCTGCACTGAGGAGCGCCGCCTCTGTAAGTAATCCGGTCCATCTAGTGTGCAGAACATGTACATTTGGAAGTAGCCATGTCAGTTACGTTATCTCGATAGCTCAGTAGTACGGTATGTTACATTCTCATCTCAGCTTCGCAGGCAGCAATATAGTAATACTCCACGTGGGTCATACAATTATTCTTCGACTGAACGCCATATTATTCTCACACCCAGCTTAGTATGACAGATTACCGCTGGTAGAGAATGTCGTCTTTCTACTTCTACTTCCTTTTTTATTGCCGTCACCCATATGAGAGTGGAGTCAAGGGATAACGTAGGCCCCTTCACTTCCTAAATATCAAAAGACTGATATCTTCAGTGGACTGCGTTCTCACTTGCAAAAATCGGCAGACTTGTTCCCTCACCTCGTGCGTCCCAGCACGTGAGAATGGGGAAGCCGCTCCTGATGAACATTTTTGTCAGGGGAGTGAGCTGTGCGGGGTCGAAAGACAATCTATGGTCAGTCGTCGGTCCCTTAGTGCATGACGATCCGACTCACGGATAGGATTTGAGATTTCAAGGGTGTCTTCTTCCAGCGTCAATTTATAATTAAATGGTTCGCTGTTCTTCATGTCGCGAGAATAGTTTACCTCAGCACTGTGGTGAATATTAACTCTGAAATAGCCAGGAATGTGAGGTTGCATTCCAAAAAAACAAGGCTTGAGGGAAACCTCTCCCCGCTTTACTTTCTAGCGTCTTGGCCGGGAGATAGGTACGGCATCCGCGTCTTCTAGGATGTATTTGTCATCGCTCGACATCGATTCCGTAGTCTGGGAGAACGGAACTCAAGCTATCAGCAAGGTCATCAAGCTTCCGACACCGTTCGCTATTCTCATCTTTCGGTATAGCAAGGGCTGTGACTGAGTACGAATTCCATTCTGCACCATCAGTCCGTCCGAAGAGATCAGAGAGCGGGTTTAAGCCAAGTTCTAAGTCACCGGGCTGATCTGTTTATTCCAAGCGACGAGCGACCCGTGGTGTGTGATAGGGATCAGCAAGCTGAGGATATTATCTCGTCTGCGGATAAGTATAAGGGTGGCGACAAGGCAAATGTATCTCTTCTCTCGCTCCCTGTTGTCAAAAGGCTGACATCTCTGGTGGGCTACAGACCTGCTAGTATGGACCGGATTCCTTCGGGTACTTACGTCACTACGTACTTTAGCGACACACTGGCTAGAAGGCTTCACGGAAATGAACCCGATGGCTGGATGTTCAGGGGTGATAGGAACAGTGCCGAGTTATAGAGACGCTCCTTGGTTAGTCGCCAGTTTATTCAATGGGTTTTAATAAGATTTTATATCCCTTAGGTCTCGAGAAAGTCGGCTCCACGCATGATTCTCATCTGAATTCCGTACTCAAGTCTGATTGGCGTTGAAATAAGTACAGGCGTGGCAGCAAGGGGGAAGGTATGTTTTCTTTCGCTCCCTATTGTCCAGTGGCTAATGTGTCTAGCAGGTTATCGACCTTCGACTGTACGACCGCTCTGCCGGCGTTGACCGCATTTCTTTTTTCATGTCACAACTCGCTGTACAGAGTCGAATAACTTTCACTACTATTTTGCCGGGACGCTGCTCACCAGTGGTTGGAAGGCTGTACATACATGGAACCTAACAGGCGGATTGTTCACAAGACAAATGAGCGGTACCATCGCTTTGAAGAGATGGTCAGTTATCGGTCTATTCAACGGAGTAATAAATTCTCATAATTCTCAGGTCCGAGGGATACCTAAGAAAGTCGGCTTCAAGCATGATGTAATGTAATTCCATGCTCAAGTCTGATTGACGTTGAGATAAATACGAACGTTGTTGCAAGGGGTAAGGTTTTTTTCTCTCTCGTTTCCTGTTGTCCAGTGGCTAACATTACCAGTAGGTGGACCTTCGCTTGCATGATCGCTCTGCTGAAGAAATGCTCCTTGGTTAGTCGTCAGTTTATTCGTGCGCGATGAGCTCACTGGTGGACATATATGTAGTGCTCTACAGTCTTCTCCGATTATGATTATCTTCCCCGCTGTCTTTCGTTTAGAAAGAATGATTCATTACACTGATGATTTTCTCGGCTGATCAAGACAAATATCATGTTGCTGGTGTCTGTCCAGCGGGCGTCTATCTCTGACCAGGAACAGCTTCATCGGCTATCAGTGATCTTGGCGGACCTTAGTGTCCTCTACCAAGTTTGCTACACTTCGGGAACCCCCGCATTGTCCGAAGCCTTAGGCCACTTTTCATTTCACCATCTTTCCCTGTTTCTCGGGGAATGAATAGGCAGTTCTTAGTCTTATTGAATTGATTGATCGTCGTTTGAGGACAACTCAGAGGCTGCCCATTCGCCTCCTGACAAGATGACAACATTGGTGCTGTATGCCTGCCTGTTTTTCTCCAAGGACGCTCCGATACGGTTTTCACTGCGGACCAGCTGATGGTTTGGGAATACAGCCTGCCTGGTTGTCTCATAGCAGCTGCTATGGCGAAATAGGTGTTTGAAAGTAATACTAACTTCATTCATCCGCAGAGCTTTAAGGGGCATCCTATATAGCATACGTTGTGTGATACTAGCATCGACTACCGAAATCTTGAGTCCTCAGGATGCTCTGCCTCTGATATGCGCCTGCAGGCATGTCACGCGCGCTAGGTGGTACATTCAACGGATATTTCCGTCAGCTTGGATATTTTTGATCCATCTTTCGTCCGCGTGGCTGATAGCAACAAATAGGACCGAGCGCTTGTCGACCTTGTCCACCTCTTACGACGATCACAGCACAACTTAAACCTCTTAGCACAACCGCAACATGAATCCTCTGGTTGTCTCAATTTTGTCGCTTGGTATTTTGATTCTAGGGGAAATGCTTATCAAGCGTTGGAAGAAGTGGAGGCACCGGGACAAGTCTGTACACGAGGCAGATGCATTTTCCAGTATATGGTATCTCATAGCGGGGCTTTCTCATTCGGAAAACAAAAGACGGTAATACTTCTATACATGAAGAGGGAAAAGTGGCTAAACGGCACGAAGGTTTTTCATGGCTTATGATTTCCCCAAGATCACTCTGTCAGCTCTCACCGAGACTTCCAATGCAGAATCAAGCATTCCAGTGTTGAAGCAACGGTCATACACTGGTACCATTCCAGCTATATCATCCACTCTGGCTAATACTCCCTGCGTTGATCTCGGTGTCGGTGGGGTCTTGGAGAAGTTCGACGCTGCACTGGGCACACCTTACAGTTTCAGCGATGATCGCCATGACAAACCCTTTCAGGTGTCTGAGGAAATCACATCCCACCCAAGCTCGAAACTCCCCCACTCGATTATCGAACCCTACATTGAATGCAATGATGACTTTGGAACCGCCTATGCTTACTTGTTCAGCTATTGGTATTCTGTCACTTGCATCAAAGATGGGCCTTACGACATTGGCGTTACCAAAGACGACTTGCACGCACGGGAAGAGGAAGATCAGGAGATGAGACGAAACACTCTCGCCTTTGGTAGGATCACCAGCAAGGTTCCCCCTCGGCGTGTCTGGGATCTGCGTGCTAATAGGGTGGTACCATGGCATTGGAAGCATCCAGGGAAACGCCCGTGGGCAATATCACATGCGTGGATGGATGCCGAGCAGCGCACAGATGTCTGGACACCCATCAATGGATATCAATGGCCTGTGCCCATTCCGAAGGATACCAACCTTGATCTGATTTGGATCGAGATGTTGAACCTAGGAGCGGACTATGTGTGGCTGGATGTTCTATGCTTGAGGCAGCCGGGTGGGCCAGGGGAGCATCTGTGCATGGAGGAGTGCAAGATTGATGTGCCTATAATCGGAAGGGTGTATCGTGAAGCTGAGGAAGTGGTGTGCTATTTCAGCGGTCTGGGTCAGCCACTGAGTTTCAAACCAGGTGACTTTGAAAGTGATCGTTGTTGGTTCAATTGGGCTTGGACGCTGCAGGAAATCACCCCAATTCCGATCATTGGAGGTGAGACTGGCAATAATGGCGCAATGGAAGAGGTGATACGAAGGAATTTCAGTAAACAACTACGGGCGTTGCAGGGGCATGGTGAATTTCGCGTTTGCGTGATGCATTCGTGTGTTCATTGCGTTTGCGTTAAACTTACGTGCATTTGCGTTAATGCGTGTGCGTGTGCATTTTTGTGCATGCGTTGGGAAAAATGCGTTCATGCGTTCGATGCGTGTGCGTGGGTGACAGTCGTGCGTTTTCTTGGAATTTATCTCGTTCTTGATGTTTTTGCTTCTGGGCGTCGCCACAGTCTATATTACCAGCCGATTCAACTAACCAGGATAATAGCATGTGGCCCTGAGGAAGCTGGTCTTGCAGGAGATTGTCAATGGGGCCTCGACATTGGAATTCATGAAGATAACTGGTATCCTTGGAAATTCGGAGGAGAGAATGATAAAGGTGTAAGAGAAGGAACAGAATCCGAAGTTGAGGTGGGCTTCTAATTGCTTCGCAATGATAGAGAGTTCTTACTTTGTTGACATTGAAAAGCCTGGGCCAGACTTCGATGAAAATGAATGGCAGGAATCGTTTCGGGCAAGAGAAGAAGTCAATGCGGACAAGACCACTAAGCCTCGGATGATATCTAGGAACCATAAGGCAACATCGGATCCTGACACTGCTGAAGATTTACTACAGGATGGTGGTGCAAAATGTAGCCAATCAGCGAAGCACACTCGGAAAAAGAAAGCTTAGATCCTGCTGTCAAAACATAGTGATGTACAATCAGTATCTAGTATTATTATGCACAAGATACAAAGCTCACGTTGTGAATATGAGTATCTGAATAGTGTAACCGCTACTTAGTGGGCGACCATCCCAGTCCGAGTCAAAGTCAGATCATTGATCTTGATTTCTGGTCATCCTTAAGTAGTCGCAGTATTGATACTCAGGTTTAAGAAATGGACGACGTTCCTGCTAGAATCAACGATTTTATTCGTATCCTGACGGTATGATGAGGCACCAAGTGCTCTTTGCCAAACCAGAAGTACTGAGGGACACGATGCGGGGTTGAACTTAGGTCGAACGCACCATCCCCAACGCACCCTAACGCACCTGTCACAATGTGTCACAATCAGATGCGTGGTTGCGTTTCATTTTGAACGCATGCGTTTTTTGTCCTAACACATGCGTTAGATCCAGCAACGCACGCGTTTCATTTTACAACGCATGCGTTCGGACTTGCGAGATGTGCGTTCAAATTTTGATTGATATGTGAGATGCGTTTGGACTTAAGACTTTAATTCTCTCCGACAGGACAATGTTCCGAGCATTCTCAAAGGTACGGTGCATGCTACAAGCATTGGTTTCACTTATGATATGAGCTAATATACAGATACATGATTTTAGATAGCCAGTAATGCCTTTGTGAGATGTTGAAGGCGATAATAATCTAATCTCAAATGCACCAAAACGCAAAAAACGCATACTACCCTCATGCACGGAACGCACAAAAACGCAAAAACGCACCACGCAAACGCGAAATTCTCCCGACCCGCGTTGCAGAAAATGCAGAGAAATAACTCCGTCCTCGGTATCCTGCCACATATGCGGAATCGGGTGGCGACAAATCCCATCGATAGAGTCGCAGGCTTGGCCTACCTCCTTGATTCAAGATATATACCCACATACAATGGGGAACAATCCGAAGAGAGTGCATGGGTGGCACTTGTGAATGCCATGGCTCCGTGGTCTCGGGTGGAGTTGCTCTTCTTCTACCCTGAACCTGGGAATGGAAGCAAGTATTGGCATCCTTCGTGGAGCCAGGTCATGGCGAAAAAAATTACATTCTGTGGGAAAGTTAAGCCGGTAGGGAATATTTTTTGGATGGAGAAAACAGATACCGACCGGCATGACGGTCCCTATATTGGCTTGGGCTATGTGCAAGGATTAGCTGATGTATCAAAGGAAGGGGGAGATCGACGGGGAGAGTTGATTATCAGAGATCACTCTGGGAAACCCCACACATTCAACATCACCGCCAGCCATGAATATCCTATACCTGATGACTCTTATGTTCTCCTATGCGCCGTTACACGGTGCGATCTGGAGCTTGATTTTGAATATGTTGACATGATACATTGGGTAGCCGGGAAGCGACAGGATGGCAGGTTTAAGAAATGGTCGGTGTTCAGTATGGTGGATGCTGAAGAAGGAAGGAAGCTTAGGGATCTTCGAATTGCGAAACGGGAAGTGAAAACGTTTTTATGTTGATATAATCAGTTCCAAACATTGCAATGAGACGAGATGTGTGGAAAGGCGATGTTCCGACCTACCGCAAGACTCCATAGTCTCAAGTTTCTTTCGGCGTACAGACGGTAAGTTACGTGTACAACACGTTGTATTGTACCGCACTGAAGCATCTTTCTCCATCCGATACAACATCTGATGGTTACACTTTGACAGTAGTTTTCTTCTGTGCGAGCGTATTGAACCGTAAAGGTGCTCAAACAGAAGAGCGTCTATCATCGGTGCTCATTCCGAGCACGTACATGTGTACTTCTTTCTGTTGAGCATGGCGAGCGTTGACCGCAAGCCACGGACTAATTTTAGATTACCGGCACTTACCTTTTTAGTTATATTTTTTTTCGTCGTGACATCTCAGTGTTCAACCAACGTCTTCACACTGAGATGTACGTATATACTCATTATATCTCTACTATACTGTTGCTAATTGTACCTATAGAAATACTTCATACTCATACATATTCTATAGAATTGTCTTCCCTCTCGCAAACGTGTCTTCCCTTCGCGTACGACCCGGTCCACTGCTCAAGAGGTTATGGGCCCCGGCGATATGAATACAACCTCCACAGTGAAGCTTCTCAACCTGCCCCGGCTCAAAGATGACGGGAGCAACTGGATCCTCTACAAAGAGCGAATACCCAACGCGGCAACCTCAAAGGGACTAAAACGTCACCTTACTGGAACCGCAAAGAAGCCAGCTGAACTCACTGAGAGTAATGGAGACTATTACAAGCCGGGAGAACTTGCACCACTGTCTGACGACGAGCTCGAAAAACACCTCAAGCTCCAGGACGAGTACGATCAGAAGGAGGACTCAATGCGAGAGATCTTTTACGAGACGGTCTCAAACTCTACGTTCATGCAAATAAAAAACCAGCCGAGTGCAGCACACGTATGGGGTGCAATCATAGCCATTTTCGAGACCAAAGGGGACCTTGTCCAGCAGGATCTCATCTCGCAGTTGCAAAACACTCATTGCCCAGAGGACGGTGATGTCCGTGCACACCTCGCAAACATGCAACGCATGGGTGAAGAACTCGCTGGAATGGGTACAATGATCACCGACCAGTCATTCTGCACATATATCCGACAATCCTTACCTCCCAATTACCGCCCAGTCCTGAAGACACTCAGCGTAGCATCCAAGATGGCCAGCAAGCCAGTAACAAGCGCTGTCCTTATCCAAGAAATCTTGGAAGCTGCCGACGAGATGAGAGTCGAAAAGAATATTGACGAAGGAGTACAAAACTCCGCTCTTGCAGCAAGTGCTAGGGCTGCAAAGGACAAGGGAAAAGGAAAGGGAAAGGACCCAAAGGATAAGAAAAAGAAGCATTGCACAAACTGCGGAATGGACAACCACGTTGTAGATGACTGCTACTGTGAGGGAGGAGGCAAAGAGGGCCAAGCACCTTGGGACCAGAAGAAGAAGAAAAACGGCAACTCAGCCAATGTTGCAGGCCAGTCCTCGAGTTCTGAAGTCAAAAGCTACGGCTTCGCTACAATAATTGATGACGAAAACGTGGAACTCATTGCCACAACTGACTGTCAAGCCCAGGCCGAAGCATTAGCTGCCTCAGGCATACCCTATGATGGTGAACTCATTGACATGGGAGCTAGCCGCCACTTCTCACCTGCACGAAGTAAAATGATCAACTTCATGGACATCAAGCCGACACCCATCCGCACTGCCGATGGACATTCATTCAATGCCACCGGCAGAGGAGACTATGTCACGTACCTGCCAATGGGTCATGGAAAGCCGGCAACTAAGGTCACCCTCTACAACACATACTACTCCCCACACCTAGCGTTCACGCTAATATCAGTCAGCTGTCTCGATACAGCAGGCTATTCACTTACAGTTGAAGACGGAAACTGTTACATCAAAACTCCAAAGCCCGACAGACATGTCATCGGGATCGTGCCCAAAGTCAATGGACTCTACCGCGTACAGGGCTCCACCAGCAATCACCATAGCAAACCCCTCGCAGCAGCCGCCGCTATCCCTCAAATCAGCATCTCACAGTTCCATCGCATAATGGGACATGCGAGCCACGATTCCCTGAAGCAGAGCATACGTAACGGGGAGATTATTGCCCCCAACATCAACTTAAACTCTGAACCAGAGTTCTGCTCAGCATGCATACAAGCCAAAGCTGCGACAAAACCGTTTCCGAACCATAGTGACAACGAGTCAGCCAAGAAATATGGCGACAAGGTCACAGGAGACGTATGGGGACCAGCAGAAGTGAAATCTATCGGCGGCTCCAGCTACTTTGCACTATTTAAGGATGTCGCAACAAGGGAGCGTCTACCATACTTCATGAAGAAGAAATCGGAGACGCTACGCTGCTACAAGGAGCATGAGGCTTGGATGAAAGCTCAACGTGGAGTAGATGTCGTGAAGATATTTGGGTCTGACCGTGGAGGAGAGTTTACGAGCGAGGAGTTCAAACGACACCTGAAATCTGCAGGAACAATACGTCACCTCAATGTTCATGACTCGCCATCCTCAAACGGAATGACGGAACGAGAAATGCGCACCGTGCTTGAAGGTGCCCGAGCTATGATAATCGCAGCAGGGATGCCCAACTACCTGTGGGCCGAAGCTGTAGCATACCACTGCTGGCTGAGAAACCGGCTCCACCACAGCGCTCTCGCCGACAAAAAGATGACCCCACATGAAAAGGCTACTCAAAAGAAGCCCAACATGTCCAATCTGCACGAATTCGGGTGCACTGTCTGGGTGAAGCAACTCGGACGGGGAAAATTACAGCCACGCGCTGATCCTGGCCGATTTGTGGGGATTGATGACGAGTCAAAAGGCATCCGGGTCTATTGGCCTGGAAAGTGTCGTATCAGCATCGAGAGAAATGTCTACTTCAATAAAGATGAAGACACGAGCACAGAAACCGTCAAAATTGAGGGAGAGTATGAAACAATTATCAATCCCGACGGATTCCATGCTACTGACGACACTCGCAACAACCCAAAAGAGACCAAAAACAAGCAAAACGAACCTGCCGCACCACAAATACCCCCCACAGACACCCAAAATCCTTCAGAAAACCCGCCGTCACCACTATCACCCTTAACAACCCCACCATCAAGTCCGAATCTTGCACCGCACCAGCAAAGAGTCCAGATTGAGGACATTCCTGATGAAGATGACCCCCCAGCCCGACCCCAACGAGGCTCACGCAAACCAGAGGGCTTCTACAATGTCAACCGAATGTCGAAGGCTGCTGGCATCGCCGCATGTGTTCTTGAAGATGATGGGAGCCTTGAACCAAGCGGAATGGACTATGAGATAAGCGATGAAGAGTGGTTTGCCAACATAGTTGAAGAGGCACTGGTCACAACCAACAGAGAACCAGATTCCATACAGGAAGCAATGAGGGGACCAGAAAAACGGGAATGGAAGGACGCAGTCGAGAAGGAACTAAGCCAAGTTGAAGGCTTACGTACATACGACATAATCCCCACTCCACCTGGGGTCAACATCGCCAAAAACAGGTACACGTTTCGTCTCAAGAAAGATGATCAAGGCCGTATCGTACGATATAAGGCCAGGCTCGTCCTAAAGGGGTTCTCTCAAATTTACGGTGTTGATTTCCATGAACGTTTGCCCCAACAGTTCGCCTAACTACCCTACGTGCACTGCTGTCTGTAGCCGCTCAGAAGGATGCCGAAATACACCAAGCAGACATCAAAAACGCCTACCTCCAAGCCGACCTCCACGAAACCCTGTATATGGAGCTGCTGCCAATGTACGAGGACTTCAGGGAAATCCCTGACAGACTCAAGGGAAAGAAGGTATGCTGTAAACTGCGTAAGCCATTGTACGGAAGTAAACAGGGCGCGCACGAGTGGTACCAGAAGCTGAAACGAGTATTCCTCGCTCTTGGATACTCTATATGCCAGGCCGACGAAGCAGTGTTCTATAAATTTAGCAAGGACAGGTACACCATCGTTGCCGCTGCTACAGACAACTTCACCATCATTGCCGACTCCAAAGAGGCAATAATGCTCATCAAGAAGCAGCTCAGAGAGCACTTCGAGATGACCGACCTCGGTGAGATCAAATGGCTGCTAGGTATCAGTGTACACCGCAACCGCAAGGCCAGGACCATCACCCTAGGCCAACATGCATATGTCGACAGCATCGTTGAATGGGCCGGCCAAAGCGAAGCTAGAGAAATCGTCACACCCATGGAGCCAGGAATCGATCTGAGCTACGACTCACCTTCGGTATCCACCACCATACTCCCAAAGGCCCAGCATTCCCTCTATTGCGAGGCAATCGGCCGTCTCATGTACGCATCCCTCGCTACACGACCTGATATCTCCTATGCCGTGTCAACACTGTCCCGATACATGCAGGAGCCAAGGACTACCCACTGGCATGCCATCCTGCGAGTATTCAAGTACCTAAAAGGAACCCGGGACTTCAGTCTTACTCTCGGAGGAAAGAGCACGCACGTTACAGGCTATTCCGATGCAGACTGGGCTTAGCAGATGCACAGGCACTCAATTTCGGGCTACTCCTTCTTCATAGGGAGCGGAATCATATCCTGGAGCTCTAAGAAGCAACCAGTCATCACTCTGTCCAGCACTGAGTCCGAATATGTTGCCCTAACACATGCATCAAAGGAGCTGATATGGATAAGAAAGCTACTCACCGAATTGATCCACCCATTTGCCCAGCCAACCACACTCTTCTGTGACAACCAAGGTGCCATTGTACTCTCCAAAGACTCCACCTTCCATGCACGAACGAAGCATATCGATGTCCAGTTCCATTTTGTCAGACAGACTGTATCCAAATCTCAGAGCAAGATCAAGTACTGCCCAACAGACGATATGATTGCAGATGCATTCACCAAGCCTCTGAAACGGGTCAAGCTTGCCCGATTTCGTGCGCTGATGGGTCTTGCACCTTCCGATGGCTAGCGATCAAGCTCGAGGGGGAGTGTTGAGCATGGCGAGCGTTGACCGCAAGCCACGGACTAATTTTAGATTACCGGCACTTACCTTTTTAGTTATATTTTTTTTCGTCGTGACATCTCAGTGTTCAACCAACGTCTTCACACTGAGATGTACGTATATACTCATTATATCTCTACTATACTGTTGCTAATCGTACCTATAGAAATACTTCATACTCATACATATTCTATAGGTACAGTAGTGTTCAACCAACGTCTTCACACTGAGATAAATACTTCATACTCATACATATTCTATAGAATCGTCTTCCCTCTCGCAAACGTGTCTTCCCTTCGCGTACGACCCGGTCCACTGCTCAAGACTTTCCACTGTTCTCTTTGCAGATCGACGACAGAATGGCCCTTGTCCCGTCGTACCGCGGGAGTGCCTGTTCGGCGGTAAATTTATCGGATAAAATAGCTGTGAAACAAGGAGTACCTTCGCCGATACGAGGTTGTACTGATTTCTATGGCGGCGACGTTGGGTAAGGTTCGTACCGCCTCCATTCTCGAGATTCTTATCGTTGTATGCATGTCTGCTCGGCTCCCACTGTTCACTTCTCCTTGACACATTGTCCCCGCCTGCTAAAGACGTCACTAGTCACTGACTGAAGGGTTTGGGCCGACTATTCCCATGAGAAGGCAAAAGCCGTTACACACTTGATGAGGTATCCCGACACCGAGGCTGTGCGAACCTTCATGGACTTCAAAGTTCTGCGACGCGAACGTCGACTCAAAAGAAATGTGCCCGTCCATTGATGGCTGATTTAATCGGGAACCGTAAAGTGTCGATGCCAATATCATGGGATCCGTATCTTGTTCATCACCGAAGGGAATGCTGCAGTCACTGTCAATGTTGGCAGTCAGAAAACGGAAGAGAGAACAAGGAGAGACGGCTACCATAATCGTTCGTCAAACGTGAATAGGTGTGTTTGCCGGTGGAGTGGGCACAACTGGACAAGATCCTCAAACCGCCGCATTTCTTCCACTTTGATCTCAACGCAGATCATGTACGAACTATGAAGTGTAACACCTTTACTATTGCCAATAACACTGGTGTTGGTGGTGTTGGTGAATCGTAGCACAATCTGAAAGAAACATGTAGATTGCGATCCACTTGTACAATAGTATAACGGGCGACAAATTCAGCTACCAATGTGAGGATATCGTAATTTAGAGCATCGGAGTACCGAGCTTCGTCGCACCCTATGACCGGCTTTTCTGACTGCATACGACCCAGCCAGCAGTGAATGACGATTTTGGGTGAATGGCATGCAATACATGGCAATCTATCCCGGGGATCAGCTGTGTTCCGTGAACAGGAGAGCGCGCGCGTGGAAGAGTGTCGCCGTATGGTCATCTTCCCTAACACCGGAGATTCTCCCGCCCAGCTCCCTAAGTGGATCTCTTAAGGGCCAAGCCGTGGTATACAGTGTTCCATATATCTATACCAATAGCACATCAGTAAAGAAAAAAAGAAAACCTAAACGGCTTGACCTTCATCCAAGGTTCGACCAAATGAAACTCGAGAACTGGTTGAACGTAATTCTTCATTCCCTGACCAGCACATTAAACCGAGTGGTGATGAGAGTTTGGGTAGTGAAAGAGTATCGAGGAAATCGCAGAGAAACCCTGGTCCAAACTGCGTATCCTGTCCGCAATGATGAGTCCAAAGGAATGGATCGAAAGAAAATAAAATAAATACACATGATACCATGCTGTACCAAGTGCAAATTTTCTTCGGGGATACAATGCTGTAGATCGACTCTAGCATCAAAGCTTCACCGTTCTCTCCTGGCATGAGAGCAAACACGCTGGAAGCCGCCACGACCGTCAACTTCAAAATATCTTATTTTAATAAGCTTTCAGATGTCGATGCAAGTAAGGCGTACCGAATTCCGAGCAAACACAAGAGCAGTAGTCCTTGGTGGAGGAGACCAGGGCATCACGCATCACGACAAATTTACTGAAGATTTCAATCAGCTGAATACTTGAAGTAAGACCGACAAATACACATACCTCGAATGTCGATCCACGAATCGAGTACGCCCATGAAAGATCTTGGCGAGGTCAAGATATCTACATCGATAGTTCGTCCATGGTCAGCGCAGCAATGGAAAAGGAGCAGAGACTACTCACAATGTCTGTTGGCAGCTCATAATCTCCGGATTAGAGTGAAAGAGACCACCTTCTCGTCGCTGCCGCCGATTGCTACAAATCTGACGCGTCGTGGACTCGAAGAAAACCTGTGTCGATGGGCAACCCGAGTCGTCCGCGTCAAGTCCTTCGTTCAGCCTTTGCTTGAATATAATTCGGGTTGCATAGAAAGGCTCGAGTGACGTGTCAGAGGCACCGGTGATGGTTGGAGGGAAAGACGCGTCTTTGTTTGCATCACTTTGTTCGAAGGCTCGGTTGGTCGGGCCGACCCGGAAACCGTATCTAGTTCGACTACGCTCATTATCCTTCACCATTCTCAGCATCTGAGCTCTTACTACGGCATCGAGGAATTACAATCCTTGCACCCGAAATTTCTGACCTGTCGCTCTAGCACGACAATGCACCGCCACAGTTTCCAGAAGGACAACAAGCCGTTCGAGTGGTGATGATATGGGAGCATTGTTAGAGAAACTGGTGCGTCTGTTTTCCGTATTCAATCTATATCAGCTATATCAGACATTTATAGATGCTAGAAGTAGGTATCGAGACGCGACTCTTCTGTGTGCCCCTTTGGTTACACTAATATTCGTTCTACGAGTGAGAACAGACAAATTTAATGTTTAGTCGAGCGGTCTTCACTGAAGGACACCGCCTCTGTAAGTAATCCAGTCCGTCTACTGTACAGAACCTTGAATTTTGGAAGTTGCCAACCTGTGTGGAGACATTAAACCGGTCTTCGTGGTTTTTGACAAGGAAAGCGCCATATTGTGGCCACCAATTCTCCAGCTCCTTATCTCTTTCTCAGTGCATATAGATGACTGAATGCTCCTGTAAATGGAGGATTTGGAACATGTCGGTTACGCTATCTTGTTAGCTGGGTGGTACGCCATGTTAAATTCTTTTCCACCTGAGAAGAGCTCATCTCAGCTTCGCGGGCAGCAATATAGTAATACTCCACCCGGGTCACTACGATTCTTGTTTGACTGGACGCCATATTATTATCACACCAAGCTTAGTACGACAGATTGCCGTGGTAGAGAATGGCATCTTTCTACTTCTGCTTCCTCTTTTATTGCTGTCGTCCATAGGAGAATGGAGTCAAGGGGTAACGTAGACCCCTTCACGTTCCAAATATCAAAAGACTGATATCTCTAGTAGACTGTGTTCTCACTTGCGAAAATTGGCTGACTTGTTCCCTCACCTAGTACGTTGTAACACGTGAGAATGGGGAGGCCGCTCCTGATGAACATGCTTTTCAGGGGAGTGAGCTGTGCCGGGTCGAAAGACAATCTGTGGTCAGTTGTCGGTCCATTTGCGCATGACAATCCGACTCACGGATAGTATTTTAGATTTCAAGACTGTCTTCTTCCAGCGTCAATTTATAATTAGACGGTTCGCTGTTTTTCATGTCGCGAGAATAATCCATGATGATTCGGTCTTTTCCCATTCGGAACACAACCATTGACTCTTTGGTCCGTATCCGCTGACCGCCCGCTCCTTCGATCATCTGTGACTTAGACGATCCTTCAATTTCGTTCATCCGCTGGAGGTTCCTTGCTGCTTTTACACCTTCCATGGCCCTGTTCTTCCTCTTATCAAAGAGACAGAATTTACAACCTCAGCACTCTGGTGAATATTCACTCTGAAATAATTAAAAAAAAATGTGACGTTACATTCCAAAAAGCAAGGCTTGAGGGAAACCTCCCGCCGCTTTACTTTCTAGCGTCTTGTCCGGTGTTCACCGGGGGATAGGTACAGCATCCGCATCTTCTAGAATGTATCTGTCATCGCTCACCATCGATTCCGTAGCCTGGGAGAACTGAACTCAAGCTATCAGCAAGGTCATCAAGCCTCCGATACCGATTCACTATCCCCATGTTTCGGTATAGCAAGGGCTGGAACCGAGTATGAATTCTATTCTGCACAATCAGTCCGTCGGAAGAGATCAGAGCAGGTCTAAGCCACGTTCTTAGTCACCAGGCTGATCGGTTTATTCCAAGCGATGACCGGCTGGCGGTGTGTGATAGGGATCACCAAGCTGAGGATATTTTCTCGTCTGTCGTGTCTTTTGTTCGATCATATATGAAGACTCACGCGGCGACTGCAAATAGAAGAAGGCCGGTGTCTAGGCATGTTAGCACTATAAGGCAGCGAATGCGAGTACATTCTTCAAAACCCGTTCATGGCTCCCACGCTGATCAGAGATCTCCTTCACAACAGCGAAAGGGAAGGTTCATGAACTAAGAACATTGGTGTCAATCCAGTATTCTGCAAATCGGTTTTGTGCTCTCTCTGGGTTCGGTGAGACTCGTGAAGACACACATAACGACTTGTGACGCATGGGGATTAAATTGCCCTTAGTATGTGTATGTTATCTTTGGGCGTCAATCCGACTGATCGGCATTGTCCTCGACTCCCACCCTCTAGCACACAGGACGACCAAGATCTCTTCGTGCTCACGACTTGGTCTCAACCCTACGTCGACTATATACACTGGTGTGTAGGATTATACGTATATGATGCTTCACATTCTTACTTTGCTGTAACTAGAAGGAGATCCGACGAGTCTTTGATGGCATCGTCGGATGATTACATTCACGAAGACGACAGTATTCCTGAAGGTAGCATGGAATCGAAGGTGAGAACGTGCTGGGTATTCCAGAGAGGAAATCAGTAACGTGTTGCGTACTCCAGTTTGACCCTCCTGTGGTCACAATTTCTTCCCTTACCGAGACCGGGCAAGCAGAATCAAGCATCTTAGTGTTGAAGCAAAAATCCTACACCGGTCCACTCATCATACCATCTGCTTTGGCCAACACTCCCTGCACCGACCTCGGTGTCATTGGATTCTTGGAGAAGCTCAATGCGGCCCTTGGCACATCATACACAGCCGACAAAGTTCGCCCCGCATTGAACTCAATTCTTGATTTCCATGAAGGGAAAAATTGCGACTTTGGCATGGCCTATGCTCATTTCTACTCATTCAGCTACTCCGATTGGCTCATAGAAGTTGGCCTATTACGTGAGAGCGAGGAGGGATACCAGAAGATGCGAGACGATGTGCTCGCTGATGGCAGGATCACTCGGCGCACAGTACGACCTAGGCGTGTGTGGGACCTGGAAGCTAATCGAGTGGTGCCATACTGGCTGACTAGGGAAGAAAAGATCAGGGATATATGGGGGATATCACATGCATGGGTGAACGATAAGGAGCGCATAAATGTGATGACACCCATCAACGGATACGAGTGGCCTGTTCCCCTTCCAAAGGACGCCAACCTTGATCTGATCCGCATTGAGATGTTGAACCTCGGAGCAGAATATGTATGGTTGGATGTTCTGTGTTTGAGACAGGTGTGCGGGCGGGAGGAGCAGCTCCGCAAAGATGAGTGGAAGCTTGATGTGCCCACAATCGGATACGTGTACGATAATGGACTCGTTGCACCGGTGGTGTACTACTTCAATGGACTGGGTCGGCCGCTGAGTTGGCCACCGGATTTCGACAGTGACCGGAGTTGGTTCAGGCGTGCATGGACATTGCAGGAGGTTGATGCTCAAAGCGAGCGAATCATAATTGGCGGTGAAACCGGTGACGACACCATATCAACGACATTCCGGGAACAATTGAAATCACTGGGGGATCTGGGAGATGTCGACAATGTGCTATCGCAGATGCAGAAACGGGTGTCAACAAATCCTGTGGACAGAGTTGCGGGCTTGGTATATCCTCTCTACCCCGAGTATATCCCGACATACGACGCGGAGCAGTCGGAAGAGAGTGCGTGGGTAGCGCTCGTGAATGCCTTGGAAAGTGTCTCTCGAATGAACTTGCTCTTCTGCTACCCTGAGCCTGGGGATGGAAGCAAGCGTTGGCGACCATCATGGAAGCAGGCGATGAACACGACATTACTATCGTGCTCTCTTGACTGCAAAATTGGTCTTGGTCGAACCGATGAGACAGATATTGACTGGTATGAAGGACCATTCATCAACTCGGCCAAAGTGCAGGGATTGGCCGACACTTCAGACAGAAAGTTGCCTCGACAAGGAGAGTTGGTTTTCAAAGATGATACCGAAGGACTTCTCAGATTCAACATCGTGGCGAACCACCAATACTCAATTCCCGATGGCTCATACGAACTCATAGGCTGTGAGACATGGATGTACGATGGAAAAGGAGCTGATGGGACGAACCAGTACAGGACTATAATTTCAGAGATGTGGGTAGTTGTGCAGCAAAGACCGGACGGGACGTTTCATAAATTGTCGGTGGTTAATGTTGAAGGGAATCTCCAGAAGTTTTCCCAATCGGCGGTAAAAATAGTCCTTTGCTGATTTTTTTCTCGCCTACGTTTCTCGATGTCCTACCAATATCATAATGCTCCCAATTTTCTGGCTACACTCCTCCCCTTCCTTTCACTTGATTTTGCCTCCGTTGGCTACTGAAACCGTACTGAGTAGCATCGAAACCATGAAATCCCAACCCAAGACGATTGCTCTGTGATCATGCTGCTCGTCGTTCAGAAACATTGGGTTTCAAAGGCTGTATAAACCCTCTGGGATACATAGATAATTATCTGTTTAGGATGATATGAGTATTGTCGGTCGAACCGAAATTTAGTTAGAAAATAGTCACGTCGGGTCGCACTTCAATGATCCATCAGTCCTGAAAGAAGGAATGATTGTGACTGAAAACTCTTGAGTCATATAAGTATCCAGAACTTCGACATCATCTCGTCGCAGATGGAGTCTTTTCTGTTGCGCGTTCCCATATGTGCGAGAATAACGAAACAGTCTACACACGTTGTAAGAAAAGGTGCTCAAGAAGAATTCTGTACAGGGGGATACTGACGAGTGAGCCTTGGAGGTCTGTGGATTTCGTTGAAGGCGGCGTTGGTGTCGCTGGCGCCCTACAAAGCGACGAGAGCAGATCGTTGGTTCCACCGTCAACGTTGATCTTGTCTGAGGGTACGAGTCATGAGAGCAGCGAGGTAGCTGTCTTTTTGAAACAGGCGAGGCGACTAAATACAACCGGCGTCGAGGCGAGAGTAAATGAACCAAGGCCTAGATCGTCACGAAAGGTTTAAGAGCATTCACCATTAAGACTGCGATGGAACCCCCCCTACCATAACAGCTATGTCGGTGAGAGAGAACGCTGGAAATTACGAACAAGCGAATTACGGATTCGTCAGAAAAAACAGATTATCAAGTGAAAAGGAGCAATATCTACCTCTGATGCTCAGTTGCGTTGCAGCAGAATGACTGAAGCCGGACACACGCTCAGAGGGTTGAATATTTGCAACATTCGTAGATCAGTAACGGGGGCAAGTAGAAGCGACATGGTGACGTGTGGGTAAAAACTTGAGGGTCGAAGCTGAAGCTTGGTAATATTCACTAAATGCATCATGGGAAACAGAAGGACATCCATCGTCGGAGCCAATTCCGAGCGTATGCATATGTGCTTATTTCCACTATTTCGTTTTCAGATGGACGGTGGAAAGATGTTGTCCTGTCACTCACTGTCCGAGCGCGTATTCGGGAGTACGCCCACAAAAAGAAGTTGTCCGTGAAAGAGGATATGCCCTCACCGATACGTGGCCGCTATGACTTCATGACTACGACGTCATATAAGATTCGTACCTCTTTCATGCCCGACATTCTAATCATTGTTGCCGTATAGTTAACGACAATCAGTTGGGTCTAGTGCTGAGGCTATTCTTTTACATTCAACGTCCGACGTCAGACTGGTTCTGGGTTTTCTACGGTTCAGAGACCGATCGTACCGCTAAGGTTGAAGGACGATGTTCGTCAGAGGACTGAGAATATGCCCCAAATCCATCACGAACAGCCGAAAGCCCTCAATATCGAAAATTGATATGCATTGTTCAGACGATGTAGATACGGAATGATTATGTAAGCGCACTTCTGGTTCCTTCTGCACTTTGCTGAGCATCGATATGAGTAAAAGAACACAGAACGATAGACACGACGTACTCGTTTAAGTGCCATTGATGTTCTTCTCGCGGCCCTGCACGCAAGCAAAGACGTATCTCGATAGCTTTGCGAGCATCACCCTTCGATTGTTTCCTGCCTCGAAATGACCGTCGGCCGAATTCGTCATCTCCGTCCACCTCTCCTTGACACCTTATCCTTGCTTCTACACAATGAGGCGAAGGTGGAGGCGGTCTTCAAGCTGGAGGATTCGAACATAGAGGCAGATTGGATGCCCGAGAGCCTCAAAGTTCTGCAACGCGAAGCTCAACTCGAAAGTATCAGGTGGAATCGATGCCCATTTTCTTTGAACGCCGGGTTAGCCGGGTGACATTTTCACCGACGAAGGAACTGTTGCAGTCGTTGTTAACATTCGCTATGAAGGAGGGATAAGAAGAGATAGATACCATCGTCGTTGGCAAAATACGAAGAGGGGTAACAGCCAACCGACTTCATAGCTGGACAAGCCTCCAAAAGCGATCCATTTCTTCTGGATCATGTACGAACTGTGAAGTGGGTCGACTTGATTATTGTCACTTCGCTGGCATTCGTGGTAGGGATGGATCATGGACGAGTAAGGGAGAAACAGAGACTGTGGTCCACCCATGGTATCCTTAGCGAGAAAGCAAGCGATCGGTGCCGAGAGTATCGTAATTTAGAGCACCGGAGTACCGGGCCTTCTCCGACCTATGCCCAAATTTTCTGACTGGCTATGGCGCAGCCAATGACGAGTTTCGTTGAATGATGTACAACACAGGGTGATTTATGCCGGTAATCATCTGCGTTGCATGAACGACATCACGCGTGCGAAAGGGTATGACTATATGCTCGGCTTCGCTAACCCCGGAAATTATCCCGCCCAGCTCCCTGACGTGGATCTTTCAAGGACCAAGCCATCTAGTATACAATGTTCCATATGTCTATACAGATGGCACATCAGAAAAGAATAAATAAAAATGTAAACGGCCTGACCTCCGGCCAAGGTTTGACCAAATGAGGCTCAAGAAGCCCCGCTTAAATATGATTCTTCATGCTCAGATCAGCGAATTAAGCTGAACGATGATGAGAGTTTGGATAGCGAAGTAAGAATATTCAGGGAGTCGCAGAAAAACGTGGTCCAAACAGCGCATCCTGTCAACAATGATGAGTTCAAGGAAATGTACGGAAAGAAAATAAACACACGTGATACCGCGTCATCCCAAGCCCGAATTTCTTCCAGAAGAAATGCTGTGAATCGACTCCAGCATCAAAGCGTCATTGTTCTCCACTAATACGAAAGCGCTAGCCGCCACCATGACCATCGACGATAGAATACCTATTCTTATGAGCCTTCAAAGACATCGATACGGGTCAGGCTCACCAAATCTGGGCAACACAGTTCTTGGTGGAGAAGACTAGGGTGAAACGGCGTATCCACTGAATATTTCAATCAGCGGTATTCAAAGAAATAAGGCTTACAAACACACGTGCATGGCCGATTGATCCATGAGTCAAGTTGAAGTACCCCAATGAAGAATCTTGGCTGGGTACATGACTAGATATCTACACCAATAGTTCCTTTATGGTTAGCGCGGCAATAAAAGTAGGTATATAGCACTCACAATTTCCCTGGGCAGCGCATAATATCAGGAATAGAGTAGAGACGGTCTTCTCGTCAATGTCGCCGATCGCTGACGCGCCATGGGCTAGAGGAAAATCTCTGGCGTCAATGGATGAGTCGAGGGGTCCTTGTCAAGAATCTCGTGGATTCATGAATACAGTTTGGGTCGTGCAGAAAGGAAAGCGACACGTCAAAGACCGGTGACGGTGGTTGAGGAAGAGACGCGTCTTTGTTTGCGTAACTTTGTCAATAACTCGGTTGGTCGGGCCGACCCGGAAAGCGCAAAGTTTGGTTCCGGGTTCCCCTCGTTGACTATGCTCATCATCTTTCACCGTTCTCAGTGCCTCTGCACTCTTAGTGTGCCAATGAATTTACAGCCTTTGTGACTTAAATATTCTGACTGCGAGCTCTAGCGTGGCGATCCATTTATTGGATCACCACGCCTATCTCTTGGCTTTACCTTGATTGCTCGAGTTGGTCCTCGACGCTGCAGCTGGTATAAACTGAGATCTACGATGTCAGCAGTAACTGGTACCTGGTTGCAGCAGAACGAACTAAAGAAGCTCGTTCACGAGGTCACCGCATAGGTTGTTATTCTGTAAAGGAGAATATGCACTGACAAATTCTCCATAGCAATATATCCACTGTCGAGCAGAATCTTGAGCTAAATTGAGCTACCAAACTCGGACCCCCATCAATCTGGACCCATGTAAGCATCATTCCCCTAATGTCCCCTCGCTACACTCATCTTACTGCAGGTTTAAAGCTCTGGATCCAGATGGCAG
Source organism: Armillaria mellea (assembly GCA_030407055.1). Classification (NCBI taxonomy): domain Eukaryota; kingdom Fungi; phylum Basidiomycota; class Agaricomycetes; order Agaricales; family Physalacriaceae; genus Armillaria; species Armillaria mellea. The sequence continues at coordinate 126,192 of JAUDZF010000005.1, forward strand.
TGCAACCTCATTGTCCAGTATTTCTATGACAAGAATATCTGGAACCAGATAATGACCATATTCAACGTCATTCTATGCTTGCACCGAGAGGGCTAACTCCAAGTGAAGCACCCGAGCTTGGCTACTCTGGAAGGATGAAGAACCGGATGCTATTCTCGTGCTGACGCTCCGACACTGAATTATACAGGGAGATTAAGACTCGGATTAGAGATATAATTGTGAAGCTAACGATACGAAAGGATTGTTCAACAGTCAACATTAGATCGGATCTTGAACATCGGCCACAGTCTTGAGGACTGCAAGTTTACGGAGTGGTGATCCTATGAAGGCATCGTTTGAAAAACCGTGGTACGTCTATTTCCCGTATTCTGTCCACAACGTACAGCACCTTTGACACGTATGGATACTTGAAGTAGCCATCAAGACGCGACTACCCATTGATTACATCAAATTTCGTTTCGTGCGCAATGACACAAAAGAGCACTATTTGGTCGAGTGGTCGAGCGGTCTCGCTGAGGAACACCGCCTCTGTAAGTAATCTGGCCCCGTTAGAGCGCAGAATCTTGGCTTACGGACTACGAACTAGCCAACGTGCGTCGAGACGATAAAAGAGATGGTTCCAGGTCGATACCGTTCCAAGAACGTGCGCGGAGTCACAGATGGATACATAGTATGGTCATGTCGCAAGGGAGCCAGGTACTTCATCGCTCTTGCATTTCCATCCTTTCACTCACCTTTAGTAGTAGATTGGCGCAACCTCGATGTCGACGTTACGGGTTAGCCATGAGTTCTATATTACATGCCATGATGTCTGCAACTGATTCCTCCAAACGAATTGTGTGTAGTGTTTATTTCTCCGCTAAACTCATCAGACTCATCGGTCTCCATAGTTTTCGACTCGTCAAAGCGCCATATTGTGACCGTCGATTCCCTAGCTCCTTGTCGCTTTCTCGGTGCATATAGATGACCGAATGTTCCCGTAAGGGGAGGATTATGGAACGTGTCAGTTATGTTATCTCGGTAGCTGGTATGTCGTGTTGAATTCTTTTCTCACTTGAGAAGAGCTCATCTCCGCTTGGCAAGGAACATCGACTGCAGAACCGCTATATTTTTATCGTACACGGCTTAATACGACAAATTGCCGCTGGTAGAGAACAGTGTCCTTCTACCGCTGCCTCCTTTTATTGCCATCATCAATATTGGGTACTCACGAATGGGGCTTCAATGGATAACATAAGCCTCCTCACGTTCTTGATATCAAACGACTAACGTCTCTGGTAGACTGCATTCTCATTTGCGAAAATCAACGGGCTTATTCCCAAACCCCGTACATCGCCCGCAACACGTGAGAGTGCATTCCGAAAAGCAAGGCTTGAGGGAAACTTCTCGCCGCTTTCCTTCTTAGCGGCGGCTTAGCGTCTTGTCCAGCGCTCACCAAGGAGGGATGAGTACGGTATCCGCATCTTCTAGGATGTATTTGTCATCGCTCGACGTCGATTCCCAGCCTCCCAGTCCGCATCCACAGCCTGGGAGAATGGAACTCAAGCTATCAGCAAGGCCATCAAGCTTCCGATAACGCTTCGCTATTCCCATCCTTCGATATAGCAAGGGCTGGAACTGTGTAAGCATCATGCCCCTGATGTCACCCATGGTGTCGAGTTCAAGAGAGGCTCCTTGTTTCATCGACGGTCTATTCAATGGATTATTTAATACAACTTTATATTCCCCAGATCTAATGGATACCCGCCTAATAGATTATCTGCAGTACACAAAAACGAACATGTTAATCCAATCAGGAAGATATGCCGCAGAGATATCCATCTCTACGCGCGATCGAATTGACCAGTTATGTGGTATCAAAAATTGCGGTTCGATGGCAAAGGAAAAAGGTCCTTGGTCCTTTCCATTACGAATGAGTCTAGGTTTGTTCACCAATAGCGCGTGGAAGTCATCTGATGATGCAATGACGGTATCACGTATAGGATACATAAGGTATACAGTGTGATAGTAGCGTCGAGGACCCGAAGTCTAGAGTTCCGATGGCGCTAAAACACTGATCTTCTGGCTATGCCTTTTATAAGTACCTCACGGGAATCAAGCCGTACATCATTCAGTTTAGATGGTTTTGGGTATCTGAAATTTCGGCTGTGTTGTTGATAGTAACATATAAACCTACTAGCGCTAGTCTGCCCTGTTCACCTTCTTCACCTCTTTCGACGAGGACAGCACGACTCGATCCTCTGGGCACAACTCCAACTTCGTACCAACATGTCAGGTATGGGAATTTGAATCCTACTTTGGTTATCTTGATTTTCATGCTTGGTATTTTGATCCTAGGATACCTGTCTACTGCGCACCAGAAGAAGCAAGGCCACCAGCCCGACTCGAAATTATCCATACCCCAAAAAGATGCATTTTCAGAGGAACCATTGCCACTGGTTGAAATATTTCATTCTATGAGTTATGGTCCCCTGCGATGGTGATACTCCTATACATGATGAGGGAAATGCAGCTCAACGACAGATAGGTTACTGCGTCCTGGTCCCCCTGAGGTGACTCTGTCCGCCCTCACTGAGACTGGCCAACCAGAGTCAAGCATTCCAGTGTTGAAGCAACGATCATACACTGGTAAAAAGCCTGTTATATCATCTGCCCTCGCCAACACCCCATGTGCCGAGTTTGGTGTCAGTGGAATCTTGGAGAAGTTCAATGCGGCACTCAGCGAATCATACCGTCAGGATACCGAAAATGTCGATGGACGCTTCCTGGTGGATAGAGAAATCATGACCCCTCCAAGCTCGAAGCTCCCCCACTCTATTCTCGAGACCTACATTGAACGCAATGATGACTTTGGAACTATTTACGCTCATTTGTGCCACCGCCATTGGCGGCCAATCACTGCAAGCTTCAAAGAGTACTTGCAGGAACAGGAAGAGCGGGACCACCTTATGAGGGAAAGTCTGCTTGGCACCAGGGAAATTCCCCCTCGGCGTGTCTGGGATTTGCATGCTAATCGGGTGGTGGAATGGTATTGGCGGGATTCGTGGAAAAGCCTCTGGGCAATATCACACGCATGGATGGATGTTGAGGAACGTGCAGATGTATGGACACCCATTAACGGATATGAATGGCCCGTGCCCATTCCCAAGGATGTCAACCTTGATCTGATTCGGATCGAGATGTTGAACCTAGGAGCGGACTATGTATGGTTGGATGTTCTGTGTTTGAGGCAGACAGGGGGGCCACGGGAGCATCTGCGCATGGAGGAGTGGAAGATTGATGTGCCCACAATTGGATGGGCATACCGACAGGCTCTCAAGGTGGTTTACTATTTCAGTGGACTAGGCCGGCCACTGAGCTTCAAAACAGACGACTTTGAAAGTGATCGATGTTGGTTCAATCGAGCATGGACGTTGCAGGAAATCACTTCGATTATGATCATTGGCGGAGAGACTTCCAATAATGGCATAACGGAAGAGGTGGTACAAAGGAGGTTCAATGAAGAGCTACGGGAATTGCAGAAGATGCAGAGAAATAACTCTGTCCTTGATATTCTGTCACATATGCGGAATCGGGTGGCGACAAATCCTGTGGATAGAATCGCAGGCTTGGCATATCTGCTTGATTCAACACATTTACCAACATATAACCCAGACCAATCTGAAGAGAGCGCATGGGTGGCACTTACAAATGGCATGGGTCGTTGGTCTCGGGTGCAGCAGCTCTTTTTTTACCCTGAACCGGGGAATGGAAGCAAGTATTGGCATCCTTCATGGAACCAGGCCATGGCGAATGAAAATCCATTCCGTGGGGAAGTTAAGCGGGTAGGGAACGTTGGTCGGATAGAGGAGACAGATTCCGGCTGGCATGAAGGACCATATATCGACTCAGGCTGTGTGCGGGGATTAGCCGATGTACCAAAGGAAAAAGGAGGCCGACACGGAGAGCTGACCATCACAGACCACAATGGGGAACCTCACACATTTAGGATCACTGCCAGCCATGAGTATATGATCCCTGATGGCCTGTATGTGCTCCTAGGTGCCGTTACACGATGCGATCTGGAGCTTGATTTTGAATATGCCGACATGATACATTGGGTAGCCGGGAAGCGACAGGATGACAAGTTTAAGAAATGGTCGGTGTTCAGTATGGCGGACACTATGGAAGGATGGAAGCTTAGAGACCTTCAAATTGCAAAACCCGGAGTGAGGACAATTCTGTGTTGATATCATCGTTCCGCACCTTGTCATGATATGGGAATGCGGATGGGTATTGTTCCCAGAGTTTCAAGTTTCTTTTCCATCTCTCAGATGTGCATCCTGTCGTTATAATAGCGTTACGCACTTGCTATTTGCGCTCCGTTGACTTTATATTTGTCTTGCTTCTTTTTGCTAAGTAGTTGCGATGGAACTTCGATGGTGTAACCAGAGATAACGCTCTAATGTCATCATTGTAGTACTCAATGTACAGATGCATATATCAGCATATTTTATCTACGTGCGAGATCCTAAGTAACCCACACCCCTGCCCAGCGGTTGCAGCTCGCTTCTGTAACTATCATGCGATAAGAATGCAGGTCTTATCCTTGTAGAGAGATGGTGAACGATGTCAATGAAGAAATGTCTGGGAATGAGACTGGCCTCCGAGACTGTCGCAGCACCGGGAATGCGGAGTTCAACTTGAAGATGGAATTTGGGGACTTCTTGCAAGATGAGTACTCTGGGAAATGTGGAGTACCGATGCCAATATAATGTGTATTATTACCTATTTCTCAGAAAAGGGTTTGTGTAGTCGCTGTTGAAGTTGTCATCAGGAAAGAGAAGAGAGGCAAAGAGAGATAGGTATCGAGATTGCTCACGAATCGGGGTGCTACGATTGTATCAGTACTGTATGCCTGATATCTTATGGAAGAGAAGATACTTACGACACATAAGAATGACGATACGCATTCGGGCAATCATGCTATCTCATCGATGTTCGAAGAGATTCGATGGCAACAAATATTTTTCTCCATGAAACTTGTATGAATTAGATAGTGCTGTATATACAGTCCTTTCCGAGTGGTTGACAAAGGTCTAAACATTGGAAGAACAGACAGAATCAGGAAACAAATGGAGTCCTGGGCTCAGGATTCCTAGCTGAAATTTTGGTGAGCGACTCACGAGCTAAATTAATCTTGTCCGTCGACTCACTGTTTCACGAGCATAACTCTTGCTGAGGTCGAATTTATAATAATAATGTACACTATTACAATACAAATACGAACAGAATACATGATACCTTCGTACAAAGGATCACAATGGAACGACCAGAAATCGAAGGAAAGCCAGGAAGGCACTATGTTAATGGTGCCAGACAGATCTTCCACACTCTCGGCTCATCGGTAGCCTCGACCCCGACAAATCTGGTGTACCCCAACAAGAAATCAACTCTCCTTACACCCTTCCTCGTCTCTTCCTCCCCCATCCCCTTTACACGATTCGCAAACGCGCTCGTTACGCCCGTCCCTCCCGCAGTCTTCAGCTCCTCCTCGGTAACCCTCGTGCGCAGCGCAGTATACAGAGCTACCACCATGTCCCTCACAGAACCTGATGATATATGAATCCGCCAAGGAAGGTACTTGGAAGCGAGGACCATATCTCCAAGAAGGGGAGGAGACGTAGCAGGTTCATCAGGGATATCAAGGATGTACGGCGAGATGTCCTTAGCAAAGTCGATGTCGAGGAGTGGTGGGCGGAGGTATTCGTGCAGTTTAACAGTAGTTGGCTCAATGTCATTCTCGACTGATGGGAGATCGATGGGGTTCTGAAGCCCATCGGGCGTCGGTGGTGGATGGAACGACGGTATCGAAGAAAGGATGACCGCGGAAGGAGAAGATACAGAGTCTGTGAACGGAGGGAGGATCGACGAGGGCGGCAATTGAGACTGAGGATACTCAGGAGATGGAGTATCATTCAGCGACCGAGAATGATAATACATGTTGGGCTGTGGCATTTCCTCACTGGTCGACAGCTTTTCGAACAGCCTTTGAGAAGACCGAGTCGCTATCGGTGACGGTGCCTGGTCCGAGTCATACGAGTACATATCGTTGGGCGAGTCTGCGAAACGAACCCTCTTCGTGGTAGACATCTTGGAGGAAACGAGGTGGGGCTTCTTCGTCTAGAAACGTGGCCTTCCTTTATACCCCGCTACCTGCTGTATCATGGAAGGCCGGATCCAATACAGCCCATAAGCAATGCCTAACAAGGCGTTATTCCACAGCTTGTCCCCGGCGCAACACAGCCCACCCCGCATGACCCAATTGAGATGATGGCGCTTTGAAGCGGTCCACGGTCCCTGGTTTACCGTAAGCATATACATGTCTCGATGTCCGGATGTCCCCTTGATGACGAACCTGTACCTTGACTGGTCTTGCTGGTGTGGTACCTGAGGGTACCTGTAATACTATCTTAACTTCTATCACATTAGAGAAAGTGCAGATATATCACACACCAATGTATTAAAGCCTCATCGCCAGCTACTGCAGTCCTCGATAGGGTGTAATGAGCCGCATTGATTCATTAACTACAGCAAGCAAGGCTATGCGGCGGCCAATACCAGTAAATAATATGCTGATTTCACCGATCCTGGGTATATTATCAGTGATCGCGAGTCGTTTTCAGTCATTCACATCTTTTACCGTAGGTAGTAAATGTATATAGAAGGAGTCATCATGACGATCGTTGATAGTGATGCTGCACGGTTTCGCCGTATCGGGACACTTGTTCAATCCCCATAAGTACTACAACGGCATCTTCAATAAATAGTTCGTCGGGAAAATGCGTGAAGTGCTTACGGTAGACATCAATTAAGCACATGAAGCGCAAGTTGCCGCACTGACCTGGAACTTCCAAATCCTCATACATTGATATGGGAAGAGAGAGACAGCGGCGGCAGTCATCTACCATCCGACCATTCTCGAGGCATAGCCCACTGGCCAAATGACCTCAAACTATCGGGATATATAAATCGTTCTTGATGACGGGCCCAATGTCTGGACTGTATCGTCGTTAAGCGCCCGTGGGGATTCGCGCGATATCTTGGCTGCTGTTCACACAGGTAAGTCAGGTTGCCGTTATCCTTAGTCTTCCAGGACTCACGAAGAAGGCATACGAGGAAGTTGAAGGCTAGACGCTAAGAAAGAGATACAGTTAGATCAAAAATAAGCTGGGGTGGAAATGCTTACGGCATACCTGATGAATGACCAGCCGATGCCGGACAGTCTGAAGCGATGACAGGGTTTATCCGTCAATACTACCGGGGAATTTTCTCGATTCATCAGCCGAGAAAATAATAGGCCAAACGAGGAAGAAGACGCGAGATGTTGGAAAATCGACTTCCCAGGAAGAGTCGTCCGACAAAAGTTGTAGCGACCTCTTGACTAAATATTGCTGGTAGTAAACTAGCCGGGTAGCAAAACGCTCAGAGCTTGGGTATTGCGACGATATCAATTCAGTGTCTTATCAATGTTTCTGCGAGAAACTTGTCAGTGCAATACTGTGATAGATAGAGCTGTAGGCTCACTTCTTCCATTCCGAATATTCTGCGAGGAGACCTTCTGTAGCTAAAGTTACGAGCTGACTTGGATCTTTCGTTGTAAGAATAAAACGCATGCCGAAGTCACCGCTGATCCTGAGAAGTGCATGTAATAAGCTAGCGAGCTTTCAGAAAGTAATCAATACACACCTGCGCTAAAGATAATAAGGCAGACATCATTCTACGTTCGTCTGTCGGTGCAGACCTCTCGTCCATTTGACCGCTGCTTAATGCTCATATTTGGGTGGTGTATGTCCTCGGATATGTGCTTATTGAGGATGGGCAAGTGAAAAGGGGCACGTAGAATTTTGCGTTTTACATTTGCGAGCTTGCGTTCTCTTGCGAGCTGCCATTTGCATTTGCATTTGCGTTCATATGCATGCGTTCAGATCATTTGCGTTTGCGTTTGCGAGTGTGACATCATTTGCAAGCGTGACATGATCGAGTTTAAAGTTCAACTCCTTGTCCTGACCTTCGAAAGTGTTGTGGACACGTCTACTGTGCATTCTAGATACTGAAACATATTTATTTCCGGATCAATGTGAGCTCGTCATGGATTTGAGACTTTATTGTTCTTTCTTGACTTGACTACTTTTTCCGTATTCAGAGTGTACATGCCTAGCGCACCACTATCTAATTGAAGTCTTTCCCAAAAGATAGTCGTCTCGCCACTGTATGGGCTTGTTGTCTTATTATGGCACGTCTTGAATACCACGACAGTATGCTTTCAAACACTGTGTCGTCAAATACTAGATAGTGACAACACAATTATTTAAATGTAGTGTAATACTGACAAGACAAACTAAAGGAAACGCACAAGTCCACTCAATCATCTTCCGAATCTGATAGGGGCCGCAATGCATTCTCTTCCCAATCACGCAGGTGTAGGCGGAGCTCCAATCCATCATCCCGCAAACGCTTCAGCGTCTTCAAACCAAAACCAAAATTGTCCGTGAAAGGCAGCTGAACTCGCCTCCCTCGGACGTCGATTCGGAGCAAGTGAAGCATCCGTGAAGCAATCATCTACACAAATTCGGAATCGAGATAATTCAGTGTCAAAATCGACCAGGGCAAAATCGAACTCCAGAAACTCCAAACAGGGAAGGAGAGTGTGATGGAGAGCATCTCCGACGCAAACAGTCTTTGACATCTCGAAAAACAAAGACTTCATAGTCGCATCTGATTCCTTCGACGGCTCGTTCCACTCAAAGGTGCGTGAAATGAGCTGACGGGATAGTCGGAGTACGGGAAGCAGGTTATTGTCCATCATTGCATCTGCAAAGCTAATTGTAGTCAGGGAACATTCGGAGCGAACGACCAAATTGCAAATGTGAGAGAGTATATCTCTGGGGCACATGGCGGTGTTCCAGACTCTAATGCTTGACAACATTTTCCGCCTCTGTGCTGGTATCGCGACGGAAATCCGTCATGCAATAGTTAGCCTGATGATTCAATTTTTACGAGCTCGGATATCAAAGGGAGAAGTAACTTACCGGACCCATTCATGCATTTCAGCTTCCGTCGTCATGGAGAACTCAAAGATGTTGATTCATCTTAGAACGCTTGCGTTTACATTCGAACGCATGCATAGGTTATTTTAACGCATGCGTTTGTGACTGAAACACTTGCGTTGGCTTGATTGGTGCTTGCGTTCGCACGCCTGACTCGTGTGCGGGCCTCCAATGATTTTCTGACGGTGTTATGCTGCAATCAGACTATCGGGCCAGCTAACAGGACCTCATAGGGGGGTTATTTACTGCTTATCAGGTCTCAAACACCTAACTTGGAACCGTAATATACATCAGACGACAGCACCTTGAAGAACACACATCCGTGAACTATGAAATCAATACCTACAAGAACGTCGGTAAAATGAGAAAAATGATACGACGGTCACGCACCTGCAGCCAAATGTATGAATGAAATGTTCATCCAATCACAATATCATTGTCCGTTGGGTGAAGACCCTCAAAAACGTCGATTCTGTGCGAGGACGGGCTACACATCCTCATATCCTGAGTATGTGCGCTTGATCAGAGACCAAGCGCCTCATAGATAAAGGAAATACGTACCCACAGGTCAATCATCAAGTCCCCAATCTGCTGGCATTCTAGAATGTCGTCGAAATTATGGCCTTGTGGCGAATCTCTGGATTTGCTTGCAGTGTTGTCCTGTACGGCGGCTCGATCTTGAGTTTGGAAATTGAGATGACAGCGAAATGCCCCACTGGTTGGATGCATTATAGTAGACCGTAAACATGAAAAACTATCAGCAGGGGTCCGTCCAAGCCGGCATCTGCTAAAAATGCGGCCTTCAGGACAACTAGAAGGCTGAGATTACCAGTTGAACTTTTGTTACCTCATCGTTTTTGCTCGACACTGCCCACGAAGTTCTCAGCTATCATAGAGGTGACATTGAAGCGGGAGAGGAAGCAAGCCAGGGACGAAATTTGCGATGGTGGTGGAAGCAAAAGGGAAGAATCCAACGCGTTGTTTGGTTGAGCTTGTCAATGGTGTCGGCCCGATCATCCGGCCATCCAACCTCACCACTTCCTATCACCATGATCATCAATCGCTGCACCCGGGCCGTCGACGTTGTTTCCGAGCGTGGCAGATGCCTCTGCTTCTCCTCTATCCTCTGTTGGGCATGGCGAATCGACCGCGCAAAGAGGAACGAGAGTGGTAAGCAGAAAATAACTTTAAACAGACCCCAGCATTTTGGATCCTGTCCAGTGTTCTCTGCTCTGTCATCGGGGCAATTTTTGTGCTATGAAGGCGCGGTTATCAGAGCTCACCTTTCCTTTGATCGCCTGTCTCTGTTTCCTGTTCTGTTCGTCACCTGTATCTCTACAAGACGGAGTCCTGCTGCGCGTCTTTACCCACTACGGATATGGTCCGGATTAATAACTTGAACTCGTAATAACCTCTGACAGCCGGAGATTTAGCTCCGGTCTACATATACCACGAACTGCGACGACGAATACGACACCATATTGTTCGAACGCGCTTCATCGATGTCAAAACCACTGAACTTGTCCCAAAAAGCTACGCTTATTTTTGGAGCGTGTCATTTTGGTACGTGCTCTACTCAAATCGTCTGGATCCAACCTCGAAATCCACTGATATCTATTGAACTCAGCAATCCGTTTCACGTGGCGCCTTTGCACCTCGTTTTCCACATACGAACACAACAAAAGCTGGCGGAAAATCTACACTTCGGTGATGATGGCCACTTTTATAAGATATCGCGAGGTGCTACCTGTGCAAGAATCTCTCGCCAGCTACACGGATTGGGTGGCGACGACCGGCCTGGAGGCTAACATTGAAGATCTGTGTAATGGTGCTAAGCTTTTATGGGTCGGACCAAAATGCCTGGATACAGTGATGTTGTATTGCCACGGTGAGTTCAGATCTGAGTCAATTGCTCTTCTTTCCAGCTATGGCAATTTAAACGTGTATAATCTTGCTGGCCGTGCTCTCGCAAATGAGACCTTTTCTCAGGGGAGGAATGACGCGAGCGGCGGGACCCGTCTTTGAATGGATGTTGCGAATGTAATGAGACGTGATATTCTCATCTCTTTCTTATTTGTTGCCTCGTTATGACGGTCAAACTTGCTGACTTAAAGTTTCAGGAGGCGGATACATGCTCGGCGTTGGCCCAAATACGCTCTCGTGGCTACGGTACATTCAATCAGAGCTCGAGAAGCGTAATATCGACCTCGGTATCGCCGTTATTGCATATAGTGCGTACGTTTACCTCGAGAACCGCTGCTAATCATTGATCTTATAACATCAGATCTCCTCCCCAACGCCGTCTTCCCCAGTCAGCTGTGCGAAGCAACTGATGGCTTCAATCACCTCATAGCAGCAGGCGTCCTTCCGGAGAATTTAATTATTGGTGGTGACTCCGCAGGAGGAAACCTCGCACTCCAGCTCCTCTCCCACATACTTTACCCCCTACCCTCGGCGGAAAAAGCCAATGCCAGACCAGAAACGCGTCTTCGAGGCCTACTTCTCGTTTCTCCCTTCGTCGGAGCCAAAAGGACCTCAGGAAAACCTCTATCACAACTGGCGCCTCTGCACGAGCGGGATTTCCCACCGGCTGAGTTCCACCGATACGTTTGCCGGACATTCCTCAAAGACGTCCCTGAGAGCGATATCGCGTACGCGGATGGTTTAGAGGCTCCAGAGGAATGGTTTAAGCCGTTTGGAGAGACCATCGGGCGTATCTTCATCACGGCGGGTGAATGGGATTTCTTGGTCGAGGACGACAGGCAGTTTTACGAGAAGTGTGTGAAACCGTTCCATCGAGATGTCAGGTTTGTGGTGGAAAAGGAAGGCGAGCATGTTGCGCCTATACTTGACTTTGTTATGAAGGAAGAGAGATTAAGTGTATTGACCCCCTTAATAGTCGAGTGGATAGCTGATACATTTAGGGAGCCCGGAGCACGGGGTATAGCTTGATACAATGAAATCGCACTTTTCACCCAAGCGGCTTTGATCAAATACCAGACCCACATATGAAGATAATTTCCATGCACGGATCTCAGTGAAGGTATACATTGACGCCTTCTAATTGCGTCCTGCAGGCATGAACGGCGTGTTCCCGAACTTACCCTACCAGAAAGATATTAAAAGCAAAATCGAGAAAAACGTACATCATTACAAGTGAGTGATTGTTATGGTTCATTACTTGTGCATCGGAATCTTATTAGATGGTTTCCATCATCGGAATTCAGGCCTAAGGGATCTCTGATTCAGTTGCAGAACAAAACTTACTACACAAAGAACAAGTATGCGAAATACTGAGCTGCCATCGACACGGATAGGGATCCATCCAGTGAGCAAGGAGGTGGTTCGATCGCGCTGCAAGGCCTGCGCTCGGATGGATAGTGGAACTTTCAAACTACCGGAGGTCTATCAGCAAGCTAAGCCACAGCGGAAGGGAAGCAAAAATACTGTACGAGTCACCTACGGCGATACCACGGTCTAACAAGTACGTCGATTCCATAGACTCAAATGACAGGATCTACACCACATGGGAAATAGAAGTGTGCGCTTGCATCCATTCTGTAAATGAGAAGCGTACGTCTGATTGATTTCAACGATACCTCCTCGATCGATTCTTGTCAAACAACGTTGAATGTTCAAACATTCATACCTCCTGCGTGACAAAGCGCTAAATTATGGAATGAACGAGCAGGAGTACAGCTGAAAATTTCTTTACCTTGAATTCGAAGCCATGAGTAGGGGCCTTGTAAAGGAATCTCGAATATAAAACCTAGATACCGAGGGAGAATGAATATAAATTCGCCGCGTGGAACGGAAATGAATGAATAGGTAAAGGAGAGGCGAAGGAACTCTGCCAAGACTCGTGTTAAGCATCGAAACAAAAACACGGTCGGTAACGTCGTCCTACCGGCTCCAACTCCAGCTTTGAATCTGGTCCCCACCCAGACATTATCATAACGTTTGCGAAGTTGGCCGGGCCCCAGAAACGAGGCTACGTCATCTATTCAAAGATTACAGGGCAAATACCTTTTGTAACGTTTCTTGTCGCATCCTGTTCCCTTTTTGTCTAGCTTCTACCCGCGTCGAACACTTACGTGAGAGAAACGCTAGCAATTACCCATAGCCTTCGATTGCTCTTCTTCGCCGTACAAAATTCAAGAATCGGCGGTCCACATTTTGCGCCAGGGTCTAGCTTGAGACGTCGCGTCACCATGCCATTTGCTACAGCTCTTCGTCAGCATTTCATACACAAAATTAGTGTCTCCGTTTCAGTCGTGTCTCGAGGTAGACACCTGTAGGTTTCTGTGATGGTGCGCTTGTACTCGGGTACCTCCAAAGGGCAAAAAGAATTCTGCGTGGTAGCCTGCGTGGCTGCGTGGCTGCATGGTGCATGGCTGCATGGTAGCTGTCATCAGCATGGTTTGACGTGCCCTGATTGGCATGGTTGGCGTGGTTGCCATGTCACTCACAGGGGTAGTCAACGTTGGATCAAATATCGTAGTAGAGATTATTTATATATTTTTTCAATTCACCTCAAGGCCACGCTGACTTCCAAACATTAGCCAGGACCTAGTTATGTATATGAGGATGGGATGACTCATCAGAATCGACTGAAAGAGCCCCCCAAATGATCTGCTACAAGGGAACCCAAGGATTACTCTGAGTCGTGGCCACGGCCAATCCTTAAGAAACGTCGACATGTTTGATAACTTGGCAAGACATTTACCGATGAGCTTGATGACGATTAATCTGATTTCCTTGACAGCTGAAAGAAGCCGTCGTGCATAATAATGCTCTCTGAAGGCTGTACTGTTGCTGCAAGGAACCGACTCAAGAAACCTAGCAGAATTCTGAGTTAAAACTGCAGGGAAGTAGCGCATGACTAGAATACATCATATGAATACAATCAATACCTATAGTGCGGACCCGAAACGAAATTTGGTGGGGGAAAACTGAACCGATCATAAGTCAACTAGTTCCGCTTGAGTTGAACACATCAAATGCACCGGTATATTGTTCGATTTACTGCACAGCATGAATAACATCATAAACAGGGCGAGGAATCATACATGGTACTTGCATGGTGCCTGCGTGGTGCCTGCGTGGTCTGCGTGGCGGCATGGCCGATCAGCGTGGTCGAGCGTGGTGTGCCTGCATGGTGTGCCTGCATGGTGTGCCTGCATGGTGGCGTGGCAGCGTGGTACATGAGCGTGGTCAGCTGCATGGTCGAGGGTTAAATTTCAGAGAAAAAAGTAACTTTGTTAGTGTGTTTTATGGTGAACTGGGATAGTACTCGATGCATCGAAGCTATATTGAAGCTGTATTCATGCGAAATTCATGGGTAATTTATGTGTACAACACAAGTTTAAAAAATTTAAGCACTTAGAACGAGAGAGCACCAAAGTTTCAACATATGACTGTCTCAGAATCATATATACATACATTTATGATGTACTGGTAGCTAGAAATCATAAATCCGAAGTTCCACCCACTGTACTTTGCAAGACTTGGGCTCAAAAATCATTTTCCTACCCACTTATGCTTGCTCCAGATAATTCATGTTTGAAAGCAAAACAAACATACTGATATCTAACAAAAGATTTCTGAGCATTGCGGAGTATATATATATTAAATTTATTGTGTTCAACTGGAGTTGAACGAGTGACATGCGTGGCTGCGTGGCCACGCACCACGCTAGCGTGGTACCACGCAGGTGACCACGCAGAATTTCTAGTGCCCAAGGTAAGCTACTGACATTTCCGTTAGTCTCGCATGGTCTGTCACGGCTAATCTTGCCTCTCGGATGTACCTTCGCATCGAAAGCCTGAGACTGGCCGATGTTCCACATCCTAACAGGATATATACGACGCCAGAAAACTAACGTCTGACATACATCTAAAACATCATCGCTGTTTTTAGTTGATACGCCTAACGATGTAACATGTATTGAGCTATAATAGACATGTTTGTATGACGAACTTTCGTATTTGTCGGTCCAAGTCAGCGGATCCATTAGTTCGTGATACATAGATACCGACTTTGACGAGGTTCATAGCGCTCTAAGACAACAGGATCGTACTCTCGTGAAGATCCCTGACTTCAGCGGTATGAGGTTTGGTGCCTGTCCGACATGGAAAGTTGTTGTGGAGGCTGATAAGCTCAAAAGAGATCAAGAAGAAGTCAAATAGTACGCACGGTCTGCCGAATGACTTGACAATTGAACGAGTTTTCCGCGTCGGAGGCCTACGGTCTCTGGCGGAAAAGAATCAAAGTGGCAGTCCAAGCAAGAAAAATAAGAACCACAATGTCTATATCTAAAGACCAATGTGAGCAGAAAATACAATATTGCTGGATGAAGCACACCTGGAGACGATGAGACAACTGATTTATGGCTCCGAAATCGACTATATGGGGAAATCTGTTACGTCGTAGACGTTTCCCAAAAAAATTAATGAAGAAGTCAACTAGTACGCACGCCTAGCAACTTGATCATTTTGAATGAGCCTTTCCGTATGACTTTGTCGGACCGTACGATCCTCGGTGGAGAGAAACCAAAGCGGAGGTCCAAGAAGGACAAAACAGAATCAAAATCTTGATACCTACAGATGGCTGTGAGCAGAAGAAAGTATTGACGGATAGAGCGCACCTGAAGCAACTGACTTGTGACCTCCGTGTGTACCATCTCCTTCAGCCTCTGTGACGGTCCCCTGTTTTCAATCATCAACTAGAAGCTCTGCACCCTGACAAACTAAAACACTCGCAGAGACCGCGTATAAACATAACCCGAAGGTTTCGGCGTGACCGAGGCCTGCCATATTTCGAAGCTGGTTCCTCCTATTTGCGTCTCATTGTTGGCGAGGCAGAGATATGTAATAGAGAGGGCCGTCTTTATGGCTCCTTCAAGCTGACTTTGCAGCTTCAGGAGGACACGTTAGGTGAGCAAGTACTTTGATGGTAGACAGACATACGACACGCCCTTGTAATTATAGTCATCGTAAAGTTCCCCTTCGCAAAGACCATTCGAGTTGCAGAAAACAAAGGATGTTGATTCTTGAACATTGATGAAGGAAGTTCGAGGGGTCAAGCACAGTACGCGCCATGAGGTACCGGTGTCGTCCACTAAACAGAAAGCCATTAACGAAGGTACGCTGGTCGGACGAGACAAGCTCACCTTATTGACTGTGATTAGCCCCATGATGAGAGGTTGATCGATGAAGCGAAGGATGCATATGGCGGTAATTATGGAAACCGGCAAGGTGCATGCAGGTTGCTATTGCGTCGACTGTGAGTCAAGGACACACACACTAGCGGGACGAGATCGCTTACGGAGGCGGTGTTCTGCAGCGATCACGACCGAGCTGCAGAGTCTTGAAGAAGACACAGAGCCAATTCAATGCATTTTCGGCTCGCCCGCGAAATGAAAGTACGTGTAATCAGTGTGGGTACACGCTTGAGTCGGGTCGCCATAGCTGCTTCATCTTCCAGCACGGTTTAGTAACGCCAATGGACGAGTTAGGCGACGAGTTCAGTACAGGGTAAGGAGACATACGACAAATTATTCAACGATGTCTCCTCACACTTGGTCCTAGGTCGCAAAGCTCGTCTTCATTCTTCAGAACGGTGGCCGACCTTCAGCTTCAAGAGCACCGTGGCGTCGCCCTATATTGGGTGCATTTGATCCAACGAAGGAGATACAAGTTGGACGGGGAAGGAATACGAGGCGTGTGGTAAGAGGACGAAAATGGTAGTGGCTACGGGAATCAAAAGATGCCATCATGTCGGTATTAGGACCACGGATTGGTGGTGCAGTCTTTGGTATGGGATAGTGAGTATAGAGTGAGAACCACGGGGATCAATGTCGCAGAAAGGTAGCCTAGATCCAGACTCCGTTTGTCCTTGTAATGGAATGGAGGACTTTGATAGCATCTGTAAGAAAATAATAAGCTGAGTACACCAGAGATATACTGGCGAGTAGTACGCACGATTGACCAGTCGAACAGTAGAATTCTTGGCTTAGCCTGGTGCACATAAAATCACCCTTAATGCATCACCGTGCAATCAATTTCTACAATGCGGTGAGAATTGCTCATCCTATAGGCATCTACCATCATTTCATAGTCATCTCGGTAGCTTCTGCCCTATGGAAAAGGGGAAATTGCGAAGTAGGTGAATTCTAGGTCGCCTTTACCGACGAGCAGAAACGTCAGAGGTTGCATAAATATACTTAGAGCCCAATAACGTCTCACAGATAGTGAGAATAGACCCGCTCTATTCAAGATATCGGAAAGTCGCTGTGGTTTGCAAGACTTGATAGACCCATAAGCTATGGCGGCCAAAAATGGAATTGAACCACCCACCAAAACGATCGCGATCCAGGGTAGGTTGGGGTATCTTTGATGATCCAGTGGTCTTTGCAACGGATTAAACTTGATAGTATCTGTAACAAAAAATGAGCTCCACACAATACAAAAAGAACGATTAGGACGGACGATCAACCAGTTGGAAAGTCGGAACGTCTTCTGTACCACGTAAAAGTTACCATCATCAGGGGATCACCGATTGCAAAGTCTCTAGAACCCGCCATCCTCCCATACATGCTGCTTGTCCTGAGCAGCCTTGCCGTGGTCGTCTCCTTACGACGGTGAAACGAAATCGCAAAATGGACGAATTCTATATCATCTTTACCTACGAACGGAAACATCAACAGGAAAAATCTACTCGGAATACAATGACACCTTACCGGCACTTTTGGTGAAGACGGACTCGCTCATGATAGGCTCTCTTGAAGGTCATAAGCTACGACGTGCTAATAGTAAAAGATGGATTAAGCGACTCACGAAATCGACCTCAACAGCTATAAGTACCACAACTGACACATATTGTTGCCCAGTTACTACTCAACCGTCCTCCCAGACTGTCGCTAGCAGAAGAACAACCGCTGAGAGCTAGAGTACCGTGAAAACGAGCCCGGCGATGGAACGTCCACCTCAAAATTTCGGCTGGAGGACCGATGGATCTGTATTTCGCTATATACATCCTTTAAAAAAATTGGCTGAAAACCGGAAAAGTGTGCAGTACAAGGTAACGGCAGTCTTGGAAGGAAGGAGGAGAGCGAGCCACTGCCAAAATCGGACCCCGTGTAGTCTGGAAGCCGGTCCGAATTGGCCGACGTGCTCGGACACTCTCGGACTTCGCCACTTCTTCAACGCGACTCTCATCTTCGAGCTCTCCTTCTGATGTGCCGGTCGCTATTCTCCTGTTCACTTTCGAATATAATCAATACTGAACTTCTTATTGAATATTTTCTGTTTTTTTCCAACGCCGAATGACGAATTAGATGTGATGGCGCATTCTTCAGTAGAAGGGTGTTGTCCAAGTTTTTTCGCTTTGCAAACGCGCACACTCCGAGTTTCTCGTCTTTGGAATTAGCGCTTGTGACGGCTATTTTATACTCTGCAGATTTCAATTGGGACATTGACAATGTACGGTGGCTGACTCTGGTGAGTGATCTCCCAGGCCCTACCGCAGCCGTACATCATCACTTACACATACCAGGGCTCTAGGGTCGTACGAAACGTTACCCTTCGAATTTCTCTATGATCTAAAGCCCGAGAGATGCAATAAATCGTATATAACTCTGTTGGAAGGCGCCAAGGTAAGAACTTTTGATGTCCTCTGCTGCGATCTCTCAACAAAATTATAGCGTATTCACGGCGAAGTCTTTCCCTGCGAATAGCACACTTTCTTCTCGCTGGAGTTTGATTTTATGCTGCTCCACGATGTGCGGACTTGACGGAGGGAGGGCGCAACATCTGGTGTTACGTCTCACTACAGTCAAGAGAGGTGGGGGTTTTAGATAACGACTTCCTTCTGCAGATACAGGGTGTGTATTGTATCATAAAGCTCTCTCCTTAGCTTATACATTCCACAGGAAACTCGGACATCGGATCGACGTTGACGATACAACGAGTGTCATTCCGTCCATTGGACCACCATGGCTGTAAGCAGATCAATACCCTCCGCCCTATCTCGGAACACCGATTGTTACCTTTAGTTTATTTAAAGACTCGCTGAGAACATCGTGTATTTTTATTTTGCATACTCCCCGCTGATGTCTCTCGCTGCAGTCGTGATAACATTCTGACGTTACTTCACATCAATAAGGCGTGTAGGATCTGGGAAAGGCACGCTCAGAGTACAATGTACGCGAATTTCCTGTATCACTATTCTCTTATAATTAACGAAATAATAGGATGAGCTCTTCGACGTAGCTCGGATAGGTTTAACTGCGAAATCGGCACGTGCTATCAAGGACGCCACCGAACTTGGTGTGTTCGAGGAAGGAATGTGACATGAAAAGAGTGCCAGGTTCGAAACGCCGCCAGTTATTCTTCCCATGCTGATTGCCAGATAGTAATTATATCCTAACCCCCACATGACTGAACTCTCGGTTCCTGAGTACCTGCGCCTTCGTCTTACATGCTCCTCGGAAGATTGGACGGGACTTCCTGGGAATACCAAAATCGTAGGCGCATTTCCCCTCTTCGTGTTTGTACCACGCATGAGTTATCGGACTCTAGTGTACGGAGGCATCTCGCGTCTCAAAAGTGTCGCCACCACGACTGTAACGAGATAGCCTCCGCCCGCCAATGTGTATAAAGCCGGGTTGATAGTGAGAAGTTAGGCCGCAGGCAATCCATGTGATGTGCCTGGTATGCCTACCTCCTGAATGTTTTCCCGCCTTTTTCGTCCCGTATTGCCCGTATTCTTCCCACCTCTACTTCAGATCGCCACAAACTTTTGTCTGATCTTTCTATCTCCTCTACCGTGCCTAAGTTTCTCTAGCTGTCCTTCGGATATCAGTACCTTTTCTGTTTCTGTTTACAAGCCGGCAGCCAACCATTCTCGATGTCATTGTTCCGAGTCATGTGGTTGGTAGTACGGAATACAAATCGGCGTCCTGCACACTCGGAGGTTGCAGATTTGCGTGTTGACGGGCTGATATCTGTAGGAGCGAAGAATACGGAATACAACGATGACTGCTTCACGTGTAGGAGGTGCGGGCTGAGTGGTAACAAGGGTCGAGCACAGAAATTATGCGCATGCGAGTCCTCAAGGTGCTCAAGGATATATCGGTTGTAACCGTACAGGCGTACACTACGACTGGCAAGTTAGCCGGCTTCAATAACAAGTCGAAACAGACCGGAAGGTTGTCTGAGGCCCGGGGACATTCAATATCCTGCCCGAACATACCGGAGGATTACTTATCTTTGGGCGTCTATCATTTCGTTAGTGTGGTAGTGGTCCGAGCGTGGCTGTCATTGCTTGCTTCTTACCACGAGAACAGCAGGACACACACCTCTGGGCATAACTACGATTTCGTACCGATGTTTGCTATGGATTCAGATAGCAAGTCTGGTATGTTTAGTTGCCTTATTGTCGACGATCTATATCTTTATCTTATTATAACTAGGAAATCATGTTGGCGACTTGCGAAGAAAACGCAAATTTTCTCCAGATGTCCACGACGAGGTAAACACGTAAAGAGCATGATAAAGGGCAAAGAATAATACATTATAGGGACGATCTCCTCGGCACGACCTCCGGACACCTGACACGATGGAAGATTCATACCAACCTACGCCTGCGATGACAGCAAGTGCAAATCCCGAAAATCGTATGCCCAGCTATATTACTCTCAATGATCTATGTCTTTATCATAGTATAACTAGCGGTGGAAGGCTTGCAGGCACCCCCGGTAATGGAGGAAATTCGACCAGAGGTCCCCAACGATGTAGGCACATATAAGAGTTCACCAAAGCGGAGAGAATAATACATTATAGGGACGATCTCTTCGGCACGACCTCCTGACACCTCCTGACACGATGGAAGATTCATACCAACCTACGCCTGCAATGGCAGCAAGTTCAGATCACGAAAATTGTATGTTTAGTTGTCTTACTCTCGATGATCTATATCTTTATCATAGTATAACTAGCGATGGAAGGCTTGCAGGCATCCCCGGTAATGGAAAAAAATCGACCAGATGCCCCCACCGAGGTAAGCACACACAAGAGTTCATCAAAGCGCAGAGAATAATACAATATAGGGACAAACTCCTTGGCATGACCACAAGGCACCTCCGGATACGACCACAGATTTGTCCCAACATACACCTGCTACATTGCCAAGTTCCGATCCCCAAGAACGTATGTTTACTTGTCTTATTCTCGATCCTTAACCTAATATAAATAGCAACGCGACATTGGAAGGGATTCATTGCAAAGAAAAATGATCATTCATATGTACCCAACATCGTCACCGAGGTAAGCGCGTAAAAGCGGTGATCAAAGAGTAGAGACTGATACTTTATAGCAACAACCTCAGCCGCATCTTCCCGAGATCGCACTCTCCGGCTGCGAGGAGTCAGGCCTAAAAGCCATGTCACCTGTGTTGAAGCAACGGTCCTACACCGGTCGACAGCCTGTGATAAAATCATCTGTCGCCAACATTCCTTGCTCCAAGTTCAATTCATATGGACTCTTGACAATGCTTAACGACACACTCGGTACATCGTACACTTGGAAAATGCTCTCCAAATCTCTGCAGTCATTTCTCTATCTTTGCATCCGACGGCAGTACGACTTTGGCACTGCCTACGCTCATTTACGCCCCTATTGGTTCGAGGACGCCTCCAGAGATATTGTTGAACACGAGCGCAATGACCAGTGCATGCGAAAACATTTGCTCATGGACAATAGGATCACCAACGGGGATACACCGCCTCGACGTGTCTGGGATTTGTATGCTAATCGGGTGGTGCCATACTGGGTAGTCGGCAAATACCCATGGGCGATATCGCATGCATGGATGAATGACGAGGAGCTCAATTATGTGATGACGCCCATCAATCAAAATGAATGGCCTGTGCCGATACCGAAAGACGCCAACCTTGATCTGATCAGGATTGAGCTGTTGAACCTGGGTGCCGAGTATGTCTGGGTGGATATTCTGTGTTTGAGGCAAGAGGTCGGCTCTGAGCAGGAGCAGAAGTTTCATGAGAAGGGGAAGGATCTTTGCAAGGCGAATGGGCTTCAGCGGGAGGAGTCGAAGGTCGACGTACCAACGATCGGATGGGTGTATCACGAGGCCTATGAGGTGGTGTGCTACTTCAGCGGGCTTGGTCGGCCGCTGACAACGATCGACTTAAAGAGCAATCGATGTTGGTTCAACCGAGCATGGACACTGCAGGAGATAAACATGGCTCCAATCACCGGGGGGATAACTGACGACCCGGAACCAGATATATTGGATACACAGCTGGCACCCTTGCGGTTCATGAGGCGAGCTGGCTTCGTGTTTGACATTCTGTCTAAAATGCAGACACGGAGGTCAACGAAACCTGTGCATAGAGTCGCAGGGCTCGTATACCTCTTCTATTCGGAGTACATCCCGGTGTACCAGCCGGATCAGGACTTAGAGGACGCCTGGACAACCCTCTGTAATGTCACCCAGGACTGGTTTCGTGCGGATCTCTTCTTCTTGTATCCTAAACCAGGGGACGGGAACAAAATCTGGCGTCCATCATGGAATCAATTAATGGAGACGGAGACGGAGACACTTCGACGTGTGTTGGACCATCATACGATTCGGGTTATGGGAGCCGTCAAACAAAGACGGGACTCGGGCACTGCTGTCGACTGTTACCACGGTCCTTGCATTGAGTCTTGCCAGGTTCGGGGATTGGGAAACGTAGCAGATGCATCTGCTCAAAAGAAGCCCCGACGCGGAACATTATGCTTGGAAGATGGCGATGGGAAGATGCACACATACAAAATATTCGTCAACCACACATGCCCAATACCTGATGACTCGTATACACTCATAGGCAACACCGTATCTCTCGTTGCTGCGCTTGGAACCGTCTGGGTAGTCGGGAAAACAGAAGATAGGGGATTTAAGAAATTGTCGATGTTCAGGATGGAGGATGATCAAGCAGGACCGAGGCTTCAGAGACTCGGAGTCGCAGAGGATAGAGAAGTACTTCTTATTTGACGCATTTGATGATCCTTCAGGCTTGGCCGACGTATGTCTAATAGCCGCGGAGACAGGATCGATATCTATAATTACCAAAGTTGAACGACCTCATACTAGCTTCGAGCTCCCTTTCTACCTCCCCCTCCATGCCTACTTCTCTCTAAATTTCCTAAGAATAGAGATATCATGATTTTATACTGTTTCTGTATGGGCGTAATAGCGTCCAAAAAATATCTAGCAATAATTAATTATAATCTCTGCAAGTCGACGATTATCTGGCTTCGCATGTTGTACATCCGACTCCAATCTACAAGTTCACTTGTTCGGTTATCACAAGTTTACAAAATCAGATGCAAGTTGGAAAATGTGGTAGCTCACATGTTTCTAGTCTTCAGGCATCATTCACTCAAGTACGGCGGGTTCTTAAGGGGCATGCTCTTTCCTGCCAATTGGGGAAGTCAAATCGCTAGGGCATCCCCAGAGTGTTCGAACGCACCTACAACTGCAAGGATCAAGAGAACAAAGTTGATAACGAATATGTGTCCGTTAACGAATCTATGGGCGTAATAGCGTCCAAAAAATCGGGTGGACACAAGTGCCATTTTTTGGAACGCAAGTTAGGGATGGGGACGCAAGTTTACAACTACTTCTCTTGCATTATCCACTCCGAAAAAAGTAAAATTTCTGTGCAGTTTAGGTAGACCAGAAACTGCTGCGTACCTTTTTAGATTTCTCCAACCGATTTCTAAAGGGGGGAAAGTAAAAGTTTCTGGGGGCCCGAAACTGTGTCCGATATCAAGGATTTCTGAAGGGCACTAGAAATTCTGCGTGGTGCGTGGCCACGCAGCCACGCATGTCACTCGTTCAACTCCAGTTGAACACAATAAATTTAATATATATATACTCCGCAATGCTCAGAAATCTTTTGTTAGATATCAGTATGTTTGTTTTGCTTTCAAACATGAATTATCTGGAGCAAGCATAAGTGGGTAGGAAAATGATTTTTGAGCCCAAGTCTTGCAAAGTACAGTGGGTGGAACTTCGGATTTATGATTTCTAGCTACCAGTACATCATAAATGTATGTATATATGATTCTGAGACAGTCATATGTTGAAACTTTGGTGCTCTCTCGTTCTAAGTGCTTAAATTTTTTAAACTTGTGTTGTACACATAAATTACCCATGAATTTCGCATGAATACAGCTTCAATATAGCTTCGATGCATCGAGTACTATCCCAGTTCACCATAAAACACACTAACAAAGTTACTTTTTTCTCTGAAATTTAACCCTCGACCATGCAGCTGACCACGCTCATGTACCACGCTGCCACGCCACCATGCAGGCACACCATGCAGGCACACCATGCAGGCACACCACGCTCGACCACGCTGATCGGCCATGCCGCCACGCAGACCACGCAGGCACCACGCAGGCACCATGCAAGTACCATGTATGATTCCTCGCCCTGTTTATGATGTTATTCATGCTGTGCAGTAAATCGAACAATATACCGGTGCATTTGATGTGTTCAACTCAAGCGGAACTAGTTGACTTATGATCGGTTCAGTTTTCCCCCACCAAATTTCGTTTCGGGTCCGCACTATAGGTATTGATTGTATTCATATGATGTATTCTAGTCATGCGCTACTTCCCTGCAGTTTTAACTCAGAATTCTGCTAGGTTTCTTGAGTCGGTTCCTTGCAGCAACAGTACAGCCTTCAGAGAGCATTATTATGCACGACGGCTTCTTTCAGCTGTCAAGGAAATCAGATTAATCGTCATCAAGCTCATCGGTAAATGTCTTGCCAAGTTATCAAACATGTCGACGTTTCTTAAGGATTGGCCGTGGCCACGACTCAGAGTAATCCTTGGGTTCCCTTGTAGCAGATCATTTGGGGGGCTCTTTCAGTCGATTCTGATGAGTCATCCCATCCTCATATACATAACTAGGTCCTGGCTAATGTTTGGAAGTCAGCGTGGCCTTGAGGTGAATTGAAAAAATATATAAATAATCTCTACTACGATATTTGATCCAACGTTGACTACCCCTGTGAGTGACATGGCAACCACGCCAACCATGCCAATCAGGGCACGTCAAACCATGCTGATGACAGCTACCATGCAGCCATGCACCATGCAGCCACGCAGCCACGCAGGCTACCACGCAGAATTCTTTTTGCCCATTTCTGAATACATTTCTGGAGCCTCAAATTTGTACAGAAATAGAGCCTTTCTCGGTCTCATAAATCTGACCAGATTTGTAAAATTCTTTGCCAATTTCCATCTTCTAGAAACTTGACAAACTTGGACTTCCGAAATTTGCACTGAAATGATGAGTTTCTGTGGCAGTTTCCGACTTTCCAAAAGTAGGAGTTTCTGGCACACTTTCGGATGACCTGAAATATGGCTCGAAGTTTGACATTTCTGGAGTGATGAAACTCTGCATCAGCTGAGTGGCTCCTCATCGGCTTCTGCTCTGCT
Source organism: Armillaria mellea (assembly GCA_030407055.1). Lineage (NCBI taxonomy): Eukaryota > Fungi > Basidiomycota > Agaricomycetes > Agaricales > Physalacriaceae > Armillaria > Armillaria mellea. Next base: position 151,801 of record JAUDZF010000005.1, read on the forward strand.
GACAGGTGGCTGATATGTTGCCGGCTACTGGCTACGATGCTGCCGGTAAGAGGTTGCCAAGCAGCTAAGCTAATTAATTAATTACATTTTGAAAAGCACAACATACGATCAATTATATTCAAGTCAAAGTAAGTATAAAACCTGATCCAGAACTCATAGGTGCAAGCTAGGTAGACATTGAACTCTGCATTTATTCACACTTTATGGACAAGGGCTTAGGTTAAATATCTGAAGTTCCTAGGAATTGTGCACTACAATGATGTTTCTTTCAGTTATACCTAACAGTTGCCAAGGCCAGCTAACTATGACAGCGACACCTTTCGTGACATTTGTTGGATGGCCGCTCCATTTGGACGAGCATTTATCTTGTCCGCCATGCTGGGGATTTCCCTTCAGTATGACCATCTGGCTTCTGCTTTATTCAGATGCGGATATCCAATCACACCTCTAGTTTGTTTTCATATAGGACTGTATGTGAGTTGTATGTGAGTGGTTGCAGGAATTGCAGTGAGCAGCCAGCCACGATCATTGGGTTTTCCCAAAGGAAGCTGAACTTGGACTTACAGCATATCGGCGTCACTCTTATCGAAATGGATTCTAATATAGCTTGGTGACAGTTTAGAGGGGAACTGTATGCTCAACCTCTGTCCAAACGCAGACATCGGGCAACACGAGGAACAATGTAGCAGTGCTCAAGTCCATGAAAAACAGGCTTCAAGAAACCACAAGCAGCCGAGTGCACCATTTGAATTGACAAAGTATGGTGCTTGTAGTGATGCTCGAGCTACGATAGCTACTGGAAGCAGACATCAGGTGCTGTTTCACCCAGAAAAAACTTGCAGTACTCGAGCCTACTATGAATGCCAGAACATCAATATCACATTGTTTATGTCCATGTAAATGCACTTGTATCTGTCATAGATTTTGTAAATAGCATAGCATCGGTTGTTGTTGGCTATCGGACTGTGCAGCCGTTGAATCCCCAGATGGGGGCTGTCTCTCCTTCCCCATACTCTTTCACCTTCAATATGGGCTCTAGAAGAACGATGGGGACCGGCTGCATGCCTGAAGATGATTTGAATTACGATTGGATGATAACAGAAAGCACGTCGAAATGTTGGCACGCTGCATATGACAGTCCACCACCACCTCTCAATGCACATGCGAAGATCTGATGCATGGACGAGCAAGTTTGGAAGTCTTTCCCAATTTCTGCACAGCACTGGCTGAGAAGCTGGCGGGTTGTATGCAAATGGGTGATGGTTTGAAGACTGTCAAGATGAGTGTAGCAAGATATGATATTTCTCATGAATGTATTGGAGGGTGAGAATGACTGATTTGAATAGCAGTATGCTGACACATGCACCATCTCCTCGTTAGCCTAGACGAAATATCGGGGCACTGTATGGTCCCAAGGTAGCAGCCAATGGGAGTGTTCTAACCCTGCGAGCAAAGATATCATCTTGAAGAGGATGGCATCGAGTCTTTCCCATGGATGTTGAAATGTACGAATACTCTCGTACAACATAAATTGAATTGTACTAGTGAAAAGGTATGGGCTTGGTGTGATCTAATAGCAGTGTGCTGAGAGAGTACTGAGATGATGGAGAATGTCATGGATGGGGAGCAGAGAACACGGTAGAGCATAGCAGTAGTTTAGATGAGCTCCTTGGACCACAGCGCAGCAACTAACATATGTGCCGTCCATGTCCCAACTTTCTTGCAAAGGTGAACTCTCGGCATCTTGTACGAGCCCATCACAATAACCATCAGGAACTCAGTGTATTCATTGTCCTGCATGCCAAAACATTCCAATGCACCAGCCTATTGAAGCATAGCATCATAATCAAGCGGTTGAAGGTGTTTCATCCTAACCCTCTACACCCATTCAGTTGAATAAACCAAGAAAGACAATAGTTAATACATACTACAGCACCATCAACCTCCCCATCTTGATACAGTGCTCGCTTGCCAGATGGTGATTCATCATCTCAAAGTAAAACTTGTTTCTTGCACTGAAAGCTGTTTTCTGTGGGCACAGGAGGCAACACAATGATCAGTGTAATTGACAGGATCTTGAAGGAAAGTTCAGTGCCCGAACCTAAGGAAGAAAGGAAGGCTTACTCTACATCTCCTCTGGTCCCTCCATTGCCTCCCTGTTCAGGCTTCATGCTCCTCCTTCCACAATTGCCCAGTCTACCGTTAGACAAATTTGGATGTGGTAGACCCACTCATTGGTAACACCCATAAGGAGCTCAGAGGATGCACCTCTTCTGAGGCTGAAGTGATCACTTTCTCACCTACACTTTCATTCGCTTGCTGTTGCCGAGGAGCAGCCTAACGATCATATTTGACATCGCAACCGCAAGCCACTGACAAGATAATCAACTATGCCTCAGTCTCCATTATCAACGAGTTCAAGTCGTCTCATTTGTCTCTGGCAGGCATCAGGGTTCGGGTACAGATGCGAGGATTGATGTACCTCTGTGATGAGAAAGATCAGTACATGCGACCCTATGGACACAGGGATTGCAGGCTCTCGGAGGTCATCAGAGATATGTATGTGAAAGAGGGTGATAACACATACCCAATCGCCAGCAAGTGGGTGCACACAAGTGTAAGCATCGTTGCTGGGATTGGAGTGATGATCATTCATCCTTCATTGGAGGATGTGATGGTTGTCGACCAAGAGGAAGAGGAAGAGGATCAAGACAATGAGGATGTGAAACCCTTGCCATACCTGAGCTGTGCTGCATGTGGAATGAAGACCGATATGAAAAGTCTCATGAATACTGGGTTAGTACTTTGTTTACCATTGGGTTATTTTCACTGACTAAATTTAACCTATTGTACAAGCTAATATCGTTCTCTAAATTCCTTGAACTACTCATATATTGCCTGCCACCACCAATGATATGTTCCTGTCCTGGCCTGGCCAAGATATGGTATGACTTTCAGGGCAAAGGGAAGGAGGTATGCTTCTGGCGCCAAGAATTAAGTGGTGTGTATGAAGTACAGGTGGAAGTTCTCTAGAGTGACGCTTCTCATGGCGAATCCTCTTTTTCATCGAAAGAGAAGGCAGAAGTCGAGAATAACCTGAGGAAGGTCGAACTACAACAAGAGATCAGTGCTTGGTGGGAAGATATAGGCAAGAGGTCGGGTTTACTCGAAGCAGATGAAGCTCAGTGTTTGGATGAGGAGTACAAACATGGGTAGACCCTGTTGGAGGCTCTTCCCTGAGTACCATCTAAGTGGGTTGACTATGACAACGATGCATCTGAAGAGCCAGTAGCAGTCATCAAGTTACCTGCAGCAATGTCAGCCAAAGATGACAGAATTTCCAGATTCTATCCTCCTACCACCCAGACCCAGAAACCGATAACAGATCTTCAGAAATCATTCCATCAAAAAAGAACAGGCTCTCTACATGGAGCTAGGGCGTACTCCCATGGAGAGGCTCAATGATGTTTGGCAATGTTTTTTTTTTTTCATGTTCTGCTGTTCTTACTGATGGTACATCCATCTAGTTCTCTGAAATATCAGCATGAACTTGAAGCTATGTCAAGTGTGGGACCATCCAGTCAACTACTTTTATGACTGCCATCAAGCTCATCTTATCACCCTCCGTCCTTGCACTTCACCCCAATGACTCCTGCCTCACTAACTCTTAAGTATGCTAGTGAGACTCTCGTCGATGCCCGTGGTCCAACTGCTCGTCCTAATACCAATAACACTTGTACCACTGATGCTGCCTGCTCCAGCTCTGACAGCAACCTCTTTTCCCTCATCCATGTCTCCGTTAATAACGGTGCCTCCGATATCAATGACAACACTCGTGCTCACGATAGTCTTGTCAATGGCCTATGAAGCCATGGCCATTTTTGGATGAGATCAAGATCAATAGTATTCCTCGAAGCAATGGTACGTTTGACATTCATGATTCAGATTTTATGATTTGGCACTGATGTCCTCACAAGATAAATAGAAAGGGCTATGCTACAGAAGTTACGTGTCTAGACCTTTCGATTCTCACAGCAATAAAACATGTGCCATCCGTGCGCACTCCACAAGCTATCTTGGCTGTGGAATTATTCACAAACGATGACCACTTGATGCATGAGGGAAGCCAAGACAATGAAGAAACGATCGCATGCAGCCACCAAGCTCTCTCAAGTCACGAAAGTGGAACTGCGATCGTTTCAAGGTTCAGGCAGGTAAAAGCCTGATAATCATCAAGAAGAAGCAGATGAGATTGTGCTTCTACAGGCTTCTGTACCAAGTGGACATGTCGCCTGCGAAGAAAGAATGTGGTATGTGTTCTTATGTACTAGAATATTGCGCCACTGCTGATAACACTCTGCAAGCTTCGGGCTTAGGAGCGAGGAATCCATCACCCAGCTGTATGTCCCCAATGTGAACCAGAAATTTATGCCATTGACATTCCATTCAGCTGAAGAGCCAGGACCTCAGGATAGTGTAAAAGACCTTGATGAGTACTTTGAAGTCACCATCACAGGAGAATTAGCAGGCAAAACTGAAGACTCGCAGATGATATCAGGGTAAGATGGTTCTTTGTAGTGTTTGCAAATCATTTGGGATTTCTCTCAAGACATGAGTTCCCCCTTCCCTCCTTCTCTTGATAGGGATTTTGTGTCATTCTAATTTCGAAAAAGTATGCAGGGTCCCCATTGATCCATATTGTTAAGTTCGTTGAAGATGGCACCGAAAGAGTGCAGCAGTTCGAGTGTGACACACGGCTCCTCTTTGGATCCCCCAACAGCTTCCTTTTGATGTAATCAAGAAACCAAATTGAGACAGACATCTCTTCCTTCGTGAGTGGCCAATTTATCTCACCCTCATACTCCGATGGCGAAGCTCCCCAGAGCAAGAATGAACACATGGGTAGCAGAGTGGAGTTACCCTTGTTGAGCTCAATCACTGGTGTCAGGGTACTGGGACATGGCTGAGCACTGAAACTGGAGCCTTCTTCAGTTTGAGGGCTCTGTTGCAGTTAGATTCAACGTCGGCACAACTTAAAGAAATTCACAAGGGTATATGTAGAATTATCATTTTTTCATGCTTCATATGGGCATATAAGGTTGATGCAATTATTTCAGACATTGCCATGTATTTTGAGCCTTGCTATGGGCTTATACAGCCATATATATTTTTGTTCAATTTGCTGATGTACTACTATAGGTCTATTCAGAGCAAAACTAGAGTGTAAGTATCCAGTACCTGAACTGGATGGTGCAACTTACTCTGTAATACGATTTCTATGCTTTCCATTGCCTGATGGGTGTACCGAAGTGATTTCTTCAATAGTTCCAAAGTCCTCTTGAATTGAGAACGCCAAGCAATTTGCTCAGATGGTTGTTGCATGCATTCGGGGCCAAAAGAGTAGGCTTGTTCGCTCCAGTCACCGTCATCAATAGGATGAAAACTACTGGACATTATTTGCCTCTCAGGATCTTCTTGAAAGAACCTCAGTTATGTTCATATGAGTCTAAGACATGGAAAGTCGAAGGTTCACTTACTGGACATGTCTGCAGACATAGAACTGATCCCAGACTTGCCGGAGATTCCTCTCATGTTCAGTTCTTGGCTCCGCACAATCCTAGGACATGACATCTCTCAGCAATGTGCAACCTAAGACATAAATAGCTATCCAACTTACCAGACAAGTACCAGTGATACATTGGCATGCAGTACCATGAAAGGCAGGATGGCGACAGAGCTGCCACCCTTCCCCAGATTGCACGCTGATCTGCATCTCCTCATCATTCAAGACAAAATTTGCATTTATCGTGAATTCTATGATCTTGGCAGCATCCCAACCTGGGCCATATGGAATATGGAAGTGGGAATAATCACTATTTTCTGTGAGGTCACAAGAATCCATGGCTTCATCAATGACTTGAGTGTCAATCATCCCATCTGTTCCAGAAGTTGCTATGCATTCCAAGGAAAGCAAACATGCTAAGCCCTTGAGCATCGATGGCTGTACTCTGTATATCTGAAGATACAGAGGTGTCATGAATACGGAGGGAAGAAAAAGAAGCAATGAACTCTGTCGTTGATTTTGTCATGATTCAGTGATGGCACAAGAACTTCATATCCTCTCATAGCATACTTTGCCAGCCTGTTCTCAAGGCTAGGGGATCTGTGGGACATATCAACAGTATTGGCTCGTCTCATCACTTCTGCAATGCTGTGAGGACTTCCCCAAACATATTCACCTAGAAAAATTCAGCTTGAAGGATTGTGGTTATGAATAATACCAGTCTTACCATCAAAAGCAAAGCAAGGCGCATCAATATCGAAATCTGCTAAAATCTCCCCGATTGACACATACAGTCTGAGAACTATCTGCACAATGTGAAATGGATGTTGGCCTACCAGGATGTATTAGCTAGATAGAAAATGCCAAAAATGATACATTACTGTGGATTGAGATAGTGTTCTTAGTGTGTATACACACCGCCTCATAAGGAACTGACTCCTTGATTGTTTCATAGACAGTGGTGATTTTGGTCTCTGCCTCTTCAATAGACATTCCATATAGGAAAAGGTTGACATCCGATGTCGGAAAGTGCTCTCATTGGAAATGGCGAATCTCAGAATTGGACCCACACACCGCATGGGGAACGGAAAGACATGCTAGGATGCTACTGCCTGCAGCAACAACCCCTCTCCAGTCCATGTCAGTCAACATCTTTTCCATGTAGAGGTTCCAATGAGTTCAGAACATATCAATATTAGGAACTATGATGGGATCGCCATCTTTAGGACATTGCACTGGCAGGAGAGTAAATATTTTGCACGGATTAGGAACACGGCTGGCCTGTGCAATGAAGAGGCCATCATTTGATGGATCAAAGATGTTGACGAGACCGACGTAGGGGTCAGCGATGGCAGGGTCATCACGAGTGACAGAAAAAAGTCTACAGTGCATGCACTCTGCACTGAGGGCAATCAGAAGAGCATCATCAAGATGCATACCCGAGCAAAGACAATGCATGAAAGGGATTTCATGGATGATATCGTGGTTTCTCATTGACTGTTTAAGATGTTCAGGAAATATTTCTGATGATCAAGGGTGCACAAACCTGGGTGGTGTCACAGATAGGGGATGGGCTCTCACAGAAAGGAATGGAAATCCGGCCAGATTTAGTGTGTGTCATGATTGAGTTTGAGAGATCTAGAGGAAAGAACGGTTTAACAACAATGCAATTCTACATTGTGCAGTGTACCAATGCTGAAGTCAACAGGCTTCTCGCTGACAGAAAAAGATGGTGAATAAAAGGTTGGGCGGATCTGTGAGGTTTTGAAGACCAAGTAGCCTTTTTACTAGACCTTAAATAGCAAGATAATTTCAGGCCTAGCCAACTCGCAGAGCTGAAAGTTCATTACGGTGCTTATTGTTCAGGCTTTCAAACTAGAAACCTAGAAAAAAGTCATTGTTTTTTCTAGCCCCTTTCTTTGATTGGCATGAAATTTGAAAACAAGCCTGTCTATGGTTGCCGTGGATTTGTTGTCTTTCAGGGCAGTGCATCAGAACCAAATGGGAGCAAATGGAGTGGACGTATTGTCCTTGCTCAGTATTGTATTGTTTTGGAGAGACCATCAGCATTGAGGCTCATACCAACAGATTTTCAATTAGATTGGAAATCGATTGTTCTGTCGAAATAAACATGGCCATAGAGAGTCGATAGCAAGTATACTGTATACGAGAGGAAGCCGAGATGTTTGCCAACTAGAAGGGTCATGCCTGAATGAATCAGAGTAAGAACACCATGAGAAGCTATAGCTGCGTTGTGGGCATCCCAACTCTGGTCCCATCAATACGTAGTACATATCGAGGTGTCATGTTCCTTGTTCTTGAACAGAGAAGGAGTGCAAATTGAAAATGGGTAAGAATCAAAATATGCATCACACCATAGAGTATTGGTATAAGAGAGACAATAGCATGAGGGAAACGTGAACTTGGCTGTTTGGGTGCAACGGATGCCGATGCATGGCCAGAAAGGATGGGTGATCCAAGGATGGCAATATTTGCCACTACAGCACAGAGTAAACATGCTCATGCCCTAATCCACTCCTACTTTCCAATTATTCGCTGTTCAAACGGCGCATATGCTTTCTTGTGAATTTCAAATGTCTTATATAGTAGCTGGCCTTTGCAGCACCCCTTCTATTTATTTCTCTGCATCTGTAAGGAGGCCTGATTCTCCTGACACAATGTTATGCTGAAGGACATATGGATGCTCAGCTGGCGGCAGCAAGAATTGTCAATTAGAGTAGCACTGGCAAATTCATTGTATGCCAAGGACAAGCCTAGATCAGGTTCTACCCTTATTTTCCCATTCAAATGTGCTTAAACACAATAAAGTACCATATATGAAGATGCCGGCATAGAATTCAAGGGTGCTTTCCAAGTTGAAGCGATACAACCAAAAAAAACAAAGAGTGCAAGGCAGATGGAGCACAAATTCCTGTCCAGGCTACTATTCCACAACAAAACTGGTGCTATTGTTCGGTTTTCTAGACAAAAAGACAACAGTGCTATGGTGACCTTGAGCCAGATGTTTAAAACACCAAACTAGCCTCTACCGGCTCCTGAATAAAACTCGCAACCTTAAGTCACTCAAATAATACTCAGGATGAGGTAATAGAACCCAATTAACATTTCTGTCTATACTCATATGATATATGGTCGACTTGTAGGATACAATGACCATGGCAAATGCAACAGATAGTCCTGCCATTTACATTCTAGCCAGTTGTTGGTGGCAAGCACGAGGAAATGTAAACCCTCCCTCGGTGTCTTGCCACACTAATCTTGAAGCTGACTGAATGCAAAGAGCCTTTCCTCCATGGATTTTCAATGCTATCCACAAAATTCGAACAAAGAGGTTCCATCTCTGGCAAAAGAGAGGTACTGGCTGGTAAGTGTAAAAAGAACTTCTGCAGTTTTGGAATGAAAGCTGGCCCCGCTTTTCCTAGTTCGGCAATCAAAGACAGGATCATCTGCATATGCCAGGATGAGAGGGATAGTGACAAGGTGATGATTTCAGGGATAGCCTGCAAGATGAAGATGAGGTGCTCATCAACAACACAATCGGTGGTGAGTGATGTTAGGGAACATCCAGAATAGGTGACAAGGTCATACAACAATGCGACACCATTATGAATATACAAATTGACCCTAGGAGCCAGTCATTGTAGGTGCACATCCTTCAGGTTCAGTAATATAATGCTGTGGAGAAAGGATCCACTGCACACAGAGAGTTTCGTGATTATGTATTGGTGATGCAGAGATCAGCAATTAAGAAGAAGTCCATAAGCCTAACATCAAATTTGGTAATACCAGGTAAATTTCCAATGGTATCAAGGAAGTACTGAAGAAGCTTTGGGCACATGTGAGGAATGATGGTGATCTTTGGCCTCTCGATGTCAAGGGAAGATGAGAGAGTCAGAGTTCCAAGGAGAGGTGCACCATCCAAAATGTTGGATACAATTCTGGAAGGAAGCCACGAGTTGAGTAGGAATTCATCGATGAAGGCTTTGTTGAATTCAAAATGGATGAGACCACGTAATCGTCCATGAATAGGCGACAGCAGGAGTGGATGGTCGTGAAGATAGAAGATGACCAGGGTGGGGCCCTGGCCTGAGATCAGTGATATTCTGTGAACGAATCATTCGACTGAGGAACAGGGCTTCATCATTCAGGATAGCATGGCGATGATGACAGAGGCAATACCAGGAGTCCCAGTCAAATCTGAGGAGCCCTCGAAGCCTTGAATATTGTCATTCTCGGTTTGCAGCACTGGAATGGAGTCCCAGTCTATGGAAGAGCCCTAGCCATGCTCGACCTGCCATTGGATTCCATCGCATACCATCTTCAGGCCTCCTTTTTATATGGCGATCTCAAGTTCGAGTCTGCCAGCTTCTTCTAACAATCAGTGTCCTCTTGACAAATATCGTCTTGGCCTGCTGAAGTGGATATATGTGACGTCCATTTGAAAGCTGCAAAGATAAATCCTTTGCACAGAGGAAGACATGTTATGGTGCATGTACTTTTCATCGAATGCCTGAGGGTTGGTTTTCACCATGAGGTCAAGGAATGTCTTCGATAGTGATTCCAGTGACATCGTACAATGCAATGTTCAACGTAAGCCTCTCATTCTTGAGGATCTGCAGCACACTTTCGACATCTGCTGAATCTTTGGACCCAAGGTGATATGATACCTGATTGGGAGCACGTGTGGACAAATATGTTGATGAGCCTGCAGGCTCTGTGTGCTCATAAATTCACGGACCTGTAATAATTGAGCTACATTTCACACCCCTTCTGAACTTTCATATCAAGCACAGCCATGATCTTCAGGCACCTTGATCATGAATACCATCAAACCCCTTCCGGATCTGCATCGCAGTCTTTCCTGGTCACTTGGAATAGCTGTGGATGACTTGAATTCCATTACACAGTTCAAAGGACCAGTCAGCAAACTTAATAATTCGCTATGGTCAGCCACAATCAAATCCTTACCAAGGCTGTTTAATTTGCACAGTTATGGCTTATAAAGTTCGCTTCTAAGTTCGCTTGGTACAAGGATTGCTCAGAAGTAACAGCTACTTGCACAGTTACTAGAGTTATAAAGCTGCTGACGGATTCCAACACAGCAGTAGTAAAGGGAGGTTAATAATACTCTATTCCGCAGTAAATAGTTTGCTTGTGTTACGAATCAACCAGGCAAGGACCAATGTAGCTTACATACAAGTATTTCTCAAGTAGTATAAAGGTAGCTAAGTAAAAAGTCGTTAGGGAGAGATCCGAAGAGACCCCAAGAGAGACACCTAGAGAATAAGTTTGCGAACTTGTTCCTTGTGTTCCACACCTCTTACATCCGATACACACACCCGAAGTTTTAGTTCTCTACTGTTCATTAGAGAATAACAATTAGTGAACTTCCCTTCACTAAAAGTTACCTATAACTTCATGTGCTTGCCTCTTGTCCAAAAACCTTGCTAGGAAACCTTTATTGGTTACCCTTGTGTGGCATTCTTGACATCTAAAGTTTGCTTGCATACCTGTGCGCTTCAAAGAGCAATCCACAGCTAGGATTGAAGCCCTTTAGCCACTAACACCCTTGTAGAACCATTTCCAAACTTAGGAAACAACACCACTTAACTCTTATTGAGTTAGACACCTTGGACCGTTAGCTACCTTTCCAATAGAAGGAAAAGTTCGCGACGGCTCCCCTATTGAAGCCGACTCAAGATTGATACCAACTAGCTTGATATTAGGATCTTTAAAACCTATATCTTGCTTGCACATACTTTTCTTGGACAAAACTTCGCTACCACTCAGAACCAGAGCTTCATAAGTTCGCATAGAGCTTACTGACTGAAGCTACAGACAGATTTCCGAACCAAAACTTCGCACTGCATATAGGTTGCCCCCACTCAGCATACACCCACATTTGCACATTGCTTCCCTTCCAGGAAACTTGGCGTACATAACTTGAGCCTCTCTAGACCATTAGGGACTCATAACAACCATAGCAAAAGTTTGCTACAATCCTAGGAAGCTATAGTCACCGCACGGAGGTGCAAGACTAGACTCGCTAGAACCTGCCTTCAGATTAGCTGCTTGATAGCACTTGCCATTATAGGTCTTGTGTTTTCTGCCCGCAGGAGTCTTTAGGTTCATCAATGTGGATCAAGGTCATCCAGAGTGCGAACAGTGAATGCAGAGTGGTAGTCAGTATCCATTATGTATGTAGAATCCAGTTTAGTACATGCTGCTGTAAGTGCCATCACACCAGTCACACTTGCCATGCAGAATGTCCACTCTCATCACCACCACCAGCACTACACCACAGTCACATATCTGTTCCAAAATAACTTGGTAAGAATACATCTCCATCATGGGGAAATCAGACTTACCATTCACAGTAATTCCACAATGCCTCTGAAGAAGAAATTCAGCACAGCCTGGCGGTACCTCAACGTCGACAGCAGGGCATATCCGATGCTTATGTCCCACAGGCGGATCATTGAAGCCTCAAGGGAGACTGGGAGGCGAATTCAAGGCATTTTCAGGCATCGTGAAGGTGTGTTGACTATGTACTATGCCGGTAACACAAGCTCACTGCTTTATGTTGCAGGAATAACCCATCAGTGGGATCAATGTACCCCTCATCAAGTTTTCCGTCAGCAGTGAGGTCTTGCCGGTATTTGGGACCACTATGTTGAGGATGACGGCAGTTTCACAGAATTCACTGACACCACCATCAGTGTAGAAGAACTTGAGTAGGCACCTAAGGAGGCAAGTTGAAATCTAGGCCCCAATCTTAATGTATGCAAGTCATTTCTTACAAATCAAAGTACCTGTTGTCCCTATATGATGACATCAGCGCATTTGAAATCGTGCTGAATATGCGGGAGTGCCTAAAACTTTCCCTAGACCTAAGCAGTTGGCATTACCAGACCTCACATGCCGATCTGCCCTAACAGACGTGAACGTGATCAGTGATGAGCCTCCAGGCTCTGTACGCTCAGAATTTGCGGATTTATCCATTGACTACCCAATAATAACAGATTCGACTCCCATCTTCCTTATCCTACATTGCCACACTCAATTTAATGCCCCAACCTTCGATTATATGCTACACCCTTCGATATCCTTCAATAACCGTGATATACCATGGTTATAACTCAGCAAACCACGTTAATACCCTTCCGTTCACATTTATTCTCCATATTTCTGTGAACGATCATGGCAATACACCTTTCATTGACGATTGTACCAAAAATGGAGTTGCCGCATCAGTCCTAGGCACCCAAATTGACGTGCCCCTTGATTCCTCGATCATAGTGACATCATTTAGACCCTGCACTCCTCCATCAAAGATATTGACCCAATACGGATACTCCAGACTGCAGTTACTCAGGCTGTTACTTTGCCAAGTCTTCACAGCAGCTTATATCCATTTATCAACCTCAGAACATGTACCATACCCTCACAGTCCACAGTTAAACAGCACCTAGCTGTTTACTCATTATTCTCCACTTCCACATAGTTTCCCATCCAGACATGGCAATACAGACAAGCTGTTATGTCTCAGCTGACAAAAACTTCTTCTATTTACTATGGATTTACTAATCCAATGACTTACAGCTTTACCAATGCTTAGATATCTTTTCTATTTATAAAACCAAACTTTTAGTATAAAAACTCGTATTCTACAGAGGAGAAAAAGGAGTTCTTTCGCTCCAGGTTATCCCCCATTGCTTGCTATAGTCTCAACGTTATTGGATGTGTTAATTACCACCAATACACAGATTCTTGCTCCGATAACTTGCTTTTGTCTTTTAATGCCGCAACATTGTTTCAATTTCACCAGATAGGATCGTTTTATCATCTTCACCTTCTACATCGTCATCGTATCCATTGCCCACACCAGTATAGGGTATTATTGCCTCCGTGAAGGCCCAGCTCCACATCGTTCACCCATGTCATTGTCATTGTCCCCAGTTGCTGTGCAGTATTGCCATGACACTCAGTTATCATATTTCCGTCCAGTACCTCTCCGTTTCAAGCCCCCACACGTTTATTCAGTTCTCCACACGTTTATTCGACTCTCCAAATGTTTATTCGATTGTATAAACATCTATTCGATTCTCCTCACGTTTATTTGATTGCCCAAATGTTTATTATGCCAGTCTCATGTTTACCAGCCCAGTTTTACGTTTTCTAGATCAGTTCCAAGCATCTAGCATGGTTTCTTGGTATCTGTATCATACCAGATTCCATTTAATCTCATTTATTGAGATCCCCTCAGCTTACAGCCTGACCCTCTTAGTACTTGACTGCTAAAGGGTACTACTTCCAGACTGTATAGTCGAAGTCTATACCTGCATCTAGAGGAATTGACCACATGGAGGTGCACCGAACCACTCGCACAAACACATAGCCTTGATTACTGTGATTGCATGCATATTTCCTTAGCTCTCTCGGAGTTTTGGGTGTTGCCATTGCCACGGAAGTCTAGGCTCAACACCAGATCGTATGGATACAGCACTGGATGGATAGGTGCTGCTGCCAGATGAAATGTATGGCAACCTTTGTCCATATCGCATGAGCATAGGAAGAGAGAGGAAAAGGCGACACATGATCATAAAGTCCTGCCATGCAACAATGATTAATATCCTGGATCAAACGTTCATCTAAGGTTTTGCTGGATTAGATAAGATGACAATTATGAAGACCAAACTGACCGGCTGATGCCCCCTGCAAAGCTACAGAAAGGGAGAAGAAGCATCAGTGTAGATGAGGATGACTTTCCCAATGCAGTGGGCAAGGGTCCCTGGGAGTAGCCTCTGTAGAGACCACTATGATGTTGTCAGCCACAGTGATCGGTTTCGCAGTTGATGAATATGAGGTAGGGAGAACCATAGAGCCTGTATCAAGTTATAGAACCAGGTGGAGACTGAGTTCCAGACAACTAAGGAAAATATGGGAGTACTAACCACTGGTCGGGAGCAGTTTTCTGAAGCTTGGAACCATGACTGAAAAGTGTTTTTGAACAAGGGAGGCTTCTCGGTATAATTTTTGGCTTACATACCAATGAAAGTGCAGTGGTGCTGAGACTTTGGAACCTGGTAGTAAGCATAGTCATTACCATGGCCAAGGTGGAGCTCCATAGTACAATCTTGCTGGCTACGATGTAAGTTCATAATATGAGGGCAGAGAATGGGTAGAGGGGCAGGATCGATGCAGTTAAGGTCCAAGGCTTGCACATTTTGCAAAGTACTGATAGTGTCTTTGAATATCGACACAACGGAGCTGTATTAAGAGGTTACCCACGGTCTATCTCTAGTGTAGAAAAAACCAAGTACCCTGAAAACTCCTGCCATTGGCATGTGTCCTCATCAAAAGTAGCCATCTTTCCCATAGTGTTGTATTTCAAAAGCTCCCTCTCGAAATGGGCAAGCTGGTTCACCAAAGGATCGTGCTTTTCCAAGGACCTGGTTACATGTGTGTTCCAGGGTATATGGTATAGGATGAGTCGACATGGCATGAAAGAGCTGCAGAAGAAAGCTAGAATGATAAAGGGACATTATGATCTACTCAAGGATTTTATCAGGGGAGTCAACAAAATTTGACTTTCAGAGACAATAGAGAGGACATGACAACAACCGACAGTGATTACGAGTGTCGATATGCAAAGAAAAAGGATCTAGGGAAGGCCTCACACCATAGTACTGGATACCTTCTGAAAGTGGTGGAAAAGACAATAATCAATGCTGAAGTGGCAGATCTCAGCATATATTCTGTAGTGCATCATATTTCAATCATCAACATGATCATGGTTCTAACGTTATTGGTGCATAACTCTGGTCCTTCCCGACTCGTTGCATAAGCTAAACTTGGCATAATGTTTCTGCTTTTTCTGCATAACCATTTGCACCAAATTTAAAGTATATGAAATTTTGTTCCAGTGCATGGTGGTTATTGATGCTGGTCATTTGGTCATTTGACACCATAACAATAGAGTGTTAAGCCCAAGGGAACCACTCAACAGTGACTTGCACCTTCATTGGTCAAAGACACTAGTGATGAACCTCTTTGTAATTGGGTACCCCAGCACAGTAGAACAACAAATGGAGTGGTGGCAGTAGGACTAGTAACATCCAAGTCATATCTGCAACACAAGGCACCACATCAAACGGTATGTCCTTTATTCAGGCATTCATAACGGTCAATTATAGTATTGAACAATAGCTCGACCATCCTCTGTACTCTGACCTGGTATAACGTTAGGCCTATTGAACATGTGGTATGAATTAATCTGTCCATCATCCATACACTGAATGTCTTCGCAGTACACCTGTTATCACTTTACATCACACAGCAACTCTTCTTGTGACACCAAAGACAGCATGTGATATGACTTAGAAACCCCCACTGATGCGCAGCTTCTGCACATTCAGTCAAGGACAGATGGCAGGCTAGATGTGTCTGAGAGAGCACGTAAGGCCATTGCTGCACTTGATAATGCATGCTTCGGGGAAGCTCCTGTAAATATCACCCAGGAAAGCTCTGGTTGGAACAATCAAATTACTGTCAGTGAAGTCACTTTCCGTCTCATCTTCCTTCAAGTTGTGCCCTTACACATGCATGTTTACCAGAATTTTGGCTCCTTTGGGAGATGCCTACATATCAAACTGCTTGAAATTGTTATCAAAGTCCAGCTTCCAAATAATACTGACCTCCAGTCTCTCAGTAATCAGGTCGCTCAGCTAGAAGCTGACATTAAGAACGTACAGCTTATGGGACGTGACGATGTGCCAGAGCCAAAGGATCGAAAGACAAGTGACTTTCACAATCAGAAATTGGGCATTCCTGACAGCCTGGGGGCAAAGTCGAATAATTCTGGGGTGAGATCACTGCTCATCCACTTCTCTGTCACACTAAATAATTTTGTTCTCAGGAAACAACTTGCGAGCCTGGGGGAACAAATTTTGTAAGAGGATATTACTTGCCTTTCCCAGAGCTTCTAAAGTGCAAACATTCAAAGCAACAGTGAATGGGATTGAATGGTACCATGAGCGACTTTGCAAGAACAATGGTGAGTTACTGGTTTTATTTCAAATACACACCAAGTGACGGTGGTCTGGGGGGGTGGTCCAGCATGACAAGTTCAACAGCTATGAGACGTCATCGAGGCTTTTGGCAGAGGAGTTGGAAAGTCTCTCCATCCAATTGCCTTATAAAATAACTGATGAGCCATGCAGACTAATGTCCGTTGGAAGCTTTTCCTGCCATCCTTAGCCTCTCCTTTTTCTTTGCAAGTTGGATCATCTCCAGGCAAATCTGAAATTAGTTTGGAAGAATTTTGCACCAAATATGACATTGATAATGAAGATTACTGGCGTCTTCTGATCTTGCGATACCGACCCAGAGATGAGGGAATAAAGGAAATGCAGAGCAAGCAGGCAGGCTTCCTGCTGTTTGCTTGGGAGCAATTTTTGGCAAAGCATAACAAGTTTGTCAGTGAAATTGGAAAGTCAGTGGGGTAATGGATGGGGTGTCTGGAAAAAGGATGTAGACTTCTGTGGGCCACAGCAGTAGATGGAAACATCAACAGTTCTGAACATTTGTGCACCCTGTGCCAGTTTGTAAAATTTGAATACTGTTCTTATGGTTACAAGCCTCCATCCCATGTCTTTGTCACGATTGCCGGACTCTTGTACCTTGGGTCCTGGCAACCTGACTGCGACACAGGGCTTCGGCTCACAGGGCTTCGGCTTGTTGGGGCCCACCCCAAACCCAGCTTATTACTTATATATTTTGAGGGATAAGTTCAAAAAGGAATATATATTATGAGTGTAATAGAGCTTCAGGGTATACAATATTTAAAGTATTTGTACCTTTTTCTGTATCTGGAAAGAGAACTCGAATTCGTTCTCCAGAAGTACAGCGGCTAAGTGCTACATAGAGTTGTCCATGAGAAAAAACAGGAGTATGTAAATCTAATCCAATATAAGTGACTGATTGTCCTTGAGACTTATTGATTGTCATTGCAAAAGCCAGTCTGACTGGAAATTGGCGATGTGAAAAAGCAATAGGAAGTTCTGCTGTATCTGCATTGATTGTGATGCGTGGAATAAAGACAGCTTTGCCAGCATTGTTGCCACTAAGAAGACGACATTCCAATACATGAGGACGAAATCGTGTGAGAATCATCCGTGTCCCATTGCATAGACCATTTGCTGGATCCAGATTGCGGAGAAGCATGAGAGGACATCCAACTTTGAGAGTCAGCTTTGCATGTGGCAATCCAGAGGCATTGAAATTTTGAAGAAACTCTACTGGATAAAGAGTAGTAGCATCATCCAACTCTTCCT
This sequence comes from Armillaria mellea, assembly GCA_030407055.1. Lineage (NCBI taxonomy): Eukaryota > Fungi > Basidiomycota > Agaricomycetes > Agaricales > Physalacriaceae > Armillaria > Armillaria mellea. Next base: position 169,720 of record JAUDZF010000005.1, read on the forward strand.
CTATTATCTTATCTGTACTCCAATAGACTGTTTCTTGTCCTGGAAATATATCCAAAACCCTTTGATTGATTTCATCAACATCATCATTGCGTCCAGAGAGAATTGTTTGTTCTAAAAAGAAGTGATCTTGAAAATGGCCAGCTTGTATGTTTGGATAAATATATCTGATAAGTCCAGAAAGTGAAAAGTCAGAAAGGCACATAGGAGCAGGAAGGGATATTGTCCGATCTTCAGTGAGCCCTTCACCTGCACCAACAGTGAGCAGCCAATGGGCAAATTTTACATTGTCAGGTGTTTGATCCAGGTGCATGTTTTTCTTTAAATGAATAACCTGGATGTGAGGCCATAATGGTGAACGTCAAAATGAAGCTGCAACAATCTGCTCTTGTGATCCTCATGAAACAACTGGCAAAGTCTGATGAAAGTCTCTTAAAATAAAAAATAATCAAAATTGTTAATCTATAGACACTGCATGGAAAATCAAATATTTGAGTCTCAAATATAGGATTCTATAACTATTTATTATTCCTAACTTGTAACCTACAATATAGGATTTATATAGAAACTTTTATATTTATATATGAGGGTTGATTATAGGAATATAATAATAATATTATTAAAAGAATTTGGTTAAAAATTAATGTAATATAAATCCTATATTGGACATTAAAATATAGAACAAATTTATGATATAATATTTAATAAAATTTTCATATATAAGTAAAATATTAGGATTGCATATATCACACTATTATAAATTGTATATAATTCCTATAATCTGTATCAAAATATAATATAGTTATAGAAAAAATATAGGATTTTATAATTGCAATATTTTAAGATATAATTATTATATTAGAGGCATATTCAAATACAAAATGTAGGAAATCATTATAATAGTGAATAAAATATATAGAAATAGAAGGATAATAAATGATTAAAGAAATAAAAACTTCAATTACTTAATACATATTAAAAATATACAAAATTTTTTTAAAAAGAAATTAAAAATATAAAAATATATAATCTAATTACAAAATGATATTACATAGATATAGATCATATCTTGATCATGATGATGTTAAAAAAAAATAACTGCAGAGCTTCAACTGGATCTGATCTGCCCACAAACTGGCAATATGATTTAAATATATCCAAAACGTAGGTTAATCAGTGTTGCTCTCCTATACCAGAGCTTGTGGGGGCAATGTTCTGGGAGTTGGTGTAGATCATATCCTGAATAATGATCCACATGTTGGATGACTAATAGGATCCAATCTGCTCACAAATTGCCAACATGCTTTGAATACATCCAAAATACAGGTCAATCAGTGTTTCTCTCCCACACCAGCACTATCAGGGGCAATGTTCAGGTAATTGGTGTAGATCATATCCTGAATAATGATCCACATGTTGGATGACTGATAGGATCCAATCTGCTCACAAATTGCCAACATCCTTTGAATAAATAAAAAATGCAGGTCAATCAGTATTTCTCTGCCACACCAGCACTGTCAGGGGCAATTGTCAGGTAGTTGGTGTAGATCATATCCTGAATAATGATCCACATGTTGGATGACTGACAGGATCCAATCTGCTCACAAATTGCCAACATGCTTTGAATAACTAAAAAATTCAGGGTCAATCAGTATGTTAGACCCAAACTTCATGTGACTTCAGACAGGTCTAGACTTCGGCTGTCTCACGTTCGGACAATCACCAGAAGAATGACTTGTGGTCTGATAGCTCAGTGAAGAAGGACTAATGTCTTAGTCAAGTTCTGTAGTGAGAGTAAAGCATGGTATAGATAAACTTTAGCTCGAAGCTGGGGATATACAGCGAGAGCTACACTAGTTATATAGGAAAACTGAAGTACTAAGAATAGAACGATAACTGTGGTTGTCATGCAGAGAACAATAGAAAGCAACAGGGTAGTCAGGCAATAGTCATGAGCCATAGTACCGTCATTGAGAACATCCGTTATGGTCATGGTAACTGTGGGTAAGCGCTTGAGATAAGATGAGATAGCGATAAGTGCTTGATAAGATAAGATAAGCAGAAAATCATAACATTACCCCCTTGTTAAGACAATCATCCCGATTGTCATGGCTCATCCTTGGAGGTGTCAAGTTGTCAGGAAAGTTCATTATTCCAATATTCTTCTATAAGGTCCTTCCACCGGTCGTTGTCTGGGTCTTTGACCCATTTTTGGAGCCCATCCTGTCATTGGGCTTTATAATAGACAATACTGTTGCGATATTCATGGTCGAGGATCATGGTGATGGCTTTTGCTGGATCGTTGATTACGATTTTGGCTATGTCAACTCGTCCTGTTTCTTGGATTTTGTCTTCATAGTCTTGGATCGCTTCCTGAGCATTCCCCATCTCTGTGTCTCATACCCATGAGTTGTGCTCTCAGGTCCATCCCTTCCACTTGACAAAGTAGTCTACCGTGTCCTGTGTTTTTTGTCCCTTCTTTCCTCTGATTTTCCGGGTCTGGGAATCAAGCACCTCCTCTACTTCATATTGCTCGTCGTCGTCAATGAGGTCAGGCGGAGGCGGTGGTGGCTTCTGTTGGTTTGGGAAGGCCGGTGGGGTGTACGGGGATAAAAGCTTCTCATTGAATCGTGGGTGGATTTTCCAGTGAGATGGAAGTTTCAGCTTGTACACCGAGGCTCCGGACTTTTCGAGGATCGAGAAGGGCCTGACTCGTTTGTCATCGAGCTTCTTTTTGGGTCACGGTAGATGAAGGTTTGTAGCATCGAGCCAAACCTGATCTCCGACCTTAAACTCGGTCGCCGGGCACTTCTTTTTGTTGTACTGGGCTTTCATCTGATTGGCAGCCTTTTGTAGGGCGGTCTGAGTTTGCTTGTGTACTTCTGCCATGGTCATGGTGAAGGTTCCGGCAGCTGGATTCAGGAAGGGAGAGGTTCGGACAGAGTCAGGGATGAGGTGTGGATTACGGCCATATAGTACCATGAATGGGCTCTTCCCTGTTGCAGAGTGTACCTGGTTGTTGTGGGCGAACTCAGCAATGGGGAGCCAGTCACTCCAGTCGTTTTGTCGGTAGGAAATGAACATTCGGAGGTAGCCTTCGAGTTCTTGATTTACTCATTCGGTTTGCCCATCTGTTTGGGGATGGAAGGCAGTGGATGCATTCGGAGTGATGTCGAGCATCCTGTAGAGATCCTTCATAAAGGTGGATACGAATTGGGGACCTCGATCGGAGATGATGACGGAGGGCATGCCGTGCTTTGTGTAAACATGGTCTCGGAGTATCTTGGCCCATCCTTCAGCTGAGAGCTCTATATTGCAGGGGACAGGAATGATTGCTTTAGAGAAATGGTCGACAATGATGAGGAGAGCATCATAGCCCTTGGACTCAGGTAGGCCAGTGACCATATCGACTGATATATGAGTCCATGGTTCCGATGGGATCGTGTTTGGGTGAAGAGGAGCAGCTTTGGCTTGTGTGCTCACTTTCGTTCGTTGGCACATCTCGCAACCTTTGACGTATAGTTCTACGTCCTTCTTGAGCTTCGGCCACCAGTATTCTCATTGGACGAGTTCCCTTGTCTTCTTGATACCTGGGTGTCTGGCGGTGATATGGTTGTGACTTTGGGCAATGATCTCTCCTTGGAGTGCATGATTCTTTGGGACGTAAATTCGTCCATCGTAGAATAGAAGCCCATCCTTTTTTGTAATGCTGCATTCGTGGTTAAGGGAATTCGCAATTCCTTGGTCCCAGTCCTCTTGGCGTCGGAGAGCGTTTGTTACCTTCGAGTGCATCTCGGAAGTAGTTGGCATGATCAGGGTGCAGAAGTGTTCTGGCTGGAGAATGATGACATCATCATTGTCATCCTTTCCCTGGTCATGGTCGTCCCGCTGGGAAAGAAGGTCAGCCTTCTTGTTGGCAATGCTGGGCTGATGGTGAAGGACAAAGTGATACTCTGCTAGTTCAGTGACCCAGCGTGCTTGGCGTCTGTTCAACTTCTGCGGCTTTCTGAAATACTGGAGGTTCTGATGATCCGTCCAGATTTTGACATCTTCCATGGCTCCCATGAGATAGTGTCACCACTCTGAGAGAGCGAGCATGATGGCGAGCAACTCTTTGTCGTAGATTTCATAGTTTCGTTCTGTTGCTGTGAGGACTTTGGACATGAATGCTACTGGTCGCCATTTCCCTTCTTGTTGTTGGCTAAGGACGGTGCCAATGGCTCCATCGCTCGAGTTGGCTTCAACCTTGAAACGGCCATCCTCTGTCGGGATGGCGAGCACAACGTCCTCTGCCATCTGCTTCTTTAGCTGTTGGAATGCCTGATTTTGGGCGGCTCCCCACATCCACTCCGCTTTTCCGGTAAGCTGGGTGAGCGGTCGGACAATCTTTGAATAGTTGTGGATGAATTTTCGATAAAAATTGGTGAATCCAAGGAACAACTGCAGCTCCTTCTTCTTGGTAGGTGTTGGCCATTTGGTGATTCCGGCGACTTTAACCTGGTCCATTCATACTGAGTTTTCACTGATGATTACTCCCAAGTACTCAGTTTCTAGTACTTCAAACTTGCACTTCTCTGCCTTTAGGAACAGTTTATTTTCTCGAAGGCGTTGAAGGATGTGACGTACGATTCGGCGATGTTCATCAAGATCTTTGGTGAAGATGAGGATGTCGTCGAGGTAGATGGTAACCTTGCCTTCGGTGATTAGGTCCTTGAAGATGTCGTTCATCATCCACTGGAAGGTGGCTGGGGAGTTTGTGAGGCCGAAGAACATCACTGTGGGTTCGAAGAGTCCTCGGTTCATTCTGAAGGCAGCCTTCTCCTCATCTCCCTCCTTGATCCGGACATTGTTGTATCCCCAACGAACATCAAGCTTGGTGAAGTACTTGGCACCTTGGAGTTTGTCGATGAGCTCTGAGATGAGAGGGAGTGGGTAACGGTTCTTGATCGTCATCTCGTTTAGCTTTCAATAGTCCTGGACAGGGCGAAGTGAACTGTCTTTCTTTTTTACAAAGAAGGGGGATGCGAAGGGGGACTTGGATGGGTGAATTCGCCCTGACTCCAGGTTCTCGTCCAGGAATTTGTCCAATTGTTCCTGTTCGTTCCAGTTCAAGGGATAGACCTTGCAGTTGAGCGTGGACTTGGCGTTGGGGACGAGCTCGATGGCATGGTCCCACTGTTTTCGTTCAGGAAGGTCATCGAAGTTTTCTTTCGAAAACAAGTCGCGGTACGAGCGGTAGTGCTTGGGTACCATTTCTTCGAAGGTTCTCTTCGGCTTGTCCATATTGGCCTGGGCCGCTAGGTCATTTGCGTGATGTATGGCGCGAATGACGAGTTCTTCCTGCATGTTAACAGCAAGGATGGTTTCCCCCTCCTCAAGCTCTTCATCCCATCGGTCATCAGGGTCTGCATCAGGGAGTGGGAATGGGTTCTTCGTGCATTGGCAGCGACCGAAGATGATCGTGCCCGTCTTCCAATTGATAACTGGGTTATGGTGTTTGAGCCAGTCGTGGCTGAGGTAAAGATCCTTTGAGCTGAGGTCGGTGACGGCTAAGTCAATGCGTTCACTGTGGCCCCTGATGGTAAGGCAGAGTTCCATGAATTCGGTGATGTTTCCTGCTTTATTGCGGGTTCCATCGGCATTGTAGACGGGGATGGGGGTGGTGGCTTTCCTTGTGTCAAGCTGGTGACTCTGGACATAGGAACGATTTATGGAGCTGCCTGTGCAGCCGCTGTCTACGAGGGCGTGGGTGGTCAAGGTCTGATCATTCATGGTTGTTTCGAGCTGGACGCCAAGTGTAAAGTCTCAGCCGGTTGACTTGGTGCCCCTGATATAACAAATCGGCTGTTGGAGCTCATATAGCTCTTCTAATGCAGGTTCGCCTCCTTGCTTTAGTCCATTGATCAGGTCGCCGACGATCTCGCCGATGCAGTCTCGGTGTACCCAACAGTGGAGGGCAGCTTTTGCTTCACTGTCAGTGTGGGCTTCGCAAATGGCCTGAGGGTCCATTCTGCGCCAAAGGGCTTAAGCCAGCGGTCAGGCGGAGGAGTCGGGGGTGTTTGATATGGAAGGGGGGATGCTCTGATGGGGTAGTACTTGGCGTCAGACTTTTCCTGGGCAGCACTTTCTTTCTGTTGTTTCGCCCACCATCTTTGGTAGGCCATGTCATCTTCTTCGTCGGGGACTTCTACCATGGTAACGGCTCGCCCCCTTTTTACCGCCTGGGCGCTAGCGGGTCCAGTTCCTGCGGCTTTCTTGTTGTCCTTGGCCGGTCATGCGTCTTCATCGGGGTTGGACGAAGGAACGGTGGTAAGATGCCTACTTCCAGTCTGAACGCTAGGGCTAACCCTTCGAGGGTCGGGGGGCTGGTCTGTGAACATCGCGTTCTTGTCGCATGAACCATGACTGCCATTACCTACTAGCGCCAGCAGTCAGGTAGGGTTGTGCTTTGTTCCTTTGTTGCCTCCGACTCAGGGATTCATTTGTTTCTGTTCTGCTCCTGCTTGCGTCTTCCAGGAACACTTACCTGAGGTTCCTGTGGCTTTGTAGGGCCGCTTTCCAGAGCCTTTCCCCGTGAGGGTATTCAAGCTCTGTTTAGCCAGTCCCACAGAGGTGTTCCCCCCGAGGGGTTCACATGTGGGCAGTTCCCATATTAGGGGTTCTGGCGAGTTCAATGGGAGGCTCTCTGCCAACTCCGAAGAGTCTTTTCCCTGTTCAGCGTCAGAGGAGTCGTCCTCATCAGTGCTTGAGTCCAGGGTGTCCAGTTGTGCTAGGACAGCGTATCAGTTCAATTCTTTTGGTACTGGTTTGCTAGTCATGCGGGGGATGTTAAAAGCTGGTATATTCGAATGCGCGGTAGATAAAACACAAGATGTAACTAAACAGATGTCATAAGCCCCACCAGGAGGACGAGAAAGCACACCAGTACTTGAGGAGGAGGTCGTCGAAGGGGAATTGAGCCCTTGATGACCTAATCTTTTACCTCCTCTATCTTTGACCCTGTCTCCGGTTCGGGTTTCTGCTCCTGCTCAACTACTACTAGTGAGTGAATGTCCTTGAACTCTCTCCTCTTTGGGCAGTCCTTCGACATGTGCCCTTTCTCTTTGCAGCGGTAACATCTTCCCTCCCTTCGTAGGATGTCTATGTCCATGGCTTGCCCCTGTCCTGCATGCGTGGTCCATCTCCTGGATCCGGCGTCTCTGCTGGGGGTCTTGACCTGTCCTGACTGCTTTGCCGGTGTCGAACTTGTGGCCCCAGCTGGTTTGCTGGGGCTTTGGTTCTGGTTCAATGGTCCGGGCTTATTGCCTTGTCGGTGGTCAGGTCGTCGCTCTTCAGGGCGACCAAGGGTTTGTTCGAAGATCATCTGTTTGACATGGTCGATGTAGAGTTGGGAGACGTGCTCTTTCCACTCAGGGTACGTTTCGGGAGTGCAGATGCCTTGATTGGCGATGGTTTTGGCATAGCTCTGTGGGATTCCCCACTGGATGGCTTGGACCATCTTTCCTCGTTCCCCCTCATCGTGTTGGAGCCCTGCCAACTTGGCCTGAATTTCTATGGCCTGGAAGAAGTCATTGGCGTTCCCACTGCCCATCCGTATTTCGTTTATTTTTTTCTCATGCTGTTGCTCAATGGCGGGGTCTGAGAATTGGTGGCAGATGAGATCGCAGTATCCATTCCAGCTCGGATACCGGACTCGTTGGGCAGTCACATCATAGAAGTCGGGTCTTCGATACACCCACCAGTCTTTGGTGGGTCCTTTCAATAGGGAAGATGCGAGTTGGATTTTGATCGAGGAAAATGGGAAGTAGACCTTGAAGGAGGCGAAGTAGGAGTCACAGTCCCCCAGGTAGCGTTCAATGTCGTCATGGGCCCCCGCGAACTTGTCCGGGAGTTCATGCATTGTTGGCCTTACCTGGAGGAATGGTTCCTGGACCGCCATGACCCTGACAGGCGGTGGGTGAGGTGGTCGGCCTGGTACTCGGGGTGGCTTTGGTAGCGACCACTTATCACTTCCACTGCTGGATGGTGGGGACGAGGGTGGCTTGTATTTTGCTTGTCATCCATGTCGTTGATCTGTTTGGCTAGATTGAAGCAAGTGGCCCTCCAGTGGTTGACTTCGCTGGTGAGGGTCTCGATGGTTGGAGGTGTCTGGGGTGGTGGGGGTCCAGTCGGCTGCTGGGTGTCTCTGGGCTGCTCGGGTTCGGGATCTACGTCGATATTTGACCCTGCCCCGGCCAGCAGGCGGCTTGTGCCTGGTTCGTGATAGCCATGATGCCATTGTCCGCTTCTCGGCGGGGGAATTCGTAGGGGCAGGGAGTCTGGTAGCGGTTCAGGGTACGGGGTGTAGTCTAGCGTATAGGGGCCGTACTGGGAAGAGAGTGTATTGGGGCCATGCTGCTCGGCCCCTCCAAACGTTTCTGTATCATAATTAAAAGTGTCAAAATTATTCCAGGACGTCCCTAGCCCTGGATTCTGCACGCTCCTGCTCATGTCGTCGGGCGAGTATGAGTAGGAGGACTTCCATCTCTCTTTCTTCTTCCCTTGTCCTCTCTCGTATCCCATAGATTCGATGGCCGGCGGAGGTCGGGTATAGCTGGCAGTTGAGATTGGCGTGTATTCGGGCTCGAATGGTATCGTTTCTTCCCCTTCGAGGAATGTCATCTCCCCTGTTGATGGCCAACCACTCATCCATATCTGGGCAGATGGGTGAATGCCAGCCTCCTCGGGCCTCGAGGTCATTGCGCTGTAATTCCCAGGCTGTGGACTGGGCGGGCCCGAGTATGTCTCTGTCTGCCTGTGAGAGGGCGGGCCAATCATAGTCCACACTTCGCGGGTTGAAGGGGTCATCGGGGTCATTATGTCCAAGGTCATCGGGCCCGTCGTTTTCAGAATCGGGGGAGGGAGTGCGAGGGGGAGTGGCGGGCTGTGGTTCAAGGGGGAGTGCCTCTTGCTCGGGGGAGTGTAGAATGATCGGGAGGATGGGCCCTCGCTCATCGGTGTGGGGCTCTTCCTGGGAGGAGGGATGTACTGTTTCTTCGTCTTCTTCTTCATCCTCTGGGAACTGCTCAAAGGCGCCTCGGAGTTCCCACTCGTTTCCGACGACTTGGATTCGGAATCCTTCGAGGCTGATAGGTCTTTCTGGGAGAGCAGGCTTGACATAGGCTGGCAGGATACTCGCCTCGTATCTCCCAAGAAGGTACCAGCTGAGGTCGTAGGCTTCCTGAGCAGTCGGGGGCCTGTCTGTGATGATCTGTGGCGCTGGAAAGGGTTCATCCAGGGGGATGGACTCGAGGGTGGTGGTGTCTGGGGACAGGGTTCGAGGGGCTCCTCTTGGTCGGCTGGGCCCAGGGGTCGCATTCCTGGAGGGGTCCTGCCGAGGCAGGAACTTGTCACTGGAGTTGGCGGTGAAGCCGGCTCGTTGGGTGACATGGTGGATGAGGTCTTGCTGTGAGACAGGAACAGGTTGTTTGATTTGAAAAGGAGGAACATAGTTAGTGGGTAGTTTGGGTTGGGGGCGACGTTCTCCTAGGCGATGGAAGAACTGTCGTATTTCTTCCTCATATTCGAGGGTAAGGGTGATGATGGAGAAGATCACTAAGGATCCTAGAATAATGGAGATGGCAATTACGATGGCTTGTTCGAAGTTCTGCATGAGTTGGTTTCTTCGCAGTGAACGGTGAAGAAACCAGAAGGAAGCTTTGAGCTAATTGTTAGACCCGAACTTCACATGACTTCAGATGGGTCTAGACTTTTGCTGTCTCACATTGATGAGCCTAGACTTCTGTGGCAACGGCAAAACCAAACTTGGGTGGAGTATGGAGAATAAATGTGTGAACACGGCAATACTAGGATGATCGTGTGTGCGAGTGGGTTCGGGGCACCTCCGTGCAGTAAATCAAAGCTTTAAGGGTGCAAAGATACGCTTGGACTATGCAGTCAAGCAGATAATACAACGTGAGTGTCGAGGAATCGAAAGAATGACTGTAAGTCATGAGGTCTCGTAGAACGAGAGGGAATGGCGCCTGATATGATGTGAATATCAAGAAACTGTATTCTGAAACAGAAATGGAGAATGAGACTCGAGAAAACGTGCTCAAGACATTAATACGAGTGGGGAAACGAGAGGGAAATGCCTGAATGATACGGCAATAGATCGAGGGACTGGCAATGCTGGGAATAAACGTGCTGGTCAATCGAATAAACGTGAATGAGGTGCTGAAACTGGCTGAAACTGATCCTAAACTGGATGGGCTGATATGGAAACTGGGGGTGAACGGTACTGGGCTGAAAATGATCCTGTCTGATGTCAAAAACTTATCCTATAATCCACACTGGGATTTCCTATACTGAAACGATTGCTGAACTGGTCCTATACTGATACTGATCCTAAGTCTGCTCTGAGACTACCCAAGTGGGCGACGATGACGATGGTGAAGGTGAAAACTGGTAAAACGGTCCTATCTGGTGAAGTTGAAACTGGTGCTGCCTATAAAGTAAATGGGGGGCGAGGTATGGCGTGGTCGATCACGTATTGGCACAATATTGATGTGTACCAATAGTGTTAAGAGTAAAGAGGGACGGAAACGTCTTCTTCACAGTTAAAGAACCGTGGAATAACTCAAGCAATACTGCGAGTTGATGTGCAATCGACTATATGCGATGCAAGACGAATATTGCCATGAAACAACGAATAAATGTATGGTGATCCTATAGAAACAATGGACGGATTCATAGAGATTTGCTGGTCTGACTAGTTGATTTATTGTCGGTACATGCAGCGAATACGGTGTATGATGGATTGACGTGTATGAGAATCAATACAAGTGTAGTCTGGTGAATGAGGGTGTACCCACTGGGGTCGAAAAGTACTGAATGCTATGGTAATCTATGTTTTTATACTAAAGTCCTACATATATTAATAGAATCTCAAGCAACTTTTTACTAAGGCTGTAAGGCCTTAGCTGAGTAAAATCCTGAATAAACGTGACCTATATCTGTCAGCTGAAGTATACAGCGTTGTTCAAATTGCTGTGCTTGGTTAGAAAACGTTCTATAGTGGAGTCCAGCTATCGGGCCGGTTCTTGCTGTTTCGACTGCATGTGCTGCAGATTGTAAAGACATGCTAGTGTCGCTGAGGTCACCCAATGCATCTCTAATGACGTGCCAACTTGGCAAAGTAACAGCTTGAGTCACCGTAGTTCTGGAGTATCCGTGATAGGTTGATATCTTTGATGGATGAGTGCGGTGATAAGTGACGTTAATAGGGTCTAGCGATCAATGATGCGTAGCGACGCGCTTTGATGTGGATGCAGCATTACCATATATGATCAGGGGCCCATTGAAATTGGTGTTAATGTGTCCGTAATGCCATGAAGTGTCGGATTTCAAGATGGGATGGATAACAAATGTGCGAGGACATATTGCCATGATACAAAAGTGATATTGCTGTGTCAGCAATGACTGGTTTGGTGAAAGTCCATCAGGTGGACTGGGTGTAGGAATTAAGGGTAATTTCACAAAATTCTGAGGGTACAGAGTCTGGAGGCTCATCAGCATGCACAGGTTTCACAGTCTTGGATGTAAGTTTGGACATCCTTCCTGACCTTGGGCCACCAGTAGTCCCTAAGGATGAGCTCCTTGGTCTTTTCTACTCCAGGATGTCCTGCTGTGATGTGGTTGTGGCAGTGCAAAATGATTTCTCCATGTACTGCTTGGTTGCGGGGAACATATATCCTCTGATCGTAGTAGAGGAGTCTGTCCTTCTCCTGGATGCCTTTCTTGTAGTTAAGCAACTTGGCGATTCCTTGATCCCATTTCTGGTGATCTCAGGTCGCACTCTTGATGCACTCATGAGACTCATCAATGGTAGGCATGATAAGAGCCTGGAAGTGCTCAGCTTTAAGGACTACAATTTCATTGTTATCGTCCTGTCCTTGGTCATGATCTGCATGTCAAGAGAGGAGATCTGCCTTTTTGTTGGCAGTCTCCAGCTTGTGGTGGAGAGTGAAGTGATACTCAGCAAGCTCTGTTACCCATTGTGCTTGTTGACGGTTGAGTTTCTGAGGCTTTTGGAAATACTGGAGGTTTTGGTGATCCATCCAGATCTCTATATCAACGGTGGCACCCATGAGGTAGTGTCTCCATTCCTCGAGGGCAAGCATTATGGCAAATAGTTCCTTGTCATAAATCTCATAGTTTCGTTCCGTGGCTGTTAAGGCTTTGGACAGGAATGCCACTGGTCTCCATTTTCCTTCCTGCTCCTGGGACAGAACAGTGCCGATGGTGCCTTCGCTTGCATCTGCTTCCACTCTGAATTTTCCAGTCTTGGTCAGGATTGCTAATACAATGTCTTGTGCAAGCCGAGCCTTAAGCTTATCAAAGGCTTCTTGTTGCGCAGTTCCCCAGGTCCATGCTTCATTCCCGGTGAGACGCATCATTGGGTGTATGATTTCGCTGTAGCCCTTGATGAAGCATCGGTAGAAGTTAGTGAACCCTAAGAAGGATTGGAGTTCCTTCTTTTTGTTGGGGACAGGCCACTCGGTAATTCCTGTGATTTTGACTTGGTCCATATGGATGGAACCTTCGCTGATTATTACCCCAAGGTACTCTGTTTCCAGTACCTTGACCTTGCATTTCTCAGCTTTCAGGAATAGCTTGTGCTTCCTGAGGAGTGTGAGAACTTTGCGAGTGATCTGTCGATGCTCTTCTAGAGTCTTTGAGAAGATCAGGATGTCATCAAGGTATACAGTAACCTTGCCAGAGGTGATGAGGTCTTTGAAGATGTTGTTCATCATCCATTGGAACATGGCAGGAGAATTTGTGAGGCCAAAGAACATGACAGTGGGTTTGAACAGGCCGCGGTTCATTCTGAACATGGCTTTCCACTCATCGTCTTGATGCAAATGTTATTGTATCCCCATCATACATTGAGCTTGGTGAAGTACTTGGCACTTCCCAGCTTGTCCATGAGTTCGGCAATGAGGGGCAAGGGGTAGCAGTTTTTGATGGTCATTTTGTTGAGCTTTTGATAGTCTTGGACTGTAAGACCCAAACTTCACATGATCAAAGACTTGGGTCTAGGTCTTCGGCTGTCTCGCATTCAGACAATCACTGGAGAGATGACTAGTGTCTAGGACTCTGAGAAGAGGTGGGCTGCTTTAGAGCTTGGCTCGGTAGAGAGTGAGTTGGTGTAGATGAACTATAGTTCGAAGCTGAAGTATTACAGTGAGAACTGTGCTACTTATATAGGTTTCTGAGTCTGTCTAATAATAGTAAATAGAGTCTGTTGTACATGTGGTAAACGTCCTGCCTTAGCGAGGTGCAGTAGTCCGGCTGTGGATAGTTCGGTAAAGGCATGGTGTAGGTGCTTTGAGTGATAAGATAAGCAATAAGCACCTGATAAGATAAGATAAAGCAGAAAAATCATAACATGGACAGGGTGTAGTTTCCCATCCTTCTTTTTGATGTAGAAGAAGGGGGATGCCATGGGGGATTTGGAGGGTCGGATATGACCAGTGGCGAGGTTCTCATCAAGAAACTTGTTGAGCTCCTCTTGTTTGGTATGGTTTAAGGGGTAGACCTTGCAGTCAAGGGTGTTTTTTGTGTTGGGGACAAGTTCGATGGCATGGTCCCAGAGTTTACACATGGGAAGTTCATCAAAGTTTTCCTTTTCAAAGAGGTCTGCAAAATTGTGGTATGCAGGGGGAACCATCTCTTCAAAGGTTTTCTTCTCCTTCCCTTCATTGGCTTTGGCAGCAAGTTTGTTAATCTTATGAATGGCACAGATTTCAATGGCTTCTTCAAAGTCAATGGCTAGGATGCGGTCACCTTCTTTGAGTTCCTCATCCCACCAGTCATTGGGATCTAAGTCCAGTAAGGGGAAGGGGTTTTTGGCACATTGGCATCTGACAAACATGATCTTGCCAGTGCTCCAATCTATAAGTGGATTGTGGTGAATGAGCCAGTCATGACCAAGGAAAATCTCTTTGGAGCTGAGGTTGACAACTGTGAGATTGATCTTTTCACTGTGGTTGCCTATGGTGAGCCTCAGTTCTGCGAATTCTGTGATTTCTCTGGCCTTGTTTTGGGAACCATTGATGTTGTAGATGGGAATGGGGCTAGCAGTTTTGTAGACAGGGATCTTATGGGTTTTGACAAACTTACTATGGATGGAGCTGCCAGTACATCCACTGTCGAGTAGCATGGTGGTGTCGATGGTTTGATAATTGGCAGTTTCAACTTGGAGCAGAATTTTGAGATCTTGCTTGGAGGTGGTCTGGGAATGGATCAGGTAATGTTTTGGCTTCCTTAGTTCATTCAGCCATTCAAGCGCATTTGCCTATTGAGCATGGCAGAGCCCTTCCAAGAGGTCATTGACTACTTCTTTGGCCCTGGTCCTGTGTATCCAGTTAAGGAGCACTGACCTGGTGACAGATTCGTCTTTGGCTTCTTGGATGGCCCTCCATGTCCATTTGGTCTTGAATGGCTTCATCCATCCTGGTGGGACCTTCTCAGCTTTTGGCTGGGTCTCCTCTGGTGTCAGGGATATATGAGCCTTGGCTTGCTTTGCTTGGTGGAGGTGGAAGGCAGTGTCATCTTCTTCGTCCAGGACTTCAATCATGGTTACCTTGTGGGGGCTCTCTGTCCCATGCCCCAGAGGGTTGGACTCTGTGGTCTTGGCCCTTGGTGGGCACTTGAGATCCCCCGCATTGGTCCTTGCAGGGAGTGTCTTGGCCTTTGTAGAAGGCGCTGAGTCTTTCGGCTTCAGAGGCCCAAGGGCATCCTGCTTACTTGACTCTGACCTGAGTCCTAATACTCGTGTGGAGGGCTCCAGTGCCACCTGGCATGTCCCCTCCCCTACAGCAGGCTCAGATGTTATTTTGGGTGGTTCTTTACTTTCTGGGATTTGAACAGTTAAGGCAGGTATATTTGAATGCATGTTAACATGGAGAGCAACTACAGAAATACTATAAGTCCAACCAGCAATATTGTTCTTTGTACCAGATAAGTCCTTTGCCAAGCAAGTAGAACCACTTACTTCTTGGCACCATCTTTTACCTCCTCAATCTTGGATTCTGTTGCAGGTTCCATGGTCGAGACCCTGACTTCCTCTTTCTTCTTGTTCCAGCTCTGTAATGGGCAATTTTTGCTAATATGTCCTTTCTGCTTGCAACAGAAACACTTCCCCTCTGATCTAAGCGTGTCAATATCTATCAGCTGTCCTTGGCCACCATAGACAGTACCTGTACCAGTCTTCTTGTTGCTCAAGGAACTTGTGGTGCCAGTACTAGCCTTATTGGTGTTCGTGGTGGGGTTGTTATTTCTCGGGGCAAAAGGGGTGTGAGTAGGGCGGCCGAGGCCATCTTCAATTGCTTTGTGCTGATGGGTGATGTTCATGATAGTGATACATTCCTTCCATTGGTCATAGGTTTCTGGCATGCCGACCCTGATGTCTAAGATTATTTTAGTGTAGGAGTCAGGGACACTGTGTTTGACAGCGGCGACCATGTGCCCATGGGCCCCAGTATCACCTCTGAGTCCCACTTGTTTGGCCTCCTTCTCAAGGGCCTGGAAGTAGTTGTCGGCGATCCCTTTGCTGAGGCAGAGGTCATACATCTTTTGCTGGTGGATTTCCTCTACTGCATGATTGTGGAACTTGTCATGGATCAGCTGGCAAAAGGCATCCTAGCTTAGGAGATGGAATTTTTTGCGTGATTGGCTTCATCTCTCTGTTAATGCCATCACCCACCATTCCTCAGCTTTTCCAGTGAAGTATGAAGAGGCAAAGGCAACCCAGTAGGGGTCATGTACTTGGAAGTACATTTCACAGTGGGTGAGGAAGCGATCGATGTCATCAGCGTTGCCTTTGAAGACGGTGGGCTTTCACATCAAATCCAGCTTGCATCCTAACCAGGGGGCATCCTCGGCTATCTGCCTGCTGGGGTTGGGCAGTTTATCATTGGAGTCATGTGCTTTCTTGGGGCCCCAGGGTAACGACCAGCTATCTGGGTCCCAGGCCAAGGGGCTGGCATAGCAGTCTGGGGGTGGTGAGCCCTTGATGGCTCCATCTGCTCTGGTCCACTTTGGGACAATGGGTGGCTGATTGCCAGTGTTTGAGGTTTTCGCTTTGTCTAATCCAGCTCCAGCAAACATTTGGCTCTTTCCTTTTCCTCGGCTTCTTGGTGCATAGGGTTGGGGTGGTGGGGAGAGAGGGAGGGGCATTTGTGGGAATAGAGGGCAGTAGTCTTCAGGCTCATTGTAAGGTCACATGGGATATTTGTTATTAAAGTTGTATACCACTCTCTCCATTGCACAATACTCAGTAATATTCTCTCACTCTGGATCCTCCAGCTTGAGGCTCTTCCAGGATCTCCCCATCTTCGAGGATAGGAAGGTCGGGTCCTCTGTAAGGACCAATAGATGACCTATAAAGATCTTCATGAATTCTCATTCCCACAGATTGGGAATCTGTTGGACCTTGAGCAATAGCATGCTGACTGATGGTGCTGTGCTGTTCGTGGGTGATATCCCGGGTGCCATGTTGAATGTGCTCTCTTCATCTGGACTCAAATTGTGAATTGAAGCAGTGGCCATAGATAAGACGTTCATCTTGATCGAGGGGTGGTGGGGCATAGTTGGTGTTAAGCTAGGTGTCAACCCACTGGCCCCTTTGCCAGTTCTCATTGTACCTTCGGAACTTGTCTTCCTCATACCACCGCTCCTCCTCCATGCTAACATTGCGGAAGTGGTTCCAATGCTGGTGGTCGGCAAAGTCCTCGTCATCCTCTCCTGGTAGTTGTGAGCTAGTTGCACAGTGGGCATTGTACTGTTGTTGCTGCTGGTACTGCTATTCATTATACTGCTGCTGATTGTGGATACCGAGGTGATGGAGGCGCTGGATGGTAATGGCTCATTGCTCTGGGGAGATGGGTCGAAGGGCTTTGGGATGGTTGATGGGGCAGATCTCGATGTCAACTTGGAGGCCTCAGAGGCAGGCAAGTTTGAGCTCACCAGCCCTTTCCCTTTCCCTGTTTGTGAAGTCGAGGATGAGGCTGGTGAGCATGATGGGCCTTGCTTGGTTAAGGATGGGGAGTGGGATGGTAGGGGAGTCTGGTCGAGTCTGACAATTTCAGATGTAGGTTTTGAACTCAGACTGTGTGGGACTCTGGGGAATATAGGGTTCATCGTCTTCGCTGTTGGAGAGGGTGATGACTGGGAGCTGGATGCTGCTCAACTCTGTGACCTCATAGAGCTCGAGGGAGTCTCTGGCTCAAGGAACTCCTTGGGGAGTGGAAATCTCGGTAGCTGTGGAGTTGTTGGTAGTGGTGGCAGTGATGATGGCAGGGACAGGGAATCCTGGGGTGGAGTCATGAATGAGGATGCTGTGTTCTTGCTCACCAATGTCAATTTCGACTTCCAGGATCTGAGCAACCCCAGAAGTTTCCCTATTTTTGGGATCACATACAGACTTGAGCGATGAGGGGAAGGACATGACCGATCAGTGGGGCTGGATGGTGCCATAGCGGTGAAGACCATAAGGGGAAGGTAAAAAGGGACTGCTGGGAGGCAGGGGGCATGGAAGGTGCAGTCTATCCAACGTTGAAGTTGGTTTCACTGCTGATGATACCAAAAGATGATCAGCCACCTGGACCAATATAGAAGGTAGGAGAGGGCAGGGATCCCAACAAAGAGTGTCAGGAAGAAGGCAGTTATGATTCCGGTGCTGGTGAATGATGTGGGCATTCAGTTTCAACAAGTGTTGGTGGTCGCTTGGAGAAAGGGAATGGAAAGCTTCAAGCTAATTGTTAGACCTGAACTCTGGGTAAACCAAATAAGAGTAAACCAAGGGCTGTTTCACATTCGAACAGTCACCCAAGGAGTCTCTGTGCTGAATGGCTACTAAGAGCATCAGACTAAGGTCTTAGTCTGAGGCTGAGTCGACTAGCTAAGTTTGGTGTGATTAAATTTTAGCTCAAAGCTGGGGAATATACAGCAAGAGCTATGCTACTTATATATGAAAAGTCCTGTGCTAAGAATAGAGTCTTTGTCCATGGTTGTCGTGCATGAAACAAGGCAAACCATGAGAAGGGTGAGCATTGGTCACAAGCCATAGTGGTCCATGGTACAAATGCTGATGCGGTCTGTTATGTTCATGGTTACAATGATAGGCACTTGAGATAAGATAAGATAGTGATAAGCACTGGCCGATAAGATTAGATATGTGAGAAAATCATAACAATAACTATGTAGATTGTTGTTTATTAACAGGTACATTCAATACAGTCTTTTACAACCATTTGGGTGAAGACTGAGATTGTTGTTTATTAACATGGATGTCTATCCAGTGACAACCACCAGACCATCTAAAGACCTGCATCTGGTCCATGTGTGTCTATCCATCTCAGCCTGGCTACTTCAATGTCTATACAAAAGAGGTTTGTGAGTTACTTGCTCAGATGTTGATTTCAAAATCACTCCCTGTATTTCTTTGACAGAGTATGATGTAATTTCAAGTCTAAATAATGGCTCCTTCTACTACTACACCACACTGCTGGGCAAATGTCAGCTGGACATTTGATCGATCTTATTTGAGTGTCATGGCAGACCCATCACAATGGCCATGCATGGATGCCAGGCTGGAATTGGGATTGAACTTGGCAGATGATCAGGAAATGCACAAATGATTTTCCAATGTCTTAGAGTCATATATAGCAATGACATTGTTTGTGAATGCTTTTAATTCATCTGGCCCCAGACATCAGAGTGACACCCTGAATACATTGGATTGATGTTGAATGAATCATTGCCATGAGGTGATTGATTTGTCTTGCAGTTATTCCTCAAGTCATATACCAGCATTGTTGGCAACATCTGAAGATCACATCTCCAGGCTCCTCAAGAGCCATAGCCTATGTTGAATTCATGTTGCACTTATATCTTGGCAACAATGCTGTGAATGCTGCTCCAGTCTCCAGTTCAGGCTCCAGATTCCTCTGTATGACAACTCTGTGATGTGATGCCAGTGATGAAACTCAAACCATTTTCAAGATATCAACAATATATTACATTGTATTTTGTGGTGTGGTTACAATCACAAATGAAGATCAAGACTTGATAATTACTCCTGTAGCAACCATTTTTGAGAGCCAGTGATGCCGGTGCCCTTTGGAACTGACTTTGCATTCTTGTTGATGGTCTTGATCCACAGTGCAGCATTGTTGAGGCACAGAGTCTGGTGACCTTCACCCAATGGTTCACCATACTTCTTTCTATCTTCCACATAACAATGATTCAGCAAGCTATAAAAATAATTCAGTCAGTGATATAGTTATGCAGAGGAAGCCAGGTATTCATACTGTCATATGACTCTCTCCTGCCTCTCAGTACTGCTCGAGGGTGTTGTCCACATTGACCCAGAACTTCTCTTCATTAGTGAGATTGATCCTGCTCTCTGAACTCAGGAGGAATCGCTAATATGATATATCAATCAAGCCAATGATAGCAAAGAAATTGTTACCTTCTCCTTGAGCACAGAGCAGAATTGAGTGAGCTTTGCTCATATCTTACTTAACACCTGCATAACATGAGATGGCTCATTATCAGGAGGGAGACCTTGGACTTGTAATTCTTGCATGGTGCACTGTGAAAGCATTTAGAAATTGAATTCTTTGGATATGAGTGGAGGCAAACCAGAATAACTTCAGTGATAGGGCCACAATAACTGCTAAGATTAGGAGAGAGCAGAAATGATGTTAATGATAACACAATCAAGTGAAAGCTCTCATACATAGTCTCCTGGCTGTAGGTACAAGTTCAATACAAGGGACATGTTCAAAGACTGAGGTTGTGTAGCAATCTTCTGGGTGGCTTGTTCCAATGGCATTGTGAATGTCAAGATAAAGCAGAGTGTGGAAATTGTGCCAAGGGCCATGATGCCATTTTGTCAGCAGATGACAGACAAAGCACAGAGTGGCAGAGGTAAAAGCAAGCAAAGACATGGACATTGGTTGAAGGGTCTGACCAACGATGGATTGACAATGTGAATGATGTCAGTCTGGGCTGTGGTCCCTGATGTTGCTCCGATATTTCACCCCTTGCCATATTGACATCCACCCAAAAAATGTTAGATTATTGTCATTGCAACCAAAAAAAAAACATTGTCTGGTGACGAGGTATAAAAAACATAATTGGCCGACCTCAATTTGGCAAAGCCTTGGGTTGGCAGTGTACACTAGATGAAGTAGAAACAACATGAACAAACAAAGAGTTCTTAAATTGCCTTATCCGTCTGGTGTCTGTACACAGGTCACTTATGAGCGCTCGTTGAATCTACTCCCTGCATCAGGGCCCTACAGGCCTTGGTTATCATCATCAATGCATCATTGGGAAAAATTGCTGGCAATGGCAGTAAATCACAGATTGTAGCAACAGTGGGCAAGATCATCCAAACAAGAAGCTATTCCAGACACAGTTCTTCAAGACGTTGACTGTGTTCTTGCATAACTTCAGGTATGAAGCCATAACTTTGCCTTGGCCAAGGTGTTTGCGAGTTGCGCCGAGATACTTGTGCAGTTTGCAGCCTTTTTAAGTGTTAGTCGGGCCGTTGGTGTCGTAACTGTTCACTATTCCTTTGTGTTATATATATACAGCAGGACCACCATGGGTGGCACCGATTTCGCCCTTTAACACCAACTTTCATCTACCTTGCAACCAAGACTGAAATTACAGTGCTAGAATGTGTGAGTGTCTCATTCTCCATCCTGGATTTTGTTAACATACCACGTCCAGAAGGACTAGTAGCGATCGGCTTTACCATCGTCGGAGTGCTTTCAGCATCGCTGTACATGATTAGCATCACCATTTCCCTCATCTCTACTGGCACTTCAACTTTCTGTTCGATGCAAGTTGCCCATACGATACCCTATTGTCAATCTTACCATCACACCGATCCCGCATTCTCTTCGCAACTGCCTATAACAGAACCCGACACAGATCCGGCCACCCAAGAGGAGTCTGTGTCCTCAAAGAGCGAATTATATGGCTTCTCCCCTCTCCCTGGATATCTGTACATCGTCGAGAAGGACTTGCTTAGATCGATTCGAGACTTTGGCTCCATAATGCCAAAAGCCACTGTCCAAAGTTCTCTAGCGGTAAATGCGATTCGTGATTTGAGACAGCAGTCTGAAGAAGTCGGAAGAGAAGTGGAGAACTTCACTAGAGAGCTCAAGAGTGAAACTGATACGTATGTCCCCCTCTTCAGAGATTATCTCTTTGTTCTAAACATCATAGACATCTACTGAGTTACAGATGAATGCAGGGGGAATGGCCTAGTGCTGCAGGCGTCAAACGAGCTGCGGAGCATATGGCCACCTCCCTAGATAAGCTTCAAAAGCATGCGACAGTGTCCCTTGCGAGACTGAAGACACTCATTCACCTCTCGGATGAGAGTTTGGAACAACTCTCTGGAGAAGCAGAATTGAGACGTGTTCATTATGACCTTCTTCTTTCATGATGGCTGCGAGGGTTCCAGTCAGATGAGAAGGAACAAACATGCAAGCGGCACTTGGATGCAATAGAGGCAATGCTGTCTTGTCACTTAGAGATTTCGGACTATCTTGCGCAAGCATCCCATGGCTTAGGGTCAATCCAAGCAGACATAGAGGCCCTGAAAGCCAAAAGCGAGCTCTTGGTATTACAAGATCTTCCTTTTCATGAAATGCAGGATCAGTGGGCAGGTTTAATAACCCTCAGGAGTTTGCTACTTGTCAAATGGGCTGGAGACATGGATTATCTAGGTGATGCCAGTGTAGCTGCTCTTAAAGCTGTTGGTGCGCGTGCCTATGCGACAATCGTAGAGCTCCAGGGCACTGATGAATGAATGTACTTATTATTAATGCTCAGATCTTGGTGATCCTACACACTACATACTCATAAAGTGCAATCCATTTTGTGGTAAACCTGCCTATATTACCGCTAGTCAAATGAATGTATTTGGAATAATTCACCATTGGTTGATGTCAACTTGCGCATCTGTGCCTAGACCCTTTCAGCAGCCCATGAAAAGCTTGCCAGATATACCTATTAAAAAAGGCCTGAACTAGATCTAAACACAGTGTCGGGCGGCATGCACATGGACCGTATGGACCCTGATGGCTCCAATTTGCAGGAGTCAGAGAAGTAAAGGTAAGGATTGGCACCAGTTGGCGGTAATCTTCATCGTAGATAAGAGGAGGTTAGACATGAGACGATAACAACTGTGAATCTACGAACTTTGAAGCACAGAACCGCAGGAAAAACGAGACTGACAGTGTGCTTGACACTAGGATTCATGTCTACCAACGATGCTTCCAAACATGATATCCTCAGCATCAGACTCAGTGCAAGGGATATACCACATATCAGTAGAAAACGACGAACGAAAAGAATTCACATTCAAATACCCATGCAGCCTGTAATATGGTTAACGGTGTTTGAGTGAGCGTTCTAACCTTGCGAATGAGATCAGGATATCAATCTTTAGCCTGGCGAAGTCCGGCTTTATGATACACTAGTGGAACTCGTATTAGCCAGCACTACTCAAGTGCATCACATGTGTGCTACTCAACGCAATGAACATTACACCCATTAATTTTTAGCGTTGAAGGCTATTTACATATGGTGTCCTTGACGTTCCCCCGGGGATTAAATCCTAATATAGAACCGCTTCTTTTCCTCGACAGCAGCTTTGACATCAGTGCAGGGCTGAGAGCACCAAAAAAATGAGGGTTTATAGATATCACCTTGGGGACAAAAGCATGGAGAAAAGTCGATTGTCAGAACCTGCAATGGTGCTGGATGGAACGCCTGTCGTGCAGGACGACTACCGGACCCAACGATCCGTATGAACATACATCGTTCAATAGAGTCTGAAATTCGATCGAGGCCCAGAGGCGGAGGGGGGTATGAGCGCTACTTGAGCTGAACCGGCGTATGCGCGTGCCATAGTTGAATCACATCCTTCTTCGCGTTA
The DNA here is from genome assembly GCA_030407055.1 of Armillaria mellea. Taxonomy (NCBI): domain Eukaryota; kingdom Fungi; phylum Basidiomycota; class Agaricomycetes; order Agaricales; family Physalacriaceae; genus Armillaria; species Armillaria mellea. The sequence goes on from JAUDZF010000005.1 coordinate 192,725, forward strand.
GTCGACTATCTCACCAATTTTCAATTCATAGTAACAAAGACCAGCCAAAGACAGCACCAGGTCTACATCCTATGATCCTGATGTACTCCAAAGCTATTTCCCGCCAAAAATGAGAGTCTTGCAGACAGTTTTGGACTGCAAGATACTTCTAGCCCAGCACACACACACACACACACACATTGGCCAGCGATACCTTATCGTGAAGTTTATTTGAAGTTTGGACCACTGCCTGAGATGCTCCAGAAGTTAGCCGAGCAGTCTGTGGGTCAGAAGTGAGTACCTTCTACCAAGCGGATGACAGAAAAATCTAGGCAACCCAATCAAGGCTTTACTGAGTCCTATGTTTATATTCATGAGGGCTGGTGATATATTGGAGTGTCGCAGGTCTGAGATGAGTATCAGGAGATGTCAACCATGTCGGAGGGCAGATGGAAACATGGGAAATCACATTTCGAACATCCAAGGGGGGGGGGAATAAGATTTAGAATTCCTAAAAAGGATACACTTGGAGGCAAGAGGAGAAGTATACCCAGAGACGAATCCGGCACATCCACAGATTCTTGTACCACCAACGTGATATGAAAGTCAACATGGAAAATATAATAGGCTGATATTTCTTCATCTACAGTTGACGCAATCCCATACACATGGGCACATCGTATTCAACGGCGAATAGTTGGTCCATGACTGCAACAAAGGTAAAAGCAGTGGCGAAGTGACATTCAAACTTCACGGTGGTGGCCACTTTGGAGCACGTAAATCTGGCTCCGCCCATTTTACTTCCCAAAATAGTTGCAAACCAATGGCAGGTGGCAAGCGAAACGAGCTAAGACTTCTTATCGAAAATGATATCGACCATGGATAGGCTGGTAGGACTTCATGCTTCGCCAGAAAGGGGAAGACAGGTAAGCCTGGGAAATGAGAGCCAGAGAAATTTCAAAGCGAAACATGTCGATTCATCGAACCAATACATCAGATCTCAGGCCAGCGTTGAGGATGAAGTAGATGCCTTATTCAGCCAAGACCCACATAAGATGTCCACCCAGATAGCATGGTTTACATGAGGAAAGCACTGATAAATCTGTAGAGTGCCAAAAGTAGCTTCAAATTCGGTGAGGAAGAGCAAGAGAAGCAGCATCATTTATATAATGCAGAGGGATTGTCCTGCCCCATCTCCAGCTAGAAGAGACAGGAGGAGATGAGAACAAATCAGGAAAAAGGAAAATGAGTCAGAAATAAACGTGGGAGAGGGAATATTCTAGAGAGGAAAGGAAGAAAAGTGGAGTTAAACAAATCGGCATCGAATATGATAAGCTCGGCATACTGTTGCTACAATCCACGATTTGCTGCCATTGCCAGCAAATTTTCCCAATGATGCATTGATGATGATAACCGAGGCCTGTAGGGCCCTGATGCAGAGAGTAGACTTGTCACTCAATGAGCACTTATAAGTGACCTGTGTACAGATGCCAGATGGATAAGGCAATTTAAGAACTCTTTGTTTGTTCATGTTGTTTCTACTTCGTCTACAGTGTAGTAGTAGGAGCCATTATCTAGACTCAAAATTACATCATACTCTGTCAAAGAAATACAGGGAGTGATTTCCGCTCCTGACATGCCTGAGTTTCTGCACAAATGAAATGCATAGTGGCACTGAAAAAATTTCTTTAGACAGTTTCCGTCTTGCCAGAAACAGAATTCTCCCCGCCAAAATCTGATTTCCAACAGATGGAAATGCGTCTAAGGAAACGTTTTCAGTGTAAAACATACGCGAAGTTCATCATTCATCTATGACTCGATTTGTGTATAATGTTGGAAGAAGGAATATGAGCTACAAAAATACAGGGAGCATACTAGCGCGCGCCAAAACAAACTTTGTGGCACTGCCGGACATCCGGCAACGCTTTACCGGGACACGTGCTACTTAACATTGTTGGCCCTGAAAGCTAGCCTGGTGAGCCGTCTTTATAATATACTCATGGAACTCGTATCACCTGAAAGCCATCCTCCCCCGTTAGCCCAAAATGTACGGTCCTAATGGATAATGTGCCTCTATTTGGCATGTGAGGGGGAGGAAAAGTTCGCAGTCATTTTCCCACCTCCACACTGGAGGAAAGTGGCGGATTGAATATCTGACAGCTCTCCTGAAAGTGTTAATACCACAAAGTCCCATGATCCTCAAAACCGTGTGTACTCCCCCCCCCCCCCATAACCCAACTGGTCATCCACGGCACGACCAATTCTCCCCTGTTTTAGCAAATACAGAATAGTTTCCCCCCCTCCCCCTCGTCGAACTAGATTACCCGTACTCAGCAAAGCCATGATAGATACTTATCAAATGTGACAAGAAAGATAAACGCATACCTAGACATCGACACCACGTACTATAGAACTCGAATATCGCCCAGTCGTCATAGATTGTACACATGGGCCTTGATGGGCCCTAGATACTTTAGACAAGATATATTCATTCATTCATTCAAACCTTCAAGAATTCATGTGACCGAGACCTGCATACGGCATAGGACTCGGAATGATATGGTTTACGCACCCAGATATCAGCTACAGGCATGCTAGACGTCTACACTACATCATTAGCTCATGAACAAAATATTGCGCACTTTTCATGCTGGCCATCCGTGGAATCAAATGTTCGAATCCAAATGAAAATCAGAGGTCAGTGGTGCCATACACAAAGAGAAAGGAAAACAGAGCTCACTACAATACCATGGTGGTGAAACGAGTGTCGTTTCATTGTCCTCGACTTGATAAACATCTGCTTCAGGTCAGCTACGTTTTACTATGGTATGTCTCTTTGGATAATAGCACGCTCGCTTGTTCACTAGGGTAAGCACAAGGATGATTTAGGCATCAAACCTGTTGTCGGATTCCGTCGGTTGTCGCCTTGAAAAGGTCAGCTCTGGCATTGACTTTAAAATCCAGGAACATACCACTCTTATTTGTTCTCCTTCGCCGATGGTATTGATGACAACCCAAAGATAAGTAGATGGATGGAATGGGCCAGTCACTAGAGAATCATTTGATTTAGACAGCCACGTAAAACCGTAGCGGTGCTGTGCCTTCTATTTGACAAATCAAAAGCGAGGGTGGCGTAAAACGAACATTGCCATCTGGAATACGACAAAAAACAGGCAAAGATGGCCCAGACTGAGAGAATCCAGTGGAAAACCGGATTGTAAATGCCCATGCAATAGAAAAGGACGTGTACACGGAGATGAAAACATTACGGTGACAATTATTTCACATATCAACTTGTATGATATAAGAATGATCCAAGAATGTGAGGAAGAGGTTTCCCTGAACTATGTGCATGAACACTGATCCTATGGAGACATGTGGTTTCACCACCCCAATTTCCTGAAACTTCGAAGAGCAACGTATGAAAGATTATGTCACCTTCCAACTGTATGACGCGAATATTGCTCTGTTGTGTGGAATTCAATGAACTCTGATGTTCTCCCAATTTCTGGAGCATCATTCCTCGAAGATTTTTGGGCAGCGCTGACTGGGGGCGAACGAAACGTTCTATTTCTGTGCGTTCAGAGGAGGAGTCCGGTGAACCGTCCAACAGTCCCCAAACAACGATTTTGAGGGGCGCTTGTTTTAACATTTCCTGAGGGAGAAGATGGGAAGAGGGTCGATGGAAAGCAATACTCCGAGGAGCCATAGGCTCCGATAGAGTTACGGCAACGTGCCTGTGCTGCCCACGGAAAGACCAGCATTGGCCGACCTCTCGGAAGTCCTCCTGGAACACCACGGAGGAAGGTGCGATGTTGAGAGCAGCGCTATCAACCCCCAGGTAGGCCATTTTCATGCGGGACATCAGACCGAGCTCATCTAATCCTTCTGTTTCAGAAGTTAGGGGGCGTAAAATCTTTGCACCGGCCTGAAGGAGGGCGTAATTGCGAAGGGGAGGGTCGTCGTACTGATAGATGTTTAGTAAGTATAAGGCGTCTTTGATTTGACCAGACGGACCGAAAAGAATGGCCAGTGGCACAGACCAGCTGCTATCCGCGCTAATGTGGTAGCTCCAAAGAGAGTGAGGACACAAAAAGAACTGAACTAGACGCAGGACGCAAATTGATTGTACATAAGTGAAAGATGACTGCATAGAAGCCTACCAGCAACATCACCAAAACCGCTTTCCGTAGTTCAGTCGTATGCCCGTCATGTAAGTCAATTACCAATTTCAATGTGTTCGAATTACAAGCAAGTCACTATCTCAGACTGTGCTGTGGACACGGGTGTTGCGGGAAGTGCGTAATTCGGGGTCTGCAGCAACTTCCCCCCCCCCCTTGGCTTGTCCTACGTGCAGCATCGCCATTTTACACAAACCTGTGGTCAATCGTCCACTTGCAGACATTGTTCAAGAGGCGCTTCAGGCTGTCGGCACTGACATTGACATGGACAATGACAGGGACCAAATTCAACGCCTCCTAGATCATCATTACTGAATAATAATATGATCCTATTTTCAGAATTGTAGACATTCCACAGTGCACTACATCAACTTATAATTAAGCTTGCAGAGTTATCACCCCATTCCACATGTGTCCGTATCCGCTCATCATAAGCTAGCACTATGATGCTACAGGTCATGCCTTCAGATGAGTGCTGCCTTCATCCTTGGGCTCCTGACCATGGGTCATCGTTGTCGACTCGCAGTTGGACTTCTCAGCCTGAGCAAGGGCTCGCACTGCCAAATAGTGACTGTTCCTTGCTTATCAGGCAGATCCGACATTGTTCCGCACAGGTTCATTGCAATCTGAGCCTATCTCCATGTGAATGTGTGACTGGGAGGGGCATACGTGCAGGCAGTGGCGGACGCGCACGTCGTAATCGATATCGTGCTCAAAACATTCGAAATCAATATATGAACGGTCCCACAGTTTGTGAGCACAGGTAAACTTGATATGGAGTAGCTGAAGACTTACCCAAAGCACGAAAGCCAAAGGCGAACAGATTTGGGGTGTATCGATGTGAACGAGGCCTTACAGCTATTTGCATACAGCTTGACAGTAGCCATATGTGCGTTGCACGAGAGAAGAGAGTAATGTGGACTTTGTTATAAATCATGGTTTATGAACTTCTAGATCATTAGATGGCATTTGTGGCTAGTTCAGGCCTATTGCAGCGATCTCGGAACCTCTTTCGTGCGCTTCAAGTCCCCAAAAGCTGGTTTATGACGAATGTCTAATTTTCTTTCATCATCTATGAAATGCCCCCGACTGACAAGCTCTACGCAAGCAGCTGTAAGTTGAACAGCTCGCGATAAACATGGGCCATCATGAGGATGCATCGCTGGGGCAGGACAAAAACTAGATGCTTGCACATGCCACTGGCTATGCAGTGCCAGGCCTACTCGGAGTCAGTTATTGTTTTAGTCGCAGCCTGCATTGTTTCAGTCGTAATGACGCGAGTCATTACCTTTTCTGTCTCACCGTTACTAGCGGTGTTCACTGCATGGTGCTCTTGAAAGCTGACCCTAAAACCTGCACTTGATGACGCACCTCACGGAATTTCATCCGCATACTACTCATTGAGCTTAAAAACAAGGTTGCTAGGCCCAAAATGCTTGCAACAATTCTTCACAGCTGTCTCGTCTGCACAGTTCATTGAGGCTAAATTGACGACATTGTGGCCAAAATCTTTCATATATGGATAAGAATGCCGAAAAAGTCCATTCGCGCTTCAGCTTTCGTTTATAGGAAGTAATGGCATACATGATAGTAGAGGCATGGCATAAAGTCAGAGATTGTATGTGAACCTTAGTATGATGTCCCTACGCAGATACTCCCGACCCATGTAGTCTTGCCTGACCCACAGTCTTCTACCTCTGTGTCCAAGATCGAGCGCGTGACTACTGCTGTGCATAGTGCTGTCACTCGCAAATTGGGATAGATCATGAAGGCTCCTGCCAACCTCGCCATGCCTCTCAAGAGCTTCCACGAGCACTTTGTTGTTACAAAAGTCATGCAAGCGAATGACAAGGCCTTCGGCTATGTTGAAATAACGCATGGCACCTTGACAGTAGCTATGGAGGGTAGATATCAACTGTGGCAAGTCGTCCAGGAGATCCACACGCATGGATGATGACCATGGAAGTCGCTTCAATATACAGAGCAGTGACTCAAGACCATAGGGTCCTCGCAGTTCAGCTATTAGCAGAGCCTCGGTGGTAACGAGGGTTGCATCAAGAAGAGGAAATGTATCCCTCACCCTTTGGGCGTTCAATCGCATGGAATCGTAGAATTCGCCATTAAGCAGTAGCATCCCTTCACCGACTGGTTGATCTGCTAAAACGCATGAACAGTAATCTAGGATGGTCGACATGAATGTCCATGATTTGACCAGAGGATGGAGAAAAGCGACTGCAGCATCGCAGAGAGGCTCAAGAATGGCAAATGTGGTGGGCTGTCGCGAAGGAACGCAAATAGCCACTTGAGTTATCAAGTAGTTCATGGCGTGAAAAAATGATGATTCCATGTCATGGAGACTGTCGATTGCCTCCCTCATCGAAAGTAAGTGATCCTTGGGGGCGCCCTTTGAAAACAAATAAATCTTCAGTCGATAATCAAAAAAATAAATAAGCAAACATACCTCAACGCCATCCTTTAAAACCAATAAAGACATGAAATCATCTCCAGTAGCGATTGCCTACGTTTCTTGACTTAATTGACCTTTGGAAAGCAGATGCGCACTTACCATTGCAGAGATGCAAACCTGAGATTGACTAGGTGAAGGAGAATGACGGAGGAGATACCGAAATCGTGTTTACATCATGGAGGTTAAACATTAATGGTCCGACTCTGAATTATCGATCAAACCGGCTGCTTCCGGAAATGACGATCTCAACTTTAGAACTTGCCCATTGACAGTGCTCATGGCTCAGCACTCGCTCATGATGTCATCCCTCATCGCTTCCATGCAGCTGCCGTTGATCAATTACAGCCTGAACATGCGTCTTGAAAATATCAACAGGATCATTCAGCCGCCTGCCACGACGTGTATATAAATGTTCATTGGGCTGCGCTGGTCCATACCATTCCCATTGCACTGTGATGAGTACCAGTTCGAAACCTCAGCCTACCACTACCATGCATATCGAGGAAGCTGAATTGGGGATTTCTGATCTTATTCAGTCTATGCCTCAGGCTCCTTCCCCAAGCCCCTTCTACTTGGCGCCTGATATGGATGAGATCGTGGCTAAGGAGACATGGGACTTGACACTGAGAGAGATCCTCCATGGCAACCCTCCAATGTCATATTGCTCATATCAAGAGCTTTCTGGCGCGTTCGCTGAGGTTCTCAGTCTTTTGGAGGAAACAACAACTAGCACGACTGCGAGGTGAGTGAACTTTGTCTTCTTCTTTTTTGATTCTTCTCTCTGACGTCAAAAGCTTGACGAGGACAACTTCAGGTCTCACCGCAATGGCAGCAATGCACCCCAACTTTGTCAACCACGGATGGAACCTCGACCATGATTGCCAAAAATTACTCACCCGTCTGTCCCAAGTTATTGGGAACAACGATACGGTGCGCTATACATGCACAACTGTCCGACAATGCCTCGAAGTTCTTTGCAAAATTGACTTCAAAATGTGTAAGCTCCGAATCCTTGTCAACGAAACACACAAGGTCAGCATAGAGTATATTTTGCAATGACTGACGATCAAGCTGATTTCATTTTCAGGATTCCGAGACCAATAATAACATTATCACTTTAGCTAGCAATCATCTTACGCGTTGCTGTTCAATGGCAGGGTTTCTACTGAGCAGTACAATGACACTTTACGCCGCGATTAGTGATGGTCCAAGCTGGTGTAAGATAGCTGGCGCTTCGCTCGCCTTTTTCCAAGGTACTGCCCTGTATGCTGGTGTGTTGATCATACTAGACCATTTTCAACGTTTACTCATTCATTTCTACAGGCACCAGTGCATCGGAATGGATGATTAGAGTCACTCAGGCTTCTTACAATCTATGAAGGCATTCGTATCTACTCATTTGGGCCTGGCGAGACCTGTCACAGCTGCTAAAGACTATTGCATTTGCTCGCGGCGCGCTGCCAGATATGCTGCGTGCAAGGAAATTCCTTCATTCCTTCCAAACTTCGGTATGAAAGTGCTGTCACTCAGAATATGCAACTGAAGAACATCTGTAGTTTCTCGGAGGAAGGTCCGAGTTTGTCAAAGTTGATATGAAGCATCTTTTGCCACGAAAGTCCCATCCGCTGATTGGAGTGGCACATGATATCAAGCAGGAGCAGCTGAAAGCGGTGATTGCTAGCTGGAATCATCTTCACACTGAACACCCCACGTCGTTGACGCTCCAGATTGGTACCATCAAGCCTTCTCCATCTTCTCTGCCTGTGCCTGAAGCTTCGTCCTCCGACTCTATACTATCTATACGTGAGAACCTTCCACCACATCAAACTGACCCTGTAATCACTGTTTCACCGACCATTACCCTTGACCTTCCTGGCCCTTCCACGGGACTCGTGTTAGAGTCTCTCGAATTCTGCAAGTCCCCGACCTCTTCCAGCACTGCGTCTCTTTCCGGTGATTGCTATGATGGCCCCTGCGCCATTAATCTTCCCTCCACTCGGGCTGCTGTCAGGAATTCTACACGCTCTCACGCAAAATATTCCAATATTGTGGGGTGCACGAAATCCGATGACCACAGCAGAAAAGGAATTGCGACCTCTTCTGGTGCTAGCTACATATCCTCCCCCCCTTCTTCTCGTGAGAGCGTTCGTAACGAATTTGTTCATCTTCGCACCAAGGAAACCGCCACTCCCCTTTCCATGTCCTCTAGCGCTAGAGTCAATTCTTCCATCGCTCTAAGTACCATCCCGGAACAAGAGTCTTCCACCTGCCACGGTGCGACTTTAACTAGTTGACAGCGATCTGTATATCACTCTCAGAGTGATGATGAGGATGATGCGAAGTCTCCGCCGTCTACCTCTCTGTCTTCATGGAAGGACCCCGACTCCGCAAAAAGCCGCTCCGAGCCGAAACATGGGAGTCGCTTGCATGGCTGCTCTCAAGAAAGTCAATGCCGCTCAGAATGTCACTGATCTCAGATCGTCAGGCTCGGTATTTTTTCTTCTTGGTATGTCTTCGTTTCTTAACACTGTTGTAGATTTCCCTATGAGTCTCTGTTTGTGCACGCACCCCTCGTCAGTTGGTTGAACCTGGTTCTGTTCCGCCCTGAACTCTATTGAATGCTTTTGACCTCACCAAATATGTACTTCATATCTACAAGGCTGATTATATGCTTCAAGTTCTCCCCTGTCGTTTGGACAGAAATGCCACAATAATTTTCTGAAGCTGTTTTATGCACTATGTTTATATGGGGACAGAAATGGGCCTGACCGAGGTCCGTTGCTGCCACGACTCTTCTCCTTAATCTTTCTTCGTTAAGACTGTACAGGTCATCTATTAACATTACATGTACATTCCCGTGCGGTTGAGGTGGGTCTAAATTCCATTACCCAACGAGAACATTTTTCGATCTGTTATCTTCAGATCGTGTGCATGACCTTATCAAATCAGTTGATAGTTTATGGAAGGACAAACTCGTTGATCTCATCACAGGCTCACCTACTACTTCCCTTCTTTCACACCGATTTCTCTTCTCTCAGGCATCCTCAGCTGCATTTCGGCCCTACTTAGATGTATGCGTACCTGCTCATCGAGTTGCCCTTAGTTGTTCGGCTTACGTCGTGCGATATCACCATCCATCACCATCCCAATACTCATCGACGATATAAATGCGGGTGTTCACAGTGATGATTTTTTCTATCAGAGCTTGGTACCCCTCTCGGTGGCTCTTATATAGATGGAAGAAATGGACTCAGATCCCGCTGATTCTACAGGCCTTGTCCAAGTTGGTCCCCGGGGTCTCCAGAACGATACATGATACCTTGCGCATCATTTGAGGATGGGTGTCGACTTTATCCAATGTGGTAATAGGAATTTCCTGCCTGGAAGTACCTGCCTGATTCTCATGCCGGATGCTGGATGTTGTGGACAAATGAGAAGTGATCAACGACAAATCTATTTCGCCATATCTGGGAACCGCCCAGATGCGTCTGGGGGAATACACATGAATGTTAGATCACCATCTACGTTTATCCTTCACCACCAACTCCTCATTCACACTTACCACTATCTTCCCAAAAGGATTCGCGAAAGCAAGACAGAATATCCGGCAGAAGCAAGACAAAATACCTGGCAGCCAGTGACCAGTGAAGAGGGCACTAGGAACATCGATTCACGTTACTGTTCAATGTCGCCATCTAGAGCCATATGAACGGCTCTGCAGGGTCATCGCATCTTAACATCCTTGGATATTTCCTGCCGCTCCTCCCGCTATGCCTCCCCACCAAATCTCATCAACTCCTGAAAGATTGTCCAATGGATGATATGGTTGCCAGAGGTCGGCGCTTCTTCTTTTGATGACGAAAAACCCTCCCCCGATCATTGACCATGTTCATGAGAATCTAGGATGATCTCATCCTTGCCCTTTTGTCGCTACTTTCATCTTTGCCACGCTTCGCAGTGCCCATGACACGATGCAGAAAACAAGGTCTTGTACAGCATACTTTCGACAGTGTTTCTCGAAGTCATTTCCATGGGGTTAGTGCTACTTTTCACTTGTTGCTACATAGCTGTATTGATCTGTATCACAGACATAAGATCAACATTGCCAATCCATCCAATGAACACAACCTATGACGCCTTTCTGACATTGTTTGTGTTGCCTTTCAGCACCATAAGCGTCGGAATGGTAGGTTGTGGTGGATTGGTTACTATTTACAGTGTCGTAGACGTCACCTGGCCTGAGCCTTGCTGGGAGGCTTCTTTGCTGAGGCAGCCTTGGTGGGCAGTTTGATATGGGAGGAAGAGGATGCGGGCCTTGGCATGGTCACAGATGGTGGTCAGAAGCAAGCAGGAAGAAGATATGACGCGATGCGTCAGTTACTTGTCACACATGTCACGTGGTAACAACTAGCCGTACGATTCCAAAGTTGCTGCTTGCACTGATTGTTGTTCTCTGCTGTTGATCACCTTCTCTCTTCTCTTCTCGACAGTCATGGTCTACTACGTATGTGAATCCTGCAGCAAGACAATGCCCAACAAGACCCGTGTCATTGGTGGACACAGGTCACGATGTACGAAACACGCCTCAAGAAACCGTGATATAATAGCAAGGCTGGGAGAGGTTGGGGTAGTGAAGAAGTGGTCATCTAGCAGTGGGAGTGGACTTCAGGGCTTTTCCCTGCAGTCAAGGAAGGGGAAAAAGGCTACCTCGTTGACACAAACTGACAGTGTGAGCCTTTCTTTTTACTTTTTATCTTCTCAGGCTCACTCGTAACACTCTTACAGAGTAATCCAGCTGTTGTAGATGATAATATTGAAATTGAAGACCACGATGTGCCCCCATCCCTGCCTGAACTAGAAGAAGAGCCAGCATATCTGGAACGAGGCCAGTGTAAACGAATGATACCACGCCGTTTCCAGGACTATCTACCTGCAGCTTGTATGGCTCCGCTACAGCAGTATGCAGCACTCAGATCACATAATCCCCCTGTGCCCAGCTCACCAGTGGTGAGTACTTCTCAGCAATCTTTCAACTCTCATTCTTCAACGCCTGAATCAATACCACCGATTGATACGAAACCGAACAGTTTTGGCCTATATCAACAATACAAGACTCTGCTGTCCTTTGATCCAGACGACACTGTGACCATAGCCAATCTCTGTGATGCTCCGACTTTTTCTGTCCCTCCCGATAGTCTGCAAGAATGCTCACCACTAAGCGTATATGGGACACATGCCATAGATGCCACAGTTCTCCTCCCTCCAGATTCAAATACTACCACCTTGGCTGGGTCGTGGTTTGCACCGTTCATGAACCCGAGCATCTGTCAAATGATGCATTGGTTCTATTCAATGACGACAAAGAACTTGAACCACCTGAACCACCTGGTAAATGAAGTCATTCTCGCACCAGATTTTGTCGCTTCTGATTTGCAGAACTTTGATGCCAACCAAGAGGCCAAGTGTCTGGATTCAAATTCGTTACCGATGGATGGTGCTGATGGATGGTTCCATGACCACGTCACACTCCATCTTCCTCAGAAAGATGTATGTCATGATACAGAGGAGGATGCACCTGCTCTCGATATCCCAGATGTTTGGCATTGATCCATGCTTGACATCATTCGCTCGGCATTTCAAGATGAGTCGTTTCTCTGCTTCCATCTGAAAGGCTTCAAGCAGATGTGGCAGCAACCTGATGGCATCAGCGAATGTGTGTATGGCAAAGCCTACACATCTGATATGTTCCTTGAAATGGAGGACCAGATAACACCGGAACCTGGTTGCTCCTTGGAGACGGTGGTCATTCCAATGATGGTGTATTCCAATTCCACCTGTCTTGCAAATTTTGGGATGGCATCACTGTGGCCTGGATATCTAGGTCTTGGACTAATGTCAAAATACATCCAAGCAATCCCATTGTTCTTCTAAAGCCACCATCTTGTTTATTTCCCCACAGTGCATATTACTATCTCCTTGACTGTATTCTTAAGCTAATAATACATTGTAGTTACCAGATAATATTCAAGACATGTATATGAAGACTTTTGGATCCCTGGCATCAAAGGAGCTCCTTACATTCCTGAAGCATGAGCTTATTCAAAAGATCTGGAAGCTGCTACTAGATCCCGAGTTTATGCACACTTATGAGCATGGCATCGTTATTGAGTGTGCTGATGGGATTGTACGTCGTGTCTATCCTTGTTTCTTCACATATTCGGCCGATTACCTAGAAAAGTATGTTATTATATCTATTTATCTTACCATTGGCATTGAACTTGACCTATGTTAGGGTCCTCCTTGCAAGTATCAAATCACTTGGGCATTGTCTCTGTCCCCAATGTCACATTATCAAAGAAAAAGTGCTAGAGATGGGAACAAAGTGGGATCTCTCCAATTGCCAATGCAATGCTTGAGTGGATTCTGAGCAGCGTCAACATGAAGTTGAAATGGTTCGTAAATGGATCTTTACACATGGATTTACAGTATCTAGTAAATGGATTGAGAATGTACTGGGTAAGAAGTCACTTACAGCAAACTGGGTATGATGTATCTTTGTTGTACTATCTTCTTGCTAACTAAGGTTCACAGAACACCTTTTCAGAGGCTTTATTACCACTTGGCTTCAACTATTATCAGATGCTTGTCCCTGATTTGATGCATGAATCTGAGAGTGGCAGGTGGAAATCATTATTCACCCACCTCATTTGCATTTGCTATGAGATCCCTGGAGCTATTCCACGTTTAAATAAACAGTATGGTGGATATTTTCATTCTTTGATACTATCTGATGAACAAATAGATTTTGCTTGCTACCAACATCTGGTCAATTGACAATCCGAAAATTTAGCAATGACATTTTGGGGCAGAAGAAGTTTGTGGTGAGAGATTATGAAGATGTCCTTCAGGTTTGAATCATTCCTTATATCATAGCCTGTCTACTGATACTATGAATTCAGTATTCTATCCCCTGTTTTGATGGACTACTGCCTGATAGCAAAGACAATGGTATTGTGATGGATATATTATTTGCATTCACAACTTGGCATGCCTTTGCAAAAGCTTGGATGCATACTGAGTCAAGTATTGAGGCTCTATGTGGGGTCACATCACTGCTTGGTCACCAGCTTCGGCTCTTCTCTTCCAAGGTTTGCCTGAACTTCTGCACTAAAGAAACCCCTTCAGAAATGGCTGCATGTGTCTGCAGACTGATATCCACAAAGAAGAAAGCAGTATCAACAAAATCTTCTGCTACTAGTGGTATTCACAAGTCTGTCAAAGCCTTCAACCTCTTCACTTACAAGAACCATGCTCTTAGTGATTATATTTGGACAATCCCAATATTTGGCACCACCAACTCGTATAGCACCCAGATTGCGAGTCAGAGAGTCACTCTGTATTTAGCTAGTATTAATAGACTCTAGGGCGAGCAAGAACATCACCAAGTCAAGCTCTTTTATGCATGCACCAACAAGTGTGGCCACATGAAGCAAATAGCCATTCTCAAGTGCTGTCAAAGATGACTATGATGAATCCTTGCAGGGTGTATGTCTACCCTAAAGATGAGATCATCCAAGAAGACTATATCTCCAAGAATCAGTCCAAACGAGAAGGACCTGCTTCCCAACAGTGATCCAGAAAATCACTATCAGATGTTGCTGTCCAGGAGCTACCCTCTTGATCTTCACCAATGGCTTGCTGAGAATGAGGGAGATCTTGCTGTTGGAGTAAGGCCTTTCTCAAGCCCTTCATTACTATGACTGTATTCTAATTGCTGTTACAGGACTTTATCCCAAAACTTAAAGAACATATTCTTCATCATCTTTTTGTGCACGAGATTGATTAGGATGATGAGATTACAGCAGAACAACTGAGCTGTCTACACATCAATAACAACCAAATATTTCATCATAAAATTCTCAGGATCAACTATACAACATACAACATTCACTGGGATCAAGATTCTATCAATCCTCGAACTCGGTCTGACATCATGGTGCTTGTGAATGACTTGGAAGCAGAGATGACACACCCATACTGGTATGCTTGAATTATTGGGCTCTTCCATGCTGATGTTCACTACAATGACCCTCACAGTAGCTGGGACCATGAGGATCAACAGGTGTTTTGAGTTGATTTTGCTTGGGTTCACTGGTATGAGTTTGATTCCAGTCATCACTCAGGCTTTTCAGCAAAGCATCCTCATCATGTTGGATTTGTTGATGGTAGAGACCCAGACGCCTTTGGTTTTCTTGATCCAGATGATATTATCCGAGCAGTTCATCTACTTCCAGTGTACAGACTCAGTCAAACTGTGGAGTTTCTGCCACCATCAATTGCTCGATGGCCTGAGGAAAATGATCAAGATTATGAATGGTACTCAGTTGATATGTATGTCGAGCTTTTTTCTTCTCAAAATATATTGTTAACTGGCATGGTTTAAAGGTGGGTGGATCATGATATGATTTTTCGCTACTGTGGCCTTGGAATTGGCCATCAGAGCACTTGGGATGCTACTTGTCTCCTTCGTGAAGATATATGCAAGGCATATAACCTTTCACATGATCTCTTTGGTGCAGAGGAGGACATAGAGATGAGTCTGGAAGACAGGAGTGATAGTAAAATGGTAGAGGATGACAAGGATGATCCAGAGGAACCACTTTCAGATGAGTCAGAGTCAGTAGAAATGGCGGAAGAGGCTGGATTATATGCCAACACTGCAGAAGAGTCCGACTCAGACACTGACGATGATGAAGAATGGGAGACTGATGATGACTCAGAGGAAGCTGAATCAGAAGAGGAAGCAGTGGATGTAGAGTTAGATGATAATGTGGAGGGAGAGCTAGATGAAATTTGTGATGGCAACAACAATGAGATGGGTCTAGAAGTAGATTTAGGCTATGCTGCATTATAACTAGTTCCTAATCCATTATAAATCTATATGAACCATAATAACAATGCAGGATGGTCATATTGCCTTATAGTCTCTGCTGTGGACTCTTGAAATACTTAATAACCCAAAGTAAATGTAAACCTGGTTTATTAAAGTAAACTATCTCACCTAATATTTGTATCAGGATGTTTACAAAGTGAATGTGTTTAAAGCTAAGTGAACTTTTGTCACTTTTTGTGGTGCAGCATGATAGTGTTGTGATGCCCCTCCTGTGGATATATAGAGCCTAAGACATCATCCAGGACCCTTTAAACAACCCCAGTATTTCACCATTAGCTAATAAATGGATTGCCCCCTTATGGTGAGTGATATGTTAACAATGTTTGTTGATAACACTGAATGGAAAATCATATATTTTAGCTTATAATATTTAATTCTATAATCATTTATTTTTTCCAACTTCTATGCTAAAATATAAAAAGATTATTTTCAATATTATTCCAATATTGTTGATTATTGAAACAATATTGGAAATCTCCCAAATATCCTAAATATATTTCAAACATTAGTTCCATATTTTAGAGTATTATATTGAAAAAAATAAATAATTATAAAATCTAATATTTTAAGCTAAAATATTGGATTCTTCATGCAGTGTAAAAGCACGAGTTCATAGGTTATGTCCATCAGAGATGGCCACACATTGCACACTTGCCCTGTATGATCCTGATCATGAACCTGAGAAGATTTATGAGGACAACAATGACCGTTGTCGCTCTGAGCAAGCCTGATGAATCACAATCATAGAACAGCCTGGAACCTGCTGAAAGGTAAACCTACAAAATTGAAAGAAGGCATACCTTTCTTCGACATTACATCAATCCTGTATATAGTATCGTCTGGCCCCAAACATTCATACTTTCCAAACCTTCAGAAAATCTTCATTCTCTCAACAGATATCCTTGCAACAGGGTTCAGTCTCAGCAGTGTGAGTGCCGACCATTTGTCTGAGGTGCAACTGTCTGTGTTCATAGATAATCTTCATAGTTGATTTGACCAGCTCAGAACATTGCCTCTGCCAGGTCATATGATATCTGGTGTCAACAGTGTTCCCTTAGCTATTGAAGTCAAGATAGTGAACTCATCAGTCCCTTTGCATCACAGGAAGAATTTCATCCTCAGAAATTTTCACACGTCATGGGAACTCCTTGACAATTGTGTTCTTGCTGCACTAGTCAAGCAACAATCAACAAGGTACAAGATATGCTTTACAGACAGGGACATGAAGCCAACAAATACTCTTGTTGACAACCAGATATGCCCTATTTGTCTGATCAATTGGGAGTGTGCAGCATGGATTTTGGAATACTGGAAATATATGCAGGTAATATACACCTAGCAGAGCTATGAGGGATGATGGAATTGTTCCAACCCACATTTTCAGACTATGATGATGAATTGGAAGTCGAGGCAACAATTTGGAAACATCATGTCCCATGCCGATCTACCATACCAGGAGTAGAAGTTCATAAGGAAGGCTGGTGTAGACAACAAGGATGAACAATTCCCTAAGAAGTTGGATAGAGAAGATGTGAAGGGATCCCATAATTTGTCAGAAATGTGACCTGTCACATTGGTATGCATGATGTGATCTGTTACTCATTAACAAAGGCAATCACTTCCTTTGAAACAAAAGTGGAAACTGATATCTTGACAGCAAAAGTATTTCCAGCAATAACTACAAATTCACCCACATTAGCCATCAGGTATGGTATGCTCCCCAGGACAATAGGTAGCATTATCTCACAACCAAAGATTCTGCACTTGGCTGCAGCACTGGACCAATCAGCTTCACATCTGCTTGTGCACCTTTGATGCTGAGAATATGAATTTTTCATTCCACATGTACTGTATGGATTGAACTTTGGGCATGGTGGGAGGTCATCGGTCCAACTACAGTCATAGGGTCAGCAAAATGAGTGGTGTACTGAGATCTTCTTTATGATGATGCTTTAGGATAGAACATTTACCACTTCTTGAATTCATTAGCCCCAAGGAACGGTGATGAGCCGCCAGGCTCTGTACACTCAGAATTCATGGATTTATCCATCGACTACCCAATAATAACAGATTCGACTCCCATCTTCCTTATCCTACATTGCCGCACTCAATTTAATGCCCCAACCTTCGATTATATGCTACACCCTTCGATATCCTTCAATAACCATGATATACCATGGTTATAACTCGGCAAACCACGTTAATACCCTTCCGTTCACGTTTATTCTCCATATTTCCGTGACTGATCATGGCAATACACCTTTCATTGATGATCGTACTGAAAATGGAGTTGCCACATCAGTCCTAGGCACTCAATTGACGTGCCCCTTGATTCCTCGATCATAGTGACATCATTTAGACCCTGCACTCTTCCATCAAAGATATTGACCCAATACGGATACTCCAGACTGTGATTACTCAGGCTGTTACTTTGCCAAGTCTTCACAGCAGCTTATATCCATTTATCAACCTCAGAACATGTACCATACCCTCACAGTCCGCAGTTAAACAGCACCTAGCTGTTTACTCATTATTCTCCACTTCCACATAGTTTCCCATCCAGACATGGCAATACAGACAAGCTGTTATGTCTCAGCTGACAAAAACTTCTTCTATTTACTATGGATTTACTAATCCAATGACTTACAGCTTTACCAATGCTTAGATATCTTTTCTATTTATAAAACCAAACTTTTAGTATAAAAACTCGTATTCTACAGAGGAGAGAAGGGAGTTCTTTCGCTCCAGGTTATCCCCCATTGCTTGCTATAGTCTAAATGTTATTGGATGTGTTAATTACCACCAATACACGAATTCTTGCTCCGATAACTTGCTTTTGTCTTTTAATGCCGCAACATTGTTTCAATTTCACCAGATAGGATCGTTTTATCATCTTCACCTTCTACATCGTCGTCGTATCCATTGCCCACACCAGTATAGGGTATTATTGCCTCTGTGAAGGCCCAGCTCTGCATCATTCACCCACATCATTGTCATTGTCCCCAGTTGCTGTGCAGTATTGCCATGACACTCAGTTATCATATTTCCGTCCAGTACCTCTCCATTTCAAGCCCGCACATGTTTATTCAGTTCTCCACACATTTATTCAGTTCTCCACATGTTTATTCGACTCTCCACATGTTTATTCAATTGTATAAACGTCTATTCGATTCTCCTCATGTTTAATTGATTGTCCAAACATTTATTCAATTGCCCAAACATTTATTAGGCCAGTCTCACGTTTACCAGACCGGTTTTACGTTTTCTAGATCAGTTCCGAACATCCAGCATGGTTTCTTGGTATCTGTATCATACCAGATTCCATTTAATCTTGTTTATTGAGATCCCCTCAACTTACAGCCTGAGCCTCTTAGTACTCGACTGCTAAAGGGTACTACTTCCAGACTGTATAGTCGAAGTGTATACCTGCATCTAGAGGAATTGATCACACAGAGGTGCACCGAACCACTCGCACAAACACATAGCCTTGATTACTGTGATTGCACACATATTTCCTTAGCTCTCTCAGAGTTTTGGGTGTTGCCGTTGCCACGGAAGTCTAGGCTCAACATCGTACATATCAGTACTGTTAGGTCATTTTTAACTGATGCACAGTAGATATCACTGCAAATTGCCCATATCATGATTTCATTTTGAATGTAGCATGAAGAGAAGAGTGTGCCACAATAGCACAAAGTGCTTATTTGTGCCATCCAATTTGCAATTGTATTGTATTTCAGTTGTGTGATTAAGAACTCTCTGAACCATTCCCAGAACCTGTACCTTCTCAGTTCAGGTTGTTCCCTCATCTCCATTGTGCTCCCTTGAGTTAGACTCTGGGCTGTGGGAATCAGGACAGGGAGTTGCATCCTGTGGTGAGTTGAAACCAGGTGAGAGCATCATATCTCATCAATGATAAATGTGCTCTAAGTATCCCACAACTGACTAGAAAGTAATATTGAAGGCTTCCAGAAAAGCATGAATCGATGGATATACTGAAGTATGAGAGGTAAGAATAAATTCTTCTGAGATGTGATCATCTCTCATGACATGAGGTGGTAGCCTAGAAAGTGGCCTTGGGGAAGTAGACACCGATAAGACCAGGAATGCCCAACTTCTACACCAGTTCAATGAGACAGTGCAGCTGTCAATTTTGCCATCAATAGATTGAAAACCCAGAATCTTTAAACTGCATCCATCCAATATCCAGATCCTCAATGCACAGAAGAGTCACATGATTCATCAGTAAGGCCAAGCCCTTCCCAGGTAAGCTTGAGAGTCTCGAGAGGGTCCAGGTTATTGTAAGGGATACCATGTAACAACCCTATTGTCTATCAGTTTCACCACAAATGATTTGGTGAACAGAATTTCTGCAAATTTGAGGAATAGCTCCCAGCTTATAGGAATGCAAGGGACGGCGACATCTGTCAGTGTAAGCTTCAGTAAGATGCTGGACTTTCACAGCTCCTGAATGGGTATAGATGCTGATGTGAAAGTGATTGTGTAAGCAAGTACATTGACTGGATTTATGAGATCTCCATCATTATCATCATACCTGGACAATAAGTTCCTCAAGGAGACAAAGGTTCAATGTCTGCAATCATGGCATATCTGTCAAACTGGTCTTCACAGCAGCAGCATAACTCTAGCCTGTCTTCTGTAACAATGCTGAATGACTGAACATGCATTCAGCATGAACACCGAGGTAGGAGAGTTATTACAAAATGTCTGTCTATGTGTGAAGGCTCCAAATGTTGAGAGACATGGGAAACTCCTGAGTTGAGATCTCTGTTGGTGGGAGTGATGGAGAGTCAAAACTTTTTTTTGAGAAGAATGTGAGGGTAGGGTGGGTACGTCCACTGAGGTGATGCTGGTCATGGAGATTGAAATCATATGTTTTGTTGATTGCCAGCAAACATCAGTCTCAGCAGACAGCTGTGATTAGGAGGCATCATAGGTACCAAGGGTGTGAAATGTGAAGGAGTTCATCCAACTGTATTAGAGAGTGCAGGCTGATGGAAATGTAAGGCTGTACTTGATTAGAGCTGAGACCATGGATGAGCAAGCACCTTGAATCAAATTTGTCATACATCTGGTCATGTTGGAAGACAATACCAAGACATTGTTCTAGAATGGAGGCATAAGTAGTATTTCGAGAGTACAAAAAATTTCCCCTCATACCTGTTGTCTACAATGAGACTTTTGTTATGCTACCATCATGCTGTCCAGAGAATGAAAAGGCTGGCCATCATAGCTCCTTGGTATGAAATGGACTTTGCAGCAGTGGGTCTCACTTACAGTGACACAGAGCCAGAGTAGAGATGAGAGAAACAGGTGAAAAGGGTGGTGGTGACATTTGTCTAACATTGGTGAAATGAGAGACAAGGAACATGACACAACACCATCTGATGGCACTATTGAGTGGTGGAATAAACAGTCCTGGGCAGCAGCCTGCAGGTCTCTGGGCATGCATGTGTATGGTTCTCAGTACAGGATAAAAAATGGGGAGGTATTATTTTGAAAATTAACAAATACAATCTAAATCATTGCATGTAAGGTTAGAGAAGGAGTTTACGGATAGGATATTGACGTACAGGTAGGTACAGAAAGCAGAACTGCTAATTCATCCATTATAGGGTGCTATGCTTCATTCTGACTGTAAGAAGCAGTGTCAGAGGTACCCACAAAAGAAATGAGATATTGGTGTCACAAATTTATCGTAGATAACAAGCTGTGTATGGTCAGCACTCAGAATGAGTGTCGATAATGGAATTCTGTTTTAAAGTTATTAGTCATTGATGCATGATGTACATAGAAACCTGTTGTCGAAGAGTCTTGATTCTGTTTATTCTTCTAATCAGAAATGTAACCGGGCTTCTGTATTTGGAGTCATTCATCCAGGGCTTCTGGTCAGTGCTTGACTAGAGATGAGGAAGGACTGTGATGCTTGGATATGCAACTGAGAGCCAGAATCGTACCTGGACACCACATGCATGGGCCTGCGACACGATGATGAGTTCTGCTTGGCACCCACATGTGCAAACAAAAGGTACTTCCTTCCTACCTTATTCAGGATAACTTGCCAGGTTCAACAAGCCATAACTGAGAAATAATTCCCACATAGTCACTTGCCCAAGGTATGTTGCACTACATTTTACAAGGACTAGACTTACCCTTTCATTAGATATACAGTGACTAGTTGTGATGACGTGGAAATAGCCTCTTACTCCATAACTTCAACATTGCCTCCCTTATGTACTTGCCAGGATGTGTCAATACTATAATGATGTCTTGCTACATCTTCCCATCAACAGTGTCATGCCTTGAAGCAGAGTGAAGACACCATTATTACACTCATCCTAGACAAATCCCACTCTTCTGATGTGCCCACTAGAAACATTCTTTTTCTATCCAGCCATCTTGGACCAGGTGTTATAACACTTAAACATGCCCCTTGCTCTAGCTGTCTCACTCTGTGATGGTCAAGCAAGCTAGTAAGATCTTGAGAATATACCAGGTGGTCTCTGGTGTGTGTTTAGTGGTGCCTGAGAGGCTGCAGGACTTTGAATCAATGTTGGTATTCATCTACTGTTTGGTAAATGTGCACTTTTGCTATTTTGTTTTATTGCTAAAACTTTTTTGTAGGACTTTCGACTAATTTGGAGTCGATTAACAGTGCTGTTCCAAAGCTGCCAGACTTCTTGTAATGCATAGTGATACAGCTTTGCACCATCCAAACTAAACTTGGGAGAAAGATTCTGGAGAATTTAGCTATTTCTATGCTTATCATTTAGGGGGTGAGAATGCTCTTGGAAGTTCAGAAACTATGACTGCTGATGGAAGCAGCAATAAGCTCTGGCAAGAAGTGATGCCTACATTGTGATAGTACTGTGTGCATAGTATCTTCCTGTATCATATCTTTTATTAGTATCATCAAAGGAAGGCCTCTCTTTGGTCGTGAAGATTTGATTAGCCCCAACCTGTCCAGAGACAATGATTCTGCTTTGAATGGCATTCCATGCATGCTTTTATCACTGTCATGACTAATCATCATATTGGGAAGGCCTTAATTCCATAATTTTGGATCAAGATCAAGCTACTATTTTGTTTGGTGAATACAGATCTCCACATGGGTGTAAGGGAATCAGTACAGTGCTACCGTTGTTGAGCCTAGACTTCCGTGGCAACGGCAACACCCAAAACTCTGAGAGAGCTAAGGAAATATGTGTGCAATCACAGTAATCAAGGCTATGTGTTTGTGCGAGTGGTTCGGTGCACCTCTGTGTGATCAATTCCTCTAGATGCAGGTATACACTTCGACTATACAGTCTGGAAGTAGTACCCTTTAGCAGTCGAGTACTAAGAGGCTCAGGCTGTAAGTTGAGGGGATCTCAATAAACAAGATTAAATGGAATCTGGTATGATACAGATACCAAGAAACCATGCTGGATGTTCGGAACTGATCTAGAAAACGTAAAACCGGTCTGGTAAACGTGAGACTGGCCTAATAAATGTTTGGGCAATTGAATAAATGTTTGGACAATCAATTAAACATGAGGAGAATCGAATAGACGTTTATACAATTGAATAAACATGTGGAGAGTCGAATAAACATGTGGAGAACTGAATAAATGTGTGGAGAACTGAATAAACATGTGCGGGCTTGAAATGGAGAGGTACTGGACGGAAATATGATAACTGAGTGTCATGGCAATACTGCACAGCAACTGGGGACAATGACAATGATGTGGGCGAATGATGCAGAGCTGGGCCTTCACAGAGGCAATAATACCCTATACTGGTGTGGGCAATGGATACGACGACGATGTAGAAGGTGAAGATGATAAAACGATCCTATCTGGTGAAATTGAAACAATGTTGCGGCATTAAAAGACAAAAGCAAGTTATCGGAGCAAGAATTCGTGTATTGGTGGTAATTAACACATCCAATAACATTTAGACTATAGCAAGCAATGGGGGATAACCTGGAGCGAAAGAACTCCCTTCTCTCCTCTGTAGAATACGAGTTTTTATACTAAAAGTTTGGTTTTATAAATAGAAAAGATATCTAAGCATTGGTAAAGCTGTAAGTCATTGGATTAGTAAATCCATAGTAAATAGAAGAAGTTTTTGTCAGCTGAGACATAACAGCTTGTCTGTATTGCCATGTCTGGATGGGAAACTATGTGGAAGTGGAGAATAATGAGTAAACAGCTAGGTGCTGTTTAACTGCGGACTGTGAGGGTATGGTACATGTTCTGAGGTTGATAAATGGATATAAGCTGCTGTGAAGACTTGGCAAAGTAACAGCCTGAGTAATCACAGTCTGGAGTATCCGTATTGGGTCAATATCTTTGATGGAAGAGTGCAGGGTCTAAATGATGTCACTATGATCGAGGAATCAAGGGGCACGTCAATTGAGTGCCTAGGACTGATGTGGCAACTCCATTTTCAGTACGATCATCAATGAAAGGTGTATTGCCATGATCAGTCACGGAAATATGGAGAATAAACGTGAACGGAAGGGTATTAACGTGGTTTGCCGAGTTATAACCATGGTATATCATGGTTATTGAAGGATATCGAAGGGTGTAGCATATAATCGAAGGTTGGGGCATTAAATTGAGTGCGGCAATGTAGGATAAGGAAGATGGGAGTCGAATCTGTTATTATTGGGTAGTCGATGGATAAATCCATGAATTCTGAGCATACAGAGCCTGGAGGCTCATCAACAAACCAAAAGAACTTATCCTACAGACTAGGCATCAATACAAGCTATTATGTCAGTTGCTTGATAGCATTGAGATCTTCTGTATAAGTGAAAGAAGGGACAATCTTAAGAGGTGGATGAGGAGTCCATAGAAGATCTTCTCCATAAACAGGATCCAGTGAGCCATAGAGTGACTAGGAGACTATTTCTGCAGTGTGCAATTGGAACATATCAATCCCTGTGGTGAGGCCTGATAGTGATGTTGAGGAATACTTAGCAATCTACCTCAGCAATGATGGCACTGACCAGATCAGTATCTGATCCATAGGGACATAAAAAAATAATGCTATAATGTCATCTTTCCAGAGGACTGAACTTGATGATGTTATTGAGGGAAGAGGAAGGAGAGGCAATCACCCTTTCTAGAATATTTCAGGTGATTTTGAATTTAGTAAAATTTAGTAAATAATTAGGATAGTATGGGTTTATTGTTAGAGGGTTATCATTATACCAATACTGCTATTCTTAGGCCAAGGAGGTGCAGGTCTCAATGATCCATATCTTTGCAATTGTTAATCCCCTCTGCAGTTTTTAGGTGCTTTACTCTACACATTGATATACCAAACTTCTAATTGGGGCACTACACTGGGAAAATTGAAAGTCAATTGAACAACAATGTTGTGTACCACTCTCATTATTTACTGTATTGTTATGGTCAGGAGATCTCTAGATGGGATTGGTGCTACCATACAGGCCTCCCATGGTATTGTCAAAATTCTGATTGAGTCTGCCCTGCTCTATGCTATTTTCTTGATCCTATTCATCATTCTAATTGCATGCAGCAGGGCCAAGCTTGTTGCTTCACCAGCAAAGTATAGTCTGCCCATGTTAGCCATATGTGAGGTCATTATACAGGCTCTCCACCATTAAACTGTTATTTCTAGCACCTACTATGATGTACATTGACAAGCATGTCATAGAGACATAGTACTTCTGCCCTCTCAAATGACAGTCAACTGATATCAGGTGGATACCAATGAACAGCCTGGTATCATTCTTGTCTTTTCTCATGGAATGGGGCTTTGTGAGTCTTTGATTACACTCTGAAGGATGTATTATTGACCATTCTTTAGATAAAGAACATTGGGAGGTGATGATACAAAGTATATTTGCCCTAGATACACTCAGGAAGCCTGGGTGGTTGATGCACAGACACACAGAGATGCTACTGCCTTGAATGCAGAGGCAATGGAGGATCTAGATTTCAGGTACTGTAAGTATGCAGCTGAACACCATGCACTGTCTGTTCTGATTAGAAATAGCTATTAGGGACTACACTGAAGCCAACACATACAAGACCCACCTTCTGAATAGGATCCAGCAAGGAAAATACAGAGTTGTCTTTGTTGAACACTCAGCTGGAGGCTCTTCAGTGTATACAGCAACCCATTATCATGTGTATGCATCCAGCTCACCTGGCATAGAGCATTAGTGACATCTTTTCTCAATGAGGTCTCATTTGCTACTCTTGTTCTCATCGAACTGACCATCTGGCCAGAGGAATGCACAGGTTGAGAACATGAATTACTTATAGTTACCCTTGCAATACAAACCATTCCCCTATGTCATGATCACTGAAAGTCTCTGGAAGACACAAGAACATATCTTGCTAAGTGTATTCCATGGAGTATGTGGGACTGATGGTATCCTTGATATTTATGTCATAAGTCTATTTTGCTTGACATGTGACTTGCTAATGTAGGTAGGTAGATAGATAGTATTACACAGCATGGTCTCACTACTGTAAATGGATGGTGACACTGATAGGAATATAGCTTGCTGCTCAATCCATTGAATGGGGTGTTAAGCTCAAGTGCCCTCCAAGACATGAAGTGCACAGAGAGGTTTTTCAGATCTGAGGAGGTGAGAATTTAGATCTGAAGAGCAAACCACAAAAGAGGACTCGGAATGAAGGTCGACATGACCAAGTATGATGAACATCACATGATGTTACTCAGTCCAGATTTTTTGCAGTCCAGAGACTTCTGTTCCTCAATGACACTAGCATACCCTCACAGTCAATAGCATATGCAGTTGATACATCAAGATCCAGCCTGGTATCTGAACTCCACTATAGAACTTTTTTTTAACTGGACACAGCAATTCAAACAATGCTGTTACCTTTCAACTGATGGATATAGGTCACAGCAACTCAGGATTTTACTCAGCTAAGGTCTTACAGCCTTAGTAAAAGTTGCTTGGAAACCTATTAATAAATAATGGACTTTTGTATAAAGATATAGACTACTGTAGTAAGAGGGGACTTCTCAACCTTGGACAGTTACCTCTCATTCTAGAGATTACCTTTCACTCACATTACACTTGTATTGACCCTTGTACATGTCAATCTATCATATTCTTCACCAATAAATCTACCAGTCACTCCAGCAATTCTTGATGAATCTGTCTCTCATCTAAAAACTAGACCAGCTCACATCTATTTGTCGTTTCACAGCAATAAGTCATTTTTCATAGCTACTCACAGTAATTGCTTGAGTTATTCCATAGTTCTTTAACCATGAAGAAGATGTTCCCATCCCACTTCACTCTTAGCACCATTGGTACATGTCAATACCATACCAATATATGATCTACCATGTCAATAGCTTGCCCCCATGTTTTCTTTATAGGCAGCACCAGTTCTAACCTCACCAGATAGGATCATTTTCATCAGTTTTCACCTTCACCATTGTTATCGTCACCCACTTGGGTAGTCTCAGAGCAGACTTAGGATCAGTATCAGTATAGGACCAGTTCAGCAATTGTTTCAGTATAGGATCAGTATAGGAAATCCTAGTATGGATTATAGTATATGTTTTTGACCACAGATAGTATCATTTCAGCCACATTATAGTTCGACCCAGTTTCCATATTGCCTGACCAGTTTAGGATCAGTTTCAGCACTCAGTTCATGTTTTATTACTCAACTTTCAGATCATCTCTCAGTTCCACCAGACTCTTGATCAGTTTTTATATCATATCTGTCTCTCCTGCCATATTGATGTCTTGAGCATGTCCTTTTGAGCACTAGTCTGAGTTTTTGTTCCAGTTCATGGCCATTTAATATTCATGTCATATCAGATGCTGTTTCCTCTTGTTCTACAAGATCCCCATGACTTACAGTCAGACTTTTGGTTTTTTGACACATACTTTGTAGCCTCTGCTTGATGGCTTGGTTCAAGCATGTTTCTGTTACAACAAAAGCATTGACTAATTGCACAGAGGTGCCCCAAACCCACTCATACACACAATCATCCTAGTATTTGCTGTATTCTAACATATACTCCCAACACCCTAATGAGTTTGGATTTGCTGTTGCCAGGAAGGTTTAGGCTCACCATCATGTGAAAACAGTGGGTCCTCAGCAGTGAGGATCATCATTCAGGATAGGACTTATGCCACCTGGAAGAATATTGCCTCCAACAGTGCTGGTGTGGGAGAAAAATACTGATTGACCTAGCATTTTGGATTTATTGAGAGCATATTGGCTGTTTGCAAGCATATCAGATACAATCCATCCTCTGCATTGAAGATCATTATTCAGAATATGATCTATGACAACTCTCAAAACATCGCCTGCGAAAGTGCTGGTCTGGGAGAGAAACACTGATTGACCTTGCATTTTGGATTTATTCAAAGGATATTGGCAGTTTGTGAGCAGAGTGGATCCTGTCAGTTATCCAACATGAGGATGATCATTCCGGATATAATCTACACCAACTCCCAGAACATTGCCTCTGACAGTGCTGGTATGGAAGAGAAATACTGATTGACCTGCATTTTGGAGTTATTCAAAGAATATTGGCAGTTTGTGAGCAGATTGGATCCTATCAGTCATCCAACATGAGGATCATCATTCAGGATATGATCTACACCAATTACCTGAACATCACCCCTGACAGTGCTGGGATGGGAGAGAAATACTGATTGACCTGCATTTTGGATTTATTTAAAGCATGTTGGCAGTTTGTGAGCAGAGTGGATACTGTCAGTCATCCAACATGAGAATGATCATTCAGGATATGATCTACACCAACTACTAGAACATTGCCCCTGACAGTGCTGGTATGGGAGAGAAACACTGATTGAACTGCATTTTTGATTTATTCAAAGCATGTTGGCAATTTGTGAGCAGATCGGATCCTGTCAGTCATCCAACATGAGGATCATTATTCAGGATATGCTCTACACCAACTACCTGAACATCGCCTCTGACAGTGCTGGTGTGGCAGAGAAATACTAATTGACCCTGAATTTTTTATTTATTCCAAGCTTATTGGCAGTTTGTGAGCAGATTGGATCCTGTCAGTCATCCAACATGAGGATGATCATTCAGGATATGATCTACACCAACTACCAGAACATTGCCCCCCCAAGTGCTGGTATAGGAGAGAAACACTGATTGACCTGTATTTTGGATATATTCAAAGCATATTGGCAGTTTGTGAGCAGATCAGATCCAGTTGAAGCTCTGCAGTTATTTTTTTTTAACATCATCATTCACAATATGATCTATATCTATGTAATTTCATTTTATAATTAGATTATTAATTTTTTTTTATTTTTTATTTCTTTTTAAAAAACTTTTGTACATTTTTAATATTTATTAAATGATTGAAAATTTTATTTCTTTAATCACTTATTATCCTCATATTTCTATATATTTTATTCACTATTATAATGATTTCCTACATTTTGTATTTGAATATACCTCTAATATAACAATTATATCTTAAAATATTGCAATTATAAAATACTATATTTTTTCTGTCACTATATTATATTTTGATACAGATTATAGGAATTATATACAATTTATAATAGTGTGATATATGCAATCTTAATATTTTACTTATATATAAATTTTTTATTAAATATTATATCCTGAATTTGTTCTATATTTTAATGTCCAATATAGGATTTATATTACATTAAATTTTAAACAAATTCTTTTAATAATAATATCATTATATTCCTATAATCAACCCTCATATATAAGTATAAAAGTTTCTATATAAATCCTATATTGTAGGCTACAAGTTAGGAATAATAAATAGTTATAGAATTCTATATTTGAAGCTCAAATATTTGATTTTCCATGCAGTGAGAGATTCAAAATAAGTATATACATACCACCAAAAAGAACAGTTATTCCACCAAAAGGAGTGTCTTTATTATGGATATCACAAAGAGTGCAATCAACAGTCTCAATGTCATGCCGATTCTGCATAGGAACCTCATCCCAAATGATAAGAGCAGTTTGGCAAAGAAGCTCTGCTAAGTGGGTCCCTCTGCAAATGCTGCATGTTGTATCATCACATGAGGGAATTGGAATTTTAAAGGTGGAGTGGCTTGTATGTCCTCCTACTAAGAGAATTGCTGATATACCGGAAGAAGCACAGGCTAATACAATCTGTCCTTGGGCATGAACAGCAGCAGCAATAGTATTACACACAAAAGTCTTTCCACCACCTCCAGCACTATGAAGAAATACTGATTTGCCTTGCTTATGAGTAACAGAGTCAACAATCATATCAAAAGCAATCTTTTGCTCTGTATTGAATGTTTGAAGATTGTTAGCAACTATTTGCTGCAGAGATGGAATATCATAGGTCAGCTGTGCAGCCAAAAGAGGATTCTCCTCATAAGCAGCCCAGTTCATAGTAGAGGCTGGCATCTGGGTCCACTCAGAAAGATGGTGACCATGAGATTGAAAAAGCTTATCAATAAGATGGAGACCAAAATCATAGAGCTGAGCATCTGTTGGATTTGGAATATCACGTTGGCGGAGCTTATATGCCAGATCATCACAAATATTCTCTTTAAACATCTCCCATAGCTCATCTGGCTTTGCTGGCTGGCAGAAGAGAAGAAGGGTTACAAATAGTGATCGCAATTGTGCTCCTGACTTCATAATAGCTGCCTCCTCTAAGTATTGCTTCCATTCATTATCATTTTCCAGCAAACCCATAGCAATGCATGCTTCCTTAAAAGTAGCACACTCTACATTGTTCACAGTGCATAGATGTTGGAAGGATTGAGCACCGGTAACAGCAGTCAAAAGAAGCCGTAGATAAAATTGTTCGCCAGATGAGGGAGCAGCTTGATACATTCAACCAATAGTAATACCAATAGTAGTATATCTTTGGTGTACATTCCAGACTTTCTTATTCCAGGTATAATGGGCAGGAATATCCTGATATAGATATTGGCATGCATTTGGATCTTTTTTATTGAGCTCAGACCATTGTAATAGAGTGGTTGTATTTGCCTCTGCAACTGCTAACACCTCTTCATGACTGTCATTCTCATCATATGTGATGAGCTGTTCATTAGGAAGATGGACCTGAAGACGAACAACATTTGGCTCCTCCTGATGTAGCCGAAATGAAAAGATTCTCCAGCATGATTCAATAGCAGAGATATAGCGTGCATCCAAAAACTCCTTGATCTCATTATGATCCCGAATCTCTAATGTAGTCCTGTCATGGCCCTTATAGATATATTTGATGGCCTTCACAGTAACACAAACCTCCACATTGATATGACAGTTATAACGAACACTGAGATAAGGATTATATAGAACTATATCACGGTTGGTGTAGACAGTACGGGTTTCACCATTTATTTTAACATACTCACGACTATTGTTAGGATGTGCCAGATTGGGATATCCATCAGTGGTGAATTCAGTGTGTTCATTGAATTGTTTGGGAAAGTTTTTTGTACAGCGACCATCCTTCATACAACGATGATCACAGGGACCATGCACCATACATCTGGTAACAATTTCATAAAGAATTGGATATTTTTCAGGATCTGGAATTTGTGCACATGAGACTGAATCAGCATCAGCAGGTGAACAGATTTTATATTCAGGATCTAAAAAAATCAGAAGATGCATATGAGGGAGTCCACACTTCTGAAACTCAATAGTGTGCACAATGGCTCTGATTTTTCCAAATATTCCACCCTTCTTAATTTCATTGAGTAAGGCCTCTTTCTTCAACTGAAAGACCTTGGCTACAATATCAGGTCGATCCTCCACCTTTTGATCTGGTCCATCTGTACATTTTAAAGCCTCTACAATTTCTGGCCACTGTGGGTTAGCTGTCATTGTAAGAAAGATATCTGGCTTTTGCAAGGCTCTGCAAATTGCCATAGAGTCTTGATACAGCTGATGCATTGCATGGGGACTTCCAGTATGTGATGATGGTAAAACAATATGCTGGCCAGTGTTTTCCAATCCATCTTCATTGGTAGCTGCATCAACTACCCCCTTATAAAGATCTGCATGAATAGTTTTCTGGTTTCTCTGAACCCAGTCGAGATCATTCTGTTCAATTGATGCCCATGCATCCACAATATACTGCTGTGTCAATCTTCCTCCTCTAAATAATGGTACATTTGGTTCAATTGCTGGACAATCATGTAGGCGGTAAGCATAATACATATGCTGAGTAAGCTTTTTATGTTCTGTATGGGTACTTCTTTCAGTCTCTTCCAGGAGCATATTTGGATTCCAACCCAATTCTCCATAGGGGAAAAGAAGAACATAATGAAGAGATTGATAACTTGGATGAAGTTGGCTAATGTGTCAAAGAGAATGATCATGCATACGTAAAATAATATCTTGATCATTGTTAACAACCTCAGATCCATCTCCAGGAATAATAGCAACCAACTCATCTGCTGTTGGAAGATTATATTGTCATCCATCTGTGCCATCACCTACATGCAATCGTACTTCAATATTTGGATACTCTTCTTGGGGCTTGTCTTTCATAATAAGATATGCATAGCGATATAAAGCAACATATGGATTTACATCATGTAGTAGATCCTGCAGTTTAGACATGATTTCAGACTTTAGATTGGGATTACAGTGATTGTGCATACTTAATGCCTCTGCTGGATCATGTATATACAGCTGTGCATAAGACAAATTCTCCCCTTCCTTTGCCAGAAGAGATCCCATCCAGTGATGAAGCTCGCCAGATACACAAAAGCAGTATGGTCCAGAAGAATTGGTGATTGTCTCATCAACTTTTACAGCTAAAGATGTAAATGCTAAAGCTGCATTATATTGTCTGATATCTTTTAAAAAGGCTTTTGACATTGGATTGTTGCCACAGAGAAGATCTTGAAGAATGGTAGGAGCAGGATGAAGCTGAGGTAACTTGATCTGCCCTTGTAGACAGCATATTCCAAATTGTGGATTAGTCCTTGACTTATGCTTAAGTCGTTCATCATACCAATGTAATACTCCACAATATTGACAAACATAATTTCTATGTCCAATATCATGTTGAGAGTGTACCTCAGCATATGGACGTCTTGCCAGAGGAAGTGATACAGAAATAGTATGTGGAGGTTGATGCTGATGTGGTAATGATAAGGGTGGCTGTGGAGGTGGTGACTCTCTTATGGGTGATGGTGATTGCTGTCGATGCTCAGCAGAAGTTA
The DNA here is from genome assembly GCA_030407055.1 of Armillaria mellea. Lineage (NCBI taxonomy): Eukaryota > Fungi > Basidiomycota > Agaricomycetes > Agaricales > Physalacriaceae > Armillaria > Armillaria mellea. The sequence goes on from JAUDZF010000005.1 coordinate 225,541, forward strand.
TTGGATCAATATTTTGTGGTGGCTCAGTATGTGGAGGATGAGTTTCAATAGCTCTCCTTCACCCATGTCCTCGACCACCACCATGTCCATGGCCTTGTGGACCTGCAGGAAGCCGTGGAACAGAAGTACTATCAAATACAGATGACTGTCCTGTAGGAGCATCATCTTGTAATTGTCTATGATGTCTACCTCTGGTAGGAAAAACTGGAAGAGCTGGTACTACAGGCATAGGATGTTCACGTGGACGGTCTAACTGAGATGAAATATGAGTCTCAGGTGGTATATTAAAGTGTGGAAGTTCAATATCAGGATCAGGACCTGGACCTGGTGATCGACTGTGACGGTTAGAGGGAGAGGTCATCTGAAGATGCTGAAGACAATCCTGCTCCCATTCTGCATGACGAATCTGCTCTGGTGTAACAGGAGCTGGGAAATTGAAATTCTCTCTGGTAGGAGTAGATAGAGACCTATTAAAAGAAAGCTGTGAGCATTGTTGATCTTAGAAGAAGAACAGTGGTACACACATCACAGAGTATGGAGAGGAACAGTAGCAATGCTGTGTAAGAAAGAGGCAAAGACACCTGCAGAGAAAATCAGAAACAAAGATCTTCACTCAAAGAGTAATATAAACAGTACTGTGAGAGATCCTAAAAATCCTTACTATATGTAAAATATGTAGAATGAGAGTAATATTTGCCTGGGATGATACACTGTAAGGAGGGAGTGGAAGGGAGCAGAGGGTAAGAAGGAAAGAGTGCAGGCTTGAAGCTGCACCATAGCAGCATGGCAAAATTGAAACTCAGCCAGAATGGGCTGTGGGATGGCAATGGCCAAAAAATTCAAAGTCAGCTTATTATGTCATCATCGACCTCTCTTATTATATAGATAATCTACAAAGTGAAAGGGGCATTAACACAACGGATTTTCTCCATGTTATTCGTAGGGATCATCTATCACTTGTCCATGAATCTGGTATTTAAGGGCACCCGATAGAATATGCCTGGAAGGTTCCAAATGTCACAACAGCGATTGCTGGCTGAATTATGGTATGCACCAGGAAGGCATAAAGGAGAGCACTCTAGATAGTCAGCATTACAAAGTATTGAAATATTTTGTCTACAAGAACAATAGTATGCATTGCAATCCTTTTGCGATCCTCATATGGGTCCAAGGTCTAAGGAGTGAACAAAATGAGAAGTCGTTTTCACAAGGAATTGGGGAAATCTCACCTCGAGCTCCCTCCGATCAAGGCTTTCACTCTGAAAAACATGAATAGCAGGTTTAACATGAATATGTACAGGACCTACATGCTGGAAAATAATGTCACTACACAAGCTCTCAACAGAGCGCTGCAATGTCTTCAGCTCATGATATCACTCTTCAGCCCATTCCAAATGATGTTGAGCAGTGTCAATCAGGATGACATCCTCTGGTAAAAGAGGAATTCAATAGCTTCACTGCCACAACCTCTCCAGAGGAGGACGGGCAGTTGCAAGTACATCCTCATACTGCTTTCTGAGGATTCTGATACGCGGAAAGAGATGTCCGACTTCCTGAATACATGTCAGGTGAGACAGTCAAAGTAAAGTAGTCAGATCCTACATCAATTATGCAGCGTATGGCGCTCAGCTGTTCAGAAACACCAGTAGGACGTGAGGGATATGAAGACATTGAGTTAGACAAGTTCCGAGTCAAATAGGCAGTTCCAATCTGATGATAAGATAGGCCGGCAGCAGCAGCATTAGGGGTGGTGCCCATGATCCTGATGAATCTAGCCAAATATGAAAGATCTATGGAACAACTGAAGTTTAAGGGAGAGAAAGGCCAGCAACTTCGAGTAAAGATTCAAGACCCTGAGCTTGAAAAATATGGTAATTCTATACTGTTGAGCTGACCTGCCTAGACCATGAAATTTTGCTATACCCTCTGCCGAGACTAAGTTGCGATAAGCAGGCAAGAAAATCCTAAGAGTATGGAAGTGGCATGCAGGGATGCAGAAGGGCATGGAGGGGCATGATACTCTGCCATCTGACAATCGGAACCCAGTTTTCCATGTCTGCCTCCTATCAGTCAAATATTCACTGCAATGGCGAATATTATTCTGGCATTGACGTGAACTTCAAATATACATGCAAAAGGATAGCTTTTGTTTCTTTTTGTTATCGTCTGAACAATGGCTGTACTTAGAGACCATGCACTGTATATGGACCAATGCCAAGAAATTCAGATCGCAAGCTGCAGTGCATCATTCAAATTATTCATGCCATTAAGGGATAGAATTACAATAACTTCTTCTGTTTCTAAGAGGACGATGACCCTGTATGATATACATAAGGCAACATCATTTGTACTTGATGCATTCTAAAGAATAAGAAATCTACAAAAGTCCCACTCTTGAAGCTTCACCGTTCAGCCACAAACCTGACATCGGTCAAATTACTACCACACCATGGCGTGACAATAAGAGTTACCACAAATTCTTGATCACATGCATTACTACCAGACAAAAGACTTGGTACTCCTTGGTAATAGGACCTCACTGTTAAAAGCATTCAGAAAATCCTACGAGACCCAACTTGAAATGACATGCCCAAGATCTCCTGCGAAAGCATCTACAGCTTGACTGAAACAATTGATTCTCCTCAGAATGCGATTCTCTGCTTGGGGACTACAGAAGATGGCAGCTATCTGGCCGCTGGAGGTGGGCACCACTGTCTGTGGTTGAGAAACTCGCTCACTGTCTGAATTCCAGGTACCAAGGGAACGACACTTTGGAACATGAATGACAAGAGAATCCTTGCTTGCCTGGCTGGCTACCGACAATGAGGTGCCACCACAGTGTTGATGTGGATTCGCTGCACTGATGAGCCCAAAGAAATATTATTCTTTGGAACACAGAACGGCTACATAGCTTGCTGGAAGCAAATTCATGAAGGAAGCGAGGTATTGAGTTTTCCAGCTCGTAGAATAAAATGCTGATTGTACCATCTAGGAGTTTGAGGAGAAGCTATCCATCCAGATTCACAATCCAGGAGAGATTACCAGTATGGATTTTGATTCAACCTCGAACAGACTTGTCGTAGCCAATCGGAATGGGAGCATAGTCTTGTTTTCCGTTGAGAGCACCATTGTACCGTTTGGAATGCAGTCAATAAAGGACTACATTCCGACCTCCATTGCCTTTGGCCAAGTTTCCGGAAACAACACCATCAGAGATATTCTGATTTTCGGTCTCGGTGGTCAGATGTGAGTATCAAAAATTTCTAGTCCGAGCAGTCTGACTGAGAAAATATATCAGACATCTCCTGAAGGACGACAAGGAGAAGTTGACAATCCACAAAACTCTTCTTGTTAGTGGGATGATGTAAGAAGTTGGTGGCTATATATGACCAACACTCACACCGTCCAACAGTGGCAGTGCTGCAGTCACAACTGCCAAGGATGCCGTATGTATCGATGATCCCACTGAAGGTGCAGCACTTTATAAGCTGCAAGATGGTGCTCGAGTACGAACCTTCCCTATTCCTGTGAGAAAGTCACATCGTCTATGACAAGTTGCATTTGCAGAAGATGGGAAGACAGTTATCAGCAGAAGTGACCATGGTGTGGTGTATATTTATGATAGGAGGACTGGGGCATGTAGGGGAGAACTGAAGGTAGACCGTGAAGATTGGGTCCAAACCTTGGCTGTAAGAGTGCATCTGTTGCTTTTGCCATAGAGCTAACACCATCCACCAGGCCACATGCCTTAATGGAGTACCATGCATCATGGCAGCAAGGTCCCGAGAGCTTGAGGACACTGCCAAAAATTTCATTTGGACAAAAAGAAGTGATGAGAAGCAGCCGACGCATCACATTTTCAATCTCAAGCATTTTATCTGGGTGTTCATGCTCTTGGCAACTGTAGGATTTATTTACCAGAATATTCTGGTAAGCACTACCTGATATTCACTGAGAAACTCACTCAGAATTCTCCAGCTTCCTTTGCTGTCTTCAGATTGACGGACAATGTAGTAACAAAATGTTTGTCTCTACATGTATCTGCCATGATAGATTGAATATGTCATTAACTGTCACTGTGAACATCACATGAATCGACCATAGCTAGCCTCCAAACATGAGGGAGCACCATCATCCGCATGCCTGACATTCAACAGGCCATTCACCAAAGCATCCATCATTGCAGTACACTCCACAGATCCACAGTACTATGAACAATCTAAAGCAATGCATCATCAGACCAGTTCAGATGAGTGCTATAAATGGACCATGTTGTCAGGTCAAATCAGAGAGAACCGCACAAGCAAGCAGTCAGAAGCTCCTCATAGTGATCATCCTGTCTACGAGAGAAATCTCTTCCACTGATCTTTGTCGCATTATGCAAAGTCTTCGTAAAGTGAAGGAATAACAAAAAAGTCCTCATCGAGAATACCAGCAAGCCATAATCAACACAAGGTACAGGACAAGAGTATTGATGCACTTACAATGTCTTTAACGAATGAGCCCCAATGGTATTAGTGAGAGTGTAATGGATGTCTCAGTAATGAGGACGACACTTCAATGACAAGTGGCTGAAGAGCAGACATTTGAAGTCAGTGTGCATGCCCTCATCATGACCAATGAGTTCCTCTGAGAACATTAGGCTCACATCAGGCCACACTTCTTGATCCAAAAAAATGAAGCAAACGAGCTGCAGAAAACAAGAGCTCAACAAAAGGTGGGAGATTCTTGATGCTGTTAACGAGAAATTTCTTCTATGTAGGGTTTTCAATACATGCATCGATGAGGAAGGAATAGATGTCGGGATGAATATTCTTCATCATGATCTGGAAGCCATAGAAGCAACCAAGCTTCAATGCTTCATCTAGCTGTATTCCTTTCGAGAAACACTCTATGAGATTCTCTTTAACATGCCGTCAGAAGGAGCAAAGGAGGTGAGGTCATGGAAGATGCACTGATGCCTGTTGTCATTCATTCAGCTCTTCCAGTTGAGATCCTTGAGCGGGCCCATCTCCTTAGCAGTCCAGGATGTTTCATGCTTCTTGAAGATTTGCTAGATACAGGCTGTTATATGGGATCTGTGAAGACAGAAGGATGAAATGTACCACTCTTGCACTTGGTCATAGAAGCTTCTCCCTCTCTGACGAACAGGGGACCCTCTTTCCTCATTGGGACATACACCCTCACTCTCAGAAACGACATTGTCTCGATGCAAAATTCGACACCTAGTCAGGGACAGCATCATAACATTGTAAACCATCCTGGGCGATTCTGCAGGAGGGATCAAGTAGGAAGGGAAAGAACTGAAAAAGTATGTTAGACAACTGAATATTACACAATGATACAGAACACACCCACCCTCGTTTGCTTCAAGGATCTAGATCCCGCCAACCTCAAATGTTGCCCACCTGTATGCACAAATCCTTGCTCACTGGAATGTGATACATGTCTCAGTGAAAGACTGGGCAAAGGGTTGGCCGGCAGGGCAATATTGAGGCCACAGCATACCATTTCTTGGCAAGGGCAATGTTGCTGTCGACGATAGGCTTAGAGGTGCATTATAGGTGTAAAGGGGACAGCTAGCACATGTACATATGGACCAATGTTCGCATGTCCATCAAGATTTTGTGATGATACACTGAGAGAACCAACGAAGGATGTCCAATGCAATATTTTTCCAAACAAGTTCATCCCTCTGTTTTAAGGCGTCCATTTCAGGGATTTAAGAGCATCAGTTGATGTGATGGTGGCAATGATGAGCCAAGGCCCCAGGAATTGGGGAAGATGCGGTTGATGCCGAATGTGGTTATTCCCCATATACCAGACAGATTCTGCGGTTAGCACCCATACATATTCTCATAGCCGTTGTGAAGTTGCTAGTCCTGAACAGATTTGGAAGGGCATGTACACTCATCGTGAACAATGTTTCAACAGGCTTGAATGAGATTGCACCAGCACATGATGAGCGGTGAATCCACTCCAGTTGCCAAGGCAGCAGTGATCTATCATGAGACATTGTCAGTTGTAATTGTTAGAGAAGGGCAAAAGACACATGCCCAACCCAGAACATCTGCTTCATGCATGTAGATTCATGAATGTTGTGATAGCATACAGTGACCTTACATCTTTCCCTGCACCATGATGTTGGTCACATTGAGGCCTGAGCTCCTGCCTGGGTAGTTGAGGCATGAGACATGTTCATCGACATCGTCAACATGGCAATAGGATGTAGGCAGGTGGGCCAAGGAGGGTGATACAATGATAGTAGACAGATATGGCATGGCACTGCAGCTAGAGAATGTCTGTGGTGATCCTGTGCAGAAGTCAATAATGTCTGGATTTGAAGGCATGGCCAGACATGTCATGATGAGGCATGGATAGATGAATTACAGAATCATGGTGACAAATGCAGAAACAAAAGATGGAAAACTATTGAAGCATCCTATATGGAGACCAAATATGTAGCAGGAGGTGTTATTAAGAAATAATGAAGGCGAATTGGTGCCTGGATAGTGCTAGGGTAGCGGTCATCCAACCTACGATGCATGTAATCATAGGTAGTTAGTGCCCTATGTTATATCCAGGTTGAATGAGTGTCTTTGCAATGAACAAGGACTTGACCAAAGGGTGATGAAGGGAAGAAGCACAGCTTGCAGGGTCAAGAAAGGAAGGGAAATCAATGATGAGGCTGTGAGTGAATATGACTGTCTGCTGATCATGTGAAATGCATAACCCTTCATACTATACGACTGGTGATTACGAAGAGGAGTATATCATATGCATTATGAGAAAAGCAATCCTAGATCATTTGCTGTGGACTTTCATATACAGCAGCAAACACCCCTGCCAGCTGCAGCAGAAGAAACAGATAGATTCAAAATAATTCAGCTTGGATGCTGGTAGCAAAGTTTCCCCTTCCAATGCCTAGCACAGCCACTATGTGGATCCCAAAGAGGATGTCATCTCTGCCCATAGTGTCGCTATTGGCCTTCACACATACCATCACTTACGATGATGACAACAACAGCAGCAACTATGGGTTTAAAGAGGCACCTACCCTTGGACCATGACTGCTGCAAAGGTCAGTGGTCTTTGTGCTTCAAGGGCTCGCAACATGCATATGTTTCTCCACTGAATGCGTGCAGGCACTAACATCAATTACAGAGACATATACAGATGTCTCAAACTACTGCAGTTGCAGCTGTCTCCCAAGTGTTAGAGGAAGGAGCCTGCAGCGCTGATGAGATCCCCCCACTGTGGTATTCCAGAGAACAGCCTGATGGTGGGACAGCTCACCATGCTCAGTGATATCTGCAACACTAAGGTGAATCCATATGGTGACATTTCTGCATGGGTAGTCGGCATTGTCATCGTTGCCGCTCATGAGCTGGCTACTAATCAATGTTAAATCTGTTCCTCTGTACCTCTATTCCAGCATCAAGCACACTTTGAATGACTCATTAGGAAACCTCACTCATCTCCCATTACCGACGTCAAGTCAAGGCTACCTTCACTGACTTGGCAGCCCAGGATACTGATGTTTTACCAAGATGTCATTCTAAACCGCACTAGCAGTTTATCGCTGTAACTTATAAGCTACCTAAAGAAGGGTCTGTGGGATGTAACATCTGTATTGTAACCATCCTCGATGCACTGGGACAAGAGATCAGTATCCAGTAAGACAAAGAATAATACTCAAGACTCACCTCGATCCTTGAAATTGTTGTTGCCTCTACCAATGCATCCAAACGAATGGAAAGAGAGGTAACCCGGCCGTTGATGGCTGATCTGGTTGCCATAACATCGTTTGCCATGTTCAGAGACCTTTGCATGGCCAATGCAGCCATGAAAGTGATAGTATACATGCAGGATATGAGCCACTGAGGTAGGAGGCTGCACCGTTATCATGATAGTATACATAATGAGAGGAACCATCAACTTAACTAAAATGTTTGGTTGGGTAGAAATACAAACTACCGAATTACAGAGTCAGACCTATCATTTCATTGAGAATTTCAATTTAACATATCAAAAGCATGTCTAGCAGAGCTATTGTAACCATCAAACTGGCTGTTGTCACAGATAATCAAATGAGTTGTCTGATTATGAGCGCTTTGCCTTTTTCAACAAGGGGTATGCAGCAAAGTACTAAAACCCGATGGCATACCTGTCTCTGTATGTTCCATTGATAGTTTAGTAGGGACCAGTCGAGCTACCAGGGCCCCAGCAAGGAGCACATCAGTGACACTAGTCTGGAATGTAAGAAGTCATTCAATGATCCTGCTTGGAAGTGGAAAGGAATTATGGAAACCAGCCAGAGAATGACAGGTGTTCAGAGATCCAAGAGCAGACTCTTTTGCTGATGGACAAAGAAAAAGCTGGATACACTGTGAATGAAATCATAAAGGTAAGCAGATAGCCAAGGACAACACAGTAACAGTGGTTCATCTGGAAGTAACTCAGAATCACTTGGACATGCATGCAATCCCAGATCCCACTGATAGTAAAGCCGCTAAGATATAAGACATCAATCACAATTCACAAGTTTGTGTTACAATGCACTCATGAGTAAGAAGACCATCACTTTTATGGACTTTGTCAATAGCCAAAATCTTTGCAGATAGAAGCCTTGGACCAGGGATGCTACTATGGCTGTCAATGCTGGTTCCAGCCACATGCAGTACCCTTGAAATTTGACAGATGTCGGATCCCCCCTCTGGATGATTAACAGTCAATAAGAAGTGTGTCTGGATTCAATGATCAAGAGCTAGGTAGATAGTAGATGGAACCGGTGATAACTCACAAGGTGATGGCCTGCATCACCACATTGACCAGCAAGAGGGCACACATGGTGATTTGGATAGTGGGTTTATCCTTGCTGAACTGCCTTTGGAAGTAAGAGACAATTTGGGTTAGGGAAACAGTGAACAACATCAAGTCGATGCTGAGTGCAATGAAGAGCAGACCAAGTTTTGCCTCTGCATTCATCATGGGGGCAGGTTGAACAATGAGAAACCATCACATTGGTTTTTCAATGTGAAGTGTTTGGCTATCGTCCCTCCAATTTCTTTCTCTGATATACGAATATGTAGTCAGCTTCCAATATTGAAATTTCCAGAGAACCTGAGTATGTACCTTCATCAACAGCAGTTCAGCACAGACTTATGGTCAATCATGTTCCACCTACCAACATGCATGGTGAGAGTGTTTATCTTTCTTGGTGCAAGTACTATTCAAAGCCACAGAGATCCGTGCAATCAGAGAAGAAGAAAGTGTACAGTTCGACTGACAAAACTGTCTGGTAGATCTTAGATCAAATCAAGACCCTGATCTATTTGACTTTCAACAAGATGCCATATAACCTTGGCTTCTCTTCTCCCAAAGATTCAGTACAGGTGCCAACGATCATCAAGCTTACCACAGAGAACCTTCGCTACCACGTCAGTTTGAACTATTGACAGATTGTTCTCTGGATGACAAGGACAGTAAGTACCGTACATGTCGAGCCGAACTTTGTGATGTTGCATGCAGCTGAGAGCTCTTAAAGGAGTAGCGACAAACAAATTTACTTGCATATCTGTAGGAGAAAAGAGATCTGGACAAAAATGAGTTCAAACTGCTTCAGGTGAAAATAGTACAGTACTAGCAATTTGCAGTCTGAATTGATGTCGACGTTGAAATATCCATCGTTGGAACAGCGAATATTTCATTAGTGTTGAACAAGAAGCCAAGGGTCAGGTCGGTTATAGCTGGCCCAGAGTATTGTGTTGCCGTCAGTGTTTGCCAGCTCATCATGAAGATCCTCTTTCCTGCCTATTTCTACCTACTCATGTGAACTTTGTCGAAGCATATTTCCTTGGGGTCTTGACTCTTTGCTTAAAGTCACATGCTTTCTCTCCCTCAAAATAGAGGTGTTATATATCAGTTGTTTTCGCTGAATTTGGCAGATGAACAGACATTATGATCTGAGGTTGAATGTTCACCAATGCAAACAGCTTGTGCGCAGCAGCACCATTTTCATAAATCGTCACTTTTCGAACTGCACAGACATGGACTGGAAAAAAGAAATCAGCACGAACTTGGGCTCAAACTGGGGGGGGGGGGCAGTTAAGCAAAATTAGATTTCAGACACCCAAAAACCAAGGAGTCATAGGCAAAATCAAAGTGGAGTCGACGTGAAATCAGTGCGCGCAGACGTGGAAAGTGGGACCCATATGCCGTGCTGTATTTGACCATGCAGGATGGTAGCACCGCTCAATTGGGGCTGCTGCTGGCTTCTTATCGTCAGATTGGAATACTTTGTAACGCTGGCCATCTCAAGCATTCTCCTCTGTGCCTTTCTGGTATGTACTACAATTCGGCCAGCAATCACTGTGATGACATTTGGGACCTTCCAGGCATATTCTATGGGGCTCCCTTGAATACCAAGTTCACGGACGAGTGATAGCCCTATGAATAATGTGATATATAGAGAAAGTCCTGCCTTGTTAACGTCCCTGTGTAGATTATAACTATAGCTACAGAACATTATTCAAATTTTGCAAAGTGGTGCAGTGCACATGAATGTCCAGAATCGTTGATGTTTCCATCTATCGCCATGGCCATCAGAAGTTTACCTGCTCTTTTTGTTATGTCATGGCCTCTATTTGCTATTGGGTTAACAAGGCTGGTGGCCACCATGAATGATATAGCATAATGTCGGCAAAGAAGGGGCTATCATAGAGAGAAGTTCTTGTTGATGCTGTGATGGAGGTGCTCTATGACATTTAACTTGATGGCAAACATGACGGTGAGTGCCAATTTCGTTTACACTAAGGGCAAATTCTTCATTGCTGATTTCGTTCTTCATAGACTCTGTGTTCCCTGGCCAGCACTCAAAATCTCGCAAGGTATGACATATTTTCTTTTGAGTTATTGACACATCAATCCGTCACATTCTGTGCATGTATGATTGTCCAGCGACATTGCAAGTCATCTTTGAGCTATTGCTGGCACACTTCCATGGAGACCATTGCACAGGGGGGCAGCGGTTCAGATTTGAAGGCATCTCAATGTCAACATCGAGAATCAAGGTAAGCCCATATGGTGGCAAGCTTCAAGCTCAAGTCCGGGACAAGCCCACTGGTATTTATTTTTTTGGATTCAGATTAAGGCTTTCAAATTCAAAGGACAAAATTTGCTAGATCTGGACCTACATTATCCAGGGTGACCACATCGTTTACAGATCCGCAATGCTGGCTGGCATTCGACAGTTATCAAGTCCTTATATAAGTGGCACAAGTTTTGTGGGCTCCCCCAGGTGAACATATATGCCCCCAGTTGGTGCGATAACGCTCGATACCATGTCCATCTATGAGTGAGAAGGAGGCTGTATATGTACCCAAGATGTCTGATTCTGTAGGCATTGACAATTTTTGTGATGTTCTGGGAAAAGTATGTGGGTAGGCCTGCTGTGGCTCTGGATGGTACATGTTCTTAAAAGTGGCAAGAGCGTGTCTGATACTAACGGGGATAGGTTATTCAAGCAGCCGACCAGAAGAAGCACCACACCGAAGCCTCAAATTCCAGCTCACAGGCACCTTCCTTTTTGCAGACTATATCTGGAAAGTCGAGGTATACATCAACAAGCCGTTCATCAACAGCTGGCTGACCTCTTGGCGGACTACATGGTTATCCTGAACCCTTCTGAAAAGGAGAAGTGCAAGGCTGATGAGGGTAGATCAAGGTGTCCTAGCTAAACAATGAGAGTGAGTAGAAACCTAAGAAGCGGAAACAAGCCCAAGAGGGCGTCACTTTGGTGAGGCAAGCTCCTGGTTGCCTGCCTAGTTACTAATGTACTTGTCCACCTCCATGACGCTTGGAAGCTGGATCTGTGCCAGTGAGTGCCAGTTAGCCAACCTATTGTCTAGGTCTGAGGAGATCAAATGTGATGCTCTTCGAGTTCTTTCCCCCCTTCATGACCATATTTCCAAAGCTCGGACTCTTGAATTTTTACTTGCAGTTGCTAGCTTTTTTCTCATTTGAACTTGGGTCCTTCACTAGTTCAGCTATATACAGCTATGCTTGACTACAATTTAAGCAAAGTGTGTTACAAGCCCTACTTAACAGTCCACAGGACTCACCAGAGGCCATCACACCTGAGCCGGATCCAAATTGCAGGTCTTCACAAGCCATGCATGGGTCTTGAACCTGTCATTCTCATCCTTGAAGTGATGATCCTCATTGCTAAGATTCCAGACCCAGGAAGACATCAGACTTTGGGCAGACCAGCGTACTATGCTTATTTAGGTGACCTTTGCGGCATAACTGCTACTGTGGCCTGAGTATCAGATACCTGTGAAGAAACTGGAGGGAATCACTTAGCGTCTTCGGATGCGTCATGGTCTCATGATGGGAAACATGCTTGTTTGGGCAGTTTTCAATTGTAGGGTTCCCTCTTCAACCATCTCATCATCACTGTTGAGCTGTACAATGAACTCGCTTGCTTTGTGCTTCTTCTTCTTCTTTTGGTCATCGTGTGCTTGTAATGGTGTGCCCATGAGTGTTGATGCAGCGTTAGACGGATCCGTGTCAGCACACCTGCACAAAAGTAAGCCATTGTTTTCAAAACCTCAAGCCCTTGCTAAGGAAGTTTGCAGCAGGATATCGGATAACGAATTTGTTTCTGTATTCAAGGTACGTGTACTAAGTGTTGATCCATTTTGGTTCAGAACCTTGCTCAGCATGCTTAGGCCATGGCACGATGATACCGAGTCAAGACAAAGACATGCAAGAGTGGACTGTTGATGCTCCTTCTGATAGCAACACACCACGTCCTTGTGAGATCGATGAGGAGATGAAGAGTTATTCTAGCAGGTGGACATGTGAGTATGTGTATTGCATTTCAGTAACTCCATTTTCTCGACTATTCTCAGTTTTCTATCAATTTTATGGCTACACAATGACTACGACCCCTACACTGTCTCAGATGCCAGCACCTCGATTCAGGTGGATCGCTTCGCTTCAACAGAGATGGTGAGAGGTTGGACATGGAGATTTGGTGAGATTGACTTGTTTGCATATCTCGTCTTGTCTGAATTCGAGGAACAGTTTCACTTGTACCTCCCTCCCTGAACACATGTAATCATCATCTGCATCTTCCCATTGTGCCGAGGCAGCCATGAAACTCTATACATCTGGTGGGGAACAACCATCCTACAATCCAAAGCCATTACCAAGAACTCACTTTGCCATCTCCACTAACATCAGCATTGAGGATTCTCTCAAGAAACCTTGCAACCCAAGAAGTATTCACCCTTATCACATCACCCAACCACCGGGCTGCCGGGTGCCAGAGCATCGTCGTGCTCAGCGCTGTGGCGATTTCCTCATGCAATGGAGAGAATTGACCCACCACCAGGTATGTGATGCTGAATAGCTTGCTGGCATGTTTATTTTTCTGCCTCCCTCTAATGTCCAATGATTCTTCCCCTAGTTCAAGACACCGGCACATCCGCATCATTGCCACCCTTCCTGGGTATATCTATACCGAAGGCCTCACATCCCACCCCCGCCATCACTCTAAAAGTCAGGTCCGTGTCCATTTGCATGCATCAGCAAGGCAGGTGAGATTGGGGATCTCATTGTCAGGATGAGTTCCCCAACGCATAGGTTCATGATAGTCTTGGTCAGCAAGTAAATTCATATAAATGCAACTGGTTTTTTCTGCTTTATGCGAGCGTGAAGGTGTAGCAAGTGTGAGCAAGGGGATTATGCTGAAACATCACAAATGTTCAATTGTGACTTTGAGGGTCGAGTCAGAACCATTGTGGTAAGCATTTGCAGCAGATTGTTCGTCCTCTATGACTGTGTTCCCCTTCTCATGATATCATTTTCCAGAGTATATCTCTATATTTATCTGCCAAGAAACCTGGGGACATCTTCACATTGGCTTTACATACACATCCAAGACAAAACAACTGATGCAGTGTACATGAAATGCTTCAATTGTGTTCTATCCTTCTCGGGAGAGTGAACAATTATTCGAATTCCAGGAGTAGGAAGCCAAGAAAGCGAACAATGGCATGGAACAGCTCAGAAAATGACCCATTAGTGAATTTCTTGTGAAAACAAACCTGGACAGATGTACTTATCACCATCTACTCCTGAGTAGTACAATACTGTACACATGTGGATATCTCAAGGATGGCTTTACTCCCAGCTCTCTTTTGAACCACAATTGAGTATCCTATAAAGGCATGGAGGTTCTGGACTACATCTGTACATTACTACCAAGTATGAGTTTGAAATTCATCTTTCATCATTGCTCCATCTATCTCTTCCTGTTTCCCCCAAAGGACTTCGGCCACTTTGGAGAACGACCGAGGAAAGATGGGCAGATCATTGATCCTCTCTCTGCAAAAAGGACAGACATTAGACTGTGGTGGGTTTGCCTGTACCCATTGGAGAAGACAGCCCCTGCAGAACCCATGGCCACATTTCAGGCTACGAGACATTTGAGCTTCCTTCATCACATTATATTAGCATAAAAGGATGATCTCACACTGCAGGCACCTTGATCCCATCCATACAGATTGAACATAGGATCAAGTCCTGTAACTCTTGCTTCATGGTCCTTAACTGGGTTACAGCCTGGTCCCTATGCACTTTAATGGTCTCATTTTCCTGAGCTTGATGAGAACACTGTCGACGACAGCAGCAGTGGAAACGGCTTACCTTTCTGAGCGAGTCCCCATTCAGGGTAGCTCATTTGAATTGTGACAATAGGAAGTCTCTTTCCTTGCACAGTTCTTCAACAGTAGAAGACATCAAAGGTCCAAAAAAGAAGTCTTGTTCTGGATGGATAATCTGCAGTTCACCATTAAGAGTCGACTGCTCCTGTCATCATGTTCATCGCGAAGCCGTGAAAATCTCACAGAAGATAAGTTACCATGTCATATGCTCCCTGGGTCTCAGATAACCGCCTTTGGAGATCATCCCTTTCACTCATGGCCTGGAGTTTTTCTCCACGAAGAGTTTCTACATCCTAGTGATTTGACTCTGTGTTGGACTTTATAGTAGCCAAATAAATGAAGAATACCGAAATCAAACAAGTGTTGTCATGCTCAAGTTTGTCAATGTGCTTCTCCATACATGATATCTGTGCAGTCAGTCAGTCGCTTGAAGACTCTGTCCTGAAAAGCAAGAATATCACAATGTGCCTTATAATTTCGATTATCTGGGTTGAACATTACACCATGACTCCAATGGTAATTCAGGTGATTTACCTTGCCAAGTATACGTAGCCATCTTGCCAAAGGTGTACAGCTTCCACCAGAGTCGTAGCACAGCTGTGGATACAGTAAATGATCAGAGAAGTTTTGGCTTGGAACAAAGAACCAACTGAGGGCAGATCAGTTGACGAATGGATCCTAAATTTTTAGGTGATTGTTTTATTGGGGTTGGTACAGTTCGAGCTTATTGTTTTGAACATTTGGTGCAAGGTCACCATAGCATCATTGCCTTGTTGTCTCAAATCGAGCATGGTTCAAATTTGTTATGAGATAGGACAACCTATGCAGTCATTGATTGTGATACCCTTCACTGCATGGAGAATTTTATATTTTAGTTTAAAATATTGGATTCTATAATTATTTATTTTTCCAATATTTTACTCTAATATATTATACAAAAATTTTCAATATATTTGTAATACTTGGGAATTTTTCAATATTTTTCCAAAAATCAAGAATATTGCAACAATATTTAGAATAATGTTTTAATATTTAAGCTTAAAAGTTGGCAAAAATAAATAGTTATAGAATTCAATATTTTAAGCTAAAATATTAGATTCTCCATGCAGTGCTTGTAATACTCTCGAATTCTGATGGCGCTTTCGGATACAGTGCGTTATCCAAGTTATCATAATTTGGAAGATTCGAATGGGGAAACAAGGTCTAGAGCATGATCTCGCCTTGTCCTTGGTGTATCGTGTTAGACCAATTCACTCTCACTAACATTGTGCCAGTCTAAAGTGCCTCCTTACAGATGTAAAAAGAATGAAACAGCAAAGGCCTGCTGTTGCACAAGATTTCCAAAATTTACAGGAAAGTATATACACTGTTTGAAGACGGAATAGTTGGAAAGTAATAGCTAGTCAGCGATGATTGATGAGCGCTGAGCAATGAGTGTATTGGTAAATATTTCCATTTTTGGATGTCCCGTCCTTTCCGGCATCGGCATTTGTTGCACCCAAACAGTGATAAGCCTTCCACTACTTATCATCATCTATTGTCTCCCGTTCTAGTACCCTGTGCTGCAATGCATAGTTTGATTCTAGAATCAAATTCTATTTGCCAATATTTTCAAATCGTGCTGGGTTTGAACATGAACAGAAGAACACCACGGTATGTTTGAGTTGATGGGATGAAGCGGTGAGCCATCTCAGCACTGACTTCAGAATTAAAAATGATCCGTGGTCCGACACACCCACAATAGTGTATCAGTATGTTCTTACTCTGATTCCTGCAGACATCAGCCTTCCATTTGGTGAACATCTCGTATACTATACTATTGACTCGCCGTGGCCCCATCTATCTCAACAAAAGAATTGTTTTCAAATTTTGAAAATCTTTTGGATGAGCCTCATGATGGCGACTTTTTCAGAACAAAAAGTGCTGAGCAGGGACAATCCGGCCACTCCATCTGCTCCCATTAGGTCCTTCATATACCCTGATGTGCCACCTTGAAGGACAACAAATCCACAGCAACCGCATCAACCGGCTTGCTTTCAAATTTCATGCCAATTGGACAATGGGGTAGGGTCAAAACAATACTGTCTCTTTCTAGTTTTTTTTTTTTGGTCTCAACAATAAACCGTGGGACAAGCTTTCAGCTCTGCGAGTCTGTCAAGAGATATTCCTGTCTTCTATGTATGGCCGGTGCCAAATACTTGACTTCAATTGGCCGTAACACTGCAACATTAGATGGGCATACTCTGGCATACTGCGGCACCAATCCAGGGAAGTGAATATCCCTGGAGCAATCCAGCTGACGGTGATCATGTCCTGGGTATTCTCCAGCCCAAAATACCCCATATTTCAACTTTAGACTCCATAGGATTCTATGCTTCAACCACAATCTACATTACACCAACATGGCGGAAATTTTTTATGCTAGCAGGTCCAGTGATGAACCTAAAGACTCCTGTGGGCAGAAAACACAAGACCTATAATGGCAAGTGCTATCAAGCAGCTAATCTGAAGGCAGGTTCTAGCGAGTCTAGTCTTGCACCTCCATGCGGTGACTATAGCTTCCTAGGATTGTAGCAAACTTTTGCTATGGTTGTTATGAGTCCCTAATGGTCTAGAGAGGCTCAAGTTATGTATGCCAAGTTTCCTGGAAGGGAAGCGATGCGCAAATGTGGGTGTATGCTGAGTGGGGGCAACCTATATGCAGTGCGAAGTTTTGGTTCGGAAATCTGTCTGTAGCTTCAGTCAGTAAGCTCTATGCGAACTTATGAAGCTCTGGTTCTGAGTGGTAGTGAAGTTTTGTCCAAGAAAAGTATGTGCAAGCAAGATATAGGTTTTAAAGATCCTAATATCAAGCTAGTTGGTATCAATCTTGAGTCGGCTTCAATAGGGGAGCCGTCGCGAACTTTTCCTTCTATTGGAAAGGTAGCTAACGGTCCAAGGTGTCTAACTCAATAAGAGTTAAGTGGTGTTGTTTCCTAAGTTTGGAAATGGTTCTACAAGGGTGTTAGTGGCTAAAGGGCTTCAATCCTAGCTGTGGATTGCTCTTTGAAGCGCACAGGTATGCAAGCAAACTTTAGATGTCGAGAATGCCACACAAGGGTAACCAATAAAGGTTTCCTAGCAAGGTTTTTGGACAAGAGGCAAGCACATGAAGTTATAGGTAACTTTTAGTGAAGGGAAGTTCACTAATTGTTATTCTCTAATGAACAGTAGAGAACTAAAACTTCGGGTGTGTGTATCGGATGTAAGAGGTGTGGAACACAAGGAACAAGTTCGCAAACTTATTCTCTAGGTGTCTCTCTTGGGGTCTCTTCGGATCTCTCCCTAACGACTTTTTACTTAGCTACCTTTATACTACTTGAGAAATACTTGTATGTAAGCTACATTGGTCCTTGCCTGGTTGATTCATAACACAAGCGAACTATTTACTGCGGAATAGAGTATTATTAACCTCCCTTTACTACTGCTGTGTTGGAATCCGTCAGCAGCTTTATAACTCTAGTAACTGTGCAAGTAGCTGTTACTTCTGAGCAATCCTTGTACCAAGTGAACTTAGAAGCGAACTTTATAAGCCATAACTGTGCAAATTAAACAGCCTTGGTAAGGATTTGATTGTGGCTGACCATAGCGAATTATTAAGTTCGCTGACTGGTCCTTTGAACTGTGTAATGGAATTCAAGTCATCCACAGCTATTCCAAGTGACCAGGAAAGACTGCGATGCAGATCCGGAAGGGGTTTGATGGTATTCATGATCAAGGTGCCTGAAGATCATGGCTGTGCTTGATATGAAAGTTCGGAAGGGGTGTGAAATGTAGCTCAATTATTACAGGTCCGTGAATTTATGAGCACACAGAGCCTGCAGGCTCATCACCGGATACCTTTTTCTTTGCTATTATTTGTTCTGACTGGCGGTCTTAGCATTTCCAAGTCACCCGCAGGTGGATCAGTATCCTATGGCCAATTTGAGTTGGAGGCACCCCAGACCCCCACTGCTGTACGAATCGAGTTCCATGATATTCCACAACATCCATTGCAGGTTCATTGTGCTACTATACATGATATTCTTTGTACATCACATCAATTCTTCCATCAATTACTCATCAACACATATCACAGCCGCTTTGACATTTTCTCTATGCAAGACATCTGAGGTTGAATCTGGAACCTCAAGATCCTATTGGATCTTCTTGCTGGTGTGGCCAATTATCAGGAGTGGGAGGAGTGGGAGGCCTATTGGGAGAGGCAGGGGTGGATGCAGGGACAGAGAGCATTTGCCCATAACAACCTCCGACAACATTACTACCCTCATACAACTTTTTTGTGATACACTTGATATGGCAATATTCCTAGTCTAATATCATAATTGAGCATTGTTTTTGTGGCAGGATTTAACATTGAAGCTTGAGCACTTGAGCCATCACTGCCCATGGCATTAATTCTCTACTAAAGATCTGAGGGATCATTGATATCACCTCAAAATAATTCGGCTCGGATGCTGGTAGCAAAGTTCCCCCTTCCAATGCCTAGCACAGCCACTATGTGGATCCCAAAGAGGATGTCATCTCTGCCCATAGTGTCACTATTGGCCTTCACACATACCATCACTTACAATGACGACAACAACAGCAGCAACTCCCACTCCCCATCTTCTACTGCTCCTCGGCTGCTTGTCCTCATGGCTTATCAGTAAGTGGTACATCTTAATTTTATCTGACTGCGAGTTTGGAATCGCTGATGGCTTGTTTGGTTGGCGCATGGTATCACAATGCTGAGCATGACTAGAGTAAAAGTATGGTGTCCATTCAGAATTCCATGAGTCTGGGGCAGGGTAAAGTATCGGCAGCTTTACTGATGGGTTTAAAGAGGCACCTACTCTCGGACCACGACCACTGCAAAGGTCAGTGGTCTTTGTGCTTCAAGGGCTCGTGATGTGCATATGTTTCTCTGCTGAACGTGTGCAGGTGCTAACATCAATTACAGAGACGTATACAGATGTCTCAAACTACTGCAGTTGCAGCTGTCTCCCAAGCGTTAGAGGAAGGAGCCTGCAGTGCCAACGAGATACCCCACCATGGTATTTTGGTAACCACATCAGTAGTGGTAACAACTATGCGGTTCAAAATTGTTACTATTTGAATTGATGCACCTACGATCCTTTGCCCTCGTGGTAAACTCTTTACCTTTCCATGTTTAATGTGCAACTCATTATGGAAATAAGCCTTCTGCCACATAGTATTTTGGTCAATGCGATGCTTGGAAGATCCAGAAGATCTTCACCATTGTTGTCGACACGGTGATAGCTTTCACTATATCACCAACGATGCTGATGCCCTGATGGCTGCGTGGAATATTCCTGGACTTTGTCGTTGTTGTTTCCTTTGTGGCAGTGTCAAAAAATGGCAAGATATTCCAGAGGGTGACACTTGGGTTTGAATCATTGGCTGTTGTTGCCAATGGAAGCTTTACCCTTATGTTCTGGAGTAGACATTACTACAGTGATAGCCCTTTGTTATTCTAAGAAATTGAATCCGGTGTCACCCATCAACATTTTTCAAAAGCCAGGCACTACCAAATTAAATGGATCAACTAGTAATGAATCCCATACCATGCACTTCATGAGCCGGGAACGACCTGATATGTCCGCAACACTCACAAAGACTTCAGGCGGTCGATATTATGGTCCAGACATCCCGGGGTATGCAAATTCTGGAGTTCCACTCTAGCCAGGCAGCACGAACTGGGTGCCATTCTGGGTGGTCATCAGGGCTAAGTTCCTTCATGCACGGAGGATGAAGGGGTTTCAAAGGAGGCCTTGGTAATACTTCACACACACAAATTAGCAATAGGCAACAGGGTATAACTCAAAAACAAAAGCAATCTCACCCTGAACCAATTTCATCCAGTTCCCACAGACCCCGTTTGTAATGTGTGTTGTATCCATCAACGGAAAAAACGCAGGAGCAAGCTTCACATTCTGTGCAATTCTTATAAAGCCATTCCCACTCATGCCTCCAGAGTCCACAAGGAGAATGGAAACCTTGGATCACGTGACCGATACTGGAGTCGTAGAACCATTGATGAGCCTCCAGGCTCTGTACGCTCAGAATTTGCGGATTTATCCATTGACTACCCAATAATAACAGATTCGACTCCCATCTTCCTTATCCTACATTGCCGCACTCAATTTAATGCCCCAACCTTCGATTATATGCTACACCCTTCAATATCCTTCAATAACCGTGATATACCACGGTTATAACTCAGCAAACCACGTTAATACCCTTCCGTTCACATTTATTCTCCATATTTCTGTGAACGATCATGGCAATACACCTTTCATTGACGATCGTACCGAAAATGGAGTTGCCGCATCAGTCCTAGGCACCCAAATTGACGTGCCCCTTGATTCCTCGATCATAGTGACATCATTTAGACCCTGCACTCCTCCATCAAAGATATTGACCCAATATGGATACTCCAGACTGCAGTTACTCAGGCTGTTACTTTGCCAAGTCTTCACAGCAGCTTATATCCATTTATCAACCTCAGAACATGTACCATACCCTCACAGTCCGCAGTTAAACAGCACCTAGCTGTTTACTCATCATTCTCCACTTCCACATAGTTTCCCATCCAGACATGGCAATACAGACAAGCTGTTATGCCTCAGCTGACGAAAACTTCTTCTATTTACTACGGATTTACTAATCCAAGGACTTACAGCTTTACCAATGCTTAGATATCTTTTCTATTTATAAAACCAAACTTTTAGTATAAAAACTCGTATTCTACAGAGGAGAAAAAGGAGTTCTTTCGCTCCAGGTTATCCCCCATTGCTTGCTATAGTCTCAACGTTATTGGATGTGTTAATTACCACCAATACACGAATTCTTGCTCCGATAACTTGCTTTTGTCTTTTAATGCCGCAACATTGTTTCAATTTCACCAGATAGGATCGTTTTATCATCTTCACCTTCTACATCGTCATCGTATCCATTGCCCACACCAGTATAGGGTATTATTGCCTCCGTGAAGGCCCAGCTCCGCATCGTTCACCCACGTCATTGTCATTGTCCCTAGTTGCTGTGCAGTATTGCCGTGACACTCAGTTATCATATTTCCGTCCAGTACCTCTCCGTTTCAAGCCCCCACACGTTTATTCAGTTCTCCACATGTTTATTCGACTCTCCAAATGTTTATTCGATTGTATAAACGTCTATTCGATTCTCCTCACGTTTATTTGATTGCCCAAATGTTTATTATGCCAGTCTCACGTTTACCAGCCCAGTTTTACGTTTTCTAGATCAGTTCCGAGCATCTAGCATGGTTTCTTGGTATCTGTATCATACCAGATTCCATTTAATCTCATTTATCGAGATCCCCTCAGCTTACAGCCTGACCCTCTTAGTACTTGACTGCTAAAGGGTACTACTTCCAGACTGTATAGTCGAAGTCTATACCTGCATCTAGAGGAATTGACCACATGGAGGTGCACCGAACCACTCGCACAAACACATAGCCTTGATTACTGTGATTGCACGCATATTTCCTTAGCTCTCTCGGAGTTTTGGGTGTTGCCATTGCCATGGAAGTCTAGGCTCAACAGCATTTCCAAAAGACGGCATACAGCCATATCCATGGCAATTTGGACTTGAACACAAATGCATCATCACAGCACTTGGTTGTCTCTGCTGCGGTAACAGTCTAGCCACTTGTCTCTCGATTCGACTTGGACAGTACACGGGTAGTCGACCTTGAAGGATTACTGATGCATGGGGGAAGACTATAGTACCTTGGATAGGAAAAATGGTGTGAGCAGCATGTTGAGGTCGGACAGGTAGTGGTATGAGGTAAAGTGCTAGCAGTACCAAATTAGGATGCCATCAATTCTTGTTCCCACTTGACTACATCGACCACCTCGGGGCCTTGGTCACAAACGATAAAAATTTTCAAGCTGAAGACCTTCCTCATGTCTATCCGGAGCATCCAGGTGGCCTTCTACCACGTTCATCTGATGGCATTTGTCTTCACTCCATGCATAAGTATCCTCAGGAATCTTATATAGTGCCAGGTTCTATATCAGCTTCCTGGATTTGCTCTTTCTAAGCTACCCCACAATGATAGTGACAGGGAAATCAAAGGTAACCGATTGCATGGCAGCAAGCCATCCATTTTTGTTGATGATGGTGAGTGCATTGAGGTGTAGTAATGAATTTCCAATGGGATATGGGGCTAATTCATGATGGTCTCATAGATTATGCATTATGGTGCACTGTTGCTGAATTATCTACCTCGACATGATACCATTGTAGACCCTATTTCCAAACACTGTGAAAATCTCCCCGACCAGTTGAAGATACTTCCTGCACACAAGGCCCTCCTTGCTGTCTTTCCAAGTCAGGTGCCCTGCGATGTTAACCAGGTAAACTGAAAATACATCCTGCAGCTCAATTTCCATCAGCTTATGCCAGGTGGCGACATTATCCCTAACAACCACACCAATGTCATGGCACCGACATGAGTGAGTGGACAAAGAAGCGATGAGGACAAGGATGATAGCATACTTTCCATGTTCATAGGTTTACCTCATTGCCACATGCAGCCACCCCTCACCTTTCGTCCATCCACAGTCACTGCATGGTCTCGGACATGCCTCTTGTTCGCCACAGCCATGACTGTCCTTCACAGCCACAGTCCACCTCCATCCCTCTGTCCGCAAGAGCACTGACATGTCCATATCCACATCTGCCTCTCTATCCCTAATGCATGTGCCCTCATATTCAGTACCTAATTGTGCCACCATCTTCACTGCTCAACCTTTAGGACCTTGTTTTCATGTGGTAGCACTGTCACTGGCACCAAGATCAATGATTGTATCTCTACCAGAGTCAGCAACATCAACACTACTGCAAAGCCTCCTCTTGTTCCAGCACTGCCAACAACGGCTTCAAATCTAATGCCACCCATGACACTTATTGCGGCCAGGTGCTAGAATACCTTGGCATGAGATCCAACATTATTGATGGTGTTGGTTGAGATCCGGGGATGAGCGGTGATGAGCCTAGACTTCTGTGGCAACAGCAAAACCAAACTCGGGTGGAGTATGGAGAATAAATGTGTGAACACGGCAATACTAGGACGATTGTGTGTGCGAGTGGGTTCGGGGCACCTCCGTGCAGTAAATCAAAGCTTTAAGGGTGCAAAGATATGCTTGGACTATGCAGTCAAGCAGATAATACAATGTGAGAGTCGAAGAACCGAAAGAATGACTGTAAGTCTTGAGGGTCTTGTAGAATGAGAGGGAACAGCGCCTGATATGACATGAATATCAAGAAACCGTATTCTGAAATGGAAACAGAGAATGAGACTCGAGAAAACATGCTCGAGATGTTAATACGAGTGGGGAAATGAGAGGGAAATGCCTGAGCGATACGGCAATAGATCAAGGGACTGGCGCTGCTAGGAATCAACATGCTGGTTGATCGAATAAACGTGAACGAGGTGCTGAAACTGGCTGAAACTGATCCTAAACTGGATGGGCTGATATGGAAACTGGGGGCGAACGGTACTGGGCTGAAAACGATCCTGTCTGATGTCAAAAACTTATCCTATAATCTACACTGGGATTTCCTATACTGAAACGATTGCTGAACTGGTCCTATACTGATACTGATCCTAAGTCTGCTCTGAGACTACCCAAGTGGGCGATGATGATGATGGTGAAGGTGAAAACTGGTAAAATGGTCCTATCTGGTGAAGTTGAAACTGGTGCTGCCTATAAAGTAAACGGGGGGTGAGGTATGGCACAGTCGATCACGTATTGGCACAATATTGATGTGTACCAATAGTGTTAAGAGTAAAGAGGGACAGAAACGTCTTCTTCACAGTTAAAGAACTGTGGAATAACTCAAGCAATACTGCGAGTTGACGTGCAATCGACTATACGCGATGCAAGACAAATATTGCCATGAAACGATGAATAAATGTATGGTGATCCTATAGAAATGATGGGCGGATTCGTGGAGAATTGCTGGTCTGACTAGTCGATTTATTGTCGGTGCGTGCAGCGAATACGGTGTACGATGGATTGACGGGTATGAGAATCAATACAAACGTAGTCTGGTGAACGAGAGTGTACCCACTGGGTTGAAAAGTACTGAATGCTATGGTAATCTACGTTTTTATACTAAAGTCCTACATATATTAATAGAATCTCAAGCGACTTTTTACTAAGGCTGTAAGGCCTTAGCTGAGTAAAATCCTGAATAAACATGACCTATATCCGTCAGCTGAAGTATACAGCGTTGTTCGAATTGCTGTGCTTGGTTAGAAAATGTTCTATAGTGGAGTCCGGCTATCAGGCCGGTTCTTGCTGTTTCGACTGCATGTGCTGCAGATTGTAAAGATGTGCTAGTGTCACTGAGGTCACCCAATGCATCTCTAATGACGTGCCAACTTGGCAAAGTAACAGCTTGAGTCACCGTAGTTCTGGAGTATCCGTGACAGGTTGATATCTTTGATGGATGAGTGCGGTGATAAGTGACGTTAATAGGGTCTAGCGATCAATGATGCATAGCGATGCGCTTTGATGTGGATGCGGCATTACCATATACGATCGGGGGCCCATCAAAATCGGTGTTAACGTGTCTGTAATGCTGTGAAGTGTTGGATTTCAAGATGGGATGGATAACCAACGTGCGAAGACATATTGCTGTGATACAAAAGTGGTATTGCCGTGTCGGCAATGACTGGTTTGGTGAAAGTCCGTCAGGTGGACTTGGTGTAGGAATTAAGGGTAATTTCGCAAAATTCTGAGCGTACAGAGCCTGGAGGCTCATCAGCCATGCACCTTGCCCTGTCTTTGGCACATCAATCACTACATCAACAATCTGCTGGTCCTCTTCAAGCTCGGCATTGTCTAGCACATCATTGTTAAATTCTTCCTTGTCCAGGTCATTGATTTTTCTAGCACTCTTTCCTGAGGACTTTTGCTGAGGCTCTGCCTCAACGTCAGATGCCTCTGGAAGGAATTGATTGAATGATAGTGTTTGTAGTACAGCCAAATGGTGCCAGAGCCCATTTCCTGCTGAACCATGAGAAGCTTTCACTATTCCAGTAGTCTTCTGTTTCATCATCATTGGAAGGGTTGTAATACCAAAGGCCAGGATAAGGGTCAGAATGCTCAGAGGACATCAACTAGATATATATGTACATTTTGTCAACCACGCCGTACTGAGGTAGCATGTAAAGAAAGCGGCAACTAGAGTCTGTATATTCCATGTTATAAATTCTGCTGAAAACTCCTGCCATGGCCCATGAGCACTTAATTGATGATGGTAGCAAGTTCACATACAGTCCTACATGAAAGAAAACTAGAGGCGTGATTAGACATCCACATCTGAATCAAGAAGAAGCCAAATAGTCATACTGAAGGGAAATCCCCAGTGTGGTGGATGAGATAAATGCCATCCAAAGGGAGTGGCCATCCAACAAATGTCACGGAAGGCATTGCTGTCATAGTTAGCTGGCCTTGGCAACTGTTAGGTATAAACAGAAAGAAACAGGATGTAACACCCAATTCCTAGGAACTTCAGAGATTTAACCTAAGCCCATAGATAAGTGTACTTGTCCATAAAGTGTGAATATGCAGAGTTTGATGTCTACCTGGCTTGGACCTATGAGTTCTGAATCAAGTTTTGTACTTACATTCACTTTTGAGTAACTTCTTGATACCAGAACCCACTACACCTACTTAGAAATAATTCATCGTATGTTGTGCTTTTCAAAATATAATTAATTAATTAACTTAGCTGCTTGGCAGCCTCATATCAGCAGCATTGCAGCCAGTAGCCGGTAACATATCAGCTGCCTGTCAGCGGAGCAGAAGCTGATGAGGAGCTGCTCAGTTGATGCAGGGTTTCATCACTCCAGAAATGTCAAACTTCGAGCCATATTTCAGGTCATCCGAAATTGTGCCAGAAACTCCTACTTTTGGAAAGTCGGAAACTGCCACAGAAACTCATCATTTCAGTGCAAATTTCGGAAGTCCAAGTTTGTCAAGTTTCTAGAAGATGGAAATTGGCAAAGAATTTTACAAATCCGGTCAGATTTATAAGACCGAGAAAGGCTCTATTTCTGTACAAATTTGAGGCTCCAGAAATGTATTCAGAAATCCTTGATATCGGACAGTTTCGGGCCCCCAGAAATTTTTACTTTCCCCCCTTTAGAAATTGGTTGGAGAAATCTAAAAAGGTACGCAGCAGTTTCTGGTCTACCTAAACTGCACAGAAATTTTACTTTTTTCGGAGTGATCTCACAAGTTAGGTATTGTATTACGCAACAGGGGGGATCATAGTTTTAGAATTTGAAGGATTTCGAATTCCGTGATTTATCACCTGACTTGCATGTCTAATCATGATTCGTGCCCTACTCCTTCCACTTAGTATTTCTTGTCGCCATTTCACCATATTGATTTCACTCTTCGTGATTCGGTCTCTATGCTTCAGTACCCCCAAGGCTATGTTCAAGCCTTCGGAAGTCTGCCTAGATCTGGTACGAGTTATTTACAAACCGGCTTTCCTTTCGACGTCTTCCAGGCTCTACATTCAAATGTTATCACTCTGGAGTCTGCCAGCTCATCATTAGTAAAGTGTGAATAATTGAGCTCAGTAAGAAGTATGCAGAACAAAATTCCGAAGAGTTCAAGGGCTCACCATAAGCCCCAAACGTTCGCATTGATTAAAAATGTACGGGCAGTGGTGCATAGCTAGTCAGCTCAGGCTGAGGCACCGTAATTCCGAATAATAGACTTCCCGTACGGATGATAAGTAGCTAATGTCTTCAAATTTCAAAACAATAGCCAACAGTAAACTTGTGTAATATGATTATTAACTTGCGAGAGGATGCAGGGGAAATCATCAAACTTGCGACTCTATAAGTAACCTGTGTCCCGAAAAAGTACACTTGTGTCCACCCGATTTATTGGACGCTATTACGCCCATACGAATCATAACGCTACGGCAAGCTATCAAAAAGTGGTCTGAGATAGGTACATAAAAACTAATGACCATTGTGAGCTTCGACTATCGCCGAAAGTGTAATTACTGCCTCGCAATATACCTCTATGCCCCAATTTGAATCTTCCACCTCAAAATCAAAATTTCCCATCAACTCCTTCACAAACTTGATATCCTCGTCGTCATTTAGAGCCATGTTGGCCTCGTCTTCTTCATGGATGGCATGGTCGATCTCTGGAGGAGCGAAAGGGTAGTTATCATTGATATCCCCACCGACACCGCAGTACGGATTGCTTCTGACCTCATCAACATTATCTCCAGGTGAACCTGTGAAGTATCCATGTCGAATAGGCAGTAGAACGCACCGGGATTCACGTCTGTAAAAAAAATGACGGCGTTCCGCGAAACAAATATAATAAAACAGATGTCCTCGTTGACAGCTTGTACTCTGGCCGTTACTGAGAAAACAGCTGACTAATGTGAAACCAGCAAACCACTAAGTTCGAGTTGCCAAGTCGAACACCTCACCAAACTTGTGTAATGCTCCCTTGAATCAGAGAACAGAACTTGCAGGAAGTTGAAAATTCTTGGACGAAATTGAACTTGTGAAGTAGACATAGGTATAAGTTTGCGTCGCACAAGGACTGAACATGGAAGTTGGTAACGTGATTGCGTTCTTGTGCTATGTATGGCAGCGAACTTGTGACCAAAATCAATCACTTGTTGGTAGCCGATTTTTTGGACGCTATTACGCCCATATTTCTGTTTACCAGCTGACAAACCATTTCCCTTGTCATTGTTTCCAGTCCTGTGTTTAGTAGTATGGAGTACAGATTGCTAACCTGGTACTCAACCCTTTCTGCTTCCTACACACTCGGAGGTTGGAGATTTGCATGTTGATGGCCCGATACCTGTCAGCCCGAACATACCGGAGGATTACTCATCTTTGGGCGTCTATCACAGTGCGGCTGGTGGCACGCAGTGGTCCGAGCGTGGCAGGCACTGCTTGCTTCTTACCACGACAACAGCACGGAAGACACCTCTGCCCACGACCACAGTTTTGTACCATCCTACGACCTACGTCTGCTATGGCATCAAGTTCAGATCCCGAAAAGCGTATGTTTAGTTCTTACTCTCAATGATTCATATCTTTATGCTCGTATAACCATCAATGAAAGTTTCGGGAATCTCTGCAAAAGATGTACCCAAAATTGTCACCAAAGTAAGCATGTAAAAGAATTTACAAAAGAATAGAGAATCATGCATTACAGGGACAACCTCAGGCATACCCCATTCTTCCCAAGATCACACTCTCCGGCCCCCAGGAGTCCGGTCAAAACGACCTTTCAATTGTGTTGGGTCAACAGGACTATACCGACAACAAGCCCGTGATACAGTCCTCTGTTGCCAACAGTCCTTGCTCCAAGCTCGATGAAAATGAACTCTTGACAATGCTTAACGACACACTCGGTACATCGTACACTTGGAAAATGCTCTCCAAATCTCTGCAGTCTTTTCTCTATCTTTGCATCCGACGGCAGTACGACTTTGGCACTGCCTACGCTCATTTACGCCCCTATTGGTTCGAGGACGCCTCCAGAGATATTGTTGAACACGAGCGCAATGACCAGTGCATGCGAAAACATTTGCCCATGGACAATAGGATCATCAACGGGGATGCACCGCCTCGACGTGTCTGGGATTTGTATGCTAATCGGGTGGTGCCATACTGGGTAGTCGGCAAATACCCATGGGCGATATCGCATGCATGGATGAATGACGAGGAGCTCGATCGTGTGATGACACCCATCAATCAAAATGAATGGCCTGTGCCGATACCGAAAGACGCCAACCTTGATCTGATCAGGATTGAGCTGTTGAACCTGGGTGCCGAGTATGTCTGGTTGGATGTTTTATGTATGAGGCAGGGGCATCGCATGCGTCGCGAGGAACACGAGGAAACGATATATGAGGGAGTGGAAGCGATATATGAGGAAATAGTCAAGGACCTTCCCGAGCAGTCCGAGCAGTCCGACGA
Organism: Armillaria mellea; assembly: GCA_030407055.1. NCBI lineage: Eukaryota > Fungi > Basidiomycota > Agaricomycetes > Agaricales > Physalacriaceae > Armillaria > Armillaria mellea. Next base: position 255,328 of record JAUDZF010000005.1, read on the forward strand.
GGAGCTTCGGGAGGAGCTTCGGGAGGAGCTTCTTCGGGAGCTTCAGGAGCTTCGGGAGCGTCGGGAGCTTCGGGAGCGTCGGGAGCTTGAGGCTCGGGAGCGTCGGGAGCTTGAGGCTCGAGAAGCTCGGGAGGCTCGGGCTCGGGAGAAGGCGAAGGCGAAGGCGAAGGCGAGGGAGCTTCGGGAGAAGCAGGAAGAGCAGCGTCGGGTGGAGCAGCGTCGGGAGGAGCAGCGTCGGGAGGAGTTGGAGTTTCCCGAGGTGCGTCGGGAAGAAGAGGTGCGTCGGGAAGAAGTGCGTCGGGTAGATCAACGTCTGGTGGAGTTGCGCCGTCGGGGGGAGCATTGGCAGGAGTTTCGGCTGCTTTTGAAGGAGCTTCAGCCGCTTCGGGGGGAGCTTCTGGAGGATTCGTTGTCTTGGAGGGTTCCGGGGGTTCTGGGGGTTGCCCCTGATCTGAAGCTTGAGCCTGGGGGGCATGAGGAGCGTTGGGACCTCGATCGCCGCAACCTTTACTCAGAGCTTAGTAGATTGGGGGGCATCCTTCGCATGAAGCTTCAAATGGAGCTTAGTTACCTGGGGTACAGGGGGCTCGAACGCCTGGAGCGCGAACACCCGGAGCCGCGCGGGGGACTGCGCACGAAGGAGGAGAAGATGAACATGCAGCTTCGCTTTAAGCGGTTCTACCAGGAGCTTCTCAGGGAGGTGTGGCGCTGGAAGGAGTGGCAGGTCGACGTGCCAACGATCGGATGGGTGTATCGCAAGGCCGATCAGGTGGTATGCTACTTCAGCGGGCTTGGTCGGCCGCTGAAAACGCTGGTCGACTTTGAGAGTGATCGATCTTGGTTCAAACGAGCATGGACACTGCAGGAGATGAGCATAGATCCGATCATCGCTGGGCGGACTGAAGAAGAGGTACCAGATCTGTTGCATAAAAAGCTAGAGTCTTTGCGGCAAATGCGGCGAGATGACTTCGTTTTCGACATCCTGTCCCAAATGAAAACACGAAAGTCGACGAACCCTGTGGATAGAGTCGCAGCATTGGTATACCTCTTCCACTCGGAATCCATCCCGAAGTACGACGAGTACCAGTCCGAAGAGGACGCCTGGACAGCACTCCTAAACATCACGCAGGATTGGTTTCGCGCGGATTTGTTCTTCTTTTACCCCGGACCAGGGGACGGGAAGAAAATCTGGCGACCGTCATGGAATCAAGCAATGAACCATACAGTTTCGTGGCGTGACCCGAGTCAGGTTATGGGGAAGATTGACCGGGAAGATGTCGACTCGTACACCGGTCCTTTTATTGGATCTGCTGAAGTGCGGGGATTAGGGAATGCAACAGATGCATCTGCTCAAATGAAGACCCGACGCGGAGAGTTATGCTTGAAAGGCGATGGGAAGACGTACACATTCAAAATTATCGCTGACCATGCATACCCAATACCTGACGGCTCATATGCACTCATAGGCAGCATCGGATCTGCCTCTATACCGTCCGGACTTCTCTGGGTAGCCGGGCAAATGGACGACCAGGAAATGAAAGATCAGAAAACGGAAAATCAGGTTTTCAGGAAATTGTCGGTGTTTAGTATGGCGGACGATCGACTAGCAGCGAGGCTTGGAGTCTTAGAGTCCAAAAAAGTGTTTCTTAAGTGACGAATTTTATGAACCTTCAGCTTCATGCTTGCTCGACGCATCTCAAATAACCGCGCAGACAAGATCAAGAAGAGCAGTGGGATGATATCTGTATATTGTTCAGCTTTTCAGTGAGACCGATCTCGATTAGTTTACTAAGTGTGTGAGCGCTCGGCAGTGAAAACGAGGGAAACGTCTCAATTATCAGGTACGCAAATACTTGCGAAATCCTTGTCGTAGAAAGATTGAATGTCTGTAGTGATATGGGTTTTTGTTCAATGATAGCACAATGTAGGAGTGATTCTCCCGTTAACGTCATCGGGTCTGCGTTCAATGGGAGAGATAGAAAGATCGCCGTCCAGAAACGTGTCTTCCAAATATTCAACCTCATTCTCTGGCGAGACGAGTAGCCTGAGTTGGGAGGGTAGTGTCGTTACGACTAATGTAGTGAAAGCCGATCTGTGATATTATCAGTATATATATCATGCATGCGATCGTATCTGAAAGCTTACCTTTCTGTCTCGCGAATAAGTGTTCACTGCGACGCGACAACGGCGCGTAGCCAACGAGAAAATCGGGCGGAAACGACGACACAGCAGGGGGAGCAGCCAAAATTGCATTTATCGTTCGCAAAGGCACTCTACACCTCGTCGACTCCACATCCGCCAACTAGCCTGCTTCTTCCGTTGCTAGCCATCGTCCTCTCACGGCTAGTATTCATCATTCAGAGGCCACCGTCGCTGATGTTCTACGGCAGGCTCGACACATACAACCCAATGAAAGGTAGGGTTGAGGTTTTCCTGTCCGATGCTCTGGTCACCGACGAGACTCGGTTTTCCTCCTCCGTCTGCCTTTAGCTCGAAGCATAACTGTTATCCCAAAGAAGGAACCAGCCTTACGGCAAATTCAAATGTTGGTTCGTACAATTTCGGTATCGTAACAACATATCCGTTTTGATGTCATTATCAGGGCCAAACAGCTACGTGCTGAACATTGTACCTCGTCTGAAAATCCTTAGCCTGCCGCAAAAGCAAAAGACATATGAGAAGGACTTACAGCGTTGGAACATCGCTTAATGATACACGTCATCTAGAGGGCCCGAGCGGTAAACTGTCAGAAGAACGAAACATGATGGCGTTCTAGCCCCGAGGCTCTTGCAGGAGAAGGTTTGGTCGTCCCCACACGCATCCACCAACAAGGCAAACATCTATGGGTGGTTTCGTCGTCTACCCGGCAAACGGAACCTTCGATCTTGCTGCGAAAATCAAAAGGTATGTGTGGACCAAGAGGCCTTACATACCGAAAGAAAGTAACGGGTGCCGAAGAACGTTAAAAGATCGAACGATTTGCCTGGTCGAGGATGCTAGAAAATTGGCGCTATCAGAACTTAGGTACTTCGTAGAAGAAATGCTACCTGCCTTACTGCGATATGAACACGGCATTCCCTCAGAACTCCTCCGCCGCCGCCGCGATAGCTACAGAGCGTTTGCAGAACTGATTGAATTCGTTCTCTCCACGGAAAAGGGAAGAAATTATGTCAGCTAGTAATCAGAATGCATGACGACCACAAACACGAGCGACATCGTACTCCCCTCGTATTGAACGTGTATAATACCACCATTCTTGTCCTTCAGTGTCTGCCGGTATACTTGTCCAGACCTCCAGCGACCCAGTAGTGATTCCATGAACAACCACCTAACCACAGGGGATCGAGCCCGGGTGACTTTTTGTGCCTGCAGACGTGACCAGTTTGCAGAATCTGAAGCTGCAAATCAGACGCGTGTCGTCACCAAACATGTGACCTGTGGTTGAATCGTATCGGTGCGCCCAGCAACGCGTCGTTCCGCAAGATCATCAACCCAAACTTTCCGTGTAACTGTAAAATTTCGACCCTACCCTGATATCCGCAGAAAACTTCTCCCGTTGGCAAAAATAGATTCCACGGACAGCACTCTCATGTCTGATGTTTCTTCTTTGACACCGTCGAGTTGCTCACAGGTAGACATTCGAACGCCACTACACATGGTATTCTATCGTAGTTGTCATCTTTCAAAGTTCGTCAGACATAAAAACCCATCCAGTAGCGAACGAATGCTTACCTTCTCGCCGCTAACAATGCTCACTGTCTTGCGCCCTTTCCTTCTCTTTGCCACTGCAACACTCGCGGTCGCGTCGACCCCAACACAGCAGTGCTCCGGTTACAACCAACTCGTCCAATGTTGCGAGAACGTTGTCATCGCTACCAAGGCCACCTTGAATGTTGACGCAGGACCACTAGACCCCTCCAAACTCGTCGGGTTCGGTTGCAGCTTGCCTAGGATTGTTATCGCACAATCGGCTGTGAGCTGGTATGCTACCTGTCTACCTGTTGTCGAGGATTGAGTGCTGAACACAATACCTTTAGTTCGAGCGCCACAGCTGCGGAGCTCTGCTGCAGTACTAACGTCTTCCTTGCGAACGACGGTAAGCCTCATTCTGTCCTATGGTGTAAGATAATATGGGCCTTACCGACGAGTTCTAGGAACGTTCACTGCAGTAAACTGCACCACGGCCGCAACCTAAGGTTGATGTGAGGGCCACAGGTCGAGTATCTCAGCGCGGCTGGTTCGTTGTTGTTCAGGGGAGCGAGCTCGTAGATTTCTTCTATCAAATGCAGAAAGACCGTAGTGAGATTGAGGCGTCAATGGATTGTTGATAACAAATGCTGGGAAATTCGGAATATCTGAGAAGCGGAGATAACAAGGTCTGTATTGGTGGTACCATGGTTCCGCTATAAAGAATGTCAGAGGGAAAGATGTCAAACAAAAGTAGCATGCGTACGAGGTCCTTCCATTCTCTAATGATAAGCTTCGCTTATCGAGTAATTCCCCGATGTTTTGGCATGCTCGAAAGTGGGGCAGTATTTGACACAATTTGAGGGCAAAAGTGCGCATAAAGACGAGGAGCTAGTATGGAGGTGGTGAAGGAGGTGACGGTAGGAAGCAACAAACAAGTCGGCAAACAAGTCAACGACGCGTACCGGCATTCGGACCGGATCTGATCCTTCTCACTACCTGCATTGATGCTTATCGATTTATCCAGCTAACGGCATCGCAGTTTTCTCAAAGGAAATATTCCTTTATCCCTAATATTCTTTCTGATTCTTTCTGATACTCTTTCTCACCTTTTCCGCTGTTAATGGTGTTAGGATCGCGAGCCCACTGGACTCAAATACAATAAGTAGTAAAATGGTTTACATGTATGGCGACATGGGAGCTAATTACAAATATACAGCCCTATATACTCACTAGAAATACTTGCAGAAGTAAGCAAAAATGCAAGTAGATCTATACAGAAACTTTAAACGGCGAGCCGGCAACAATACTCATGGTCGGTGTCTCAATAAAACTGTATTGCCGGAGTCTTCATGACTGAGGTCGGAACGTGCAGCTCGACTTGGATTTAACCAAACTCCAAGCAAATGGCGAAGTCTTTGAGTACAATGTCCAGATTAGAGGAGGCTGCTAGGGAGAGTTCCGATAGGTAGGCTTATCCTTTTTTTCATTGGATTGGCTGTTACTCGAAGTCCGAACCAGACTCACCGCAAAATCTTCGCCCAACAAAGAGCTCCCTCAGTCACTGTTTACGAGGATCTACGGGTGGCAAGGGCTTTCCGAATTAGAGTTCCTTTGATTGACTATTGACGGGAAATTTCTTGATGTTCTACGACCCCAGGCTCTTAATCAAGCGCCAACAGGACTGTCAGATGAACACGGAACCCTGATGTGCATAAACTCAAATGGAAAGCCTGAGGATCTAGTCGCAAGTGTCGAGCTACATAAATGGGATGGAGGAAAGGGACTCGTTCACAAATTAATCAATGTGAGTCATTATTCAATATGACTGATCACTATCTGACGGTCCGTATGTCGCGTAGAACCCGGAGGACCAAGCCTCAGATTTTAAGTCCAAGTTTAAATCTGTCTCGACCAGCGAAAGCGACTTCCTTCTTGCGTGCTATCCAGATTATCTCTGTGACTGATCTCACACTGTCCTTCAGGAACAGTCGTTTACGATATGAGGATTTCATCAATTTCTATCCCTAGTCAGCCACCAGGGTCAACGCCGATAGGTACTAGACAGGTTGTGTTACACTCGACGGTAGGGATAATGGAATTGTAGGGGAACAGCGATTGGCCTCGCTGTTTCACTTGGCATTCCATAATGTCGCAGAACATCCCCATGCCTACCTTCCCACTCTTCTACGATAGCGATCTAAATCAAGACTTTTATTAAACAATAACTTCGAAATGTGAAAACTGTACCTCCAATTCGACCCGAAATATGTCAAATCTCTTTCGACAGGCTTCAGCCCTACGCCAGATACTCCACATCTCACGAAAATATACCTTCCAGGAGTATCCTCCGAGAATCAATCGCCGTTGTACGTTGAGGCGCATCCTGAACAGTGCGAGGATCTCCTGCTCAAATCTGATAAACGAATGAATATAATAGAACAACTTAGTCAAGCTAGAATGCCTACTCATTCAGGCGTATATGTGAATTATAGGATAATTGCATTTGCATTTCGAGCAGTGGGTACGTTGCCTTGAGCGCTGAATGGAGCTCTAAGAGACGTGCGGTCGGCATCATGGGTGCCAACAAAGGCCATACGAGGGTACGAAATACAAGGGTGAGAAGAAGAAACGCAGATATTGCTGGATTTTGGCTAAGAATAGAGGCGAGAAAGAGAAGTATTTGAATATCAAAGTCTTCGAACTTGAAACGACCCATCGAAAATGGGGGATCGTGTCTCGCGATGATATTCTTAAGTACTCCCTCGGCATATCTTAGGTAACTTGACCCAAACTTGGACCTACTACAGCCGTAGTATCGACTTGAAGGCTATACTGCCAGTGCCTAGAGCTCCTACAACAAGGGTCTCAGTGAGTGCCCATGCAACAATAAGTAAAATATACGAACGCATCAACCAATCAGTGGTGCTGTCGTTCTGATTGGACGGAAGGATACCCGGACTCTCCTTGAATTGCTGTCCTCAGTGTTGATTGGCTCCCTTTCGTGATCTTGATTGGTCGAAAAGTTCCAGTGCTGTTGAAAAGCCTGGACTGACATCTTTAACATCCAATAGCAATCGTTTGGAGCTATATACAGATATCGCAGAGAGAAATCTCTGTGATTGGATGAATTATTTTCGCCGCAGGGCACGGAATGTCGGAACCCGGTGGTGCTACAGTAGTACTTACATGCTCCGATTCTCGGGCCCTTCAATAGTTTTCGTGAGTGCGTTCTATGACTCTCCAGCATGTAGTAAGAACATCAAATCCAAGAAAGAGCGTGTATTCCAGGTTTATGGTGAAACACTCAAAGTATAGGATTTCCATTGATAAAATATGATACTTACGTTGCTCAGTGCGCTCGGGGAAAGAAACAGAATAGCGGTAGTGGTCCAATGACCACCTCGGGCATTCGAAGAATCGGAAGATTTTGGTTGGCTGCATTCAATACAGCAAAACGGGGGCTAGATGTCGGCATATGCTTCTGGACCAAGTGAACTTGAACCAGTAGCGTTGCTGTCAGAAAGAGACCACTCGTTGATTGACTGTCATCAATTGTGAAGGAACTGCCCCGGTTCTAGAGACTTACAGCACACCGCCCCCAGGGTACCTCAAAATAGATTCGTGACAGAGAGATCATAGAATGATCCAGTACAGTCCAGATCTACTTGTGCTCTTAGATCCGGCTGTGAAAAGGGCGACCGAGCGATTAAGAACACATCACTGAGAGTGAATACACCACACTGTAAATCCTCTACCCTTGTGAACTTACGAACCTCTTTCCATTAACGGGTACAATGTCCTTGAGGTGCCGACCTAATAGTCGGAGTCAGCCTGGGGCTCCTGCTGCGTGGGGTGTACGATGTCATACAAAACTTTCTACGGTGTTAAAAAAGACGGATACATTCATCAGCATGAGCTAGGCCCTAGTTCACATAATCAGTGCTGTTTCCAAGACTAGCATATAAGCAGGATTGCTGCCGATGACACTTTTATACAGTGCATACTTCCTGTGCAGCCTTGACTCTTGGTGCGCGTCTCGTTGCCGACTGCCTGGACCGTCTAAGCTGTTATGCCCTGTTTAACATCTAATTTATTCAATGACTTGACGTATCTAGGTCCGCGTCGAGGCGATCCAGGCAGGTCGAAGTTTTCGCTACTTAACTAGCTAAATGCCGACATGGGCTGTACCATAGAGACGGTCCCCCCCACTGACCGGAGAGACATTCCATGTCGAGAAACATGGCAGCAAGTGTAGCTTCGGGTGCTCTGCGCTACTTTCTGTACAGTGTAAGTATTGTAATACTGTGAGATAGGATAGGAACCTTGCATCTAGTCCTCGAGACCGGGTAGCCGTCCTTCAAGATCTTTTTCGTGCCGTCGACTTACTGCTGGCAGAAGGGTTTGTATTTTATGGTAAGTACTCAGTTCAGATACGACGCACCCCAAGGTAGATATGGCTCTCATCTGCGTGACAATGAGGTAATACAACAGTTCTACCATTCTCTTGCGGGAGAGAAGAGTACACTGGGGCGCTGTCAAATCTAGAGATGCTTCGATAGCCCTGCCGCTGTCGATGTTGTATGGGTTAAAGATTCCCTGCGGAAGTAGTCTTCTGCATTTGATGTAAGCGTTGACGAACGTATGTTTACGGCGACACAAAACGAGAAGTGGACTCTGAAACCGCAGATGAATGGTCGATGGGCTTTCCATCTGCCCAATCCATGTATATGGCCTTGCAGTGGGAGCGTTGGCTGCGGCCCGCATCCCGACAGTCACGTGCATGTTTCGGCACCCTTTCCGTAGTTCTCCGGTTGTTCGTAGCTCACCTTGCACTATCATATCCATTTGCCTAGCGAACCCCGCGATACTGTTCCAGCAGTCATTAAGACGTACTACAGAGGCGCTACCCCTGCTCTGAATGTCCACCCCAGAAACGCGTATATCAGGACTATAACCCTCCCTCGTATCCAATTCCAACAGTAACCTCATCATCTCAAAACTATCCATCATTCGCGCCCCCTGGAACCCAAACGTCCCATCGAACGCCGCGGCTCCAATGTCGCAGCTGTGATAGCATCCAGGGTACACCGACTTTGAAAGGTAAAACGAAGTACAAATACAGGGCCGCTTTGGGAATATTATAACGTCGGAATCAAACCATCGTTCTCCAGATGACTTTGAATATAGTCGCGAAGGGAATTTAGGAGGACTTGTGGATCATGATTCTTTGAAGCGCCGGTGGAAGATGATCCGATTGTTTTATTTCCGCCGAGAAATTATGCCCTTGGCTGCGTATGAAGCTGCATGGGTCCATCGACGGAGTATCTAGTAAAGGCCCGCTTGAACTAGATGTAAATATCAGTCGCTCAACGAATTGATCGAGGACGGCATCCTGAACAATACGGATAATATTGAAGGAGCCATTCTGCTAGACGGCATGCTGGATAGCATGTAGATTTGATCATACCTTGCTATCTGCGATAAGCTTCATTGTCGGGTTCAATATGAGATCGGTCTTTACGTCTACCCGAGAATTACCTTCTGACTTGCTAACCATGCATTCGCGGATCGACTACATGCTATCCAGCATGCCGTCTAGCAGAATGACTCCTTCAATATTATCAGCATTGTTCAGGATGCCGTCCTCGATCAATTCGTTGAGCGTGTTTACGCTCAGTGATGAAATAGAGAAAATGTCTCAATCATCAGGTACGTGAATATTTGCAGGATCCTTGTCGTAGAAAATCTGATCACCGACGGTTACTTATTGCGACCCACTTTGGCTGGCGTAAGGCGTGCAAAAAGTTTCTGCGTTTCCCCCACAGACGTTTTGAACGAAGCATAGTTGTTATCCCGAAGAGGGAACTGGCCTTAAGTTGCAGCAAAACGACGAACACGCAAATTCAGTATTAAAGTTACGACTCGGAACATCAAGTCCGAATCTTGTCAAACGATCTCATGAGGGCCAACTGACTATGTCATGAAGATTTCGTCCTGTCTGAAGATCGTTAGCCTGCGACAAATGAAAGAGACATACGAATCAAGCTCTCGACAAGGATATCTTCAATTGTTCCCTTGGCACTTCAAACTTTTGGCGTCGCGTAATCTGAGTGTCTTGCATTCTTGAACGGAGTAGCAGGGTAAAATGTGCGTGCACTCTGCTATTCATGTCTTCATTTTTGCTTAGCCGAAATGCAGCCAACCACCGCAAAGAGATCAAGACAGCACGGCGAGCAACTACCATGGAGTCCTGGCCGGGATGGGAAGAGATTTCACGCTAGGCAGTCATCGACATGAAGATGGCATCGGTATCCTCGTAACATGTAGGTTTATGCGCGTTCGTGTGTATATCGGTGCATCCACTACGACAGGACAGTGTCGTGCAGATAAGGTGCACAGATCTGTATTTCAAACTTTTTTTCATTCTTACTTTAGAACAGACACCTCAGCACAATACATTTCATCGAATCTCTCATCGACATTTTCGTGTTAGAATGACTAAGTATAATCCAAGGTGCGTGCACCTATTCAAAGTTTGTTATCAGAGCGTTAATGTTGATGCCCAGGATGCAAATTCAGCTCAACTCCACGCTATCTGATCCGTAATTTTGTCAGTGACGAGTCTTGTGGATGTGCGCAGGATTCACCTTAATCTTCGGGCCGGCGGCAAACCTGTCATCTCGTCGACATTGGAGATAAAGCTTGGGACCATCAGTGCGGCTGCCGGTACTTGTCTCGTCTAAGTGTCAAGACGTTGCGGCAAGCCTGGGCTTCACCGTACCTGCTTTTCTGATCAGGTGAGCCAGTCAAATATCTGATGAAACTCACCTCAACTGACTAACAGGGCAACCGCATACGAGCGAGGCGCGTACACAGCTATTTCTTGCTTCATTCACTGCATGGAGAATCTTATATTTTAGTTTAAAATATTGGATTCTATAAATATTTATTTTTCCAATATTTTACCCTAATATATTTTGCAAATTTTTTCAATATATTTGTGATATTTGGGATATTTCCAATATTTTTTCCAAAAATCAAGAATATTGTAAAAAATATTTAGAATAATGTTTTAATATTTAAGCTTAAAAGTTGACAAAAATAAATAGTTATAGAATCCAATATTTTAAACTAAAATATAAGATTCTCCATGCAGTGATTCCCGCTCGAGGTTCAGCCAACCACTGCCGAGCGACGAATACACCGTTGCAGCTAGCACCTACCATGTAATCCTGAATCATGATAAGACGACAAAGAGATCTCCCATCGTGCAGACTTCGACACATGAGGAATTGGAAGATGACGTTAGTATCATGGCTATATGAGTGTTCGCGTAGATGTACACACGGAGGCCGACGTTTTCTACAGCGCTTGGACAAGGCAGAATCGTGCATATGCCTTTCCTTTATTATCACTCCAATTCAGACCCGGACATGCCAGAAAGCACTAGTAAGGAAATGGTCCTCGAGGCTTGAATACTGAATACCATTTTTACTCAAGCATTCCAAGATCACATGAAGATGAGTATTCTCCGAGTCCCTGGTTCAGTTACGTGAGTAGTCCATTTCTATTTTCCATAATATATGGTATGCTAACAGCAATGCAACAGCATTAAAAGACCACGAGACCTCCAGCAGCGCTCCCCCAGGTCAATAACTTGATGCCTCGGAGGAAGGTGTATAACATCCCATAGCATCTTTGATGCCACGGCGCTTAATGTCAAACCGTATTTAGAGCTACAATATAAAACGTTCTCATCTTCTACCGTCTACTCAATGGACGTCCCACCATCAAATTCCGCACAACCGAGCGGCGAGAACGAGTGTGACACCTCGCCCCCTTCATACGAGCTGCCCTATCCCCTGCTCATTGGCCGTCGTGCTATCCAGACACCCTTTGTCAGCATATCTCAGCTCAAAGGCCACTTATGTCTCTTGAAGCTCTTTGCTTCCCTCAAGGAACGAGTCGAAGGACTGGACCGATCTAAATATAGAGATGCTCCCGAAAAGAAGGAACGCAGGTGGTCGTGGTTTGTTGGACTGGCCGTTGAGAGGTATGTCCCATGGTGACTGGTCGACCTTCGAGATCTAACCGTATTCATTAGGTTCGAAAGATGGTGCAAAGAGTTGACAAGTGACGACGAAGCGGATTTAGCTGATAAGTGCCTGCCTCCTGTTGATGTTATCATGGTGAGTTGCACACAAATTTTGGTATCCAAAACATCGTTAATCTAGAGCTGTAAAGGTGTGGCACACCTACCTGTTGAATCCTGCGTATGTCTTACATGATTGCCTCTGTGATATTATGCTGATCACATTAGTACTAGGTGGTATTCTGAGGACTCCCTACGAAATAAGCACGTCAAGATACTTGCGGGTATGGGTGACTGGTTCGAAGAGCTGGTACGCTTACCTCACATACTTCCTCCGTTCGAACTGATCAGGCGGATTAGGAGCGCACATGCTATACCATTGATTCGCCTCCATCAGAAGCCCGTGTCCAGACCTGGCTACGGAAAACTCACACTCCTTACGATCCTTTTGAGTCGGCAACAGTATTGACCAACCGAGAAATAGTGTGCCCTCAATGTCTCACGAAGGCCAACGTTCGTGAGTATGGCTTCCTGTTTTGATAGCAATCTTTGAACAGAACTAGGCCTGATAGATACCAATGCCACCGGATATCTCCAGCCAGACTTCAAGACCACATGCCCAGGGTGTTGGTTAACGATTACGAAGGAGAAACTGGGTTTTTATAAACTCGTAAAGGACCTAGTAGGGACTGATGATGTCCTTGCGTGCGTTTCGGCTGTCGTCTCATTTTATCCATTGGCTAATACCTTAGACATCTAGCGGCACACTTCACACCTCTGACAACATTAAGAATTCGCGTGGTGCGAAGATGATCAAGGCCGGAATTTTGCAAATAAACCCACGTCCATTTGCAAAGGCAGATGCGAAAACTCAAGAGGAATGGGTGGTCAACATACAGAAGCAAATGGATTATAGTATGGAAGCATTTCAACGTGCTATGGACCACAATCCGAGCATAGGAGAACAAATGTATGTTCTTTCTTGCAATTTCTCTGGCGATTCTGATATTGAAACAATAGGCTGTTTCGAATCGTGAGTGCCTACAAAGACGACAAAATATTTTCCTTAAATCTCATTGGAGCGGTGAGTACCTTTGCGACCGACATATCTATGGTACCCTTATATCGTGAAGGTTCTTCGACAAAGTACCTTTGTTGACAAGATGTGTAAGTTAGGCTGGACAAAACCTGACTTTTTCTCGTCTTCCGAGGATGAACTGGCCCTCAAGCACTGCATGGCTCGTTATCACGCGTGAGCAGGGCCCTTCCCCATGCATCTCTTCCTCAATTACCACAACAATTAGGTTCCTAGACCTCGTGTCTTCGTCGCAGGCTGGTTTCTTTGTCCCAACACTGGACATTGACCTGATCTGGCATACTCATCAACTCATGGCTCGACAGTACTCGTACGACTGTTTCGAACATGTCGGTCGATTTGTAGACCATGACGACAAGGTCGATGAAGACAAGCTGTCCAACGCTTTTGACATCACTTGTCGGGCATGGCAAGTGAGTTCATCACACCCTTGTTTTCCTCATTCTCACTGACCATTTGCAGGATCGTTTTGGGGTCCCGTATACTTACTGTGGGTGTCCACTGCCAGGCAACACGATTGGGCAAAGACTACGTAGGCTTAAATCGATGCTGAAGCAATCGTGGCCACCGTCCTACCTCTTCCCCCCTCCAGACCGAAATGATCTTCTTGCGGCTACGCACCCGAGCGACCATAATGCGGTGTACCTGACCGATCACAAGGAGCAGGTCGATGCCCAGAGACGTGCGAGGCTGGCGAAGCGGCAGAGGAGGATTATGCGAGATGAAGAGAAGGGTATAAGGAGAAACAGTGTCGATCATGACCCAGCTTTTCTCGCCCCCACGCCGCTATACTTTAATGATGACGCACGATATGTAGCGATAACCGATCATGTTTTCGGCGGGGGTGGTGGTGTGCGAGGATCTACTGCTACTGTGAGTCCTTTCATTATCACGATCTTGCTTTACTTGAAATATAACCCTTTCGTTTGGAAGGATGTTCGCGGTCATCGTGGGTTTGAAGGGGGTGAAATATTGAATAATATTATCGAAGTAGTTCTTCAACTGAGTGGTGGATCTGGTGGCAGTGGTAGTAGTGCTTAGTGTGACGGCAGAGGGGTGGTTTTGAACGAAGCATAGTTGTTATCCCGAAGAGGGAACTGGCCTTAAGTTGCAGCAAAACGACGAACACGCAAATTCAGTATTAAAGTTACGACTCGGAACATCAAGTCCGAATCTTGTCAAACGATCTCATGAGGGCCAACTGACTATGTCATGAAGATTTCGTCCTGTCTGAAGATCGTTAGCCTGCGACAAATGAAAGAGACATACGAGAAGTACTTACAGCAGTGCAACATCGCCTGATAATATAGATCATCCCGAGCGGTAAACAACCGAAAGAACGGAAGCTATCATCCCAGAGAGCTTGGTTATCACCACGCTTTTCCTACACAAACATCAATGGGTGGTTCAGCTGTTAGCCTACCAAATCGAATATTCGTTTTTGCCGGCGAATATCAAGAGGGTAGATAGGTATATGTCAATCCAGAAGCCAAGCATACCGGTCGGAGGTGATATGTAGGTGTTGAAAAAGATCGAATGAACCGCTACTTCCACGATCAACATTGTCTCTTTGCTACGTTCGATAGATGGAGCCGGCCGTTGGGAGGGAATAATCTGAAAGTATCAAGGAAGGAACGCAAGAGCTATTGGAGGTTGATGAGAAAACTGCCGTCTGTTAGAGCTGCTTATATGTGGGGTAAGAATGCGAAGTGAAGAACACGGGCTGGATGTCACAAGCAGCAAACATGTCCATTGTATCAAGGAGAGCGGCTCCACATCCCTCCAGGTATCTGATAGCTACGAGGTGTGCAGTCATTTTTTTTTTGTAGAAATAGCTTCTTAGAGTGTGTCCAGAAACGAAGGTTGAGCAGGCTAGAAAATCGGCACTATCAGAACTTGAGTGTCGTAAACAACAAGATTACCCACTTTACTGTGTTGCGATATGAGCGCGGTATTTCCTCAGAATATTTCCTCCGTTGTGATAGTAAGAAAGGCTGTCACCGCCATTCTGTCGGCAGGCCAAGCACCTTTCCTCTACTAATGTGAGAACAACTCGTCCGAATCAATATTACCGCGGTGAATGACGGAATTTCGTAAACATGTCGGATTGCGCACCAGCATCTACGACATAGAATCCCTTGGAGGAGACCGGCCAGTTCCAGTTATTAGTTAAGCCGCTCAGATAGTCATTTTTCAAGACCAGAGGCAAGGGCAGGGCTCTCGGTACAGAAATGCGTCTTTATCATTTGGTGATCTCCCAAAGTACCTTGTACGTCGTAACAGAATTAAGCTATGAACGCTTCCGTCAAGTTTCTGTGACGAGATGCTTCGGAAGCCGACGGAAGGAAGGTGGAAGGAAGGAAAAGAGGAGGACGGTGATTTCCAATTGATCGACCGAACCCTAACCTGATGGTTCTCGATTCCCTACCGCGATGTCGTTTTGTCTTCTGCCATCATGCTCCTTCCTGGCGCCCTCTTGGCACACTCATCGGACAGGATCTCGCTCAGCTCTCCAAAGTGCTTTATGACCCCAGCCGCTACAGGAATAACATAAATTTCTATCTCAGGTTGCGACCACCCACTGACGTTGGGGCGAACCGCGATGGAGCCTTTCGACTGAACAAACAAGCACGAATGGAATGCTTCTAGACAAGTTTCTAGCTCATCCTTCCAAGAATTGTTCCAATTCACGGAGTTCTCTTCTCCAATCAATCATCAAGCTCTCGACAAGGATATCTTCAATTGTTCCCTTGGCACTTCAAACTTTTGGCGTCGCGTAATCTGAGTGTCTTGCATTCTTGAACGGAGTAGCAGGGGAAAATGTGCGTGCACTCTGGTATTGATGTCTTCATTTTTGCTCACCTGAAATGCAGCCAACCATCGCCGAGACCAAGACAGCGCAGCGAGCAACTACCATGGGGTCCTGGCTGAGATAAGAAGAGATCTCACGCTAGGCACTTATCGACACGAAGATGGCATTGGTATCCTCGCAACATGTACGTATATGCGCGTTCACGTGTATATCGGTGCATCCACTATGACAGGACAGTGTCGTGCAAAAGGGTGTGCAGATCTGTACTATTTCAAACTTTCTTCATTCTCACTTTAGCACAGACACCTCAGCACAATCCATTTCATCCAATCTCTCATCAACATTTTCGTGTTAGAATGACTAGGTGTATCCAAGGCGCGTGCATCCATTCTAAGGATGTTACCAGAACACTAACTTTGTCCAGGCTCAGGACATTGATTTCGCTCGACTTCACACCACCTGAAAGGCTGTTATTTTGTCGGTGACGAGTCTTGGTGGGCGTCCACAAGATCTACCTTCAATTTTCAGGCCAGCGGCAAACCTGTCATCTTGTCGACATTAGTGATCAAGTTCCGGGACCATCAGTGTGGCTGGCGCCATCTAAGAATCAAGACGTCCCAGCGATCCCAGTACCGTCGATGCCTACTCAAAGCTCGACTATAAATATTGGAAGAGAATGGTACCGGGTACGTATGACCATCTCCCAGCCTCTCCCGGGCTCATAGCGATGTACAGGTGCCTATATTTCAACCTGGCAGTGACATGTATTCTTCTGGGCGCCTCCGGGTGTCTTCTTAGGGAGTGTTGAACGACTCTCCGGAGACTATCGTCATCATACCCAGGCCATCCTCCCTCCACTTTGCAGTCTAGTCGAGATTTAATGCTGACAGTACATTTATCTCCATCGGTCCATCGAGCTGTCTGGCGTCTATCAGTATGCGGCCTCACCATTTGCAGAGCGCATGTTCATTGAACTTCATTCTACTGCAGGTTTCGGCTAGGTACTAGTCACTGTCAAGATGACAGTTCCTCATTGTGTGTACTTCCACTGGAGAAGGCAAAGAGTTCGTAACAGCTGACTCTTTACGCTCGCTTCTTTGATGAGGTGAGCCAGTTGAATGCCTGCTGGAATCCGTCTTAACTGACCCCTTCTTTCACTCAGGCTTTCGCCCAGTTTTTTTTGTCTCCCTCCGACATTCCCTTCTCGATTGTGTCTAGGTTAACCACTCAGTATTCCATCCACATGAAAACGGCGCTCACCAGGCAATCGTGGCTTGCGAATCTTTGACGTCGCCTTGCGCTCTCCTGAGCTGTACATGACAAATCTTCCCGGGCTCTAAGCCGCCTGTCTGAGCGCTCCGCAGAGCCAGACTCCCATTTCTCGTCCACCGATATTTTGCCTCCGAAAGCACGCTGGTAGCGCAGATGTCGACCAACTACAGCCGTCATTCCTGAGCTCCTCCGCCTTGCTTAGTACAATCAGCCTTATTCACTTCATCAGCGCCACTAGAGGCTCTGCACACGAGAATACTTCTCTGCTCGGGATGCATGATGATGGCAGTGGGAGAATGAGTCTAAGCTTTACCTCGGAAGGCCCCAGAATCGACCCGAGTGTGTGGGAGACCGCTCTGGTAATGGGTGTGCTTGTTTAAGCACGTACGTCACATCTTCTTTCGCGTGGAAGGAAGACATGAAGCATCATTCTGCCTGGACTCTGCTCACGCCGAAAAGACCATCTGCCGGAAATCTTGGGATTCACTGCCGAAACGCGCACGGTTTGAGGGCACTCCTCGAGAGGCCTAAATTCGGGAGAAGATGCTAGTAAACCTTTCATCTTATTTGCAATGCCTTCGTTATGCTTGAGTCTGAACTGGACCGCCACTTCATGAAATTCCCTCTCGGCTGGAGTGCTACCTCCGTTCTGATACGTAGACAAACAATTACTGCCTTCACGAAGCTTCTGATGAGGCGCTTATGTGTCAATACCCGTGACCTGATTAAAAGCATCTCCCGGCGTCACTTACTCATTTCCAGATGCAACTGCCAGACATCCACATATCACAAGCCAGCGCTTAGAATCTGGACAAGCTTCATTGCGTCTGGTCGGAAAGTCCTTCGACGACCCACCATGTTTCGCATCGCAGACGTGGCAAAGGCTACCCTCAAGTCCCCAGAGCAGCTGTCATCAGTGCGCGTGGTAGAACGATAAAACAGAAATGATGCACATGAGAAATGTCGAACGTTCTCTGGTAACGGCACCACCTTTACTTAGGGGATATTCACTCACGTTGCTCTAGATCTCGGCTTTGAGGCATCGGGTGCTGAAGCATTTATAAGGAGACGATCCTTGAATACTTGATACTAATCTTACTCAAGTATTCTCTTCGATTCAGTTGCGTGGGTAGTCCATTTCTATCTTCCGCAATGTACGGTATGCTGACGGTGATGCAATAGTGTTAAGAGAGCATGAGACCCTGACAGAGTTGATGCAAGTTGATAGCTTGATACATTTCTCGGATCAGGTTCCTGCTAGGGTATCATCGTCATCTGTCCTTATGTATCACTTTTGATGCCAAAGCGCTTAAATTTGAATGGTTTTAGAGCGACATGATATAAAACGTTTCGATTATCTCCCATCTACTCAATGAACACCCCACCGTCAAATTCCATACAACCCGGTGGCGGGAACGAATCTGATGCCTCGCCACCTTCATATGAGCTGCCCTATCCCCTGCTCATTGGCCGTCGTGCTATCCAGACACCCTTTGTCAGCATATCTCAGCTTAAAGGCCACTTATGTCTCTTGAAGCACTTTGCCTCTCTCAAGAAAGAAGTCGAAAGGATAGACTGTTCTAAATATAGGGATGCTCCCAAAGACAAGGAGCGCAGGTGGACGTGGTTTGTTGGACTTGCCGTTGAGAGGTATTGTAAGAGATCTACCTCAAAGTGGGTTTTCAACCCGAGAACAGAGCACGATCGGCGTATATTAGCCAGAGTACGTAGAGTCAAGGAGACGACATTGAGGTAAAAATCAAAAGTTAAGAGAGGAAAGTCCGAAATCGGAGTATAAGTAGCCTGCCGCAAGGGATAAGTAAGCGAAAAGAAATGATGGCATATCTAAGCGGTCCGTGAATAATCCGCATCCCTTACAGGTATCTCCCATAGTGACCGGTAGACCTTTAAAATTTGACCGTATTCGTCAGGTTCGAAAGGTGGTGCAAAAAGCTGACAAGTGCTGACGAGACGGATTTCGCTAGCCAGTGCCTGCCTCCTGTTGATGTTATCATGGTGAGGTGCACGCAAATTTCAATGTCGAAGACCTCATTAATCTAAGTACTTTATAGGTGTGGCATGCTTACTTGTTGAATCCTGCGTATATCTTACATGATTGCCCCCCCTGGTATTATGCTGATCACATACCAGGTGGTATTCCGAGGACTTAGTGACTGGTTCCAAGAGCTGGTACGCTTATCTCACATATCTCCTCGCAGTTACGTTGACCAAGCGCATTAGGAACGGACATGCTATACCATTGATTCGCCACCATCAGAGGCCTGTGTCCAGAACTGGCTGCAGAAAACCCACGTTCCTTATGATCCATTTGAATTGGCAACACTATTGACTGACCGAGGCGTAGTATGCCCTCAATGTCTCACGAAGGCCAACGTTCGTGAGTATGGCTTCTTGTTTTGATCGCAATCTCTGAACAGATCTAGGCTTGATAGATTCCAATGGCACCGGCGGCAGATATCTCCAGCAAGACTTCACGTCCATGTGCACAGTGTGTTCACTAACGATTACGAAGGAGAAATTGGCTTTTCATAAACTCGCCATGGACCTGGTATGGACTGGTGCCATCTTTGCGTGCGTTCTGGCTATCATCTCTTTCTTCCCATCGGCTGATATCCAGACTTCTAGCGGAACAGTAACACTCCACACCCCTGACATTATCAGGAATTTGCTTTGCGCGAAGGCGATCAAGGCCAGAATTTTAGAGGTAAACACGTATGAACTTCCAAGGAGAAGTGCGAAAACACGACATGAATGGGTGGTCAACATACAGAAGCAAATGTATTATAGCATGCCAACTATTCAACGTGCTATGGGTCACGTTATTAGTTCACATATGTACGCTTTTACATGCCATTTTTCTGGCGATTCTTATATTGAAACGATAGGCTGTCTCGGATCATGAGTGCATACGAAGACGACAAAATATTTTCCTTAGATCTCATTGGAGCGGTAGGTATTTTGTTGAGCGTCATGATTCCAGAACCCTTATATCTTGAAGATTCTTCGACAAGGATCGTTTGTCAACAAGATACATAAGTTGAGGTGGACAGAACCTGACTTTTTCTCGTCCTCCGAGGATGAAGTAGCCCTCAAACACTGCACGGCCCGTTATCATGCGTAACCACCATACCCTCTTGTACATTTGCCTCAATAACTTCAACAATTAGGTTCCTAGATCTCATGTCTTCTTTGCCAGGCGGTTTCTTTGTCCCTACACTGGACATTGATCTGGTCTGGCACACTCACCAGCTCATGGCTTGGCAGTACAAGCGCGACTGTCTCACACATGCCGGTCGGTTCATAGACCATATCGACAAGGTCACTGAAGACAGGCTGTCAAGTGCTTTTGACATCACTTGTCGAGCGTGGAAAGTGCGTTCTTGATCCCCTCCTTTTATTTGATCTTACTGATGCTTTGCAGGACCGTTACGGGATCCCATATACGCACTGTGGGTGTCCACTACCGGGAGACACGATTGGGAAAAGACTAAGTACTCTTATATCGATACATAAACCACCATCCCACCTCGTCCCCCCACGAGACCGAAATGATCTTCTTGCAGCCACACACCCGAGCGACCATAATGCAGTGTACTTGATTCAGCGCCAGACGCAGGTCAACGTTCTAAGGGAAGAAAGGCTGGCAAAGCGGCAGAGGAGGATCAAGCGAGACGAAGAGAAGGGCATGAGTAGAAAGACCGGGAGTGTCGATCATGACCCGGCTTTTCTGGTACCTGTGCCGTTATACTTTAACCGTGACACAGGGTGCGTAGCGATGACTGGTCATGTTTTCGGCGGGGGTGGTGGTACGGGGGAATCTACTGCTGCTGTGGGTCCTTTCCGTTACCATGATCTTGCTTTGAAACTTACCCCTTTTGTCTGGAAGGTTGTTCACAGTCGTGGCGAGTTGGAATGGGGCGAAATATTGAGTAATAGTATCGACGCAGTCCTCGAACTAGGCAGTGGATTTGGTGACAATGGAGGTGGTGCTTGGTGTGGTGGTGGCGGTGGTAGTGGAGATGGAGGTGGAGGTGGAGGCTGCGGTGGTGGTGGTGGATGTGGTGGAGGCTGTGGTGGTGGTGATTAGGATTTCGACGGCGTCTGCTCTTCGAAGTATTGCTTCCAGGATAATTCAGATACTACTGAACAGAAAATCGGCGGGTGTCAAGGAAGTGGATTATTAGGGAATGGTTAAATTGGTATCACAGGATGGATATGTAAAGAGAAATCCTGTTATACACTGTCTTAAGCACATGAGGAGAGTAATCTGATCCATTTCAGGGAGAACTTCTTACTATTTCACGACTAACGCTGATATTATCTCCAGACACAGGCTAAACATATTGGTTTTGCCACTTCCGACGAGGAGCGACCGGAACTTCATCGTCGCGAGATATATCTGGACGGCTTTTAGTGTTGTTAAGTGTTCCTCACAACAATTGCCAACTACGATTATCCGTGTCTGGGTGCGTCATCTACTGTTTTCCTGCGGTCTGTTACACAGTAGATCATAAAATTATGTGTCTGGGAGCGGCGCGAGCATCAAAAGCAATAGAGTGACGACGCGACATTGGGCGAGTGCAGTAGATCTCAATGCACGCGGCTACAGTGCCGTATTCTGGCCATCACTATTTTTAAAGTCCCGCTCACCCCCAGCGGTCTCCGACGGAGTCTGTTTGCAATAGTCGTCCTGTGCATAACTGCCGAGCCAAAAAAACCTCCTATTTCTCATCTATCTATACGGCAAGACAGGTAGAGTGGATGCTCCTCTGTCCTCATCAGTCAGACGTACAATGCTGCTTCGTAAACATCGCCTCAATTCACGCGACAGGATCTTAATATAAGGTACGTGAGATCACTTTCCTCTATTGGGTGCGTACAATGATGTTTACAGTGGCAAAATGAGCTAACGCTGCACCTCTGTTGCCTTAGATAAAGTCGAGTCCTCCCAGATTTCAATCCTAGCAAAATCCCAGCGAGCCATTACTTAGATTTGTGGAAGCCAATGTTCCGACGGAATACCCCTTTCATAGTACTCAAGGAAATGCGCATTCCCTGTGGTTTCTGTTTCCCTTAGGTCAGCAAGCATCGCGTCAGCCCACGGACGTTTCGCAGAAAAGCACCTATAGGGATGTGGTGTACTCTTCACGAGTATTGCGAGGCATCCTCTCATTTTGCCTGCTATTTCTGTGCTACCCAAGGAAGACCCCTTCTACCTGTTTCGTGAAGCTTCCTCCCAGCTTTCAGCTGAGGTGCCATCCCCACCTCGACGTAGACGAACGACCACCACCTTCATGAAGTTACGGAATGAAGCGCAGTCAACGCACTCATGTACCTATAGCCTCCCGTGACCTGACACTGATATCGTTGCGATGCTGAGCATCTGCTGGCTCCATTTGCTCGTTTCCAAAGAAGCCAGTCGTTTTTAGGCGATGCTACGGTGTTTTTTTAACTCTTAATTAGAGTTCATATAGTGAGTCATGAATAGCGGCGCACGGTTTCATACTCACTAGGTTAATAGCAATTATAATTTTTTTCGCCTGCCGGGCATTCACGGCAAAGTAGTATGATCGATATCCCAGGTCGGAGCATGGAAGCTGAACGGGTTCATATCTGAAGGGCAGGCCTCCATTACTCCCGGTCGCTTCTCGAAAGAATGTGCACTGATAACGAACCATGTTTCGCAGACACCCCCAAGGAAATAAAGCAATATTGGAATGGTCCTGTGCGTCGGTAGACTGGTTTTGGCTTCTTGTCGACGGGATGCTAATGACCGTTGAGGAACCTTGTCTCGCCTCGCTATCATAGTAATCGGCGATGAAGGTTAACTTAAAAGAGTGATCACTCTTATATCGGTGCAAACGGGACCCTATGACGCTGGTCCTGCTCTCTCAAACCGAACCAAATCAGTCACTTCCGAAACGCTTCATAGATCCAGCTAGACCAGTTGCGGGCTTCATTCACGCCCGACCTGCGATGCATCGTGGAGTAATTAGGATTAGGACTAGACGTGGAACATCAAGGCTACGCAGTTGCCCAAAATGCTCACAGCTATGATGTCCGTTGGTAGGGCAGCGGTTTGAAGACATAAGGAGATTTACTCTGCCCCTACTTTAGCCGTCCAGTTCGTGATTTTTGTATCATTCGGTGATCATATTTTTACGTCGACCAGGAAACCTCGCTTTCGTATCGATAACCGTTTTGGTTTGGGTTAACGCAGACTCCCGTTCGCCATATGACACCTTGATGAGGCCTGCAAAGCCGGTGGGATGGCTAGTGATGCTTCCAGAGCGCCTAACAACTATCTTTGGCTTCAAGTATGTTCGAGGACATCTTCCTCGAGGGGGGCTCCTCTAACTAGTGCTAGATTGATGCCCACGGTCGCTTTCGTGTATGATCTTGATGTATCTGGGCACTTTGGCATTATTATTTGGTGCAGTTCATTTGAACAGGCGAGTATTCGCACATTGCCCGGTTTGGATCGCGACATTGACCGTCTCTTCACAGATGCTAATGATGGACAACAAGTTCTTGCTCATTTTTATCGAGTAACCTGGGCGCTTCTGTGAAAATCAAAGGTTCAAACCACCCTCAAACTGTTGCCGTTTTACCACGGCTTCGAGAAATTCACGACAAGGTAATCTATTACCGAGTTCAAAAGAACAGCACTTATCATAAGACAAGCCATATGGAACGCACTCTACGGCTAGTATAACGCCGCCGTATCGCCATTTTTCGAGGCGCTGTCTCTTGGACATGCGTTTAACACACCACAGACCGGCAGCTTCGGCCGACTTGCGAGCCCAATCACGGTGACTGCTCCTCACCGACGCGTCTTGCGGCCGCTTCTCTCAGCAGAAGACTTCAATTAGCTGGGTGGACTTTGTGCTAATTGGCGGGTATAACGTCAAATACCATGCGCGTTGAGACCTCTTCGAAGCCGAAGGTGGACCAAGGCGATGTTTTTTTCTGCCACGAGTGGTGCTGTTTTAAGGTTGCTTTCCGGTCCCGAAGCTCTCGTCGTGCTACCCGACGCGATAGTCTGGCAGCTGTCCAAGTGATGGGCGCCGCATCTCGTGGAACCCATCGCTATATACAATCGAAAGTGCCCCACTTCGACTAGTACAGGACTGGGTAATTTTTATTTCTTTCCTTTTGCTTCTTGTCGGATCTCCTGCGGGCTATACTATCCACTGGTGACCTGCCTTCCGTGCGCTTTATTCATTCTTATGTCATGAATACGGCAACGTCGCAATGACGATATCCATCCTAGCCGAACTCTGGAGATCTTGCTGTGCATTCCCATAATTTGTTCGCTTTGCCACATGGTCTCTTCATTCTCTGATTCTGATCTGCTTAAAGAATCGTCGTCATTGTCGACTAACTTGAAACCTAAGGCAACAAATCTGATATCTCAGCAATATGGTCATAGTGTGTTTTCCATCATGATCCGGTTGATCAGCCGGTAAGGGCCGCCGACTCTCTTCGTACCGGTCTCTCTCGGTCCTTATGGCCCCAGTGTTGTCTGCAACTAGGCATAGGATACCATCATTCTGACTCAAAAGACGAATTTATCAATTTCTGAATTTCCCCAGCGCGCATATCAGAGTAGTTGCTATCCATGACCAACCTCTCTCCTAGTAAGCAACTATGTCGGGAGCTGGAGAAATTTTAGAGCTTCTGTTTGGACATTTCACAAGGAGAATCCGCCGGCTTCATCGTTAAAGTTCTACTGCTGTTTGGATCAATTTTTATCTCTAGTCCATTCATTCTTCTTGTGTTGCAACTGGTGCGAATTAGTCACCTTTCAGTAGATGACGCCGGCCCACGATGTCAGGATGGAAGTTTGCAGATTGCTAGGTACGTTCTTTTCTACTGGTTACAGCCTTGCGTATTGATATTGTATCGGACTCAGTATAGCTTTCCACGCCGCTTATCGGGCGCGGCGTTTCATTTGAATTCAGATCATACAGACGACATCGTGCCTCGCGTTGCTAGGCTTCGCGGGTCTCGATTTAGCTTCGGTCGACGAACTTTCTTCGATTAAGAACTTGTCATGTCAATATGTTTCCGCGAAGAAATCTCATATGTCGCCTGATATCGAATTCCTACGCGACTGTTGCGCCCTTTTAACATCGAATCTCGGTGACCAGATCTTCCGGTTTGTACGCAGACACGACATCTTAGAGTTCTTGCCCTTGAATCAGGAACGAACCGAGGCGCTTGTGAGCACAGATGCGAGTCACGGAAACCGTTCTACTGGGCCAGGCAACGGACGCGGACTTAAAAATGCCTTCAGAGGTCCGGATCTTTGGATTTCCAACACAAGCCGTGTGGGTCTTGAGCTATTCTTGCTGCGTCAGGCTCTATTGATGCAATATACATCTTCACAGATGTCGATGAATTTTGATTTGAACCCTTGAGTTCGAAGCCCGAATCCCTTGACGCTATCATCAGTGCCTTGATATTCTCTGGCTTGCCCCTCTCCCTCGCTCAGGTTTGCCACATTTTGCTTTTATCCAGACGGAAGGGTCAAGGAAATATGTACACCTGAAAGCAGTGTCAGGAATCGGAGATCTCTATTCTCGGACCCCACTCTACGCTTACCGACATCCCGATTTAACGCAGCGGTCTTATTGCACCCGATTGGCTGCCTTTGCCATTAAACCGAATTCTACCACCACCTGCCGGAAATTTTCCAGTTCATTTCAGGATTTTGCACTTCTAAATCCGCGACGCCCGAATCATTATGGAACACAGGAACTAGGCCGATACTTGGTGAATCCATCACCTACTGGCCATAAATGGCGTTCTCAAAGATCCTGCTAATACTTATCTATGGAACAATCAAAAATATTCTTTGGGCCTTTCGCTTTCCTTCTTGCTGATATTCCGTGCCTTGATAGACGTAAGTGTAGTCCATGCGCCGCGAGATGGCCAGCGCCAATGTGGTCGCCATCGTCTCGAGCTCTTCTTTCCGACCTGGTTCACCTCCATGATCCTTTTCCCACTGATCGCTGTGAAGCGACAACTCTTATGACGATGTTGATTCCAATTTTTTGAAGATCTCAGACCACTCTACTTTTTCAGACTCTCTTGGGAGCGGCGCATCGAAGTTTCATTAGTAGTTTTATAAGGTCTCCCTCCTTTTTTTGCCGGATGGTGCAGAAATGGTCTCATGACGAGCTCATCACCCCGAGATAATTCGCGGACTTCCTCGTACTATTGAGAGTACACGCGTGGGGAGTTGGCTGAGCTGGTGGATGTTATTATCACCACGGCTTAAGACAGGTTTCATCGCTGATGGTCTGCATTGTATATACTATACATGCCTATTCGACTAAGTCTGCGTTGATGTCCTGCGCTTCTGTTTTGAAAAACAACCGAAAGGCTCGTTAAAGGCATTTTTTGTGTCCCCGAAATCACGAGTAGGGCGCAATCTCCGGACAACGAATGTAGTATTAACTTGAACTGAATATCAGTCTTCTGTTGGCAGTGAGTTATGTCACTTATCAGAGATCGGTGGAGTGTGATAGACAGGGTTGCGGTCTGTGTCGATTTAAGGTCACGATGCCTGTGAACCTCAAATCTTCCGAGCTATCAGCCTACAGCCTACACTCAGGACCTTCAGTCTCTTGTAATTACCCTTGACCAAGGTCCAGCGTGACTAAATTCACGTGATCGCAACATTTGTGACGGTTCGTGTTTTTGAGCAGCTTCACTTTTGCCATTATCACCTATGGCGACTTCGCAAGCGCCCTTACCTTTACCTGCTTTCCTTGATATACCTTCTATTAGAATGTTGGCTGATGACCTCGAAAATGGGTTCCGGGGCATGATCTCCCTATCAAAATTGGCCGATATGGTGACCGAAAATCACGACAAAGGTCAACCTGAAGCTCAGAAAAACTCAGATCTGGAGACTCCGCCTAAATCTCCGGAAGCGGAAGCTAAGGACTTCCGGAGGCGCCTTATTGTTCGGGGGTGGCCTCGAGATCCCAAAGGTCCTATTATGAAAGCGACGCCGCCTGGTAAAGTTGCTGGTAATAACCAGCCTTTGTGAGGTGCCACTGTGCTCGATTTTTTTCGCACGAGGCGTATACCGGATTGCGAAAATCTGTCGACGATTTCTACTGGGAGCAAGCTCTGCGCGTGGATGAAGGAGATCGGAGAGCTCGAGCATGCAAAAGACCAGATCGCTTGGGCTGAGGACGAGCCGGACCCTGAGGAATTATTCCCGTATGATATGGCAGTATTACTTAGGGATGACGACCTCCGAGCACCTGATGACCAAAGATCTATCGACGAACAATTCAAAACTGTGGGTGATCATATCTCTATCCTTGCCGTCAACTCAGGCCATTCCTAGAATCAGGGCAGAATACCTGCTCGGCGATACTTAAAATACGAAAACCGTCTGCCGCTTCATTTACTTCCAGAGGAATTGATTGTTCATGATCCGGACGATACTTTTGCACGTTCATACTGGATCCCCCCGGCCCACTGACGATCGTTCTACTCCTCGTACCTACAAACTTCATCTCACCCAAGAAACTCGTGACGCCATCGCCAGCGAACGAGCTAGGCTTTCTACGGCTGCTGAAGCCAAACCTGCGCCAGGCCGTATTTATGTCACCATGTCGGAAGAAATCATGACTGGCAAAGTAAAGGAAGGTCCGGTCATCGAAGCGACCTTCGCGCAGTTCCCTCCTGCCCCACCTCCGCCTCTTTCGACTACCGAAGCTCACTTGTACATCAATTCCTCCGACCGCCTCGGCAAGGGCAACCACTCGTATGTCTACCGTGTTGCATGGGAGATTCCCCGCAGCCTAGTGATGGAGCCGTACACCTGCCCCACATGCGTTGAACAGGCGCTCTTCAAAAAACTAAGGGAAGAAGAACCCGAGGCGAAGATTGACGGGACTGAGCCTCTTAGTTACCAGATCGAGGACTTGATGGTGGCCATAGCTGCTAAGCATGGGAGGCAGGGAAAAGTGTGCATGGACTCGATCCGGGAAGAGACGAGGCCTGCTGAGAAGGTGGAGATTGTGGAGTCCATACACGGATCAGAGAAGGTCGTCGTCACTGAGGGTGGTCGTGAATCTCATACGTGTTATGAGGGTACTACTCATCGGGTTCCTATCGATGTCAAGTGGACGACTCCCGGAAATTTCTGCGAGCACGAAGAGATGCGTAACCGAGTTCCAACGACATTCAAAGTCAGCGTCGCGGCCAAACTCTCTATCAAGAACGACAGTCATCTCGAGCGCGAGGCCAAGAACTATCAACAATTCCCTAAGCATTTCTTCCAGCACTGGAGCGGGTATAATGTCATTCCGCCCCTTCATTATCCTACACCTGCGCTCGCTGTCGTTCCCCAATTTTACGGCTACTATGTTCCAGAGGAGGGCGAGGCGAAAGCGTGTCAGGATGACGATAATGATGACGACGACGATGACCATGACCATGGGGAGTACCTCAGTCCTATTTTGCTGCTGGAAGATTGCGGCGTGCCTGTCGATATTGACCAGCTCGATCTGGATGACCGGTACAACTGTCCCCTCCTTCCATGAATCTCAGAGTGACTGATGCCCATTTCAGACACGAATGCGCTTCTCTATTCTTCCGCCTGCATTGCGATGGATGGATACAAAACTCGGTCTACCCAAGGAACATCCTCGTTCAGCATGGAGACATGCGTGACCAGCCGACCTGCCGGAAAGAGGAAGACCGACGCTTCCGTCTCATCGATTTTGGATCATCGCTGTCTTTTCCTCCCGGGGGGGATACGGGCTTTGGACATTTTAGATGTGAAGAAGAATGGCAATGCCAAGAGTTGCTCAAGATTCTCAACTGTACCCCTTGATTAGCGACTGACTTTGTTGTGTTTTCTAGCTTTCATGCCCCGAGTTTTGTAGTTACTGTATACTGTTCTCAATATATTCCAAAGTATGTTACGCTGCTCTTACGACAACGTATGAATGAATCCTATGTCTCGCTACCCATAAAGACTATTTAATGCTTTCCCTTTGGGACCTCATTGAGGCTTCTCCATGATATCAGCGAGCCATTCGATCATGAGGGTCGTCAAGTCGCTCAACCGCTTTTCTTTCGCGATGAAGTCGAATATCGGCGTCACATGAATTCCATCCTTCTCCAGCACAAACTTGGCATCGCCATGAAAGGGACTCAAATACCTCTCGTAAAGCCTCTCAGACTTCTCTCGAAGAAAATCCCACTCGCCAGCAGTGACGAGGATTCTATGAACCGATGTACCCAGAGGCTTGAACCACTCCTCTGGCGCTTCCAGAACATCCACGTATCCAATGTCATCCTTCGGGACATCCCTCAGAAGATCTTGACACACGCCTCTGTGGTACTCCGCCGGAATAAAATCACGTTCGTGTCGGCGTGCGAGGAGTGGGAAGGGAGTCTTCGCGTCCTCCGTCGCTCCGACAAACGGAGAAATGAGGAGTAGACCGCGAAAGTGGGCATCAGAGCGGACCGGAGCTGTTTCAATCGAGGGTAGGGGATAAAGTATGTGGGAGAGGAGCTGGAGCGCGAGGTTTCCTCCTGCAGAGTCACCGCCGATGATGATATTCCCCGGTATCGCGCCTGCGGCTATGAGGTGTTTAAGGCCGTCGGTTGCTTCCCGTAACTGGCTGGGGAAAACGGCGTTGGGGAGGAGATCTGCAATGTGGTGTGATCGAGACCTGATTAGCAGTTCACGAGCGTCGTACGTACTGTATGAAACGATGGCGATCCCTATATTAATTCCCCTCTTTTCGAGCTCGAGTTGCATGTAACGCAACCAGGAGAGCTGTTTTTCACCAAGGCTGAGCTTGTACCCTCCTCCTGTAAAAGCGCATCAGTAAAAGTGAAGCCAGGTATCAACAAATAGTAGATAAAGGGACTTGGAATCGACGGCCTCCATTGCGCCGGCGATTCGCTGTCCACAGACACGTTGGCGAAAACGTGGCCACGAGAACTATCAGCATGAGAAGTCTAGTCCATACTAAGGCTCGGGCAGTGGTACAAATTGTCTTTGCAGGGGGAGGGGGAGAAATGCCTTACCGTGGCAGTAAAAGAGCACTTTATCCAGACGTTTTGGACCAACCCAGAGGAGATTGGCGCCATTGCAAAGCTCTTCGACAATGGGCTTCAGACCAGTCGAGGTCGTCCAAGCTCTATAGTTGCTGAGAGATCCCGGCGCAGGTAGCCCTTTGCCATGCATCAGGAAAGCGTTGAATACCACCAAAGACCAGATTTGTCGCCAACTTCTGTTGCGCTCATAGGTAAAGAATGAAGCGAAGAGACGCCAAGGAAGATAGATCACTGAATTCGAGGAATATCAGCTGATCTCGAAACCAAAGAGAGATTACTCACCAAGTCGACAGATTACTGCGAGAACGGTTATCCTTTGTGCAAAAGACAATGGCTGTTGTGCCGATGAATGGCCCATTGGCATGATGGTGTATCTTGGTCCTGGACGTGCTGAGTGAAAATGTAGCAAGTGTGAAAAAGAAGTCCAGCACGAGTGCAACTACATATTCCCGTGACATTGTTATTACTACGCTCGGAACAAGGCTCCCATATTACGTTGTCCAACCGTGTAATCGCGAAGGGATGATCATACAGCACGCGAGCTCACGTACTACCGACGCGTTGTGTGATGGAGAGATCCTTTACGGAACCGTAGAACTGCAGCCTTCGAAACTTGCTTTTCAAGTAGCTCGAAACCGACAAGGACTCCATCCACGACCTTACCTCCGAGTCATAGTCACAGACAAATAGTCAGAAAAAGTCAGCTAGAGTGAGAAGCGAAGATTATAGCACTGAGGAGGATGCCCGAGTCCGTAGTCCCCTGTTCCTGGAAGTTCCTGGTAGCAGGAGAATCAGGGTTACTCACGTAAGTGAGTGCGGCAGTACGGACGGGAACTGCCGGGCCGTCAAAATTTCGCAGCAACCATGGCACGATCAAATAAACGATCGACAGGACTACCATAGCGATCCTTGAAATCCCTCTTATATTGACTTCGATCAGTATCATGAGTAGGTTTTATCAGATTCTCTGTGCATAGGGACCCCGAAGTGGGTATCAACATTTTCGAGGATAGAGGCTCACAGCTTCAGGGGGCACGTCACAAGTAGCAGTCTCTTCGGATTATAATCACTCAATTTCGCCTGGAGTCTCAGTCCATCCCGACTGAGAATGCGTCATTTCGTGTATCTGCGCCTATCCACACCTCATGTCCGTGATCACGGGAATGTACTGCATCCGCACATACAAACAATGGCCTTGAGGCTGAACCTTTGTTCCGTGAGTGGCATGTATACTTTGTTTTCCGATTATTGATCTACCTATACTTGACCAGCAGCCACCACACTTGGCTTTAAACGTCGACTTTCATTTATCCTCAGTCTTTTTATCCTCCTTCATGGCCCCCCTCAGCAGATCGTACGCCTCGAACAACTTGCTCCATGTTACACCAGCACAGGCGCCCATGCCAGAGATCTATGACCGTCCATGTACTCCGGAGCCCTTTCTGCCTACTCGCCAAAGATCAGGTTCGACAGAAACTCTCCGTGCCACCCTTGCCACTCATGATCGAGGACGTTCACATCGACAACATTCCCGAAATCGTGTAACCTTGAACGGTCATAAGGATGGCGGTGCTCTGTATAAATTCCCAACGAAACGAACCTCGTCCGCAGACACTATTCGTGCTCGAAAAGTAACGGGGAAGGGGCTTAACACCCAGGACAAACGTGCTCTTGAAGATGGGGATGACATCGTTGTCTATCCCTGTGTCGACGACGATATTCCTACGATCCCCGACGAAGATGGTCTTCCGGTCCCTGTTTCTCCACCCATGACCTTCTTGGCGCCAGGCCCACAACTACCGACGTACTTTTATGGCCAGAAGCTACCTTTTCCTTCGTCGTGACAATCTTTGTTCCGTGACGAGCAAACGTCTTGTTCCTCAGCGGTTCAATCTTCCCCAGAAGCTTCGTGAGCACGACGTTTGGGCGGACGACGATGAATCCGATGACGAAGATAACGGTTCCCGCCGTTCCACTACCGCTATCCGTCCGACGGTCTGGGATATGAACGTCGCTTTGACGTTTTACGAGAAGAGTGGGCAGTTCTTTGATGTTTGGGATTTGGATGACAAGTACGTTGTGTTTTCTTCCTTGTGTTCTCCTTCCCGTACTGATTCGCACTTCGCATCTAGTCAGGTCCTCACAATTCCGGCGCGAATGCACTTCATTCTCAAAGATCCAGAACGGTGGGATGGTGTTCCAATGGAGAATACTCCAGACATTCGGTACATTGACTTTTCGATGCCAGTCGTTCGACTACGAGCCGCCCTCACCTTCACAAACTACTCCGGATCTTGAGCCCCGCTGCATGCAATCAGACTTCTACGTCGATTACCGAGGGCCGATTGGGTGGGGCAAGTCCGATGGCTCTCTAGGCATCTGTGTGTTTCCCGTGTGGAGGAAGACGGCTGAGGCGAATTGGTTCATGAAGAAACGGCGTTGCAAAGTAAACTGCTTATCTGTGCGGAAAAATTACAAGTTCGAGTTATCGGACGGGGAGGACGAGGACTGGGATGAGGCTGATGAGCTGATGCAAGATGGTTGGTACCTCAAATTCATGATACCTATACCCGTCTCGCTGTTCAGGGTCAAGCAGACAAGGGCTTTCAGGGTAGAAGCAGCTGCATGGATTGGAGAAGAGGAAAACGGAGGTGTGTTAATGGCTGACACTGATTTTATGGTGTCGCATTTACGACTTAAGGAGATAACAAAGAAATAATTTAGTGTGTTTATAGTGATGTATACAGTGCGAATAACGTACTTATTCTCACAACACGAGTAATCGAAATGGAGTACCTACCTAATGACTTAATCGGAGCCGGAAGCTACCTGCATCGGAAACAGTGCGACGACTTCAGACCGCCTGGACCACTTCAAGTTCTAGCTTCCTATGAGTTTATGATGTAGTAATGGATACTCATAATTAGCGTACAAAATTTCAAGGGATAACAGAACGGTTGCACCCCATTTTCGAGACTTCTCGCCCTGGAAGATCTAGCCATTTTATGCTCCGATAATCAGTTCATAGAAGGCGTCCTTGTGATATATGGCCACTGACTATTAGCGGAGTTCCCACAATCTCCGTTGGAAGTACCGAGACACGCACGCGTCCCAACCACCATGGGATTAGAAACATTCGACGCGTTCTGGGCACGGTGAAGTTGTATTTATCATTTAACTGAACCAGTCTGGAAGATTTGTTGCGGGAGCCGTAGCCGATGCACTAAAACTGAAGCGAGGCTCACTGTTGACCCACCCCGGTGAACCGTATGTCGTTTCTAGGCGTATGCGTAGATCCGAGGGCAAACTACCCCAAACGTCACCATGACCCTCCTGCCTCCTCATCCATAGATAGAGAGCGACAATCAAAATAATCGGGTCATCGATTATCCGTTTGAATGATCCCAGGGACCCACTGACCCACGCAACCGACTGTAATTAAAGGATGTACATGATTATGTTGAAGCGATGAAAAGGTACCTATGGTTATATCATGCGATTACGAAGTGGTAATATACCAGTGACAAAACGGGGTGGATGTCGAAAGAAGAAGGGGAAAAAAATTACCATAAATGTACCATCATACCACGGGCTCTCAGCTCGGTCATCCAGTCCATCATGTCGCTACTTACCTCTATTTCTGCTCGCGTCCCGATAACCAGAGACTCTAGAGCGCTGACAACGACATCATTGACATCATTGCATTCGCTTGAACGAATACTCGAAAGGCAGGTCTCGAAGGAAGCATCGCTTCTGCTGGTCTCCTCGCTATCGTCGACCTCGTTCACGCTTCTGTTCCCTTCCTCAGCTTCGACATCAACCGGAGTCACGTTTCCTCCTGTTACGGTACGTTCCTCTGCCCGGCTATCCACCATAGCCCTGAGTGAGTTTACCTCCGGCGAAGCTGTCCAGACGAGCTGTAGTATCCTCAGATAGGGGAGAATCAGAGGAGTACTATGTACTTCGTCAACATCGGTGACGACAAGCCACCGGAGAAGCATCGTGACCATATTACAATGCACGCACTTCGAGCTACGAGGCTCGATGACACAGAGCTCCGTAATTGAAGGAATGCCAACTAAAAAGTCCCACAGCACGATGTCTCCGCTCTGGAGTTTCTGTATATGCGAGGAACAATGATCTCCTGGACATTGGGTCATGTCAAGGCTGAAAGCGCTCAACTTGCATTTGGAGCGTTTGATGAGGGAAAGAAGGGAATGGAACGAGGAGACGTCGAAGGTATAGTTGTTGTTGAAGGTGATGTTGAGACGATCTAGGTAAGGAATAGTGACTGTTTGTGCGAACGTCTCAAAATCGGAGGGAAGGGCATGAAGGGTCAACGCTCGGAGGTTGGTCAATTGAACGCACACATCTCTGAATATGGGGAAGAGCGAAAGATGTATGTTCGGTGCATCGAGCTGATAATCCTCGATTTGAACAATCTCGGAGTTATCCGCCCTTCCGCTGAGGTCTATGCATCGCACGCTGTGAGGGAAGGACAAAGCGTCGAGTGCTGCGTTTGTCATGACATAGCGAAGTCGAGGGACGAATCTGAAATGCTCGACAAAATGGTGGTCTTGAACATTCCCAATACGAATCACCAGCCTCTCCAGGATGTCAAAGGGACAAGAGAGGAACTGATAAATCAGCTGGTGATCAACGATGAGGGTCGCCTCCTTCCACCGCCCGGCGTGACCCAGTAGTAGATTAAGGACATGCCGGCGTACGAAAGAGCAGTGCATTCCCAACTCAACCCTCACTGATAACGGGGTACTTGCTCCAGTACGGGCGATATACGTGTGCAAGAGCTCCATATTAGACTCTGGGTGTAGGTCCCGGCTGACGTCTAGGCAGGACCACATTTCAGGTATATCCAATGATAGCTTGCGCCAATGAGCGCAGACGTGAGAAATCACCAACGGGGTAAGCCACTGAAGGTGAGAGTTGGAATCGTCATCATCGTCACGGTAGCAAGCGAATGTGAATATGCGCTTGAGAATCTTGTTCGAGTCGTGTTGTTCAGAGGAAAGCGTGGGGAAATCATTTGTCTGGAGGGATGGGTTGCGCAGACGGCGGATAGGTGCTGAAGTTAGGCTAGCGCAGATGTTGATGTGGGTTTGCACATCTGCTCTTTCTGATTCGAGTTGAGTGACGATGTCGCGCAGTCGCGTCAATTCGCGATCATAATCCGCAACAACATTTTTGAGATGCGACTCTTCGTGGAAGATCTTTTTGCGTTGCCTGTTCGATGGGGTATAAAAAACGCGACATTGGTCTACGAAAGAAGTCGGGGGGCAGGTGTCGGAAGGACGGAATGCGTGCTGGCACTGGTCACAAAGAACAATATCCTGAGAGAAGCTCTCACTATCAACCATAGTGTGAGCAAAAGAAATAGACGAATTATTTCGAGAAGAGCATACCGCGATCTCGACTTTCTTTTACTAGTCATAGTACAAAGAGAGAAACAATCCTCTTAATCGAAAGGCTGACGTGAAATAACTTGAGATATGAAAGGGTATAGAGAGAAGCGTCCCTACCAGAGATGAAGATAGAAATGTGGAGAGGCAAGAAAGAGCGGGAACGAAGGCAGTCAACATTACTGCAAGGGAGGTATATATGAGCATCAAGACAAAGGAAAGGAAAAGGTTCCGCACCTGACTTGTTTCATGATTCTCCATCTCTATGAAGGGCGAGAAGTATCCGATTTCCCGGCTGAAGCAGAACCTTTGTCCTGTTACCTTAACAAGGAAACCTGTTAACGAGATCATCGCAAAAGAACTTTTGCCATCGTTAATAATCGAGGACGGTATGCAGTACTCCAGTAGAGAGATACACCGGACCGGCAATGATTGAGCTAAGAGCGACCACTTCTTCTCCATGTTGCGATGGGATGGAAGAAGAAATAAAGGTGTCGGAATACATATCGGCCGATATCTGATCGACCAAGCTCAAACAAACAACGCGTGACGTAATTGGTCTGCCTGGCCAAGATTGCGTGTTGAAATACGGTACGAAAGGGAAGTTGACGTGTCTATAAAGGAATTGTGTCCAACAGTGGAAACATGGAAGTACCGAATGAATGACTGAAGTAGATGGTGAATATTACGGCACAAACTAGAAACCATCAACTATAACTGTGACGGAAGACTGTACAGAACGAGGAAATGATATTATAATACAGGTCATATGGTGTAGTTATCAAGTATTAGTCTAAAGAAAAAGAAAACTAACAAGCCAAGATCGAGAAAAGACTACAGTAGATATACAACCACACCGCGAGCTCTTATTTCCTCCATCCACTCCCGTATGTCACTGTCCACCTCGACTTCTCCTCGTGCCCTGATAGTGAGAGACTCAAGAGCATTGGTAGCAGCAGTACTATCACTGTCACGTTCATTTGAGCGAGTGCTCGTCAAGGAAGACGCATCACTCATACTGACGTCGTCGTCACCTTCGCTGTCACTCACGCTCCCATACTCTTCCTCGGCTCTGATACTGTAAGTAGACACGGTTCCTACAGTCAACTCGTGCTCCTCCAGCCTACTCATTACCATAGGCGCGAGCTTTTCCCAGTCCGGCGAAGCCGTCCAGACGAGCTCCAGCTTCTTCAGAAAGGGGAGAGTCGCGATGTTTGGATCATATTCCAAGTCAAGCAACCGCAGCACCGATGAGATGATATTACAGTGTCTGCATCCCGAAACGCGAGGCTCGACGATCCGAAGCTCCGTAATCGAAGGAACCGCGTTTAAAAAGTCCCAAAACACATTTATGTCCATCTTGAACTTCTCTTTGTGTTCACGACGGTGTTTCCCGTGGCAGTGCGTCATGTCTAGGCTGAAACTACTGAGCTTGCACCCAGAGCTAATGACAAGGCTGAGAAGGAATTGAAAGAAAGAGATGTCGAATTTGTAGTCTCGGTGCAAGGCTATGTTGAGACGATCCAGGTTGGGCATGGTTATCATCTGTAGGCGTGCCTCGAAATCGGGAGTGAGGGAATGGATAGATAGTGTTCTGATGTTGGTCCACTGGACGAACGGGCCAGGGAATCTAGGGAAGAGCGAAAGATGAAGGTCTGGCGCATCGAGCTGATGTGGCTGGAAAGAAAGAATATCCGAGCAGTCTTCCTCTTGTTTGAGGTCCATCTTGCTTTCTAGGTACGTAGGAGATAACAAATCACCCAACGTCGCGTCAAATTTGACGTAGCGAAGTCGAGGGACGAATTTGAAATATTCAACAGGATTGCTCGTTTGGATGTTCTGAATACAAAGCACCAGCCTCTCCAGGATGTCGAAATGGCAAGAGAGGAAGCTCCGGAGGATCTGGTGATCAACGATGACGACTGCCTCCTTCCATTGCCTGGTACGATCCAGGAGTAGAATGAGGGCCTGGCTGTAGAAGTGAGAGGAGTCGGCTTCCATATCAATCCTGATTGATAACGGGGTGTCTGCTTTAGTACGGGCGATATACAAGCGTAAAAGTTGGAGATCGGCCGTTGGGTTTGTCACCGAGTTGATGTCGAGGTATGACCACATCTCGGGTATATCCAAGGATACCTTGCGCCAGTGAGAGCAGACGTGTGATATTATCAACGGCGTTAGCCACTGATTGCGAGACTTGTAATCATACTCGTCGTCGTCACGGAGGCAGGCGAATGTGAATATGCGCTTGAGAATGCTGTCCGGGTCATAATGTGCAGGAGAAAGCATAGGTGAATCGTTCGACAGGAAGGGGGGATTGCGGAGGCGTCGAATAGGCGCTGAAGTTAGGCTAACATAGTCGTCGATATGGGTCTGTACTTGGGCTCTTCCTGACTCGAGCTGAGCGACGACATCGCGTAGTCGTGCTAATTCGTGGTCGTAATCATCGACGACGTCTTCAAGACGTGATATCTCGTCAATGATTTCGTCGCATTGTTGCTTCGCTGGGGTATAATACTCGCGACACTGTTCTGTGAAAGAAGGAGATGGACGAGTGGCGGATGGGCGAAATGCGTGTTCGCATTTATCACAAAGAAAAATAGGCTCTTGGGCGATTCTATTATCAATATGAGTACAGGGTTCAAGTGAGGTCTTTGAGATAAATGTACCGTGATGGTTTTCCGTCCATGGTTCGACGAGAGTCTTAGATATTTTCGATTGGAACGCTGTCATGAAATTGAGATACGAAGCAGTGGACAGAGATATGTCCGTACCAGAAGTTGAGACAGAGATGGAAAGAGATGAGTAAGAGCAGATGGAGAATCTGACCGTCCTACAAAGGCTTTTATATGAATACGAAGACAAAGGGAAGGAAAGTGCCGCACTTGCCTTTCTGACATCTCCATGCCGAGCATTCGCTGCCGAAAGATCCTTTGTACAGCTACCTGACAAAGTAACCTTAGCAACGATAACCATAACAGTTGTCTGACTGAGGAAATCGTATTGCGGTAAAGAGATGCAGTGTACACTATACGGACTGGTGCGCTTTGAACAAGGAAAACAAGACCTTAAAGGGTTTCGTTGACAGAATGGATTTTTCAACCCCAATTTTAACAACTGGACACGAGATGTGATGTTAGATCCCTTGAAGTCCCATTGAAACCTGGGGCGACAAGATGTTTATGTCGAAAAACCGAAACATGTCGTGTTATTCTTCACTCTCTGAAGCAGGCTAAATCATACAGTGATAGGTCCAGCAATGCCAAAGGAAAAAATGGTAGCCGTTCGCGGCCCTGTTCATCGTGGATAGAATTGGGATGGAAGTTTGGAAGGCAAAGTGGCGTGATGAGTAGTGGTCTATTTGGCCTCTGCCACACTGAGACAAACAACGCGTGACGTAGCTCAGTCAGACTCGTCCGATTCTTATTCATTCCACTACCGTTCTCTCTTACCCCGCTACGACAGTGACTTCTATTGCAGAGCGATGATACACTCCGACATCTTGGTAACTTCCTCTCTCTGCGCCACGGCGACTTGTTTTCCCTCATCACTAGTGGAGTTGTAGTGGAGCATCAGCCAGCGCTCTGAGTCTAATGATCCTGCCATAGCGTGATTCTATCGAAAGTTGGCGACTCTACAGTAACCGGGGGGGAATCTGGGGTTATCTACCTGGAGACAAGCGCCATGAGTTGTTGGTTCAGACTGAGCCAGCGTCTCCGTTGACTCGCTCTTTTTAGTTCTTTGATATCGGGCTGTCGGAGCTCTGGAAATACCAATACCTCCTCATGGCCGCCGGACGACGAAGTGGACGCCGGCTTTCGATATCTCGAACTGATTCACACTATTGTAACTTAGGCCCCAGGTTGCGATATCGTGCTCGTCCTCTTCGTTATCTCCACCGACACCCGTGTAAGTACTGACGGCTATGTCATTATACAACCTTCAAGCGGCGGCAATTTGGACAGATTCTGTTTTCTGGAGGCGACCATCAATTATTAGGCATTACGCGGTTGAACGGGCTCCTAGCCTTCTACCTGAAGCCAGCAAAGGCGTCTAAGGGCGTAAACGCGAGATCTTATCTGTAGATTCATGTGAGTGCTAAGGATTTGTGGTGTATCATCTAGTGCCTCATGGTGTGGAAGACAGACATTCACATCAAGGGACGTATGAAGGAAATGCTATCACCCCCGACGATACACTCCATCATTTCTTTGTGAGTATCACCCCCTGGCGCACTGAGTCTTACTCTGACACTGATATACCACACCTCGTATACTACTAGTACTCTGGGTTATAAGTTCACCTTTTTTCACAAAAGCGCACGCACAAGTCTGAGCCTACCCCGGCTATTGTGTTAAACCGACGGATGCTGGACCATGCATCGCTTGACATTGGCAGAACCTTGAGTGAAGGACGCAAGTGACGTCCAATTTATCGAAGGCATTCATATTGTCTCTAATCTCCGCGTAGGATTCTCACTATATATGGCTATCAATACGCACTAGAGAATTCGCCGCTGAGAAATGAAAAGAAGCAGAGCTCACGGGAGAAGTCTAAGGAATCATGGACATCTATGTACGTTTTCCCCCGTGATTGTTTCCACCATCTGATTTAAATGATATCAAAGCACAGCAGCTGGAGCTGGTTTTTGAGTTAAGCCTCTTTCGTGTGTGAAACATCAAGACCCAAGTACGCGCGGTCCACCCCCGTCTTCATCCTATCTTCAACAAAATTTCTTAGTGAAACGTTCGGAGTGTCGGTCCCGAGTCCTGAACTCGTACAAGTAAACACAGGGCTCAGGAATGCCTCAGGGCGTTATTCTCGCTCGATGCGCCTATCTGGGTGATCAGGGTTCAGGAACTGATGTCGATGAATCCTCGTCGGTCATAGGGCAGGGACAGGGAGATCAGGGAAGCCCGTTGCGGCTTGAGTCTGTCGTCAAGCTGCGTACCCCCTCAATTCCGCTCTTCTCGGAAATGTTTGAGGTCGCCACTGAGTCTTGTTTGACATGCTTATATTTCTCCAGCAAAGGTTGACTTCTCCCATAATTTTTTAGGATACCGCCATAGAATGAACACGTCCGACTACTAAAAGCCTCCGTTCTGTTCGCTCACAGTGCATGCAGTCCGAGCTGCCAATTGTGGGTAGGTGAAACGTTTGTTGTCAGGATGATCGGACCGGTGATTGACTTGAACGTATGTAGGACCATTGCAGCACTAAGTCCATTCCATGCCAGTCCTATGGGCCCCGGAACGTCAAGCGTGCGATTCTTCTCATGTCCATATCGCGCCGCGAAGAATGGTCCATGCTTTTTCCTCTTTCTTACTGACCTCCCCTCGAAACTCGAATGCCAGTCGTAGGTTTCACACTCAATCCAGCCATGCAAATCAAAATTAAAAGCCTCCGCTTTCCCTTGAATTATCTCCTTCAAGGGAAGGGATGCGATAACCATTTGATGTGGCATGTGCCTGAAGGAGCCCACGGTTATCAGTCGTTGGGAGGGTCGGGCTCACATCAAAGCTGTGACATCATTGAAGATTTCTCAGAAGCCAAGAGGCGGGTTGAAGACTCCTAAGAGGCCATCAACAGATGGATAAAGTCGGCAAAAGGTTGAAATACTCTGGATAGCCGAGAGGTTGTAGGTAGTGGCGTCGAACGGCCGCGGAGCAGCTCTTCAGTGCTCTCCAGTAAAAGGCCATTTCAATTTACTTCCATGTCCTCATCTGACGCAACTTCCCAGACGTATTCTGACAAGCCATAATTAATTCACTTTTCGTGAAACAGGACTATTAATATCGCGTCCTTCATAGGGGGAGAAGCAACGCAGTGCAGGAATCTAACTGACAAGGAGCGCGGAAGTTGGAGGCGCATCACTGCCCCGGGTTCGGCAATCCGTGGATTCGAAGCGGGTTTATCTTTGGACTCCGGGTTCGCCTCAAGTTCGTGTTCGTGTTCGTGGTACCCATTACTGGGAGCGCAGACTCCATGGGGCGCGCGAAGGCGAAAAAACAGCAAGCTACCGTTCACCGTTGTGTATACCGTAATTTGATGGAACGAGGACAAGCCCGCACCTGCCGGAGGAAGCGGAGAAATACAGGCAAGTCGATGATGTTTTTCCAAGGTCACTCCAAGATTCAAGGTCGCGTAAATCTCGAAATTGAGACAAGGATACTGTGGCGACATTTTCCAACGGAACCGTCGAATTTCCAAAAATACATCCTTCCATCGTCTCCCTGAACCCACGATTGCAACGTCTTCTGCCGCGAAAGAAAGGTACTTCTGCTGCGCCACTCGAAGCTTTGAAAAAACGTTACGGTTGAACGTTTGCTCTCGAACCTTCTGGACTCATATGTTTGAAGACAGACACAACTTACCAACTAATTGACAATGTCAGTGCAATTTTATCTTGGTTGGGTTGATCAGGGTCTGATGGTCGTCGGTAATAAGGCAAGAGGGAGTTTTATTCCAACAATGATAGACGAGCGTAACGAACATACCATACCATCGGTTCCCATTTGCCACATCCAAAAGCGAAGAGGGAATCTTCCGAAATTTCGGGAAGCTCCATTGGGCCCGTGACAGAAGAGGGGTGGGGGTGCAGCCGTAGGTAAGATTGGAAATTGGGATGGGATGAGCCTCGGAGGGTTCCGTACACAAAACATAACACCCGTGAGTGCACACTATGTAGAGCATGAGAACTTTCGAGGAAGTTATGGAAGGAAGCAGAGAAGGAGCGAGCAAAAAAGTCGAAAAGGCTACCTGCAAAAATCGAGATCTGATGACGATAGGATTTAGCAGCTGGGAAAAAGAACACGTTACACGACAGAAAAATTGAAAATCCGCCCGCCACCGAAAAAGGATTAGCCAGGAAATGGCTTCGAGGGAAATAAACATTTCGGTTTCGTTGTGGAGTGTCGTAAAATGTATATGAGGGCAAGACAAGGAAGGTGGGATGTGGTGTCGTGGACGGAGTATTGAATGAGGCTATTACGTTTGGGTGGAGATGATAAAGAGGAAGACGGAGGAGGGAAGGAAGGGAAAACGTGGGTGAAGAGATGGACGGATGGTGGATTGCTGCGATTCGATGTCAGTGGGAGGCTGTTTGTCGGCAATGAACGAGGAAACAAATGAGGCAACACGTGAAACTACGGGTAACTTGGTCGCGAGGGGCATCCACCTGCGAAGCGAACCAGCTCGGTTCATCGGGACTTTTTTAAATGGATTTTATTGAATTGGGCCAAATGCAAATTGGAACGAAGATTGGTGGGTTACGTACAGAACCACGGAGCCAAGAAGAGAACATAAACGGGTCGCGCCTTTTTGAGGCTGTATCTCGATTTCCTCTCTTTCTGTTTCTTATAATACAGGCCTGACATGCCCCGAGCAAAACC
The DNA here is from genome assembly GCA_030407055.1 of Armillaria mellea. Lineage (NCBI taxonomy): Eukaryota > Fungi > Basidiomycota > Agaricomycetes > Agaricales > Physalacriaceae > Armillaria > Armillaria mellea. The sequence goes on from JAUDZF010000005.1 coordinate 298,223, forward strand.
CACAAATCTAACTCTGGCTGGAATGTCTTCGACGATGGCAACGAGTGCACCGGGAACGGCTGCTGGCGCCAAGAAGAAGCATATATGCGGGACGTGCGACCGCGCGTTTACGACGAGCGGCCATCTAGCACGGCACTCGCGTGTCCACACTGGCGAGCGGAACCACAAGTGTCCGTTCCCAGGCTGTGAGACGAGGTGTTCGCGCCAGGACAACCTCCAACAGCAGTGAGTCCATTAGCTAATCCCCCTGCCCCGCCGCTGACGGCCCGCCAGCTACCGTATCCACCTCTCGCCAGGCTCGCGGCGCAACTCGGCGCGCTCCGTCATCTCACGCGTCATGAACAGCCCCTCGTCGGGCGTCAAGCGCGGCGTCTCCCCGCCGCCCGCCCTCGAGCCTGCGCGGCTCTACAGCCACCACTCGCAGTCCCCGCCCGACTCCCCGCCGCCGCTCACGCAGGCGACGCTCCCCGCGACGGTCCTGCGCTCCTCCGAGCCCGCCTCGCCCGACTCGCCGTACTCCCACCTCTCCATGCCGCCGACCCCGACGTCCGCGAGCGCGTACTCCTATCGCGGCGGCGGGGGGACGTCGACGTATCAGGAGCAGCCCGGCTCAGGGTACACCTACGTGCACACGACGCCGTCTCCGCCGACGCAGTACTACGAGGTTGCGGCCTCTGCGTCCTCGCGGCATTCGATCTCGCATATCTCGCCTCCGTCGCCCGAGAGCAACAGCTCGGGCCCGCCGACGCCTGCGTCGTACCCTGCGGTGTACGACCAGGCTGAGTACCGCTACGAGAGCCCGCCGCCGGTGCTGGCTCCCATACAGGGGGGCCGGCGGGACTCGCTCGGGGTGGCGGAGAGGCACTATATCCACCAGCCCCAGCCGTATTACCAGCAGGAGGTGAGCCTGGGGCACGGGGCGTGGAAAGGCGGCCTGAAGAGCGGTTTGGTCCAGCAAACATAACTTAGACCCTAGTAATTGAAGTAACTTATGATCTTTCTTTCCTTTCTTGCGTTGCTGCAGTTATTACATGTATCAACACCGTCGACATGCTGAGCTTTCTACTATCTCTTCGTCTATCTACTACTTACGGGTCCTGTCTATATAGTTGTGTAATTGTACTGTGGTGGTATATAGTAACGGTTCGAACACCGATTTGCATATTTCTGGCGTCCTGAAACCTGTGTTCTACGTCAAGGCTATGACATCCCCGCCCAAGCGCCCACCGTCCCGTGCCTGGCCATTCCCAAACAGTGACATTTAAATTACACCACGCCACCACGTCGTTGCCCCCCTCCCCTAAGATACTCTCTAATCTTTTGCAATTTCATCCTTCTCTCTCTCCTCATGTCTCGTTCTAATTGGCTTTCGGATTACCCGCGAAAGGCCTTCCGCTTCTTGTGTGGCAGATTCATCAATTGTGGTACCCATGATGCGACGGCGAGGTTCTAGGTCGTGGCGACATCTGCAGCACAATCTGCGACGGAGCAGATGCTCGTTGATATAGATATCCGAATCATGGCCTGCCACCTTGAGCTTTCGACAATGCCGTTTCTTCGAAGAAATCATGCTGTCAAACCCCTTGCAATTGCTCAGGAACCATATATTTTGTCTGTGTTGCATATATGCGCATTTAACCTGGCTATATGCGCTTTCTTCGACCTTGTATCCGCGACATGTGGCTAGCAGCTATCAGCCTCGTTTCCTTTACTAGACATATGCCTTTCCACAACGAATGCTTGCTCGACTCGCGTCCTTTTGATCAGCTTTGTAGCAGGCGTTATCTCTTGCCGTCCGAGACCACTGTTCACCCCTTGGCGCTTCCGCATAATATACGTGTACACATCACTGAATCCCATTGCTATCACAGTGTTAACCCCTGTTCATTAGCCGACTCGTCATATGAACACCAAGATTTATGTTTGTGAATCTGGGCAAAGCGGACGCCGACCCCGTACTGATGAGGCAATGCACAGTCGTGACGGACTTTTAACGCATCAACGTCGATGAAATAATACTTGTGTTTACTTGACTTGAGGGGGGGGGCCAAGTTGCTGCGATCACGATGCGACCGAGACCCGACGGGCTATCCGATAGCCAGGTCAGCGGTACCGCGCCATTCATTGTCGGGGATACCGCTCTTACTTGCTTCTCTCCCATCTTGTCTCCGTTACGTTCGGATAAGCATCCATGGCCTTTGCATCCCGACGCTGCCTGCAAAAATACCCTCGGACCTGGTTCGCATGCTTGGTCACCGCGGCAGGTAACCTCGACATCAGATTTCTACCAGAGGCAGACAGAAAGGCGACTCGCAGTCTGGATCTCCATATCAGTGTGATTGATGGTGGGCCGGGCGCACTTATCCCCCGCCTCGCGATTTCCCACGCGGCGCTCGGACGGCTTCGTCGCCTGTCGGCGGCACATATAAAAAAGCCTCTCACGACATATATTCCAGCCATGCGTGTGCTACAAATGTTCTGAGCTGAAGAGAAAAAAAGATGCGGGATTGATGGCAATCGAACGCGTGTTGCGTTTAAATCAAACCTACATATCCAGAAGGTTTAGTGTGCCATATGTTTCACACACCATTCACTGCGCATGATTTGCATGTTCCTGGTTTCATTACACTCGATGTTGAGATACCTTCTCGAGACGCAATAAGTGAAGGATTGGGAAGAGAGGACCGACAGTACAGTATCTTCCCACGCCGGGGTGTATGGTGTTCCCCAACAACACACTTCTAGCTTCGAATCGCATGCACTGAACGTTAAAAATGAAAGAAGCTCGATGGCTGACTGACATGCACCGGTTGGTTCTTCATAAACGCGCGTTCTCGCATGTGTTTGATTCACGGCATGCTGAGCTGCTAGTCTGCGTCAACACTGATTATGAGTTCTCACGCACATAGACAAAAAGCGCGAGATTGTTAATGGCAAGCTCGGAAGGGGTATGGTCTGGCGGTGAAACCTATCTTGCGGGTCCGAGAGAGGAGAGAGCGTGTCAATATCCCAGCGAGATCAGTTCTTCCCCACAGTGTGATCTCTCGCGTCTAACATTCGATGATCCGCTCGTGTGATGGCTGGAATATGAGGTTTCGAAGCCTCGCGGCGACGCAAGATAAAAATACCAGACAAGCGAAGAAGGGGGACTCGTCACTACGCTCGTGGACACGCCGAGACCTCGCAGGCGAAAAGGTATAGTCATATTTCTGGCGCTGGACTGGGGAGGTTAATTACCTTGCTGATTCTCGTCACAAAAGGAATAGCACGTACCGACATCAACAGTTGTTGTCGTGGAAGAAGCAGGCAATTATTGCATGGCCTAGAACAAGATGGCTGATCATGATATCAAGGAAATAGTATATGCACTTCCATTTGCTAGACATTAACTACGCGACGAAGAACATATAACGAGGAAAGAGAGGCAAGCGACTGAATGAGGTCCGAATGAGGTTCAAGAGCGTGTATCGGTTAGCGGGCCGAATATTTGCTCCTGTTATGTTCCCAAGCCAAAGGGAGCTGCTTCTTCCGCGAGGTCGCTTCTAAAAATCATTCTCGACCATTCAACTCCTCTATATCCGTGATCTCAATATCACCAGCCTCCTGAATCTGCCGGAATCTGGCAGCTAGTACTCAATGCGCTCGGCCGTTCTGAACTGGGCAAGGTGATTTCTTTCATGTTTCTTTCTTCGGACAGAGTGGAAATTTTCGTGCCTCGTCTCTGTTGGCCTTGTTCACAGGATAGTAGATATCTTGCATGCTGCAGATCTTCCAAGATTCCTCGGATGCGCGATAAAGTGCCTGTTAATGGGGATCTCGCTCGACCTTTGACGCTTACGCCCCCACGGGGGGGTTCTATGCTCAAATTCAGTGGCGGCCCACGAACATCTACACGTGTTGATTCTCTCTTCGTTTTTTTTTTTTTTCTTCCTCCACTCACGTGCAGGTAACTGGTAAAGCTTCCATACATAAATCGGACCCTGTTTCGCGTCATAAATCCCGGGGCCTGATGGGCTTCTTCTGAACCCTGAGGGAAGGACGTGAACCCTGTGACGCTGACAGGCTTCGTGAGTGAGTAATCTTACCGTGCCGGGAGATCCGATGCCGATTCGCCCAAAGCTCCCGGGGCGTGGTGCCAGGTGGGCTTCGGATGGGGTACTGTTTTTTTCCCACTCGCTCTCTCTCTGATCACAGTCGCTTGCTTCTCTCCGGGTCGGAGCAGCGACCGCGTTCGCGAAATAGGCGACGTCGGTCTCCAGAGTGGAAAAAGGCAAGCGTTCGACACCGGGCTACGCGTCCGTATGGTTTCTTTCTATACTTGGGGGGGGAACGGGCATCAAGGTATTCAGTTGGAACATGCCGATTCGAGCACCTGGACCCGGCGTTTATCTGCCAACAACTTGTGATTTCTAAAAAAGCGGGGTAAGCCAGCCTGGATCCTGGATTTTAAGGCGTGGTGGGACGTCGACGCTGGGGCCTTCTAAAGTTTCCGGTCAATTAGCTGGTATGTGGGTCCTTCGTACTCACGCAGGTTCAAGCGTGCTGGATCACTGGGTGTCCTCGTGACCGCACGTTGCCGGCTGCCGCGGCACTATAGCGGCATCAATAATCATCCCTTCCGTCTTGCAGTCATGCAACCGTATCTGCCGCAGGAGCTTATCGACGAGATTATCGATCGCATTCAGGATGATTTCCTGGCCCTCAGAGCATGTTCTTTGGCTGCTCGTTCGTTCCTGCCGTCCAGTCGCAAGCGTCTTTACTCACACGTCATAATCTTCCAATCCGGCGTTGACGCGCCATTGCCCAACAGCTTTGCTGGTAGCAAGTTTACCTGCGAATCGTTTTGCAGTTTGCTTCAGGAAGGAATCATCCCCTGTTGCGCCTCTTGTCAAGTTCCTTAGCATACAGGACGGCTTGGAAGGAACACCAGGCTACCTAGTTCACAGAGAGAAAGTTAGATTCCCTTTCATTCTTGATTTGCTCCGGAATCTGGAGTGTGTGTCTATTTCCAGTCATCGGGGCTCTCTATCTTGGGATGCACACGAGACTCCTATCGCATCTTTCCTCGAAACATTTCAATCTCCTTCACTAACTTCTCTTGATCTCGATAACCTCACTTTCTGCGGATTTGATGGTATTGCGCGTATTCTATACGAATGCAGCGTCACTCTCAAGCATCTAGTCTCTCAACTACATCACGATATTTTCGCGAGATGTGGATATCCAAGGTCTTACGGCCAGATATGATGGTCGCCATCTCCATCTTGAGTCACTTCGACTCGTGGAAGATGACCTGGGTCTCGTAGCCAAGTTTATACTGCACGAGTCCTCTCCATTGAGGATAGATTGCCTTCGAGAGCTTTCCTATCTCCTCGAACCGGCATAACTTCCTTCGCAGGACTCGTCGCGGGTACCCGTGACACACTCGAGCACCTTGACTTTTTCGTGAACCACAACGGTACGCCAGATCCCCATCTGTATGCCACTGTTTCGCTCAAACGCTGAAACAGGGGATATCACCACGCCCTTATTCATGGGGGACCACAAGCGTCTCAAATCCGTATATGTGGGTATAGGCAGCCATGTTACGAATTTGGCCTGGGTGGACTCTATCCCTCTGAATCCCACGATCGAGACGCTCGCGCTCGAACTGGTGAGCCCCGATGTTTCTGACAGGGCGTTGCTATGGGCGCAGCTGGACGCCCGCACATCGGGGGCATCATTACGCGAGGTGAACGTAAAACTCCACGGTCTGAGCCGCCCGAGTCGCAACCCCCACTCGTGCGAGCCGTATACGTGTCGCGACTACGTGGCGTGTGCCGATGGATCTGCTATCGTGGCATTGGTGGAGGACCGGTTGCCCACCCTACGAAGTAAAGTTCGATTGACGGTTCAGGAAGTAGCGCGTATGTCATTTTCTTCCTTCTGCGGGTGCGTCGCGTGAGGCTGAGTTTTTGATCTATCAGAGCGAAGGCTGCAGGCTGGGGGTATGTGGTCTCGGCATCTGGCGTTCGTTTGACGGGAAGGAAGGCCCCACCAGCTCGCCGAGTGTATTCTGAGATGTAAATTAGGCCGTGTGAGGATTGTAAGGATTTGAATACTGTACCCGATGTATATATTTCCATACATAGTGACACTACAAGCGTTCATCTAGCGACTGTTCTCCCGAGGGCTCGCGCAGCCGCAGTGTCTCTTACAGGTCACCTAGACTGCGTAAATGACAGCCTCCTGGTGATCACAGATGTTTCGACGCGTAAAATATCAGTTGGCTCAATAGTAACGAGCGCTCGGCGGAAAATGCTTTAAACCAGTCCAAACTACATCACTCGCACAGCCATCAACAGGGTGTTGCGAGGGACCATCATGGATAACCTCTCAAAAAAATGATCTAGTGTGGGGAAAGATCATTGTGATACAGCTGGGAACGCTTCATGCCCTCCGTTATCACCGCCGGGTACCTCATCCATTGGCCAGTATACAGCCTAGCATATAAAGCACCATTCATTTCGCTAAAGTTTGAAACGTGGGAATTCAGCTAGAAGGCCAGGCATATTTTGGACGAAGACCACATGAAAACGATACCAAGTTCAGTCTGACAGTCTGATCGTATTTATTCATCTGGTTGTCGAAATTACATCAAGCCTTTTACTCTGAACTGTTTTGTTAACATTATAAATGAAACTTGAGAAGAACCTGGCTTCTGGAAAAAAAAAATTCTGTGAGCCCGGGTGGCGATCATAGTTGTTCACGATGATGGTGGTCGCTTGTGCGCCACCCATTCTCCGAGGCCTTTCGCTCCGAGAGCCTGGGCACGTTGCCAGACGACTGTGGACTTTCGTCATGTATATTCATACATCTGTGAATTGAATTGCCAGAACTTGGTTGTCGTTACCGCTTTAACGTACACTCTCAGGCAATCATGATGCAAGTACCGAGGTCTGTAGAACTACCACGACTCAAAATTTGTACTTTATTTCACCAACTTGAAGATAAGGAAACAGACATCCGACTCGGACGAAACGACTGGTGAGGGGTAAACTACAAATGCGTTATCTATCTTTAGAGAGCTCCAATCAAACGCAGAGGCTTGTCCTAAGTTGACATAACCTATAAAAATAATCCGTCCCAACTTTGTTCAGCTTTCACCTCTTCGGGCATGGCTGCGGCCACCCTTCCTGCGAAATTCATTGGTGGTAGCTCGTGTTCAAGTCAATAGAGTTCTGGGTTTTCGATTGCTGATGAAGCGCCGTGTGCAGCTTTGCTGGCCTCGCACAAGCGTTCATCAACCACTCGATCACACCAAGTCGATCACCGAAAGATGTTCCTTCTCTAGAACACTCATTGCCCCGCCGACGGGTACCCGGGCCCGATGCATTGTAAAAAAAGATATACACACTTAATTACAAGATTTATGATCCCTGAATGGCTCACTTACTCGTATCATGAGGAGCCCTGATCGTGAACCGGTCTAGAACCAGGGCGCGGGAATGGTTCGATAACCGACTCGGAGCCTCAAAAAGTGCTGTTACCGCTACGAAGCTTGTAGATGAAATACGGGAGAGATAAGCAGCACAAGCTTCACTAGGATCTACTACTTGGTTTGGAAGGGATAGTAGAATATGTACCTGTAAACCAGAGCTATCAAATCGGACACTAGAGATTGAGATGATATGCAATCCGTGAAGCTCCAGAGCGATCTCTTTTATCCTCGCCCTTTTCTCGGATGTGAGTGCAGATCTCGGGGCACCGGTGCGATTTTCGAATAGCAGGCACCCCAGATTCGATGCTCAGACCTCGCCTTGAATCTCACCACAAGGATACGGCTTGAACGTTTGCTATAAGGTCTGAACGTTCGTTAGCTGCACATGTACACGAAACAGCAATGATCGATTTAAGCCTATGTAAGTTTGTGTACCGGGACACTTGTCGCTTAAACAGTTACGATCGTAATGAATGAATGAACTTTACCCTTGCGGCTGTGACTCGAATTGGCCGAACTTGAGAGAGGACAAACAGGCGTATGGGCTGCGCTTCCCCGCTTATGTCACGTTGGAGTAGCACAAGCGCGGGGACGGAAGCTGTTCCAATAGAGTAGTATCGTAAACCAGACTCAACGATATAAGACTAAGTTGGTCAGAGCAGTGATTCGAGCCCCTAGGCCACAGAGGTCTGATCGATGTTGTACTATTCTTGGAAGGAGATATATATATATATATATGGCTCAATGGTCTAGTAGTATGATTCGCGCTTCGGGATTGCCAATCCAGTGCTTACGTAAGCATTTATCTGTGCGAGGTCCCGGGTTCAACTCCCGGTTGAGCCCATTTTATTGGACAACGATTTGTGCCAACTTCTCTTCTTCAAACATTCCCAGGGAATAAACCATCCCAGAAGATTTGCAAGAATGCGAATGTGTTTTTTATTTGATCGGGATTTTCAGCTCCGATTGCCAAATTGGGTCTCCGAGGCCCGATCAGCACCCCGCAACGGTCTTGCCTTCATATGTGATCGTGTGTGCTAAAACATTGACAAGTTCTTACACCCTGTATTGGGAATTACTCTGCTCCCTGCGCCTTCTGCTTCTCAACTACGCTGTTATTCTACTAGTGAGTGCGTTGTTTATCTTTTAGGCTTCTTCGAGACGCAGCTTCCGACCCAATTACGGGTATCCCCAATACCGTACCGCAGCCATGATAACCCAAGGTGCGACACATCACTGTATGAGATATGGACTTATTTTTCCTTAGAAATCTCCTGCAATATATACCATTCATCACTTACAACCTACTACTTATGCCCACGTTCTCCTCCAACGCTTCATCCCTGTGCGTCAAGTTGTTTTGTAACTAGGAGTACACGAGTTCAACTCGCCATTTCACCTTGGACGTCTGCACGTAAAACAAGCGTAGCATGCCGATACAAACTTTATATTTACGCCTGCACTGCGTTGCTTCATTCACGGGTCACGGCATAATGACTTCTTGTCACCCTGCCGATCATTACCTTCTCCCGTCTGCGTTATGCCTTGGCTGAAATATTACTCCGCGCCTCGTGTAGCCTGCCCGCCAGAAATAGCATGTGCAAGCCGGCTCAGTTGCATCCGCACTTGGAATCTAGGGCGGAGGGAGCACCTCCCGATCGAGGAGAAATTTCTTTGTTCTCTATTTCTTCCTTTCCCAGGTTCCGGGTTAAGATAAAATGTGGCTAACTTCCCTTGGGAATATGCGAGTGCAACGTGCCTCCACTCCTCGGTTCGGGGGTACTTGCTCTGCAAGGAATAGCACCTTGCCTCCCATTCCATTTACGCAACCCATGTCCTTAGAGAAAACGTAACCGAGGGAATAGTGTGTTCGCTGTCACGATGATAAGATGTTCTAGACATGTAAATGCATTGATGTGGCGATGATTTTCGATCCATTCAATTATGCATTGCTTCCCTGGACTTCGCTTTATCATCATCACAAGATCTAGACACAACATAGTCGGCTGCATAAATTAGTTTCTCGGACTCAATCGTGGGTGTGATTGCCTACATCCTTTTTGGTTGGCTGCTGCCTTTTACCAGTGGACCAATAGACAGAGTGAGATCGGTGGCTTGTTCAAACTTTAGAAGAGCTCGCCAATACATCTCTCACCGCCCGAGGCGCCCACATTGCGCCGCAACTGCGGTATGATACGATTTTGTGCTTTGGTTATAAGGCCACAGTGTTAAAGCGGTTGACGCTTCTACGGCAGTGAAATGATACGATTTGTCGAAGAGAAGTAAAAATATCGCAAAATGGAGAGTAATCCGCATTTACAAATAGCCACATACGAAAAAACAGTCGAGGTAGTTAACATGAGGATGGTCGAAAGCAAAGAACTGAGCATTAGAAGCGAGGCGTCGAATTGCCACTTCTCGATATCGTAACGCGATCAGACTCATATCATTGTGAAAACCACCAAAAAATGGAACGGCAAACATATCCATCAAATTTTTGGGATAACCTTCGTGTGTACGTGTATATATGGTGCAAAAAAAGTAATGCTACATAGTCCCAACTTGAGGAAAAAACGAAAAATATCAAAGTACTATAACGGCGCCAACCATGGAGAACTACTAAAGCGGTGCCCATGGAATAAACATATCTTTCCCATGCGTCCAGAGGTGCAAAGGAGAAGGCGGCAGATGATTGCGTGGCGGTAGCTGAAACTTGTGCTTTTGCCGTTGTTGCGCTCGACCCCGAAGGAGATGGCTAATTAGGAAGAAGTAAACATCCTAGTCTTACTTCGAAAAAGTTCTCTTACCGTGGAAGTTGTGGTCGACGATTTAGAACTTGTGGTGGCGGCAGCACCAAGAGCAGTGACAGGTGGTGCACTGGGAGGATGAGGGAATGGGGTGGGGAGCAGGTGTGTTGGGTTGCCCCTGCTGCCAGGTCGCTCCATCGTACACACCCATGGGCTGACCACTGTCACCCTGGCACGATTCGAACACTCCAGAGCTGTAGTTGGCGGGCATGTTCCATGCACAACCCATAACGTCGTAGATGTGTTGACCTGAAGAGGAAATTAGATAAAAGAACCTGGTGAAGGAAGTGATAGGTACTCACACCACCCTGGGGCATTGGCCCCGGTTGGGTTACAAGCACGGAAGCAGAATTGGTCGGCGGACATGAAGCTCTACAAACTCCGTCAGTACATGTCTTCGATAATTGAAATATAACCCACCGTCCACTCATGTATCTGCTGAAGGTCTCCGAATGCCGATGAGAAAACTAATCCACCAATCGGGTTACCATTTCCGTCTGCTCCATGAGGATCCAACTCTCCTCCGCTGTCGCCGGCTGGAACATTCATCTTTGTGAAGTCTCCAACACCAGTAACTTGAACCTGCGATAATCACAGTAGTCAGTAAATGTTGACCTCCTCTATGGCTTTGACTCACAAAGTCTGGCGTCTTAACGAAATGAGCGCCGGTGATAGCGTCAGCAGGGATCGTGCGAGTACCGTAGCCCGACTACGATATGATCAGAATTGACGCAGATATGTACGCTTGAAGCTAGTTACCTTGAGGCACCACGAGACTTCAATACGCTGCACAACATGAATCAGCTCAGGCTGCAGTCAGTGTGAAGTTCTAAACGTACCTCGGTCTCTCCGATTCCGGAGTTTGGGCCGGGTTCGGGAGGACTCCAGAGACAACTGCATGTGATTAAGATAGGGATGCACCCCAATAAAGCGGTAACTTACAAGTCATTAATCGAATTGACTGCAGAAAGTGAGAGAAGGTCTCATTATACCGAAAGGTCTACGTACTATAGGCATTTTGACAGTTCGACTTTTGGTCGTTTGTTGTCCCGCACTTGTTTGTACCAGCCTGGCCTTGTTCGGAAGTTGCTGGGGCGTTGCTCGGTAGATAGGTCGCGGTGTATTGAGCATAAGCGACACCGGCGAGCGAAGAGAGAAGTGCAACTCGAGAAACCATTGTGAATGTGGATGTGTGAATGTGTGAATGTGTGAATGGTACTAAGGAAGATGATTTTGATCCGTTACTGCGCTCCGGTTTAAGTAGGGGAACGCCATACCAGAAACATCAACATTGTCTGTGTACGATCGAAACCTCATCAAGACATCTCCACTAGTGTTGACGAAGCGGACTCAAATTAACGATCGTGTCACTGAGACGAATCCGTAAGTGGCTAGACACTGACAGGCGCCCTTGAAAATATTGCAAGATCCTTGCCAGGAGTGCATGGATGGATGCTGTACGACAAGATGAGGGTCTATTTTTGTTCGCACAGCGATCAACTGAAACCTACAAGTCCCGAAGGCAGTACGTGCAATTCCTCCTTTTTAAACGCACTCGTACGGGCTTCATTCTCAACGATACGCCGTATCATGACGAGGAGCAGTCGATGGATGGAGTCTTCACGTGCCATTGAGTTTCAGATCTGGAGTAAGAAGCGACGACGAGACATAAGGAAAAAAGAAAGACTATCATGGTGAATCAACATACAAGACATCGATAACACGAGTTTCCTACGATTTCGAGAACAGGGCACCCAGGTTCCGATGTAGGAGGCGCTTTCAGACCGTACACACCAGGAGGCAATTTGGTGCAACATTAATGATTCGCGTTTCATCTGAGAGAAAAGGATGCTAAAGGTAAGAATCTGGAAGGTTCGATACTACTGGACGCACCAGTGGGGAAAGTAAGGTCATGGGGGTAGGGCCGAAGTTCTAAGAATATCCTCGGTATCAGCATGGTCTAGCGTCGATTCCCATCTGCCATCCGCTGACAACTTGATAGCGAGAGCACTGGATTGCGCATACCAGTAAATCTGAAAACAGGTAAATATCTTGCATAAGGAGGGCGAACTGGTGACGCACGAGGGGCCGCAGTGTCTCTTAATGAGATCCGTCCCTGAGCGCCCTGGAAATAACTGCCCACGCCCCTTTTTCATCGTACGTGACTCGACCTTGACAACCAGCTTGTATCCGAAAAAGTGAGGTGCGCATATAGTCGAGCACAAACTGAGAGGCAGATGAAAAATCGCCGACGAACGAGAGCAACACATTGCACAAGCCAGGTCAACGGCTTTCGCAATGGCGTCTCTGAATTGCGATACGTCTCGTCATTGCAATGGCACATATTCGCCGAGACTGTATTGGACCTGAAATGTGGTCAAACTTGGGCAGACTAGGCAACTCTAGCTCCTCTGAGAGCATCGGTACACACCCTTCTCAACAGAAGAAAACGACAGTGTCTCAACGCGACGCGGACTCCGAAAAGGCGCATATATCCAGCTCTTCAGGCGCAAATCCGTGAGAATAGAAGGAGTCATCAAAGATAAGAAGCTGACGCACCCGGCGTGGTTATCGACAGCCCATTCATGACCGGCTTCCTGGGATTCGTCGAGGGTACTTTCATCGCAGTTACAACATTCCTTCCGAAGGTCGGAGACGCGTTTGTTTGGACTGATAAGAAAATTTTCTAGAGTTCAACACGGATTCATTGAAATAGGAACAACACACACCATATTTCAGCATAGAACATGCAGCCATTGAGGAGAATGAAGGCAGGAAACGGTACAGGTACCCACAACGGCGCGATGATGGGGGTTAGAGTCAACGTGCGCAACGACCAAACAAACAAAGCATCTCTTCCTCTTACTTCCATCACCTCACATCAAGGCATTCCTTTTCCCGACGCGTCCTCACCCTGCACTGGCTATTGTTATCATCGCCTGAGAAGGCTAGGATAAGCTTACAATAATAGTCTCGACCCCGCGATAGCGAGGTGCCGAAATGCTCTCCTAGATCGCACAGAGAAGCGAGCCCTTGCGATATGGATACAGAATGGATATCTGTCCAGCTGGGTCATTGTACGCCCGTTTCCCCCATACCTTGCACGCTAGCTGACCAGCAATCTTCGGGCGGTGTATCCACTCCACAGGTCGGGAACGAAGGCTCTATGTCGACAGAACTTCCGACTTCGAAGGTGCTTCGAATACCCCGTTACTTTATGGCAATCCAGGGCAACAATCGCTCCTAGATCGCACATAGAAGGGCCTAGGCGAGGTGAATTGCGCGAACTGAAAATAGCATGTGCGTCGGGCCTATTTTTGTCTGACTCGCGATGATCATTACACGTCCATTTTGGCAGGCTCGTGGGTGCTCTTCCATGCTTAGAAACGCTCAGATGGCACTATTCTTGACTGGAGAAGCTCCGTATATACGTCGCAGCACCATGAAGCGGGCCCTAGGCACTGCCGTGGCTTGACTGTACAACAGATACGTGGTCGTCGGCCTTTATGTGACAGCCTCAGGATTCCAGCGCTTTGAACTTTTCCCATGCTTAAACTTCCCAACAAACAGAGGCCGGTTTCTTTGGTGCTATCATATCGCAGCTCCAGGTCAATCACTTATCCGGTTCTCGCGTCGAATCTTTTGAATTCCGGAACTCTTCCATCAGCGGCTCTTCGTTCTATACACGGCATCCCGTACAACAAGCAACTGCGTGAATTTTGCCAGCAAATCAATCCTAGATAACGGTGAGTGATTTGTGCTTCGATGCCAGAGTTGAATGATGTAATTTTCTTTCCAATCAGCGATGCTAAAAAGCAGCCCTGGCTGAACTGTTCTCATCCTCTTTCTCAACACCCTACGATGAGCTCTCCCTATCTCAGGCCGATTGGTGACGAAGAGTCGATCAGTCGTGGTGGAAACGAGACATCCCGACAAGACCTTGAAGCTACGGCTTTTCGTCGGGCCTTGAGCCGCCTGCTCAATGGTGACCAAGACGAGTATCGTTCTTTGCCGCGGAGGGAGGGTGACAACGAGGAACCGACTGAGAGACTGCCGGTCCCCACAGTTTTACCGTCCGCAGATGTATACTCGACGCCATTACCAACTCTTTCCATCATTGTGTTATCCATTGTACGTCGATTCCCACTACTTGACGTCATTCTCTCTGAGAAGGATTACACAGACAATGTTAGGAGAATTCCTGCTGGCCAATGTCTCGACACCCTTTCTGTTGTTCATGGTCAAAGGTCAGTCCCTCAGTACTTGTTCTCGACTTGTACTCAAGCAGGAGTAGATTTTGGCGTGTTAGCTGACGACGCGGAGGTCGCGTTCTGGACCGGCATATTAGGTACTCTATCGACCTATCGGCCAGTCTGGCCGTCTGATGCCTCTTGATAGTGTCAGCCTTTTTCTTGACGCAGTTCGCTACTTCGCTTCTTTGGGTATGCCCATTCGATTATTTGGTTTTATATCCTCTGATACTCTTTGTTCCGTAGGCCACTGTGGCGAACAAGTATGGATGTCGTTTGGTATTAGTTGTATGTCTACTCGGTGGCTCCATCACATGCACTGTCTTTGGACTATGTAAAAATATCGAGCAAGCCTTGACAGTACGTTTGTTGCAAGGTATATTTGGTGGCGCTGTCGGGGTCGCAAGAGGTGCCGTGACATCGATCACTGATGAAAGTAACTCGGGAAGAGCCTATGCAATCTTGGGGTGTGCAGTCTTTGTTCGTTCTCCTGCGTCATGTTGAACAACTTCTCAGGTTCTGTTGGGGATTCGGAGGTGTCGCTGGTGCGATTGTTGGCGGGTTCTGTCAGTCATTCTGCGGACCTCTGATTGTATGTGACTTACGTTTCATTTTTTTTCAGTCGAAAGTCCCGCCACCAAATGGCCAGGAGCTTTCGGTTCCGAATCTGCCTTCGCTTTATACCCATACCTCTTACCATGCGCAGTTGCTGCATTCATCACATCAGTCGGTAAGGTGGAAGTGCCTTTTCCTCGAGCTTTGTCTAACGTATATGTAAGGTTCGATCCTGGCTTGTTTCCTCGACCGAGATGGAGGACCAGCGAAGACCGTTGCTCCATCGGAACCTGAGAAAAATGGAGAAATACCATCCCCTATCCCGGAAGAAGAGTCTCTTACAGCCAGTCCGAAAGCAGACGACGAGGCATTCCCCCGCACGTTCACTGGAGAATCTTTGAGCAAGACTCTGACACAAAAGCTATCCGGCTACTTATCAGCGCGTGGACAGGACACAGCAGATACTACTGGACCGAAACCCGGACCTTCTGCATCTGCCGCATTACCGATACTTAGGTCGAACACGTTCTCGAAGGCGAGCCGAACTGCTGGGTATGGGACTTTTACCAGCAGATATGGTCAGAGTTTCGGAGCGAGGCGTGGAAGCACGACAAGTTCTGTCCTGCCTTCCTCGAATATCCGGCGAAGGCGAGACAGCGACGCGAACCTCGCTCACCGCATGGTCATGGCGAACGAAAACACAGTCAACAATATCGCTGACCTTTGGGTCGCGGCGGCGATGAACGCAGATAACGAAGACGGAGATCAGACAGACGATGATTTGTCTGATGATGATTCTATAGATGCGTCCCGAGGACGCCGGTATTCCAGAAGTAATACCGCGTCTCCGTTTTCACGCCGCTCAATTTCACAGCAGAACGCGGGCGGCACGCCTACTGTTCGACCTGTGCCTCTCGGTGCTTCTCCGCATCCGCAGACGAGGCTTCTTCGGCAAGACTCACTTGCTCCATCGGTGGATACGATGTCGAGAGGGATGCCCTCGATATACACCAACACGGGTATTGAGTCCTCACCTGCACCGGCGGGGCCATCGATGTTGTTCCGTTCGGATACGCTGGTATCTAATACCGACGGGCTCACGACGATTCTGGAAGCGCGAAAATTACAGGTCGAGCTGGACCTCCCTCCCTCGATGTGGTCAAAGTTGCCGGGCATGATTATCCTGCAGTATGGACTATTGGCTCTGCATACTACGACACACGATCAGTTATTTATGTCGTACCTCGTAACGTTTGTCGATTCTTTTTCGTGTGCTCTGTCTTCTGTTGCTAATTCATATTTCAAACAGGGATTATAACTCGGGCGGTCTCAATCTTAGTGCGGGCGGTTTTGCGCAGATTAGTTGAGAACTTCTGTTTGACTGGGCGTGATGTCATACTGACCATTCATGTAGTTGCCATAATGTGCATCTTTCAAATTGTGTATCAGTTCTATCTGTATCCGTGCGTTTTGTGTGCCTTTCTCTCTAGAGCGGAAGACTTATCTGGGCTATGCTTTGTCTAGTAACCTTGGGCACGTCTTGCTGTCAGCGCCTATCTGTGGCTGAATGAGCTGACACCCGTCGTAGGCCGCCTCGCGGAAGACTCTCGCATCTAGCCATGTTCCGGCTTGGTTCGTTCTTGTTCATACCGTCGTATTTGACGGTGGTGTTGTATCGCGTTCCTTTTGCGAGCGCAGATAGTGATGGCGGCTTGGTGTTGATGATCGGTTAGTCTTATCCGCCTTCCTGAATTCTATAATTCCTGATCAACACATACAATCTTCTTCCAGCTCTCGCTGTCAGCACGTATGTCTTCTTCCTCTTGTCAAACTTGGAGTTTCGTCCTGACCGATCGTAATGCAGCGCCGTAAGGTTTTGCGGAGTAACATTTGCCTTCACTTCTGTGGCGATCCTTTTGAATTACAGTGAGTGATGCGATGCCCTCACGTCCCTGGTGTAATTATCATAATTTTTTTTACAAGTGTCTCCGCCCGAAGCGGTTGGCTACGCCAATGGGGTGGCGCAAAGTATTGTTAGTCTTGCTAGATGCTTTGGTCCTGTCTTGGGTGGTTACGTAGGTGTATTTTCACATTTCGTTATATGCAGCGATTAACGATGATTCTATTCTAGCTATGGTCCATTAGTATTGACGGTAACCCAAGTGGATATCCGCTCGGATTCATCGCAGTAGGGGCGGTCTGTGCGATGGCGGTTTTGCATAGTTTCCTTATCCGATGACGATTATCCTTATGACTCACACTCATCTTCTCGCTTTCGACGCCATTCCGCTTTAACGCCGCTCCAATAGACAATGTATATCATATCCAAAAAAGGCAGCAAAATACCTTGTGGGATCATTGATAGTTTGCGTTCGTAATATTTTCCCGTAAACTCTTGACCAACGGTATCTGTTACCTGTCCGAGAGTAATGCGAACAAGCCATCTTATGTCCAGCTCTCAAGTTACCCGTGTCGTCGGCAGGTGTCAACCATTGACCATGAGTGACTAAAAACATGCGAGATTCATCCTCTTTCATACGTGAGTTCCTTGCCACTTTCTATATCCGGCTGGGCTGAATTAAGATACAGGTCGTCGCCAGGAGCCGTACCCCATCAGTTTGGTGTTCCTTCGGTGGCAATAGACTGCTATAGAATATCCGCGACGCCACCGGGTATATTGTAGTTTCGACGTTGGAGGAATTTGGGGGATGTTTCGTCCCTCACTGACAATGTCTTTACCTCCATGGGTTCCGCTTCAGACCCGCTTCAGATGTGGGTGTGAAAGGGCCATACCGTCGAAGCTGATCGTATGCCGTTCTATTAATCCCAATAGGTTCATCGCGACCTTCTTTTTAGCAAACCCTTGTCAAGGCTCGGCCGTAACAAAATGAAATTCGGGCCAGTTCCTGTCAATCATCAGAAATGAACTCGTTCATGGTTGCGTATCGAACGTGGATCTTCTTGCCTTCGGAGATACGCAGAATTACGATATGTTGGACTGCTCTGCTCCCAAATGTCTAAACATGGGGAAACTTCTCAAGCTAGATGCACGTGAAGGAGATTCAATCGGACATTCTCCTAGTCTATCTCCACCTGCACGCTGCAAACTATTCAGAATCCTAACGTTGTTTCCAGATCATGGTCCTGGTCCCAACTTGGGCGCGTCTGAAAGCCACACTAACACTTTACAGGATTTGGCTACATTGGCACGGTCAAAGGGCGACGGCCCAGAGTTATGTTACTGCGATGGCTATCAGACCGTCTGTCATTTTTAGCACAGCCTTCTTCCTCTATGATTCGTTGGATTTGAAGTTTGGAAGGTCCATGTAATCGTAGTTGGCTCACTCCATTAAGCATAATCGTAAGTGTGATTCCCAGGTTTGGGATAATCCTTGCACATGCTAAACCGAAGCTACCCCCGATTTCGTACCTCCATGAAGGTGAGCATGTCTCGGCATCTGTGGGATTGACATGGAAACATTTTTGAGTAAAAATGTGTAGGTTCATGGCCAATACGAACTTTCCCCTATTGTGGCCGCCCTCCTTGGCAGTGAAGAACAGGATGCTTCCTAAGTAACATCCAGATAGCGCACAATCAAAATTCTTCTGGAAAGATAGGCGTGCAAAGGTTGCTTTAGGTCATCAAGTCACATCGGAGTACTCCACGGATCTAATGACGCAATAGATGGCTCGACGTAAAAGCATTCAGGGATGCGAGTTCCAGCAGGTGGAGAAGCTCGCTTCGCGGCAGGCAAAGCTGAAAATTTCGAGCAGCTTGTGCCTTTCGTATATCTATGTTCAGATGGGAAGACAGCTACATAGACAGCGTGGTGGACGTGTATGCGTTGATATATTTTCATCGACCCGTGCAGTCAGTTTATTCACGTCGCAGCAACGAGAGAAACTTCTTGTCAAGGTGTTGTCTATGGGCACTCACGTCAAAATACGAATCGCCATGATCCATCCTCTCGTACCTTGGATGGACGGTAGCCTGATATATCGACGTCTGCCAATTTCAACGTTCGTAACCTCCATGGGGTAATGAGCCGCTGGGTCTCCCTTTGCTCGGTACTTGCTAACCATTTCTGAGATTTGATTCCTAGACGGCCGACCTAGCCTTCCAATATTCTTTTAATACTGTCATCACTTGATACCAGTGTCCGGGACATCTCTCTGGCTGTTGCTAGCCGCAGTATCGAACCGTATCGAACTACGAGTGCCAACATGGCGCTTTTCTTTACATGTACTAGTCTTACAATGCGCTGATGGCCATAACTCTTAGCTCTCGGGTCTCCACCATCGATAATTCTAAGAACGTCTCTCAGCTGGCTCTGAATTCGAAAGCGGAAACTGTTCACATGCTCCTAGGAGCTCGCCACGGGCGCCCGTAGTGCCATATGCGTTAATACCATTGGAAACGACATTAGGTTCATTGTCCGTACGAATTGCTTGAGCTACTCTCCCAAATACCACCATCCGTCTCATCTAAAAACTAAGTGCTTAAGAACGCGTGACAATTTCCTTGCCCCTACCCTTGAACTTCACAAATCTCGTACTAGATTCGATGCCATAACGGCCTTAGGCAAGAGGTGAAAAGGTCCCATGGCGGTATGAGCACCCAATGTAATGTAACTATCGTTATTCATTCGGCACACTCTTGTGATAGAAATAGACCTCAGAGCGCTCGTCCTGAAGGATTTCCTGTCCGGGGTAGGTTTGTTTCGTAATTGGGCGCCGGGATCCTTGAAACGGTACCATCATGACATTCGAACGAACACTATCCCCACCCATTTCAACATCTCGAAGGTCAGTCGTTCCGAAGTCGTATCCAAAATCTACTTCTGGGATAGCGAAATTATACTAATTCCTTTTCACAACTTGAACGGTTAACACGTTTCAACGCATCTGGCACACCATTTCAGGCATGAAATCTATACACAATATTCTTCGCGACGAAAGGACTAACATCATCAAACGGAGGTATTTCATTGGTATCTCACAGTCAAGCCCTCACCTTCCCGAACTTACCATTGAATGGAACCTTGAATGAGGTTCGTCTTTTGACGGAAGAAATGCAATATATTTGGTGAAGATGTCAGCTGTGCAGGAGGTTCACCTGGGACTCGGACACGAGGATTTCGGGGCCAGGAGAATTTCGCGTTTTTCTGATGCGTTTTTGCGTTTTGTTGCGTTTGGTGCGTTTGGTTGGTGGGCATTTGGGTGCGTTTAGATCAACCTGATGCTGTTTCAGATAAAAGCAAGGCTGGACTTTCCCTCCTGTAAACACTCTGCTTGTCAGCCTAGCATCATTTTTTCTATGGCAATTCACCTCAGAACTGGAACGTACATCATTCATGTGTTGTAATACCCTAGAGAAGACTCCAAACGTCGTCACGGTTTGATGAGATAAAAAGAACAGGTAAGTCCAAACAGACTTAAATATCAATCAAATTTTGAAAACTCACCCCACAGGACTTTATGCATGCGTTACTGGACAAAACGCACGCGTCAGATAAAGAACGTATGCCCTAGGTCAAAAAAACGCACGCGTTCAAAATACAACGCATCGACGCATGTGACTGTGACATATATGTGACTTGTGCGTTCGGTTGCGTTCAACCAACATTGAAATATTGACCAGTGCGTTGAGATTAAAATTCGGTAGCTGCTAGCTCTCGCGTATGGCGACAAGGACTTTAATCTCCACAAAATCCTTGATCCATAGCTCCAGCCAGCCCGGGCCCACTTCGACACGGACTCTCTCGGAGTCCAGACTTGAACAAGGAACTCGCTGATACGAACACATAAATGCTTTCCAGTGCTATTATCTGTTTGTTTCTGTTGTGAGAGGACTCGGACCGTCACCTACTTGAGTTTGCCTTCCTATGACTCGGATCTTAAATCTGATTCTTGCATTGTCGACCTCTGCAGCTGTTGCCTTCCGCTTTTCGGAGCACCCAAGAGTACAATGCTAGTTGAATATTAACATTTCTAACGGAATATAGACCTAATCATGTATTGGAAACAAAACGGCAAAATAAACGCACCCTCGTCACGCACGCAAACGCGTGGAACGCATCCACGCTTTTTTCCCCACGCATGCACAATAACGCAAACGCATGCAAATTTAACGCAGCGAACGCACGAACGCATCACGCAAATGAGAAATTCACCGTGCCCAGGATTTCGCATTACAAATACATGTACCACCGAGTGGGGACCTTCTTATTGATGCAAATGTCCGTGTCAAGATCGACAAGGCGCGATCCGAGTCTCGCTTCGTCCAGGTTTATGCAGCTGCAAGCATACCAGTGCGGGCCATAGGGCTACAGTCCAGGGTCTTGATTTCAAACCAGGAGCTTCGGTATGTTGAAGGAACATGGGAGTCTTCATATTTCCACTATTGCGCGTTTGGTAGCTGCAACTGTGAATGTTGTTTAAAGCTGTCTGTGATTATTTACGGGCCAGTACGATCAGAGTCGCGAGCACGCAAAAAATATCAGGGGGGAAACCGCCAATTTACCTATTAATAAAATCTGGTGTTTAATAATATGAACGTTGAACACATTGGGAAGACGGTACACGATGAAGATTGAGTACGTAAACATAGTGAGAACTGCGGGAAGTGACTACGGATATTGGACCAATAATTTGAAAGCTTGGCTAAAACTGTTCATCATTCGTGGGATATAAATTAATAAACTAAAATGTTTGCAAAACCATGTATGTGATATGTCAAATATGCGGAAGGAAGTTGGTCCACTCGATGCCCTGTGTTCACACCAGCTGGGAGATCTCTTAGCGCAAGAAACGGCTCCGTCAGTGAGAAAATCCTTGCCATGTCATATATTACCCAGAGAAAGATATAGATGGATCGATACATGAAACTGAACAGATGGTTATCCTGCCCGGACTGATCATACCCAAGCTTGGCTGCTGTCTTCTCGGTCACAAATGTGACAAAGATAGCAGAGGGCGGGGCAACAGCGAAAATGACGGAGCACACTCGCCAAAGAATCCGCTCTATTGATATTATGAACGGGTAATTCCACGCAGCACAATAAATGGCGCCGAAGAAGGTGCCGATGCAATTGCCGCATCTGACAACGAGGAACAGCCTCATGTTATTCGGATGTCCTGACCAAAGACGGGAAACCCCTGCTTCACTGGAGGGACCAGCAACATCTGGGATTATATCCCCACCAAAGAATAAGGATAGGATGCGGAAATTCGCCCAGTCCTTGAGATGTTCAGCGTCCATGCTCTTCGGGAAAAGGCTCGGAAGACGCCGTGGTTCTACTTCAGGTGTCCATGAAGCTGTGGCATTCAGCGATGGTGGCTGAAAAGCGTGTGGAAATGGGGTAGTATCTATCCGTTCGGACACTCGAAACGGAACCGCGATTTCAAGAGGTTTGTGCCACCAGACGGCATAGTTGATGATGGTGAAAAAGGCGTAACCTATGGCTACTATCTCCAGAATGGTGAGAGGGAGGCGCTTTGCCACCCTCGCCACGCATTGCAGGAGAAACCACATCGATTGACCCACGGCCACTGCTTTGGAAAGACCATCGCCTTTATTTCGGTCATTGATTTCCTTCTTTTCTATTCCACAGAGGAAGTCCACGAGCATAGGGTTTTGTCGCAGATTTTCTAGGGTGACGGGACGTCCATCCGGGTACACGACCCCGCCCATGGATACGAGGAAACCGTGCGACATACTCAGTCTCTCCGGACGAACTGTGCCTATAGTCAGTATCCTTCTCTGCCAGATATGGTGATGGCACTCACGCGCACGAATAAGCCGAGCCACAGAATGTTGGCGTAGTGCCCATATAGTAATGAACTCCGGGGAGAAAACGGAGAGAATCATCAGCTCCACACGACGAAAAATATTGAGGTAGAGCCACCCTTTCCTCTCCATCTTTGGCCCTGGAACATTTGGATGAACGGAGACCCAAATGCAGGCGAAAATGGTGGACAGCGAACTCCAAAGAATGGACAGTATGGTTCTGCTACCATTGTCGTTGAAAACGGGTTTCTCGAAGGGCGATTCGGTTCCTTGAGTGTCACGGGGCAAGCACGAACCAGTGATAGAATAGATTAGAAAGGGGAGGAAGGCTAGCCGCAACACAAATGCAAGGACTCTTCCAATGAAGGAATGAAATCAGCAATCACGAAAGGATAATACGAAAAGCTCACCAGAGAAAAGGATGTAGCCATCAGTTGTACAAGCGAGGTGATAATGGCCCAGTGACCCCGTTCAGGGGAAACTTCATGGCTTCGGTGTGGCTGGGTCGATCCATGGTTGCGGTGCGGGAAACTACATTTCGCCGGTGGTCAGGGGGCAATGGGAGACATAACCTTATGTCAAAGTCTCCGGAATCCATAGGATGCTGATCAGCTGTGCAGGATTGCAAGACTGAACAATTAAAGGACTAGAGCTTGTTCTGCACGCACCGTGGTTTGTAAAGGAGCGCAGGCTGCACGAGTGGCCTACGTTGCTACCGCTAAATTCTTAGGCAGGAGACCTGGTTACATCGGTATGTCGGAGGAGGGCGACACCCTAAATCTAAAGCGCGTGGTAGGTGGTTGGAGGACACGTAAGCCAATAGAGTGTGCCAGTGACTCCCTATCGGCAATGCTACAAGCAGGTTGGTGAGAATTTAGATGCCTGTCTAGCCTATCCAAAAATATATCCCGGTGATCCGAAACGTATATTGCAAGCCTCAGCTCAGAAGTCGGTAATGGCGACTGAATATGAGTCACCGGAAAACGCATCTATCATTGGCGCTCTACGAGCGAAGTTGGGAATGAACACAAATGACATGGGATCAGGGATATAAGTTGTTCCTGCCCGCTTTGGAGTAGCGTGAAACTAGAAAGATTTAAGCGCCAGCTTGGACAATCGCGGTGAGGGCGGAGAGGGATATTCATTGGTCCAGTATGAAAGGGATAATAGCGCCTTCAAGGCGCCGCGCAACCCGCAGTAAGAATATCCTGAACAAATAGGTCGGTAATGAAAATTCGGTCGTCTCTTTAGACGCTTGATAGGTCCAAACATGTTCCCTGGATCTGAAACAAAGGCGGTGGGACATTTCTACCGTGAAGGAAGGCGCCAAATGCTACAGCGTGAGAAGTGTACTTGAGTTTTCATCAGCTTCTTCAAGTTTGGAAGCAGCGTGAAGAACATGAAGACCTACAGAAGGTGTTGCTGGTGTTATGACAAACTTCGTCAGCAAACGTTGCCGGCGGGAAGGAGTATTTGTGCTGCTGCGATCATTGAAGACTTCTTTGGCAATGCCCTAGTTTGTCGACTGCGACGCTCAATGCCGAAGGAAAAGAGTATCGCATTCAGTACGGCGAAGTGAGATGATTGTGCTCAAAATTGGCTGCAGATTGGTACCTTTGTGCAGCGCATAGAAGAAGATTCCTTCAAAGTCTCAGATTAATTAACGTTACGGCATAATGAAGGAAAAACTCACGAAAGCTGATATCGCAGATCACATTTGCCTGCCATGGGTAAAGTATTTTCGTCTCACTCTCACATCGATGGGGCTAAGATACCACGTCATTCATAAAGTAGAAAAGCAACCAACCGCATGAATGCTTGGTAAAGAGAGTATTAAGTCGGTGTGGATTTTCACTGGTATAATAAACTGACGCTGCGTAGTTGCTCTTCGAAACGATCCGTCTTCAAGGACCATGGAGGATACCCTTACAACGTGCATCTCAACACGACGATCATCCAGGACGGAAATACAGATTTTATAACAGACGGTGGTATGAATTCTGTGGATTTTCTGCGGTCGTCCGTCAGTCCTGATTTTCTAAGAATATTCAGACACACCTTGTACCGCATTCGACGAGGTTTAAAATGCGAAAAAAAGGCCAATTCTAAGAGACTGTCTTTGCATCGTTAGATGTTAGTGGGTAACAAACCAAAGTCTTGAGTAGCCTGGATATCGACCCTCAAGATGTATAGTCAACTTCTGGTCGCCATCGTACATAGCTGAGTACAAGGCCGACACAGCTGCAAAAAGCATCACAGACTACTGTACCATTGTATGACCGTGGAAAGTTGAATAACAGAAGCTTTAACTGCTCCAGGCGCCTGACGGAGAATAACAAGAAAGAGTCCAGTGGTTCGTTAAAAGAGAGCGCGTAAAGGTCGGCCGCCCGGCGCCCGGGACGCTGAACAAAGCACAGCAAACAAGACACGCCCCTCTTCTCTCCTTCACACCATCATTACCTCTTCCTTCATACTCCGGTGCTGTCTTTCCGTTATTCTCCTTTTCTCGTAGGCGATATACTGCTGAAGTCTCGCTATGCACATTCACTGAATTCAGCTTGGCTGGTCATGACCCTAAGGAACTCGACAATGTGGGGCTTTCGTACGACAGTGGTATCATCTTGGGCGTCGTAATGTAGCTTGGGAGCCAGAGGTATGTCATGTCCCATCTGGATGCTTGAGCACAGTGCTGAGTTTCCTGTATTGTTAGTATGAATCACCAGACTCCTCGGAGGCGAAGAGAGGATTGTCATTGTGGACACGTCAGTGGGAGGGACTTACATCATAGGGTCGGGTATAAAAGGTTGCGACGATTCCTGCTTTTGGTCGAACCCCCCATTGCTCTTTATACCACTATGTCCTTACGTCAGTCGTCTTCCATGCTTCCCTTAGTCCTCGCCTTTCTTGTATTTTGCCCTATCGCATTCTGCGCCATATATGAAAGCTACGACAGCCTTCCGAAGAAGGATTTTCATTATATCATCGTCGGAGGTAAGTCGTGTGTTGGTGTATCACTCCTAGCTGATATCATTCTAGGCGGGACGGCAGGAAATGTACTTGCCAATCGGTTGACCGAAAGTTTGAATACTTCTGTGCTCGTTCTTGAGGCGGGAAAATCGTGAGTAAGCTCGCTCTCCAACTATTCAACTTCTGATGTTTGAACGATTTCATAGAACAGCGGATGTTCTTCTCTCTCAAGTCCCGTTCTTTTCGTCCCGCGTACAAGGGACATCACTAGATTGGAACTTTACCACAACGAAACAAGCGGGATTGAACCAACGCTCCATTGTCTATCCTCGCGGATTCGGTTTGGGAGGAAGTAGCGCTATCAGTATGTTGGAGTCTTGCCTGTGAAGGCCAACTGGACTGATACTACGTGTGTCACAGATTCGATGTTCTATACCCGTGGTTCCTCACAAGATTATGACCGTTACGCTCGAATTAGTGAGGACCCGGGATGGGGATGGGATGCTCTGCAACCTTACATTCGGAAGGTAAGCTGTGCCCTCTCTCGGTTCGAGCCATGATCAAGCTGACCGTGTTTTACCTCAGAATGAGCGTTTCGTTACTCCTGTTGATCACCATAATACCACTGGCCAGTTCAATCCTGCGCTGCACAGCTTGAATGGAGTTAATTTTGTCTCTCTTCCTGAGTATCCACGAACTACAGACGGGCGTGTCATTCAGACAACGGCGGATCTCACGATCGAATTTCCGTTCAACTTGGATTATAATTCGGGGTACCAGCTGGGCATCGGTAAGAACTTGTAGTCGGTTGACCGTAAGGTTTGCTAAGTACGACACAGGATGGGCACCGGTAACAGTTGGAAACGGTACTAGGAGCACCTCGCAGACGTCGTATCTTGGACCGGAGTACATTGGCAGACCAAACCTATACGTCGTGACTGACACTCATGTAACCCGCATTCTCGATACCAAACGCATCAACCAGCCACCATATTTTGATGCTGTCGAATTTACTCAGGACGCTGGAGGTACATGATCATTTCTGGTGTCATGACAGTTAGATGACGTGAACTTGCCTTCTAGCGACCAAGCATATTTTGAAGCCCTTGAAAGAGATCATCCTCTGTGCGGGATCTATTGGGACGCCGCGTATACTACTTCACTCTGGTGTAGGTGACCGCACAGAACTCGCAGCTGTAGGCATCGAATCTACTCTCCACCTCCCCGATGTCGGCAAGAATTTGTCGGATCACGTCCTATGGGATATCCCCTTTAAAGTCAATGAAACCAATACTATCGATAGCATCTATTACAACAATATCACTTTTCAAGCCGAGGCCTTAATACAGTGGCAAGCCAATCGAACGGGCCTCTTGACGGCGGGTGCGGCAAATCAGTTAGGATTCCTTCGCATCCCCGGAGCGGCCAAAGTTTTGAATGGAGAGCCGTCCGCCGGGAATGAAACTGCGCACTATGAATTAGCCTTTTTGGTGAGTTGACCGTTCCATGGGTTTTATTTATGTTGAGCTTGGTTCGTAGAACGGTCTCGTACGGGGTTCTCAGGGAGATGAGAATTACTTCGACGTTGTTCCCGCGGTTCTTTGTCCCTTGTCGCGTACGTACTTAGTATATGCTCTTACTAATATTGATAATCATGTGAATATAGGCGGGTATGTTACCGTTAACACTTCGAACCCTTTGGATCCACCGTTGATCGACCCAAATTATTTCTCACATCCGCAAGACCTCGCTGTCATGAAGTACGCTATCGAGAGTGCGAAGAGGTTTGTCAATGCCGCAGCGTGGGATGGATATATTCTTGAGATAGCGACCAACACCACCGATGATGACATCAGGAGCGGGGCTTCCAGTGTATATCACTCAGTTGGCACTGCTAGTATGTCCCCGGTCGGTGCGGATTGGGGGGTGGTTGACCCGGATTTGAGGATGAAGCATGCCACTGGGGTAAGGATCGTAGATGCTTCGGTCTTGGTGCGTTTTTTTTGGTTGATATATTTCTGGTAGGCTAACATTGTCTTCTAGCCCTTCGTGCCTGCAGGACATACCCAGGCGCCGGTGTATATCTTTGCAGAGAGGGCTGCGGATTTGATCAAAGCTAGCTGGATGGAAAGCAATATATAGTAGAGATACTGACATTTACCGTCATTACGGTTTCCTCATCGTCGTATACTTGGTTCACCAAGAAGATCGCCTTGGAATTCACGTCGTTTGGGAGCTCAGCGTTCATTCCGGAGGAAGATGACTGACAGCGCTTCCAGCTGCTCTCGCACATATTCTACTATTGAATGATAACACTTTCGATTCAAGCAACTCTGCGATTTGCTACAGGATAAGAGCGAGTGGGTTCATACGATGTGTTCGAAGTCGGGAGGATGGGATCCACGTTTTGCTAATGGTACTATTTGACTTCATCGCCAAGCGGTTGTGCAATCTGGCGTTTTTAATGGTCGAGCAGTGTGCTGGTACCACGGAGGAGTCCATACGAAGCCTCTGGTGTGACGAAGACATGATCGACACCCTAGGACACTACTCAACAAATCTGATATATGGATACGCAGTTTAAAGTAAAATACAACCCGAAGGAAGGGGAAAATAAAGACGCCCCACAATTCTATCGAGAATCTGGCATGCAATGACTCGGAAATTCTGTGCGCAATGACTACGATAACTACATAATACAACAATAAAAGGTGAAGCAAGTGTCAATCATTCTGGCAATTGATAATCTTGAAAACCGTCTGGCAGTCCCACTCTTCTTTAGCTCTCGAATTTCCAAAGCCATTTCTAGCCTCCCCGAGAGGAAAATACTGTGATCGCCCAAAGTCTATGAGACGGAAGCGGTGGTCTTGCGGGTTCCGACAGGCCGGCCAATGACACATATCGCCATGCTGCATGAGGATATTCCTGGGGAAGAACGAGTTGTGCAGCCACCCCTCGCAATGCAGGCGGAAGAGTAAAGAAGCGCATTCGTGTCTGGAGCGAGCATCGGTTAGCCAGGGTATATCGGAGGAAAGAAATAATCATACCGGTCATCCATGTCCAGCTCGTCAACGTTGACAGGCACCCCGCAATCTTCCAGGAGCAAAATGGGACTCAGGTATTCCCCATCTTTTGCCTCGCCCTCCTCTGGAGCATAGTAGCCGTAAAACTGGGGGACGACGGCTAGCGCAGGTGTAGGATCATGAAGGGGCGGAATGACATTATACCCACTCCAGTGCTGGAAGAAATGCTCAGGGAATTGTTGATAGTCCTTCGCCTCGCACTTGAGATGACCGTCGTTCTTGATAGAGAGTTTGGCTCCGACGCTGACTTTGAACGTCGTTGGAACTCGGTTACGCATCTCTTCGTGCTCACAGAAATTCCCAGGAGTCGTCCACCTGACGTCGATAGGAACCCGATGAGTAGTACCCTCATAACATGTGCGAGATTGACGACCACCCTCGTCGACGATGAACTTCTCTGTTCCGTGTACGGGATCTACAATCTCCAGCTCCTTGCCAGGCCTCATTCTTTCCTCGATCCACATTTTTCCCTGCCTCCCATGCTTAGCAGCTATGGCCACCATCAAGTCCTCAATCTGGTAACCAAGAGGCTGAGTCTCGTCAATCTTTGCCTCGTGTTCTTCTTCCCTTAGCTTTTTGAAGAGCGCCTGCTCAACGCACGTTGGACAGATGTACGGCTCCATCACTAGGCTGCGGGGAATCTCCCACGCGACACGGTAGACATACGAGTGGTTGCCCTTGCCGAGGCGGTCGGAGGAATTGATGTACAGGTGAGCTTCGGGAGTCGAAAGAGGAGGAGGTGGGGCAGGAGGGAACACTGCGAAAGTGGCTTCAATGACTGGGCCTTCCATCGACTTGCCTGTTCTGATTTCCTCCGACATGGTTGCATAAAAATGACCTTGCCTGGGCTTGGCTTCAGCAGCCGCAGAAAGCCTAGCTCGTTCATTGGCGATGGCATCACGAGTTTCTTGGGTGAGATGAAGTTTGTAGGTACGAGGAGTAGAACGATCGTCAGTGGGTCGGGGGGATCCAGAATGAACGTGCAGAGTATCATCCGGGTCGTGAACAATCAGTTTTTCTGGAAGTAAATGAAGTGGCACACGGTTTTGGTATTTCAGGTATCGCCGAGCGGATATTCTGTCTCCTTCCTAGGAGCGGCTAAGTGGAAGGAAAGGATAGAGATATTATCACTCACAAGTTTAAATTGTCCATCGATAAATTTCTTCATGCCAGGTGATCGATCATCTTCATCCTTGAGTAATGTTGCCATATCACAAGGGAATAGCTCCTCTGGTTCAGCCTCCTGCTCAGCCCAAGCGATCTCTTCTTTCGCATGTTCTAGCTCTCCAATCTCTTTCATCCATGCACAGAGCTTACTTCCAGTAGAAATCGTCGACAAAGATATACAATCCGGCATACGAAGAATGCGGAAAAAGTCGAGTACAGTGGCACCCCACAAAGGCTGGTTGTTACCTGCAACTTTACCCAGGAGGCGTCGCTTTCATGAGGGGGACCGTTGGGATTCCGGGGACCACTCCCGTACAATAACACGCTTCCGGACGTCCTGGATCTCTGGACTTGGAGATTCGAGGGTCATCCTTCTGTTCTGAGTCCTGCTGGATTGTTTCATTGTCGCGATGCTCTACAGCGGCCTCGGCAGGTTTGGCCTTTGAGAACATGCCTCGAAAGCCGGTTTCTAGATCGTCGGTGAACATTTGGGGCAAGTGGTCAACAAGTGGTCGAGTGGTAAAAAAGGGTAGCCGTAGCAAGCAAGTGTATCAAACGAAGAAGCGCACAGTTTCCATTTATATGGAACTTCGAACAATTGTAGATAGAAACAAAAGCGGGAAGCCACGAGGCACTTGTCAGCCAAGTCCTAGCGACCATTGTCCAAGGTCGAAACGCGAGCAGTCACAGATCCCGTGTCCATCACGTGAATTGAGTCACGGACTACTTGTCACTTCAGAATTTGACTGGGACGGTCTGGAATCAAGCGGGATACTGAATATGAATATAGCACACCTCATTGTCTCCCAAGCTGCTCAGTAGTGTTGGGGTTCAAGACGACGGTATTAAACGCGGAATCATTTCCAGAGGATCTGGGACTTGCTGTTGTTCCCTAGATCATGCCATAAAGTTCTTCATTCTTGAAAGTTGAATCAAGGCGAAGGACTCCTAATCATCTTGTACACGATCGTCGTTATATATCTATTATCGAAAGACTACATTAGTTAATGTTTAGTTGCCTCAATGCAGCATGCCTCTCTGAGTCAACTCTGAGTCTCACATCTGTGTTTTAAGACGAGCTCAAATTTTCAACTTGCGGAACCAAATTTGGCATGAATACGACGAGGATATAGCGACGAGTAACAGTCGTCGAAAAATAGTAAAAAGCATCGGCCATTAAAAAATGACAGAATTCAAAAAGCCGATTTCTGTGTTAAGAGCCTATGAGAAGGCCGCTGCTGCGCCTTACGGGCTTCGCAATAGCCAACAAAGAAAGAAGACTAAGTGCGCCACACTTTCAGAGTCGGATCAGGAGGGTCTGAAAACACCGAGTGAATTAGTATCTTGCAAAGATTGGCAATAATCACATAAGAGATGTCGTGAGCACGCCTCCCCATAACGATCAGTGGGAAAAGAATGATGGAGCCTACGAGCCGGGCTAGAAAGCAGAGCTCGAGACGGACGCGACCATATTGGTAACCCGAAGGCATATGGCCTCTGCGCCAAGGCACCGAATATCGCCAAGAAGGAAATGAAAGACCCAAAAAATGTGCTAGAGCGTCCAATAGATCGGTATTAGCAGGATCTCTGAGGAGGCCATTTATAGTCGGCGAATGATGAGTAATGTGGGTCAAAAGTTTTGGCGAGCTCTTTATTCCATGACGGTTCGGATGTCGCGGGTTTAGAAGTGCGAAGTCCTCAAATGAACTGGAAATTTTCCGGCAGGTTGTGCGGTTTAATGACCACAGCAGCCAATCGGGGGCAATTGGAATTGAGAAGACGGCCGCGCTAATTAGGAATGTCGGTAAGTGTAGAGCGTGGACTTGCAGGGGCTGAGAATAAGGTCCTCTTGACACTGCTTTCAGGTGTACATATAACGTCCTTAACCTTCCGTCTGGTTGAGAACGGTAAGGTGTGGCAGGGTTGAGGGACAGAGAGAAGAAGCCTCAGAATGTCAAGGCACTGATGATAGCGTCAACGGGTGAACTTCGAACCCAAGGGTTCAAATCAAACTTAATCGACTGTGAAGATATATGTTGTCCTAATAAAGCGTAATGCAGCACGACCAGCTCGACACCCGCAAGGCTGGTGTTTACGAGTTTGAAACTCAAAGATCCCGGGCCGAACGTCTCAATGGATGTCAAAGTCCGAGTCCAAGTGGGCTAGTCCAGTAGAACGGCTGCCGCGAGCCGCATCTGTGCTCGGAAGCGTCTCGGTTCGTTCCTGATTCAAGGGCAAGAACTCTAAGATGTTGTGTCTGCGTGCAAACCGGAAGATCTGGTCACTGAGATTCGATGTTAAAAAGGCGTAACAGTTGCGTAAGATGTCAGGCAACATATAAGACTTCTTTGCTGAAAATTTTGAACGATGAGAAGTTCTTAATCGAAGAAAGTTCATCGACGAGCCTAAATCGAGACCCGCGAAGGCTAGCAACGCAAGGTACCATGCCGTCTATATGATGCGGATTCGAACGAGACGTCGCGTCCGACAAGCGGCGTGGAAGCTATATTGAGTCCGATAATATTAGTATACACTGTAACCAGTGGAAAGAACATACCTAGTGTTCTGCAGTAGCACAAAGCCTCCACGCCAATATCGTAGGCCCGGTCTCACGTGTCGAAGACCTATGGCAAGTTGATTAATTCGTATCGGTCACAATGAAAGAGAACTTGTGGAGTAGACTGTCCAAACCGAAGCTTTGTTATAGGCGCATTACCGCCAGTCTTCGCTCTAAAACAGTCGGTTAGGCAAGCAAAATCAGAAAAGCGTGCTGCTTGAAATGAGTCCTTTCTGAATCGTCTCTGAGTCAATTATGCTTCTTGCCAAAGTCATGAGAGTTATAAGCACTCTGAGCTCGGAGTGAGATAACTGGCACGAGAAGAAACTCAGAGACAAGCACAACCAGAAAATAACCCTGTAGAAAGTATGGTAATGGGAATTTCATTTAGACCAAGTAAATATCATATTATGTATTACCTTACACTTAGTCGACAATGACGATGTTTCTTTCGGTGGATCAGAATCAAGGCATGAAGAGACCATGTGGCGCAAACATACAAATTGTGGGGATACGGAGGAAGATCTTCAGAGTTCTGTTAGTAAGAATATCGTCATTGCGACGGTACGGCTTCCAGATTCATGACATAATGGACGGATACAGAAAGTCATATGCAAAGGGCTGGTCCCATCGGTGTTCATTATTCAGTGTGAATCCGCGGGAGATCCGTCTAGACGACAAGAAGCAAAGAAAGAAAATCGGGTTTTTTTCGATTGTCGTGGATAGCAAGGAGTGCCATGAGATGCGGCGCCCAGCACTTGGCAGTTGCCAGACCATCCCGCTGGCCAGCGTAATGAGCTTTAGGATCGGGAAGCATCCCAAGCGCAGCACCATCAGTGGCGACATGAAAGACTTCACCCTGGCTGCACCTTCCACCTTGAAGAAGTCATAACGCCCGTGGTAGTTGATGCTTTACCCGCAAATGAGCGCACCCAGACACTTGAGTCTATTGGCGCAAGCAGCCACAAAATGTAATTGCTAACCGTCGGCGAGGAGTCACCGTAATTGGGGCTAATCACAGTCTTAGCCGGCTAAAGCTATCAGACTGTAGAGCCGATGACAGTATTGAGCGCATGTCCAGAGACAGCATCTCAAGAACGGGGATACGGCGGTGCTCTACTAGCCGGGAATTTCTATGCGGTCTGTCTTGTAACGAGCCTTATCCTTTTTTTCAAAACGACCGCGGATTTCCATCGTAATTTTCCCGAACTATGCCAAAACGGCAAGATCGTTTCTACAGAGTTGGGGGGTAGCCGGACTTGCGCGGTACACAGAAAACAGGTTGACGAAAATGAGACAACTGTTGCTATCATCAGCGTCTCTGGAGCGACAGTCAATGTTGCGCTTCGAGCCGAGTGGAGTGAATACTCACCTGCACCAATGAACCGCACCGCAAATAATGTAGAAACCCCGAGATACACCTTCCGGTATGGAAACAACCGTGGACATCATTCCAGTACAACAAAGAGCCGAGTCAAAAGGTCCCTTCCGTCGTCGAAGATACGTGCAACCAAAATAGCCCACCAGGACGCTCTGGAAACATCGCCGGCCATCTCACTGGCTTTCTGTCTCCATCAATGTATCATACGGTGGACGAGAGCATGCGATGGCACGGACCGAAATGGTTAGCCTCACTGAAAGTGAAGTTACCTGGTCAACGTAAGAATGTGAGCGACAATCACGGGATGCTACCAAAACATACGAACAGGATGGGCAGATGCGGTTAATGTAGGGGCAGAGTAAATCTCCTTATGTCTGCAGACCGCTTCAGTTCCCTGCCAACGGACATCATGGCTTTGAGCATTTCGGGCAACTGCGTAGTAGCCCCACATCCCATGCCTGGTCTCGAATCCTCCACGATACGTCGCAGGTTGGTTCGGCGGTTGTGAATGAAACCGGGAGAACATCAAAACTTGTCCAGTTAGATCCTTGAAGCATTCGGAAGCAGCTGATTCGGTTTGGTTTGAGAGCATTATAAGTTTCTGTTTGCACTAATGCGCAACCGTTTATTCTCTTAAACGAAGGTTCATTACAGGTTACTATGATAGCGAGGGGAGACATGATTCCTCACCTGAGAAGGACATTAGTATCCTGCCGGAAAGAAGAAAAGGAGGTACGCTAGCACACGGAACCGTTACCGATATTGCTTTGTTCCCTTGGGGGTGTCCGCGAACATGGCTCGTCTTCAACAGGTATTCTGTCGAGAAGCGAGTTGCGAACGGGGGTTATGTCGGTTCATCCTTCGATTATGAACACATTTATCTTCTACTAGGCGCTGACCTAGGATGCCGATACTACTTTGTTGTGAATTCCCGGCAGGTGGGGAAATTTTCTATTGTGACGACATCGTGAGCATGAGCCCGTATATCGTTCTGCATCACTCACTGTATGATCTCCAAGCGCCAAACAAAACGCCGTAGCATCGCTGGCCAATCAATGATGACCTTTGGAAACCAGAAAATGGCGCCGACAGGCGCTCAGCATCACAACGACGTCAACGAGAGGCTATAGGCACATGAGAGCGATGGCTGCGCTCTTCGTTCCGTATCTCCGTGAATGTGATGATCGCTCATCTGCATGTCAGATGGGAATGGCACCTCAGCTGAGAGGAAGCTTTACGAAACAAGAGAAGGGGTTCTACCTCAGGTGTAACGCAGAAGTTACAGCGACATGAGAGTTTTACTCGCATTTGCATCTTCTATTAAAGGAAGCAATACTCGCGAAGAGTGTAACGCCTAAAGGTATGTTTCTGCGAAGAGTCCACGAGCGTCTAACACGACGTGCAAGTTCCGGCCGCGGAATCCATTAGATTTGTGGAAGATAGCATTCGGACGGAATAGCCCTTTCGTGACATCTTTCCAATCAAGTAAATGCGCATTCCTTGCGGGTCGTGTTTCCTGGAGATTAGCGAGAACACTCTTCACCAGAACTATCCCGCCAGGATTCAAATCGGGAGCATCCGTCTTCATCCGCGGCAGCGCAGGCGCAGCTTGA
Source organism: Armillaria mellea (assembly GCA_030407055.1). Taxonomy (NCBI): domain Eukaryota; kingdom Fungi; phylum Basidiomycota; class Agaricomycetes; order Agaricales; family Physalacriaceae; genus Armillaria; species Armillaria mellea. The sequence continues at coordinate 333,872 of JAUDZF010000005.1, forward strand.
GCACATTCTGCTACTGGACATCATTACGCAACCGCGGTAGAGGAAAGCGATCTCGTGTATGTTAAGATCTTGTCACCTCGAGGCGATGTCCAAGAAGCGAGAGACGTTTGCAGTACTAATCGACATCTGACTCATGAGGTCAGAGGACCTCGGTTGTTGGCGTCCACTCTACCTGCGTAATAATATCGGCAGACGGGAACTTGGCTCGGCTCGGGCGCTCATACTTAGGAGGTGCAAGGCGACGTCGGAGACGCGCAGGCCACGATTGCCCGGTGAATGCTACATTCACGTGAAGGGTACTTCTTTGGGGGAAAGATGGCATCCGTCAAGCTGGACGAAATGTCGAAATTTTGGTAACAAGTCTATAGGAGACGGCAAAAGCCACGAGACGAACGACTAGAAGGTGCCAGTCGGTCAACGTCGTTTTGAGCCAGGCGCTGGCTCGCATATTCAGCGATGAGAGAATGCCATTGAGAATATATTCTCAAAGCTAATGGTGATTCTTTCATTTGAGCGGCATACGCCTAGTCCATTCATTTCTCGTTCACGTTTCAACGGCTGTTTGTGGTTGGACCTTGGATCAGAGCTCGTGATATGGAAGAAGAATCCTACGACTGAAATGAGGAGGGCGTCCATAAAGAATAGAGTTACATACCGGTCGACACCCAGCGGTGAGAACAGAATTACACGTCCAGCTCGAAAAACGTCGGTAGGACAATAACCAATATGATTCATGGTTCTGACCTAAGAATCATACTGAATTGTCGATGAGATTATAGTTTTCGAAACGAAGATCGATTGAACGCCTGAACAGAATTGTAAGAGGCTGTTATAGATATTCACCAGAAAACTCACCGAGGCAGAGCGGAGGTTTCTAGCAAATCCAACGGCATAGATTCGAGTCCGAATCGGTTTGAGAACAAAGAAAATCCATCCCTTGACGATCCTATATTGTCCAAGCGACATAGAAAAAGCCATCCTCTGCCGCGAACGCGTATATACCCATGATACCGATGTCAAATCCTCTTGTGTCGACATTTGCCTATGTGAGATCTCTTTCCTTTTTGTCGAGGCTTCCACGCTAGTTGCTCACTGAAATACAGTCTTCGCCTCTTGGCAGCGGTTGAATGGACGTTATGTGAGCAGGAATCGTAAAGGGTGCGAACAAAATGCAGTCTTCTTGCCGACAATGCCGGTGGCATAATTCAGGGCTGGAAGGGGTGCCGCTTTATCGGCATCGGTCCTTTGCCTTCGAACTATCCTTGTTTCCAATCACGGTAGACTGGGGGAGAAACTGCTCATCGTACAATTCTTCGTTAGCATCTATCATGATTGATGATTGCCAAGCTTTCTGCTGAGGAAGCTCGAGTCGGGATGTTCTTGCGGATATCAACTTCTGTTTTTCGGTGGTTTACCGTTGCGGGATGAAATATCATCTTGTGATGTTGTGGTATTGCGCCGCCGTAAGTACTTCCTGTCATTCTTTCTTTAGGCTTGGCTGGTTTGAATTTTGAAGTGTTATTAAATGGCATTCCCTTGAATCACCCTGTTTCCGCAATAATTACTATTTCATAACGGAGCCCACAGTCAAAAATCGCCATTTACTATTGGATTATGGATACAAACTCTGCATGGCATGTAAACAATATCATGCATCTAGTATCAAACGTGACAATACATATCATGCTGCAAAATACTTCACATGGCCCGATGCGCTCTCAATATTGACGAGCAATGGCATGATGGCCTCAATTCGTTTCGTATGGGAAAGATTTTCTTCGCTCCACTCGTCTAATAGGAGCTGCTTAGCGAGTTCGAAAGGCGGTATCGGGTGAACGTCTTGGTTGCGGTGCTCGCCGAGAAGTGAGCGAAGAAACCACATATCTACGAGAAGTGAAACATCTTCAAGATTACCCAGCACCAGCGCAGTCCAACGGTCCCAAGTCAAACTGAACTCCAGATCCTGAGAGTTGTGCCAAGGCATTTCCAGCTGATATGTTCTTCTGGTGGAGAGATAGGGGAAGCCCCAGGACAAGGGTGGGGTAAGGTGGATCGAAATTACAGCTGGAGGTAGCACGATGGTAGTACCACGCGACAAGAACATTAGGGACTGAAATTCCGAGATAGTCAGTATTTCGAGGTGCATGAGAGATATGAAGCGCACGGTATGAGAATATGCGACCTGTCTCTGAGGATATATTCGTCGAGACAGCGTCCGATAATTGAAGTATATAATCTTTGATATACGGATTATTCTGAATTAAGATGTCGGTGATGCCTGACGATAACACTCAATTCCGAGTGTATGTCAAGACTTAAAAACCAAACTTACCACGAGAAAAGCGATCGGCGGTCTCGTAAAAAAGGTGTGCGCGATTTTTACCGACAACCGTGTCGATATGATCCCTGAGCCACTACTCCCACCTGTTCTCTCAGGCAGCTGGATCTCCTTTCGTGATTCCCTTTCTTTCCTATGAGCTGCCTGTTAGGGAAGACTTGTGAGCAAGCATGTAAGATTGTCAAACAAATACTGACAATGCACCTTGAGCCTGTCATGATCGCTTTGGGGGTGTATAAACGTAATCCGTCTAACGGAATTCCGGGCCATATCAACTTGCTGCTCGTAACTGCTCGGTGAAGCTGACAAGTCGAGGGCAATTTCCACATCATCATCTGTTCCACAATCTACCAGGAGGGCTGTCTCGACGCCACGGTGAACAAAGAAAGAACCTCTCTCCAGTGGCAACACCGATGCCATCGAGATAAAGGGTAACGGAGATGATGGCGGTCAAAAGCCAGGTTGGGGCAGTCGTACGATCGTGACATAATCTGTAATCTGATAGCTCGATTGGGGACTGGTCAATGATTAATGAGGGCCAATCAGAATCTAATCGCCCCTATTGAATATGCCGTCATTCGTTACAGACCTGAAAGACATAAGAGATACGTCGACTGTTCAGAAAGCTCAGTCCAGCGATGAAGAACAGACACTACATTTCAGCCCTTTCCCCAATCCATCTCGTTCCCTTGGAAATCCTCACTCTAATCCTGCAATATGCAGTCGACAACCCATACGATGTTTTCGATCTTGCGAACGGTCCTTGGGATCTTTGGGAGAGTTTGTAGTAAATGGAGGTCAATCACCGGACACGAAAGCTGTTATTGGGCCACAATGGCTATCTCCTGTCGTTTGGAAGAGAAAGGAAAGGGCAGGCTAGCAATGTTACAGCATGCTTTGACACAGAGCAAGAATCAGCCTCTCTCATTCTCTTTCACATGCACCCCATATAATGCCATCGGCGGCATGTTCTTCCAGGCGCTCATTTCTAACTCCACACGTTGGACCCACGTTTCGTTGTGCATAGGGCCGACACTCATTTCACTGTTACCTTTGGTCCATGGCAAGCTGCCACGCTTGGCATATCTCAAATCCCGCAACACAGGCGCAGTCGATTGCAATGTCATATTCTCCGCCTTCAAGGATGCTCCAAAGCTGAGAGTGGTACACCTGGACACACAATATGCCTTCCATATCACTCTCCCATTCTCAAATCTTGTTGAGTTTCGGCACCATAGGAGTAGGACTCCACGCTGCTTACTCACCGCGGTGACGGTTCGACATTACCTCGATTTTATTCAGCATAACACACAGCTTCAATCGTTCTATATGACAACATATTCATCTGCCTTGATCCAGGATGCGCTTCCCTTGGTTCACAACTCGTCTCTTCGCGAATTGACTGCATGCGAACCTTCGTTGATCCGTAACCTCATTCTCCCCTCTTTGGAGGTCGTCAATCTACATGTGTCTGACCCACAGTATCTGGAATACGCGCATTATGGACCCCGTGCTCTTCAGAGTCTCATTGAGGGATCCCAGTGCTCCCTTGTGAAATTGTCTGTATACGGGGTCCGGGCGAACGTCATCGGGAGGTCCCATTTTGTCGATATACTGCGATTGAGTCCATCTCTTCGAGAACTATACCTCGAATGGAAGGAATGGGATACATTGGCGGCAGAGCAGATGGAATATCTTGCTGAGTCAATGTCGGCTATAAAACATTTGTTGCCGTCGCCCTCCACAGTCGAATTGATTCCACAGCTGAAGCGCCTTAAGCTATGCATAGATGTTCGGTCGAGCGAGGACCCTTTTGTTGACGCTGCCACTAACATTAGAATAGATCATGCATTCATCGACATGATCTGCCGCCGACCACGATTATTTACGAAGGTCTCGGCGCGCTCAAGAAGTATTCCGCTGACCCGCAGACCTTTTGTGATGGGAGACAGCGAGCTCGACCGTTTAAGGGAAATGCGGAGATATGGACACGATATCAGTATCGAAGTGTACGATGGGAATACTGTTTTGGATGTGCTCTAGTCTGATGACAAGTAGTTCGTAGATATGCTGTGTTAGTCATATACATGGGATTATTATAATTGGTCGACACTTCGCTACGAATCCCGTTAGGTTGAAGGATAGGTGCTACGCTGAAGGGGTCTACCCTAGTTTTACACGCATAGACTTTGTGGGGAACGAACTGCTGAGGATCCCCCAATGCTATGCACGCCTAGTTGATGGGTGTGGGTGGGTTTTAAATGAGTTTCATCGACTTGGCTAAGGGCTGAGCTCAGGTATGACTTGCCTTCTGTGTGATGGCTAAGTGAAGGTAGGGACTGCTCTGACTGCTCCGACGCCACAACAGACGAAGTAAAATTCCCCTGGTGAATGACTCCCAGGACGATGAATGAGTGGCTGAACGGATGGATACGGCACCCTGTGAGGAATTCTTTCTGTTTTAGGCGGAATCATTGCAGACAGAAGTTAGTCGCCGTTTTGGTTCTCGTGAGATTTTACTTATTTCGCTGGAATTCTGTAGTACGAAAAACTAGCGTTTTTCGTAGTTACTCACGTCCCCATGCCCCGTTTGCCAAAGATGTAAATCTTTTTTGCCGCTCACTTCGTTGGAGGCGGGCCCCGGAATATAACATTTTGCTCTTTGCATACGAGGTTTATGAGAGGCGGTTCACACTCATTGCTCAACCACTGGTTTGAGAGATTTAATCTTTCCCGTGTTCTCCGACTTGGAAGATGCTAATGAACCAAAGAACAAAGCAGAGCTCTCGAATTGATATCAAGACAATTCATATGGATTTCTGATGGCTGACCGCAAGTAGTGCATGAACCAAGTTCTTTCAACATATAAGTAGCAAGCATACATCTACCGATGCATTTACTGAATATCTTCATTGACTTCTTTCATTCTAATCCACAAGCCCGCCTGGAACCGCCCGTTAGACGCGTGCGTTAAATTTATAAAGTCAAAAAGGTATACCTTGGCATACATAGTCAAATGGAACTCAAGCATAATCTTTTCGCGTCCTTTGGTCGTCCCAGGCATTTTAGTCCAGTCCTTGGGAGGGATACCTTCTGCAGGCTGAGCATCCATGGCAAGACTAAACGATGAAAATGTCTGCAGGAGTCGAATCAGGTAATACTATGCCTCGTTATAGGCAAACTACCAATGACGATGTCAGCCTTCCGGCGAATGCGAAATTTCGTTATGAGTTACCTGTTGACCAAGGCAAATCCGCGGGCCGGCATTGAAAGGAATAAAAATGAAGGGGTTCGGAGTCAGATACTTATGCAGACGGGTATCAAGGAACCGGTCGGGATCGAATTCGAGAGCTAGGTGAATCATGAGAATGGGAAAGTGCGATGCTGGAGTTCATACCGTCTGGTCCCCACAAGTCCGTCCTCCGGTGCATTAAAAACACAGAATATGCCACCCTATTGCCCTAGAATATAAGTCTTCATTAAGCCGCTGACAAGCGTATTGTACGTGCCTAGTCCTTTTCGGAATAAAATAAGGAGCACGGCCTTTGTTAGGAAGGGTTGTAGCCGTTTTAGATATCCTGGGAGAGTGTAACCACGGTGGGAAGGCACGATAACATCACAAGGATACTGACCTGTCATTAATGGGACTAGACGAGTTCATGAATGAGTAAATGAGTTGTTTTACAGGTCGGAAGAAGGAATACATACACCACCGGATAAAGTCTCAAGGTCTCTGCAATAAAGTTGAACATCTGATGCGGTTACACTCAAAGAAACCGTTCACGCACCATTCAGAAATTCCCGGAGATATTTCATCTCGCGGATATCTGCATACGTAGGCCGCCTCGTCCCGAGCTTTTCCAAAATTTCTGCCCGCAAGCGCTGTGCCATATCCGGATGTTCACACATCATATACATAGCAAACGTCAAGAGAGAAGAAGTCTATGCATAAAGTCAGAGCGATATCAAAGATTAACACAATGCTTACAGTATCTCTTCCGGCAACTAGAATATTGACAAGCTCGTCTTGGATCACTTTCGCATCTGATAGAACCATAAGCAAGGCGTCACTCTGTTGGATGAGACATACCATCGGTACCCCTTACAAGGAGGTCGAGTAAAGACACATTTTCTTCATCGCTCTCAACTTTGACACCTTTCGATTTGTTATCCAGCGCCTCAGCCAACATCGGCTGGATGAAGCGATTCACTGCCTCCCGATGAGGTTTAACACTGTCTTTCCAAATCTCAAGGAGAGGCCAAGTTCCACCACCTTGCACGCGACTGGCGATAAGTTCCTGTCCACGTGAGAAGGCCCTGAAGAAGAGATTAGACGGATGGTTCTCGAAACTGGGATGGTTAGCCAAGGGGGATTCGGCCGGGTAAGGTAGGCCTGCGGAGATTGACTCGACGTCCTTCCCAAAGAGAAACTCCGTTGCCGAATCGAAGGTGAAACGGGCGACGACATCCTGGGATGATGAGATTGTGAGGCACTGATGAAATTGTTACTGGGCAAACAAACCTGGAAATCGATCGGGAAGCCTTCCTCTAACCTGGCTTTAATCTGAGAGATAGTGCTGACGGCGTGTCTTTCGAAATTGTCAAAATCGGCGATTCTGTCCTTATTGAAGAAAGGTCGAGTCATGTCCCGATGAAATCTTGATCATGTAGAGTCAGTAAAGATACTAAAAAGTGATGTCGGCTGGCGCACTTCCACATGTCACCTGTAGAAACTATTAGCACAGATTCAGGAGCAAAGCGAAGCGATTTATTACCGTCGGAGTTAAAGACGCCAGCTCCTAAGAGAGATCCCATAGCCTGCGAAAGTGATTGGGCCTTCATTAACATCTTCAATGATCGTGCACTGGAAACGCATAATGTAATCCAACCTTTCTCAAACTCCTGAAATTGGGTAGCCAGAATAGCCTGAGATAGCAGATTGGGTCAGCCACAACAGAAAGCCTTCATCAGGATCGCACCTTGATGTGTTCCGGTTCCATTGTTATGACCTTCAAACCGAATTTACTACAGCCGTAACGCAGCCTATAGGAAGGTCTACTCACCTGACGTTCGGAAAAAAGATTGAGAACGAACGTGTTACCATATTCGGTATTCCACTTGTGCAAAATCTCCACTGGAACGGATTGTTAACGCTTTGGATAAGTGAACAACGACAACAAACCAGGGTATCCGTTCCTGAAGGTAGACCGAATGCTTCGCACAATAGAAACCGAACTCTCTTGGACAGCTGGGACCATGATGGCACCCATCGCGGCTGCGTCCCGTTTGGACTTGAAGGTAGCAAAGAAGCCCCGACAAACGTAGACGATGGGTGGAATTATCACAGCAGCTGCAAGTCGGACCCATAGAGTGGTGTTCAAACCCGCACGGCGTTGGAGACCGTCAAAGGCCCAGTACCCGAGGACACCAAAGCAAAGAAGAGGTAGGAAGGATCGAGTCAAGTATGCGATTCCAGGAGGGACTGCCATTGTCGACACTAGTAGTTTCAAAATTCAAGAGTCCAAGGCGTACGTCTTTATATATGAAAAGAAAGACAGGCCGCAAAACAATAGATCCCACGCCAAGTCAGCATAGCACTGTAAGCGAAAATACTTCCGGGCCATCTTCAACTCGGGCAAGTGTCGGGCAACTTAGTGAGACTTAGTGAGCGCAATCGGAGTCGGTAAGTAGCCTTCATGTCCAAGGCTTGGCCCGCGGCAAGTACTGAATGACATTTTCTTTCGTTTCCCAAGATACAGTCGACCGAGTGATAGCCTATAGATGCCTAGATTGACCTGTTACAAAGACGGGAGCACGAGAGATTCACTGAGTCTGGCCAAGATCCCAAGAGTTGGATTTCGTAGAAAATCTACAGAGAAGGCTAGGTCAATTTCGTCCGAGTTGAGGATATTTTGCAGGTGGAAAGGCAGGGCAGGCTCTCTCAAAGCCCAGTGTCGGTATTGCAGATAATAGCCATGAGAAGTTCACCCTAGGCTCGAATTCCTCACCTAAGGCTTTCCGTAGAGCACTGCAGCTCTCAAAAATCGGTAAAATGCCCATGAGCGGAACCGGCAGTTTCGGGCCGGAGGGCTTTGTCCGAGTTTTTAAGACAGTGCTCGCATAAGGTGCTGACTACTAGCGGTCGTCGGTTGACGACTTTGATACCTTGCTTCGCAGTTATCGATCTCCTTAGCATGTAACAAGGTCTCATGATCTTCCTGTCATGAACGATATTCCGGCGGTGACGTCTATGTCTTTCCTGTGGATCTATCGATTCAATGGAGTCTCTCATTGCCAAGAGTCATCTGATTATCTGCGGACATGCTACTTATAAGATTTGGCGGTCATGGACTCTGTATTCGGTTTCCATGGAGGATATTCGTACGTCTCCATTTCGTTGCTGGTTGAATTTACGTTCACATGGAGACAGGGGGAGGCACATATCATGAATTCTTGTTGGTGTGCGGTATCATAGCGAGAGTGAGGGTAAGAGGTGAGTGGTATGACGGGTGGCTTTCTCAGGACGGGTCTGAATGGCGTAGAATATCAGTGGTGTAGATGTTCCCATGTCCACGTTGTCTCAGTTGTGATGATGTATGACTGGGTACGCTCACCTAAGAGTCGTTGTCACTGGTGGGCGCGTAATATTCCTTCGCAATGAAGTAGTGTTGCGTAATTGTGATGTGAGAATGTTTCCCTTGGGCGTCGTAGATGCTAATTGGTTTTCGTTGGAAAATAACAAGGAGGTCGATGTTGTCCTATTTCCATCGTATACGTTCTCGTGATGACTGATACAAGAGCAATCCACGTAAAACGTCTACGATGGGTGTATTGTCATCGAAAGTCGGATTTCTGGAAGCGACGTGTCGACTGTGAATAAGGGATCGTATGGACTCCCGTTGTGGAAATTGAAGGTGATATAGGCAGTCGGCGCGCGTCAACCTAGATGGAATAGTATTATCTACATAGAGTTTAACAATGTCAAGAAAGGTACGTCAAGGTACTAAAGATACATACCTTTTATATGTTCTCGGCATAACCATTGTAATATTGGCGTCGTCACGAGATTATATTCCTCGTGAACATAAATTCCATCCGAAAAAGTAGGATGTTGCAGTCGTTCTTGAAGATATCGATGGAAGTCCTTCAGAAGGTCGTCATGGAGAAGGGAGCAAAACATGTATATAGTTTGTCGCGATTCCCGAACGAGTTCTGACGGTATGATCTCTCCTGGACATACGGACTGTAGAGCATTCGAGATGACATATTTGTGATGTACATTTAGTGTTGTCGCCACGGATGTGCCGTCTATAAATGTGGGGTCGTCTGTGTTCCAACCTCGTTCACGAATAAGACCTTACAGATCGTACTTCTTCAGTTCTCTTAACAAATCTTGTCGGAAATGACGTGGTGTTCTCATAATATCTATCATACCTATCAGCGACGTCAACGTAAAAGAGCAAAAGTGATGAACGTACCTGAATGGCGCGTCTTCAAGATAAATAGTAATAAAGATGTAGGCAATTTTGCAAATTGGTTTTGCTCTTGATGACATCGCTGGGTTCCTTCGTCTCGAACAGCGACTTTCTGCAAAACGTTGCAATTTCCGATGAAATAGTACAAGTATTCTCTTTCGTTTACTATCGATTGTCCAACATAAATCTACAGACGAAGTTAACCAAAATTTTCGTTATAGTTTGATACGTACGTCATGATCCCGTAACAACTTTACAATATCACTCAGCTCCACCCCATCAAACACAGATGCGATAGATACGCCATCGTAAAAAGACATAGCTACGAAAAGCGAGGTTGTGAGACAAAGATCCGATTGCTCCCGCACGTACCTCGGATGACGAATAATCACGGTCACAGTGATCACATCACTGCAAAAATAAATGTCCACCCTCTCGACACCGTTGTCTTAAACCCAGATTTCATCTACACATGAAAATCTAGGTAATGTAACCACTCACCAATATATATTTTTGAAGGAATTATCACGGAAATCTACGCCTAGAAAGTCTCATTATAAATTCCACTTTCCTCATCGCGACCTTGTCATTCTGTGGGGAAAAATCACGGGACATGATGGGCTAACGTAATCCCCCAGCTCGACCTGGAGAGACCTTGCAAGCAAGGTAAAGCGTACGACCGTTGCAGTCAGTACCGCGAGATAGCATGTTTTAACTTTTACCACTCAAATGCTGCACCTATTTCCTCAAGACTCGCGGCGACGCTGCCTTGTCTGCCTCTTGTAGTTTACATCAGTTTATGCCTTTTCTTATTCCTCGTTCTGTGACTGGAGTCATTGTTTTCCATTACTGCCTTCCCGGTTCTTTCTCCCATCCTTACCGAACTCAACCTCCTCAGGCGTTGCCGTTCTTTCGACCGGTGTGGCAAATGACATCGGTAAGAAAGTACTTGTTTGTTGTCCTGATGGCATTCGACACTGGGATGGACGCTTCTGGCCCTTTCAATGGCATTTAAAGTCAACATGGGATCAGGCCTTACAGCTCGCTGGGCATTGATGGTATCCGTGGGGTGGACTCTTCTCATGCTGCTCGGTGTTAAAATGGTTGTGGCATGGCTGACTCGGAAAACTGGATTAGTTGAATATGGGCCAACTATGTCCTTCATGGCTGTGACGATTTTGCCAGTATTCCTACCAGCTTTCTTCACGGATGGCATTGGTGCTCATGTCATATTTGATACGTTATATTCGATCTCACTCATTCTCGGAGCCATCTTAACCATAATTCTAACGGAACTTCCGCGCAGGTGCCTTTCTTGCAGGAATCATCGTTCCTCGGGAAGGTAATTTGGCTATTCGCTTGACCGAATTTCTACCCCTTGCACGTCTCTTGCGCCTTATTCTGTGGTTCACCCTCACGACATCCCGCGGTACTTCGTTCTGTCGGGTCTATCAACCAAAATTTGGGTCTCTTAAATAACGGTGCGTCACGGGTGTAGAATCAACGAAAACGCTCTTACGCATTAGATGTAGGAATGGCCTAGGTCTATATGGTGGATATCTTCCCATTGGCATTCATTAGTAAGTTCGATGGCTGCTCCCTCGCCGCAAGATATCTAGCCGGATTTGGCAGACAAGAATCCAGCGCGACTGGATCATGGTTGAGCAGGAATCGATGAGCTGCGAAGGGTAAGTGCGTATCGTATCGCGTTGCTCCGAATCTCAAGACAATTCCAGGCTTGTGGAACTTATCGTACTCAACGTCCGATTAGTCCGCATGCATTCTGACATCCCGGGCTTGTTCCATGTTCGTTCTAGAGGATTTGCTCCTCACATTTGCCACCGCACCTCTTGTCACCTTTCGAATTTTTCCTGTCGCCCTCTTCGACGAGTACAGCAAGGTCAAGTTCGTGTTGTCTCGGAGGGGTTCAGGCCTCGGTGCTAGGGCAAGGATCTTAAGATTAGAAAGATTATTTACGTGGTTGACTTCACCATACATAAGGTGAGGTATCGCACAGATTCTCAATAACAACCTTTGCTAGAATCGGCGACAAGTAAATGCATCGCTGGTCCTTCAAAAGTTATTCGTGTCAGAAAAGGAGTCTTTGGCGTCACATTTCGAAACGGCTGAGCATTTCTGTCGAGGCAAGCTCTAACTCGTCCTGAATTCGAAGAGGAGACAGCATGTTCAAACAGGAGAAATCTACTCGAGAACAGACATTACAGCAATACAAGTACTTGTTTTCTATCAAGTCCGCGTTTGTAATCAAGGGGTATAGTAATCGTATGAAAAGGTAATCGAAAATTGAGAGAACTACACCGCTACAAAACTAGCGAGACAAGACTCAGCAGAAAATACCCCACTGAAATCCAAGAAATGGCGGAATAAGAATGTTTAGCTGAAGAAGTGGAAGAGGTCGTGGATGCTGTTGCTCCCCCAGAAGTACTCGTCACCACACGAGTCGTCGTCCCAGCAGCAGTCTCCACTGCCCCACTGCTCGAAGAGGTGGTATTACCAGCAATGGAAGTATACGTCCTAAGATACGATATCTCGAAATACGCGGTGTCGTATCTTGGGCTCCCTGGACCCATGACATAATCTTGTACCTGCAATGAGATTATTCGCCAGAAAATCCGAGACGAAAGATCCTTCACGTACGCAATTTCCAGGGCACTGAGTATTGAATATGCTAGGTACGCCAGCCCTATCGATGAATCTATAGGAAAGATCATCCAACGATTAAAAAAACAGTTCTTACCAATCTCCGCAAAGTGTGGTTTCGAGAATCAGCCTCTGCGGGCTGAATAGCTTTTGAAGATTGCACCCACTAGACGGAAATGATGCCGATGGTAAGCCCCAGTCGGTCGTATCCATGTTCGACGTCGATGTAGCCGAAGTGAGGGACTTGGGTATGTTTTGTCTCTTCATATGGAAAAATCAGATGCCATTTTGTATGAGAATGCACGAGGAGCACACATACCGGCCAAAACCAAATGAAAGCCCCAGATATGTCGAATTGCAACGCGAACGCTCCTCCACCGTTCTGGGCAAAGCCCTCCCCATAACTGTTCGGCTTCGTCTCAGAGACAGTGCATCCGACACCCCCTCCTCCGTTGCTGCAGTTACTATTGTATGTTTGTCCAGTCTGTCCAGGGTTTGCAGGTTGCACGCAGGATGAATCATTGTGGTGCAGTGACATTCGATTGCTCGTCTGAAGGTTGATACCTTCGACGATGTCGATCTCCCCGAACATAGGCCACTCCGCGTCGGTACCTCCGAAAGTCCATAATGCGGGCCAAACCTGTTCATGGATATTAGGTCGGATCGAGTTGGAAAGGACTTCTGTAACGTGCCGAACATCCATATGGCATGTGAATGATGTCCATTGTAAAGAGGGTTCCCAATGGATACAGATCCTGAGAAAGCAGCTTGACCTACGCTAGAGCATCAGCGACATATCACATCCTCGCTTCATATGCCTACCGAGTCGCGATAAATGGGTGGAGTACCAGTGATATTGGTAGAGTTATCTACTTTTAAGATAGCGTTACCAGCGTCGTTGACGTATGTTAGTTTGTTCGCAGACCCAGTAGCCTGGTCGACAAATGTGACATTCCCTAGACGCAATACCTTAGGTAACTCTGTGAAAAGTAAGAAGACACTCACCATAAGTAGTATTATCGTAATTGCCTAGGAAGTCCCACCCAGAAAAGAAGCTCTGCCCTGCGTATTCGCGTAACGGGGCATAGAGAGCATGACAGATCAGAATATGGGAAAATGAAAGAACGAATGTGGAGGTTTTCATGCTGTCGTAGAGGAAGTGCGGTTAGAGGGTGTCGTTGAGCCTGATCCCAGGACTTATGTATCGTTAGGCCTTATCCTTGATTGGGCCTGTGAGAGATTTCGCTCGTTTTGAATAGAAATTCCCTGTTCCGGATCTGAAAGATATTTTTAACAAGATACTCCGGGGCCTGAAAATTGCCTACAGTGATACGAAGAGTCCGCGTGCAACTTGGAACTGACCTCGTTTCTTCATTGGCATTGAAAGCTGGACCCCGTAAACTCTCTTCGAATCCGCCGCAAACAAATGGATGAGGTATTAGGCAAGTTTTGAGCCTCAAGGATTCAATCCTTTTCACAGCGTCTATCCTGTACTATTCTGAAGCGGCCTGATATCTCCGCACAACGACATGTGCTGAGTGAATCCATCCGAATCCCGATACGGATGTTCCTATATCCCTTTCGCAGCAGTGACGGTGGAAGTGCGTTTAGATCAGCAATGAGGAATGCCGTCATGATCACTTAGAGGTCAGCTCGGAACGTCCGAATCATGGTTGATCTGAGCTACTTTTCCGGTGACTTGGCATCTTTGTAAGCGATGGCTGTGCTCAATCCGGTCAACATGGATATTGCGTTCAATTCTCGACCACCGATGCAATAAAGTGCGACTACTCGTGGTCCCTTGAGCATGAAGTCTTCTTCTGGGACAAAATAGACTAGCTCTCATGGCAGGGATCTCATTCTGGAGATTATGCCATCTCCGTTCTGAAGCGATCCCGTTCGCCTGATACCTATAAGCAATATATCAAGGCAGACATCGTCGAAAGTCTAATTCCCACCACCACCACCACCGCATCCACCACCGCCACCGCAGCCTCCTCCTCCTCCTCCTCCACTACTACCACCACCACCGCAGCCGGCACTACCACCACCGCATCCAGCACCTAGATGAAAAAACCCATTAGAGACCATTCAACATTCGGCGACGTTCAAACTTACCACTAGTTCCACAACCGCCGACGCCCTTCCAAACGAAAGAAGTAAGTTCCAAGCAAAGCAAGACCACGGTAATCAAGAAGACCTACAGCAGTAGCACATCCCCCCACACCACCGCCCCCGCCAACAACATGACCCGTGGTCGCTACACATCCTGTGCCATAACCAAAGTACAACGGCACAGGTACCAGAAAAGCCGGGTCATGTCCGACGCTCCTGTTCCTACTTATTCCCTTCCCTTCCTCTCGCTTGATCCTCCTCTCCCGCTTCTCCAGCCGTGCTCGCCTCAAGGCGTCGAACCTGACCCTGGTGCATGAACGAGTACACAGCATTATGGTCGCTCGGGTGCGTGGCTGCCAGAAGATCACTTCGGTCTCGAGGCGGGACGAGGTGAGATGGCGGCCCCGACTGTTTATGTATTGATACAAGTCTACTTAGCCTTTGCCCGATCGTGTCCCCGGGCAGTGGACACCCACAGTGAGTATATGGGATCCCGAAACGATCCTGCGAGGAGTCAGGGAGGCCGAAGAAAGGGAGAGGAACCAAGGACGCACTTGCCACGCACGACAAGTGATGTCGAAAGCTCTTGACAGCCTGTTTTCGGCGACTTTGTCGTCATGGTCGGCGAACCGACGAATGTATTCGAGGCAGTCACGCGAGTACTGCCGAGCCATTAGCTGGTGGGTATGCCAGACGAGGTCGATGTCCAGTGTCGGGACAAAGAAACCAGCCGGCGACGAAGACATGAGGTCTAGGAATCTGAATTGTCGAGGTCAGTGAGGAAGAAGTACAAGAGGACAAAGTGCTTACGCGTGATAACGGGCCGTGCAGTGTTTGAGGGCTACTTCATCCTCGGAGGATGAGAAAAAGTCTGGTTCTGTCCAGCCTAACTTGTGCATCTTGTCGACAAAGGATCCTTGTCGGAGAACCTTCAAGGTATAAGGGTACTGCAGCGATAACGGCGGCGGAGGCACCTACTGCTCCAACGAGATCTAAGGAAAACATTCTGTCGTCTTCGTATGCACTCATTATCCGAGACAGCCTATCATTTCGATGTTAGAATTGCCAGAGAACTGGTAAGTAAATCCGTACAGTTGATCCTCCGTACGTTCTCATACGCTGGCCCATTGCGCGTTGAATTTGTTCCATGCTATAATCCATTTGCTTCTGTATCTTGACCACCCATTCCTCTTCAGTTTTCACATCTCCCTTTCGAAATACAGGCGGGCTTATGTTCAGAATTCCGGCCTTGATTACCTTCGCACGACGCGTATTCTCAATATTGTCTGGGGTGTGAAGTATTCCGCTAGAGGTCTGAATATTAGTCAATGGAAAGAAGGAGACGGCAGCCGGAACACACGCAAGAACGTCATCAGTCCCCACTAGGTCCTTCACGAGTTTATGGAAGGCCAGTTTTTCCTTCGTAATTGTTTGCCAACAACCTGTGCATGTGGTCTTGAAGTCTTGTTGGAGATATCCTGTGCCATTGGAATCTGCCAGGCCTAGACCTCTTCAGAGATGACTATCAAAACAAATGGACATACTCACGAACGTTGACTTTCTTGAGACATCGAGGGCACGGTATATCTCGGTCAGTGAATACTATGGCTGACTCGAAAGGGTCATAGGGAAGACGGGTTTTCTGCAGCCAGATCCGGACGCGAGCCTCAGATGGAGGCGAGTCAATGGTATAGCATGTCTGCTCCTAATGCGCCCGATCAGCTCGAACCCGAGGAAATATGCGAGATAAGCGAGCATAGCGTACCAGGTCCTGGAACCAGGTACCCGTACCCGCAAGTATCTTGATGTGCTCATTTCGTAGGGAATCTTCAGAGTACCGCCTGGTATGCGATCAGCATAATATCAAGGAGGCAACCGTATGAGACATACGCAGGATTTAACAAGTAGGCGTGCCACACCTGTAAAGCTCTAGATTAACGAGGTCTTAGATACCGAAACGTGTTCACCATGATAACATCAACAGGAGGCAGGCACTGATTAGCGAAATCCATCTCGTCAGCACCTGTCAGCTTCTTGCACCACCTTTCGAACCTAATGAATACGGTCAGGTTTCGAAGGTCTACCAGTCACTATGACCCGTACCTCTCAACGGCCAGTCCAACGAACCACGACCACCTGCGTTCCTTGTCTTCGGGAGCATCTCTATATTTAGATCGGTCCAGCCCTTCTACTCGTTCCTTGAGGGAAGCAAAGAGTTTCAAGAGACATAAATGGCCCTTTAGCTGTGATATAGTGACCAAGGGTGCCTGGATAGTACGGCGGCCAATAAAAAGTGTGAAGGGCAGCTCGTATGAAGGCGGGATGTCTGACTCGTCCACACCACTCGGTTGTGCCGAATATGATGGTGGGATGTCCATCGGATTTAGTATATGGGAGATGGGAGCTGATCAAGATGTTTTATAGCGTGTAGCTCCTATTACCGTTTGAGGTTAAGGGCCGCCGGCATTACAAGCGATACGATGCTATGCACCTGCGTTTGGACCTGCGACGCTTTGTGGAGCTTGCTAAAGATCTCATGGTCTCCTGACACTGTTACATTATCGTCAGCACACCGTACATTGCGGACAAGAAAAGCGAACTACCCGTAACTCATTCTTGTTTAAAACTGGTATTCGGTATTCAATATTCAAGCTCCAAGGACCGCTTCCTCGTCCATGCTTGTCTACCCGATGCCTTGAAGACGAAATCCAGAGCAACTTGCGTGGATGTCTCTTAACCAAAAGTAGTGCCGTTACCAGAGTACTTTCGACATTTCTTCACCGCTTTGACAAGTATCTCGGAGCACTGCGCATCAGGCCCGTTTATCTCGTTCCACCATGTGTACCGCTGACGTGACAGCCGCTCTGGGCACGAGCTTAGAGGACCCGAGGCGACAAAATGAGATGTTGTATAGGTCCACGATAAATGCCGTCGATTGACCAGCCGTTGACAAATTAAATGACAATATTCTCCTACGGAGGCTGTCGTCCCATCGCTCATGGTCCCAATAGCAGATCATTCAGATTCATGAAAACTGTATTACTGTGAGTGCAATACAACGTGACTAGCATGCTCTAGAGGGCATATATGCGTAGTCAAGCAACCGAACAAACATAGCGCAGAGTTTTCTCACCAATAGTAGTGCCTCCGCTGCCTTGCATATTCTGAAAACACGCCTTATAGCTACCATGGCCACGAAAATGAAGATTCCAATATGCGTATGTTGAAGGAGTCACCAGGACACAGGACAGGAAACAGCAGCATTTCCATAGAACGAACCAGCAGAAAATGTGTAGACAATGCAGAAAGAAATATACGATGATGGTTCGCTGCAGGAGCCAAGAATTCATAAATTCGAAAATTCCTGAGGATATTTGGTCACGCTTGGCAAAGCATGTTGTTCGGCTCTGGCGGACCGTCCCAGAACTCGACGCGGTCAGCTTCCGCGGTATCAGTGACGATTCGTCCCTATGGCCGGTTGAAGCGAGCTCAAAATAACGAGCAGAGGCAGGAGGGAGCTCTCTCCAGGATCACCAGATCCTACAAAACCGACGAAGAGGGCAAAGAATCACTCTGATGCAGAGAGCCAATTGCATGCCTTTGATTTCTCTGACCTCCTGGATCCATCGTCTATTCACCAACGTTTCGATGATATTGGCTCAGCGCTACTACACGACATTCTTAATTGGGTTCATTCAGTCACAGCATGCCGCGGCGCGATTATTAAATGTCCGAAAGCATGGCGGCATATCGGCATTAGTTGATCTTCCCTTCTTGCTCAAATACCACTCAGCTCTATCTACTCCTACGGCAGCAACGAGCGAAACAGTACCTTCTTCCTCAAATACACTACTGCTGTACGGCGTCGAATCAATGACCGAACGAATGGTGACGGGTGAGCGATTCTTTATCGTTTCGGCACGTTTGCAATCTCCTGCTCACCATTCAACTATAGGCCAACCTAATCACTCGGCACCGTGAAAATTTCTCAATATTTGACTCGATGGGGGGGAGAGATCTTGACTGAGGCAAAGAATGGGAGTAATTAATGGGGAATCCGTGTCGAAATCACGCAGTGTAGCGGCTTCCGGTCAGTGTATTTTTCTTGAACACGTACCATCTATCTGACAAATATTCTAGTACAACGTGAAGCGCTCGCTGGTGATATTTGAGGTCTAATATCGATAATATAATGAAGGAATATGGAAGGGAATGCCGGGCGAAAATACGAGCAGGTACGTAACTTGCAAAGCCGTAGTGAAGTCAACGCTCATCTGTCTGTCTAGCGTGATAGTATCGTACCCGGTTTTACGCTCTCCTCGAGGACGAAGTGCCAGCTCCTTCGGCCGACGGCCCGCTCTTTCTGCCATTTTCTTGCGCCTCTTCAGCAAGCTCCGGCTCTACCACGCTACCCAATAGCGCTTTCTTCTCATCTCCTTGCTCAGAAGCATCGCTGGGTGCCTGAAACAGCACCTCATGATCATCCCCCGCCAATTCCCAGCGCCGCATCCTGGCCTTCAGCTTTTGAAGCCTCAGAACCAACAGCGTGGTAAAGATAAGCAAACCGATTGCGAAAAATACTGCTACGGTAGCGAGACTACGGGCAACGGGGTCGGAGCATTGCACGATGGTCGGTTGCCTGTATATGGTTGGACGGATGGCTACCGTCGGTAACATGGAGGCGCTTGGCCTAGTAAAAGTAATGGTCCTGGATGCTCTTCCAGACGAAAGACTGTACTCAGAGGGTACTCCGCTCATGTCGCAAAAGAGCAAGGACTGAAAAGTGAGTAGTTGATGTTGTTCTGAAGACCTTGGGTTCTGATGGGGGTAGTTTGTAGTTCTATGCAGCCGGTCTGAGATGCCCGTTGCTATTGAGTATATCATTGTGCACCTGGGCGCCTATCTGGTGCCTAGAATGATATGGAGCCGCTCTTTTTGATACAATTGAGATGTCTACTCTCGTCTCTGACGAAGTAGACCGAGAGAGGAACTTCCCACCGACAATCCTTTGTTAGCATCTATTGGTGGATGTCCATGATGACAACGAAGCTTTCTGCTGAGGAACCTCGGGGTCACTGGAATATCAGATTGTGCTTTTTCGGTCGTTTACCGTTCGCGGGATGATTTGTATCATCTTGTGATATTGCACTACCGTAAGTACTTCCCGTGTGACTATTTTTTTTCCTTTTATGTCTGGCTAACGAGTATTGAATAGGGCAACATCTTCAGCACGTATTCACCGTTTGACCTCTAATGACACTAGATTCGGAATTTGCGCGCCCTCATTTCTCCGGATTAGCTGATATCATGTTCGCTCCCGGGGTAGCAGTGCGATGAATGGCGGGGGGCTTCTTGGCGCAACAAGAGCGAGGGTGACGCGATCTGTGCCGGTGTACGAAGCAGGACTGGGTTGCATAATGGCGGTGAACAGTACTAGCTGTGCGTCACCGTTGATGGGAATATTAGGAGATTTGTTGGTATCACATGATGCATCTCCCTCTTTCCCTGTGTAGCAACAATTTCTCGTTGGATATATATCGTCTCCATGTTGAACCATCTTTCTTAATGGGTGGTAGAAGAAAGGTTGGATGATCATCGGAGGGCGGGTGTAGACGAGTAGGGAATGTTGTGGTTGCTTTTACATGTGGTATGTCCTCTCTCGACATTGAATATCAACATAACCTCACCTATCTCAGGATTAGGGTTCATAGAGACACATTAGAGCACAGGGTTACAATCGTTCGAACTACAGACGTACTGGCACTATAAACGCTGTACGGTGGAGACTCGGGCATGATACCCCGCTTCAAATCTTAGATAATATCTGTGGGTTGCCCCCGCTGCGATACTTATAGCCCCTGTACTAATTTGTGACGTGATCCTGCTAGGCTGATTCTCTGGCGGTGATGACTATATTAGGATTTTCAAATGTCGCGCCACGCTCACTACGACATCGATGCGTCATAGTCATTTTGCTTTCGACCACGACCACCTCAGTATCTCAGCTCTCCCTATCCCTATATCAATGGTTAATCTCTCTCAGCTCGTGGTGGATATCGAGGTGAATCCACACGATGAAAGTCCTGAAGTTCTACAGACCATCAACATGGAGGTCGTGCAGCCTGGCAGCTCGGGTGGCCGGATAGCTTCTCTGGACGGGTTCATCATCTCTCGAGAACCCTGTGGCGACGACTTTCACTCGATCCTTGACGAAGAAAGTGATGAGCTGCAACGGTTCTCTGTCGCTCTCTTCGACAAGTACGGCAAGGTCAAGTCTCATATTGTCTCGGAGGGGTTCCGGAGCGGTACTCGGTGCTGGGGCAGAGAGCTCAACGTTGGAAAGATAATTTATGTGGTTGACGTTACCGTGCACAAGGTGAGAAACGTTTTGGTTCATTCGATAGATATTCACTAACAGCTCTTGTTCAGAATCGACGACAAGGAATTGGATCGTTCGTCCTCAAAAAGCTATTCGAGTCTAAGTATGTTCAAGAAAAAGACATCGTCATATCCTGGCCGGTATCGAGAGATGCTTCGAACGAAGCTTTGGTTGCCTTTTTCCGCAAAGTACGCTTTCAAAAATCATCCGTCGCATAGCATATATGCTGATATCATCGCAGAACGGCTTTCGACGCATTGGTCGTACTAATTTCTTAGGTTACTCTCCCAATCCGAATCACCCTTCTCATCGTATTCTTCCCGAGAACGATGTCGAATCTTTGGAAGACAGGTTTCCGGATAGTGGCACTCCCACCACCTCTCCCATTGAATTGCTAGCCCGCGGACCCGATCCCGCGCATGAGGAGCGTCGGAAGAAATATCCTCTCCATTATGCTATCGTCGACCAGAACACTCCCGATATTGCAGCGCTCATCCAATCGTTCTACGACAAGGACCCCGCAAGTATTCACGTACCGGATGACCGAGGCTTTCTCCCTGTTTTCGTCGCTGCGCGTGCTTCGAACATCCACGCGCTCAATAAACTAATCGAGCTTGGCGTCGCTGAAGACCTGAACAATACAGACAACGTTGAAGGCGCCAATCCGCTAGACGGTGTCCTGGACGGCATGCAATCGACCCGCGAATTCTGCGAGGCCATGCTGGGCACGTGGCCGGGTAATTTGGAGGCAGACATGAAAATCGTTCGCATACTGAAGACGGCGATGAAGCTCCCCGCAGATAATGATAATCAGCTTCAGTTTGGCTGCACGTGCGGACAGTGTTCTGGTGGTTGGCTCTCCCCCCCGCATGCGATTTGCCTTGCGAGGTACAATCAAAGACATTCTTGATGATTGCCAAGACTAATATTTACCTCCAGTTCAGGCTGCGTTCTACAAGGACACTCTTCCGATGGATCTAGACCGCTTCAGACGTGGCGAAGCGCTTGATGCCTCGGAGGCAATGATCGGATGCGGTACGACGGATTATCTGCCACCAGCGCTTCAAATAAACATGTTCAAGTCCTTCTATATGGGGTTCGCGACTATATTCGATGTTATCTCCAAGATCATGGAAAACGATACTCAAATTCCGAAGCTCCAGGATATGCAAAACGACGCGGTATCTGAATGGGGTACTTCGTTTTACTTTTCCAAGGGCGGAAGAGTGGAGTATGTCCTGGATGCTGTCACGGGTTCTGCAAAGGCGCAATCAAGGTTGGGGGATGGGTCATTTTATGAGCTGTTTTGCAACGAGGACTTTATTCGGCTTCCCGAGTGTACGAATGACGATGAGTTTGAGATGGTAGAGGTGATGTTGGGATTGAATCCGAGGGAGAGCTGGGGTCCGTACTACTTGTGATGGAATTGGTGATTGTGGGTGCCAACACTTAACGTGTATAATAGTGTCGGTTGTAATTGTTAACTACTAGTCTTCGGTTAGTCGACAGGATATGCGCGTTTCTGAGGCGGATATTCAGGTAGTTCTTGGCGGCTGCAAGGGTATGTACAAGGATTCGCGCTAGGCGACTGAAGCCTAACGATTTGATCATTTCATCCACCGCTTCGGGACGTGCTTGGCTGAATAGCCCCTCTCTCTGATTCATTTTGTTCTACCATCAGTGTTCGTTCTTCAGTGCTCACATCAAATGCAGAAAATTACTGGCGTTGTTTAACGCCTCAAGGATTTAACGTTAACTGCAGTGATAAACGTTTTTGAGTGATGAGATAGGATATCACGCAGTATTGTTCGGGGGCATCGACGATAGGTGGATGGAAAATTACGTCTTGGTGCCCTATAGCCCAGCGCTGGCCTACGTAGATCGAGAAACTGTACGTTCCTGCTCTTGAGACGTCCGACATCCTAAAAGATGACGTAGTTGGTTCGGAAGAGAAATAAGAGACAGATATTTCAGTCACGAACAATGTGCAGCCAATATCACAAGATCCGAAATGCCGACTCCTCTGACAGTAGTGTATATTAATGTACAATAAGTAATACAACAAAATAAATACCAAAAACGTAAGCAACTCTTCATCGAAAGTTATGACCAAAAAGGAACACCCAGATAACACAGAAGGAAACCTGAAAAAAGCGCTACGACAATGTTGCCAAACAAATCTTCCACACCCCCGGCTCATCTGTAGCCTCGACACCGACAAACATAGTATACCCCAACAAGAAATCAACCCTCCTCACACCCTTCCTTCTTTCTTCCTCTCCCATCCCCTCTACCCGCTTCGCATACGCCCTCATCACACCGGTCCCTCCCACGGTCTTCAGCTCCTCCTCAGTAACCCTAGTGCGTAACGCAGTATACAACGCTACGACCAGGTCCCTGACTGAACTAGAGGATATATGGATCCGCCAGGGTAGGTACTTCGAAACGAGGATCATACCTCCAGGGAGGGGGACAGAGGTAGCAGGTTCGTCAGGGACCTCAGGGATATATGGTAAGATGTCCCTTGACAGGTCGATGCCGAGATGAGGCGGGCGGAGGTATTCGTGGAGTTTAACAATGGTGGGCTCAAAGTCCTCCTCGACTGACGGGAGACTGATGGTGTTCTGAAGACCATCGGGCTTTGGCGGAGGTTGGAGCGAAGACGGTGGTAGTGGGGAAGGCAGTGCGACGGAAAGAGGCGTTATGGAACTTGCGAATAAAGGGAAGGAAGGCGAGGACGGTAGAGGAGACTGATAATACTCGGGAGAAGGGGTGTCATTCAGCGACCGAGAATGATAATACATGCCGGGCAACTCTTGGTTCGTCGACGGGCTTCCAAACAGCCTCTGAGATGAGCGTGTCGCAACTGGCGAAGGCGCCTGGTCCGAATCGTATGAGTACATTTCGTTGGGCGAGTCCGCAAAGCGAACCGTCTTCGTGGTGGGCATCTTGGATGAGACGTGATGGGGCATTATGGATGTGTTCGTCGAGAAACGTGGTCTGTTTTTATACCCCGCCACCTTCTTGTATGTTGGAGGGGCGATTCCGATATAGCATATTAGCAATGCCTAACAGGGCGTCATTCCACAGCATGTGTCCGGCGCAACACAGCTCTGTGTATGACTAGATTGGGATGATGGCGCTTCAGAGTCTGTACTGTGTCCCTGGTCGACTGTAGCAATGTATGGATGTCTCCTTGGTGATGAAGAGCTTGACCCTTGACCAGTCCTAATGCGCTCTGGTACCTGTAACACCATCTCAGCTTCTATCCAGTTTCGACAATGGGTAACCAATCACACACCACTGTATAGCAGTATTTTCGCCAACTGTTATGGGCGCGCCGAGTTTCATTGACGATGTGTGAGCTCATCCCAAAAACGGTGAATCCTAGCAATCGGGCTATGCCCGATAATCATATGCTAATTCATCAACCCTGGGTATATTATCAGTGATCGCCAGTCATTTTCCGTCATTCAGATCTCTTACCGAAGGTAGCAAAATTATACGGAAAGAGTCATCACGATGATTGTTGATAGCAATGCTGTACCGCGTTGCGGCCTCTAGGTATCTGTCCATTCCAGTCCACAACAGCATCATCAATAAATAGTTCGTCAGGGGAATGTGAAGGCTTACGGTACCCAGCACAGACGAAAGCGATGAAACGCGAGCGGCGATACCAGCTTGGTAGCTCTGATCCGTCATACATTACAATGGAAGACGATGAACGACAGCGGCCGTCATCTGAGTATTCTCGAGCCATAGCCCACACCATCAGGAGATTATCTCGTATGTTCGAATCGTGCCTTCGCTGTAAGCGCTGGTCGGGATCTACACAGCGTACCGATGAAAGCGTAAAGCCCACTGCTATCCACACAGCCGGACTGGCACCCCCCTCCATGCTCCAGCAGTCAGAGAGAAAGGATATATGAATGTTGAATACTAAGCAACGGGAAAGGTTAGATCAACAACACTGGAGAGATGGAAACACTCATGACATACACATCAAGGGCTTGATGAAAAATCACGCTGGTTAAGTGCAGTTCGCAGGGAAACAGGGGTTCGGCATGTTAGTGCGCATCATTACACTCTTCCTGGGATACCCTTTGATTCATCGGCCAAGTAAAGAAAATGGGAGCGAAGACAAGATGCAAGATTTCAATGGAAAATCCGGACTGGAGATCTATTGGCGGTCCGCAGATATGATTTATGTCGACAATTTGGACTTAGGGTGAACTATTAAAGTAATAGGATGTTCAGAGCTTCGCAGTAACGAAAATGTCCTGATGTTTCTGCGGGAAGCTTATTAGTCAGTGGTGTGATAGATAGAACCATTAACCAACTTTTCTCATTCGGAGACGGGAGCTTCCGTGATCAGGTAGCGAGTTAGACCCGAATCCTTTGCCTGAGGCCTAAATCTTTGTCATTCGAGAAAGAAGTGTGCTCAAGGAACCGGTGATCATGATCAGTATCTATTGGTTAACTTGTAAACCTTCAGAAAAATGTCATGATCACTCACCAGTGCCAATAGTAACAAGCAATAAGGTTCCAAGTATAACTGTCGGTGCA
The DNA here is from genome assembly GCA_030407055.1 of Armillaria mellea. Lineage (NCBI taxonomy): Eukaryota > Fungi > Basidiomycota > Agaricomycetes > Agaricales > Physalacriaceae > Armillaria > Armillaria mellea. The sequence goes on from JAUDZF010000005.1 coordinate 359,406, forward strand.
AGTCTCATCGTCCTTTTCGCTGCTGTCCGCTGTTCAAATTTGGGCGGTGTATACCCTCTAATATGCGCATATTTTGAGGAAATGCCAGTGAGAGGAAGGTCCTATCTCTGGAGAAACCCTGGGTTAGGTCGTTTTCTTTCGGTTTTGGATGCAACAAGAGGCGACAGAGTAAAAACAACTTCAGTTTAATCGGCTTGTACAGAGGTAGCTGCACCCGCATTTAGTGGTATCAAGAAAAGAATAGGTTAATAAAGGAACACACCTAGGACAGCATATATAACAGACGAACTTGAGCTATGAACGTTTGAACTACGGCTAGGTCTGGGGCGGAAAGGACCCGATACCACAAGTAAGAAGGTGGATAAATGGCAGAAGATGAAAACTCACCCGCAATATATGACCCAAATATTCACCCAGCCACGATAACGCCGTTTGAATTTGAGAATACTTTGAAGTAGTGACACCGGGAAAAAAAAGAGCTTCGCGTCCTCGCGAAAAAAAGACGTCTGACCAGCTCTCAAGTCCTTCATCAAATCCTGGCTGTGCCAATGTCCAGCGACATGGACATTAGTGTCGTCTTGCGACATGTCATCCGTAAAAATTGACCTGTTCATCGCATTTCCTGCTTCAGATTAGGCTTTGAGGGCGGCGAATAAGCGCATACAAAACTCGGACGTTGCTAGCCGAATCATCTTCGTTCTACCCTAGTGCTGTCAGCGAGCTCTGAAATAGCAGAAGGGCCACGATTCCAGGAGATGAAATCACGAATAAAACCGAAAGAAAACGAATTTTGGTGGTATTGGAAGGAGAGAAAGGACCGTGCTGTTTGGTTGAGTTTCACCGAGAAGATGCCGTTATAATAATTTCCCGTCCCGGCCGTTCCTTATTGGACCTCGTACCGGTAACAACACCACCACCTTGAACTTCGCGCTCAGCGTCTTCTGATCACCATGGCAGATACAGACGAAGGTAATACATAACAGCTTTCCGTTGCCACGCAAGAAACTTGGTGCAATCATGAAATTTCTGACATTCGGCGAGAGAGATATGGCTCGAAAAGGTAGGCACATGTGACATGTCCGTGGCACAAGGACACGAGAAGAGATGAGAGGCCCGAGAACAGTAGAAATGTCATTACAGGAATTACTCAGAAGCCCAAGAACAATAGAAATGTCACTCAGGCGACCACGCAGAATTCTTTTTGCCCCTCGAAAAGGTAGGTGCATGTGACATGTCCGTGGCACAAGGACGCGAGAAGAGATGAGAGGCCCGAGAACAGTAGAAATGTCATCACAGGAATTATCAATCACCTTATTCAGTAGCTCCGGAGGCAGATGTTTAGTAAGGGGATTGCCGCTATATTGTCACTTGTATCTCACGATTCATAGAGTGCTTGCTGCTTCTACTAGGTTTGTAACAGCTGGATTCCGGATGAGCACCCTCAACTCGTAACATCTCCCCCCCAAAAAAAAACACTCGTAATGTCCTCTGACAGACAAAGACTTCTTAACTTCTCCCACACGCCGACAGTTGCCTTGAACCGCGACGACGATAATATTTTGTTTAAACGTGATTCAGTCATGGCGAAGCGACTAACCTTTTCCCAACGAGCAACACTCTTCCTCGGAGTGTGCCACTTTGGTAAGTGATCATATTGATTCAACCTCGAATCCACTAACGTCTCTTGATTTCAGCGATGCGTCTCCCATGGCGTCTTTGTACCTCGTTTTTCACGCACGAACGCAATAAGAGTTGGCGACAAATCTGTACCTCGGTAGTGATATCCACTTTTCTGAGGTATCGCGAAAGGCTACCTGTCCCAGAGTCCATCACCAACTACGCCTCTTGGACAGCAACGACCGGCCTGGAAGCCAACGTTGAAGAGCTGTGTAATGGTGCTAAACTCTTATGGGTCGGACCAAAACGCCTGGATAAAGTGATGTTGTACTGCCACGGTGAGTTAATTATTCTCATCGCAATCTATGGCAACGGATACATCTACGTGGCTGGCGTTCATCAATGACTGGACCACATCTCGAACTATAGGATGTGACCATGATATCTTTCTTATCTTATGATGTTCACTGTCTCGTTATGACCTGCAAACTTACCAACTGAACTACCTATTCCAGGTGGCGGATACATGATTAGTGTCGGTCCAAACACATTCTCTTGGCTCCGATACATGCAATTAGAGCTCGAGAAGCGCGATATCGACCTCGGTATCGCCGTCGTTGCATACAGTGCGTATAATCATCTCGAGAACTTCCATCAAACATTAATCTCGCCACATCAGATCTCCTTCCCAACGCCGTCTTCCCCAGCCAACTGCGCGAAGCAACGGACGGCCTCAATCACCTTACAGCAGCAGGCGTCCTTCCCGAGAACATAATTCTCGGCGGTGACTCTGCAGGCGGGAACCTCGCGCTGCAGCTGCTCTCCCACATACTCCACCCCATGCCCTCCATCGAGATAGCCCACGCCACACGCCTTCGTGGTTTGCTCCTTGTTTCCCCTTTTGTCGGAGTCCAAAGAACCTCCGAAATGCCCTTACCACAGTTAGAAGCCCTGCACAAGCGCGATTACCTACCGGCTAAGTTCCACCGTGAAGTCTGTCTAACGTTTCTGAAGGACGTCCCCGAGGGTGATATCGCGTACGCAGATGGTTCGGCGGCGCCAGAGGAGTGGTTCAAGTCCTTGGACGAAAGTGTTGGTCATATCCTCGTCACGGCGGGGGAGTGGGATTTCCTGGAAGAGAATACCAGGCTGTTTTATGAGAAACGGTTGAAGCCGTTACATCGAGATGTAAGGTTTGTGGTGGAGAAGGGTGGCGAGCATATTGCCCCGATACTTGACTTTGTCCTGAAGGAGGACGTGGAAAGCGTGTTGACGCCGTTAATAGTTGAGTGGGTGGCAGATGCCTTCAAGGCCCAACCAGCTACCAAGCTTGATAGATTGTAATGATATTTTTGCAACGTAGTCCAAAAATTGCTCGAAGACACCCTCAGTCCGACATCAAAATCATGGCCTGGTCATTCTTTAAGATCGTGAGTCTACCTTCCAGTACTATTATAAATAAATTAAACTATTAAGCGTCGTTCTGATATTTCGTCCCCGGTTTCCCTGTCCATTACACGTAGTGAATATACTTGTCGCCTTGACCACTAGCCGCTGTAGCCTTGATATCGATCTGAAGGCCCTCCGCCTTACAATCCTTCAAGATTCGAATTCCCTCATCTGACAGCATTTTGAACTTCGCACTGAGCGTAACCGCCTTCACCACGGCCTTCGATAGCTTAGTCCGTTTGGGTGACGGATCCCACCGTGCCTTTATCGTCGCTACAAAGGCATCATCCACGAACCCAACCTCCTCGTTCATCGAGTCACTTATCGTCACCTCCGGAACACTCAACATGGGAAGAAAATTGAACTGTGGGGCGCCCTGGTTATTGGGCGTCGACTCTCCCATGCGCATGACGATCTCTTTGAGAACACTGTCGTTATCTCGGATCCAAAGGCTTGAGCTGAACCGCAGCTGTACGAGCCGTGGGGTCATCTCGAGGATGGGCACGACAAACTCGTCGAGAAGCACGTTCGTGATCTTCAAACGATGTAACCAGCAGCGTGAATGTTCGATGAAGGTGTGTAAAGTGGAGAGTGCATCTCGAGGGCAAGTAAATGCTCCCGGGCTAGGAGCGAGCTCAAAGGATCGCAGGGCCGGAAATTCCACGCTCTCCAGGAGTACGTCTTCGCAGGCAGTGAATTCGCGTATTCCTGGGTGAATGATTCGTGGTTGCGTGGGTGCTATCGCCCCGAGTCCCTCTTTCCTGTAATTGGTATTGAATATGAGGAGGGAGGGCGCGGTTCGGACGATGCTGAGGAAATAATCATGAACATCTTGATGGCAGATCTGTCTGTCATCGATGTACACGATCAAGTTGGATGTCTGCAAGCGTAACAGAGGACCATCTCCGAAACCTTTCAGGACTACCTCTCTAAGGTTGGGAGCAACGGATAAGAAATTGAACTCCCTATCATGAGCCTGCGGCCAGATGTCTTCCAGGTAAATGTGACAGCACGTTAAGATGTCTAGCTTGCTGGTGGCTGGGGAGAGTGCTGGTAACATCGTCATTGGAATGGACAGTCGGGCGTCGTCCCAATTGCGTGATCTCTGCAGAAGGAGGTCCAGAACGCCATTCGTAACAACCTCGTCGGCCTCCGTCTCGGAAACGGCGAGATGGAAAACGTAGCCTTCGGACTTGTGGTTGGCCCGGTCGAGCACCGCGTTAAGGATGGATGAATAGTCTCTCTTCACTATTTCGCCCACCTTGGGAGTATGGATGCTCATGCTATTCCAGATACTGGGACAAAAATTGAGAGCGGCGGCTCTCCATGTGCGACAGACCTGGGTCAACGACCAGGGTTCTCTGGTCAAGTCGAAGGCATGGTAGAAGGAGGGGTTTGTCTCAACCGTGTAGAGAAAAATCTCCGTGAGGATCTCGAGGGGAACACGGCGTGCGGGGGAGAGTACGATGTCGTACTGGTATGATATCTCCTGGATTCGAGCGCGCTCGGCTTCTAGCTTGGCGATGGCGGTATTGACTTCGGCGAACGAGGTGCAGACCTCAGCTTGGTGTGCATTGAGAGAGCGGATATCTGAAGAAGAGGGAAGATCGTTGTTCCGTAGAAGGGAAGGCAGGAAAGGAGGTAAAGCGAACTCTTTGTCGCAGTGGTAGATTACCGTGCTCGAGTGGGGCAGGGCACGATTGGAACATTGTTCACACAACGTTGGCATCACGGATTGACTTGGAAAAGAAGGTGCTTAATTAGCAGACGTCGCGAAGCCTCTCCAAGAAAAATTTGCACTCACCTTTACGACGAAGTCTAAGGTCTAATAATGGGGGAACGATGAGAAAGGAAAGACCGCAGTTGTCTGGAAGCGCGAGATATACAGAATACCGTCTCGCTGGAGCGGTAGTCCGAACAGATGGTGGTTGCAGGCAGAGTATCGGAACGGAAGCTGCCTGTGCTTCAGGGGGCTACTACTTGCCGATACGGCAGGGAAATATGATCGAAAGCCTGGACTCATCGTAGTCTCCTAAACTGGCCCGTATGAAGATACGTTCTTTGTTGTATGTTTTGGGGCAGTGGTTCGGCCTCGAGTACCTCGAATGGGACACCTTCCGTTTTGACAAGAGTCGCCGCCATTCTTGACCCCACCACTGCTGTGGGTGTGCATTGCGCAAAGTCATCGATGCAATGACAACAGAATAAACTGATATTCGATTATGACCTTACTTCCTAGCCGCAGTAGTCGGTACTGACCAGTAGCCATCAGCGTCATCATTTTCAGGTATCGGAAGACGAAGTAACAATACTCACCTGTATTCCCCAACTATGGGTAGTGGGCACACTCAAAAGGAACGGATTCAACTCTCATCCGCAAGACGAAGCTACCTGACGAAGTGCAGGCACATCTACGAGTGCGGGTCGGGTCAGGTTATCTGCAACGTCAAAAATACAAAGAATATACTTCTACTATACTCTCCGAAGACAACCTTGTTGAGCAGTGGACCGGGGATAACTGGGAGGACACGGTAGCGAATGAGCGAGACGAGACGAGCACGGGGAGGATCGGACTGTGAGGATAAAATAGAATATATCTACTGTATGTCAGCTAGGTACGGAATGAATAGACATAAGGTACTCACATCTTAGCGGGCGGTAAGTCGCTAAGATGTGTGGCTGTGAAATGTACGAAAGTTGTCTGTATCGGTAACTAATTTAGAGTCCGTACGACTGTTCCTGCAGTCATGGCTCGTACTCTCAACAAACCTAAGACGTCCGTCTGTTCCCCACTCAATGTCGTTGAGACGTTCTCCGGCATAAAAGCTGGTCAAGATGCTGCCAACAAGAACACAGTCAGTAATGAAACCAAAATAGATAAACAGAACATACACACGGGACATACATGGATTCTCTATTAGCCAAACTCTTTTAGCCGACGATGGCATATTCCCTCTAACACTCACCACAGATCCCAAGGAGACCATCTAACCTCTCTTCTCCTTCTCGCCGATTTGACTGAATTCCTGGATGTCATTTTCTAGAGTGCGAATGCCATTGGCATTCCTTGGTATCATGCCCTAGATGTCTGGATATGTATCGAAATGGTTTCTAGAAGCTGTAGTTAGCATTTACTGCATTATAAGGCTGATTTCATGAAAAAAATACATTGGAAGTCAGGACCACGACTCATATGCTCATTTAGTAAACTAGAGGCGGCTCGGATGTGACGTGACAATAACGTTGGGTACCACGGCATGTGGCACGGCACAGCATCGTCCGCCACCCACCTGGAAATCGCCATCATGCTTTGATTGGATCGAGTCCCATATGAGCGGTGCAACACAGCGAACAACAGATCAATGTGCGTCCGACTTCGCAGTCGACGGTTCACAATTAAATGTCCAGCTTCTTGCTTATTCATTTCTGTTAGTACAACGATAACTCAGTCAGACACACGTTGATATGGTGAACGACTGAGGTGCGTTTGAAGTGATCAGCCGTGGTTAACGGCTCGAGTTAGGAGAACTGGGATCTAAATATAGGTAATAAGTCAACTAAATCAATAAACGGCGGTATAGGCTGAATCCTCGACAATTTCATTTTATTTACTCTACTAGCCCTCACTGTACTTCCGAGGTTCCAGCTCATAGTGTCTGATTCTCACCCGCCGCTTTCATGGGACATGACAAAGAAATCGGTAATACAGCTTGAATACAGCTCCGGTCACCCGATTCGTGCGTCGTGCCCAATACCAGATTGCGCAGAGCTCAATTTCATTTAATTATAATCGGAACACGCGACGAAGTTTATATACATATGTCCTTCAGGTACTAGAAAGTGAGTACCGCCGTATATCCTCGTCAAGTGAGGGAACACTGGGCATCAGATTTATCCGGGCTCGTCTGTAGACGTCAAGCCAGGACCAATGAGTTCCGTTTGATGTATCATTGAATGCACGAGTATCCTGGAGCGGGATGTGGATATTCTGAAAGCAACATCAGGTAATGATTCAGAGGCCCGGCTAAACCAGTCTATGTACCGTTACTGCTGTAGAATCTTCGGGGCTGTGGAGTGCGACCCGGACGATGGCAGAAATTGAGTGTCCTCCATGCACTTCCGTTGATTTGTTAGACGTATGTTTAGGTCGGTAATTGAACCTAGTAAAGGTAAATTTCAGGTGAGAAATCCAAGAGGATGACATACATAGCGAGCAGGGAGTTAACGTAAACTATTAATGTATTAGCTAGCCATTTTCTGTGACCAATTCGAGATACCAACGTTTAGAGAGGATGAAATCGATCCCAAGGAAAATCAGAGACTTTGGCCAGACGATGTACTGAAGATATTCGTGAGATTCTGGGACCGGCCCAAGTTGAGAGACAACAGACCGCGAGGAGTGTGAGCAGCGAGCATGCACTGTTGTTGTCATCAGGAATGATGTGTACGAGACTGGGACGAGGACCCACACCTTGTAGCTAAACCAGATACGAGAACAAGCCTCATTAGACGGACGAGTACAGCGGTTGTGCTACCATGATGAAATCAATCAGACTTCGAAGATCATAGCAAGAAAACTACGCACCTAGAGAAATTCATGACTGCTTTGCTCTTGTAAAGGTAATACCACATCATGAAGGCTATGAGAAGGTCTGCTACGACGATCGTAGAGAAAAAGATGTAAACCGGATACTACTTTTATAAATATCGACGATTCAGAGCATTGAAATTCATCACATACACCAGTATGGGTAATGGAGGCGAAATTTGCGGTTAGATAACTGACTGTCGTAGGTCATTCATGTACTACACAGAGTTAGATTTGCTTACATGCCATAGACCATGACTGCATTAGTATGGTCAGTGCGATCAAATTGAGAGAGGTGATAATATCTCACACGTTCCAGCGCCTAGAAGAAACACAATGAAATGGATACTCGACAGAAAAACCAGGTGTAGTTACCAAGCGAAGACGCAACAGCCAAAGACTATTGGATAATAAACAGGAGTAGAATTATCGATTATTGTGAGGCGTGCTTACGACAAACCACGGGAGAGTCTTGTGAAAATGCCGCCCGACTAAGAACAATGTAAGCCCTCGCTATATCACAAGCACCTCAAAATACGAACCTTTGCACAGTCGGATAGCGTACAGCCTAAGAAGTATATTAATCAGGCTTCAGCTGCCTCAGAAAATCGTAGGATTCGTACCCTTCGACGTACACCACAATTAACACCTAGGAGGGATACGGTTGAGATAATCAGTGTCATAGATACTGCCTAAAGGCCCACATTTACAGCTAATTGCAGCTGAGTCATGGAGATCCCATTAGATATCCTTATAGTGGAACCAGTAAAGACAAAACACCTTGAAGCTCCTGTAACCATTCTTCAATGAAATCGATAACCTCCCACTGTACACTGCCGTACCACTCATCATTTTCTAGCTCGGCAGCGATATTCCCATACCAGTCGATCAGATAGCAATATAGGGCATGCGTGCTCAGAGCAACATGAAGAGCATCAAGAACCCTGAAAGGAATGTTGTAATAAATCGCCATCACAGGTAGAATGAACAATGAACAGACCAAAGTAGCGCCACCTGCCTCATAGGCATCAGTATAACACCGACTCCGAACAAATTTAGACAAACAGAATATCGGTAGATACACAGGTCATTGGAGTATCTCTTGTAATAGATGAGTGTCTGTACATTTGTTATACCAAATAAACTAGCGAAAGAATGAATGGAAAAGCGTTGTCGCGAGTACGGAAGGTGACTTACATTGCGGCGATGGTGGCACCAACATAGAGAGCGCCGAGACTGTTCCCAAGGGAGGTAGTAGACTTTGAGAGGTAAAATGCCATGGTGGATATAGAGGAAGCTCAGGGTCATTTATACGCGGGTGAGCGCATCACGGCAGCATAGCTATGCATTGGGGGGTTCTAAATTTCAAGATATTAATATTAGCGTTGATATGTCAGCTCCGATTTTTCCTCACCTCTGACGAAGCATTATCAGAAGGACCTTTAACGAGGGTACGTAAGAGGGGGTACCTTGGGTCTGCTTGGATTGGTTGAGGAGTAGTTAGGAGCATATATACGGCTCAACTTTGACAGCGACGAGAAGGAATCACTCAACGAATAGAGCCGACCCACAGCTTCTCTGTAACTATCGCCGAGGCGTTTTATTTCATCACAATGCCGTCCATGGACATAACCAAGATACAAGATGGGCAGTGTCACAGGATGATATGAATGAGGGTGAAACAATATGCCCAGGATTTGTTTATTTCCCGGGTGTCCAAAATTATATTTGGAGGGGCAAAGGAAGGGGGCGTGCTGCAGCGCCTGGGGCTGTGGCCGAAAGTGGTTACATTACTATCGGAATGGCGCAGTAGCCGTTTCTTTCTACTTACTGCCATGAGTCGCCAGACGCCACCAGTTGATGATTCTACCTTTCTGTGAGGACTGTCTCTCAAATGGAAGGAATGGAATACGTTGGCAGGGAAGGAGATGAGATATCTTGCTGAATCAATGCCGGTTAGGAAACATTCGTTGACAGCTCCCTCCGTAGTTGCCAACAAGTGATTCCACAGCTGGGGCGCCTTCAGCTATGTATAGATATTCCGCCGAGTGTGGACCCTTTCATTGATGCCGTCACTAATGTGATGATGCACTCCATCGACACGATCTGCCGCCGATCACGATTATCTACGAAGCTCTCGGCGCGCGCAAGAGGTATGCCGCTGACTCGGGCCCCTTTGTGATCGGGGATTGTGAGCTCGACCGTATGAGGGAGATGCGGAGAGATGGGCACGATATCAGTATCGAAGTGCACGAGGGGAATAAAGTGCTGGATGTGCTCCAGTGACAAATAGGTCATTGTTAGATCATGTCGTATTATTTGTATACATGAGATCATTATAATCGGTTGCGTTTCGCTAGGATCCGCTATGGCTCTGCTGCTGGATGGATGGATGGATGGATGCTGCACTCAACGAGGACTGGTCAATGGAAATCGAACTCCCAGCCACGAACTGCAAGCAAATTGTGAACCTGAAAACATGGAGATGCATGAGAATGGCTCTGGCTCGGGGGACATCCCCACGGCGGTTCTTTCTAATCAATTAGTCCGTTTTTCATTGTCCTGTGTGTTATATCTCAGCGTGATATACTCTCGCCAAGATTTCAGGACCTTCTTACCTTCTCAAATCGGTTCGCTCGTGGGCGCTCATCGACATCACCATGCTTTACACCCTTGAGGGCTTCAATACAGCCCATCAATTTCATGTACTTCGCTGGGGACGACGAAATCCCTTTCCCCCGTGCACCAACGAATTCCTCCAGCTTCGCCTTTCCATCCAACCCGGTCTGATATTCCGCCATATACGCATTCAATGTCTTGTCTTTCAATCCAGAGAGTTCTTTATGTGGAAGAACACCGAGCAGTGTTTGAGCCCGTCCATTCGCCGTTAATTTCTCAGGGTTAACGAAGTAGCGGTAAGGCTGGGAGATGAATTCCACCCGAGGGTGAGTAGGAGAAGCTGTGGTACCAGGATGGGAGAGATCGAGGCCGATGCGAGGTGATTTGTATATGTGGGGTCTGGCATTGGCGATTGGAGCTGGACAGAGGAACATGTGTGTTTGGCTTTCGCCTACAAGTGAACTTTTGAAGGCGTTGATATCATTCCCCCAGTGATCCTGGACAAGGTCCGAGATCCGCTCTGCTCCACTGTGCAGTAGAATGTGATCCACTAGGAGAGATGGACCCGAGATGATTTTGCCTGAATTCAAGTCGCGGAGGGTGCGTAAAAGCACGCCGCCGTATGCTTCTTTCTTGTCAGGCTGCGAACTGGAAGCAAAGTACGGTGATTTGGTAGGGGCAATACCACTTATGGTGAGATCTAAACCCTTGCGTGTCCCGCCTCTATATCCAGAGGTGCTAATTAGAGTTTGCGTAGAATCATCAGACCGTCTAGGAGTGCGGTGAAAATACCTGGACATATCAGTTCTTGGGTAGGTAATGACATCAGATAGTGTTTCCTACCATTGGCCTGCCGTCCTTTGCTCTTGACTTCCGTGAGTAAATGGGTCCCGGTGGCACGCTGAATCCCAGAAATAACACTCCATCTCCATGATTTGAAGCTTGGTTTCTATGAAGTCGGGCACTGTGTCTGGTCCCGTACGCGTCTGCACCACAATGAGAAAATCATGGAGTAGCGCTGAGCCAATATCATCGAAACGTTGTCGGATAGACGATGGCTCCAGAAGATCAGAGAAATCAAGAAGACGCTGAAGGGCTTGCAGGCTCTTCTCATCAGAGTGTTGCTTTTCCCTTTTCGCGAGCTTGTGAGCGTCCGGTAATCCTGGAGACATCTTCCTCTTGCATCTGTCCGTCATTTTGACCTCGCTTCAATAGGCCAGTTGACGAACAGATAATGCCACAGTGTCAAGGCTGAACTCCGTCATCTTAACGGTCCGTCGGGGCCGAACAAAATGTGTTGCCAAGCGCAACCAAACATCTTCGGCAAATTTCGTATTTCTGGATGTTTGGTCCTTACCAAGTACTACCAACTCCTGTAGCGAACGTGCTAATGCTGTATTTTCCCTTCTGCCCCGTTCACGGATTTTCTCCTAGGTTAGTCTCATGCAAATGTTGGTATTTTCTACTTGCGAGTTCTTCAAAGTATGTTATCACATCGAAAATTTCATTTCCATGACCTTGACGTGCAGTGGTAGCCATAAAGCGTGTTGTCAGAATGGGCAGGGCAACGCCAACACCATTATTGGTGAGCAAGCTCAATTCTGTGGCTGTTTTGTTTCCTCACTGCACATATATGCATTCCAGGACAGGATATACTTGGGTCGTGTCCCAGACTCTCCCAGCGTAACGTCCAATCGTATTTGCGCATACGTTCCGGGACTACGGGCGAAGATACCACCGCTTCTGCAGGAGATAATTGTCGACGATGCCAATGATGCTGATGACCAATGGATGACATTCAGCGTGACCTATATAGTGTCTCATTGCGGAAACTATGGTCCCCCGAGCTTGTGTCTAATACGGCTGTCATGTCAACATTACACATGGTGGAACGAGATAAAGGCTGATCCACAGTGCTCTGAGATATGTGCCAAACCGGTGAAGTAATGTCGAAAGTACTCTGGTAACGGCACTACTTTTGGTCAAGAGATATCTACTCACATTGCTCTGGATTTCGTATTCAAGGCATCGGGTAGACAAGCGCTGATGAAGGAGTGGTCCTTGAGTGCATATGAAGACGACAATACTTTCTCTGGATCTCATTAGGGCAGTGAGTACGTTTATGACCGTCATACTCAACTTGAGACCATTTACATCATGAAGGTTATTCGACAAGGCTCCTTCGTCGACAAAATGCGCAAATTGAGCTGGACAGAACCTGACTTTTTCTCGTCCTCTGGCGATGAAGTAGTCCTCAAGCACTACATGACCCGTTGTCACTGTAAGCAGGGCTTGCCCTCTTGTGCTTCTTCCTCACTATCCTCGACTTACTATCTTGAAAAGGCGTTGGCGGTTGTGGTGAGGTGCTGGATGTGGCGGGGAAGTAGCGCAGCCCGTGGTAGTAACGGGGATGGCGGCAGTGGTGGTGACGGTGGTGAAGGAGGAGATGGTGAAATGAGGAGGAGGGGCAAGTGGATGCGGTAGAGGTGGGGACTGCGGTGGTGGTGGTGGTGATTAGAATTTCGCAGGTGCCCGTTAGGTATTGCTCTCAAGATAATCTAGGAAATTCGAATGAAAACACGTTTCCCATATTTTTTCCCGAAGCGTCTTTGAAATACCGTTCCATGTCGCTATAATGCCTCAATCTTAGTAATCACCGTTTTCGGATTCGCTCGCCTTCCTCCGTTGATTCTTCTTTCCTTTCCTGCGTTGACTGCGTCGTTTCTATCTCATTCCTAGAATGCATGACTACAAAGGAGTCTTGAGCCTCGAAGGATATTGGCTCCGGTCAACCAAAAAGTTTGGGCAAAAATGCCTCATATCCCGACTGCATCGTCAACAACGGGCTGGAGATCGACAAGAAATAGGAATCTGACCTTGGGAGCAGCGTTTGGCACAGAACTGGTGCGTTTCTCTTCCTGTGGATGATATTCAGAGACTGAGGCGGTAGTAGCTTGGAGAACACGGAAGAGCTGCTCGAGAACCATGCGCATATACCCAGGTCTAGAGCAAATCCACCTTGTTCGTCGAAGGATCAGGAGCAAGATCCTTGGGTCGGAAATCGGGCTTCTTGCTAAAGGATTGAAAAACATCCTATGAAGAGGATCTCGTTGGCGAGATATTGTCCCGATGCCTTGTCCTTGCCATTCTGCGCTACATTCGTCATCGCTCTTCCCCCCCATACTCAAAACCGTGATGGTCTCGATAACTTCCGTGACAGAGTTCTTTGTTCGCGGCCGCGTCTATGTATCACTTTCCAAAAAAAAAATAGCGTCTCTAACAATATTTGCGGTTTTTTTCAGCCTGTTCCAAATCCCTGTCGAAGGACTCGGTCAACCGCATCACGGAAATTTCATTGGCGCAAAGGAAAAGTGGAGACGGTTGTCGCAGATTATCTCTGATATAGCGAAGGTGTGTCTGTACTCGTATGCACGTTATCTACGCACTGTGCTGACAAGGACATTCAGACATGCCGCCAACGCCTCGATGCGATGCTGTATGGGATACAGCAGGAATTAAAATTCGAGCCTGGCAGTACGTGAATAGGGCCTTTTCCCTCGTTTCCCTCCCATGTCAATTGTTCTTCGTCGCTGTCGTATTCTCTTTGGGAGCAGCTCAAAATCACCACTGCACCGTGGTAGACTCTTCCTTGCTTCTCCTAGCACCGATTCTTAGTGGTTACCAGAAACTATGGGAAGTCCACCGGTAATGACGACTCTGAGCTAGAAGGTCCTGATTGTACTACAACACGCCAACGCTCAGTGAACAGAGTTTTTTATAGTGCTACTTATGCCTATACTAACTTGTTTTTTTTTATTAAAAAAAAAACTCCTGCTAGCAAAGGTTCGGTCAGAAAAGGTAAATATATACCTCTGTCAGCAAGTTCTTGTTATTCATGCGATCCCTATAGGATATGAAGGACCGGGACCCTCCATCTTGCGAGGGCATATATCCGAGTTCCGTCCGTAGTTGGACCATTCCATTTTTGTATGCCGGAAGATGCCGCAGTTCATTCGCAACCACCAGTTGGCAGTGATCATCGTCGACCACCTCCTCCATCCGCTCGATATTGATCAATCTTGGCATTTCATTTGACTCTTACTGCCGCCAACACTGCACCTATGCCTCACCGTGTCGAGAAAACCGATAGTGAAATCTTACCTCTTCCTCGGAAGGGCATGGTTAAACAGCAGCCAAGCTCCAACACGCCGTTCAAGATATTCATTGGTGATCGTCTCGTCCCCGAGCCATTTGTGACAATCCCTCAGCTAAAGGGTCATTTGGCTCTTTTGCATTGTTTTGCCGAGCTCAAGGACAAGGTCGAGACCATGACCAAAGCGGAGCAAGCAGGTTATCCCCAGATCCCCGCTGACAAGGACCCTCGCTGGAATTGGTTTGTCGCGCTATCCGTTGAGAGGTGAGGATGCTATCTAGTGATGTGAGGCATAGCTGATCGTGTTTGTCAGATTCGAGAAATGGTGCATAGCGAAGACCAGTATAGACCGGGATACGCACGAGGACTTTGCTGTTCGATATCTTCCTCCGATAGACGTCTTAATGGTGCATCTCCCTTTGCGTTCGGCCTTTGAGCCCTCTAATGACTGTTCTGCAGGTCTGGCATGCATATCAGCTAAACCCTGCGTATGAAACTGGACACCTTCAATCGTTGAACATTCTCTGACTGTTATTCCAGCCGTTACCTTGATGATTGCTTCCGAGTCAAAGGTCTTGGAGACCAAGGAAGCTGGTTTGAGATCATGGTGCGCTTTCATCAAAGACCAGGTTTCCAGCGAGTTAAAATGCATGACGTAGGACCGAGTTTCTTTGGCATACACCAACGACCACATGTTAACCGAGAGGTCCCGCAATTGGACTCGACTAACGGGGCTTCCTTTCGACCCCTTTGAGTGCGCGAAGGAAATGACCAGTCGAGCCGTCGAATGTCCCAAGTGTTTCGATAGACTTTCCGTTCGTAAGTGTCTGCCCCACATCCTTTCCAAACCCTTAAGTGATCTTCTGTAGCACTGCTTGCCGACAATGATAAAGGATACCTACAACAGAACTTCAAGTTTACCTGCCGCAAATGCAGCCATGTCGTCACGAAAATGACATTGGCTGTTCACAAGCTCGTGACTGATCTTGTGATCAGTGATGCGACAATATCGTAAGTCTTTGTTGCACGTTATTGTGCTGAAAACCGTCTAATATTGCGTAGACAGACTCTTCATTATGGTGCTGCGGCTCTTTGTGATCCTATCCGTGCCAATCAAGTCAAAGCGGCAGTGCTGCGGTCAGATGTTTTCATCCCTAAAAGGGACAACCTATCTCCCCAGGAATGGGCAGTAGATATCCAAGAAGCTGTAGAGTACGACATGGCAAAGCTCAAGCAACATATGGGATGTATATATGAAAGACGGAGGATCTAAACTGTACGCGAGAATCTTTCACCCTTTGGAATGCCAATACTGAACCGAAACAGGCTGAACAAGATCGTGAGCGCATACGTAGATGATAAGATGTTCTCACTGGATCTCGTTGGCGCTGTGAGTACCTGTTTTGAGGGTGTTTCTCGTACCGTTCTAAGTCCCACCCTAGGTCGTACGTCAAGGTTCGTTCACCGCCAAGATGCGCAAATTTGGATGGTCCGAACCGAACTTTTTCGCTAGACCTGGGGACGAGGTCGCATTGAACCACTGTATTGTGAGATATCATGCGTACGTTCTCCATATATCTATATTTATAAATCTAATACGCGATTTATAGGTTCCTCAACCTGATGTCAAGGAAGCCAAAGGACTTCTTTGTACCTACGCTAGATATCGATCTCGCCTGGCACACTCACCAACTTCTGCCAAGCTATAACAACGATTGCATCAGCTACCTACATCGCTCAATTGACCATGACGACAACGTCAAAGAGAACTTGCTCTCCAGCGCATTTGATAAGACTTGTTTGGCATGGGAGGTACATTAAAGTTCATTAATCGATGCGAACTCAAGTTAACATCTTCTCATTCTAGAAACTCTACAATATCCGGTACACACCCTGCGGGTGTTCAGCATCCGGCACTAGTATCGGAGAAAAACTGAGCGGGCAGCCGCTACATTACCTCATCCCGCCTGATGATCAACGGGACCTGCTCGTTGCAAGTGCGCAAGCTCAGGGAAAGGAGGAAGAGGGGTGGCGGGCTGATCTGCCCTTACTAGCTCCTGTCCCGTTGTACATTGCGCAAGGTACGAGCGGATGCGGCAGTAAGTCGCTATTTTGTTTCAAGGATCAAGTCTTGACGACTCTTCAGGTGGATGTGGTGGAGGCTGCGGTGGTGGGTGTGGTGGTGGATGTGGTAGCCGTGTTAGCTCGTGCGGCGGGGGTTGTGGTGGGGGCTGCGGAGGCGGAGGAGGTTGTGGTGGAGGTTGTGGAGGAGGCGGCGGCGGCGATTAGGCCCCAAATTCACGTCTGCGTTTGAGCTGACGATTTCAAAAAGCGTGTATTTCGGTGCCGTTTTCATTTGACTTTGTTTACGATTGTTATGAAACTGATACTATCGTTACTTACCCTGAATGTTATTTTGTCTGCAGCAAATCGATACGGAAATGATGAACCTCAGATGAACGGTTCGAATGACAGCAGGTTTCCATCTTTATACCGCCTTTCGATTCTAGTGGTTGTAATTTTTGTCGTAGATGCTGAATATTACAAGCATCCGTCTACGAAACACTTTGGTGCGTTATACTGCACTTCTTCACACATAGCCTTCTAAGTTCTCTCAAGTAGTTCTCTCGATTCGCTGCGATATCGTGGGGGATTTCAAATACCACATGTCTCTGCGGCGATTTTAATTATAACCTGAGATATAGGGTGAACGCCGTCATGATAACTATCGTTACGGTTACAGGTACTCCCAAAGACTCCCAAGGGCCAAGAAGCAGGATAAGCGATACCAATAGTTGCCGACACGCGGTTAGGCCGTTCGCGTCCAAGTCCCTATTTTTCGACGGGCCCAGATGCCGTTGCAGCTCAGATCAATTTAATTCGTTTTCTTTATACCGCCGCGTCGATCACGATCACTCTCCTTTCGTGGATCTTGCTTTACATATGGAAACGCCCGGTTCTTTCCAGACGGTGCGAAAATCTTCATAACGCCCTGCGCGTGCCTCTGACCCTCCCTTATCCCTTCCTCCACGATGAAAAATGCCGCAGAGATCGCGTGAGTGTCATACTCTTTGCTGCTTCGCGTCGCTTTCTCACCCTTGGCAGGCATGGACCCATGATCATTGGTCTCTACGTCAATATCATCCTTCTAGGCGTCATTGCGACCCAAATGTACATGTATCTGAACGCGTACAGGAAGTAAGCTGTTGATTATCAATGGCTTCTTATTCAGATGATGACCGGACCACTACAGAGATCGATTATGGATGAAAATCTTCGTGAGTAGTTCAACTTGACGACACCTTTCATTTTTCATTGACCATACCAATAGGTTGTCGTCCTGTTCATCGCAAATGTAGCAAACACGGCTTTCTTATGCAAATTCCTATATACCTCTCTCATCCTCAATTTCGGTAAGTCCGTCGTCTAGACCGGGATATAAAGAGCATTATCAAATTGGCCTCAGGCGACGATGCGTATCTTTCTAGAGCAGACTGGGGTATGTTCTTCATATTTACACGCGACTATGCTAGTACTGATAAACCACAGTTTTCGCTACAGGTACGGGATCAATCATGTCTATGTACCATGCCATTCAGCCGCCTTTCGTATTGATGTACAGATCCTGCGCTTACGGTCGGTTCCTCCCCTTGCTTCCGCCCTTTAATCCTCCTGAACCATTGAACAGGGCATCATTGCGGGGATGGTCCAGCTATTCTTTGCATGGAGAGTCAAGGTCCTCACCAACAACCTCTGGCTTGTCTCAATTGTGGCAGTCTGCGCCCTGGCTGGAACTGGTATATTTAATGTTTGCTACTATCACTCTCAGTCTCACTCCTTACCTCATTTCCTCTAGGCGCCGCCATTGCCACTTCATTCGAAGTAGGAAACACTCCCGAGTTTGTAAAATTCCAAAACTTCAAAGTCGTCGTCATTATCTGGCTAGCGGCCGAGTGTGTCTCTGACATCCTAATCTCCGGAATTCTTGTCTGGCAACTGTGCGTACACTCTTCTCTCCAGTTTGGAACAACATCAGACTCACGAGCTTCAGGGCAAGTTTCTGATGGTCAAACTCCGCGCATCGAACATTCACCGTTCAACAGAAAAGACGCAAGACTGGCTTTCAGAGCACCGATGAACTCGTTGATCGAATAATCCGACGTGAGTAATACCATATTATTAAGTCAATGGCGTTATAACGAAAGCTGTTGTGTTTACAGTGACCGTTCAAACCGGTCTTATCACATCTATCTGTGCCATTATAGATCTGGCGCTCTTCCTTTCAGACGTCAGTACTCGTGTTATAGTTGACAATAGTGCGCGCCTCTGACATATTCCCGTCATCATCGTAGCCTACTGGAACGTGAGTGTCTTTGATGTCGCCTGCTTCGCCCAAAGGAGATTTACATCTGCCTAATACACTTATATAGGCATCTCATCTTCAATTTCCCCCTGTCCAAGCTCTATACAAACACGATGATGAGCACATTGAACTCCCGACGGGGATGGGATTTCAGTGACCAAGAATCTACTTCACATACCCACACCACCAGCGGTATTGTTGGAGAGCGAGGGAAAAAGGTTTGTCTTAGCCCATCGGGGGGCAGCCATATTGATACCATTCCAGAAACGCATCTTTCGCTTAGACACCAGTCAAACGACCCGTCCGCAAGTTTTCGTCGACGTTGAACAGCATGTCGAACAGCATGAAATGCACACAAGAAATCTTACTGAAAGACACCTCCACGCTAACGATGACTACGATGTCAAGTCTGCTTCACCTGACGACTCTCTGACAGCTGCAACCCTGCCAAGGACGCCTTGGGAGAAGTAAAGGCGGCAAGAGCACGCCGACTTTCTGTCCTTTTTCTTATTGCAGTCGGGCATTTCGTAGAGAATCAAGGATATGATAACCTTAGAACAAATTACTCCAGCAAAATGGGACATGTAAGTTACGTCAAGAATAAAGGAAGTAGTAAAAGGATTATACGAGTATAACATAACATATCTAAAAATCCCAGCGTCAGGGACATGCGGATCCATGAAGGACGACATAGAATAGTGTCGATAGCAGTAGTGGGTTAGCCAACGTTGGCGATGGAGGTGAGTGAAGTGAAACGGCCAAAGCCAAACCAAGATAGCGGTGAAGGCCCTGAGGATCGCGAAACAATGTCGATAGCAATTACAACGAAAACAAGGGTGACGAGAAAACCAAACAACCAAAAAAAGTGAAATTGAAAGCTATGCGGGATGGGGGCGAAAGGCGGCGGTAGCCCGATCAGGGTGTTCTCGGGTTGAATATCAGTTTGCACTCATTCGCTGAGGGAAATATCACCTGTAGTCACAGGATAAGTACACATACGTGAAAAAGTAGTCGAAGTTACTCACGAAACTATCTTTGATCTCCATACTTCTCTCGTTTGTTTCCGGTGGGGCAACAATGTTGAAGTTCCTCACAATGGCGGCCACAACTACCCTCATCATTGCGTGCGCCAGGTTCTGACCCCCGCACATCCTGGCTCCAGTCCCAAACGGCATCAGGTGCTGTGTCATCAACGCTAATGAATCAGGTGAAGCATCCAGCCAACGATCAGGAAGGAAAGTTTCAGGCGAGGGAAAGACGGCCGAATTACGATGCATTGTCCAAGCTTGTGTAGCGACTACCGTTCCTGGGGGGAGCGCGAAACCCATGAGATCAAATGCCTCATGTCCGAACTTAGAAGACGTAGACGCCGGAACCACACGCTCAAGAAGACTCGGGGCAGCGGAGTACACTCTCAGTCCTGTAATCACCATGTCAGCAGAAGAGCAAAGGGTATTTGGGTGCACTTGCCTTCCTTGATGAAAGCGTTCAGGTAAGGCAGGCCGTGGAGAACAGTCATATCCGGAATGGTTCGCGCATTAGGCATAATCTCGTCGAGCTCGGCCTGGAGTTTCTTCATGATATCCGGACGACGACTAAGCTCCCAAAGGAAATATGAAATGGTCGTAGATGTCGTGTCGGATCCTGCAATCCTAATCATGGAGTCAGATACGCTTCACAAGTGTAGAATGAATAAGCATACATGTGACCCATGCACTCCGAGATGATGTCGATATCAGGCATAGATTTGTTAGTTGAAGCATAGCGGTAGTTCAGAAGCCGGTGCAGCATGGGCACCTTCTCCGATTCTTCTAGCTTCCCCGCATTCATCTGCGCACGCATCTGGTACACACGCTCACTGACAAACTGGAATGATGAAAATGAGATCGTTGGTTACATGAAAGCAAGGAATCTTCGCACCTCAGCCATGATCTTATCAGAGTCACAGAGTAGACGCCATCGAGCGTTGGGGACCTTACAGATTAGATTCCAGGCCCAGGCGGGAACGACGCTTCGCTATCGCTCAAAGTTAGGGGCGGGAAGAAGGAGCGGGAGGTTACACATACCAAGATACCACGCTTCGGAAAGTCGTTGATGGCGGTGGAAAGGGGATCTTCGGTATTCATAGACCACTTATGGACTGCACCAAGGCGATAGCCATAGGACGTCGATACAACAACGTCCACCATGAGGTTGCGGAACAACGAAAGGCACTCGAGTGACGTTTTTCCGCTCATCCCATCCAAAGCCTGTGGAGAATCAGCGCGCGTAGGAACTACGACCAGTCAAAAACATACATTGACCAACTCCAAAGTTGGATCGTGCATCTCGGCTTGAAATTTTGATAGGTTGGATGGCATATAGTGCGGGGCGTATCCTTTTCGTCGAACAGAGTGAGAAGCGTGGTCGAGGGTGGTCATCCTGGTTTGAAATCAGCATGTAGCCGCATATATGCGCCAAAATACGTACGCGTGGTCGTTTTCATTGCTAGAAAATATAAATTCCCGTCATTTAGCGCAAACGACGCGAAGAATGGTGGCATACGTGAGAAGACTCTTGTAGTATGGGCTCTTGTCGAACTTGTGGACAGAGTAGACGCTTCGCATAGTAGAGAGATCGTTGAAGACGACCTTGTTGGGTCCAACGCGAACCACAGGGCCGTACTTTTCGAAGAGAGACTGGATTGTCTGGCATTGCTCGAGACGCACGACGTGGAAAGTGAGCCAGATGTCGGAAATCGCCGCGTACCAGGGACCAGGGATAGCGCTCAGGGGAGACAAAAATGCGTTGTAAATAGCGTAAAGGGCGATGTACGCGATGAATAGGGAGACGGCGGCAAACGCGAAGCTGGAAATAAGGTCAACGACGGTAATCTGGGGGAAGGAGAACATCGCGACGGATTTGCGGCGGGGGGTGACCGGGGAAGATGGGAAAAGGGAAGAAAGAAAGGTGGGTATCGGAAAACATGCCCTCCGCCCTTTTATACACTGGCTCGTGCTGACAAACAACCAATCTCATGTCGCGGACGAGAGGGAGGTCAATGACTTACTATTTTGAAACTCCGCCTATCCCCCTTTCTTGGTTATCGCGATTCCTCTTTGGGACGTCATCCGGCGTTTAAAGCCACGACAATTACAGGTTATTGACCGGGAGCTGTCCTCGTCCCAGCACTCACTGTATTTGACAAGAGTCAATGTATATGACGATAACCTCGCATTTTATGCTGCCCAGTCGCACTCAAGAGCCTCTGCTTGACGGGTTTTTTTCCCCTCCATGCTCTACATCCGTTGATGCAAACCAGAAGCCCGAGCTGCCTCACTTTCTCCCCCGAATGGCCGAGCCACCAAAATGGGTATTCTATTTCCAATGCATATTATCGCGCATACATAATATTCAATATGCCCTTCAACGAGGCGCTCAACGCAAGATTCGGAGCTCTCATCAAGAATCAGGATCAGCATTAACTATCGTTGAACAACCTCATGTCCAGAACACCATTGCGAATGCCAGCCGTAGTTGTCGTAGAATTTCCCAGCTCCCCCATCTAGTGCGACGGCTGTAGGTCATTTTCCTGACAGACTGTAGTTTCACGCCAGTTTCATTCGGATGCGATGGATAGGTCGCGAATAGTCGAAAAGCAGCATTTTGGCGCTCTCCCGATTTCATCCTGTTCATCTAAGTCTCGCTTCAAGATCCTATGTCCGAGATTTTCGGTTTCATTATGAAATTGACTGTGACTATGTGAAGCATCGAGGCAATATGCAGAATCAAGAGCGAATCCCCAAGTCGACAAGATTCCGACAGCTTAGATCTGGATGCAATGGGCCTCGACATTAAAGTTAAAGCTTAATCATATTACCGCTTCCTCTATCATTCGACCGTGACACCTCATTCCAGTTACTTACTACGTATGTGCCTTGGTCGAATACTAATAGCACGGACGGGTCAATATATAAGGCTAGGCCGATGTGACATGTACTGTCCGAAGACTCTGATGCGTCCGATCTTGTTCGTGCCTCGTAATGTATAGCTGCACCCTTGGCAGGTGACGAACGCGCCGGACAAAAGGCAGAGGCAAACGGCTAGAATCAAGACATTTTGAGGCATTCTTTCGACCAGAGCAAATCTGTCGGCTTTACCATTAAATTTAGGGAATTTCGACACATCTTGCTTTGATTGAAAGTCTGTGTCAAAGTTTTATATACTAGTCATCCATTTCTTGGATATTCCGTTGCCGAAATAGGCCCCCGCCAGTGTATGGCACTCGAGTGGTAAACCAACAGAATCTCGTGTGGTCAAACAGACTGGGACATGGGTGGAATGTCGACACACTTGTTGCGGTCAAAATCAAAAATGTTCTCCTTTTCAAGTCGACAGGCGCTGTGCTAGTACCAGGATTGACAGCAGAATGCATGCGCTATTAAATGGATGTTCGCTGCTAGTTTTTTTGTTAAAAAATGGCCGAGCAAAGCGGTTCCCCTGGGACCATTAGTCCCAAGGCTAGCCTAACATGGCGATAGGATGTGCACTCTAGCCGCGCGGACCTCCCGACGACCGAAAAGTAGGAATCTCTGGACTGATATCCGCAACGACTCCACCATGCGTCCATAAGGCCAGAGGGAAGGACGGGCGAGCGATGATCAAAGCCTGCCATGAAGCCAAGCATGGATATTCTTCCGGAGCAACACCCACAACACCTCCACATACAGCTGTTACATGCGCACGGCACGAGGATGAGCATCGTGATCCTTCTTCCGAGAGCTATATGCTCATTGCATAATAGTGCACGACGAGAACCGATCCTGGCCGAGCCGGGATTGGTACTAGTACGTATTGTTAGCCGTCAGACATGCGAACCATGATATGCTGTTCTTCACACCAATCAGAGCCAATAATCATGGACTTGCGAGAGATAGTACGTCAAGTGGATAAGATATTTGGGTTATCGCAGCACAGTAGCCTTTAAGATATTTGGTCGTCAATTGCAATATCAAGCACTCTCTGATGAAGCGATCGGTCGCTGGTTAATGCGACATTTATCCTGAGAACGTGTTCGATATGCCAATCCAAACCTCAACTGAAGAAGAGCAGTGGGTGCACGATTTATGCACGATGATCATCGCTGCAGGAGCAGCAGTGAGAAGCTCGGCTGCTCTGGAGTATCCGTTCAAGAAAGTGAGGACCAGCGTATATTTCAGCATGTGAGCACGCCGGATTCCATTAACAGAGACTTCAGGCAGATGAGCCCGTCGACATCGTAGATCGTTGTGGACGATAATATAATCGATAAAACGTTGTCAAGATAAACGTTGACCGTATTTAACACAGCCACTGCTTACAAACCAAACGCCAAGTCACTGAAATAGCTTTGTCTCATCAACCATGATAATCGGATTTGGACGTTCTGAGCTGGTCGTTCATCAACATGATGACCCGGCTGTTTCTCATCGTGGATGTAAAATGTCTTGCACATATCCATCTGTTGGGAATAGACGTTGGCAGACACAAAGGACGTGACGGGGATGGCTCGGACAAACGTATATTCGTGGACTGATACGTCGTGGTGATGGTACGAAGCCAAGAAACGGTAACGATCAGTACGGAAATCAAAATAAGGTAAAACAAAAAACGGCAAAGCCGTCAGCCCTGTGGCTCTGAAATCCTATATCCTCAACACCATCGCCGCTGCTGCAAAAGGGATATATCCGTACTATCCGATTCACCCAGCAAAGTGCCGTTAATACGGGCATTTCAGGCCGCCCCAGAACAGTATCGAATCAAAGCAATAAACACCGTGGAAAGGATTGATAGTCATCGATGTCATGAGGCTCAAAACTTTCCTAATGCTTCGTGTATCTTTCGCAGTGGATTCGATGGAATTTTATGGGGGTCCAGTCCAATGAAGAGATGAGGTCAGTTCCGAGTTTCATGTGGACTTCTTCGTGTCATTGTCTGTTATATAAACAGTCTTACAGATCCCGAACCGGTGATTTCTGTTGTGGAAACGAACAAAATCTCTCACCGCCACACCCGCAATCAGGGATTAAGGATACAAAAGTCTGAAAACAAGATCAACCCTCTTAACCGCGTTTCCTCCTGTACAAAGGCATGAAAACCTCCATACTCGTTATATCCTTGTCTCATATTCTCTCCTCACATGCTCTCTATGCTCCGTTACGCGAATACGCGGGGCAGAGCTTCTTTTCTGGGTGGGACTTCCCAGGCAATTTCGATAATACCACTTGGGGTGCGTGCCTTCTTCTCTTGCGTACACCAGCCTAACGTAGTGAGTTTAGGAAACGTTACATTTGTCGATCAGGCTACTGGGTCTGCGAAAAACCTAGCCTACGTCAACGACGCTGGTAACGCCATCTTAAGGGTAGACAATTCCACCGATGTCACTGGTACTGGACTTGTTTATCGCGACTCGGTAGGTTCACTAGTTGTGGAAGTGATATGTTGCTGATGCACCAATGTAGGTCAAGTTAATGTCTCAGGATCTTTATCCATTGGGAAGCCTCGTTACAATAGACATTGTTCATATGCCATATGGATGTTCGGCACGTTATAAAAGTCTTTTCCTTCTCGTTCTGACCTAATATCCATGAGCAGGTTTGGCCCTCGTTCTGGACTTTCGGAGGCACCGACTTGGAGTGGCCTATGTACGGGGAGATCGACATCATCGAAGGTGTTAATCTTATGACCAACAATCAAATGGCGCTACATCACAACGATTCATCCTGTGTACAACCCGCAAACCCTGGACAGAGTGGACAAACACTCAATGGTGATTGCAGCAACGGAGCAGGGAGCGTTGGATGTCGCGTCACTGAGACTAAGCCGAACAGTTTTGGGGAGAGCTTTTCCCAGAACGGCGGTGGTGCGTTCGCATTGCAATTCGACGTGTCTGGAGCGTACATTTGGTTTTGGCCGGTACGTGTGCTTCCCCGTATGTATGAAATGGCGTCTGATCCTTTTATACAAAGAGACAAAATATACCCAAGTCCCTCACTTCGGCCACATCGACGTCGAACATGGATACCTCGGATTGGGGCGTACCATCGGCATCATTTCCATCTAGCGGATGCGATCTTGAGAAGTTGTTCAAGCCGCAGAAGCTAATTCTCGATATTACACTTTGCGGAGATTGGTACGAAAATCTTTCATCGCCAGATAACCTTGCTCACAATTTCATAAATAGGGCTGGCGTACCTAGCATATTCAATGCCCAGTGTTCCGGAAACTGCGTACGTGGAGTCTTTCGTTTCAGATTTCCTGGCGAATAATCTCCCTGTAGGTGCAAGATTATGTCATGGGTCCAGGAAGCCCGCAGTACGACAATGCATGGTTCGAGATATCGTATCTTAGAACGTATATTGCTATTGCCGGCAATGCTACGTCTTCGAGCAGTGGGGCAGTAGAGACCGCTACTGGAACGACGACACGTGTGGTGACGGGTACTTCTGGGGGAGCAGCAGCATCTGCATCTACAACCTCTTCCACGTCCTCAGCTGGACACTCTTATTCCGCCATATCTTGGATTTCCGCAGGGTGTTTGCTACTGGGTCTCGTCTCGCTAGGTTTGTAGGGGTATAGTTCCTTCGGTCTTTGACTGTCTTTTGATATGATTATACCCCTTGTATACACTTGATAGACAACAGATACCTTGTATCGCTCTAATGACCGTTCTCGAGTCTATTCCCCGCTTGAAACATGCTGTCTCCTCTTCATTCACCACCACAATCGCCGGATTGTTCAGGATCAGAATATGCCTTGACGCTGAGCATGTCGTTTTCACCCAATGCGTTCGTGTGTATGTGTTAAATCCACTTCTTCTTTATAAGTCACTTCTCTTGCATTGCTGGTCAGTTATCGTTTGCCTCTCCTCTTACTGGCTTTGCCTTATCGTCTTTGACAGAAGAACTTTGCGCACACCTTAACAACTCGAATCTGAAGCCCAAGTTCCCACGCAGCATTTTACTGACCAAAGTGAAGTTCCCAATGAATGCGACACCAAGCCAGCGTCGGCATACATGAAGCTGAGGTCTCTCGCAAATGACGACGATCTCATACCGCTATCCGATACTGACACAGGGCGTCAATACATGGTTTGTGAAAGCTCCATGAGAAACTTATGCTAACTTTAGATCGAATTACGGTGTTCGTTGGTCCCGGTCCAATTAACAATTCCTCCGTATCTATCCCCAAGCGACTCGTGAACCTGCAGCGGACGCTGCTTTGCCGTCCTGTGAATGGGTGTTTTGTTTTGGTTGAGCGAAACAAGGCACCTCGTCTGCTCAAGACAAATCGTCCCGACCTTGTGTTCCGTTTCAGGCTGATGCTGTCGTCGCCCTTAAACGCCGCGAGAACGACTGCTGCGGAGCCAGAGCCGGATCCTAACGTCTATTGCTGCGAGTACTGTACGCTACGGGTTGGCCCAACAATGCGCGTATGTCCTACTGCAGACGGTAAGAAACTGGAATAACTTCATGCCTCGCGACTTGGGACGTTCCGAACTGGGATTTCATCGCCCATCAAAGTTCCTTCTCATTGACCGTGGAAAGTATACCATCAAGTCACTACCGATATAAAATGGATATAAAGAAAACTCCGTGTTGGATTCAATAAATTGTGGTCCGGATATTTCAAGCCGCCTCAGAATCTTCAAAGGAACGGTAGACGCTGTGAAAAAGGTTTGATAGTCATCAGTATTCTAGATGCTCAGACTTTACTGATGCCTGATCTTTTTCGGTAGGCCCAAATTGGGAACTGGAAGTTTCTATCCAGTGTACGGCTAATCACATCTATTTCTGAGCTCTCCGTCGACTTCGTCGCGTAGGCATCATCGTCAAGCTGCGGTGCGTCTATTCTATATAGACATATATTTCAAACCCAGATTACAGCACTTAGTTCTGCGGAGAAACGGGGAAATTTTTTCCAACCAACCTTCATACACGCAAGCAGGGATAACGATACAAAAGCCCAGAGACCCTCAAAGATACACTCTAATCGCATCTCTTTCTCCACGGCACAATGGGAACCTCCATGCTTCTTTTATTTTCGCATATTCTCTTCTGCAATGCTCTCTATGCCCCATTACGCGAGTACGCGGGACAGAGTTTCTTTACTGGGTGGGACTTCCCAGGTCATTATGACAATACCACTTCAGGTGCATGCCCTCGTCCTTCTCGCGTAGAGTCACCTAACGTGCTGAATGTAGGGAGCGTCATATTTGTTGACCATGCTACTGCGACCGTGGACAGACTAGCCCACGTCAACGATGCTGGTCACGCCATCTTAAGGGTAGATAACTCTACAGACATTACCGTTACTGGAACCGATCGTAACTCTGTAGGTCCATAAAGTAGTATGATTTTTTTGCTGATACTCTGCTGTAGGTCAAGTTGGTTTCGCAGGATCTCTATCCATTGGGAAGCCTCATTATTATAGACATTATTCACATGCCATATGGATGTTCGGTACGTTCAAAAGTCTCTTCCTCTTCGATCCAGTCTAATATCTATGAGCAGGTCTGGCCCGCTTTTTGGACTTTCGGAGGCACCGACTTGGAGTGGCCTATGTACGGAGAGATCGACATCATCGAAGGTGTCAACCTTGTGACCAACAATCAAATGGCGCTACATCACAACGATTCATCCTGTGTGCAACCCGCAAACCCTGGACAGAGTGGACAAACACTCAATGGTGACTGCAGCAACGGAGCAGGAGACACTGGATGTCGCGTCGCTGAGACTAAGCCGAACAGTTTTGGGGAGAGCTTTTCCCAGAACGGTGGTGGTGCGTTCGCATTGCAATTTGACGTGTCTGGAGCGTACATTTGGTTTTGGCCGGTACGTGTGTCCCCGTACGTATGAAATGGTATCTGATTCTTCGATACAAAGAGACAAAATATACCCCGGTCCCTCACTGCGGCCACATCGACGTCGAACATGGATACGACCGATTGGGGTGTACCATCGGCATCATTTCCATCTAGTGGATGCGATCTTGAGAAGTTGTTCAAACCGCAGAAGCTAATTCTCGATATCACACTTTGCGGAGATTGGTACGAAAAATTTCATCGCCGGATAACCTTGCTCACAACTTCATAAATAGGGCTGGCGCATCTAGCGTATTCAATACCCAATGCTCCGGAAATTGCGTACGTAGAGTCTTTCGTCTCAGATTTCCTGGCGATTAATTTCCTTCCAGATACAAGACTATGTGATGGGTCCAGGGAGTCCAAAATACGACAACGCGTGGTTCGAGATATCGTATCTTAGAACGTATACTGCTATTGCCGGCAATGCTACGTCTTCGAGCGGTGGGGCAGCAGAGACCGCTACTGGAACGACGACACATGTGGTGACGGGTACTTCTGGGGGAGCAGCAGCATCTGCATCTACAACCTCTTCTACGTCCTCAGCTGGACGCTCTTATTCCACTATTTCTTCGATTTTCGCAGGGTGTTTGCTACTGGGTCTCATCCCGCTGGGGTTGTAGTGATTGGCCTTTAATTATCTTTTGATATCCCTTGCTTACATATGCAGACCTGAGAGAAAACATCACTTTACGAGTATATTGCCCCTGTTTCAAACATAAGTAGTACTCTGTTTCCTCTTCATTCCTATCATGAGCGCTAGATTGTTCGAAATCAAAGGATGGGCCGACATCGCAGTCGCTATCCTCTTAACTGTCAAACCGAGTGTCGTCTAATTCTCCAATGACCCGCGAAGTCTCAAGACTGAGCGGTTTGGTATGTCCAACACATCTCCGGCAACAAATATTAAAACCGTCTATAAGCATCATTTCTGATGCCGGTGCAGCACCCAGGATTCAATCAGGCGATTGCGTGTAGTGGTCAGCGGCGGTCGGCGTGGGTTATATTGTTGGAGCGCGATCTGGCCCGGCTGCAAGACCGGCACTATGTATGTCGATTTCTTCTGTTATGCTCAGCTACCATTCTGAAGAGCCTTCAATTCAGTTTCGATGACTTTGACGTGGGAGATGCTGAGCCTCATAACGTGCGCAACTTCAAGGGGAAGCGCTACCTGCTGTTTAGTGGGATCAATCATGTCCTCTTCAGCGGGTTGTCGTACTATTTTGACTCTTCCCTTGTCAAGTAGCGCGGAGCTTATGTTTGGTAGAACATTCAACCCAATAGTTGTATCACGTCGTACATGCTGTGGTCACTAGAACTTGGAATACAAATACACGCTGTCGGTCACATAAGCTCTGCTACTGAACGTTTCATTTCGGACAGTCGTCGACAAGTAGAATTTGAAAACTGGTGAACTGGTATGAGGGTATGCCGGTTCCGAAACATTCCGTGAATCATACACATGGGTGAACGACCATAGCCTGGAATGCCCGCAGACTGCTCATCTATCAGCGCCAGATTACGGAGAGCAACGACGAGCACAGTCTACGCTAGGGTCTGCTGATCAGATGCATTTAGTCGACATTTAGTAGTATTACTGAAAGGTCGTTTTATTTCCCTGTCGCCATACAGAAACATCGCTGCGGTCACCTGTCGTCGCTCGAAAAGTATTCCGTCGCCTGAGGGACGTCAGGAAGTTCGGACCGGTCGCCTGGAGGAAGGCCATGGAAACTGACTAAGCAGTATGATCGGGAGATGACTAAGCACGTAAGCCATGCAGAATGCACGCCTGTCCACCCTACCACCAGCACATTTTTCCCTCGACGCCGCTATGCCTAACATTTATCGGACACGAACTCCTCCATATCTTTCAGAACCTGATGCCAATGACCCCGGGCCCTCGCCAATCGACGCCGACGACTCTATCGTGCTTTCGGACCTTGTGCGGACCGGTGAAGCCTCTCGCCTTCGACGGCGGGGTGCAATGCGACTCGACCATGGCCACACAGCCTCGCAGACAGGTGCCGCCAGCGTAATAGCGCCCAATGCTGGCGCCGTTGTGGTGGATTCACCGTCATGGGAGTCGGATCCAGAGGACCGAGACCCAATTCTGGAGCCGGCGTTGAGCAGGAACGACCGGAGTTTGAGGTATTCGCGCAGCCAGAGGGAAGTTTCGCGACATATAAAGGACGAGTATACATGGACCTTGTTCTGTGGGGGCCATGAAGAGGACACTGTACTGGAGGAAACAGTGTCACACGACTCGAGAGGTCCTTTTGTACCGTCTATTATGCCTCTGTACCCGCCGACTGCCCAATCGTCGCCATCGTATCTCAAGCGAACGAGCCGTAGAAGCAATGGCTGTGGAGCTCTCGTTCATATGCGAGTGACACCCCGGCAGCGTTTGGGAGTGTGGACCGCGAAAAGTGAAGCGTCGGATGCTGTTGTGGCCATGGACTCTTCGTATTTTGACCGTTCTGCCGTCGCAAAGCTCCTCAGGAGTGCCTGCGGATGTGTGCGCGAAGGTGTCGGTTGTGCCGTATGGTAAGGATCCCGTATCCTGGTCCAAATTGATGTGCATTAACCCTTTTTTCAGCGGAAACCCTTTAGGTACCCGGTATAGGCCATGTAAAACTGCCGGAGATAGCATCTTCACCACTCCGTCGAATATTTCAGTACCACGCTGTCCCCAAGGTCCTCAGTATTGGCGTGCCTCCAACCAATCCCAAGCTACCCCTGGAAGCTACAACCCCGAATTCTATATCTACACCTTCTTCTCAACAGCTGTTTCCTCAGCTCCGGGTTACACGTTTCCCCCTCGTCTTCCTCATCATTCATCCTCGACCCTCTCTTCTTCGTCACAACGGCAGCAGTCATCTTCATATCCATTTCTGCCGCCACCGCCACCTCTGGTTGAAGTCGATGATACCGAAGAGCCGACACCCACCTATAGTAACATCATGTTCTCCCGCGTAATGACTTCGTCGCCGACACAACTCTCCGACGTCGGAGAAGATGATCGTGAGTCAGACCGAGGCGATGACTATACCCTGCCATTACCGGCTGACTGGGCAGATTTTGCCAACCGAGCGCCGCTCGACCCCGACGGCGAATTCTTAACCGACGTCGAGGCCCCCAACTCTCCAGACAAGAACGAGGTCATGCTCATTCCAGAGCGGTAGTGGCCCGTGCGTTAGTCGCCTGAGTGTTTATACTCATACGCTTTCGAGTGTTGCATCTTATATTTTCATCACATTCCAAGGAATCTTCGTCATAGCTTTTTTATATGGACTCATCTTTGTTTTATATATAATCGCACATCATCTATTACCTACTTCGACTGTATATTACATTGGCATCCATCTTATACCCTGGCATATTCGTAGCCCTGTATTATACAGCTTAAGTATTACAACGACCATGCTCCAAAAGTCTCTTGCCGGCGTATCGACGCAGTTAGAGAGTGCATTATATCAAAATATGGGGCGTGACTGCGTCAGCCTAGTTAGCTTATCACCGCAACAAAAAATCTCCATAAGTAGTGCCGCAGGTTTCGTTTGGGGTGACAACAAAGGGACTTGATAGTTGTAACTCTTACCAACAGTCGCGAAACCTCGACTTTTAAAAGTGCAGAAGCCAAGCGACCTCGGACCATCGCTACGGACGCGAAATCAGTCTTGGAGAAAGGCCACACAACTCAACGAAGAGACTACGGAATCAAAACATGAGCCAACTGCGCCCTGCGCTTGACTATATCAGATTGCCTTAACAACCCTCTTCGAGTCGCAGCCGTCGGCGCCAACAGTGTGACCCGTTAGGTGGAGACGCAACTTGTGTTCGGAGAAGCAGAAGTAATTCAAACATCCACCAACTAGGCGCCACTTGCGAATTCTGGGATCCCCAAATGAAGACGCCACAGCAATGCGAATCCTGGTTCAAAGGATCTTTCCGATGCTTAACGTTCACCCACACCGGCTATTCGTATAGCGAGACGGATGGTCTGGGTCGCATCGAGTGTAGGCATCGTGACCTCGGCCAAAAGACAGGCAGATAGGTACGCCTATCTAGATGGTACCATCCTTGTATGCATTCGTGTCGTGGCGCAATCCTCGTACGCTGTCCTCAAGAAGTTATCCAGGAAACTGGAGCTACCACGTTGCAAACGCGTTGGGGTCTGACCTTCTATCGGAGCAAAGAGCATATGCAGGTACGCCATGAGGTCCCCACGCTGAGGTTTCGTACCAGCCCTTTGCCGCGTGATCTGTTACATGGCCAGTGGACCTCCTCGTCAATCCCACGTAGCCAAAAATAAGCCGCAGATAAAAAGAATTAATTGACCGAAACAATGATACAGGGAAGACCAGCAATGAAATGAAATGCGCGCGGCGAGCAAATCTATACCCGGATTCATGTGGTATCTACCAAAACAGCATTTTGACTTCCTGCTCCAGAGTCTCGGAATCAGTGAATGTCTAATCAGAAAAGACGTAGTCTTCACCTGATTCCTTCGCTAAAGCATCCTTCCATCCCTCCTCGAACAAATCCGCATTCGTCGAGGGATGTGCGACAGAGGCCGCGATCTTGGGTCGATTCTTGGTCTTGAGATCCGCTTGCCATGCGTCAACAGCTTTCGGCACTTGGCTAGGAGAACTGCATCAGCCCTGCAGCGTGTAACACGTTCGTTAATCTATCTCACCTCGGTGTATATGTCCTAGCAAATAATGCAGCCTCCGGTGCTCGCTGTGTCTTCACCAACAGATCCACACATGAGTTCGCATCTCCAAGCTGGAACAGCGAAGCAAAAGCCAAGTTATTTAAGCCTTTCTCAGCTGTTTGCGGTAATCAGTGATGTTTGATACCGGTAGGAAAGCTTGGCCTTACCGGCTTTGGACGAGAGGGCCTTCAGGCCATCCCTATCACCAATTGCGAGTAAGAGTAGCATGAGGGCATTCAGATCACCGGCTTTCTCAAAGCTTTCCCGTGCTAGGTCGAAGCGCCAGACGGTGAGCGCACGGTCGCCCAATGACTTCCACTTGGCTTCGGCTTCCAACTCCGGTATTGAGCGGGCAATCTCTATGGCTGTGTCTAAGTCATCGAGTTGGAGGGACAAGTCAAATTTGTGATCTGGATCAGTTGTTACTTGCAACGCGAGCTCCTTGAGGTCTATGGATGTCTGAGTAATAATTCTCCTTTCATGTTTGACGGAAAGGAACATCTTACCTCTGCTTTCTAAGAACCGGGCGACCTTGTTCAGCTGCTCTTTAGGGAGCGTAGGTAAAATTTCGTCCGCGGCCGCCATGTCGCCGCGGAGAACGGCGGTTTGGTATTCTACGACACTGAGCGATAGAGAGTAGCCATAGACGTTGACATCCTTGTCGGCGAGGTAGACGCGGTTGTGGGCGGGTATGTAACCGAGGAGATACAGAGGCCTAGAAGCACAAGTTCAGAGCGGGCCTCGAAAAAATCTTCATACTTACGTGTCAAATGGGCTGACAGTATACGACTCGCTGCCCACGAAGTAACACAGTCGTTTGGTAGAAGTTGTGTATATGAAACAGTCGCCAACCCATTTTGCTGTTCGAACTCTGCGTGCATGGTGTCAGTAAAGGTACGCTCGGACGCCGGAAAAACTGACCCTTCTTGTACATCCGCAACGACCTCAAAGGCCTCTTCAACACCCTCATCGGATATTTCTGCTCCTTCCTCGATCTTAGCATTATATGCATCGCGGTCGAAACGCAGGATATAGAATGAGTCGGCAGCAGTGATTGCCACCAACGAGCCCATTCCTGACCAGTAAATATTCTGTGCCTCAACGTCTATTCTCCTCACGATCTCGCCAGATTCCCAATCCCAAAACATGACGAAACCAGATCCTCTAGCGCCCAAGAGGGTTCCGCCGTGTATGCCATCCATCGACCAGCTACCGACACCTTTCATTCCTGGGCCGCCGCGTTCTCGGAAATTCTTGTAAATCCGTAGCTTTACTCTGTTTTCGAGAACAGCGTACGTGTTGGAATCAGGCGCCCATGCAAATGAAATGCCATTTCCGAAAGATTTGTTTCGCCATGCGAGGGCGGTGTAGGTAATGTACTCTCCGTCTCCAACCACAGTGACGAATCGGCCGTTTGGAGAGTGAATGAGAGATGTAGCGAATATCTCGGACGAGCCGATTTCTTTGAGGGAAATCGGAAGGCGAACACCGTCGGATGAGGGAGAGGTGTCGTCTTGTTGGATCATCTGTACGTTTCCAGAAAGTACTTGCTGGTTACGCGTAAAAATGAGCTTTCCGGAAGGGTCCATGCTGAAGGTAGGCTCGTCGCGACCAAGCTAGTTTGGAGTAAGGATCTGATGGACAAGAGGAGTCGTCAAAGCATACCTTGATCACAACAGCGCCCTCGTCGAACCCAACACCGATCTCATTCGCGTCTTTCCTCAATGCTATACACCACGCGCGCTCCATGGCATAACTGAGAGTGTTCTCGAGACGATATGTCCCGCTATTCCACATCTTGACCGTTCCATCCTCGCTTCCACTGATGATGATAGGGAGGTTAGGGTGGAATATAGCAAAGGAGACATTGTTGGTGTGGCCCTCCATGGTCTGTACACAACTTTTGCTGAGGTAGTCCCAGACTTTGACTGTCTTGTCGTCGCCGGTGGTGACGAGGTAGGGTTTGTCTGCACCAGGATAAAAATCGACATAGTTGACACCCTTGTCATGGGCGTCCATGGTGAAGTTGGCGGTAGGGCGAACCTACTGACCACATCTTGACGGTACGGTCGAGACACGCTGAGGCAAAGGTGTTGGAATCTTTAGGGTTAAATGCAAGATTCATGATGTAGTGTGTGTGGCCTTCGTATACCTGGCGGCGAGGTCAGAAATAGCGGGTATTGCGCTGTGGACCTCGACATACCTGGATATTCTTCCAGCTTTTGTCCCAGTCCCATGCCTTGATAGTCATGTCATCGCTGCCGGTCAAGACGATGCTAGCCGTCGGGTGCACTGTCAGACACCGAATATAGTCCGGGTGCGCCTCAAAAGCGGCGACCTTTTCGTGCGTGTTGTAGTTGTAGACACGTAGCTGGAAGTCATCGGATCCGGCGACGAACCAGTTCTTGCGCGCAATGAACTTGACGCATCGTACTGGGACCTCTGCAACTTCAAATGTCTTGACGAGGGTGCCAGTCTCGTGGTTGTATATATTCACGGTGCCATTGTAGAGGCCGGTTAGCAGCCAAGGCTCGGTAGGGTGAAAATCGATGCCCTTGACCCGTTCCGACCGATGTAGTTGTTTTTTCTGCAGAATATATGGTCAGAAAAGAATAACAGAGACCACTGAGCAACGTACCGTTACTTCAAACAGCATAGCAGTCCGGGTCGAGGTAGGATGGAGACAAAATGGAAATTACCTTGTGCAGTGTCTCACAGATCACGTGGCAACAGCCATCACGGTGTGACCTTCCCACCGTTTGTTATGCACCTGCCGTTTGCCTCTTTCTTGGGTTCGTCATCGTCTTGAACAGCGCCGAGAGCGTTTTTCCTTCCTTGACTTCAGGCTATGGCCTCAAATTCCACCCAGGCCATCGCTTCTGGCGACCTGGTCGACCTTGTGTCGTCTTCAGGTTCGGCCACCATCTATCCTTCTGACGACGCTATTCTTGCTGTTCTCCAGGCTCGTTTTCGAGCAGATTTACCCTACACTAGAGTCGGCGCCTCCAATTTGGTCGTCGTTAACCCCTACAAGACACTTGCAAATATCAATGATATCAGCGCAAAAGAGTATGAAGAGCGGTGCTACAAGGACACTAGCCTTCCCATGGTGGACTCCCCAAAGCCCCTCCAGCCGCATTTATACGATCTTGCAGCAAGGGTATACCTCGTCATGAGGCGCAGGAACGAGGCGCAGGCTCTTTTGTCGAGGTACGTCGTTGTCTCGTGTCGGCTACCTTTTTGCCGCTAACGAGACATTCGCAGAGGCATCACTGGCGCAGGGAAATCCTCTAGCATCCAGCTTTTCATCAGCCAGATACTTCGTCTCTCTAGCCATTCCAACAAGGAGGCAAAGATTGCTGACCAGATTAAAGCCCTCGGAACTGTGCTGGATTCATTCGGCAATGCTAAGACTCTTATGAGCCCCAATGCCTCACGGCACACCCGCTATCTGGAGCTGCATTTCAACGACCGGGGTCGAATATCTTCAGCAAAAGTCCTTCGCATTTGGGTTGGACAAGTCGCGCCTTAACCGGCTGACGCAGGAGGAGCGGTCATACCACATCTTTTATCAATTCCTTGCCGGTGCGACCACCACGGAGAGAGACAATCTCAACATAGAAGATCCCTCCGATTATGCCCTTCTTGCGTCGTCGGGAACGTACCGGCTGCCAGCCGGCCCGTTCAGCGACGATTCCATAGCGATGGGAGACTTGCGACAAGCCATGCGTATTCTTGGTTTCAAGCCCAAGGCTATGTCCTGCATTTTCTCCACCCTAATGGCCATCCTCCTCCTCGGCAACCTCCAGTTTCATGATGGAGATACCCACGATTTTGCCGCTTACGTTGCCAACGCTCCCGTTCTGGATCATGTAGCGCGCCTCCTCGGCGTCATATCGGAAGACCTCACTCAGACGCTTACGAACAAGACAAGTTATGTTCGTAAGGAGCTCTACACAAGCTTTCTCAATGCCGAGCAGGCCGCGTTGCAACGAGACCATTTTGTCCGTGATCTCTATGCCATCCTGTTCGCATTCGTTGTGGAGACCGTCAATCACAAGTTAGCGCCATCACAGAAAGATCCCTCTCCCCATACACAGGTTGTTATCCTCGACCAGCCTGGCTTCCAGACACGTGGTCCCACGGGTACTGCTTCGATGGCGCTTTCGGGGGTTACGCCACTGATTTCCGCGTATGGTCAGAATGGGTTTGATGAGTTCTGCATAAACTTCTCCGACGAGTTGCTCCACTCGTACGTTCAGCGCCATATTTTCGAGGACACTGTCGGGTACAATGGTCAGATATCGGGCGATGGTATCTCACTACCCTCAATCTCCACGATGGACAATCTGGCGTGTGTGGAGCTCTTACGGGGACCTCAGACCGGTGAACGGCCTCAGCGAAAACCGGGCGGTGTGCTAGGCTCTTTGAACAAGTCATGTTCTGCGCTCAAGTCAGGCAAGGGTGGAGACCTTCGAAACGAAGATTTGTTGCAGGATCTGGTAACCAAGTTCGGTGTACATGCATCTTTTGTGGCTAATCCTATTGGTGCGACTACCCGAACTTTCTTCGGCATCAACCATTACGCCTGGTTCCTGTTCGTACGAGGTCAACGACTTCATCGAGAAGGACACGGACCTTTTAGATTCCGCCTTCGTCCCTCTACTGCGCAACTCTACTGATCCATTTGTGGTGAAGCTTTTCTCAGGGCCTTCATTGGCTGCTGAGAGGACACAATAGGGATGAAAGTATCGTTGTACAGGCCCAGGTTTCGTCGTTACCCCTTCGCTCACCCACTCCCATCAGCGTCTTCCAGCTCTCCGACTGTAGAGGAGTTCCCAGAGTTGGATCGCCAGAAGACATACCCTGTAACGACCCAAATCAACTTCACCCTCTCCAACCTCTTCGCTACTATCAGTCATGCGCGACTTTGGACGGTCTCTTGCATACGCCCGAACGACTCTGGCTCCTCTAACTCCTTCAACAAACAGCGAGTGAAAGCTCAGGTCCGAGCGCTACTTTTACCCGATCTAGCGTCGAGGCGCAGCGTAGGAGTACATCGCAGACTACGAAGTGTCAGAGTTTTGCGAGCGTTACGTGCCAACGATGCGGGGGTCGGAGATGGAGAGGATAACGCAGTGCGCGCGTGCCAACGGATGGAAGGAGGGCGTGAATTTTGCTCTCGGACATCGGATGGTCTGGCTTTCGTATTCTGCCTGGAAGATGGTCGAAGATCCTCTTCGTGCATCTGAGAAGGAGACACGGAAACTTATGAAAGAAGGGGGCATGTTAGACGATGAGGAGGAGAGTGTCGAGCGAGATGATACCACGGAGTATACCCACCAGGAAGGGCTGGCCCCTGAGATTGGGCAGGAGAGTGCGGAGGATCTGCTGCTGACGCGCACTGGTTCCCATGGGACGCAGTATCGTGATCCGAATGTTGGGTCATATGGTCAAGGAGGGATTACTTACGCCCAATATGTCTGCTACTGCAGAGAGGGTTCAGGGCCGGATCGTGACAACGGGGATGAGTACTGGGACAAGTCGGGTGGCGGAGGTTCGTCCAGTGGGGCACCGCCTTACAACGATCCTTCGAAAGAGGCAGACGGGCTTGTGGTCAAGGAAGTAGGCGAACGCCGTGGAAGAGGTGCCTTCGTCTCGCTCGCGGCGTGTCTGGCTTTGGATTGTCTGGGCCTGCACCTGGTGGATGCCAACCTTCCTTCTCAGCTGGATTGGACGGATGAAGCGTCCTGATATCCAGCTTGCCTGGCGAGAAAAAGTCACCATCTGTATGCTCATTTTCCTCTTCAACGCCATCGTCATCTTCTACATCGTCGAGTTTGGTCGATTGCTGTGTCCTGACTATGACAAGGCGTGGAACGCGGAAGAGGTTTCTGAGCACCAGGGCGACAATGACTGGTGGGTTTCCGTGCAGGGCAAGGTGTACGACATGACGAACTTCGTACAAGGGGACCACAGTGATGTGTCTGGCACCGCCAGTAATGGTGCTGACAGTCTAGAAGCACTGGCCGGTACAGATATGACTTACTACTTCCCTGTTCCTCTCGTCCTCGGTTGTGCGGGTCTCGTCACTGACGGCAACTTGGAATTGACCATCAAGAACGTCACCAACGTCGCCCCGACTGCCGATCATACGTCTGGCGCTTTGACCAGCTACACGTCGAGTAAACTAGCCAATGATGATTGGTACACCGCGACTTTCCTGCCCAAGATGGAAAATTACTACAAGGGTCCACTTGTGTATGCCTGGGGCACGATAGAGGCGGATGCATCCGACGATGATGTAGCGAAGTAGGCACCAGTTCATTTCTACACGTATTTTTACTGATCATTGCAAAGGATTTGGTCCGTTTGGGACAACAATCTGTACGATCTGACAGATTATTTCAACACGCAGGACACGTATTCGACGTATACGTCCTATAAATTTTTGGATAGCAGTATCGAGGACGTTTTCAAGCAGCAAGCGGGCAAGGATATCACGAATGATCTCAATACAGCGCTCAGCGCTTTGAACGATACTTATCGCGAGCAGAACATTAATTGTCTCAAGAACAACTTCTACTGTCGGGAAAACGGATTTCCGCAAAACGGCTCGGTGCCAAGTTCAAAACTACATGCTGATCGTCTTTACTGTTATCATTATGTCTTCCGTGGCGCTGAAAATGTTCGTTGTTTCCTGCCTTCACCAATGAATACATTCTAACTTTCTTCCCTAGTCATTGCTGCGCTGCAGTTCGGCAGTAAACGCAATCCTGAACTTCAGGACAAGTTCGTCTTGTGTCAGGTGCCGTGTTACACTGAAGGAGAGGACTCTTTGCGCCGCACGATTGATTCCCTTGCTGCTCTCAATTACGACGACAAACGCAAGTTGATTTTCATCATTTGCGATGGCAACATCATCGGTAGCGGTAACGACCGTACGACACCCCGGATTGTTCTGGACATTCTCGGTGTTGATCCGAAACTGGATCCTGAGCCTCTGTTGTTCAAATCTGTTGGCGAGGGTTCCAAGGCTTTGAATTACGGGAAAATCTATTCTGGCTTGTACGAGTTCGAAGGTCACGTCGTTCCGTATGTTGCTTCTGTAGCTTTTGCTTGAGACATTGCTGACTCTTTTTCAGCTACATGGTCGTCGTCAAAGTTGGCAAACCTACCGAACGGTCGAAGCCTGGTAATCGTGGTAAACGAGATAGTCAAATTCTCCTCATGCACTATTTGAACCGCGTCCACTTCGATGCTGCGATGTCGCCTTTGGAGCTCGAGATATATCATCAGATGCGGAATGTTATTGGTATAGACCCGGCATTTTACGAGTACATCTTCACCGTGGATGCTGATACGGTGATTTCTCCTCTTTTCCTCCTTGGATGAGCACTATTAACGCATCATTTCATAGACGGTCACACCTGAATCTCTGAACCGACTGGTGGCATCAGCTGCTGACGACTCCAGTATCATCGGCATATGTGGGGAAACCAAACTCGAGAACGAAGATGGCTCCTGGTGGACAATGATCCAGGTCTACGAATACTATCTCTCTCACCATCTCTCGAAAGCCTTTGAAAGTCTGTTTGGATCGGTCACCTGTTTGCCGGGTTGTTTCTCATTATATCGGATTCGGACTTCCGACAAGGGACGACCCATCATCATCTCTAACCGGATAATTGATGAGTACGCGGAGCCCAACATCGATACGTTGCACAAGAAGAATCTCTTCTCACTCGGAGAAGATCGTTTCTTGACGACGCTCTTGATGAAACACTTCCCCACGTTCAAGACCAAGTTTTGTGCAGATGCGATCGCTCGTACCATGGCCCCGGACTCTTGGCGCGTGTTGTTCTCACAGCGTCGTCGATGGATTAACTCCACTATCCATAATCTGTGCGAG
This sequence comes from Armillaria mellea, assembly GCA_030407055.1. Classification (NCBI taxonomy): domain Eukaryota; kingdom Fungi; phylum Basidiomycota; class Agaricomycetes; order Agaricales; family Physalacriaceae; genus Armillaria; species Armillaria mellea. The sequence goes on from JAUDZF010000005.1 coordinate 400,701, forward strand.
TTGGTCATACTACCGGAACTCATTGGTTTCTGCTGTTTCTCGATGCGATTCTTCGTGTTCATTGATCTACTTGGGAACTTTGGTGCGTATATGATTTCTTTCGTCGGCCTTGACCTATCTGACGGTCCCCGTACTAGATCTTACCCGCCACCGTGGTTTATGTAAGTCTTTTAGCTTCTTCTGGGTTTCTTCTGTTGATGCGTCTGGCGTAGCTGCTATATCTGATTATCGTTGTATCGACTGGTGCCTCCGCGTTCCCTGAAATCGCCATTATCATGTTGGCAGTCACGTATGGCTTGCAGGTAAGTACCAAGCATGCTATGCAATTGTGTTCTTTATTTTCTGACAAACATACAGGCTCTGATCTTCATCCTCCATCGGGAGTTCATGCTCGTCGGCTGGATGGTTGTCTACATTCTTTCGTAGGTCCCGTGTGTACAACTTTCTGCGTGCGATCTAAATGTCGTTTTGTTTTCAGATATCCGGTTTATAGTTTCTTCTTGCCGGTGTATTCCTTCTGGTGTATGGACGAATTCGGTTGGGGTAACACTCGTCTAGTCATTGGTGAAGGCAAAGACAAGAAGGTCATCATCAACGAGGATGAGAAATTCGACGACTCTATGATACCCTTGAAGAAGTTTAGCGGTAAGCGGCACTCTTGACATGGTCACTCGCACAAATCGCTCATCTTTCGAAATGCAGAATACGAAGCCGAAGCTTGGGAGACTGGCTCACGCCATTCTGACGAGACAGGATACAGCAAGCCTCACTCGCGTCCCAATGGCTCAAGGGAGGAATCGCCTCACACGTATCATCAGGCTTCTCAAGCTGGTGATTACTACCGTGATACGAATTTGACGCTCAACAACTCGTCCAATCCCAACCTACGGCTTGGCAGTCAACCCTCCATCAGCAACATGTCACATCGTGCAGCTCAGCAGGCGCAATACGGCGGACCTTTCTCTGGCGGACCCGGATCCGTGCACGGGTCTGATTATGGTAGGAACATGCCGCAAATGGCTCAGATGGGTTACCAGAATACCGCTGGCAGCATGCCATATCAGCATACCGCAGGCAGTATGGGCATGGGCATGGGAATGCCTCAGATGGGATATCAGAATACCGGAAGCATGTATGGTATGATGCCGCCCATGGCTCCACAAAATCCGATGATGCCTATGAACATGCTCGGGGGCAGTTTGGGTGGTGGATCGCAGTCAGGACATTCGGGTGGATTTGGTCCACCAACTCTTCCTTTCGGAGGCGGCGACCAGCGGCCGACATCGACGTTCTCATTGGCTACGACTGTTAATCCTTTCGCAGGCCCCAGTAACAATCCTAACCCTTCGGATGAAGAGTTGATTGGGGCTCTACGGAACTATCTTAGTACGCAGGATCTGATGACCGTATCCAAGAAGTACGTGCATGTTCTATTCTAATTATGCTTTCTTATTTACCATATTTTGTAGAACTGCCCGTGAAGCCATGGCGGCGCGCTTCCCCGTGGCGGACCTCGCATCTCGTAAGGATTTCCTCAACAAATCCATCGACGAAATTCTGTCGGATTCGTAGACACTCATTACATTATGACACTTTATTTTGGCATACAAACGGACTTACTGGCAACATCCCTCATGACTTTCCTTCTTTCGAATTGCTTTGCATTGCAGTGGTTGAACATGTTTTGGCTCGTGTAGTACTTAATGGACCTTCACATGGACTTTATATATTTTTACTATAGTCGTCATTTTTGATTCAATCACATAATGGGACGAAATATCATGATTTCTGGATCTAATTTGAGTGATGGTGGAGGAGAGGCAGAAGCAATAGTGGACATGATTTGGAAATGAACGTCGAAACATATTTACTCTGCTCTGACCTTGGGACTTGAATACCCTCTCTCCTTCACAAAGTACTGAAATTGCAAATTTTGTGAAGATGTATGTTCGCACCTCTTCGCTTCCCCCTTCTTCCTATCTATTCCATCCACGCAGAACGGCGTTGAACCGGGTGGTTTGTATGGTTCCATTTTTATCGGAAAGTGAGAGCAAAGATAAACAAAAAGTTGTGTCTTTCGGACTAGAATGCTCGAGATCTTCGGGAGAATTCGGCTTTGATGATCCTTGGACTGAATCGATTCTTCCCGAACAGGATGCTCGACGGCCCGGTCACAGTGGAGCAATTTCGATTTCCAATCTTAGCTTTGTGCGTTCTTATCGAGTTCTTATTTGTTGGCGAGTCCTTATAGGCTCTTACCTTCTACCATCATGACCATCAAGTCAACGACACACCCTCTTTACCCTCACATGCCCGCTAGCTTCAATGAAATCGTCAAGGAACAACTATTTCTCGGAAAGTACGTGGTGGCGCGTCTTTGTCTCAGTCTGGCACTCACATTTTCATCTTAGTTTAACTTCTGCGATGTCCGCTGGGCAGTGTAATATGCTCGGAATCACACACATTGTTTCCGTGTGTCCTGAATATTCTTCCACGGGCCCAAATCATTTAACTATTGCTGTGGACGATTCTGAGTACGATGATCTTTTGATACATCTCCCCAGAGCATGCCAGTTCATTGAGTCTGCCCTTGCTCAGGGTGGCTGCGTACTTGTGCACTGTGTGATGGGAATCTCAAGAAGTACCACTGTAGTTGCTGCCTACTGTGAGTAACTATGTTTCACCATCCCTTATCTCATTTTGGATATAATTATTAACTCTGCTATCAGTGATGAAAGTGAGGGGCATAAGTACATCGTCAGCTTTGAAGTTGATTAAGAGAGGTGCTGTATCGTCACTTGATTATCTCCCTATCACAGCGCGCATCTCATGGCCCCCACTAGAGCGACCATGTGCCCATCCAAATTATGGATTTATCAAGCAGCTGGACACCTTCGCTGATTGCGGATATGCCCCGAGTCCCTCCAACCCCATCTACATCTCCTGGAAACGGCGCCAGAAGCAGAACGTGACCGCCTTCCTCAACCGCATGATCGACACAACGCCAATAATACCCGACCAGGTATTTCTGAGCAGGTTAAAAAATATTCTCACTTCTCAGATTATCGACTGACGTCACTGATGTGTTTCTACCATTCGCAGCGAATTTCCGACCGACCCGAAGCAGGCAGAAGCGCTCATTTTCGAGCTTGGTATTACTCACGTGTTGTCTTTGGCACCGGCAACGATGCCAGACTTGCCGTCGTATGTGAAGCACCGACATTTCAATGTCCATGGCGAGAACCGGGCCGACCTGCTTGTTACGCTTCCTGATTGCTGTAGCTTTATTCGTGATGCTGTTGCAGACAGAGGCGTAGTTCTCGTTCATTCGATTATGGAATCAAGAGCTTGCATCGTTGTTGGAGCATACCGTACGTTCATGGCACTTGATATTTTGACTCTCTGACCATTGTTTGCCAGTAATGGCTCTGCGAAACCTCACGCCTAAGCAAGTGTCTTCTTGTATTGAAGAAAGTGTGTTTGTCATCTCCTCTGGTCGGTATTTTGAGCTTACGACCGCTTCGCCCCAGCCCTTCCCCTCTTTTCGCCATCTTCCAATTTTACCCGTCATCTAGAGCTATTCGAGTCGTGTGGATACGCCCCGTCGTTTGAACATCCCCTCGTCAAAGAATGGACCGGAGGCGAAGTCGCTCACTCCGGATTAAAAACCGCTGGCATCATGAACAGTCTCAGCGCGTCTGTTCTCAGCGAGACCGCTGTCGATATGGAGGCTTTCGGAGAAACTCTGACGAATATTGCCAGTTCGCAGAGATTGAAGAGCGGTCTCGTGCATGCGTAATATTTTGCCGTCTGCTTTGATCTATCAATTTGCATCCTATAGACACCATCACAGACATTGCATCTGTGTTCTTCCATCTTGATACCATACCACGCCTGTTGTATAATAGTTTTCTTGTCGCGTTGACTGCGATTACACCTACAGTCTTGTAATCTTGTAATTACATAGTTCTGGAGTGCTTCATACATGTGCGCCCCTTAGAGAGGGAGCTGTACTACTAGTCATAGCAAAAGAGTCGATAAAGAGGGCGACGACTCGGAGAATCCAGGCATATTGAGGGATAAGTATAAGCGATATTGAAGCTACCGAACATAAAATGAATTCAAAGTTCGAACAAGTCCCTTTGCTTTCCCACTCAATTTGTAGGACATACTTGACTTTGAGCTTGTGCATACGGATCGCGGACTCGTCGAGTCAGGTTTACAAGATTTAAACGAGACTAGTAATTCCCCATCATCCATGGTTCACTGTGGCGTGCAGTACCAATAACTAACTGGCAGGGAATCGATATACCATACTACCCAACACACCCACAGTTTCGGACTGTAGATCACAAGCAGCATGAGAGGTTCGAGAACTAGCATAGCAAAGCAAGGGGGAAAATACTATTAGTAGAAGAACCGTCCCGTCTTGAATTGACCAGAGGATAATAGCCAAATCCAGATCCAGAGATGTCAGACCATTTATTCGTTAGCTAAAGGGGTGAACTGGGATCCCAGATGTCCAGAGAGCGATGAGGGGCAAACGAGGGGTTTACAGGATAGCTAGAGCCACATCGGATAGAAAGGCACAAGTCCTGAACTTGAGTGCCATTGCCACAAAGCTCAGGTATCAATGGGATGCCGGGAGTATTCTGCTCGCTTTATTTGACAGCAGTACTTTTGTGCAGCAAGTGACGTCGGGAACTGCCGCTTTTGCAGTGACGCAGTGTGACGTATCCCAGAATAGACGTGTGGCGAGCCACCACGCACGTTTGAGCACCTCAGAGCACCTCTATGCTTCTCTCGCATATTCCTCCATGAACGCATGAGCACAGGCTGCTCCCGGCCCTCATGGTTGTTTTCTCTTCTTCGAAGGCCTTGGCCCATAGTGCCCGGTCGCCCCTAGCAACAACGGCGCCGACGCATTCGAAGAAGAACTTGGGCTCTTTGTACAGAACAACGATGATCTGGCTCGCATTGGCAGCTTGGATTGGGCTTGCGCTGTATCTCCCGGCTTACTCCTTTGGATCCTCCAAGGCGAATCTCTCTGCTGTTCCATTCTCACAGAATTGGGCCCAATATTCTCCGTTCGTTTCTCTGGCAGAATATCGTGTGCCGAGCAACTGCATAGTGACCCAGGTGAGAGTGTTATACCCATGTCCTGTCATACTTATATTGATGGGAATGCTAGATAAACCTTGTGAGTATTGAAAGATCATTGTACAAGATGTGCCGTCCCTGAAAGTTCGCGCTAGCTTGAAAGACATGGTGCTCGTTATCCTACTGTCGGCTCTGCTGCTCGTATTATTTCTGCCATCAATAAATTGACTGCCCTTGGCGAATTCACAAATAAACGAATGCAATTTTTGGCCAATTACACGTATGACTTGGGAGAAGCCGATCTCGTCCCGTTTGGCGCAGCACAGTAAGTCTCTTGTCTGATTGGCTTTGTGATCTAACAGATGCCGTAGGGCGTATGAATCTGGAGAGACATTCTTCAAAAGATACGAGCATCTTATCAATCAGGACCATGTCCCCTTCGTTAGAGCCTTCAGGCTCGGACCGAGTTATCAAGTCGGCAACGAACTGGACAGCCGGATTCTCAGCTGCCAGTTATCACGCATACAATCCACCTTTATCCGTGATTCTGTCTGAAGAGGTGAGTCGGAATTGCGTTGTTTATTTCCGATACTTACAAACCTTGTCCCAGTTGAACGATACTCTCGACGACAACCTGTGTGAAAACGCGGGAGACTCCGATGACCAAACCGACGCCTGGTTGGCTATCTACGCCCCTACCATAACAGCTCGCATCAACAGCGGCGCTCCTGGAGCAAACGTTTCCAACGACGACACGTATAGTCTCTTGTCGATGTGTCCCTTTGACTCTGTGGCCAAGGAAAAGCGCAGTCCTTTCTGCGATATGTTCGAAGCTGCGGACTTTGAGGGTTTCGAATACTCGGGAGATTTAGACAAGTACTATGGCACGGGGTGCACATTCATTCAGTCATTCCTTCTTTCCGATTGCTGACTGTTACAATGTTTGTAGATACGGACAAGAATTGGGGCCAGTCCAGGGTGTTGGATATGTCAACGAGCTTTTAGCGCGGCTGACTGCATCTCCAGTTCAGGACAATACCCAGACGAATCACACCCTTGACTCCAACCCAGAAACTTTCCCCCTCAATCGCACCTTCTATGCTGACTTCTCACATGACAATCAAATGATAGCGATATACGCCGCCATGGGACTCTTCCCGCAGAGTGCCGCTCTCGACCCTACAAGCCCCGACCCAAACCGTAACTGGGTTGCATCGCGGCTCGTGTCGTTTTCGGCGAATATGGTGACCGAGAAATTAGAGTGCTCGGGTAAGGAGTACGTGAGAGTTTTGGTGAACGATGCAATGCAGCCGCTGGCATTTTGTGGCAGTGGGGATGGGCTTTGTTCATTAGACGCGTTTGTCGAGAGTCAGTCATACTCGAGGAACAATGGAAACGGGGATTGGGAGAAGTGTTTTAGTTAGGTGCGTGTTCCTTCGGCGTGTATGGATCGTTCTCACTGTTCTTGTCGTCTAAACAGTATTTCATGACTTTTGCACTATCTTGTTCGTGGCTGCGTCAAACGAACAATGTGTGGTTCGTTTCACTGGCGCTGAGAGTCGTAGCTATTGTTATTGTTCGGAAATGGGCAATAAATTTCTCGCAGCCCCAACGATGTGCATGCGTTTTCCGGTGCAGGGTCTGCGCGCCTTCCACTTGGTGAAATGGACTTGAACGATATGCAGTCTCGCAGGTACTTCTACGCTACTTACCTGCCGTTTGACAGATCAGGAAGGCAGGTGGTGGTAAGTAATCCAACCTCAAATTTTAGATGTTACTCAATGACTTGGGTAGATATTTCGAGCTACCTGTGTCACCAAAATTCATCAGTTTTCAATTTGTGCTACTATCAGTAACTAGGTAGATGGTTTCATAGTTACAATATTTTGTGGCTACCTAGCGCAATGGTAGCGCGTTTGGCTTCGATTGCTGAACGGTACCAAAAGGTTGCAGGTTCGAGTCCTGCGGTGGTCACTAGTCTTCGATGGATTCCTTCTTATTTGCCTTGGTCAACTTTTATGTTTTTACTAGGGCTGTGTACCAAACCTCTGGGGGTAAGATACCGTTTCGTCATAGCCCCTCCTCGAGGGGGTGTTTTGACACAGTAATTTAACCCTATCACATACAAAATCATATGCCTGACGCGCCTCATTTGCAAACAATTGCCCTCATTTTCATTTTCGTGTTCTTTTACAGTGTACACATTTCCCAATGTATGATTCGTTGAGACTCACTGCGGAGACATCTTTTATGTCATAAATGAAATATCAATCCAATACGCTTGAGTAGGCTTGAGTACGGTAGTGATATTGCTCCCCAAATGTCATCACATGACAGGTAAGTTACCTCGACGAAAACCTCTCCAGCGGGGGGAGGTATATTACTAGTAACTTACCGGTTCGGAATCCTAGGGTTTCGTGCACAAACTAGGTTATACACTGTTCACTGTTCAAACGTTCGTCGTTCACTTGGTACCTAGGTCCTAGACTCCTACTAAATACATCTTCACCCATTACTTAAATAATCCCCAAGTTTCAAACTTCATACCCCCGTTGAGAAATCATAATTCTTGTTATTGAAGTACGCATACAATGGTATCCACTACTTTTGCTCAACGAGTACTGATGAATGAATGAATGCAGGTCCCATTCAAGGTTTCAGCTAAGTACGGGACAAACTTACGTAGATTGAGCTACTGACGACTACACAAGCTCGTGTAACTACTGTACTCATATCGACGGAACGGAGAAAACCTGTTCGGAATAGGAATTAAATTCATTCTTCCGAGTCAGCTGTGATATATCTAAGATCAAGATTGTATCATCGGTAAGTAGTAGTGACGGCATCACGGTCAAAATGGATGGCGAAATTGCTGATCTTGTATAATATATTCCTCCGACGCCACTCGGATAGAGGCAAAGCTGTTGTGATATGGGGGATCAGTTCATCTTCCATACGTACACGTGCTGTGTCAAGCCAGTAGTATTGTGCTTGGCTGAGCTCTGCAAACACATGAGGATGTACACTACAGTACCTACTTATATACTAAAAGACTATCTACTAGAATCTTCTATACTTTTCCTATATCTTCTTTCTTAATCAGCATCTTCGGCATGATGCCGGATTGCCATATTCCAACAAAAGCTATATAGCTTTGAGGATTGACATCATGCAGAGACTGCGCCGTTTCTTTATACACACGATATAGTGGATCATGCAGAGTAAACAGAGATAGAGTATGCACCAATTGACAAAGAGCTCTAGTACGAAATTCAAAATTGGGCCCGCCACAAGATGAGATCATGACCAGTAACAGAGCGAGTTTTTTTTTTTTGCATTTCAGGGAAGGATCGGTCTCTTCCAGATATATCTTCTCCGAGATGAAAAGGGACAGCCCCGCGATATCCTGACGTAGATGTTGGTGCAGCAGCTGGAGAGTGTAGATCGTACTGGCAAATCAGAGTCGTTGTGCCAATCTAAATCCGGGCTTTCGTCCAAGCCTCAGAGCTATGGCAAAACCAAATTGTCGCGGCGGCCTTGCAGCGAATACGGAGTCGCCTGCCAAAGTGTCAAGACTCGAGTTATTCAGCCCTCCTCTAGACGCCCATGTCAATTCAATGACACAGACGAAGTCGTGGCCATGCACTCGAACGTCCAACTTGCACTATAAAAGTAGTTACTAGATTGATGAATTTATCAATGCCCAGCCAGAGTATTTGCTGTTAGCTGATAAAACGTTTAAGTGTCCGCTTCGGTACATACAAAATGCGTACCCACGTCGGTGACAAGTCCCAGCGGGTCAATAAGGCCCACCAGTAGATCGTCGTAGATTACTATTGCAGCGTCTGGTTCTGATGTCGTGTTTCAAGATTCAACCTGAGCTCGAAATCAAGGTGTTTGAATTGATACTCAATATCAATGTTCATGTTCAAAGCTTCCGTCACTTGGCCGCTACTCTGGGTCCCAAGTCCCGACTTCGGGACCGCTGGGCGCTGTATCCTAATGAATCGAATTAATATCCTTAGCACGACCCTGGACCTAACCACAAATGTTGCCCCAGTGCCTCGCCGGCAATTCAGATTCCTTTGAATTTCGAGCACATCATCTCACGAAGGCCTGCCTCCCCGAACGTCCCCCTACATATCGAACGTGTGACTTCTCCATCCGTCGATACGCCTTTCTCCACTCTCCGTACGCGCAAGTTTGTCTCCGGCCCTGTCAATCAATTCATCGACAGCAGTGATTCCTTCTCTCACTTGTTGCTTCGCGTCCACGAGTCTCTCCTCCGCGTAGACGACCTGGTCTGAAACTTCTGAAGCAACGTGTTCATACATAGCTGCGGGAGATACTAAGGGCTGCCGTTCGCCTTTGCAAGGGAGGATTTGCGGTGCGATACCGATGGCTATCGTAGATTGAGGCTCACCTCCAGCGTCTACTTCTACTCGCTGGATTTGAACGCCTTTGAGGGACACCGTAGTTTCAGTACGCACGTCCGGTTCATCAACCGGACTAGCACCGAACAGCTGTCCTGAAGATATTACGTTCACAATAGCAGTCCACACGGATTGTCCGCCGTCCTTTTGTGTTTCATCTCGGACACGTGTGCAAGCCATGAGCCAAGCTATTGATGGCCGAGCGTATCCACTGCTCCACCATCTTCTCTAGCTCCCTTCGTACGAACCACTTGACCAAAGGTAGGACGATTGGTGTGAGCATCGCGTTCAAAATCCAGTGTTTCGAGTCCATCAGTTCGACGCCTATGTCAAGAGAGGGCGGTAAAGTCACGGTGACACTGGTAATACTGAAGTCGACGCGATCCTCACTGGCAGTCTCAGTGTCAAGTTCGAGTATTATGTCGATAGTGCCCCCGCCAAGCCCACCGAACCCAATGTCAAGGCCTAGCACACCCTCGTCTTCGTACCCCATAAGTGACTTGAAACGGAAGAAATACCCCAGGTCGTCCAAACTGACAACTTTATGTCTCGCTCCTGAAAAAACGCCGTCGATATGGATGTTAACCTTGTTCGAAGATGTGATAGCAGTCCCATTTTCCGGTACTGTCGCAGCGGCAAAATCAAGGTGTAACTCGCTCCATCTTTTCACAAGAATTGAGCTAGGGGTAAGCCAATTTGGCGTATCGCTCTCTCGATCGCCACAAACACCGACAGGCCGTCCTTCATTCTGTGCGGCATCAACTAAGGACACCCTCATCAGTCGACCGTCGACTGCTACATCTAGTTTCGGGTCGCCGTACTCTACACGTGGTATTGGAATGATGACTGCTCCGTTAGGCCGGAATATATTCCGCGTGAACGAGAGGAATGCGTTCATGGCTACGGCGGCGATATCGTTCCCACATGGCTTCCGACAAGTAGATAGAGCCTCTTGTGGTGGTGGGTGCACGAACGGATGTTAGATAATTATGAATGTCCGTCGAAAGAGTCGTAAAGGCACGAAGTAGTCGGATGGTGGTACGGTCTTTAGATAGAGCAAACATGAAGGTCTGGGCTTCGCATATAAAGCTCCCAAGGAAATTTTCAGTTCTATGCGCTGCTTTCAGAATAATTCGGCCGCGATGGATCATCTGCGAGATATCCGTTCTACACCTATTCGATTTGACATAGGAGAAGTCTGAACAATCGCGGACCAGGTACCCTCTGAGGTCCGGAAGGTAATCACGAAGTTGGATGACCGTACTATGATCTTCACCTGGTACAGATGTGACGGCAGTCATAAGGTTGCTCATTGTGGCGCAGAGCGGATCCAGGGACTTTCCTGACGCCAAACGTTCGAGCAAAATTTTGGTGTCTGCAGCAATAGAGTTGAACCTAGAGACCGAAGGACTGGGCTGCGACAGCATGGCCCTCAGTTCTTGCCAAATGGAGAGGTACTTCTCGAGTATGGATAGAAATGTCTTTAGGGCCGCAATGTAACGTGGATCCTGATGTGCTTCGACCAATATCTATGGCCGGTATTAAATAAGTACCGATACTCTAGTTGAAACTTACTGCTTGAATCCCCTCCGCCGCGGAATCCGATTCAGAATCATCGGTGTGAAGGCACGGAGTATTGACCTGGTCGTCAGACGCATCTCGGTGCTTTGCACTCTGCGCAAAGGCCGCGGCCGCGCTCGCGCTATCTGCGACTTCCCTAACCGCCACTTCGATCTGAGTGGGTGTATGCGCCACTTTGTGTACGGGTGTATTCGCATCCGCCTCCGATTTCTTCGATATACCTTCCACAGTAGCTTCGACACCCTTCGGCAATCTTCCCTACACCTTCAGCTACGCCTTGCACCTGTTGCGCTACGTCGCTGATGTCACCGGCGAGATTGGCAACGATTTCTTCCACAAGAACGACAATATTTGAAACTATAATCCGAGCTGTGGTCGACGTGAAGAGAAGGACAAAGAGCGACTTTGCCGCCTCTGTGAATTGATCCAAATCATGTCCCAAATCTCGGAGATGCGGAACTAAGAAAATAGAGTTAGTACAGCCAGTTTCAACGACAATGGAAACACTGCACCTTTGAGATGTGCATCTGTCGCTATTGCTGTTTCAATTCCTCCAACAGCAATAGTCTAGCGGCCTTGAAATCGTATTGGCAAGGAACAAGAGATCCTGCAATCTATCATCACCTATATGTCAGGCAAATAAATAATCAGTCAAAATGAAACACAATCATTCAAGGGATAAAAAAAGCAAACGTGCCATTCTTTTCCACGCCAAAAACTAATAATGCACCGCACAGCCGATGGACATCGTGAATGATTTGCTGACCCTGCTCACTTATTCGCGTATACCGAGATTCCCGCAAGATATCCGATTGAACAAACCAGCGCAAGCGGCTATCCACCTGATCCTGGGAAGGATACTTGCCATTTTTCAGGGCAGCAACTACTTCCACTGCCTTGTTGACCAGATTGACGGCACTGGTAGGTTGAGAGTCGTCACCGCCGAGAAGTGGGGATTCCTCCGAGTGCTGATTCCGACGACGCGAGGAGTCGTTACTGCGGCGCCGACAACGAGAAACGCAGAGCCCCATGGGAGGAGATGGGCAAGCCGTCGTCGACCGGGACCATGGTTGACCATGACGTCAAGAGATGATCATCGCAGTCAAATTCGACTGCCGATGCGCCTCTTCCTTTTTGGGATGCCGCTTTTTGATCTCCGATTTCAACGCGGCGCTTACCATGCCAGTTATATACACGGTGCCCTCAGCAGCTCTAGCTGCGGATACGGAGCCGCTGGGGGTGGCGGCTGTGTGGTTACCGCCAGGCTGACTTGCCCCTTATTCATATTTTCTCAATCTTTACAGCAAATCGCTCCAGATCGCGCCGAGGGTGTCATCTAGCGCTGCGCATTTCGCATATAGGCGCCCACAAGTCAAAATCTAATTTGGAGGAAGTAGACACAGAGATATCCTCTCGGATATCCTCCGTTGTTTCATCCCTCCTACCCCAATATTGAACGGGATCACAAAGTGATTTTCTCCCGTTACTTTCGTAAAAAATATGCTTCTCCTAATTATCAATCTCCACTGGGCTCGGAGGCTCTTCCTTCGCACGAATGACTTGGTTATACTGACCGAGACAAACCCGTGGTAAAGTGATGGCTTCTGCATGATTACGCGAGAGGAACTTCCTCCTTAACTTTACTATTTGCGGTGATCCGTATGAAACTGCCCTAGGACTTAGTAAGTACTCTATTGTAGATCATGATGCATGATGCTTCGAATCCTGCTTCTTTAACACCTATTCTTACCAGGCAAAAATCGCACTGATGAAAAGAGAGGATAGGATCAAGCTATTATCACCGCGTACCCCACAGCGCCGGTCCTGTTGAGCCCATGCCTTTGGCGGTAACCGTCCACACAAGGTCTACATCGGTAAAACTTCGCAACCGTCGAAACTGTTACTACCAGGACGCGCCGCCCATAAATTTACGAACACTCCACCGGTGCCCAAACTAACTCATGTAGTGCAATGATTACAAGTTGCCATCACTTGAACAGATGGTCGGTGGTTGTTCGCCACTTAAATTATCTACGCGTGTGATAGTTCCATTAAGGTTCCAACACTCGTGACCGGCGGATGTACAATGTTTCGGGTAGTAATTGACAGATGGAGGAGCTTCAGTGCCCTTCGCGGCGCATCATTCGTGACCCTGCCCTGGGGTGCGTCCCACATACTTTTGCAATTGTGTGTGGGTCCATCCTTCCCCTGATCTGTCATCTTTAGATACCTCTGGCACTGTGGTATCCTGACATCGGAGAGACGGGTTACATGCACCGTGACCGCCGCTGGCCCTTACCGCGGCTATGGCGTTAGTCTGGATCTTCGGTGTTATTCTCGCATTTTCAGCATTGTTCCTCCCAGGGCATACACATTGTAAATCCCGTCTAACCATGTGAAAGCAACGCGATGGATCCTGTCGTTCAAATTGTACAATTTCCCGAATTTGTTACAACAGCAACTCTCACCCTTGTCAAATCCACAAGGTAGGCGTGCCTGGAACCTTTAGTGGCTTTCTATATGTCCGCATACAGCCTATGATCCGCCCACGGTCTCCAACTCAAGTTGATTGGCAGCATTGGCGTTGGCAGTCGGGTTGTGATGCAATTGTCCAAACCGTTTCTGGTTTGCACAGTGCGGAACGTTGCGAATCCATGGGGAGAACCTTTCAAAGGCCAGAGAGGTTTGTGCTTCATTCAATGTACCATAGCAGACAAAATCAGTCTGCCTATCGTAGCTAGCAATGAGCGACAGAATAGCATATTAAGCACTAGACGGAGCACCGGATTCCAAACACATTTGACTTGAAATAAATTAACCACAACTTCACTTGGGCGAAATCGATCCTGTATCCCGGTGCTTGGACCGAGGCTTGATCTTGTTCCTCTTCAATGACAGCGGCCTATCCCTCCCTCTCAGACGTAGGTATACGCCGCAAGCATTGCATAGCTGTTCCCCCGTCTTGCTCCGCCGCCATACCGACGTATTTCGCGTGTGACAATGACTGCACTCGGGTCCAGTCGCGTCTTTGTCTGACTCCTCGCTGCCGTCATCCAAGTCCGCATCAATGAGCTCCTGCGGTCTCAGCTTATTGCGCTGCTGCAGGTAGAGACCGCAGGCATTGCAGAGAGGCTTGAGCGTGACTGGTTCTCGACGCCAGAGCGGGGTGGTCGTGGCGTGGCAGTGGGAGCAAGATTTTTGTTTCGCGGCGGCGTCAACAGGGCTGCGTCCAGAGGGTATAGTGGGTGTTTTTCCGGACGACGAAGGGGATGGAGTGGAGGAAGGGGAAATTGGTGCGTGCATTGCGTGCTGCATTCGAAGCAGGGCCAAGTCGGGTTTTACCTCCAATGGGTCGGTTAAGGAAGACAACCCTACGCTATCCCACGTCGTTGACTCATACGTCGGCCCCGAAATAGGCGCCCATTGGGATGGATCAACGGTAAGATATTGACGGTTAGATATGGGGGTTCTAGCGTGATCTGATGCAGTGGGCCACTCGACGCCGCCTCCCGACCTATGCGAAGATGACCGACGTATGAAGAGAGGATATTCTGTGGCAAGGGTCGAGCTGGCGGCGTCTGGATGATAACCCACGTTGTGGGACCAGGCGCTTCCGGAAATGGGACCGTTATGCATGTTCATGCCGTCAGACCCGTTGCAGTGGTGGTCGTAGTGGTCTGGACGGCCCCGGGAGAGGACAGGAGAAGCCGAGGAGTGGCGAGAGAGTTGGGGGAGGTCTTCTAGAGGGATGTTGAGAGAAGAAAAGGACAATTGATAACTAGAAACATACCGTACACCCAAGCATTGGGGGAGCTCTCTGAATGGTCCGACGCGCCAGCGGGGTATAGAGGATAGGATACAAGGTCCATATCTGCAAACTCGTCTTCGGGTCGATAAAGTAGGGTATGATTCATGTTGGGGTACATGACGAGGGCAGAAAGGCAGGGAACGGGAGCGGATAAATCAACGTGTTATTGTTGGCGTTTAAATAAACGTCCAAATCGAGATTAAGCGACGTGTGGTGAAAGGACCCTGAAGAGGATGTGGGGTATAAGAGGGGACCCGTGCGGCGACGATAACGAGTTTGATGATAATTCAAGATCGAAAGAGAGAAGCCCCGTCGCTGCATCGATGCTTTTAAAGGCGGCATAATATAAGGGAGATCTAAGGCCGATTCAGTCCAACCCTTGCAAGTATCAGGTTTCCGATTGATGTGATGTGGACAAGCGCCCGAAACGGATATCGCCCTAGGTTACGTAAATTCAGTAACACGCCGACATGGGCGGAAGTTTGCGTATGCTATCTGAAAGGCGTGGGCTGTCCCCTTGTGAAGAAGACTGGATCCATGGACTGTTTGCCAAAAGCTATACATCTGCCAACGTCAGGGGGATTGTCATCCGAATGAGGCAACAAAAGAATTCGCACTTTAAAATGAGTACCTGGATGTGTTATGAATTTCTGATCCAGTCTTCCAAGAAGCACCGCCATAACGTGGGCGGCACAGCTCTGTAAAGCTGTAGAACGCTGCAAAATAGTACGGAGCTCCTTGAAAAAAAGATCGCGAGGTTAGGAGGTCCAATCTATGCCGAATGATATGTTTAGGCGTGGATCAGCAAATGTGCTGGGCGCTGATCTACTCAACAGCAACATCAAAATCAATTTCCACTCACGCTCGCTGCAAGCACTTTATCAGCATGTCATGATTCGCACAAGCAGAGTAATAACAATTCTTTTGACACCGCTTGGTACCTTGATACCTCGTCTCTAAGACAACAGATGAACTGAAATACCGCTTTTCAAAGGTAAAACCCGGACATAAGAAACTTACCGAGGTAAGAGTAGTCGGGCAATGCATCAAGGCGTAAGTACTCGTAAGTACCAAGGACATGTGCACGCGGAACGAGGGTCTGGACCTCTGGTCAAATTTTTGAAAAATACGACATGGATAACGGATGCCAGACTAATGTCGGAAAGACATACTTTCATTGTCTACGGTACCGGTTCCGGTAAATAATACCGAGCAGGATGGAAGCCTCTTCTAGTCGTACATCAAGTGCAGCTGACTCTAAGGCGTGATATGAAGCTCGAGATTCTGTGGAGCAGGAGCTTGATTTTCCCTGAAAATGATCTCGAGTCCAAGGGGGGCCATATGCAATGTGCATTCACCGGTTTTGCAGATGATCATCGGCTATAGCAGATAGTTAATATTTCTCGGACCGGAAAGGGAGTCATAGGAGGTCATCTGTAACCAGGA
Source organism: Armillaria mellea (assembly GCA_030407055.1). Classification (NCBI taxonomy): domain Eukaryota; kingdom Fungi; phylum Basidiomycota; class Agaricomycetes; order Agaricales; family Physalacriaceae; genus Armillaria; species Armillaria mellea. Next base: position 417,069 of record JAUDZF010000005.1, read on the forward strand.
TCCGCGTCGATTGATGACGCGATTTTCCTCGGATGTATGAGATTTCTGTCCCGCGCTTCGCGGAAGGAAGGAAGAATATCGACAGGGAACGGAACTGAGGAATTGGTATGGTGAACACACTTGTGTGATGAAATACCACGGAACGTACTGTGTGGACTGGACAGCTTGAGCAGGACACGAGCCCACAAAGTTCGACTATTGGGCCTGAGTCTTGAGAGCTGAGAATCAGACGGAGCCGAAGTTTAGCATACTCTAGGGCAAGATTAGACAACGGCATGGTACCTTGGCAGTTCCTCGAATGAATCGGACCATGATAGAATGACGCTGGGTTGGACCGAGTGAAGTACACTTCGTTGTCAGTCAGGTTCCATTCCCAGGCCACGAACGGGGTGTCACACAAATGGGAGTACTATTCTCGCAGCTCTTGCCTTGCGATCAGGTCGAAATGCATATGTATATGTACCGACAATCGGTGATTGAACGCATCGACACGGATCATTGTCCAGAAGCCCCAGTGAATTCTGGCTGAAGTATCCGGGACCCACCTCGGCGCCTAAGCCACGTCCTTGTGAAGGGAACAAATCGACGATATCCAAGGGCAGATAATTCGTGGGGAAATATCTTGCTGGAATTACAGGATGAGATGAAACGTGTACTTCGCTGTGGACGCCACGTCTGGTGCTCTCTCGAGGCGTGTCTGATGGAGGCAGTACCAGGTCAAAGTTAGCACAGCAGGGAAACACACGAGGCATGCAGACCCACTTGGACAAAACGTACCGCATTGCGCAAATCTGGGATCAAGGAACGAGTCATTGGAAGCTGCCAGTGAATTCCGCTTCTGGGATCAGGTGATCGTTATCCACGTCACATCCGTCACGCGGACGTGACGGACACGATCGCTGTCGTCACCGCCTTGCACGCCCCTCAACGTGCTACCCTAACGTGAAAAAGGTCGGCTGTGCGCCGCAGAAATGTCCTTTTTGTTCGCATTCTTCCGAAAGGTATGCTGTGGTATTGCTTTTTTCTAAATATTTCATTTGACATCGCATTTTTACTACTAGAGCAAGGAAGATGACTACGAGACCATTCTAGCTTCGTTGGCCGCGGATATCCAGAAGCGCCAGACGAAACTTGCTGATATACGACTTCGGGAACGGCGGTCCTACGCTGTTGGTGACGCTGTATACGTTCGTCGCATGGGTCGTGTATGTCGCACTGTGGTATACAGGTGCCTTGCCAAGTCTTGCTGGGTATTACCGGAATGCTAGAGTGGAAAAGGCAGTGAAAGGAATGCCGGTTGTCGTTGGGACCTATCATGTTCGTATTTGAATTACCCCACAGCCGAGTGTCGCTCATGGTTAAGTAGCATCTTGTTCATAAGGCGGATTGTTCAGATTTGGTATACGCGCAAGGGCGATGCAGAAGGCATGTCCATGTACTGATATCTGTAATGTTGTGGCGAGCTCATATCCAGTGCAGAGAAAACCTTGCAGAAGCTGATGAAAGAGCAACGGATGAAAGTAGAGGAAAGTCAAGAAGAAGACGAATTACTATTCCACACGGGAGCTGCTGCAACGCTACGAAGAAAACTCTCCCCGCATCATCTCCTCTTCGCCAAAGGATTGTTGCCCAGCCCCAAGGGACGCCCGGCACGCCCATGCGACCCAGTAACGGTGGCACTAGCTCGTCCGTTTTGAACACACCCCAAAACCAAGCTGCCGGCATGTTTCTCCTTTTCCTGCTATCCTCGCATCTCTGAAAAAATCCTCTCTAGTCCCTCTCTCCCCTCCCCAACCTCCACCTGGTCCTTCACGAAAACAATGGTACGACAAACTCGCCGATGCGGTCCTCGGCGATGACGACCAGGCCCGGTTTGCACTAATCTGCGAGCAGTGCTTCGCCCACAACGGTCTGGTCAAAGAAAGCGCCTGGGAAGATACCCGTGCGTTTTGACTTTATTTTTTTTTTACCTGGTGATTTTGGGGCTGACTTGAAGGCGATGATGGCTCCCAGAATATGTGTGCCCGAAATGTAATCATTTCAATCCGTCTCGTCGTTCGAACAAGCAGGGCATTCGGCCCCCGCCTCTGGCTGTTGGACCGAGGTCTCCTGTCATGCAGGTGATACCGCCTACGCCACCACATGTTCACCAAGAGCGACAAGGACCGCCGACGACGCAGGAGCGAAGTGAACCTGTGGAGCCAGAGAGTAATTTGATGAAGGTGGATCAATCTTGAGCGGTTTCTATTTCGTTGATGCAACTTTTTGTCTTGAACGATGTCGCCAGGAAAGTCATCTATGAGATTCGGTAGCTCTTCGAGGGATATTTATGTTAATAACTGGAGTGTAGCTTTTACTTTCTTACTGCTAGTTACTAGTCGCTAATCTATTTGTTGAACGCCTGCAATCAGCGGCTGAACAGTATGTTTCGTTCTGTATCAGGGCTACAATTTCTGACATACCACCCAGCTCTACATAACGGCGAATAAAAAAATGGGGGCATCGAACTGTCCGACCCCGAGGTGATGGTAGATTTGAGGAAGACACCGATGCGTTGTCTAACTGCACCGCCCATTTACATACATCCATTTTTTCAGCGCTCATCATCTTCCCTGGCTCATGGCGAACTTCCAGACTCCGATTACGCGCTCGGATGTGCATTTTTTGTTCTTCCAGCCGCCAAGCCTGCCATGAACCAACAGCTATCGCGGCAAGATTTGTCACCGTACGGGCGCTGCGACCTCTACAGAGATTCATTAATAACACCAATGTGATTGTTATTCATGAAGAGTGTGTTCTTCGAGTTCATCTGCCAGGTATACTTGACCTTGATTGACATACGCACTATTGTATTTTTCCTGTGGGTGCTAACCCTCGACGGGACTGGGGTTGCCGCTCTCTCTCTTGAGTGATGGGAACTGCCAGATCTCCCTCGTCATGACATCAATAATGCGCTTGCGCCCATGGTCGAGACCACCGTTTATAGGGAGTATACCGTGAAAGGGTTAAGATACTGTAGATTGATCGAAAGGCGGGCCGGAATTCTCAGTAACCGTCCTGGGCGTTGTAAGGTTGCCTTCGGCACCTTCTTTGGGCCGCCGGGGAAGCAACTCACGAAGATGATTATCAAGAGTATGTCGAGTCCAGCTTCCCGGGGTGCGGTTGGTTGTTCTTAGACAAGCTCCGCATGTCGGAAAAACACACGCATGTTACGCAGTAAATACAATGATAATCACTTGATGATACATAAAAGAAGATGTGAGGGCTAAAGAAAGTCGTGCCAAAGAATCGCTGAAGTATCAAACAAATGTCCGTTTCGTGATGTCCGTGTAGAGATGGAAAGATCCTGATAGCACAAGTGGCATTCGACAAGGACAGAAAGGACGATCATCGTCGCCAGAAGCCTTTTCGTTTAGCCGAGAGAAGAGTGTACTTCAGACGAGATGGGATCCAGCGTAGTTGATCGCCCAACTTGACAGTGCTGTCGGCTGGTCGGAGCGCTAGAGCTTGAATGAGGACTAGATGAATGAAGGGGCAGGGTATTGATGACACATACGAGGGGTAATCGCGTGAAGTACGATGGATGACTCAGTTCGTCCATCCACATCTGAGTCCTCCGTTTCTGTCCCTACTTCGTGCTGCTGGAGCAGAAGGTCAAGGTCATAGTCTTCTTCCACACACGGTTGCGCGGTAGCTGCGCGACGATTGCCAAAAGGGTATCGTTTTTTGTCCGAAGGCGGACTGAAGTCATAGGGAGGACGGGACGTGACATTTAACGCGGCAGGACTGATGACGGCTACTGGGGAGCCGGGGAAGGACATGAACGTTCTGAGAAAGAAAGGATTCAATTTCAGAGGAGAGCGGACAAGTGGCAAGGCGTACGGTGAGGTGGGCGCTTGAACAGAAATGTCCCATCGTGCGTTTTCCTTGACTCCTTGGCGCCATTTTTGGATGTAGGAGGCCTTGTGGGTATCGTGCGGTGAGGCTGCATCGACCTCAGCTGCTGCGGCGGCGTTGCGCTCTGGTTCTACACGGCTACAATAAGTGGCGAGTCAGCATGACTCCATTGATCTGTCCTGATTCGAAGGCATACTTTGCCCGATTGAACAAGGCAGCAAACGCGTGCAAGTCTCTCGATAGGTCGGCATCGTAATCCACTACTGGAGTGTCCCGCGCCCTACCCTCTAGGATACATCGTGTTTCGTAGTATTTGTCTTCAACGTCCCTCTGAAGATGACCAGCATCATCCCGGGCCGAAGGTAGAGCACTGGTCTTTGACTGAAATGAGTGGTCATACAAGGCGTTTGAAGGAGTGAACATGGTGAGCGTAACAAACAGAGAAAGAGAATAAGATGCCTTTACCTCATCTCTTGGGTTCTCTTATATGTCAACAATTGGCAGTTCCAAAAATGCTCAAAAAACAAAAGAGAAAGAACAAAGACGTTCCCAAAAGGGTTTGCTTCGTCATGTGACCCTTCCACGGTTGCTGTAGCGAGTGTTGCCGCCGGTAGAAGTCGCCCGACGCCCTCGATGCTTCTAGTGCCACGAAGAAACGAAGACAAATTTTTTTCTGTGAGCGTACTTCTGTCTCTGTACCGAGCTGTACCGCAGTGAATCGAGTCGTGCAAGGTGCTGGGCAACAAAGCTTCATCGTATCAAGTGTTTGCTTCGTCTTGTTTGGCTCTTTAGGAAGTTGCAATAATATGTAATCGTCCTATTCTATCACTCTGGTTTTTTTTTAACATCCCACGGGACGACAACACTGCGGATGTAGGAGGGTGTAGGCCTCAGCGCTCAGCGCTCAGCTCAGGCCCAATGCTCCGGAATCTAATTAACTCGGCTTTTGTTCATCTAGGCCTGGCAACAAATTCCAATTGTTTCTTGTTCTCTAAGTGACGGTGTAAAGCGACCAACAGCGTTTCAGCTGGTCTTGTTCTCCCAAGCTACAATAATGTTGCTGCTGTTTCCATCGTTTGTGGAGAACATATATACGAGACGCGTTTCCATTCTCACTAAAAGTCTAGACAACTCTTCATGCCGTACCTCTCTTCTAGCTCCAGCTTGACATGCTTGAATCTTGTCCACTCACCTTTATCATGCGACAAGGTTGTCGACACTGTTACTCCCGACACTGATGAGGACAGCTGGGATGCCTGTAGCTCGTGCGTAACAAATGCACCTTTATTGATTTCTTTCAATTAGACTTTACATGCGTAGCTTACATTCTCCTTCTACGTCTCACTCCGTCGCGGCTTCTAATGAACGTGAGGAGCCGACGAGTCTTCGTTCAAATATTATCAAATGGCGAGAGGGCATTTCCCTTGGCTATCCTGACAACGAAACTTTGGAGTACTGGGAACTAATCGGACCGTTATCCTCGTCTCCGTATGTTCTCCTTCACATCATGGTTTCCATTGCATTATTAAGCTTAAGTGTATTCTGCAGATTATTCATGACCACTTCACCAACTTGCACGTCATTTCTAACAGCTCCTCCCTCTTCCCCACGACATACTTCTATGGTCAGCTTCCAATATCCTGCCCATATATCGCACTCCACTGCTGGCTCCCTGGTCTACAATGCCAAACAGCAATCCCAAGAGGATCTGGAGATACACCGCATTAGTTCTGGATGCTCTGATGATGAATGTCCGCCTTCTGATTGTGGCACAGATTGCACAGTTGTCGATAACTCAAGAAATTGTGAGTCCTACCCACACCTAACCGCGCAACTTCGATTCTACTGGGTCTATTAGATTTCGGGATTTTGCCGAACTTGTTTTCTAACTTTCTTCGGTTGATGTCTCGCACGTCCACAGAGATTTGATCAGGCCGCTGTTCCATTCCCTCTATATCATCGCCTGTATGTATTAATATTTGAAACCTAATAACGCTATAATGAGTTGCATCAGGGTCGTTTTGCGAAAGGGGCTCCATGTCGTCTTCTGGCGGGGCGGCTACAATGCGTGCCCACGGTACTATCGCAGTCCTCTGCCGAGTTCAAACTCAGTCTTTGCATGAATGAATAATCAGGGGTATTTATACAGCAATGCATAGTATCCCCGGGATTCACGGATTGTCTAATCCAGTTTGCCTGCCTTCATCTCATTGCATCAGATCAAACCCGCCGTATCTGAGTGTGAACCCAACACACAACACAGTAGAAGTTCCCACTCACTTCATTTCGAACCCGTCCCATTCCCATCGCCTTACTCTCTTACCTATGCTCGCGGTTCGCCGATCACCCCTGCAATCTCGAAATTTGATGCCCCCCCCCCCCGGATAGACTGATTCTATCTTATGTTTGCTGGAAGATATCATTAGACACATGTAGCTGAACACCCCCTCAAAGAATCCCCGTCCTGAGAAGTTAACGTCGTTCATAGACGCGCATAGGACGGCGTCAGCCGCTTTTTGGAGGACCCGCCTATTAGTTCGAGTAATTTTAGCGCATCCTGTAATCCGTCCTATTTCGAACCCATCTACACCTCATTGACCTCCGGTCCTAATGCAGAGGCCATGAGTTACCTGATACTTATGCGGTGCGTTGACTGCTGGTGCCGAGATGACGCTCCCATCATATTTATTCGTATACCTACTAGCTTACCGCTAATATTTCCGGAGCGAACGAAGCGAACACAGTTAGAGATTTCCAGGACTTAGAGGATGAAGTAGAAGACACCGTCCTTGTTTATGACGCCGTAGGCAATGGTGATCTTATTCACCGTATCGCCTTCGGCGAAAGAAACCCATGGCGATGCCGCAATTAAACTGAAGCATGTTATCAACACTGGTGTACCCCACGTCTCCTGGCCCGCTTTCCCTCGCTGCTAGTCCTATGTTAAAAACCCGTCGTGAGTTTTGTAGCGGAGATATCATTTACTTCATAGTCCTTGATTGGAGGGTGTATAGCAATTTCATCTCTGTTTTTGAACAAGGTATCCATTGGCCTCGAGGAACCTCAGAGGTCATTCTATTACCTTAAACTCGCAGGAACGTAGCACGGGCTAGCTTCCAGCGTCAATCATCTTGCTAGAACGGCCACTGGTCAAGTACCACCCACTGCGTCTGTCGTCAAAGCCGTCGAAATTGGAGACCCTTCGAGACAAGTCGAGGCCGATGTGTCAGGGGAGTTCTCGACCTGGAACTCATAGTCAAAGGCATGATCACGCGACTCGGAACTTTGGCTGGTGAAGTTACCAGACTCACTTGAGAAGTTGATAGTCCTGTTACGTGGTGGACCGTGGTTGTGTAGCCGTCCTAAATAACGATGGGGCTTCTCGAGTTGATCAAAGATGTGGATCGTGTTCGAGCGTCTAGCTGGATGAATCAAGGTGGGTCAATTGCGACGGTGTCGACTACTGTAACTGAAGGACATAGGCGAGGAACGTGGATCGAGGCTAGGGTGCCATTCTGTAGTTCGCGGTCAGACATATCTATATGATTACTAGCGGTGCAAGTTGCCCACATGTATATACTCATATGCCTGATAAGCATCGCAGGTGCTCGTAGATCAACAGATGAGTCCGAACAAAAAGGAGGGAAAGACTTAACATAACCTGTTGATAAACTAATTCCATTCGTGCTTTTCGAGACATGACTTATCTATCTCAAAGTCTGTATGATCTCACCAGCATTCTAACACCCTCAGCCTATTCTCTACTACATCTTTCCAGGCACCCTTTCCAGCTTCGACGTTTCCCCACTGTCGGACACCGACTTCAAGACAGCTTCTCAAATACTCTCTCACGTCACTCAGGGCTTTCCCCTCCCTTCCAAGTACCTGTTCCGGATCCGATTCCCATACCCATTGGTTATAGACCGACGGAGACGCGGCCTTCAGTCGGGATAGAAACTGTTCGGGCCATCCATCCAAAAGACGCAGTTTGTCCGCCGAAGGTGTCGGGTCCGAACTATAAGCGAACGAAATACAATTTCGCACGGGAGAGGATGTTTTATGGAACGAAGGCTAGAAATGAGGGTCGTCATGAACTGAGCGGAAAGGACCACAAAGAACTCACTCCTACACCGGAGAACTCCCAATCGATAATAGCGTGAATATTCCCTTCATCGTCTGCGAGGAGGTTACCGAAATGAAGGTCCCTGTGCCATAATCTTGCTTGTAGACCCTTTTCACCTCGGAGCCTTCGAACCCAGTCTATTTCCGTACTGTCCGACTTCTCAATTAAGTGTTGTAATGGATCAAGTAGGTACAACAGACGGAAGGGTGAACCAAGATGACATGGTAATAGCTTTTGAGGAATGCCGAGATATAGTCCACCCATGACGGGTACCATCCACATGGATTGAGAGTAGCAAAGCTTTCCCTGGTGAGGTTGTAAGGGGCGGCATGGAAGTAGCGCAGAATGTCCGGTCTAAAACAAATCACTAGCTGTCACGGCTCGGTTCAACGCCTCGGCCACGTACAATTGCCACAGTATTTCTTCTAGAACAGGTCCGGGAACAACTTCCCTTCGCCCCTCCATTTCAGTGACGCGAAGACTGCCATAGAACTCCCCTCCCCGAGGTAGCTCAAGGGTGAACATTCTGATGAAGAAGTCGACGAACTGATTAAGGACGTTATCGAGAGCTTCCGGGCTCAGTGTCATCCAGGTGTCCTGTAGGGAAGGGTACGGCGATTCTAAAGATGCATTAATTAACAGCATGAACAATCAATGCAAAATCCGACTTTCGACACAGATATATTCAAAACCAAGGTCGTTTGCTGGGTCGCTGTTATAGAAGACCACCTCAGGTACTGGCAATCCGGCGTTCCTCACCACATCAATGACAGCGACTTCGTTTTCGATCTTGATTTTTTCGATCGCTTTTCTACAAATTGCGGTGCCAAGTCAACGATAATTCCGTTAAGCGAGGCGAAGAGACTAACCTGGCTACTCTGAGAACGACATCCTTGCCGCTCCACCTTGAATGAACCGATTCTGCGAGAGTAACGAAGTAGATCTTGTGATAAAGCCCTTGGCTTGACTTCGGCGATTCTATGTTTACGGGAGACACTCCCAGTAAGCCTTCGAAGAGAGATGATATCGATGACGGAGACAACGGATCAGTTTGAGCGAAGGTGGAGTCGCTGAGATGTAACATAGCCATCTTCGCTGTCCGAGAATTCGAAGTAAGGACCTTTCACTGCGCAGTTTATTCCTCAGGTGAAACCCTAAGGTGTTATGGTTGTAAGGCATAATGAGGGTTTAAGCTTTCTTGATCATGACGGTCAGGCACTAAACCTAAATATGGAATCGGTCATTCACGGCGCACAGATACATAACATTTTTTGAATAGATTGAAGAAAAGACGGGTCCAAGTGAACGGAATTTACTCAGTATTTGCGGGTGCGAATTGTCCGAGGTTCATTTATTACCAACATATGCTCGTTGACGTTTGGATATCACATGGACGTTGGCTGGGGATCATTTTGAACATTCAATCCAAAGTAATGGATATTAAAAGGATTACGAAGACTGATAATCAACCATAAGCCATCTCGTGTACCCGCCGAATCACTAATGAAGGGAAGTAAGGAGGCCATCGAGCTGGTATAGAACAGCCAAATACTCACCTTCACTTGGACAATTTCCTGATCGCCGTATCATACGTTGCCCGGGATACTTTCCCCGATTTATATTTCTTCGTCCATTTCTTCAGGTTCTTGAACCAGGCATCATCTTCTTCCATAGTGGTATAATCTCTTTCGTGTGGATCACTGTCAATAGCCAACGATGGCGACTTTGGCCACTTCGTCCATGTCCGTCTCCCTAAGGCTTCTCTGAGAACATTGAGATTTTTGAGGGTGTAAACGATGGGCAATCGCTTATCCGGGGAAGGTGGGGTGCCCTCGCCGAAATCCTTAAGGAATTCCCAAATGAGCTCGCAGTCTGCGGCCTCGAAGCCCTCGACACTGTGTTGAATAGCCCGTCCTAGCTTCTCATTTCTAAGAACTGAGACACGTTTCTGCTCGGTGTGGATTTGTATAACATTTTTGGCAAGCGATCTGTCACGGAAAAAAGCCGGAGCGTAGTCAAGTCCAGGAGGAAATCGGAGATGTAAGGCGCAGCAGCAACCATCGTGCAGAAATTAAAAGTGAACAATCCAATATCGAGAATGATCTCTTCGCCTCTGACAGTTTTGAAGTAGATCCAGTAGTGGTCGTCAGGATCCTGTCCTTTCCAGAACATGTTGCCGTCGAAGTAAGCGAGCTGGTCTTGACATTTGACCTCGAAGGAACCTTTGGCAATACCAAAGTCTGAGATCGGACAGCTCTTGTACTGGAGGCGCACCCGACGGGAGCGGCTTCCCCTGGCAGAGGTAGTTGTGTACATGGTCGCCAGAAGGCCGAGACATAGAGACGTTACGATAGGCAGGACCTCCCCCTCCTTCATTAGTCTACCGAACAACTTCCGCCTAGCCTGATCTGTACCGCCTGCAGCTGTCGGCCACCATCTATCGCTCATTGCGTCAACCATAGGGATTTCTGGACCTAGCTCGACAACTTTCGCAAGCCGAACCGTCAGGGAAACCTTGCTACGGCAGGTGGAGCGGCAATACGGTGGTTCAATGCAGGGTGTGTCGGTCTCAGGCCATGGAAGCGAGCTGTCTCTGCTAGTAGAGCCAGGAGAGGATAGAAGGTCCCAATATCAATACGATCCGTTTTGCCTAGAGTTGATGAGGTTTTTCTGTTAAGAACCTGGAATGAGATGTAGATGAAACAGGAGGCACGCACCACACGCCTGCTTATGCTCCTTTTCCCAATGAAGTTTTTGACATTCCGTGGAGCAATATGTTGCCTACAGGCACAGATAAATTGAGATACACGTAAAGCAATATGCACTTACTTCTGCGCATGCCGAACAGAAGCTGAGGTTCGATTTTTTGAGTGAACAATGCGAACACTGATCAAGGTTCTCCGGGGGTAAATGCACGACGAGAGGTTGATCCATGGGAGAAGTGAAGAACAAGTCGCTGCCGGATCGATGCAGGGAGTAAAAGTAGTGAGATATAATAATTAAGTGTTTGATTACGTACATCGGCAACAACCCAACTATGGCTTCCTGGCGCAATGGTAGCGCGTTTGGCTTCGATTGCTGAACGGTACCAAAAGGTTGCAGGTTCGAGTCCTGCGGTGGTCATTTGTTTTGGTTTCTTCACACTCCCACGTCTCTGCATTTTCGATTTGAAGTCTGGACTCGAAAATTGGAGATTATTGTACGCCCATTATTTTGATCCTCGTGTATGTACATGACATGTCGTTTCTTTGCGAGAGTTGGACGTTTGAAAACACGAGGCATTAAGGACCTTCATATTTATCACTCACAATCATATAGAGAGTCAGGGAGAATGCCATCGTCATGTTAACAGCTAATAGTACTTAATTGTTAGATGGAACCTCAAGATTTGTATGATCCATCACAATTATATGGCTCCCCCTTCCCTGAGGGGTGCGGTAAGATATATAATCTATCAAACCTAGGCCATTCTGAACCGGACTTAGAGGACGATCGTTGGTTGAGTTAGCACATTAGGTTACTCAGTTTTGTATCAACCTTCCTAGCTCTGGAGCCCGAAAAGCGGACCTACTCATACAGCCACTGCTACTTTATCGGTTTGTAGCCGACTCGTTCCGCCACTCGTTTTCACACCCGCCTAGTCAGTCAGTGGATTTCGCACCAAGCGCCGCAATACGACGATTTTATACTTTTTACGCGTCCTAAGCTCTTACACTACGAAGCGCCGCTGCCACGAAAGTGGCCCTATACATTTCTTCAAAAGCCTATGTCGGCTACCTGGACATGCAGGCGCCCAGTTGCGCTCAAAGAAGGAAATATGTCTTCAATGTCCTTTGAAGTCAGAGACCCGCTCCGCCACAAGCGCACATTGAGTCGAGGAAGTCCAGGCCGCGAAGACATGATGGTATCCAGCTTCCTCCACTCGCCATATAGCGCCATGACATCAGCGGAAGTATTGAACCCATTCAATTGGAATAGACATTGTTCAAGTCTAATCCATTTCACGCCAGAGAAGGACCGAGTTAGCCATCGTACCCACGCCTCTAGATTTTGGGAAGTGGGACGAGGCGAGGAAGCTAGGATTAAATGTACGTTCCGAATGCGCGCAGGATCGACGAGATTGAATAGGTGTTCTGACAATAATGCCGTCAGCCAACTAATTCCCAGGAAATCTTGATTCAACGCACCTTCGGGACATACATTCAACAGGAGATCTTGCAAGGTCTCTTTATTCCGACGAATCAGATCTTCCGTCCTCGGAACCAGATCTGCTTCCATCGCAAAGAAAGATCCACGAATGACGATCTCTAATCGCTTCAAGTGGCTGAAATCAACGAGTCCGCGTGGTGACTTATTAACGAAGTCCATATATGCGTCCATACGGGAGGTTATGGCGAGGAATTGCAGTTTCAACGGAAGTGGCGGGAATGAGGAGGGGGTGGGTGTTTCATGAAGGCATGTTACATTCCCTACATGGAGATCGCGCAGCCCCCGGCATTCACCCAACATGGAGTATAGATCGTTCAAGTTCCCGGACAGCACTGCTAACGATGTCAACGATGATGAACGCAGCACACAGCCCATCCCATCGATCAATGTCTTTGGCACCTTCTCCGACAACGGGTGGCGTATGTTTCTGGGGACCGCAAGCTCCTCCACTCTGTCCAAGCTCTGCAGGAAACATGGGAGGAAGTGGTTCCAAAAGTGTCCCAGCCTGGCGTTGAATATGTCAGCTAGGGAGGCCGGAATGGAGCAATAGAACCAGTGATCGTAGGTGGTCGTGACGGTCAGCCTTTTGACATAGGAAGCAATGTGGGGGGAAGATCTAAGCAGCCGGTCGAATACGCCAACGTTCTTTGATACGTGAATAAAGGGAGCGAGAAAGAGAAGGGGCGACTTCCAGCAGTCTATGTGGACTGTTATGTGGAGAGAATGGAAGATATGCCCTTGGGCGATGGGTGTCCATGCTCGGCAGACGAGAGCACAGGACCGCAGGGTGGATTGTTCTTCTGCAATCTCATCAATGATCGTCTCGATGAGCTCTGTAGGTACCGAGCCTGACCAGCAGGGCTGCAGTCGAGCCCTCGCAACGGGCCTATCTTGCATGAGATCCTGGTTGCTGTCAAATCTATCTCACAGAACGATAACGTTGTCGACGCACCAAGATTCTCCGACTCCTCGATCTACCAATGTGACTATCTTTGCCTAAGAACAGGCTAGTGAGGCATTAGAACTTGAGAATCAGAAGAGCAGATAGCTTCGTACCGGTTCACCAGCAAGCGCTACCGACACATGTGTTGCTGTTTGCCTCATAATCATGATTGTTCCAAGTAAGGATGTTTCTCCTATAGGTTATACCAATAGTGCACCTGCGCATACACTCGGGCCATCGTCGTTGCTTACCAAGGCCGTATGTCGGATCGCAATGACATCACATAGATGTATCTCACGTGATCTAACAAACTCAAAAAAGCGCAAGCTTCGGTTCGGAAGCACCAAGGGACCGGTCAGGAGCCTGAGCACATGCTGGCCAGGGAAGATATATGTTGCTGAGCGGGCACACGATTAAACTATAATCCAACTATATATGTGCAGAGATTCATTAGTTCGCATTTGCGAATACATGTCAGACAGATGGCCGATGTATGTAAGTATCAAGGGCTGAGTTGGCGTGAAAGAAATACGGTGACTCACTGCACCCTGCATCCGTCAAAGTTTGAGAACTTTCCAGCCTGGAGAGTACATCTGGCCCAGGCGTAATGACAGGTAACCGAGAAGATGACCATTATGAGCTCGATGAAGGGGTGACATGCCAAGGCACTTAGATTGATGGACGGTGCAACATACCCACTTTGTGCGCCACAACATACCTATCCATGGTCAAGTGAGTAAACTTACCAGAACAGGTGTAATGAAATCATTTCCACCCACAGTCTTCTCCCTGTCGACAACTCAAAACAGGTGATGGGGATAGCTCGGACCGGTTGGCCACAGGCAATTATCATCTCTGATCCGTAGAACCGCAGTGTCGTCAATAGCACGGAGGACGAGATCTCTGGTAGCGAGGTCGGTCTGTTGAGCGGCTTCGCAACAAATCCGTATTCTTTTCCAAATGTTTCAAGTTCAGACATGGAAATATTCCAAAGGCAGATCGCAGCAAGCGCTGTCATTGTGGGGAACACGCGATAGCCCCTCAGATATAACGTCCGCAATGAAGGCGAGGCTATTCCAACTGCCCGGTATGAAAGCACATGAACAACAAGATTGTAATTGACAGCCTGAGCCTGAGAAGACAGAAGACCGCCGTGAGATCCCGGGACAGTAGAAACTCACCCTCGTAAAATGAACATTAGTTTCCAGGAAAGTGCATGATACTGGGAGATAGTGCATGCACGCATATAGCATAGCAAAACGATAATGAAGTGTAAATGAAGGAAGTGGTGATGAAAGCCTAGAACGGTACGACAGGGTTGCGTTGTAACACGATTGACAGCTGTCACAAAATTGTCACGGATTTCAACATATTGCGCACGGCAGACTGACGGGCGATGAGCCAGCCACTTGTCAGCCTATTTACTTCTCTCACCTGTACCACCACCATTCCCTCCTCGTAGTGCCCGCGTCCCCCCCATCTACGCGTCCCCCGGCCGCTAGAATGGGCAACTGCACCTCGCAGCCCAATCAGGACGAGAAGGCCTGTTCCGATTTGATCGACAAACAACTCGAGGATGACGGCAAACGATTCAAGAAGGAGTGCAAGATTTTGCTCTTGGGTACGTGCAGAAATCATCCAGCCAAGGCCCCTGGCCGTTGACCGTATCATCCCAGGCTCCGGCGAATCAGGAAAATCGACCATTGTCAAGCAGATGAAGATTATTCACCAGGGAGGTTTTACCCCCGAGGAGCGGGATTCCTATCGTGGGACGATATACAAGAATGTTCTTGATTCAGCACAGGCTATTGCCTTGATGATGCGGAAGATCGGGATTCAGTGCGCCAACGAGTCAAATCAGGTACGTTGATTTGCCGGAGTATCCTCGCGAGGTATTTACTTTTCACTTTTACTAGGCCCTCGCAGACAGAATACTGGACTACCGCATAGAGAGAGCCGACGAGGTGCTTTCGCCCGATATCGCCAATGCCATACACCTTTTCTGCCAAGACGATGCCATTCCGCAGCTCTTGGACGAGCATTCGAGTGAATTTTATCTGATGGATAGTGCTTTCTAGTGAGTCGCACCATCATCTCGTGTTATTTCTCCTAATAATCACCACCACCACCAGCTTTTTCACAGAGGTCCTTCGTATCGGCGCGCCGGGATACAGGCCCACGGAGACAGATATCCTACGCGCTCGAGCAACGACTACGGCCATCACAGAAACTAGGTTCACCATGGGCCAACTTCAGTGAGTGACATCCATCTCTGCTGCTGTCCACGAGTTGATGGTTCGATGATCGCTAGAATACACATGTTTGACGTTGGTGGTCAGCGCTCAGAGCGTCGCAAGTGGATACACTGTTTTGAGAGCGTGACGTCCATAATTTTTTGCACGGCCATCAGCGAGTACGACCAGGTTCTGTTGGAGGACAAAAAGCAGGTGTGTTTTTTCTTGGCTTCATCAATTCTCGGCGGCATCCTCACCCCTGAACAGAACCGCATGGCTGAGTCACTTGTATTATTCGAATCAGTCATCAATTCTCGGTGGTTTCTCCGAACATCTATCGTGCTATTTCTGAATAAAAGCGACGTGTTCAAGAAGAAGATACCAAAGATACCTCTAGAGCGCTACTTCCCCGAGTTTCCGGGTGGCAAAGATATCAACAAAGCGGCCAAGTATATTCTGTGGCGGTTCATGAAGGCAAATAGGGCGAGGTTGAGTGTTTATCCACAGTACGTTCTCCATTCTTCAGTATGTGGATGACTCATACTGATTCAACACATAGCTTGACACAAGCTACCGATACGACTAATGTCAGACTGGTCTTTGTCGCAGTCAAAGAGACGATACTCCAAAACGCATTGAAAGACTCAGGGATACTCTAATTAGCTATCGCATTATCTTGATTTTGGGTTTTGTCTGACACTGAGAGGTATGTATTCTCGCTGTCGGCTGGCGTGCATAGCTGACATCTTCATGACAGAATTCTTGAATTCTTTTATGCACACTCCCCGTATGCCTACCTCTCCCATGGGATTGGCCGACCGAGGGTCACGCCGCATATGTAGACAACGAGCCGAGTCGCAGGGCCCTTTCGTGGAAGTTCTTGATGGGCGGAAGTAATGGGTCTGGTATATTTGAGGCATAATTGCTCATATTATATGCTAACTTATTTGTATTCACGATTTGTACTCATATGTGTATGCCTACTTTTTATGTAGTCTTTGGACGCTGGTATTGCGTTTAGAATTTTGAAGAAAGGTTAGATAGAGTCAGTGGATTATGACAGGCCATGAACAGTTGCGATATAGTAATACCCAATCATGCCGTGACCCAAGGTGATCATGCGATATAAACCATAGTTTAGTAGGTGGTCATAGGCTGGTTTATGACTATTTCGGTGATCTCGGAGTCCCTCTGGTATGCTCGAAGGAAGTTGTATTACCGAAACTCGGCTTATGGTAAACCCGAGTGTTCTTTCATCATCCGCAAGAAGCCCCTGATTGTCAGCCTGTATGGCTTTAAAAGGGTCCGAATAAAATTGTTACAATTTTCGGACTCAAGCTGTGGAACAACCACAAACCGCCATTAACTCGCAAACCCTGAACGTTTATGGCAAGGTTGTGTAATAATAACATGTCTTTCATGCAAGGGAAGCATTATTTTGACCGTCCAGGTCATTATATTATTAACTACGGACTTTAAGTACAAGTTTATAGAGATTATGGGTGATTTATGCCGATCTCGCCGATCTCTAAGCCCCTTTTACATGCTCGAAGTCCCCGAATTAAATTGACCGATCTCGTCATGTTGAATCGCATTTTCAACTTACAAAATAGACATGTTCCTGCCGAGGCTGTATGCAAATGCCTATAATCGTAAAGGGTACTACATTAAAAAGTCCAGACGTAAGCCTGTTTCATCACCGGTAATAAAGTTCGAAGTCATCAGTGTTCCTGTATAAGAGCAAGGGCATCTCGCCGTCCGAGTCCACGAGATGTTTGAGTCCTTCCACACGGAGGTGCACACGACAGCCTATATTAGTGTTTAAAGCCCAAGATGCGCTATGATTGATCTGAATTAGCCTATATTCGTTGGGCTAATTGCCACACTTACCATAATATTGAAAAGAATATATGGGGCTAATGATAAGCAATGATGAGACGATGGCATGTTGCATTGAGCATTCATACCTCATTCCGCGACGTGATGGATACAATCAGAAGCAGGAGCCACAGGACTGGAATTGTTTAACATTGACGGCCAAGGCAAGAGGTTAAAAACAACGTACGGCATACTCCCTAAGAAACCGTCAGCGGAATCCGGACATCGATGTGGAATGAGAGGACGCACCAAGTAAAGACGAGCACCATCACGATGGAAGGAGCTGATCGCCTCGATATGGGTTCGTCTAGGTATCTCCAGTGCTCTGTAGAGAATCATTAAGACGATCAATATGTCGAACGCAAGCTGTGATGATACAGTGTTCTCAAACCGGTACTTGACGTGGATAATGGACATTCATACCAGCGTCGCGAGAAGAGCGGGTATAGTCCGCGGTATACCTGCAACGAAGCATAGGTTTCCCAAGTGTGCTACGGGAATTAACCCTTTCACAGAGCGTGTGTTATTATACGAGAGGAAGTGCGGAACGAAGGCACCTGACTCACGTTTGGACATCAAGAATCTGATGACGGTGATTACGGCAAGGACGATTGCAGTACTGATACAAGCAGAGAATGCCACAAGAAGAACGCAGCCGGCTCTCTTTTGGTCATCCCATGACTTGTACACCCGCATTGCGATGATGACTGGAGGGTGGTGGCTGAGATGAGATGTGATTCCGAGGGGCGATAGCTTACATTGAAGCAACCCGACCATCACTGTTGATGATACGGTGAAAAGCCACAGCACCCGGGTACAGCTGGCAGTGGAAGAGACGTCAGTGGCCCGCAAGGAAGTCGCACGGGGGTGTTCCTCACTCCTACGCTGAACTGAGTAATCGGACTGGAGAGAAGGACTCCAGAACTCACTGCATCAGTCAAGCTGTGGCTATACCCACCCCACACTGCTCCGCATCAGCCTGGATCGACGTTGCGAAGGGCTTATGCGCACCATATGCCGTGTATAAAAGTACTCCCTCCGCAAAATAGCGATTCAGAACGTAAATGAGCTTGGGGAGGTATCCTTTATCTCGGGAGATCCATATAGCGTCGATTTCCTGATCGAGCGTGAGGAGATGGTCCCAGATCATTAAGCATGCCGCGGCCGCTAAGTACAACCTTGGGTTAGGCAAATGGAAAGATGTTATGGAGAACGCACTGGGTGAATATCGGACAGCAAGGAGAGCGGCGGGGCTCGTTTCCATTATGGCCAGAGCCGCCATTATCGACAGACAATCCAGCTATATAGGAAACATGAACCGATGAACGAACACAGTCGCCACTCATAACATATAACGTACTTGGTGTAAACGCTTTAATGTCGAACAACTGAAACTGATAACTATGCAATCCTTAGGGACAAATTATCGATCCAGCTATAGATTTCCGTTTCAAGTGATGCGTGTCCAGCCGAGCCTCGCTGTGTTGTCAGATGTTCTCACAGAGAAGACACCCTTGTGGAAGGAGAAGTCAGGAATATGTAGGTCTGGCTGAGGGTTAAGCTGGACGAACCTCGCGTCGACATGAAAGAAAGGGGAGAAGGGGAGAGCAGGGCTGGGAGTAGGGGAAGAGAAGAGGATAACATCATGCCGGTTGTCGTCAAATGTGTGCACCCGTCAGATGGTTCACATCGGGACGTATAGATGGCAGTGAACACAAAGGTTCTCAGGCTCCGGTATCCGAAAGAATGGCTGATTCCATCGCGCTTGTTCGTCAGAGGAGTTTTCAGTTGTTCGTCGTTCCGGGGAGCCTAAGGCCGCTTAGACCCGAAAGTGCAGATCAGCAAGAATGTTAAGCTTGTCCTGGTACGGGTCGAGAGGTCGCAGACGTGCATGATCGGCGGTGATAGTACTGCCCTAGAGAAGTTTGATTCGAGGAACAGAAGGGTGTGAACGTTTAGCATGAAGAGGCTAGCAGAAATCCTCACCATAAATAAGATGCGGTGCCAAGAACAATGCTCTGCTCTTGATTCATCAATCACGGGGCAAGAGGTAACCATGAATGTGGGCCCGGCATGTCGATAACGATGTCCTCCTCCAAAACCATCGTTCTAATCAATTGGTGATGATGAAGCGATGAGCAAACGGAAAACGTGCGAAGGTTGCAGCATAGCCTTGCTATCATACACTTGGACCTTGCGACTTTGAGCACTGGATTGAGGTGGGTACCTATTTTGATGTGAAAAGCTTTATATATGCGCATCTAGGCTAACTGCGTGTACCAACTAAGGAAGGGGTCGCCCGCCAGGAGCAGCACACGTGCGTTGCATAGATACTGCATTTTGATGCAAGGCGGTGATTACCCGATTGGAACTTCCACGTAGGACACGCCAAGCTTCATCAGCTTACGGAGAAAGTCAATACGACTTTGGTCTTGGGACACGCCGCTCACGAGAAACCCGGACTGCATAATTCATCAATTAGCTCCAAGTAAAGGGAACCAAAATAACGCCCAGCGTACTTAGCGCGGTACATTCGGCTCGTATACCGTCCTTGCAAAGATAAACTGAAGCTGGAGACAGAAGATAAGGAAATGACATACAAGTGTGATCGCAGGACCTGCTCTGCACTCAGCGAGATAATTGAACTGCCACAGGGCACAGCAGCATTCTTCTCAGGCTAGACCTTGCGTGTGATACCTAATGACACCAAATGCCTCTACGCCTAAGAAAAGGTTGGTGTGTATCGTAAACAAGAATGAAACTTTGGGTCTGAGTTCGGACAGTACCTCGTCTTAGAACTTGAACATGACTTGCGGAGTTATTTCGGACGCGGTCTAGAGAGGGTGCGATCACAATCGTGACTTGATGTGACTCACTGTGACAAGACCCCAAGAGCGCTGGTTTAACACAATTATTATAATAACACCCCTTGCATTGCACGAGCGCCCATGCCTCTCTCTTAGCCACCATGACTGACCGCCCGCCTCAGCAAAATCATATTCTGCGACGGGCTGCAAATGTTCTCAATTCCAGGGGGCAGCCAGTCGATGGACTTGCCGCCGAGCCTATCAAGATTTCCAGCAAGCGTTCCAACAAACTGGGCGCTTCGATACGCCGAAAATTCAACAGCATGGTACGGACGCGGTCGCTTTCCATCTCTCCACGGGCACAGGATGGCCAATTCGACGTCGAGAGGCCGGTCTTGACACACGCCCATACCACGGATGAGACGGTGGATACCAAGCACGAGCGGGGCGCCCATTTAGAAGTGACGGTGCCGCTGCTATTGCAGAAGGGAACTTCAATGATGAAGGTGTCGAGCAAGAAGCGTAGACAGGTCATCTTTCGTTTGGACCCTGACCAGGGGCGTATAGTCTGGGAAGGAAAGGTGCATAGATATAGTGCGTCTCGTTTCTTCCATATGGCAAGCCGAAACTCTGGAGCAGAACTTGTGAAGACCTGCAGGATTTTGCGACGCGTTCTGGCCCAAAGTCGCGCATTTCGTCGTCAAGAAACACGTGGCTGGGTGTTAGAATGCGTCCCAAAATCTCGCTGTTCTTTTCAGTCCACTTCAAAGTTTCGGCTCGCTGCAGCTCACATCATTATCTGACTGTTTGATAGTTCCTATCGAAGCTATTAAAGAAATACGGTCCGGTTCCGATGCCCGGTATTACCGCCAGCAATTCCAGCTCGCGCCTGATTGTGAAGAGCGGTGGCTTACCATTATCTACATTCTCGACGGTAACTACAAGACCCTCCACGTTGTCGTCCCCACCAGGGATGTATATCATATGTGGAATTACACTCTGCGTCGCCTACACGCCATACGTCAAGAACTAATGAGTGGACTTGGGTATGTCGAGATGCGGCAGGCTATGTGGGACAAGCATTACTGGAAAGGTGCTGATGAGGAGTACGATCAGAAACTGGTGTTCGAAGAGGTGGAAAAGCTGTGCAAGAGGTTGCAAATTAACAGTGGCCAGGATGATCTTTACAGACTCTTCAAGGTATTCTTTTCATGTGGTAGAGGACTCCACACATTGACTTGACCCAGCAAGCCGACTTGAATAATCGTGATTACTTGGACTTCAACGATTGGAGACTTTTTGTCAAGCTCTTAAAGTCCCGACCGGAGTTGGACCGCCTTTACAACAAGCATTGTCAGGATGACAGCTCCTTTAATTTCGAAGCATTCGAAAGTTTCATGAGGGAGAAGCAACATGTTCGTAAACATCAATAGTCTCATCTAATTCCCACTCATATCCTTCTAGTCAACACTTACTCGGGCAGAACTTCAAGTCATCTTTGAAAAGTATGCCATGTCGGAACCTTCATCGCCCGCTTTAGGCGTGGACAAGGCCGCAAAGACACCATCGGGTCCTTGTCCCGAGCCAGTCATGTCTCGAAAATCCTTCACCAATTTCCTCATGTCTAGCGACAATCCAGCTTTGTCCGACGGTGACAGGAAAATCCACCATGACATGACACGTCCCTTGTCGGAGTACTACATTTCTTCTTCGCACAACACGTATCTGGTTGGGCACCAACTCGTTGGAACAAGCACTATCGAGGGGTACATTCGTGCGTTACTTCATAGTTGTCGAAGCGTCGAAGGTACAGTCTAAAACGCTACCCGATATGCGTCCTGACATGATTTTTCTGTAGTTGATGTCTTTGATGGCGATGACGGCCCAGTGATCTACCATGGCAAGACGCTCACCACTAAGGTACCTTTACGCGAAGTCTGTGAAGCTATTATGAAATATGGCTTCGTCGCTTCTCCATATCCTATCATAATCTCCGCCGAGGTCCACTGCAGACTTGAGCAGCAAGGCATGATCGCTGATATCATGTTGGACGTTTTTGGAGACGCGCTCGTCCAGAAGCGGCCAGACAAGCCGATTAAAGTGCTTCCTTGCCCGGAGGAGTTGAAAGGGAAAATCTTGTTGAAGGTAAGCCCTTTACGCGTCTTCTAGATTTCGATGACCAACGATCCTCATAGACTAAAAATATCAACATTTCCAGCAAAGAAGTTGTAGATGGTGGTGCTTTTATAGATGCCTCCGCATCATCCACAGACGACTCGGAGGATGACTGGCGAAATTCGAAGCGGCGGCAGTCCGATGCCATAATGATAGGTGCGCCTCCGAGTCCTCTTCTTTTGCGTGACAACACAGCCTAATGATATCCTGCCAGAGCATAGCCCAGAATACCAACCAAGGCCAACCTTGCTGGAACGAGTCCGCAGCATAGGTAGATCGCCAAGGATACCTAGTCTTGTCTCCAAATCACCCCCGTCACCAAGAGCAGGCAGACTTACGCACTCAAGATCACCCTCGGGCACCTCAACCGTCACGTTGCCTCCAAGCCCCATGGCGTTCTCCCCTCCTTCATCACCTATGGTGACTCCGACTTCTTTCGAGGCATCCCCAAAAGCCAAAATGTCGCAGAAGCTACTTGATCTCCTGGTTTACACAGTCGGCGTGAAATGTCGGGGCCTCAATAAGAAGGAGGAGTATTTGCCTGAGCATATGTTCTCATTATCGGAGAACACGGTGAATAAGTATTTGAAGGATAAGGCTATGATGATGGATCTCATCAAGCATACGCGCGATCATTTGGTCAGGATATATCCCAAGGGGATGAGGGTGAGCTCCACAAACTACGAACCGCATAGGTGCTGGTACACGGGCGTGCAGCTGGTGGCCCTCAACTGGCAGACATTCGGTGAGGCCAGGAATTATTTTATCCCATTTTTATGCTGATGCCCAGGTCAGATTTGGGATACATGATCAACCAGGCGATGTTCCAGCGGAACGGCCGCTCTGGGTACGTCCTCAAGCCCGTAGCCCTGCGGACCCCAAATAAGGATATGCTTATGGAGCGGACGAAGCACTGTCTTGAGGTGACTATCATCTCCGCTCAGCAGCTACCGCGGCCGAAGGATGCGACTGGGCGGGAGGTCATAGAGAAAGGGTCGGTGGATCCATATGTGGAGGTGTCGGTGCATGTACCAGACTGGACTGCGCTCAGCCCAGAACAGCGCAAGCCTCCTCGCACAAATATGGTGAAGAATAACGGGTTCAACCCCGTATGGGAAGAGAAGCTGAGGATACCATTTGAATGTGTCGGAGAGATGAAGGAGCTGGTGTTCGTTCGTTTTGCTGTTAAGCAGGGTGGGACAGGAAGATGGGGAGCCGTTGGCAGGTGTTTTGTGCGTCACTGGGCTCGTTGCAGTTGGGTTGGTTGCTTTGGTTTTTTCTGTGATTGGGAACAGTTATTGATTATCTTGCAGGTTACCGTCATCTTCCTTTGCACTGACGCGCAGATGTCGCAGTATCTTTTCTCGACACTGTTCGTTCGTATTGGTGTGTTGGATGTTCCTTAATCCTCACTCCTGTCTTTGTTGTTGTCAGTCGTAGATCACTCTATCCTTAAATTATACCTTTACATTGTAATGATATATGCCGGATCAGCTAATTACTACAATTGTATATAAACCCTCATGTAGCAATGTGATTTTATTCTCGGTCAGTCTCATGAATACGATAACAATATTTGTTCAAATGCTACATACAAACTTCATGAGGAAGATGTACGTCACGTCAGGTTAGGCTGAACCGGCAATGGCCGGGAGGTCCTGACTTCGTAACTCGTTATCCAAGGGCGCAAAGCCTTCGCCGCTAGGACTCATCATTTGAAGATTCTGACAAAAAGAAGAGGGTGTCATCTTTGAAGCAATGATCTTCGATAATAAATGGACTCTACTCGAGGACCGAAACCGTCTTGTGGGGCTCGTCTTTGTCGGATTCTTCATGTAACGCTTCTTCCTTCCTTGCTCCGAGGACAAAGGTTGCTTACGGTTATTTTCGTAGCTGAATCTTCAGTATCATTCGGCCTCGCACGAAATACTATAGCCATCTTGTACGCAACCTGTTACGACAGGTTCGGTGTCTCCCGGATGTTAGTGTTTCAATCCCAACGTGAAAAATCCGTGATTGAAGGAGTTTCCTCAGTTCAAATGACCATGATATCCGGAGTCGCGAACCCAACCAAGAAAGGAAATGCACACCAATGTCATCAACGCGCGATTAATCACCTCAGGGAAACTCTGGGTCCCATCAGCAACAACCACTGGCCAAGGAGCTTACCGATTTTACTGACACGGTTGTGACAACGAAAAGATGCTGGATCCATGTTTCTGGCCCGTTGCGAGAATTTTGACCCCGTTCGAACAGATGGACGTGCATTCACATCGGTACCGCGACGGCGATGATTGATACAGTAACTCTCTTCCAATACACTGAGTTATGGGCACTTGCCACCACCATCATGATCAGCCATGTCATATCTCCCCTGCCAGAGTCTACGGTTTCACCTGGAATTCTTCCTCGGCTATTTGCAGACATGTTAGTAATCGGCACTTGCCAGTCTGCGAGTTCTGGAATTGATGAAAGTCGCAAAGCTTCGACCCATCTCTGCCATCAGAAGCTCAACAGATGCCGCATAACAGTTCTCTTTCAATCTGAGCACCACTGGCCTGCCAAATGAATGATCCCCAATTTTGGGAAGGCGAACTAGTCTGGACGACGAAACTTGGAAGGGCATCTACTGGCACGCCAAAACCTCATTGTCGCCAGATTTCGGAAGTCTGCGGCGGGCGCATGAAAGAGCTACCATGGACGGCAGAACCGTTGCAGAGCACAGCCTTGCCTTGTCGAATGTGACGCTGTCATGGAAGAACATCTTCGATTTTGTGGCTCTGACATATTCGGCCTCAAGAGCCTCGTGTTACCCACCCTTCAATGTAGGCCATCACAAAGTACGGCATCCTCATCCTCATTTATTTCCTCGGGAGACGAAAAGCGCCCTTCTCTGTTAGATTCTTCGTTGAATCATGGTATTCTATCCATTTGGGCCACCGACGTTCTCCTTCACCAGGGTTGGTGGTGGCAACTTGCAGTACAGTCTTTCGCTTCCGAGGTAAATCAGGTCTTCCTGTCCCTTCTTACGGACATATTATTATGAGCCCGTCCTTCGTGCACTCCCCATTCTGAAACGTTATTCCAAACTTCTTCAAGACGCAGTCTTGCTGAAACCTACCGATTTGGGTGCAGCAGTCCGCAGTCGTGAAAGAATCTCATGTCTATCCTGCAGGGCGGTGACGTGCCTCAGGTAGCGGTAACGCAGAGCTTTCTTGCAAAGTTCCAGGAGAATTGTGAAAAATGGTTGAGGCACAAGAGAACAAGATGCCATGGTACAGCTACATTAAAGATAACAAAGTAGTGTTATCCTGAGACTCTTGTATGTAAGTATTAGTGAACTATGTTCATATACGCTAGAGTGTGTCTAATTTGCAATCTCTACATCCGGGCGCTCTACATGATAGCAAGTCAGATATCAGTCCTTGCTCGCAAACCTCGACGTCGCCCGTAATCTTGCTCCGATTTTCAAAAATATGAACCTGCCTCGAACATGGGATCGCTTTTGAAGACAAGTAAAAAGACAGCTCACGGTAATGGTATGCAAATTGTCATGATGCCGGCTAATAGCGCTGTAGCACCCACCGTGCCCAGTTTGTGATACATTGCCCCAGCAAATAGTGGGAATGCAGCAGCAAAAGTCGACCGCATCGCACTATTGCTCGCCATTGCACTTGCCGCAATGGGTCGATACGCCGTCACTAAATATGTGAAAACGGCGGTGAAGACAAAATATATCCCAGCCCCGAATGGTACGGATGCGATGATTGGGACAATCCAGTGCACAGATGAATATGTAGTGAAGGCAAGCCAGTACAGCCCGAGTGGAACGAGAATACCGCCCACTTGCCCCATATACAGTCGAGCTTCCGGAGGGGCCTTGCCATTATTATTCTCTGCAGCGCGGGCTACGATTCTAAAAAGAACGGGATGAAATTATTAGGCAGGCGCATTTACGAGTTTGGGTTGGCTTACCGGTTCCAGTACGGCTGCGAAAGCATCGCACAAATCATGCCCAAGCCAATGCCGAGGTATGTCATCCCCGTCTCTTGCATGCTGAAACCGTGGTGCTCCTCAAAGATAATGGGAAAGGCTTGGAAAGAGAGGTATAGGATTCCGAGGATGAGGGAAGTCCTGTGAACATGTCAGTATGAAGGACTTTCGCAGTCATCTGTCCACTAGGCGCACCATGTATTAAGAAGAAGAGCCATCCGGTCGTACCATATCAATTCTGTGGACCACTATTAGATCGAAGCAGGGAAAATAATAAAAATCGTACGGAAGGGTGTGTAGCAACTCGCGATGATGGCTCGCGTGAGATTGGTGTCCCGCCTGTCTAACGGCGCCCACAATTCTTGGTTTCCAGTAGATTTTCGTAGTCTTACGTCCACTTCAATGGGCATGTCAACTAAGGAAGGAGATCTGCGCACCTTGCAGCCTTTTTCTTAAGGATGACGGGAACATAGGTTTCGGGTACAAACTACGGAATAGTCAGACAACAAAATAAAAAGGCTGGGGGACGCACCAGGAAGAGCGCAACCAGTTGAACGAAAATCCAAATCAGAAGAACACGAAAGGTCCACCGCCAGTGAGCGTTCTTTATAAAACGTCAGCAGCATAAGATGCATGGAAGAAAAAACTGACCTGATTGATAAACCCGCTGATCAGAGGACCCAATACCGGACCAATAAATGGGGATATCGTGTAGAATGCCATTGGACTAACATTCGGTTAGTCGGAAAGATAAGAATTAGGTACGAGGAACTCACTTTGCAACGGTAGCATTATCAAACAAATCACTCACACTTCCCCCAGCCACGCTCAGAAAGGCCGACCCACAAAACCCAGTGACAAAGCGGAATATCAGATAGACTTCTGCGTCGCATTATTCAGTTTCAGAATTCATCGAGCTCATAAATGGAAGGAACACATACCGATATTTGGCGCGAACGCTATTGGCCACGAAAACACGAAGAAGAAGGCATAAGAGATGCGGTAAACGATCGTGCGGCCGTAGACCTCCGACAAGGGCCCCACAAGTAGGGGACCCAGACCAAGCCCTTCAACGAACAGACTGATTGAAAGTATAGTCACAGTATGGGAAACATGAAAATCCTTAGCAACTCCCAGCTCTGCGAAGGACGCAACAGAGGACGCGCACGTCACGCAGAGAGATGCATAACTGATGATAACGATAATGACCCATTTCCTGAACGTCGACATGGACTGCGGGTCATCTGTTTCATCGAGGACGACCTCGAACTGATCATTGGGGGCCCCCGCTTTTTTTTCGGCGACATAAGGGACAGGAGAGTTCTCGTTTTCGACAGTTAGCGAGGAGATCGAACGCCCCGGCATCGTGGTTGCTGCGAGGAGAGGGAGATAGTACGACGGAGGGGGAGACACGACGGCGTATGGTTCAGAGAAGAGGAGGATATCATTATCTTATCGGCGGTGAACCTCTCGGTCAGCACACGGGTAATAGTTGGAGAAAAGACACGAGACCGGAGATTGGAAATACCAGTTTGACCCCGCACATCTGCGGACCGCCGGCTCCGTAGACAAAGGCACGACAAGGGCAGCCTGCCTAGAAATTCGTACTTGAAGAGTTCTAGATGGACGCCATGATACGAGATGTGTAAGTCTGGATAGAATCAGGAAGGACGAGGAGGAGGTGCTACTACAAACCACCAAAACATATAGCTTCTCCTTAACCATTGCACCAGGTGAGAAGGGTGCCTTGCCGCTGCAGGCCAGTGCAGACCTCGCTATTCAGTCATGACTCATACTTCCATGTCCCATTCGTACTAATCCCAGCAGCAGAAAATTACGTGAGCCTTCGATCGAGCCGATCAATTCGTCGGCCGAATTTGAGGATGACCTTTTTGCTGAAATATGTAGACGGTGACGGTCAGGCTTCAAGCCTCAATGCGCATCCTGCTACCTGGGAAGAAAATTTGTCTGTACTGCAAATTGTTGATTGCCATGTAGCTTGATGTGATGTACTTCAAAAAAAGAGGTTATCTCAATAATATTGACAATGGTGACACCACGAACGACGATCAATATAATTCTACGTATCTGTGTCTGAATATTACGAGTGACCAACAATAGGCAAAGGCCGATATGGCTCCTCCAAAAATTTCTTATCTTCTTCAGTAAGTGTGATGTGTATCGCGCCTAAACGGCTACTTAGTAAACGCCTCAGTTCTCGGAGGCTAACGACGTACCAATCAGCTGCGTGAGGTTCTCTACGGACGTTGTACCTACGACGGGGGCTGTGACACCTGAACGGTATCCCTCGGATCAGTTTATAAGCTCTAATATGATGGATTGCTCTCGCCTTCTTTGCTGAGTAACCAAGCAATTGAGAGCTGCGCCATGGTGATACCTTTCTTTTTGGCGAGGGTGTCAACCCTGGGAAGAAGGAATATAATTAGAATGTAGAGGGTATGAGCTATTTAAAGTACGTGCCTGTCGACAATTAAATCGGTCGACTCGGAACCGGCGTATCTGCTTAGGACTCTATAATCTCATCAGCATCAGCACAAATGAAGCAGATATGACTCACTTGTCCATCTCTCCACGCCGAGTAGCCTTCTGTTCAGAGATCGGCCTGGTCAGTTTTCCCCTGGCGAGAGGTGACCATGGCATCGCGCCTACGCCAAACATCTTCCATCGTCGTCAGCAGCGAGCTACCTATCGACAGATGAGAGCGTACCTTAAGGGTGGGAAACATCTCTCGCTCTTCCTCTCGATAAGCGAGACTGTAGTGATTTTGCATGGAGATGAAGGGCGTGAGGTTATTTTGGATAGCATAGTCTGATCATCATATTAAGCTTCGCATATATGCGTCAGACTTCGCGATCTCACTTTGCATCGCATGAACTAGATTCTGCATCAGATATTGAATCGAGGTGATTCAGTTGACTTACATTGATATGCATGGCATGAAGACATCCCGATGTAGCGAACATAACCGGCCTTGACAACATCATGGAGAGCTTGCATCTACACTCTGCTCAGCTTTGTTTATGGAATAGACGTGGAAGTACGGACCGTCTCGGCGATTGGTGTCTGGTAATCAAATCGATGACCTATGATTTCTTAAATCAGTCAATTAACTCCGTAGGATAGTAGCGTACATTGCAGCACGTCGATGTAGTCGAGCTGAAGACGTTGCAAACTCCCCTTTACTGCGTCAAAGATGTGCTGCGCCAACGATTCATCAGAAGTCCGCATCTCACCTGTTGTTTAACTTACCTTGCGGCTCAACCCATGACGGTTAACGTATCCCTCTGAATCAGCCTTGGGATCACCAAACAGACTGACATTTGGAGCGTCTCCGACGACGCCATATACCTGTAAGTAAATCAAATCAGCATTCTCGGAGATGAGGGAGGGGGATGATCCACCTTCGTCAATACCACAATTCTCTCTCGGGAAATATTGTGGGTCTTGATGGCTTCGCCCAGAATAATCTCGGAGAGACCATTGGAGTATGTCTAGAAACTCATTGCGATAGGTAGACTGAACGGGGGGGGAGTGAAATTCCACTCACATCTGCCGTGTCGAACGTGTTGATTCCTGCATCGTAACTATGATAAAGTAAAGCTGAAGGTTAGGACAGATGCGAGAGCAATCAGGTATACGCACGCAGTCTTGATGTGCTCAATCCCTTGCTCCTTCGACAACACCCACGGCTGCCATTCTGTGCTCCCATAGGACATGCAACCCAAGATTATCCTGGACACTTTCAAGCCCGAGTTTCCCAGACGAACTGTCGTCGGGCATCAACGTAAGATCGTGGATTAGCAATTCAAAGACTGGAGCTCACCATATTGCATAGTAGTAGAAATATGGTAGAGAGTGGAGAAGAACGGGATGAGCGCCTCCCGAATAGTTTATGGGAAATATATACAGACAACGTAACGGGAATCAAATTGATTGGGAGATGTGGGTCATGGTATCTTTGGTCCGAGATCCAGACAACGTGCACCGTTCAGCCCAATACACTGCCGGACACAACAATACTCGAGCGACTATGTTCCTTGAAAGTCCGGACTTCCCTTCAAGTTGGGAAACCGGGATCCGAATATGAAATCGGAGGAGCATAATCTGGCACAAAATGAAGAAAAAATGATCAGAAAAGATTCACCCTAAAGACACCTTAAGTACGGTGATTATAGTGAACACTTGTTGAGATCTTTAGAGGTTGTCTCATGATCGGTCTCTTGAAAAACGAAAGAAAAGGTAGAAAAGGAGCAGCGTCACAGTCGCGATGTGACGATCTCGTGACGGATCCGCCGGTTCGGTCATTTTTGTGACCGTGACATAGATAATAATTGACAGCGACCTTGCTCGCCTTGCTCCGACCGCACTTTAGCCTCAAATGGATGTCATCGAAATATCCTCCTCTCCAGAACCTCCTGACTCTCTCGTGTTAAAGCGCAAAGATAGAAGACCTGTGAGAGGCAGAGGAAAGGCCAGGGCCAGGACTCATCCCATGGATATCGTCGATATCACTGATTCCGACTCGGATTTCTGGTCAGCCCAGGAGTTACCTTTGGCTGCAAGCAATGCAGGGCCTTCGACAGGCCCCAGTTCTGTTCAGGTTACGGACGATGAAGACCCATTTCTCGAAGGAACTGGCGCTTCTACGTCTTTCATTGCTGCGGATCCTCTCGCTCAAGTACTCGAAATTGTCCCCGACGTCGAACCAAACTACGCCCAGGAATTGATCGCAAAGAACTTGCCTACTTTTGGAGATAACGTCGTTGAGACAGTTCTACACTCCCTGTTCGAGGATGCTAGCTACCCGAAGGCGGAGAAGAAACGCAAGACGACCAGTGGCAGCGGTTCGGGTGGCAGCGTAGCGAAGAAGGCGCGAGTAGCCGACGAAGTGGATTACGCCAGTACCGACAGACCTTTCGCTGGCGGACCTGACTACGCCGAACTTGCTATCGTGCGTCCTCTCCTATTCCCAGACACTTTCATTCTTACATGTGTGTGTACAGGATCAACTGACACTGGACTTCCCTAACATGCCAAAATCTTTTCTCCGGAAGATTCTCATTGCGAAAGGGGGGTTTTACGCGCCTACATACCTTCACATCGTTCGCGAACAGAAGCGCGGAGGAAAACTTGATTATATTCCGAAAAAAATACTGACTCGCCCTACGACTCGGAAAGGCAAAGGGCGCGCTAAAGCGGATCCAGAGTTCGAGCGCGAAAAGGCGTGGCTTAGTCGGCAAGATGAGAAGGAGAAGGCTGTTGTCAGCGAAGAAGAGATACCGGAGGGTGAGGGCATCGAGTGTGGCTGCTGCTTCTCTGAATACCCTTTCGTATGCATCCGTTCTCTTGTCGATGCTTTCTCTGACTTTCTTTCATGCCATACTTCCAGACTAAGATGGTTCAGTGTCCAGACGCACACCTCTTTTGCTCTGACTGCGTAACTGCGTACGCTTCTACTCAGCTTGGAGCACACGATGTCAACATTCTATGTATGGATCAGTCTGGTTGCAAACACCCCTTTCCAGAGAGCGAGCTGCGAAGACTTTTGTCTCCCAAACTTATGGAGCTATACGAGCGAGTCAAGCAACGCAAGGAAATCGAAGCTGCCGGTCTTGACGGGCTGGAAGAATGCCCGTTCTGTGAATACAAGTGCGTCATTGAAAACCCAGACGAGAAGCTATTCCGTTGTGGGAACGACGAGACTTGCGGCGCTGTCACCTGCAGGTCGTGCAAGAAAGTAGTACGTGGCCTTTTCTATTTGTCGAATCCGACCGCTGAATTTTGAAATAGGATCATCTCCCAAAGAGTTGCAAAGGTATGTATTGGCTCCGGTCCAGCGGC
Organism: Armillaria mellea; assembly: GCA_030407055.1. NCBI lineage: Eukaryota > Fungi > Basidiomycota > Agaricomycetes > Agaricales > Physalacriaceae > Armillaria > Armillaria mellea. The sequence continues at coordinate 449,190 of JAUDZF010000005.1, forward strand.
TCAGATAACTGATTCTACGCTGTAAGAGATGGAAGAGGACAAGCATTTAGATGGCCGGCATGCGATCGAGGAAGCAATGAGTAAGTGCTCTCTAACTAGAAGTATCTTTGACTATAACGCCTTGAAACGTAGCTAAAGCGCTCATGAGGAATTGTCCAAAGTGTCAGAAAGGTATTTTACCCCATGTTCCCCCCTCCCCTTCGCAGCATCTGACTTGGCTCTTCAGCGTTCATCAAAGAGGCTGGAGTGAGCATATTCTGTTGATCCACAAAGTAAGGATGATCCGCTGATGCTCGTCCAGTGCAATAAGATGGTGTGCCCAAATTGTCATACATTATCGTGCTACGTCTGCAGGCAGGTTATCACCGGTTATGATCATTTCAACGTGAGTTGGGCAACTCGACACTCTGCTTGTATTGAAGCGGATCCTCTTTAGCAACAAGCGCCTGGTGCACCAACAGCTTCAAAGTCAAAGAAATGCCTCTTGTGGGACTCAGTTGATGTACGTCATTCTGACGAGGTTGGTTCTTGGTTCTTTATTACGCTTTCGCTACGATGTATGCTGACCTCACCACAGGTCAAAGCGGCCGCGGAACAGGCCCTGGCTGAGTACCGTCGAGACCATCCTGATATCGACGAGGCGGACATCAGAGTCGATTTACCTAAGCCCCCTCCCCCTCCGGCCCCGGCTCCAGCTCTGCGAATGCAGGACTTATACCACCGTGCATACCATCATCACCTTCACATTGGGTTGCCTCCGGGTGTCAACATCGACGGTTATGGATGGGATGCGAACATGCACATAGGCCCGTTCGCTCCACCACCCCCGCTGCAGCCGGTGCTGCCAATGCCAGTACGGAGAAGGGGAGTGAGAAGGAGATGAATGGATTTAAACTATACCCAGACACTCTTGCCATCATGATATGTACGCGCACAACCTACGCTGTCATCTTCAATTTCAGTCATTTATCCGAATGCTGCTTGATTGGCATTGCCTCCTAACGGGTTGGTTTCCTTACAGCACTCCTTCTGAGATCCTTGTCAGGAGAAACCGATTGCTATGATTGTATCGGACATCAACTCTAATTGTTGACAGTACAAGGGATGCCTCAATGACCAGCCAGTCGAGGCTTCGTCACGGTCCCACAGCACCTCCTTCCCTTTGTTGCTTTATGTCAGTAAGTACTTGAACAGCTTAAAATTGTACCTACATACAAGCTACCAATAGATAATGATTCAATCCATTCCATGCTTTCCTCGATGACTGGACCCTGGAACTAAGATGTTTGTGAGAATAGTTTGGGCGGCCATAATTGAAGAACCAACTTTTGGATCGTCCACCTAAACCTAGACCAAATAGGAAAGACAACCTCATGCTGGCCCCCAGATAAACAAATCCGATACTTCCCGCTAGCATCGCGTTCCACTCCCACACCTTCCAAAACGCGTCTAGCCCTAAAGGCGCCATCGTTGCTAGGTGGCCCAAGTCTGCAATGAACAGACAGAGGAGAACACTACGCCATGTCTTTAAAGAGGATGTGGAGGATAACACAAGATGCTCATTCAGGGCAAATAAGAGGTACAAGTTTGCCAGTTGGTAAAGGGCCATGTCGGTTTGAGTGGTGCTGACCACGTCGGGTTTCGCTGAGCTGGAGAGGCTAAGCTCACCCAAGTAGAAAGAGGGGTCCAGAGCAGCAATGAACCCCGCAATGGCAGAGACAGGCTCGATATACAGGAAAAATAGTCGGTACGGCAAAGGGATCGTCGAAGTCATAGTCACGGGAGGCTCGGCATCTTCCGAACTGGCTGTGGTCCTATGACGTATGCGGGGCAAAGCGCGTTAAACACTCGTTTCTCACACATGTCCTAATTACAGAACTCTCCCACAGACCACCAACAGCCATGCTATTAGTGCGTAGGTCTACCGTCCAACTCCGCTCTCAGTTTTCCCGTCTTGCGGCGATACACACAACTCGCGTAGCCCGGGACGAGGGCCACAACCCTGATTCATACGCTAAAGATGTCGACGTTACGCCTCCGTCCGATTCGAAAATATATAGGATCGATCCAGACTCGCATAGTGCGCAGAAGCCGTATGAGCCGCCGTCGAGTCAGTGGAGTGAAGTCGGTGCGAAGAGTGCTATTGAGGCGGGGTACCAGACAATGAGCAAGGAAGAGCCATATAAGCAGCCTGGACCAAAAGAGAGGTATGGTGCCGTGCCGGAGTTGAAAGAGGGCGAGGGTCCTGCGAGTGGTCCAGGAGCTGAGAAGAAAGGAAAGTAACCAAGTAATGGGACGAGCCTGCGGAAGACTTGGATCCGCAGTGAGTTTATCCTCTTCTGGCCTCTTCTTGGGTGTTGACTTCGATGTCCAAGGAAGCAGATGTTTGTAACTTGAGAGTGTACTGTTTGTTATTTTGTGTCATGGGAACTTGCGAACATGACGTCTGTTAAATTATTTACATAAACCACGCTTGAGTACCACTTGCAATTGTCGTTGGTGCCAATTCAACCGTACTGACTGTTTCAGTTCTGTCAGAACAAGAGTCCGAATTTGTTATACTGATCTGCCGACAGGGTGATGTTTTTACAGCCGAGCAGAGCGCTGACACCCGGCGGAGTAGACGGAAGAAAATTTACATGAACTGAGTTAGAAATTATTGGACGGTGCAAGTTCCTTAGCGCCATTCCAACATAAGTTGAGGAACCACAGAAGATGAAGAAAATGCTTACGAATTAATTGTGGGTGGGAATGATAACCAATCATCCCCAATAGACGTTGAGCGCTAATAACGCCACGTGGTGCCTGACATCACCACGCGTTTTTGGACTCAGCCGCCCTGCGCGTTGCGTTCGTTTGTTTGATTACATATTCCCATGTGCAATCCTTTTCCTCTCGCCACGACCTCCATCCCCCGACACCCATGTTTCCCCATCCTTGGCACTGCCTGACCTATTCCTTGCTTATCTTGCCGCCTCTGTTGCTCACGACATATCTTTTCGCCGCATTTCCCAGTCCTCCGAGCTCAGTATATCTCTATCCGTCACTTTCCAGTCTACCGCAGGAATGTCGGTCGTGGAAAATCTATTCAGAAGACTATTATTCCGGGGGAGCATATGTGGACTTTCCGTACGGTCGTGTGAGTGAATTTTGCATACGAGTCTGCGAGCCGGGTCGTACGACCTCGTCGAATAGTTTGCGCATCATCTCCATCTTTTCTATGCTGACGGTTTTTGTCTTTGGCAGGTTCGGTATTGGCTGCTGGGTCCCGAGACTGGACGAAAGGTTTGTCGATCCCTCTAATACACTGACAGGCCGATCATTTCGAATCTCATCTATAGATTGTCCTAATACATGGTCTCTCTGTGCCCTCGCTCATTTGGAAAGATATAGCGCCACAGCTGGCCGCGCGTGGGTATCGCGTTTTAATGTATGGTGTGTGTCGGTTCTTGGCGCTAAATACCCACCTTGCCGACTGACAATTTTCTAGACCTCTATGGTCGTGGATACACCGATGCGCCACAAACGACGTACAATACACAGCTGTATACTACACAGCTGGCACTCCTGATGCAGCATGTCAATTGGGATAGAGCCATAGTCGTTGGCGTCTCAATGGTGCGTTATCGTCTATTCCCCCCTGACTCCACTCTAATCATTTGATATATAGGGAGGCGGCATTGCTGGCGCGTTCACAGCTCATTTCCCTCATCTTGTCGACGGCAAAGTGATTCTCATTGCCTCTACTGGAACTATTGAAGTATCGTACGATTCCTTAATACATCGTGGCGTCCATCACTAAAACCAGAAATAGTCCAGCGACCTTCCCAGAACGCTCAAGTTCATGTCCTCTCCAGTGATCCAGAGCGTTACTTCCAGCACACCGGTCCGAGTTGAGTATAGATTTGTGACCCTGGCTCTCCCACGAACGTGTACTAATTATTAAATTGCGACAGAAATATCTTCAGAATTTGATCCAGACGGATTCTCCATCACCTGCCGGGTCCGACCCTCTGCAAGAGGTACGCGATCCGGATATTAATGGGCTCGAGTAACACACTTATAAATGAGATTCATGTAGATTGTACGGATACAATCTGCACATCTGCCGGGATATAACGCCGCCATTTCTTCTTCTCTGCGGGACGGCCCCATTCGGGGGCTAACATATGCTTTCAAGTCAGATGCCTTTAGCGGCCGGGATGTCCTCCTGATACACGTACGTTGTTGGCTATTTATGTTCATGGTCCGGTGGACTAACGACAACCCAGGGCACACACGACCGAACTGTCCCATACAAATATGCTTCCGAAATACAAGCCCTCCTTCCTCCAGGTGCAAAGTCAAAACTAGTCACGGTTTCAGACGGTGGCCACGACTTGACAATAAGTCACCCCAACCTAGTGCTAACTGAGATGGACAGATTCTTGGTTTGAACATCTCCTGTTTTGATACGTTGTCTTATTGTTATGGGTTTTGGTCCCAATTGTTTTTCTACCTGTTTCCTTCGCTTATGCTCATCTATACACTACCACGCAATCCAACATCACTCTTTGGATTTTTTGTACTGCAACTACATATTATACACATCGGTATCCTAGATCGACTAACCAACACATCACTACCTCCCTCGCACTTACTTACATACCTGATACCTTGTAGCAGTACTCTTCGGGGAACCACTTTAGATTTACACACTCTTCACGTCAACTTCACGTGCAGATAAATACTGGATGAATATATGCAAGAGGGAGAGGCTGAACCATCTCGGAGTCTGCTCATGACGAATAGATGTTTTTTACAGTATTTAGCATCTGTAACAGTCAGGGTTTGGTGGAGATGGCTGAAAGAAGCCTAGAAGCCTCGAAGCCTCTTTGTAAACAGCTGTAATTAGATCATATGTGCAATGCAGACCTGCAACCAATAGCTCACGTCGACACTCGCTCATGTAATACCGATTACAGCAAACCCAAAAAGATCGGATCGGACTTTCTCGTAAATCGGGATTCTGAGATGCCGAAACTGTGTTTGGTATACTTGCCGATTTCGCCAGCCGCGGCTCTGCGGCCCGAAGAGTTCAAACCCCGACATCCTTATACGGAACCACTTCACCTGTGACGTTTTTCCACAAAAAACCACCATGGCACGCCGTTCAGCACCACCCAACTCAGGCCCTGCCTACATCCCCAAAAACCAACACGTCCAAAGACGTGCGATTCATGACCCTAACGAATCCGCCTTTACCCGTTTCCTCCGCGAGGAAATTTACGCGCCCGAAAAGTTGCCGGGAAATATCAGTATCGTCGTTGGGGTGTCGACGTTCATTGGAGGGATATTGGCTGTTAGGACATGGGGAGAGTATATGGTACCGGCATAGATGATTTCTGTTTATGGTGTGTTGTCTTGCAATTTAGACGAAAATGTACCGACTTTTTTTGTGTCAGGCGTTGAAGCTGCAAAAGACTATCGCAAGAGGACAGAAGCGTCGCGGTCCTCTGTTACAGGATACTTACAATATATGTACCACTGGGAACACCAATTATTACGCACCTCCACTCTCTATCGCAAGGATTATGCTCGAGGCTTGATGAGAAATCATAATTCTGGTCACAGTCTGTTGAATGGTATGCCTGTGTCGATCCAAAGTGAAGCAAATTTATTGACAAAATGTTCTCCAAAGGCGGCTTTGCGAAGCGTTGGAGCCGTTGATTTCTCTTTCTTTAATTTGCCCATGAAAATGGGTGTTGCCATCAGCAGCTTCCTCGCTGGGCCCACGTGAATAGAACTACGCATGTCTGCTGGCCCAAAATCAGGGTTCGCAAACCAGGAGAGGGCCTTGCTGCCTTGATAATCCTCGTCGAACCCTAGGACCTATCGATAACTACTCTTTGGTGACTGTATCGGCCAACTATGCGGTAATCAGAAACGGTGTTTCGCACGCTCATTGGATATCTGAATTTTGGCATAGTTTGAATCTTAATTGGACCTGTTACCGTGGGTGTACCACTCGGATGTTTTATTATCATTGCCAAGATATATCTGCCATTCGTCGCGCAAGGTCTTCTGATAGAACGGACGTATACACGCTAACTACTGTATGGTTATCGCACGTTCTTCGTCATGTAATGTTGTGTAACGGCTACCACACGGAAACCCGCCGGATAAAGATACGGAGAAAGCGAGGCCGAATTTAGGCAATTCTGGGCCAAAACGTGCCCAAAATAGCTGACATACCAAACTCAAATTGCAAAAGTCGTTTAGCTGGGCCCATGACCTGGTTCTGTCCCCTACATGGCGTTCGTTGCCTTTCAGCGGATTTTCTGTTGTATTTCCAGTAAAAGCGATGTCAAGTCGGATGCTGGCATCATTGATGAGACTTCCCGTCTCATTCCCGCTACCGAAGAACCTTCGTGCGCCGCTCCTATATTAAATTTCGTATATAGAGCTCATTTTCTTCTTTTTTGTTGCAGGCCGACGGTAATGAACGTGGATTACGGAAAGCTAAAAGGGAAACTGGGGACAATTGTTCGAGCCAAGGAAGGGTGCGTCGCAGTGCCCTTGCCTGGCGCCTCATGTAACTAACATGCGCACAACAGACGGATGGTGAATGTGAACGCGCACGGTCCTTTTAATTTGCAGAACCATCCTTCTACTTCATATCTCCCAGAAACTCCCAGCAACGGTAGCCTGGACGAACCAGTCGACAGGAACAGCTTATCACAGGCCTACCCAGAGCAACATATACCAGAAATCGACAGCTTCATGCGCCCGGGACTGTACAGGCAACCCAGTTCAACCTCTCGTCACTCAAACGAGGCCGTTGATCACCCGCCCAACCCTATTTTCTCCGCGCGCATTGTCGGTGTTAACGGCATCGAACAATCAACCGGTACAGATGTGCCTCAGGTCGGTTGATTTCATTTCGGAACCGGATGTTGGACTGAACAGCAATTATAGGATTCTGATGCAGTTCCTGACATGCCGAAGCTGGACGTTGGGTCTCTATCTAGGAGTTGGGGTGATTGAGGAGCGTCGGGTTGTTTAATGTCGAGGAACCCGACGGCCTCTTCTCTTAATGGAGGTCGACTCGGGCGACTACCAATTACCTTTGCAGTAGTGTGCTTTAACATTACGCGCCAAATATGATTCTTTGGCTAGATTTTGGGCGTAATTACTTTTCGAACAATTTGACACCTTTCACTAGACCGCCGCCTGCTCTCACCTCGTTCGCATACGCCCATGCTCGCTCTTCCTCCCTGACGCCAAGAGAATCAAGCAGCTTCTTCGCCGTATGGGGGATGAAGGGCTGTAAGCAGATCCCAGCGACGCGTAATGCTTCAATGGAGGTATTGTACGATGTCAGCGTAACAGCCGGAGAATCTTCGTTCCATGGTTCTACGTCAGTCAATATCTTATTCGCCTGTAGAGAAAACCAAGGTCAGCGTGATGATGAAACTACGAGCGCAAGTGTACCAACCAATCTGACCACCTCCATTATACGCTTTAAAGCATCTGAAACTTCAAGCGATTCTAGATCTTTCGCGACCTGACTGGGGAGGGTCTTCAAGGCATCGGAAAGAGGTTCATATCGACGGTCTTTGGCAGGCTCTAGAACTCCCTTTTCTCTGGCACCTTCGATAATTCCGCGTATCTTTGAAGAGGTTACGCGAAGCAGAAAGTTTCCAAGAATATTCCGTAGCTCAGTGGTTTCTTTCTTCACCTGCGCGTCGGACCAATCTAATCAGACACATCAATCAAGGCAGACATGCTTCGAAAGTCTGAAGTGCCTACCAACATCATCTCGGAAGTTGCCTCCCGCTATTGCCATATAGTATCGGATAGGATCAACGCCGTATGTGCCCATGACATCAAACGGGTCTGTGGTGTTTCCCAAAGACTTGGACATTTTCTTCTGAGACGACGTCCAGTGCGCGTGAGCAAGGAGTTGACGCTGCAGCGGAAGTTTGAGCGCAAACAAGATGGCTGGCAGATATATCGCATGGAACCTATTTTCAGTCAGTCATGGAGGTAAAACCGGTTTGTAGTTAGCCGCACCTGACAATATCCTTCCCAATAATCTGAAGATCAACAGGCCAGCCGTTTGAGAACCCAGAATTGGCATTTCTCCAAGGGTACCCGATAGCAGTCAAGTAAGATATCACTGCGTCTATCCAGACGTATATCGTATGTTCTGGGTCATCGGGGACCTCGATTCCCCAAGAGAGTCGCGAGCGTGGCCGGGAGATGGAGATGTCCTGGAGCGGGGAGGACAGGATAGCGATGGTATCAGTGAGATATTGTTGAGGGAAAATAGACGTTGGGTGTGTCGTATAATGATCTAGCAACGCTTCGCGAAAAGCCGACAAACGAAACATGTAATTCGTTTCCGTGGTATACTCGACAGGGGAGGACGTCTCGGTGGCTATTGTCTGTGATGGTGAGTCTGGCATGTGCGTTACAGCGCCGTCCGGGTAGAAACATTCGTCCGTGATGGAATACCAACCCGAGTACGTTCCTTTGTAAACGAGACCTTGGGCATCTAGTTCACGCTATAGAGGATGTTAGTGGATGTAAAAGTTAATGGGAGAGCCCTGCATACCCAGATATGCTGTACGGCTTCCTCATGTGCGTCCTCGCTCGTCCGGATAAATCGAGTATACGAGATGTTCGCGGTTTGCGACAACCGCTATGAAAAGTATAAGTCGGGTTACAATAGCATATAAGTATGGGGAACACACACGGAAATGGGTACTGAGTTGGTCACAGAACTCCTCGGGAGGAAGTCCCTTGGCCTGAGCCGCTTTCTGTATCTTCAAGCCATGCTCGTCGGTTCCGGTAACGAACTGTGCCGGTCGAGAGGGATCTTTGAGGGCATGATAGCGGTAGTAGATATCTGCTATCAAGAGGGAGTACAAGTGGCCTATATGAGGAACTTCAAATATATGCTATCAGCCAATGACTCGAAGTGTATCTGAGATAACATTTACCTGCATTGGGGTAAAAGATGGGAGTAGTGATGTAGAAAGGTTTAGCAGTAGACACGCGGCGACATCCCAAAGTTCTCGGACTCAACAGGCGAAGAGGGTGTAAAGACAGTCGGCGAAACATGTAGCGTTTATCATGCGGTTGACAAAAAAAATTCACACGATAAGGCCGGCCCTCAATAATATCCTGATTTGGGTATCACCGCTTCCCTGGACTCGTCGGCAACCACGGCGGGATTTTCTTTGCTAAGCAAGAAGATATTAGAATCCACCTTGCTAATTATAGAAACGCTGTAGGTATTACCTCAAGAATTACACATGCATTATCCTGACATCATCCACTTCACATAGCCTACGCAAATAGTTCTGCGCTTGTTGGGCGCTTGACCGCTGCCGGCGCGCGCGGCAATAACTCGCTCCCGGTCCGAGTTCGGCGCTGCGGTAAACCACATGCTCAAAGCCTAGCTTTCCCAAGACGTGGGTGGTAACCCTGACCATCGCTCTTCCTGCCTTTGTGTGCCCTTTTAAACAGTGGCCGTGCTTATTTATGCCTAAATTCGAAGACTCGCCAACATCTGTCGCTCGGTCGGTTCGATGTCGGAACCAAATGAAGTACCTGCTTGCTGGCTTCGTTCTGGTCCTTTTTGGTGCCTATCATTTTAGCGGGCTCCTACGTGTTTCGCACCTCTGCGTCTCTCAATCTTCAAAACAGGTCGCTAAGGAACCTGGAGAGATTATCTGGGAGCCTTGTCCAGGAGATGCATACGCTGGTCTTGACTGCGGTTCTGTCGTGTATGCACTTGTTCTTCTCTGGAATATTCTCTTGACGGTGATGCCAGTGTGCCGAAGGACTACTTCAACCCAAGCGCCGGTACATCTACAATAGCTTTTGCGCGCCAGAACGCGACGCGGAACAGGAAGGGATCTGTATTTTTGAACCCTGGTTTGTTGTTTTCCGTGTCTGCTGTTGCTTTACTCAAGATAGTCAAGGGGGCCCGGGTGGTTCGGGAATGAGCCTTCTAATTCGAGCAGGAGAATATATCACTGAGTTGCTGGGTGATCAGTGGGACTTGATTGGCTTTGATCCCCGTGGAATAGGACGATCAACGTTTGTCTCTTCTTACCTGTCCACGAGCGTCGAGCCTGATTTCCTCGTGAATAGACCTGCAACAAAATGCTTCTCATCAGCTCTCGAAGCTCAGCTTTTTGCGGCGAACACTGTCATCGAGCAAGGAATCACGGTTTCGTCCATCTCAAACCTCTCTTCTCCATTTTTGCACGATCAGCTTGTTGAGCAGCATAAACAATTTTTGGCTCTGAAGAAGAGCCAAGCAGAATCCTGTGGCAAACATATGGAGGATGAACTGCGATATATGGGTACGGCTACTGCTGTGAGAGATATGGACTTCATGAGTGAAGTATTTGACGGTGAGGGAGCAAAGATGTCAGTCGTCTCATTCTCTTGGTCCATAATCTTCGGCTTATTCTCCCAGCAATTATTGGGGCGGCTCATATGGCTCAATACTTGGCGCTTACCTTGTGAATATGTGCGTAATTTCATTGCGTACCGACGCCTTTTTGCTGAAACTATAATTAGGCTTCCTCACCGTGTCGGCTATTCCGTGATTGATGGGATTGCGGATCCCATTAATTGGTCCAGTTCGTCTCCGTACTTACTCTCAAAATTGATGTCACTAATTCTCAAACTGACACCAGGTGAACCGTCGCACAAATGGCCATACAACTGGTTGTCTTCGGCTGAGAAGACCTATCGTATGTACTTGGAGGATTGTTCTCGGGTACGTGAGTCATTTCGGGGAATATGACATCCTGATATTACCACCTAGGCCGGGCCAGCTTTATGCCCACTCGCGGCATATAAAGACGAGCCTTGGACAAACCTCGAACAGAGATTGGAGCAGTTCTTTGATCGTTTGGCTCTGGAGCCGCTTGCTACACCAAGCTCCTCGCGACCTGGTTATTTGACATCCGGTGCCGCACGAAGTATGTACTTCTACCTTGCCATGAAAATGCGTAATCACTGATTAACTTCCTAGGTCTTCTTCTCATTCACCTTGAAAGACCAGGAATGTGGCCGGCGAGTGCCAAAGCCTTCGCCGATGCCATGTCAGGAAATGGCACTCAGCTGTACAACTGGATCATCCCTCCGTCGGGCGTATCCCACGAAAACGATGTGGCCCGCTTGGCAGTTACCTGCCTTGACTCGCCTCCGCCTATGTCGATGAAGGATTTCCCCTCTGCTGAGGACCTGGCCGAGGAAGGACTGAAGACTCTTCGTGAAGTGTCGCCTCATTTTGGTATGAGTACAGGTATGTACGAACCTGATGGCGGTTGCCAGTATTGGCCTGCGAAGGGACCAGAGCGGTTTACCGGGCCTTGGAATGCGACGTTAGATATACCTATGCTTATTATCAGTAATACGGTGAGTATCCTCCATTTTTCTGAGTGGCAGTCACTGATATTTTCCATCAGGCTGATCCGTAAGTGGCATTGCTCAGTCATCGGGCGTTCTGTTCACCTATCTTTTCCCAGCGTGACGCCCATTTCCAGTGGAGTATTGATCAATTCTATGATGCCTGATTCGTCTGTTCTTGTTATTCAAGAGGGTCCCGGGGTAATATATGTCCATCATTCCGTTTCTCTGCCTGACTTAATTCTCCATGCATCTAGCACACATCTACGTCTATGGTCTCCCTTTGTACGATGAAGCTTCAACGTCAGTACATGTCTGAAGGCATTGTACCAGTGAACGGTACGAGGTGTGCTGTCGATAACCCGACCTTCCCCACGCCAGAATTCTGGAGAGAGCAGATGGATGCTTTAAATGTGGAAGACGCCAAGTTGATGAGGGCAGGTATTATGCTTGAGGCAGCTCTGTTTGAAAGTAGGACTGCGTAACTGAGAATTTGGATGCTTAAATGCATCCATCGTAAATTTGTCCGTATCGTAGGATTGTAAGTGTATCAAAAAGAAGTGTGAATATTTTAGGGTATTGGGGGTATTGGAGGTATGTTATAATATTAATTATAATTTACTCGTCTTCATCGGGCTTGATTCCTGCCTTGCGATGATCAGGTATCTCAGCGTCCTTCGGTTCGTCTTTGTCAATAGCTAATCCGACGTATGTTGGGAACCTGAAAGTTGCATACGCAAGGGCTCCAATATGTGACGATAGGAATTACTAACCTTGGCACATTATCTCTAGTCAGCTCTTGGAACCGATATGTTATGATGGAGCCAATTTTAGGAGGTGTCTGCCGCAGCTGATCATTCAGTCCTGAACCCACACTAAACGTCTTTCCGGAAGCCATCTTGCACTTGAGGGCCCCAGTTACGCCAGCATTCCGACCTTTTCCAGGAGCATAACCAGTAACAACGGCTTCGGCATCGTAGAAAGTCTGAAGTGTTACAAACTCAATAATAAGGCAACTGCTGCAGAATCAGGAAAGCCATACCTTGATCTTTAGGAGAGTAGAAGAGCGGCGACCTTCATACTGCCTGAAAAAGACGTCAGCATACTATCAAATCCAAAAAGATAACTAAACGCACGATCCAGGCTTGCGAAGCATGAGGCCCTCTCCCCCAAGAGATTCAATCTTCTTCAATTGATCCAGAACGTGCTGACGATCCCTGACAACTTCGTGCTCAACAACATTGACTTTGTCAGACTGATGGGTTCCATTGGAGCCAAACAATGTATTCAAGAATTCAAGTCTGTCCTCAAAGGGATCCGTGCCGCGAGAAGGTACGTCGAAAACCTAAAAAAGCGCATACAAATGAGCCTGCTTGAGATTTCAGGTCCAAATTACTATTAATCGTTACCTGGAACGTGATTCCCTTCCAATGAGGAGAGTTGATCGTCTTGACGATCGACACAGTAGATTGAAACTCGCCCCGTCCTCCAAACAGTTCTCCATCTAGTGTGATGTCCTTAGGAAGATCTAAATATACATTAATAGAGCTGCAAGGCAACAAGCACTATAACAACACACAATCGAGAAACCACTTAGGAGGCGTGAAAGGATTTCCGAGACGGCTGTACATCTGCTTTCCATCGAAAAAGGTTCTGAGGGCAACTAAGAGAGGTTTCAAGAATATGCAAGGGCATTGTACTAACCTGACACCATCCAACTTTTCAGACATCAACCATCCTGTTGGATCGGAACCCTTCTCGATGTCCCATTTGTTGGCCAATAAAAGTTCAGGCACTTTCTTTCCGGCAGAGACGGTTTGGGCATCATCTTCCTCTTCTCCTTCCTCCTCCTCATCATCGCCGGCACTGCCCTTCTTGCTGCCAGAGGATACGGGCTTGCGTGGCCGCTTTACAGGGTTTGCGTCCTCTTCTTCGTCGTCGTCTGCGTCTTTCCGCTTACGCTTAACTGAACTTTTCGTCTTACTTTGTGGCTTCTTCTTGGGGGATCCTTGACTTCCGTATGGATTCTTCAGCTTCATGCGTGCGGCTTCGTACTTATCTCCCAGCAAACTCTTGAGATGCTTGCAACTACGGGCATTGACAGGCACACCACCCTAGTATTAATGTTAAATTGTATACAACAGGATTTACGAGTAGGCAATACCTGATTTCTCCATGCCTGATAGACCCGTATCAGTTGAGCATAAGCTGTGGCTCTTATCATAACAACTCACGGAGCAGGTACTGCAACGTAAGGTAGTGTGAGTAAAGCTATGAAGTGATGAAGAGGAAAAAATTCCTAACCAATAGTAATGATCCCACGTCCGCTTTACCTTATATACAGATGCGCTGCAGAGAGCAATATTTGGCTTCGACCGTCAATTCGAGAAAATAGGAAACATGCCTTGTCTGCGACTTAACTTCCTTCTCTTCACCGTCACCCATGATGATGTTCGGCTTAACTCCGTTGATCTCAGCGAGTTCGTCATTGGGCATGGTGGTCGTGGTGTAATGTCAAGGTCAGTGTGTGATTCGTTGTCCCCAGTCAGGGTGACTCTGGGCCGGCTGGCCCGGCAGCGAGGGCGGTGTAGCACGTGACATAAGCGTCATTTCGCGCATAGGGGCTAATTCGAATACTTAATTCCGACGCGCCAAAAAATTAGATGACTTCAAGAATCAGATATATATTTTTAAGTAACGACAAGTAGATATTATAGGTATGCTAAAATAATGAAATAATGCGACGTTCTAATGATACATGATGATGATGGTGATGATACATTGCAATGCGATGCCACCAGGGCGTATGGTGTCTAGGGCGATGAAGAATACATTAGGCGAAAGGTAAACAACAATCCAATAGTTGCGGATTGGGACAAATGACTGGGGGCTAGGACTAAGTATGAATGGCCATTTCGGCTTGCCAATAGTTCTCATGCGTGTTCCACACGGAGAGAAGAACTATCTGTTCGAGACGGATGTTCTGTAAGCCTATACTCCATCGTGGATTGGAGCTGGCAGTGTACTTTACCGCCTAAGGGTAGGGATTTAGAGAGAAGGTTATGGCAACAATGCATAACAACATACCTCATAGAAAATTTTGATTTTCTCAGCTACTATTTCACCGAGAACAGCGCGGGATACACCTCCAGAATTGAGCATGATTTTGGTCATGAATGCGTTGTGCTGATATCCGGGCCACTATACCTACCATCAGCCATGGCTAGGATAGAGATGCTGAAAGTGAATAATATATACCCGGATACAAAGGATGATCGCGCTCTGATCTTGGAGGTATAGATTATGTCCTCCAATAAGCATTCGTGGTGTTTGGGCGGGACATCTTCCAATCAAGTCGGGCACACGAACGCCTACAACATTAGCGTCACCCATTTGGAATGTGATCGGAGACTGGGCATGGCGACGTCCGACATTTCTGCCACTAGAGTCTTGTGGCACGCGTCGCCAGTTTGAAGGTAGAGAAGCGTCGGATATCCCAGTGAGTGCAAACCCCAGAGCAGAGTATCCAGACTGGTTGTTGTTAGCGATGGGAGGGTGGAGAGGGTTGGCGTGGGTGTAGGCATTCATTGCGATATGGGATGCACGAGAACTTTGGGAGCAGGTAGTGGGGAAAGCCTAGCAAACGTTGGTAGAACCTTTGACGATGTCATAGCTGTCTTTATATCCAGTTGTGCTATATCTTTGTTCGCATTGTTGGCTTTGTTAGCCATTCGAACAATGCCCCATGCCACAGGAGCGTCAAAAGTGGTAAAAAAAGGTCGCGTCTATCTTGAGTTTTCACAAGGTGTCAGCATCCGTCCATCGCGCACTTTTAACAGTCGGGACAATGGTCAAGGTTTTCATACTCTGCCACACATAGTCGAAAAATGTGAGGTGACCATTCGACGGAGTACTACCTTAATGGATAGTCACCACAAAGGCTCCTTCGCACCGCCCATTTTGGTTACGAACCAAAGTAACAGGCCACGAAACAAAGATATCAAATTTGAGATAGAGTTCTAGAGTTCAAAAAAGACCAGTTAACTTGAAACTTTTAGGTCGGACAAAATTGTTAACAGCCAAGCGATATGCAACACAGAACTTGTACTACTTAGGCCGTTTGAAATAACCCCGTAATTAGGAGTCCTGGTGACAGAAAACGTGTTCTTCATCTGCAAATTTCGCTGAACAAAAAGGAGACCATTCGAAGGCAATGCGTAGTGAATGCTTGATTTGAAGCGGAAGTGGCGGATTCAAATTTTAAATTGTGAATTGATGTGAATTCGAGAATCGAATGCGCTGGCGGGATTTGCCGCTACTCACGTGGTCCGTGCGTCAAAACAGCAAACAGAGCTCCGACCACCATCACCATTCCATTCGTACGGTTCTTTCGAGCCTTACGGGCTAAAATCAATGTGCGGAACCTCCTACCCCTCCATCCCAGAATGAAGACGGAAAAATCAGAGGGATATGAATTTTATCGGAATGTCTTGGGCAGTCCGAAATACATCGTGGCTCCGATGGTAGATCAAAGTGAGCTTGCGTGGAGAATATTTTCTCGACGGTATGGTGCTCAGGTACATCATTTTACTCTCGTTATGTCAGTTCTACTAATGAGGAGCATCCTAGCTTGCATATACGCCGATGATTAACGCGAAGGTAGCAATCAGTCACCCGAATTGTTCATCCTCCTATATTTCTACAGATATTCGCCGACGATATTCACAAGAACACTTGGAAGAAGAATTTCGATATGGAATCTGGTGAAGAAGGCGATCCGACGACTGACCGGCCTCTTATCGTCCAATTCTGCGCAAATGATCCCGAGAAGTTACTGAGATCGGCCAAAGCAGTAGAAGCTCACTGTGATGCTATTGATATCAACCTTGGCTGTCCTCAAGATATTGCGAAGAAGGGGAAGTACGGTGCATTTTTACAGGATGATTGGGATTTGATCTATAAACTGAGTTCGTCTTCATTAGCCAAGTTCCTATCATGCAACGGTACTGACAACTTGGTGTTTAGTCAATATCTTGCACACGAACCTGTCTATTCCTGTGACGGCGAAGTTCAGAGTGTTCCCAACCGTTGAGAAAACAGTCGAGTATGCTAAAATGCTGGAGCGCGCCGGGGCTCAGATTTTGACATGCCATGGACGAATACGAGAACAGCGCGGGCATCTATCTGTGTGTCAGCCTTTCTCTGATTATGTATCCACTAACCCTCGCACTAGGGTCTCGCAGATTGGAGCAAAATACGCGCGGTTAAGGAAGCCGTCTCGGTCCCCGTGTTTGCTAACGGGAATATTCTGTATCCTTCCGATATTGCAAAGTGCTTAAAGGCGACAGGTGCCGACGGAGTTATGAGTGCCGAAGGACAACTTTACAATCCAGCCCTTTTTGCGAACGTTCTTACCGAAATAGAGGAAGTCACGAACCACAAACTACTCGAGCAACACGTCCCTCATGTTGATTTGGCTCTGGAGTATCTGGATATTGTGCAGTCACTGAAGACACACACATCGATAAGTGCCATCAAAGGACACTTGTTCAAAATTCTACGACCGGGTCTGTCGCACGACAAAGACCTTAGGGAGAAGTTAGGGAGAACACTCATAAAAAAGGACCAAGATTGGCGGCATGGCGGATTACAGCCCTACATAGACGTTTGCCTGGAGTTAAAGGGGCGAATGGAGGTGCCGTACCTCGTGTTCTTCCAGGTCCTCATCTGATTTGTGTATACAGGTAAACGCGAAAGCAGCTGAAGGTCAAGACTCGGATGAGTTGGTTACGCTTGACATGTCTACTGGATTACATGTTCTTCCGCACTGGTTAGCTCAACCATATTTCCGACCACTGCGAGAAGGTACTTGAACCCTTTTCCTGTTGCATCTATGCTAACCTTCATCACAGTCGCTACCAAAGGCGCTGATAAACCGGCAGAAACTATTCCTGCGAAACGTCAACGGGCGGATACAGAACGAACTACTGAGGACGAGAGTAAAAGGCTTAGATTAGACACAGAAGCGCGCCCAATCGAGATGGTCCATATAACAGTGTAGAGTGCTATGTGCAGCCTTCATAGCTCATCTATTGCAGCTCCTACCTTACTCATTGTTGCAGAGATGTATGTTAGATTTTATCATTTCCGGTACTGTAGACTGTTAAATTGACGTGACGTGACTGATACGTGACCCACTGGACCCACTGTACCGGACTTCGTGCGACCGTATTTCTCCAGATTCCTTTCTTCATTCCTATCCACCACTATCTCTATTATCTTGCACTCTTTCTTTCCTAGCTATCGACTCTCTAGTTCCTCGGTTTTTCTATACACCCTTTGGACACCACTAATCCGTACAATGTCGGACTCCTTCGCAGATTTATGGAGTTCGACGGTACCCTCGACTAAACCTGCACCTCAGACGCTAGGATCGCACTCCTCAACTTCCAGCCAAGGCGTACGACGAACGCAGAATGATATTTTCTCCATGCTTTCGTCGGCGGGTTCCTCAGCACCTGGATCTCGCTCAATGACACCAGCATCGAGGACCGTTTCGCCTCCAGGACCGCCTCCTGCGAGCTCAGCTTCATCAGGAGATGCATTTAGCAGCCTTTTGTCGGGGACGTTAGCTTCTAAGCCCGCCTCACAGATGACGATAGCAGAGCGGGCCGCCAAAGCGGAACGAGAGAGGATGGAAAAGTTGCAGCATTCGCAAAGGGCAGCGCCTGTCCAGACGTCTTCTGCATGGGATGGATTGGATAGTTTGGGACAGAGATCTTCTCCAGCCGTGGTGTCGACGTCCCGGTCGTCGTTCAACGATGATGACTGGGGATTTGGCACACCGGCTCGCGACACTTCACAACCTGCTGCATCCACTGCCGCTGCTGCTGCTGCTGACGACGATGACGATTGGGGACTCGCTGATTTTGGGGCATCTGCCAAACAGTCTCAGCCAGCGACCCGTACCCGGAATATATGGGACATGGATCAAAATTTAAACAAAGAACCGTTCAGGTCCAAGACCGACTCTCCCAGTAACGATTTTGATTTTGGAGACCACGACGATCAATTGTTGGGTTCTCATGCCCACGATGATGATATTTTGGGTGAACTTGGGAGACCAGTTGATGCTGCACCACGACGGCCTTCACCACCGGTACGTCCTATATTATCGTTACCTTACAATTGCTAATACCCTATAAGAGTAACCAAAGCTCAGTACAGGCACCTCAGCACTCTCGTGCGCCGCCCGCGCGAGCGGTCTCTCCTCCTCCTCATATCCTTGGGCAACTCGTCGAAATGGGGTTCTCAATACAACAGGCCAGGATCGCACTTGCCTCGACAGACTCAGGTCTAGATGTCGAATCTGCTCTAGAAACCCTTCTCAATAATGGTGCCGGTACTAGTTCAAGGTCAACGCCTCCCCCGACACTCCCTCGTCGCCCCCCTCTCTCGGGAAGGGACAGTAGTAATCATTCAAGCCAATCCAACACGCGACATAGAGAGCATGATCGATCCACGTCATCCCCATCAGCATCCCATGCAGAGACCAATATTCAAGAACAAGCAGACAAGCTTTTGGCTCAAGCCAGCGAGCTAGGTTTGAGCTTCTTCAATAAAGCAAATGCTGCTTGGAAAGAAGGACGGGAACGAGTACAGAAGGCTTATGCTGAACGTATTGGGCCGGATAACGCGGTTGACAGTCGATCAGGCAGTCGTACGAGCAATATTCATGGCCGGCCCAAATGGATGCAAACCGATGATGATAGACCGCACAATGTCGGTGCAGAGCAAACTCCGGATGGGAGGAAAGCAAAGAGTCCATCTCCGGCATTAGGACAACCATCCAACCCCCAGTCTAGACCTCAACCAAAGGCCGTTGATCTCTTTTCGACGGCGGATGAAGCACCAGTGGCATATGTGTCTCCCTTCCGCCGAGGAAAACCCAAAGTTTCTCCCCCAGTACCAAGCACCCAGCCTGTACGGGTTGCGACACCGTCTCCGCCTTTGAAACCACTCATTTCCGCATCGTCTTCGTCGATCTCTACTTCTCAGTCTCACAAGACCCTTGGAGCTGAGAAATTCAAGCTTGGTCAATATGGTGAAGCCGAGACTGCTTATACGAAAGCCATAGAATGTCTACCATCAGGTCATCTACTCCTAGTCCCATTATACAATAACCGGGCGTTGGTACGACTAAAAACAGGCGACTACAACGGTGCTGTAGGAGATGCTAGGATCGTGATCGAGTTGGTTAACGAGAGCACCTGGCGGGATGAACAAGCACGAGTGAAGACATCTGAAGAGGGCGCTGGCGTCGACCTTGGTGATGGCCTAGTCAAAGCATGGAGACGGCGAGCCGAGGCATTGGAAGGGAGAGAAAAATGGGACGATGCTCGTAAGGACTGGGAGAAGGTCGCAGGAGCCAACTGGGCTGCGTCTAATATGAGAGGAGAAGGTGTACGGGGTGCTGGCCGGTGTCGGAAGATGGTTGTTGCTCAGAAGCAGGAGACATCAGGAGCTACCCCACCAAGAGCTGCGAAACCCAGACCTCCTCCTGCGCGACCTCCTCCCAGACGCGGGCCCACCCCGCCTTCGCAGGCACTGACAAATTTGAAGAAGGCCAATGATGCGGCCGAGGCTGAGGACAATGAAAAGTACGAGTTGAAGGACGTCGTTGATGGGAAGCTCTTGGCATGGAAGGGGGGCAAGGAGACGAACATCCGGGCGCTGATTGCGAGTTTAGATACCGTGCTTTGGCCAGAACTTGGTCTGCAAAGGACAAGTATTGCAGAACTTGTGACGCCTGCACAGGTGAAGATCAGGTATACCAAGGCGATTGCGAAGCTGCATCCTGATAAGGTCTGAGCCGTGTTGCCGTATTCCTGGTTGATTATTGATGATGATTTTTCTGTAGCTTAATCCGAACAACTCGACCTTGGAGCAGAGGATGATTGCCAATGGAGTGTTTGGCACCCTTAATGAGGCTTGGAATGCCTTCAAGCAGTAGACGTGCTCCGTTTAGATTTCTCTGGGCTAAATTTATTCTCCTTCGCACATCTTTCACTGGGACGAATATTAGGAATATTAATACACACATTACACCCAAGGTTCGACAAATTCGCTCATCCTCATCCATGATGAAAGACGGTAATGATGAATCATCACGCGCACGGGTGGCACAGGTGACCTGTACTACGGATGACAATTAGATGATGTTGCCTTGTACTTTGGCTGTTACTCATTGATCACCGGTCAGTGCACAATTCCTTTTCTACGTCTCATAAAGTCACAGTGTTCTCAAAATCTGGCTTCCTGCCAAACTTGATTTAGGTATGCCCGTGGTCTTCTCTAGAGTCCCATACTGACACCTTCATCCTAGAATGTGTTATAGCCTCTCCTCTTGCTGCGTGCCATGCAATAAGTCATTCACCTCGTATTCCCAACATCTGCCCATCGCAGTGCTCCCCCCAGGTCGCATATCTCGACAGACTCTCAATGCTCTAGTCGTTCATGGCCAAATACCAACAAGCTTCGCGTTCGACGACTCCGGATTCGTGTGGCAACCAGCTTCGTCGCTTTCCGAAGAGCCGTCCATTGTCTTTTCATGTAGACCTGATAATTTCCCGCTGTCTCCCAGAACCCCAATTATACCGGTGTGCTGCTCAACCCCCGATCTTCCTCCCGAAATTTGGATCCGGATTTTCACAGAAGCGTCTGCAGACCTTCATCAATGGTTGACACCACTGCGCATCAGCCTAGTGTGTCTTTACTGGCGAGATATCGCACACTCCGTGCCACACCTATGGACGAGCATCTGCGTCGACGTACGACATGTGAAGCGGAGCGGAAGGTGGATATCATGGCGGACCTTCGAAACCGTTTGGTGGTTTCTCCATCTATCAAAAGATAAGCCCCTCGACGTGAAGATGGACCTACTGGGAGACGACGGTGATTTGAAGTTCGAGCGCACGGTTGAGATGATTGCAGAGCATTCTGCGAGGTGGCGCAGAGCAGATATCAGGGTGGCACCCTCGAGTTTATCATACCTTAAGTGTGTGGCTGGTAGGCTCCCTCTGTTGGAAAGCCTCTCCGTAGACGTCGCAGAGGAAGCTTTTCGAAGCAGCAGCAAGCGGCTTAAAGGCTTTCGGCGCGCGCCCAAGTTGGTGTCTCACAGTCCTGGTGGTATCAGCGCAAGACAGTGCGTTGTTCCGTGGGCACAGCTAAGGACCGTAGTTTTGCGAGATTTCTTCGACTGTGATCTGTACGAGAATCTACGCGATTCGAAGGTACTCGATCATCTCGTTCTGTCCCTAGAATGCGAATTCGAAACTGGCTTTGGAACCGTAACGACTCTTCGTGCGTAGACGCTGACGATACAATCGCTTCCACGCCTTGTTTCTTCTTTTCTCCGGGGTTTCAGGTTTCCCTTCCTGACGTACCTAAACATTTCGATCCCTGATACAGAAAATCCGCCACCATTTCCGACCGCTTCCCTGATACTTTTGCTCCAACAGTCGGAGTGCGAGCTTCAGCACCTCGTACTGAAGAAGGTTCCTATCCCGTGCGGGGACATGATCGACGTTCTCAACGTCACTCCGGCTTTGGTGTCTCTAACTATACATGAACCTGCTTCGCCCCAATTGTACACGCATTGTATTACGAACGAATTTCTTCGACATCTTGCGCTGTACCCTGTGCTTCCGAAGCTCAAGAGCCTAGAGTTGGTGTGGAGCTATGATGCATATGAGGAATGCATCATCGACATGGTCGAATCGCGGTTTATGGAGCCATTTGCATATAGGGGGACACAGTTAGAAAGAATTGTGCTAGGTCGTCGGAATGGTGTTGATTTAGAATGGTCGACCATAAAGCGAATGAATTGTCTCAGAAGGCGTGGATTACAAATATATTTGTCGTGAAGGTGTTATTTACGGTATAGATATCATGGTCGTAGCTACGTGTACTTCACCGCGGTATGATTTTCTTGTAACTAGATCTAGTTTCCAAAAGTATGTCTGTCAGGCAATATACGATCCAAGTTACGTTACTGTCAACCTTTGTGCAAATAACGGCAATAGTACATACAGAGCGTCACTCCCTCCTGTATCGGCGTCTGTCTACGAGAGACTGGGCAAGAGCTATCCTGCTATAAGTAGGATCACTTCGCGGCCCGCACTGTTCGTCATACCCCGTTCCGTGTCCCCGTGTTTTGAATTGATGGCAACAGTTTTTCATTTTCCTCAGATGTCGTGAGTATATCTTATTCACCACGCTCCCGTATGCTAAATACTACGCCCACGTCTTCGTTTAATTCAGGATCAAATCTATTCCAACGATTCTCCCTTCTCTCGCAGCCGTACCTCTGGCATCGGCCGTGTATCCCGAGGATTTCTACACTGGCGGTTCCTATGTTGAGCTGCCTTACGGCCGTGTAAGCGTCCTGTGAATACTAGCAGCAGAGCAGAAATCTGATCTCTGTAGACGCGCTATTGGCTGTTAGGTCCAGAGACGGGACGGAAGGTGGTTCTTATTCATGGCCTTTCGATCCCGTCTATTGTATGGAAAGACATGGCGCCTCAACTTGCAGAGTGTGGATATCGCGTCTTGTTGTACGGTTCGTCGTCTCTCCGGATAGGTACTATGAATGTGATAGACGTCGGTAGATCTTTATGGACGAGGGTATTCTGATGCGCCGCAAACACCCAATACCGCGCGTTTCTTTGCAGACCAATTCTCGCTCTTGATGCAGCACTTGAATTAGGGGAAGGCTATATTGATAGGTTTTTCCATGGTGAGTTTGCCTGCAGATACTTGAAAGCGTACTAGCAGCTAAGCGGCTTATCTAGGGCGGCTCTATAGCAGCGGGAGTGATTTATCATTTTCCACACCTCGTTGAGGATCATATCGTCTTGATCGCGCCAGCAGGTATCGCCAGGGTTCGTAATGCTGCGTGGTCTACGATTCAGTAACCTCCGACTTAACAAACACAGCTAACGGAGCTACCTCCGAACTTGAAAACAACACCTCCGAGTATGGTCCATCGCACCGTTCCTGCTCTTCCTGTATGTTCTTTCAATATTGTCCCCCTTACATAGTGCCTTTTCATAAGGAGCCGACGACAGAGAAGTGGCATACGCAGCGGCAAGCAACATCCCGGCTTTGCTACCGGAAGAGGCACATGTTGAGCTCGTAACGATCGAAGATGCTGGTCACGATTTGACCATCAATCAAGCTAAACTGGTATTGGAAGAGCTGGAAAGGTTTTTGCCTGGACCAACTATACAGGACTGAAGTTGCAACATTGCGTTTATTTAAGGGACAATGCCTTTACCCGCTGACGGCTGACGACGCATCAATATGCACTTGCATTCAACCTATGCAGAGGATATTAGCGTATGTCTTATTATATAGGGAACGGAATAATCAGATGGGGTTGCCCGAAAAAATGAGCTGTGGCGGGCCATTTCGGCAGCGAAATACGAAGACCGTCGTGATAAAACATCATGCGAAAAACACGGATTATATACTCACCATATGTCAGTGGGGGTAGTCGAAGTAATTCGCGAGAGCCTGAGATGAATCATCAATAACCAACGTCAACAAGCACGAGACCGAAAAGAGTTCAGAGTTTTAAAAAAACAGCCGTGGAATTGTCGTCAATGTTGCACCACGAAAGTACAAGTCGGGCGGTAACTCCATTGTTGCATCACGACGAGGACAGAGATTATAAATGCACCTTAGTTGTCTGTGTGGCGAACACGGCCAGAAAAGATGGCCGCAAGTAAGGAGATCTAAGCAGGAGTCAGCAAGAGTAGACCCCAGTGTTGGAAGAGTTCAGTAAAGTAAGGATAAAAGCACGGAGCCGTCAATTGGCACTCATATACTCTAGTTTGAATGATTTCGATTCATCGTAGAAAAATAAAAAGAGGAATAAGATTTCGATGGGCTCACCAGCTGTATTCCTTAAGACGCATTAGCGTCTCCATCATATGCAAGCAGTCACGCTCAACGTTCTGGCATTCCCGACGGCCTCATTGATCATTTATCCGTGAAAAGCAACATCTGGAGAAGAAACGGTAAGAGACAAAGCCAAGACACAATGATAGAATCGGACAGTGCATCTATAGTAAAGAAAACTGAGACTGCCCCATCTGAGGAGGGCCGAGGCCTGCACCACTCAACAATCAAGCGAAAGACTCACCATGAGTAAGCTATGGGCTCCATATTAAAGAGGGAATGTCCGCGACGACCTAGGGTAATGGTGGGAACCTTAGGAGACCTTACAGACTGGAAGTGATGGTGAGAAGAGAAAACTTTTTTCATGGGGGGACCCTTGATCTCGTACCACCATGTGGCCGAGTACTTGCATTCAACATGCAGACAAGAGACGACCTATGCTTTACGGAAGCGCACCATCGTACAGGAAATTAATCATTTTCTACTTCGCGGGCGCTACCACATTGCGGTCAAATAAATACTAGTGCACGATTGATGTCCCATCAGCTCATGCACGAAACTCAGGCATCGCACTGACCACATCACTACCAAGTGAAAGCCGCCATCGTGCGTACTGCCTCCATCGAGAGACCGAAGCCATCGAGCTTCAAACAACCCAAATACGAGGGGAAAATAAGAATACAGCCCACCCAAACCAACGCGCGGCACGGACACCACATGACCCCAGACACCCCGATGACTAACAACTATACAGTCGAATTAAGCCACCGCACAGACCAACGACAAACCACATGAACTCTGCTAACGATAGAACTAACCAGGACCTCGATCCCCGGACCTCGTGCTTCCGAAACTCAACGCCCCTTCACATAGCTTACTACGGCTACCAAAGCAAACCTGCTTCCCTCCTCCAAGGAATCCATTTCAATACTACGGCGCTACGTGGTGGTGGAAGAGGATACCGAGGATCGAGAGGGCACAGAGGTAACCGGGGACTTAACTATGGACCGTATTAGCAATGTGAATATGACTAATGTACTATATGTCATGATAAACACTATTCCATGATCAAATATCTCTACCATGCATACGAATAAAACCACATAGAACTAAAACAACTTATAGTCCTTTGCAGAATCTAACCAGAAGTGGTATGTTATATGAACTATAGAATAAAGAAAACAAGAATAATGGCAGTCAAAGCCTATACAGTAACCTCCTCTCGATGAAATGGAAGGTTGTACTTATTAATCTGCCAAGCAGGCACATACTGAACCCCTGCCTCCAGTACCAACCTAAAGGTAGCCTCAAGACGCCGATGGAATGGGAGGTCAACATCACAAGAGTGAGCGCACAAAACCACAATCGAACCCGGTGCAAACCTCGAAAACGAAACATCCAAGAAAATATAACGCCCATGAATATGCCCCAACCGAACAACTCGTCCAATACCCGCAATCGTTCTGCTCTCAACACACTCTCCCAACCTAATCCTCTGACCCCGACTCCTTAGCCTAGACACCAAGATTGTCTTATCCCCCTCATAGAAACCACTATAACGAGAACGGAATGCATTTTCCGTATTAATGAATAAAGCTGATGACACCACATTAGATGTCGGAGGATCAACAGCAGCAGATTCAGAGTCTGGATCAATTGGTGTGGTAACAAAGACCGAAGAAATGGCCTCAGCCAAACCAACAACCCAGATCTTGTGAATATAAAGTAAAATAAGGATCTTCACATCGATCAAGACAAACAAATGACGCACCTTAAGATTCATCATCAACCAGATCAACAACGAGTCGGAATCAGCAGATATAATCGTGAAACTAATCACTGATGAGGATGAAACAAAATCACAGAAGCAACAACTGGATCAGTGATGAAGGACAGAATAAAGAAATAGCATACTGGCTCTCTTATAAAGACCAACGAACTGCAGGGTCAAGAACATACAAAGATAAATACTATATTAATACCTATAAATATTATACAATAATATGCTATCCCAACGCCACAGCACATGGGCCAAGACCCAACCGCAGTAAGGCTATTGACACCACCTATCAATGATGAAACGGCGATCAAAGAATAGAATGAAAACATAGGTGCCTAACAACACACAGGCCGAGACCCAACCACAGTAAGGCCATTGACACCACCTATCAATGATAAGACGGCGATCAAAGAATGAAAAATGTAGGTGCCTGACAACACATAGGCCAAGACCCAACCGCAGTAAGGCCATTGACACCACCTATCAATGATGAGACGGCGATCAAAAAATAGAAAATGTAAGTGCCTGACAACACATAGACCGAGACCCAACCGCAGTAAGGCTATTGACACCACCTATCAATGATGAGACGGCGATCAAAGAATAGAATGGAAAATGTAGGTGCCTAACAACACATGGGCCGAGACCCAGCCGCAGTAAGACCATTGACACCACCTATCAATGATGAGATGGTGATAAATGAACAGAAAATGATCAGATGACATATGCTATGTCACAACACATGGGCAGAGAATAGACCGCACAGTGGCTGACAACACATGAGTAAAGACCCCACTGCAGCAAATCTTTTAATGTCATCTATCAATGATAAGATAATCAGATAAAAGAGAAACGTAACAACATATGACATCTTAAAAGTGAAAGTGTGACCCCTACAAATCACACCAGGAAATAAAAATCTGAATAATGGGATCTAGACTTAATCAGGCTTAATTGCAAGTCATGTGCAGACAAAGCAAACTTCTGCTCATTGACCCAAAACCACTGGTGCCCCACCCTGAATATTCTCTCTATCTCATTAAAAATTCCTAATATCACTCAGACTAAACCAACTAAATGTCGTAAAAGTAAACCGTAATGGAAACCCAATGTTACAAATACCAAATTAACTAGTATTATATCTAACAGTAACAAATATGCAACTACAAATACATATAACAAAATGCGACAGATCAAACCAAAATCACATTAAAGCACAAAGTTGAAATATATACATCTCCAAGAAACAAATAAATATAATACAAACAAATCCTCTACCTCATTATCTATTTCAATGAGTAGAAAACAGATTCCAACACCTAACTACTGGATATTGGAATGAAATAGAAACAAACGGTAGACTATTTAGTCTGGGATATACCGAGCTGCAGTCCAGCTAAAACCTTCCCCTAGTCTAGCTAAAACTGCTAGTTGTGATGCTAGACTAGTAAACATCAACTACAAACACCACTACATCTAAACTCTTACCACAAACGGCGCAACAAACTGGTCATGGAATACACCTCTCCCACTCCCGAGGGATTGAGAATATCCCTGCCTGTTCTAATTCCGATGAGGGAATAGGAGAGATAGGCGACAGGTCAAATCTATCTAAATCATATATCTCAGAAGAAATTGAGCCTACGGTATGTCGCAAGATATATGAAAGCACAATAGACTCTGAGAACTATGTCCAAGATAAAAATGAGCAAATACATAATAATGGCAACACTAGAATGTATAACTCACCAGAGATGTCATCGTACTCTCCAATAGAGCTATTATGCTCCGAGAATAATCTACAAAACAACAATGGAAATATCAACACAAGTAGAGCTGATTTAAATATCAGAGCCTCACAAACAAATAAAAACACTAATCCAGAAACAGAGCAACTGAATAATGAAAATATCATGCAAAACCAAATAAACCGATATCTACAAAATGACCCTAAAATACCTTTAAAAAAGAATACAGACAGAATTAAAAAAAACACCCGTGCTAGTATCAAAATTGCCTCACTAAACATTAAAGGAAGAGGACATAATAATATACTACATGAAAAAAACAAATGGAAACAAGTAAATGAGATTCTTCGAGATGAGAAAATTGGAGTACTAGCACTCCAAGAAACACATCTAACAGATGACTATGTTAAAGATATTCACAATACCTATACCAAACGTATACACTTATACTACTCAGCTGACCCGCAACAACTAAATGCAAAAGGTGTTGCTATTATATTAAATAAAGAAATAACAAACACTAAAGATGTTGACTTTTATGAAATTATACCAGGAAGAGCAATAATGATAAAACTTCCATGGCATCAGACACTAACAATCACAATCCTAACTATATATGCACCCAACGATCCAACTGAAAACAAACAATTCTGGGAAAACCTACTAAAAATATGGAATGAAAAGAATCTTCCAATCCCAGACATTATGCTAGGAGATACAAATATTGTAGAAGATATGATTGATAGATTACCATGTCATAAGGATAACACAAATGCAACACAAGCACTATCGGAACTAAAAGAACTTCTCCAACTAAAAGATGGATGGCGAGAAACAAACCCAACATCAACAGCATTTACATTTATGCAATCATCAACTGGATCTCAATCAAGAATAGATCGCATATATATTGCCAATGAACTCACATCTTCATGTTACAACTGGAGCATAAAAGCCACTCATCTTTCAACAGATCATAAGCTTGTTACAGTAGATATCATAGATCAAAAAGCTCCATATATAGGCCGTGGAAGATGGTCAATGCCTTTATATCTACTAAAAAATAAAAAACTAATGAAAGAAATCCATGACCTTGGTTTAGAAATGGAATCAGACATAGAAAAACTAGAATTTAATGAACGTACAGAAACAAAAAATGCCCAAATAATTTACAAAGAATTCAAAGATCAAATGATACAAAATATTAGAACTGCGGCACGTAAATCAACACCTAAACTTATACAAAAAATTATGCAACTAGAAGGACAGCTAGATCGCACCTTAAATGACAACAATATCAATCATGAAGAAAAAACCTTTTCTGCAGCACTACTCCAAGAAAGAATCATTGAGCTTCAAAAACAAAGATATAATATCAAAAATGTAAACTCCAAAACACAAAATTACCTACATGGTGAAACAATAAGTAAATACTGGATCAACCTCAATAAATCTAAAAGACCAAGAGACACAATATATGAACTTAAAGAGCCAAACTCATCTATAGAAAACCCAATATATAAAACAAAAACATCAGAAATGGTGCAAATTGCAAGAGACTATCATAACGATATACAATCAAAAGACATACCTATAAGGGAAGAAGTAAACCGTCATGAAATAATAATATCAGTTGCACAAAAACTTGAAAGTAAAATTTCAGCAACACAAAAACAAGAACTAGGGAAAAAGACGCAACAAATCCAGGTCAAAGAAGCAATTGATATATCAGCAAACAATGTAGCAGCCAGAATTGATGGTCTTCCAAATGAACTACTAAAAACACTTGCAATTAAATACAAAGAAGACAAACTAGCAGGGAAGACTGCCTTCAATATAATTAAAACTCTAACAAAAGTCTTTAATGATATTGAAGAATATGGTGTAATGGCAAATACAAATTTCAATACTGGATGGATGTGTCCAATCTACAAAAAAAAGGATCGCAATAATATTGTAAACTATCGACCAATAACTCTTCTTAACAGTGACTACAAAATCTTTACTAAGACATTAGCAACTAAACTTGCAAATATAGCACCAGATATAATACATGAAGACCAAGCTGGATTTATTAAAGGTCGCAATATATTTGACCAAACAATGCTATCAAAACTAACAATCCAATATGCAGAAGCATCAGAACAGAATGGAGTAATCATCGCTTTAGATCAAGAAAAAGCATATGATAAAATAGCACATGACTACCTTTGGGAAATAATGGCAGCATGCAATATTCATAACCGCTTTATCAATACAGTCAAAGCCCTATATAATCAAGCACAAACAATTGTAGTCATTAATGGAGAACTGAGCGAACCATATACTGTAACTAGAGGTGTACGACAGGGTGATCCCTTATCATGCCTCCTGTTCAATATTGCAATTGAACCACTAGCATGTATGCTGCGTAAATCAAATATCCAAGGCCTACATATACCAGGATCAACAAACAATCTTATAACAAAACTCTTTGCTGATGATACTACAGTATATCTATCAGAAAAAGACTCCTTTGACAAACTGCAACAGATTCTCACAGAATGGTGTATAGCATCAAGAGCAAAATTTAATATTGAAAAGACAAAATGTATACCAATAGGCTCAAAGAAATATAGAGAAACATTTTATCAACTGAGACAATTAAATAAACATGATAATAAAATACCAAATGATATTCATATAGTTCAAGAGGGTGAAGCAATACGTTCCCTTGGGTGTTGGATTGGAAATAACATAAAAAATGCAACACCCTGGACACCAATAATAGAAAAAATTGACAAATCACTAACACAATGGAGCAAAAGTCACCCAACATTAGAAGGTCGCAGCTACATTATACAGTTAGTTGTAGGAAGTGGAACACAGTTCTTAACCAAAGTTCAAGGTATGCCAGATGATATTGAAGCAAACTTGATTAAAAAAATACGCAGCTTTATGTGGAATGATGCAAAATCATCACCAGTGAATTTAGAAACACTCTATACACCCAAACATCAAGGTGGAAAAAATTTGTTAGATCTCAAATCACGAAACAAAGCAATCACTCTAATGACCCTTAAGTCATTACTATGCAATAACTCTAAGCAAGCAACATGGCAAAACACAGCTCATGCACTATATGCAATGAACGTATCATATAAATTCAAAAAAATAGATGACAATATAAAAATAAACATGTTTCTCCAATCGTGGAACATAACAACAAAACAAAAAACCAGTCTACCACAAGACCTTAAACAAATTGTAAAACATGCCAAAGACTATACTATTAAAATTGATGCACGAACACTTACAAATGAAGGGAAAAACAAAATGCCCCTATGGTACCACAAAGCATCAACAGCAAAAAGTAATAGAATAACAAACTCAAAACATGGCAAATGCCTTCGAAACAATCACAATATATACACTGTAAAAGATGCAATAAACACAATAAGCAATCAACCAAATAATCACAAGGTATCTGGCAAAAAATGCAAATGTAAAAAATGCAAAGAGGATAGACAGAAAGGCTGTACAAATCCTGCAAAATGTCTATCAATAGTTAAAAATCTCTTAAGTGAACTGCCAACACACTGGAAACCTCAAAATGAAGGTGAACATGAAGATAATGAATTTTTAAATAAGGAAACACAAGATAATCATAATGACTCAGCTAAAATCTTTGAATACAAACTACCAACATCAAATGAAATCCATAATGCCCTCCGAATATTCACAATGGCAGAGGATAATTTAAAAGACATACCCAAACCAAGAAAAACAGAAAACAATTTCATAATAGCATATACCAATGGAACCTGTGAATTAAATGGAAATATAAATGCTCAAGCAGGAAGTGGAATATGGATTAACAAAGATAATATCATAAATAAAGCCTGCAGAGTTCCTGGCCTAAACCAAAACACAGAGACAGGTGAATTATATGCAGCAGAATACACTGCCCTCAAAATTCCTAAAGATATCCAACTGACAATCAAATCTAAATCTAAATATATGATCAACGCAATAACTAGCTCACTCACCTACTATGAAGACAAAGGATGGATAGGAGTACCAAATGCCCATGAAATAAAAAGAACAGTTGCATGGCTAAGACAAAGAGGATCAAATACCCTCTTTGAATGGACAGGAAACCATACCAATAGCACAGAGAATAATGAAGCAAACCAACAAGCAATAAAAGGACAAAAGGAAACAAGCTGTCCCAAAATAAACCTAAGAACCCCAATACAGCTTAACCTTCAAGGAATAAAACTCTCCTGCTTAACACAAGCCATAGCATATAAAGCAATCAAGCAAAAAATGATAATAAAAGAAAGAAAATCTACTATAATCAATTTAGATATAGCTCGATATGCTGCAAATGATCTAAGTGGACAAACACCAACAGATTCAAGAATATGGCAATCAATAAGAAGCAAAGATATAACAAGAACAGTAAGAAACTTCCTATGGATGATGCTTCATAATGCATATAAATGTGGAAAATATTGGGATAATATTCCAAACTACTCACATCGAGCAATGTGTCAGAAATGCAATGCAGAAGAATCACTAGAACACATTCTAATAGACTGCAGACAAATACTGGCCCAAGATACCATATGGAAACTCTGTAGACAACTATGGGAAACCACAGGAAACCAATGGCCACAAATCACATATGGAAAAATCCTTGCATGTGGACTAACACAGTTCCATAACAAAGATGGTCAGCTATTATTTGGAAAAAACAGACTATACCGCATCTTAATATCAGAATCAGCATTCCTAATATGGAAACTACGCTGTGAACGACGGATTGCCAAACAAGATGATGAAACAAAATGGCACTCACAAACAGAAATTCATAATCGATGGGTATCATGCATTAACCAAAGATTAACACTCGACTGCCAAATTGCAAGAACCTATACAAATAAAAAAGAAAACTTGAAACCCAAACTAGTACTCCATACATGGAGTGGCTGTCTATACGAGGAAGAGAAGCTGCCAGACAACTGGATCAGGCAGCCTGGGGTTTTAGTGGGTATACCATATCTAAAACAAAATGGGAGTCCCACACGAAGTGCGTAAAGCATTTCCCCGGGGTGGCTCACAACAAGAGGTGAAACTCCTCAAAATTAGCTTGGTTCCCAGACTAACATTGTTAGTTGTGAGAATCTCATAAGCTCCACCAAAAAAAAAAAAAAAAAAAAAGAAAACTTTTTTCATAATTGCGGCTGCACCCGTGCCTCTCGGCATTTGCCGCTGGTCCCAGGACTTCAGGTGACCTCGAGTTGACCTCGAGGTTCAAACGTTTGTGCTTGTTCAATCATTCTTATTCTGGGTTTCCAAACAACCTATTCTCACAGCGGTATGAACTGATTTCCTTTCATTACCGTTTTCTTATTTGTGTTTGCACCTCTTATAAGTCCTAATCTCAGGCTGGATGCAAGGAGTTCACGACTTTTACGATGATACCCGGACTCACAATATTCGCCCATAACTATGAGATGCTTGTAAACTGGATACTCAATACCGTTCGATTCTATCGCCATACGGTCGCGAACCTATTTTTTGGCTCCCGGACGTCACCGCCATCAGCCTTGCACTCGAATACAGCTTTTCGTTCAAGCTCAGATTCCCACTCTGTCGCGGATTGGTTTCTGACTTATCCTTGGAGTTCGCTCTTGCGCTTTTCTAGGCCATTCTTTCTTGAACTCTCCGGGCAGTTTTTGAGAATCGCATTCTCGGTGTGGACACTGAAGTTTTTCTTAACTCGTGCCTATCGGGCCCTCCCATTGTCAGCTTATTGGTCTGGTGCAGATGAACTCCAATCCGGATCTATCTCCACGATTCCTCTTTCCATGGAACAGGAGGAGAGCAGCAACGAAAGTTCCCAATTGAAATACCTCAAGTACACTTATAAACCTTTGCCCCCGCCCGGAAGCTTCGACATCTCAGGCACCAGGTACCGCTTGCTGTCTAGCCTCCAAATCTCGGGCTCTACTAGTATTGTGTACTGTTCTCGAACTAGGAAAGGAGTATTCGCGGTGAAAACCTTTGACAAAGCCACAACGAAATTGCACCAGTATCCTACTCCAGAAGCGATCGTCGATGAGAAAACCGCACTAGTTGACCTCAATACTCCTGGTTCTCCCTTTGTGACACGTTTGTTGGCCTCTGGTGAAGACGATTACAAAGTTTATTTCGTAATGGTGAGACCGCCTTGTACACTATGTTACTAATTGCGGTGCTGATGGAAAATTGTAAGTACAAATACTCGATGAGTCTTCGAGACAGGCTTCGTATGCCAGCAGCGATACCCTTGGAAGACGTCAAGATATACGGCGCTGAGCTTGCGAGTATCTCACATTTATCAGACTCACTGCCAAAGCTAACGTTTACTTAATGAAAAGCTCGCCGGCTTAGAATACGTCCATAAACATCGATATGCGCATCGCGACATCAAACCCGAGAACATCCTTATCTCTCCGTTGGGCCACATTTCTTTGGCCGATTTTGGACTTGCCCGAAAGTTTACTTCGGAGACGGAGTGCATTATTGAGGACGACGTTCAGGCAGGGACAGCTAAATACTTCAGCCCAGAAATCCATCGGTATGAAAAGAAGATTGACGGGGTGTACACGGATATCTGGGGGTTTGGCGCCATACTTTTGGAGTTGTTTTTGTTCAAGGGAGACGTCAGTCGTCGTACTACTTATCTACGATTCTCTGATGCATTTTGAAATAGTCTTTCCATCCCTATGAAGAATGGCTAGCGTATATCGGCAAGAGCGCGGGTAGTCGCATATCTGAGCTCAGCAGCGACGCGATTGATTTGCTACAGAAGGTGGGAGAAGTTCACCATTATTTCTCTCGGATCTGATCAATGTCGTCGATAAGATTCTCGATATAAATCCAACTGCGCGTATAGGGATATCTGATATCAAGGGCCACACATTTCTAGAAAGATATGCAATGTGAGCGATGATCCTGAGTTATTATCTTCGCTCTAACGCTTATCATTCAATAGACTCGATGACAGGGACGTGCTCAAAACTCGTTGTCGTAAGTAATACCGTTACTCCTGCCTGCTCCTCCTCCGCCTCGGCTCATGCATACTAGCGTCTTTCCGTCCATGGGCGGACCAGCGATGGACAAGCATATTATCTCTGCCTCTTGGCCGACGGGGAGAAGACGTGCGGCAGACTAACGAGATCCTTGGCCTTGACCAACGGCCGCCATTGTCGTTTTGGCACACCGAAGGCAGGTGCCTAGTCAATTACATCTGTCCGGAGCTTGAGTTCCATGCTGTTTATTGCCCAGAACCAGGTTTGCTCTGGACTCTCTTGGATTTAGTCTTTTGGCATATCTTTGGGCTTGTATTTGATGCGATCTACAGGCTGAAGACTGTTAAAATCGGTTAGGCACATTGTATTGTAAATCGTAGATTGCTCTATTAGAGTATTATAAATGGACTGGCATATCTATCATCATGATAAGGTATCATAAATAAGCGTGGGTCCTAGGATTAGATGGACCACAAACATCTACCCCGACTTGTGCTTCTGAGATTCGACTTCTGCTAGCTCTGCGTCGTCATCGTTGTCGACATGTTCACCTTCATCGAATTCTTGAGGTAAAGTAAGATTGAGAATGACGGCCATGATTCCCGCAGCGAGGACTAGACCACATTGAGAAGTGACGAAGAAATCAGAAAAGGTGTACTCACAAGGTGTACTAAGAATAATTGTGATAGAGTCGAACAGACCTTGCAAGCCCTTGTTCGGATTGTTTACACCATCGAACAGATGTTCGAAAATCGTAGGCACCAATAGATCGCCGAACCCGAAGGAAAGAGCGGCAGCAAGTACGAATCGATCACGACGGGTGAACGCGTTGTAAGCAAGGACACGAATGCCAGACGTAGCAACTGAAGCAAATAGGAATGTTGTAACTCCGCCAAGGACAGGATTAGGAATGGCTAGGAAGACACCGGATATTTTTCCGAGCACCCCAAATAGAATCAGGAAGAAACAGCACCACCGACCAGCTGAACGGTTTGCGCATCTTGTGATAGCAATTACACCGTTGTTCTGTGACGTGATGAGTCAGGCTTGACTATATGACAACGAAGCAATCTTACCTGGGCAAAGATGGACAGAGGAGTCACGGTGAAGAGCGCTGAAATGAATCCACCGATACCATCGCTCTATGACCGAGGCTCAGAATGAATAATATAGAACCGTTGTGGGCGACATACTAGTACTCCGCCCTGTATCCTAGAGTCAAACTCAAGGCCATCGACTGCAACCCTTGAGACTTCAGCGGAGGCGGTAATGTCACCTATGGCTTCCATCGCGACAGACACTGCATTGACGAAATCAATACATGCAGGACCAAGGAATAGGAAACCAGCTACCATAGACTGCCAACATGGGCAAGATCGCGGGAGGATAGACACCTATTTTGAAGGTGTGTACCCTAAACAACATCAATCTTCCGATAGAGTTTTACGAGGTTTGTGGGTACTTACCATAAGAAGGTAATGGCCGGGGCTGTCGTGATACTACTTCCGTCGATGTATCCAGCAGCCCCACTAACAATACAGCCCACAGCAAGGCCGACGACAATACTGATGTTTTTCAAGAACGGTGACCCGAACAGTTCAGTCAACATTATGGTGGCAAAACTCAAGAAGCCAAGGCCAATAAATTCGGCCGATCCCCAGCTATGAGCCAATAATATCAGATATGAATCAGTAATCAAGAAGGATCTGAGCGCACGGAAGGGGACGTGGTGCCGTTATGTTAGGGCAGAGCTGGAAATACCCCGAGGCAGGGCGACTCATGCAATCGTTAGAACCTCCACCCCAGTTAGGAATGCCAGAGTCTCCGATTAGGGAGGCACCAATCATGACGATGACTAAAAATGTAGCATGAGGCGGACGGTGTGGGCTCAAGAGAAACTGAGGTCACCTGTTCCGGTAACAATGGGCGGGAAAATACGCTTCAGTCTGCGAGCAGGTATGAATGACATGAAGATTTCGAGGAATGAACAAATGAGGGAGGTTCCTGAGGAGGTGTTGGTGCGCGATTCGAAGAATTGGTGGAGTGAGGACGTACCCAAGACCTTCCCATACGCGTCAGGACAAGCCAAGCGTGTAACAGTACCATCAGCTGCGGTCGTTGAGGAACAGGTTCCATCATTGTACATAGCATCGAAAATCTACAAGTCGTGTTAGTAACAGCAGGAGAGTAAAGTAGTCAACACACGGCATTGGCAGTACTTAGGGTCGCGAAACTCGTTCCAACAACAGTAATCAAACCGGTTCCAAGGTAATAACCACCGAAAAGAGGTATCCGGGACATCTGAACGAGACTCAAGATGCCTGACGGGCATAGTCAGTCTGTTACTTCTTGGTAAGACGCGTCTTGTTACTCACCACAGCCAATAAGGGAGGCAGAAATCATATATGCTGAGAGCTCGTTATCCAGGCTTAGAGCAGACGCGAAGATGATCGGAGGGGTGATAAGGCCAGCGAGCATGGCAAGAGAATGTTGAAAACCGCTTGAAATGGCCAGAATCAAAGGAAGATCTTGGTCCAAAGCATAAAATGGCGGGGCTCGTTTCTGTTTTGTGTATGGCAAGGTAGGCATACAGAGCCTGCATGGGGGTTGAGTCACGAAATAGCACACATAAACTAGAAGACGCACCATCCATAATCATAGTCCCCTAGCCATCCATCTCGCGTCGTGAATTTTTTGGCTAAGCGAGATGCTCGTTCCTTGAGAGCAGCTCCCCGAGAGGTGACTTCGGGCTGAGCGATGGGCTTGGGCTGGCTCGTGGTCAGAATGTCGGACGACATACTTGTCGAAAAAATAGAGCTAAAGAGGAGACTTTATATTCCCATGGACCGCTTCGCATCATGGACAGATGCTGCATATGGTTTCCCAGAGATAAGGGTCTAGATCAATTCAGTCCAGATAGTCCACTGTCATCCGTCAATATCCACTTCATAGCCGCTGGTGTTCCATTCGGGCGCTAATACTAATCAAGAAAGCTTATCTTCGTGGCAAAAATGTCCTTCTATTAGGTCAGTGCGGATTCTCTTTCGAGGAACCAGAAGCAAGTCAACAATTTACTTCCCAACCTCATAGCAAACAAAGAGCGGCCAATCGGCGGTAACCCAAAATGGAAATCCGGCTTCGCCGCGGCTCTTTACTGCACACACGACACCTGTAATCGATGCGACTGCCATGAGCACCTCAGATGGTCCCGAAGGTCGCGTCAATGGTGCACCGATGGCGAACGGTCAAGAGGAGAAGGAAGATATTATCGAGATAACAGAAAGTCCGTCGGAAATGAGTGACGTTGACTCCAATGACGAGGATTCAAGCAGCGGTGAGGAAGTGGATGAGGAGGAGGAAGAGGACAGCGACGAAGATGAATACGCCGAAGAAGATGAACCGGCACTGAAGTACGAGCGAATAGGCGGATTCATCCCTGACCTCTTCAAGAAGGATTCAGCATCTGCTCTGGCTATTTCGAACGGTAAAACCATGGTGAATACCGTTTGCTCGCAGTTTCTATTCGACGGCATTAATGTCGAGCAAGCAAGGCTTTAGGAACACACGCAGGCTTTGTTCATATGCTGGACCTCACCGGCAAGCGGTTCAAGTCATATAAGCCTCATCAGGCATCCGTTGTCGATATATGCGTTGATGCAACTGGAGATTTCATCGCTACGGCTTCGATTGATGGTGAGCCCCAGGCACTAGCGTTAATACAGTGCTAATGATGATAACCTATATAGGTCAGGTCGTCATTATATCACTGTCAACAACCGAGTCCTATGCCTTCGATATGAAACGCCCAATGCGCACCGTATCGTTAGAGCCCAATTTCGCAAAGAAGAGTACACGGTCTTTTGTCAGTGGAGGACTGGCGGGGTCGTTGGTGTTACACGAGAAAGGCTGGCTTGGTCACAGACAGACGGTCTTGCATGTGGGTGAGGGACCGATCTGGCAGGTCCGGTGGAGAGGCAGGCTGATCGCTTGGGCGAATGACCTGGTCAGTTGTTTGATTCTGTTATTTAAAGGTTACCAACACTTCGACAGGGTGTCAAAATTTACGATACTACGTCCCAAAGTCGGATAACCTTCATTGACCGACCTGCGGACAGTCCACGCGCCGATCTGTTCAAATGTACACTTCACTGGCAAGACGACTCTACCCTGTTGATATCTTGGGCAGACCATATCAAGGTGGCCAGAATCCGTGCAAGGCCCCGGACGACTACGACTGCGGCATCTGCCAACCTACCTCCTCTTCTCGTCGAAATAACCGCCGTTTTCCAGCTAGACTGCATGATTGCTGGTATTCTTCCTCATCCCACGCCTCCCTCATCCATCCCTTACCCCGACCATGCGTCGAGCATCGATTCCGGAAAACATACAAGAACAGTATCATCTATATCTACGCATTCATCTACTCCTTCCTCTTTACTTATTTTGGCGTATAGTCCCCCAGATACGTCTTTCCTTGAGGAAATGACTCAGGATCGTGACAAACAAGCTAGGAAAGTCGCCGACCGTCCTGAATTGCGCATAATCTCCCGTTCAGGTGAAGAGCTTGCAGCTGATGCGCTTAGCGTGACAAACTACCAATCATGGGGCTGTAACGACTATGTTCTCGCTGAGGTTGATAAAGACACCTTGCGTTCAGATGCCGTAAATGAGGATAGATCGTACGTGGTGTTAAGTCCTCGAGACTTAATCCTTGTAAAACCCCGAGACCGGAGAGATCACGTCCATTGGCTGGTTGAACGGAAGCGGTACGAAGAAGCGCTGGAAGACCTCGAGATCATTGAGGCCAGTGGCGATACGATTGAGGAAGGCGAAGATACGTTGACCGCTTCGGAGATTGGCCAGCGGTACATTGAGCATCTCATTAATGATGGTATGTTGAATTTACGCTACGGCTTAGAGCTAAATTGACAGGGGTTAAACACTAGGCGACTTTGTCAAGGCTGCACAGCTATGCCCGAAGGTTTGCGCACACGATTCCAAACGATGGGAGCATTGGATCTTTACATTTGCTGAAAAACGACAATTGCAGGTACGCCAATATTGGACATTCCCGTATCATCGTACTCAGCCGGTCTTTAGGCCATCATTCCCTTTGTACCTACGGAGAATCCTCAGTTAGATCATCTCGTGTATGAAATGATGCTAGCTCATTTCCTTGCACATGATCGACATGTAAGTACGCTTTCTAATCTTGCTATCGAACTACAGCTGACTATCTTCCCTTAGGCACTGCAGCAGACGATAAAGGAATGGCCCAAGGACATATATGATATTGCTGCTGTTATTGTTGCAGTCCGCTCAGAATTGGACAAGACCGCGTCAACATCCAAGACGGTTTCTTCGTCGCCGGATAACACGATCTTGATGGAGTGTTTAGCAGAATTGTATGTTCCCTAATTTCCATCCACCATGCACACTAACAGCGAATGATTCTAGATATACTGCTAATCGACAACACGGGAAAGCCCTGACGTACTTCCTACGACTTCGCAGACCGAACGTTCTCGACGTGATCCGGGAGCATAACCTTTTCACAGACGTCCAAGACCAGGTTCTTCTCCTCG
Source organism: Armillaria mellea (assembly GCA_030407055.1). NCBI lineage: Eukaryota > Fungi > Basidiomycota > Agaricomycetes > Agaricales > Physalacriaceae > Armillaria > Armillaria mellea. The sequence goes on from JAUDZF010000005.1 coordinate 489,745, forward strand.
TAGAGTTTGACCATGAACGAATAAGGAAGAGGCAGGAAGCTGGAGAAGTGGTCGATGAAGACAAGAGCGATGCCATCTCTTTGTTGGTAGACAACATACATTCTATCCCTGTATGTGTTTTTACACGCATACATCGACTTTACTGATGTCATTCTGCAGATTCAAAGGGTTGTGCCTCAACTTCAATCCCAGCCTCGATACCTGTTTCTCTATCTCGATGCTCTGGTTAGTAGGGATCCGAATCTTGTATCCAGTTTCGCGGATATGTTGGTGCGTTCTAAATCTTCGAGGCTAGACGTATATGTTAAACCTATTGTTAGGTAAAACTATACTCTGAATACGCGAGACAACGACTGGTCGATTTCCTTCGAGCAAGCACCGATTACAACCTTGAGATCGTAGGGCCTCTTTACTCTCTTCTGCATCAAATCACTGATTGACTGCTTAGGCGTATAATATCTGCCAAGATCGAGACCTGGTTCCAGAGATGGTGTATCTTCTCGGTCGTATGGGAGACAACAAGAAGGCACTTACACTCATCATTGAAAAACTAGGTGATGTTCGCCAGGTATGCCTCTCATTAGTTTTCGACTCCCAAAATCGACCATACTGTCATCTTAGGCGATCGAATTTGCGAAGGAGCAAGCTGATGATGACCTCTGGGAGGATCTGCTCAAGTATTCCGAAAGTCGTCCAGGTCAGCATTTATGGGAATCTGCATTCGCCTGGTTCCTAACTGTCGCATATCTAGCGTTCATCCGTGGCCTACTAGAGAATGTTGGGCCGGAGATCAATCCTATTCGCTTGATTAGACGAATCAAGAACGGACTAGAGATCCCTGGGCTGAAGGAGGCGCTCATCAAGATTCTCCAGGACTTCCAACTTCAGATATCCTTGCTAGATGGCTGTCAGACGATACTGAACGTCGACATATCTGACCTTTCGCGTAAGTTGTACACCGACCAGACGAGCGGGTTCTTCTTGACTGGTACGCGATCCATATAATATTACTGGAGACCTCGATTGATGGAATTTCCTTAGCGATGAGGCCATGTCCTATATGTACGGAGCCCTTACAACAAACGCCTCAAGCCTTGATAATGCTCTTCTTGTGCCGGCACGTTGTTCATGCGTCCTGCGTTAGCGGGGGCGATCACCTCCCTCCGCAGCCGGACCCTGTGTTACGCGGAGTCGGAATAGATGGACCCTCTGGGAGAGGGATGAGCGGGAAAATCGCTTTGTGAGTGGCTCAGCTATCTTTCAATGTCGGGGGTCGTCATTCAACTTTGTTTTAGCGAATCCATCGTCCGGGCGCGGATAGAATACGGCTGTCCGGTCTGTCATAACAAGAGCGAAGGCCTGAGGTCATCATGATATATATCGAATGTTCTGATCGTGTTGTTACCCGCTATAATATATACCCCGGAAGGATGCATTACTGGGTGATTCTGAATTCAAGTCCATGGGCATCTCTAAAAAGGGTATCCAGAACAATCCTATCATTAAGTAGAGTAAGAACAGAAGAAAAGATACTAATCACTATCAGCTCAAATCAACCTCTACTGTAGGCCCGACATCATCCTCCGTTTCATCCACGCTGCTTGTCGACCTCTCTTTCTCCACGGGTGGCGGGGGAGGCACCTCTATACTCGAAGGTGTCATGACGCCAGACTTTTCCTCCTGCCGTCCCAAGTCACCGCGCAGGATAGGCGGGGGAGAGTTACCTGCAGGCCCGGACGCACGCTCTGGGGCGGTAGGCGACGAGACCGGCGAAGGGAACTTGAACTCGCGATTCATCGTCCCGCTCCTACTCTTCCTCTTCGTAGACACGTCCGTCGTAGAAGGCGGAGGTGCCTCTTCTGCAGTTTCCTCAGGTGTGGGTTCGAATGCGGGCTGGTTGACGAAGGGAGAATGCGTGCTGGGGGGCGAAGTAGATGAGACCCGAGGGACAACCGGCATGGAGGCGCGATTGACGGCATTCCGCTGGGCGGTGTCAGGGCTCGGCTGGCTGCGGTTGACGGCGACTTGGGATAGTGATTGGGAGCGCAGCGGTGTTACTCGGTCAGCTTTTAGGTCAAAGGCACCAATGGGGACCATTCTACAGCGAAGTTAGCTGGTCGAAGCGGATAGAACATAGGTTACGAAGACTGACCTTTTCTCGGTGTAACAAGCTATGACCCAGTCTGGATAAAGGACCGGAATACTAAGCTGTAACGCTCGTTGATATTCAACGCCCGGCGCGCCAGCGGAGTTTCCTGTAGCTTCAGCACCATTGGCGGTCACGGCTGGTGTCGTGCATATGAAGTGTGTCGTGTCGATTTGTATTTTGTCGCTCCATTTGGCTTTCATTTCTCTCAAGGCCATCTTGGTATTCTCGAGCAAGACAGAGTCCTGAACGTTACCGAAACATACAGAGATACCTGAGGTGTTGGTCATCGTGTGTGTGCGAATGCGGATGATGTTTGAGGGGAAAGTTCCGGCGGTGGTTCGAAGGATGAGTTGGAAGGTGTATTCTTCGTCTGTTTGGAGCCCAGAGAGCTTTGTCGAGGTGTTGGTCAGTGGAGATGGTATCGATGCCAGTCGTTCGCCGTTCCTGTAGATGTCTAGCGAGCGCAGTTTTGCTGTAGAGAGCTGAATAGCCGGCCATTCCAGCGTAACTGAAGTCTGGGTAACGTGGCGAAGCTACAAGATGATTAGTAGTGACTCCTGCTAGCACGAAGAGGACCTCGTACCTGAAGGTCAGGATTGGAAGGCTTCACAACACCAAATTCCTTCAAAATTTCCTCCTGTAACGACCAGAAGTCCTCCTCGCGTCGTGTCTCTTCTGCGTGGTTTTGGTGCACGGCAATGCTGACTATCGAGCCGGTCGTTGCTCCAGGTGGCAGGAGAACAGAAGGAAACTCGATCAGATGAGCGCGTTCACCCAGCAGGATCTACAATGGCTTGTCAATGCCCAGAATACGATGTTCCGAAGAATTGCCTTACAGCCATCCCAGCATCTGTCAGATTCAAGGTTAGTCGAATACCATACAAGGAGGTAAACCCGTACCGAGTTTCCCAACGGTAAAAGTAAAGCTTTCTGGTAGTTTCTCCATCGTCGCTAAAAGCGAAGGGTTGGGCGCGTCGATGCTTCGAAGTGGTGTAGACAGAAGAGGGTGGAGTTTCCCACGGTACGTTGCAAATTCCAAAATCCCGTCTCACTTCGAATCCTCACGGTTGACTCTCTTCCTGTTCACCTGCGTCTTTCATATGTTTCCCGAATTCCAAAATTCCCACACGCCTTATTCCACACGCTAGAATTTTTTTTCACATTTGTAGAAGAGAAACAAGAATGACATTCGGGAACGGTACACAGGTCTGCGTCCTCTGCTGGTCTGTCTTTCTGCCAATTCGATTCCGACATTCCTCTGTACACGGTGACGGTGATATGACGTGTACTGCGCCCTACGCACGGGCCACCCCCGCCGGGTATAAAAAGCGCGCGCCTCCTACAAGCATCCTAGATCATTCTTTCCCTCCTCCCCCCCACCTTGCAATTGCTTCTTCCCAAGTTCGCCGATGTAGTGCTTGCCTGTATACTCTTACGTCCACATGATGGTATCGGCCTTGGTGTTCCCAACGACTGGTATCTGCCTTCCGCCGCTTATCTGAGCCTTTCCATTGTCTATGGTCGCTCACCCTCTGCGACTCTCCACAAATTCGCTGCAGTGACGTAGGGTGGTCATTACCATAACATCGATAAATAGGACGCCGCACTTAACTGCTGGCAGGCAGTGTCTGAAGGTCAAGGACTTTAGAAGAGACTTGAAGTTGATGCGTGATGCATTGATGAACCAGGCTGTTGGGACTTGGAGCCTAAGAGGACCGCAATCGAAGGGGAAAGCAGTGCCCCACCCATGGGCCGTTCATTCATCAATAATCGGATCTTGGCAACCTACGGGATAGTTCTTTTCCATTCGCAATAAGCCCACACTTTTACGTGCCTATTCATATGTTCCAACATCCTAAGATTTCATTTTATATCTGTCGCTCTTCCCCGTCTGTTGTTGTCGACCGGAATTGGGACTCTGGCGACATCAGAAATAGTTCACAATGGGTCACAGAGATACAGCTCGAACTTAAGTGGAGGTGCCTCTCCTCCGCATTTTGACGGATTTATCGGCGTCTTTTCCTGCTTCGAACTACGCATTTTTTTCCGGCACTTCTTCTATGTTCAGCGTCCACTGAAACGATTTTTCCGATCTTGCCACTTGACTCTTGCACATCGCATACTTCCTACAGTCGTCTAAATCTTGTCCGGATCGATGCAGAACAGTGTACCTCATCTATACATGCCGCTTGGGATTACAACGTTGAACCTTCACGAAAACTTGAATGAATCGAGCCGTTTTTCGAAGTATATTGATAGTATCCCTTTTTCCTATCGACGTTCTTTTTGCTGTTAATCCCTCGATGGATCGCACTTTACGTCGGCTTACATGCCAATACTAATGTTATGATGCATTTGGGATCCACTCAGAAAGTGAGATTCAAACACCGTACAGAATAGTCCATCGATCTGTATAGATAATACTATATACGAGAGAGTTGCAATCTGCTAAACGCTTATTCAATATTCCTGCGAAATATTTTTTGCAATATTTTTCAACAGCTTACTTACGTAATTGTTCTCTTCCTTCGCGCGGGCCATGTAACGACTCCTCGGTGATTGCATTGACCGAAAAGAATAGTCATTTCTTGACATGATGGATGAATTGTCAAATGTTCTTCAACATGATCCTATGCGTCTGTACCGCGCTAAAAGAGATACATCTCATCGTACAGTCACGTCGAAATACAGTATTCTCGGCTTCATCTCCTCTGGGACCTATGGACGCGTATACAAGGTGCAGAGTGTCGGTGACGACCAGAAGATTCACGCTATAAAGAAGTTCAAACCTGACAAGGAGGGTGACGTGGTCACATATACTGGCATCAGTCAGAGTGCGATCCGGGAGATCGCGGTGAGTCGCAACTAAATCGTTTCTCTTCTCACTCACATCGAGACCTTCTAGCTCAACCGGGAAATAGACCACGATAATGTTGTGTCCCTCAAGGAAGTCATTTTAGAAGATAAATCCATATACATGGTCTTTGACTACACTGAACATGATTTCTTGGTCAGTGTCCTTGATCTGCGAGAGCCCTCGCTCACGCAAGACGATTACAGAAAGTTATACATCATCATTCACAGACTCTACGTTGTTCTATTTCTACGCCCGTGTTGAAGTCCCTGATCTATCAGCTTTTCAACGGCCTTCTTTACCTTCATTCCTGTCATATATTACATCGAGATCTCAAACCCGCCAATATTCTCATCACCTCAGAGGGTGTAGTGAAGATTGGGGACTTGGGACTTGCCCGCCTTGTCTATGAGCCCCTTCAGCCACTCTTCGCCGGAGACAAGGTCGTCGTGACAATCTGGTATAGAGCGCCGGAGCTGCTCATGGGAGCAAAGCATTACAACAAGGCGATTGATTGTTGGGCCGTCGGATGCGTTATGGCAGAGCTAGCCAGTCTTCGGCCTATATTCAAGGGTGAAGAAGCTAAACTAGATTCGAAGAAGAACGTGCCCTTTCAGCGGGACCAGTTACTCAAGATATTTGAGGTTCTAGGAACGCCAGACGGTTAGTGCATCATACGAAATCGGTACCCTTTTTGACTGTAATTTCAGAAAAGGACTGGCGTGGACTAAGGAATATGCCGGAATTTCAGAACATGAAACGATTGGACTAGTGAGTAGCCTCCGCTTGTTCTGTCAAATTCTTATGCGATAGTCAGCTTTCCCAATCACCTACATGAATGGTGTCAGCCGCGCATCCGTTCCACGCAAGGCTATGATCTTCTTCGGCATCTGTTTGCCTACGACCCAGACAAGAGGCTTACTGCGAGTGAGGCACTACAGCATAAATGGTTTCACGAGGAGCCTTTGCCGACGTGGAAGTGCGTTCTCGTATTCTCGTGTATGTAGATGTTCACTCAACAGCTTGCAGCGCCTTCGAATCCGTAGCACCACATCAGATACCACCTCCTCGCCGAATAACGCAAGATGAAGGCACATCATCGATGATCTCTATGGCTATGAATAATTCACATCAACCTCTCATGGCGCCAGGCGCCCCGTTCGCGCAGCCTCAGACGCAGTCCAAACCGGGGAGCTCGGCAAGCTTTGCTAGTCTGAGTGGAGGCGGTGGTGTTTATGTCGGTCAGGGGGCCAGCGGCAATGCATCAAACCCTCATGGTAGGAAGAAGCCGAGGCTTGTTTAGACACAGCACCAAATCAAATAGACGCGTTCAGTCACGTAGGTCATCACTCGGAGTATTCGGGTGATGGAAGTGCCACGTTTGTCAATCCGTACTTCACGAGACGGCTTCCGTCCGCCACTCCATCAAAATCAACGGAGAGCTGTGTTTTGCAGGTGATAATATATTTTTGAGCATTTGCCAAGTTTTAACTGTCTTACAAGATCCCAGGTGGGTCTGAGATGTCCGAGTTCTCTCGCTGCCTGAGTTTCATGGGCCGATGGTACTATGACGACCGGTTCTGGTTTCTCCAAACGACTTCGTCACTCAAATTGTTCTTGTATCTTATTACGCAGCGCGTGCACACCAGTACCAACTATTCTGAAGTTGGGATATCACTTCATTTTCCTCAGCTGAGCAATGCTTCCGCCCCACAAATAATCGGAAATCCAACTATGTGCGGCTAGAAAACGCCCGTGCGCTTCGATCATATCAAAGCAGCTACTGCCAATTTACTAGCTCCATGTGAATATCTTCACGCTCAAATCCTGTTTTCCAGCCACTATCTCAGTTACCACTCCGTTCTCAAGGCGCAGTGCTCTCTTCTCGTTCAAGCAGATAATGATATTCCCTGAACGATCCTTCGTATTACTGCTGTCTACTGATCATTTGATCAAGTCATGACACGCAAGCGCCAAGTATTGAAATCAATGTTCTTCAAACTTTGTATATCCTCATGTTCGATCGTATGCACGTCAATCGTTTTAGAACATGTTGTTTGTATACAAGCCGAGGTGCTGCAGTGGGATGGCCTACATACCGCTGATCCCATTTCTCTTTTACGGCACGTTTTCACACACCGGCTTCTTTCCATGCATCAATCGTCTCAACAGCTGGGGGCTGTGGTCATCGTATGATCATCGTGGGCCCCCAATTGTCTTCTCATTCATAACTTCTGGTATGCGAAGTGGCACCGCCCTCTCTGCTAGTAGACATGATCCCATCCATCTGTGCTGTATCTCAACTAGCCGCGCGCTAGTGACAGTACGGAGCCTATTCTCGTGTATATAAGGCTTCTCGAAACAGGTCACTCATCTCAGAGTATCCGAACTCCACCTCCTCAGCATGTTCTTCCTGCCCTTCACCCTTTGCTTCGCCTCTATTTTGGCTCGTCCCCAATATAAGAGGGCTGATGAACTCGTCGTTGAGCTCTCAGGACCCTCTGGCAGTGTGAACTCTGCAGACCTCGTTCTTACTGCGTCCATCACCAACACGGGCACCCAAGATATGAAAGTGCTTAAGTATGGTACAGTTCTCGACGACCTTCCTACTCGTTCTTTCGTCGTGACCAACGAAGACACCCAATCCGAAGTGCCTTTCACCGGTGTCAAGGTTGAGCTACTTCTTGTTTACATTTGCGGCGTCTAATTGTCTTTATTTCATGCATTAGCTATCCGTGTCCATGGACAATAACCCAGAGGCAGCCTACGTTACTATCGCAAGTGGTCAGACCATCAACGTCACCCATGATGGTAATTCTTCCAATAACTATCATTAATAATGGTCTAATTTTTTTAATTGTAAAGTTTCGGCCATCTACGACTGGGGTGAAAACGGAAAGTACACTTTCACTCCTATCGCCTCCTTCAGAGCTGCTGCTCCTGGCAATTTACTTGCGAATATCAGCAGTCTTTCCAAGGTTTCCGCAGACAGCAGTTCTCTTGGCGTTGAAATTTCGAGCGTCACTAAGCGTGAACTGCAGTCCAGGCATGAAAGTCGTTCCACCGATGTCCATGTTCTCGACAAGCGTGCCGTCGTTTCCTGCTCCTCCTCTTCGGAAGCTAGCTTCATATCTGCAAGGTATGCATGACCTTCGTTTCCCTATTTTCTTCATTTATGCCCTCGTTACAGTTACACTGAGGGCAAGGCACTTGCTTCTCTTGGCTCATCCTACGTCAGCTCCAACGGCGCGACAGACAGCCTGTATCGATCCTACTTTGACTCTGCATCGACATCAACGGTCATCGATATCTTGGACGCGGCTGCTTCTGAGTCCTCCCCCTCCCGCACGTAAGACGCTGTAACTTTCTTATCGCGCCTTAGTCAACCTATTTTCTGATAGATTGAACTGCGATGACACACTTAATATTTGCGACGGTAACGTTGTCTCGTACACCATCATTTCCACCACCAATGTAGGTTGTCCTTTGAGTGGTCTGGTCTCATGAGCCGGTATTCACTGCACCATTTAGATTTATTTCTGCGACATATTCTTTAATGAGGTTGTTACCACTGAGCTATGCTCAGGGACAACTGTAGCAGCCCGTAACGTCCGTGGTGGAACCACATTGCACGAGGTCAGATCTGTTCGACTGACAATTCCAAACCCTCCTGACCGTGTCAACCTTCCTAGCTCACCCACGCCATTGCCAACACTGATGATATCACCTACGGCTGCTCTGCTGATCAGGCACTTTCAGATTCCCAATCAGTGATCAATGCTGACAACTACAATGTAAGATAATTTTCTATCCTAATGAGAAGCGCCTGTGCTTAGAAGCTACTGTAGTGCTTCACCACCCAAGTCTTTCAAAACGAGGAATGTTGATCTACAATAGTTGCAGGTTCATTGGCCTGCTCGGAAGGAATATGATAGTACGTGCCTCAGTGGTGTACACTTTTCAAGGTGATGGCTGGATTTTATGACACAAGGCGTCTCTCACAAACTTTGGACATAATTATTATTGTTGTAGTCGCTATCTAGTACTCCTCCACGGATCATATGAATGGATAACGTTCTTCAAATTCGGACTTGGTCATCTCCTCTCCGTATTTCTGGAAAATTTGGTGATTTTGGTATTAAGTTGATGGAGTGTCATGGGTACGGCGCACTGTATTGAGTGATGTTCCGTATGTTCGTGCAGACAAACAAGGTCGGGGGGAAGTTTTGTACCTGATAGGGTATGAACAAAATGGCTAGCAGGATTCAATGTCCCAGAAACACCTTCTGGTAGGCGATATATCGCGCTATTCGACTCCTCAAAGACACGAACAAGTTCTTGTAGGAAGGGACAATTGGGTCGCACAGATGCACCGTTAGGACCTTGTAACAAATATTCCGTTAGTTTCACTGCGGAAGATGAACAAGCTCGTGACATACCTTCAAACATAGGGCCCAACCTAGGATGAACCAAACCATCCTTGCTGTACTGCGTAGATCATACGAAGTTCTTCCCAACTCAATCTGCTTTGTATAGTCTCGCAGTATAACGTCCCTTGAATTGTTTATTCGAAAAAGTTCGCATGGTATGTGATCATATCGCCCAAGAAGAGGACTTGTAAAAAGAGGATTTTTTATAATTGGGCGTGGTCGAGTGTAACCGGATAGGAGGGGAAGGAACGGAATACTTGGTATGTACCTTGTCGCTGTTATGGCAAGAAAAGACTTGGAAGCTCCTGAGGCCGCTGACTAAGCCGTCGGGGGCGCATCAGGGCGCTATCATCTTTTGTTTGGGTCCTGGAAGAGGTGCCATTATTGAACGTAGGTGAAGGGTAGAAAGGAAGCCTTTGGTCTTCAGGAAGAAAGACACAACTTGTCTACTTAATATCATGTGGTGCTGATACTGACGGATTACATTATTATAATCGCGATGAACGATAACTTGGAGCAATACATTGTTGAGAACCAAAATCTTGTACAAGCAATCATGGCGCCGATAGGCACGTCTTCGATTGAGCACATTCGATTGAATGCGAATAGCAGACACCGAACAAAAGGAGAAGAAACACCTAGAGAATAGACACACTACCTTATGCCCTCCGACGGCGCGATGTGATAGCTCGTTAGCACCGTCATCAGTGAACACATATACCAGAATCTATCGTCACTCTTCTTGCCCTTCTTTTTCTTCATCCTATCAGCTTCACTCTCGAAATCTTGTCGACGTGCCATCTGAATCCACGATCCACCTAGACCCATCCCCTTTCGAAGCTCCTTTGCGGCATCCTCGCCGACGAAAATCGTGATATTATCCTTCCACGGGTTATGAGGCTTCCGCCCAGAGGGAGGTGCATCAGCTTTAACGTCGTCTTTACCGAGCACCGGGCCCATCGAGAGAGACGAAATCGTCGGCTCATCATTTCCTGTTCTTGTCCCGAGCCAGGGTGATAACACCACCTTGGTAAACCTGCGTTCCAGCTCGGCTTCTACCGCTTGGGGGCTGGGGCCCTTCGTGTGAGACAATGCAGGTGCATCCTTCGGTGGAGGGATGATGTCCGTTATCCGTCGCATTGACTGTTCGACGATACCAGTAGTATGCGTGATAGGAAGGGCGGTAGCCGTAGGACCTAAAAGCGCTATCAACCCGGGTCGGCTTGCCGAGAAGCTCCAATCCTGCTCTGGACTGACCCAAGGATTTTGGGGCGCCGGTGTGGCATCGTCGTCGACATTCCATTTACCTTCAGATCCCCAGCCACCACTTTCCTCGGCAACAATTGCCTCCTCCATGAGCACGTCCATGTCTTCCGGCTTAATGAGATCAACGTTGGCGTCCTTCAATGACTGCTCCAGCTCCACCGTGACCTCAAGATCAACTTTGCGACGTTTCGCCTCGGGTTTGTCTGCATCTGAATCGTCGTCGGGAACAGCGTCTCCGTAGAAAACATCGGGGTTGATTTTCCAATGATCTCGGAAGGCATGATTGAGATCGTCAGGGAGTGCTTTAGAGATTTTAGAGGTACAAATGAGTTCTTGGCTCGCGATACCGATGGTGTTTTGTGCGCGGACCAGGCGGGCCTTGCACTCAGGCCAAACGTTATTGATGATAAGGTATTTGATCAAGAAACCGAGCACACGCGGAAAATCGAGTAGCTTGTATTCGTCGCTGAACATACTCGATCAAATAATGGCCATGTGGGCAGAACGTAGTGACATACAAATGAAATCCTTGAGTCATCATATAAGACGACAGGAAGATAGCGACACTCTTCTCGGGATTCTCGAAAAAATCCAAGGCCCTCTCTTTACTTGCGTCATTGAGTAGTTCCCGAGTTTTCAACCCGTCATTGTCAACCTGAGGTGGGTCCTCCTCGACGTGATATGGAAGCTCCAGACGCGGCAATGCCGTTCCCTGAGCATCCATATTTTGGGACGCCTGCAGGACTTCGATCTGCGGCTCTCCTTCATCATCGGAAAAATCTTCGTTGTCTTCGTCGTCCTTCGAGGGTTCAGGGTTCGTTTTTTGTCTCGGTGTATTCTGTAACAATCCAAGATACAACTGAATCTGTTGTCTCCGATATAAGGGGAGCAGCAGTGAACGCAATAGAGACACATACCTGGTCCCATATGTGATTAACTCGTTGAGTTATCGGACGACGCGCCCGAATGAAGTCATTGGCGGCTTGGTGAAGACGGTCTTGGGGTGGGAGGCGGCTATGAGAATCTAATGAATACAAAAAAAAGACTAAAGCTCGTTACGTACTCGTCGTAGCAACTACCTGGCTGGATACGCCTCTCCATGTTTTCCCAGTCATGCCACCACTCCCGAGAGGCCTTCGAACTGGATATCTTAGTGTCCTTCCTATCAATCTGGGCATTGGTCTTGCATCTATCAGTGGCGTGCACCGTTTTCACTGCAATAGTAGGAATTCCCTGCGCGTCTCTCTCGACACGGTCAGGGGTTTCCTTCAATATTCCAACTTCCTTGTAGTCCTTGAAGGGTATGATTACGGTTCCTTCCGGCGGCTGTGGAAAGGGAGGAAAACGCATGTTAAAATCAGTCGAAGAGGCTTTTCGGGAAGGATCTGGATTTTCAATTGCCATGGTCGAAAGAAATGATGTTCAAGAACGGAGGCGTGGGATATTTAGCTCATTTATAGTAAGTGGTTTTCCTAACTGGGCTATGTAAGTACTGCTGCCGTTGTGCTTGCATTGATGGCCTACGCCGGCCCGATTATATATCGACAAATGGACGAAGGCTTTGAAGAATCTGTTATGATTGCGCTCACCGGAACGTTCTCCTTGAACGACTCTGAAATACACCCGGCCACTGGCATATCCAATCCGACCCTACCTCTCTGGACTTGACCGTCTTGTGACAGCCAAGTCGTACAATACTTACGCATCCTTGGACACCATCATGGGGTAATTTCACCGGTTTATACGCGGAAAATTCGCACTGAAATTTGTGGACATGGATACGGAGAGTTAGATTTGGGGAAGATGTCGCGCGAGAAAAGACGACGGTGGTGATAGCAACTGTTGGTTTGAAAGCAGCTCGTTGAGGCCGAGGTCCGAACACTGACGGTGCCATGAAGGGCTGATATAACAGACCTCAGCTCGTATTCGATTTGGGCATAGAGATGGGAATTTCCCCTACAACAGTCGCATTATACGCAGTGTTCTATCCAGACAACTTAACAGCAGCACCTGTCTTAGCCTGTCATGCTCTAACTCAAATGTGCTGATAGGAGAGATGGAACAGAGAATACAGAAGTTGATATTAAGGTGTTACAGGTGGAAACAAAAGCCATTATCCCTGTGCTCATCATTGAAAGTACCAATACGAGCATTCATCTTCCGGGCCTGTCCCAATTGTTATACTTCCTGCTGCGGTACATATCGCGACAGGATATAAAGTGTGGGACAAGCGTTCTAAGCGAAGGTGCATCCGAGAGGTAAGATTGGCTTTCAGACCAGACGTGAGACTGAAGGAGAAAGTCAGTATCTTACTCTCATGCGAAATAGTAAGTACGTACACCAAAACTAGGGAAGAAGACTTGAATCTAACATAAATAATCAGATGAAGGGATAAGCTATTTTCAATTTGATACACACCTCCGCAACAAGAGAGGTTATCAGAAGCAGTACACATAGGACTAGAGGTTACGATGACGATGAATACGATCCCTGACATAAGGATCGGAGAATCATAACGTACGGGAGACGAACTAGGGTAGAGCTTAAAGGGATGCACAGACATCGGAGGAAAGGATGGTGAACTTACCAAGTAGACCCTCGTACTATGGTCCCGCAATGGATTGAAAACTTCGCTTTCTGAACGGCGCGGATTTTCCAGAGTATTGTAGACGGAGACCAGAATCACAAGGAGATTGAATATCAGCTGTGGTCTTGATTGAGCTGAAGCATGCCCCCTGTATAATAAGCTCACCAAGATACCCATCGTGGAAGGTATCGTCTTCGGTACTCCCGTGACCAGCGCAGACAATCGCTTTAGACGGTACCTCGACTGGGGCAGAGCGTTAGTACTCAATCATCAGAAAACAAACGGTCACTTACTTTGTGTCCTCAAAAGCTCTAAAACTGACAAGACGGATAAAATGAAGGCGCCTGCTACACTGATGACGAACACGACAGGCAGCATCTTGCGAACAGTCGGCTTGTGATCCCACAGTCGATAAGCGCTCATCATGATAGAGGCTACATTTTCCGTCAGTCACAGATATTCCAATAATCAAAGAGTGCGACCGACATTGTGAGATGCTAGCTAGAACAACTGCAGTCATAATGAACAACCAGAACATTTTTGCGCAACTGCAAAGGTGTATTTGTCAGTATCCTCGAGTCAGTGAGCGTGTGAGTCTCACTCCTAATTCTGATATCAACGTCGCTCCATCACAGAAGCGCCAAGTACTGACCTCGTTACCCGTGGCTCCTCCCATGACTGAATTCAAGACGGGTTGGCAAGAGGGCAGGGGTACAAAGACATTGGCACGAACCGTAGGCCGTATATAGCATCACCACTTCCGTGAAGTAACGATTCATTATGTAGACGATTTTCGTGACCACATGCCCTTCGAAACACCTCCACATGTCTGCTACTTCTTCATCGAACGTCAAGGAATGGTCCCATAAAACAAGAATAGCCGCCGCAACTGTTTCGTTGTTAGATCCCAGCACGTGAAAGTAGAAAGTTGTATTAGCGTACGTGGCGTGTACTTTGCGAATAGTACTTGGCCAACTGGGATGGCGGACATTAGGTTTAGTTCAGTAGAAGATATACAGACGGACGTTGCGTGCCGTAGTCTTCTTGTTATACAGGTATCTGAAACACATCAATCATCGAGTGCACTGCGTTTTGGGACGGAATAAGCCGTTAGTACGAAGATTCGGTGGAGGTGTCAGTACATCTTCTTTGGCGGTGTCTCTGCGTCATGATCAAAAAGATATGACGCCCGCGTTGATGACAAGGCATTTATTGTACGTGTGTTGTTCACGGAATGACAAAATTTAGAGCCGCTTCCGAATTTTATCAGCTGTAGAGGCGGGGGTGAGTCCAAAGGCACTATCTGAGGAGTATCGACTACGTACTTGTACATTTCGTCTGCCAAGAGATCTTGTTTGAACAGCCGCTTCGATTGAAAGAGTTTATCATCCCTTGCACGGTTCGTCAATGATATTTACTTGGAACTGATGGACAGCACAGCTTGGGGCTCGGGAGTTGAAGTGAGGGCCAAATTCAGAGCGGAACTGCCACAGAACAAATGAGAACGACAAACTTAGAGTCAAAGTATTGAACAACACGTACATGGAATGAGTCTGGAGTATATTTTGTGCAGAGATGTAAACCGTAAACAGCTAAAGCCAAACATCAAAGAGATCAACAGATCCCGTTATTGCGTCAATCACGATGTTATATTTCATAGCAAGTACTGGACTACAAATACAGTTCAAAATCAAAGATCATACATGTAAAATCCACATCACCGTAGCTCCACCGGCGGTATCCAATCCGGAACCTTGCCCCATTGAAACTTGGCCGCTTTGAACGCCTCCTTCGCCTCCTCGGAGACCATCTCCAAGTAATTCTGCGGTAATAGCTGATCATAGGGTGATTTTCCAGGTTTGTACAGCGACGAAGATTTCACGCCGAAATCTGGAGCGGAAGACATGGATACGGAGGGATGGGAAGACATCGCGGGAGGGAAGGTGGTGGTGGTTGTAGGCGGGTTGAAAGCTGATTGTTGAGGCTGAGAAGGCCCAAACGCAGAGGGAGGCGGCTGAGAGAATGAACCTCCGCTTGTGTTCGCGTTGGACCCGAACGGAGATGGATTAGAACCGGCAAAGGCTGATACAGGCGCCGTTGTTGATACTGGCCCAAATGCTGATTGCTGGGTGCCATATGGTGTGCCAAACGCGGATGGCCGGGTGTTGTTGCCAAACGCGGACGTCGTAGGGGCAGGGTTCCCGAATGCACTGGTAGGAGCAGCCGGTGTGCCAAATGCGCTCGTCGAAGGAGCAGTTGCGTTGTTGGCAGCTGCAGACATACTGGAAGGCTGTGAGGCGAAGGCCGAGAATCCTCCCCCACTTCCACCACCACCACCACCGGTACTAGAGCCACCGCCAAAAGAACTGGCCCCGCGTCCTGCGTATGAGCTGAAGGCCCCAGTTCCTGGTTTGATCACAGACGTTTGCCCAAAAGCAGATGTCGGTTGAGTTGTTTGCCCGAAAGCCGAGGATTGCGCTGGTTGCCCAAACGCCGAGGTCTGAGCTGGTTGTCCAAACGCGGAAGTCTGAGGCTTGGGTACCGGTTGTCCAAAGGCAGACGACTGAGCGGCTGGTTGTCCGAATGCGGACGTCTGAGATGCTGGCTGCCTAAATGCAGACGGCTGTCCGAAGGCAGATGTCTGGGTTGCCGGTTGGCTAAATGCTGATGTCGGGGCAGTAGTTTGCCCGAATGCCGATGGCTGAGTGGCGGGTTGTCTAAATGCTGACGTTGGAGTTGCCGGCTGGCCAAATGCTGATGTAGTCGCTGGTTTTTGGCTAAATGATGACTGACCGAATGCAGATGCTGGCTGGCCAAATGCAGACCTTGCAAACGAAGATTGGCCAAAGGCAGAGGTCGACGGGGTTGACGTTGAGCCAAAGACGGAGCTAGTAGATGTTGATGCAGAGCCACTTGCAATTTTCGCAAGAGCGCCGTCGGTTTGACTGTTTGTCATAGCAGTCTTGAAAGCTTCTAGTGGATTGGATCGGACATTCTGCATTACTGTTAGTGGGCAGATAGATCATGTAGGTGAAGGACCTACCGTATACACCTGTTCCGCTGCACCAATCTTCTGTGATTCATATTGCACCTGTCTAGCATTAAATGCCACATCTCGAAAGTAGCAAGGAGCGAATTCATACATATTGGTTGACATTTCCAGAAGTCAGTGCTTTGAATGCTTGAACTCGTAATTCTTCCGGTGATTCATCTAGGCCCTTAATGAGCAGAGGTTCGTGTTTGGCGGGCCCAAAGGATGATAATGGCCATAAAGGTTTGTCAACATTGGCGGTCAGATCTTTCGTTATGGATTCCTGGCTGTGATCCGTTAGGGAACCGTCAAGTTCCATGTCGAGAACTTACGTGAAAGGTAGGCTAGGAGGATCTGAAGCGCCTGGTTTTGCGCTATTCCATGAAGAATCTAGTGGAGGGCGTCAATACAGGAGCATGACACGCTGCAGAAATGATGCACTTCCGAATCCGCCAGTTATGTTTTTGGGATGTTCATTCCTGCAATTCTCTCCAAATCGGCACGTCCCCTTCAAAAAGAAAGTACAAACAGCCTAAGAGTTCGAGTTTGAGCTCAAAAAACGCGCTATGAAGGAGAAAGACGCACCATGGTTGGTGGAAACACCGAGTCATTTCCTAAACAGAATACAAGCCAAATGGGGCAGGTCGTTACAGTCACGCTCTGTGACAATGTTACGCGTTTCCTCAACTGCAACCACCAGCAGCCAGCATGAAATCTGAAGGCGACGCGACGAGCGCGCCAGCTCCCCAGACGCCGACGCCGACAACGACGACGACGTACCCTCAGTGGACCACACCCCGTTCGTGCACTGCCGAAAACGGCCCATCCATTCCAATTAACTGGTCCGTGACTTAGACATCCCCATTGACCCTGCTCTGCAAGCCCAAACGACGCAGGCGCAACAGTAAATACTTTATTTTTCTCGTATTTTCAGCTGATGAACTCTTCTTAGAGCTCAATCTCCGTACCAGCATTATTCACCGTATTCACATTATCAATATGCAACCCATTACCCTTCCTATGCTGCTGCTGCACCACAAGCGTCCCAACCAGCGACAACAACGACGACAGTCCCGCGTCCTGTGACTGCTGCGGCAGCGCCGACGACTCAGTCCACCAGTAGTGGAGGGATGGATACTGCTGATATAGCTACCCTCAATGATGCTCTGGGCAGCGCCGGTGTAGATCTCAGAGTATGTGACACGTATCCTCTTGAGTTTCTATCATTCTCATTGTGTTTCCAAAGGCAGAAGAAGAATCGCTACAGCGGTCGCACGAGCAACATCTCACCTACCGCTCATACGAAGACCGGACGCGCAAACAACCTGTCAAGCCTTCATTCGACACTCGATATCTCGGCGCCACCATGCGCACCGTCGGCACCCAACACAAAGTCACTCGAATACCTGATGACTCAGTCAACTACCTTGCCCTCGCTCTGCGCGCGCGACTCCAAACCCTTGTCGAGCAAATGGTCGCAGCTGCCAACCACCGCACGGACACCCAATTCGATCGACCTGCGTCATTATACGAAGATGGGTCACCTATGTGGAGCATCCTCGTCCGAACCGACGTCGCGAAGCAACTAGCCGCGCTGGAAAAAGTGGAGCGGGAAGAAGAGATGAAGGTGCGCCGGGAACGAAAGGAGCGAGCGGACATGGCTGCGGCGCATGCTGCCACTCTTGCTGCACAAGCGGCGGGTGGTCCTAGCGCGGTAGCGGAGGTCTACGATGATACCGACGGCGGAGCGAAGAAGAAGAGGAAGAAGGAAGGTCCGGGAGTCACCGCTCGCAATATGTCAGAGGACGTGCGCAAAAAGATGTCGAACGCTGTTGCTAGTCAAGCTGCCGGCATTGGGGGCAAGTATTCTTGGATGACGGCGGCTAATGCTAGCGCCCCTGCCCCACGGCCCAAGGCTGCTACCGCTGCTTCTCCGAACCCCGCTGGGGGGAACACGCCGGGGGGGACTGCTGCTAATTCGTGGTCGAGACCATATGTGCCTACAAAAAAGCCGCCGACTCCCCAGCAATCTGTAGCAGAGGATGATACGCGGACGACGATAACTTTGAGGGATGCAATGTTTGTGATAGAGAAGGAACGAGGGCATGGCGGTGGAAGGGGCGCCGTAAGGGGATGGATATAGGTGATCCCTTCATCGTTCAGTATATGGTTCCGATTGCCATGTACTTGCAATATTGGGTCCACTCTGGTATCATGCGGTGGGAATGATCATATTCGGATTTTGCCAGACCCTGAATTATTTAAATTTGTTACATATACTTGACGTCATGCTACCGGAAATTAACAGTGTCGTCATCTTATTCCTGACTTCTTCGCCCACAACCGAAAGGTAAGTTTCATTTATATTCATTGCTAACACATGTATTTTAGTTCTTTTTTGACCGATTTTGTGGTCCCAACACAGGACAAGCACCCCCACGTCACCTCGCATGTCCCACAAACAATGTTCGACTCGCATGCGACTCGTCTACATCACTTACCATCGACATTGTTAAGATTGAGTATCTCTTATGCCCACCATCCCCGTAGTACCACCTGCATGCAGATCAGTCCCAATAGCAACGAAATCAGCTGCGAAGCGAATAGGCAAGAAGATCGAAATTTGGACGCAATCTAGGAAACCCAAGCGGGAATTTGATGACGGCAAGTTCTGGACGGTGCAAAAAACGTTGATGTGAGTGCAAGTGGGAAGGCGGGGATAAGATCAACACCCCAGCGGCCAACAACGGAGATGCCAGCTCCACCAAAGCGAACGATGGAAACGACACCAGCAGGATCCTGGAGGTTTCGCACCGACATCCCGTCGCTGCAATCTCGGCCTAAGTAAACATACCGCCCGCAAGCGGATTTCTTCTCCACGTAGGCAGATAGATAGTGTTAACGCATCCCCGATTTTCGATATGGGGGCTACGATTCTGCGTTCTTCTACGGTACGTGAGCTAGAATGTGAGAATCTCTGCCCCGGATTCTGTAATAAGTATCATATGTTCAGCCTGCGCACTGCGCGCACAATTCTGGCATAAAGTAAATTGGGATATGATCTTATTTGTGAAGAACACACACCTCCGTACTAGTAGTCCATCCATCCGGGAATATCCATCCCTTTGGAACTGTACCCTGAATAATTGATGGCTTATGTATAGGTCAGCGCAGCCAGAGAGTTCGGAGTCGTAGGGACATGCCTCGATAGTAAAACAGTGACCTGGTTTCATAATCCCGGGTTCTTCGTTGTCTGTGCAGTTGTTAGCTATAGCAGCCAGATCCTATGGCACGGCTTACAAGAATGCAATATCCAGGGCTTGGTGTGAAAAGCGGTTCCGATCCCATGACCAGTGAATTGTTGTGATATACAGAAATCCATGCCGAGCTGAGAGCTGCTATCAGCCACGTAGTAGTGAATTGCCTGCCCTATGGCTCTGAATGGCTTTCCAGGTCCACAGGCGGCAATTCCTGCTTTCAGAGCGTTAGAAGTAACTGCACAGAGAACACGGCCCTCTGCATCCTAATGAAAATAGATTACACCGACACATCAAAACGAAAAGTCCACACCCACTACATCTCCGACCAGGAAGGTTTCTGAGGTGTCGCCATGATATCCGTCCAAATATACTGTGATGTCGATGTTAATTATGTCTCCATCTTCGAGAGGACGGCTAGAAGGGAATGAGAAATAGGTCATGTTGTACAATAGGAAGAGCCAACTCGTCTGGTATACCATGTGCGATAACGTTGTTTATACTGCCAGATATTAGTATTAACTGGCGGATAAAGTATGCAAAGTACCTAGTACAGCAAGATTTTGGGAATCCCTTATAGCACAATGGAGATGGATAGGCCCCGCGGGCGACGATATATTCATGAACCGCGACATCGATGGCATTGGTGGTCACTCCGACCTGGAAACAACCATGACTTCTCTGAAAACGAAAGCAGATATCCATGACGTACTTTTACGAGAGAACCAGCAAACTCTCGAACTTTGCTCGCCAATGCTCCGGCGCGTCTGACACGCGCCTCTTCCTCGCCGCCCAGCGTGATGATGCTGTCGCCAACAGGTGTAACGTCATGGCCACTACCGACATAGGGCGGTACGGGAATTGAAGGCGGTACCGGTTTTGGTGCGATATGCGATACGCCAAATACGAAAGGTTCTTCGGGGAAAATAACACCGTATGTCCCAAAATCGTACGCATCTTCTAAACCCGCGTGTGAAAATGGGCGTTTTTGTTTTGGAGTCGGGCATACATAACGGGATGGCCGAGTGGTTAAAGTTTTGGCAAGGGTTGAACACGGTCGTCGAAACATAGAGCAGACTTAGACTACAGTTTGGTCTTGATGCTCGTTGCCAAATATAAAAAGTTCCTAAAACGGGCAAGGTGGAATGTTTGCTTCCGGACTCGACCTCGATCTGAATCACTGCCCTTCCGTAATAGTGGTCCTATTTTTTGATCGAGATATGCGGACAAATCTCAAACTACTGGGGCTCAGTATCGCTAGTGTGCCGTCGGGCCTGCATTAATTAATTGATCCACTAATATGCCAGTAGTGCCTGCACATGTGGCCCGATAACCTCCAAGTTTGATATTGCCGAGGCCGTCGGCTAATCGAAAAACTATGTGCGCAATCATACTATTGCTTTATTGCTGCATACCGGAGCTAAAGCAGTCATATGTCCTTAGCGTCTGCTCATCAGAACGACAGCATCAGGCATTTGAGCTGGTTTAGCCTTCATGGTGACAGGGACCCTACGAGTCGACATACTCATCTGGAACCGTTTACCATGTTGATGTAAGTACTAGTCTGCATGAAGGTCGGACTCGGCCACGTCGCCGACTGGGTCTCACTTGCCCCTTTGCGAAGACGCATCGCCTTAAATCCTGAATGACTGACAACTTTCTCATCCACAACATGATTAGTCTCGTTTCGGCAAGCTTTCTTGGCGTGGTAGGCCTTGTCGAGCTCGCCGTTTTTGCAATTCTCAATAATCAATGAATAGGTGAACCACTTGTACTTTCACAGAGCCGAACCGACGAGACCTGTAACGACATCGCTGTTCCTCGCACTCGAGCCTTCACTATTGCTCTACTTCAGCGGGAGGTCTTGGTCTGTTGACGCCCTGCTCGGCGTCTACACTTTCTTCTTCGTCTCGCTGGGTCTTTCCATCTGCGCATACCGGTTGTCTCCTTTCCACCCTCTTTCTAGGATTCCCGGACCGATTCTCTACAAGGCCACCAAGCTGTATGGCGCATGGATATGCTGGAAAGGACATCAACAACTTAATTGGAAGGACCTTCATGACGAGTACGGGCCTATCGTTCGAACAGGTATGTTCATCTGCTCCGTCTCCTATTGTATATTCACTGCCACTCCTGATAGGTCCCAATGAAGTGTCTGTCATCGACGTTCAGTCAATTAATGCAGTCTTCGGGACGGGAGGACTTCCGAAAGGCACCTGTGAGCCTGAGCCTGAGCTGGGTAAATATATTCACGCTGACTTGCCTAATTGTTCAGATTATACATGCCGACACGCCTCTCCCCCTGGGTCTACTAGTCTCTTACTATTGACTGGCGCCTCGCATGCTAGTAGACGACGACGCTGGTCCAAGGGCTTGAACGTCCAGTCGCTTAAAGACTACGAGGTTCACATCTCAGAGAGAGCGACGCAACTAACAGAAAAAATCAAAGACATGAATGCTGAGCATCTAGACTTGGTGCCATGGCTAAACTATTTTACGTGCGTCTCTTCCCCTCCGACGCCCTGGCGTGCGTTGATCGATTTCAGCGTGGACTTTATGGGAGATATGGCGTGAGTACTGTACCTCAAACGATACTAGGCCTGCGGTGCCTGACGCTAGTAAAAACTAGGTTCGGAGGCGGTTCTGAACTGATGGCGACGGACGGGCAGGGTGACGGGATCTTCGCTATGCTGGATATCTACTGGAGGTATGTCGTGGCCATTTCCAGTTAACATCATGAACGTAATTTTTAGAGTTATATCCGCGGCCTGCCATGTTCCGTGGGCATACCAAGCCACTGTGTTCATGGCCTCGCTCCTCTCGAAGAGATTTGCGGGGATGAGGCCGTATGCAGCACAGCGTGCCACCGGTCGTGTACAAAGCGGCTCGAAGACGAAGGATTTATGGTATCATCTTGTAAACGGCCGCCCTCCTCCTCAATTGGTTACTATCTCACTGACGTATCCCGCAGATGGATGAAGAAGGTATTGAAAAATCCAAGCCGTCCGTGAACGATGTCGTCGCCGACGGCTTGTTAGCGATTGTAGCTGGAGCAGACACCAGTTCTTCGGCAATGAGTTGCATGTTCTGGTGTCTCTTATCGGATCGTGAATGCCTCAAGCGTCTACAACATGAGATAGATACTGTGTTCCCCGACGGTGCGAACGCTTTGGACGCTTCGAAACACTCTGAGCTGCCTTACCTGACTGCCTGCATGTACGTCTCTTCGCCGAGATCTGATACCCTCATGCTTACCTGACTCACAGCAACGAGACGTTGAGATTGTTCCCACCGTTACCTACCAATGGCCCTCGCGAAGTACCAAGAGGATCGCATGGCAGGATCATCTTTGGCCAGTAAGTCGTTCACGATTCGACGGTCCCTAATAACCTCAATCTGGGTTCGCAAGTTTCCTCCCCGAAGGCATACAAGTCTACATCCCGCCTTATGCCATCCACCGCAATCCCCAATATTTCTCGCCCCTACCCGACAAATTCGTTCCTGAAAGATGGATCGCGAGTTCGGGCTTCTCAGAGAATCACAATCTCGACGCGTTTATTCCTTTTTCATCTGGCCCTGCGAGCTGCGTGGGGAAGAAACTGGCTATGCAGGAGATGATGATGCTGACAAGTCTACTAGTGCAGAGGTTTGATATGCGTTTCGCAGAAGGGTTTGACAGCACAGCTTGGCCGCTTGGTATCCTTGATCATTTCATAACAACCCGACCGAATCTTCCAGTAGTGGTGACACCGAGAAATCAGTACTAAGCCAGTGCAGTTTTTACGTTTCTACGTCTGTATATGCCTTTCTCGATCCTCATGTTTTGCATCGAATTGTTGTAGATATCTAATGAGTATCCGTGTATGATTATTGGTTTTTTGTCGACGATGGTAAAATTGGAGAGTGTATCAATAGGACCATTTGGGTGGTACAAACACACACAGTCGCGTCGTCTCCGAGGATGAGGAAGATCTAATGGACAATGTTACTAAAGCTCGGACACGTAGTATGCCTCGAGTTGGAGGGAAGTTGAGAGAAAATAATTTAGAGAGACAGTTTCAACTAGGCTATCGCTTACTGCGACGACTATGTGACAGATGTAATCTTCTTTGCGTGTTGCCTGTGCGATCGTCTTACTGTCCTTCGTAGTGACAGGCGTCGTTCAAGGTGCGGCAACGACTCGGCACGATGATGCCGATGATGCCGGCGTCAGCCGTCGAATAGAGTCCGAGGCATCAGCAAGCAAAGATCTGCTAGTTCTATTTCCGTAACGATGGTCATGGTAGGTCTTCTCTTTCATAGCGTATCTCAGAGACTCAAACTCTCCTTTTTCGGAAGTTTATACTGGCTTTATGAAAGTAAATGTTCTGGTGTGAAATACAAGGTCCCAAAACTTGTATTATCGACAAGTTCAGACGTGCGGCATCTCTGCTGTGTGGTATGGTCGTCATGAAATAGTTTCAAAATAGATGCGCCCAGCCTGCCTCTCGCGTTTTGCTCGCTAGATTTCGTAACGAAACCAGACATTCCCATGGTATCATCCTTTCGACCCCCAAACCACAAGCCTCTCCTGATTACTGGCCTGGATGAAGAGCTCCGAGTTCAAGCATTCAAAGCACCGAGTCCCATGAATGTCAACCAATATGTATGAATCCGCTGCTTTCTACTTCCGAAATGTGGTATTCAACATTAGGCAGGTGCGATATAAATCACAGAAGGTTGCTGCAGTAGACCAGGTGTATACGGTAGGTTCTTCCCCTACATCGGTCTACCTGCTCACTAACAGCAGTAAAGAAAATCCGCTCCATGCTTCCGAGATGGCCATGAAAAACAGCCAGACCGGCGGTGGAACCCTTGCAAAATTTGCGAGTGGTTCAGCCTCAACACATCCACAAGCTCCGTCTTTGGCCCGTCATCGACATCACCGACCTCTGCCTTTGGCCAGCGACAGTCTGCGTTCGGTCCTCCTACATTTGGACATTTTGACCAACGCTATACCTGTTGGCAAGCCAGCAACTTAATCGTCGGCGTTACCAGCTTACCGGTCATCCACCTTTGGATAACCAGCCTTCAATGTTTGTCTCTACCAAACTGTCCAACCGACATCTGCTTTCATGCAAACGTCGGTGATCAAATTTGGTACCGGGGTGCCTCGTATGAGGCCAGTTCCAGAGAGGATTCACGACTTCCGCATCACAGCCAACCAGTATCTCCTGCTCCTTCAACGAGGATGTTTGGCAGACCAGCCGCTCCTACCAGTGCGTTTGGGAACCCCGCCCCTACGCCATCTGCGTTTGGCAACAAGACCCAGTCGTATTCGGCTTATCGTTCGGTGGTTAGCAATCTGCGTTTGGCCAAGCATCAACAGCAGCATCTGTATCAACCCCTTGCCAGTTCTCATCAATCTCCGTTCGGACTTAATTCAAGAACAGAGTGAGGCGCATTCTCCTGATTTTTCACTGCACCTGTACTTCCTCTGCCTTACGAAGTTTTCCTTCACCCCGCCTGCTGCTGCCAACACCCTTTCTTCCATGACGTCTTTCCAACCCTTTCGTATCTATGCCCTCCAATATCACCGCTAAACCGGGCAAATCAACTATCATCAGCTGGCGCCCAGAATTGCCTATAGGCGATGTCGGAGGAGGCGAAGGGAGCGATCAAGTTCCAGTGGGCAAGGTACCGAAGGTGGTATGGATTTGACATAGTACATGATTTTTTATTTTGAACTGTATCGGCAGTCGTAATCTATCAATATTCAATTGCTATGGTCGATGAAATTGGACTCGTTCTTAGACCGTTCACATTAGACGAGTCTTTAGAGGGAGGTATCTCAATGTTGGCTGGTAAGCGCACACATATCTTGATGCTTGCTTCGGGTCGTTTACACGTCAATACACGAAATCTAATCTGGAACCTTCATGTACGCTTTATTCAGTACCTTCATCCTGATTCTGTTGATCTTATTCTTTTATGGCAGCTCTGCTCTCAAAGATTCGACTGATGCAGGTCCGGTAAATATCTTTGACGAACCGCTGAGAAGGCGTTGGATAGATGGGCAATGAAGGCGTGATTTGATAGTACCTGTTAGGAATGTGTAAAGATGAGATAAGGTGAGATACTAGTTTCCTTCGATTGAAGTGACAACTCAAAACAAGATCTTTGGTCTATCTGTCTACGTCCATTCAAATTCAGGCGGATGAAAGGTATAAGTTGTATTCGGTGATCATCGATGCGCCTACGGTCGCTTGAGCATCCATCACTGCTGATAAAGCCAACGAAACAAAAAATGCGTCGGCCTTGTTGTTAGTTCATAATCGACGCGCAAGCTATCTGCCGTAAATAGCTGGTAGGGACGGACCCTCCTCATATGTCAATACGTTCTCATTGACATCTAGTTCAATATCTTTTGATCTCATCGAGACACTGCCATAGAAGATGTACTACCACATTCATTCCAACAGCTTCGAAGGGCCTTCTATGCCCTGTCCTTGATCATCTGATAAATTTCACAGATGTATAACTAGGCGATTTAATGAGAATCCATGCACCTCCATTCCTCCACACAGGGTCTAATGTCTATCGCTCCCGTTGGCCAATTACTTTTCGCAAAGTATGCCCCGTGTACGCCGCCATTTCCAGTTAACTTCACGTAACGGGATCTAACGATGGTATAGCTGGGGCGGCAGTTCTGATTCTATGGGACCATTGCCTGACACTCGATGAAGAAGTAGCAGCAATGTGGAGGTCTTTCGACTGGAAGGACACTTACAAAAGTTGTCTATATCGTGAACCGTTACTTCATGGAAGTAGTGATACTATATACAGCATATGGTTCGTGTCTGTTTTTCGCATCCTTCGCCCTTTCGTCAATTTGTCTTGATTCCAGTATTCACTGGATTGGGAGGAACCTCGACTAACAAGGTTAGTACTTTGTGGTTCCGTCATAAACTACGTTGATATCGGAAACAGGAGTGACGGTAACGCACACTGGCTTAGAGAGGCCGTCAAATAACATGCTTGCAGTTGCACAACCCTTTTTTGGTTATTTCTTATATCTTCAACTGTATTTGCGAGCATTTCACAATGTTGGTCACGCCTTCACTCATTGGAATGCCTAGTATGACTGACAGTAAATGCAGTTTTTATCATGATGAGGGCTTATCGACTGTGGGATCACAAGCCGACTGTTCGCATGATGCTGCCCATCGTGTTTGTTGTCTCCATAATAGGTACAGTCGTTTTAGCGGTCCTGGCAATTTTAACCTTGTTGAGGACACGAAGTAAGTAATCCTCATTTCAATTTGCTAATGGCCCATTGCTGAATTCTAACACTTTCCCTAGTCGAAATAGTACCACCCAAAGTCATGGTCTGCGTAGTTACTGGGGTACCAAAGACAATACCTTCCGCGTTCGGTGTATTGGTGAGCCCATTTTACCCGGGAGGTGCACGTTTGCTGACTGACCACAGCTGCTGTTCAATTTTCTTGTGATTCTAGTCTCCATCTACAATGCTCTGGAAAATCCGCGCCGGTATGAAAGCGAAATTTTTGTTTCAATTGAGGCGGGACTGCTCAAGGGTCTACTTGGTGAGCGCACTACCTTTTCTCTCCGGTGTCTGTACAACCTTGAAACTCTATCATAGTGTGTCTCCCGTATGTTATGATGAAACTTGTTGCCAGGGATAATATTCATTGTCATCTCTCTAGTCCTATGGGTACTTGTTCTGATAACCTCTCTTGTTGCAGAGGTAGGTATCAAATTTGACATTCCCTGCCCCTCCTTCGGTTGACCTCTGTTAGATTGTAGTGTTCTTCCCTATTTTCGTGTATGCATTGCGATCTCCGTATGAGAGTATGACGCTGAATATTCCCTCAGTCTCCAATCTGCTCTTATGGCTAATATTACCTCTCGGATGCACCTTTATATAGAAAGCTTGTCCAACATTACGCATCCAGCTCAGTGACATACTATACAGTACGGGAAGGCTAAAACCTGAGATCGTAGACAGCCACATACTACACGACTACGGTAGGTACTGGGGCTGAGGTTGTAGCGAGCGTAGTACGTACTTAGTCTGTCGCTTAATCGCAGTACTTCTGCCTTGCAATTGCATACTTAATCTCTGTATTCAAGGCTTTGCAAAGGCCTTGTGAATCTGTGATGTGTGGACAAAGCAGCACTGAGGCTATATTCCTAATATATGACGTGTAGATTCACATTTAGCATAATGGTATGAGCGAAACAATCATTATTGTTGATTGTTTCCCTGTGGGTGTACGTAGCGTCTGCCTACGGCTCGGAACCGGCAAGCTGTCGCCATCAAATTATGTCATGCTTTGTAAAACACGTTTGCGCTAACTTTCGTCTCTGATTGGTCTCTGCGAGTCTGTATCACCATCGATGGGCCTGTGTTCGGCAAAAACGGCTCAGAGCCATCTCTCGACCACACGAAAATCTTCATGCCTCTGTTTTGCAAAGCTCCAGGGCTGTGTATCGGTTCCGAGTAAATATCATTGACGTATTATCAAGTGCACATGGACTTTCTTCCTTCCCATCAGGAATGACACTGAATGACAGTTTCTTTCAATTGGAGCGGCAGTGCAAACAGTATCTTTGGTCTACTCGTTTGTTTTACGCGGGTCAATCAGTGATAGTTGCGCGTTGACCATGTGGATGAAAAGTATACGTGCCTGATACTTTGTCTTTAATGCCCTTAGACTCGCTTCCGTCTTTGCCGCTGATAAACGTGAAATAACGACGAATCGACTTGAAATGTTGTCGGTCTATGAACGACGCACAGACATTTAGCTGTCCCTGTAATTCCTCAGTCTGAATATAGGTCACGCAGTTTGTGTCTTCTTATCAACGTACATCTTCAAATCTGTTTGAGACACCGCCGCAGAATAGATAACGGTCCCAGGGTTTTGTTCTAATACCTTTTTTTCCACCTAACGGAAGACTTGTTTCTGTCATTGCTCAGATATGTTTCACAGATCTTTATAACTGGACAACTGACTGTGCGGGGATTCGAACGTCTCCCTTTGTTCGTGCCAGTCCTAATGTCTACCGCCTCCATTGGTCAATTATTATTCGCAAAGTATATGCCGCGTACGTCAACAAATGGTGCTATGTTCGTGCTTCGGTACCTCATGACAATACAGCTGCGGCCACTGTTCTCATCTTATGGGACCATTGCTTGACGCTCGATGAAGAACTAGCAGCGATATGGAGATCTTTCAAAGGACAGAACCTCACAAAAGTCATCTATATAATGAACCGTTACTTCACGGAAGCCGTAATGCTGTATACGACCTACGGTTCGTAATTGCTTTTTTTCTCCTCGCCATTCCCTAAGTCATCCACAATCCAGTCTTCACTGGATGGGGAGGATCCATGGCTAACGAGGTTAGTGCTTGCGCTTCGGAGATAAATTGACGCTGAGATCAGAATTAGGAGTAAGCGTTATCCACACTGACTCAAAGAGACCGTCAATTAACAGGTTGTAGATGCGCGACCGTTTTCTGGTTATTTACTATGTCCGCAACCGTTTTGGCTGGCATTTTACAGTGTTTGTCGTCCGTTTCGGCATTATGATATCTGTGACTGACAACAAATGCAGTTTTAATCACGCTGCGCGCTTATCGACTGTGGGATCATAAACAGACTATACACAGAATGCTTGCCGCCGTGTTTGTTGGCTGCATAACGGGCACGTTCGCCCTTTCGGTCATGACTGTCTTACTTCTTCTGAAGTCTCGAGGTAATCACTAAAAACCTCCCCACGACCAGCTATTAACGGTCTTCCATAGTACAACTGCCACTCAGCGAAGATGTCTGCGCCGTGCATTTGAGGGTGCCGAAGACGATAGCTTTCATGATGGGCATCATGGTACCTGTCCATGTCCTCAATGGAGATATCGTTTATTGATTTAATCACGCAGCTATTTTTCAACCTGTTCGTGGTTTTTGTTACCCTTTACAATGCTCTGGAAATACCTCGTCGGTCTGAACACGAGATTTTGGATTCGTTGCGGCGTGATGGCACTAGGCTTTACCTGGTAAGTTTTGGTCCCGCTGATATTCCAAAGCAATTTGTAAATTCTCCCAGATGGTTTCCTGTGCGCTATGATGCCCTCTGCACTTTAAACTTTCAATCTAATTGTACGGCATAGTCCTCTGGATGTTGCTTCTGATAGCCTCTGTTACGATAGAGGTCAGCCTCAGATTTGATATATTCCGTCTGTTTATATACTGAATTATTGTCAGATACGTTCGTTCTTCTCCATTCTAATGTACGCATTTAGTACACTCCCACATAAAACAAGATTCTGAACCTTTCCACAGGCTCGTATGGGCTCTTAAGGCTAATATCGCCGCTCGGATGCACCTTCGCATAGAAACTCTGAGATTTTCTGTCACCGCAGAGCCTGTCGTAATCTATACTGGACAGGAGGGCTAGCATTCAGGATACATCTAGAGCATCATTATTCCCCTTACGCTTGAGGATTAGTGGAGCGATAATATTCGTTGATTACATTTAACACTCCCTATGCAAAACATTCGATTCTTCGCTGCTCCTCTGAATAGGAAGGTTGAGCTACGTCATGACCTATGTTCCGACAGGTACTGTGAACGCCTCGAGTATGATGCATCACGCACGCTCTCATTCAACTTCGGCGCCGAAGCACTTCGCTGCTTGGTTGAACTACATCCAACAATAGCCCTTGTGTGAATATGAAGCCCGATCCAGGGCAATTGTCGAAAAATTCGAATTCCATTCCGTTCGATAACTAGCCGCACACAATTAGTACTGATTCTCATCTTCATTTTATCGATCAAGGCTTTTCTCCGAGTCTTCCGGATCCATCATAGTACGATTCCTCCTTCAAGATGCTTCTTTAGGAACCTGCTAGCCGTCCTACATCCCTCTGAATCTGAATCTGTATGCGCGGTGCCAAGAGGGTCCAGACAATGCATTCTTGCGTTTGTCGTGAACGCACATTGTGCTAGGTATTTCTTTCGAGAGCGATCAGCATGTCAAAGGGTGGTGAGGAATCGCCGTAGAACTTATCACAGACCACCAACTAGTATCATACCAGGACATCTCTGTCAGACTAAATCGAGATATTCGACGTAATTGTTGGTTGTGGATTTCCTTCCTTTTCATAGGTGGATTCTTCTCGAGTTAACTACCATTAAAAAAAACTGACACGTTAAATTCGTCTCAGCATCTCTGGACTATCTTGAAACAGAGGTATGCGGCGGTCTACTCGCTAAAAAGCGGGCGACGAACCTTCAAGTTCCCCATTCTGAAGCGCCGAGAAGGAAATTCCCGAACTTTCACCTTCCGTGATGCTCTGCAGAACTCCATCGAGATAGCTAAAGCGCTTCCAATACGCCACTACCCAAACTTTGGCGCAGATTATTCAGGGAGGAAAAGACTGAATTGGTGCAGATTATTCGGACATCGTTACTTTTTGTTCAATAAAGATTTGATCTTCAGGCCCCAACGTCGATGGCGAGAAAGAGCTCGGAAGTCCTGCCGATCTCCGCATCATACATGAAGAAGTCGGACATTAGGGCGATGCACGACCGTACAGAGTTTCAGCAGGCTAGGGTCAGCAAGCCGCTTCGCATGATCGCCGCGTCAACGATAGACCATCTAATACTTCGGAGGCATGTGAAGATTCCCATCTACCACAAAAGGAATCAAAGTGCGCGTTGTCTTGATGGCCGTCTATTAAGGGGGTGTCTACAGTACGCGCCTTGGCTGCCTGTGTGCCCTAAGTTCCTGGTGACCTTGTAATAATACAACCCTGAAACTGGGTAAGCCCGTGCCCCGACACGGAGATTATACTACATACCTCGTTGTAAACATCGGTGGCGATGTAGAGAGGAACGACGCGTTTTCGTTACGGGATCAGCAGTAGTGATATGACGTGTAGAGGTTGAACGCGAGGCGACGGCTGCGGTCCTGAAACTTCTAACCACAAACATGATAACGAAGTGTTCGAAGTCGCTGAGGAACGTTATCCAATGATGCGGCGTCAGCGTTAATCATTCAACCAATGACATTTCAGCGGTAGGTCACAGATCGAATTTCACCTTGTGGATCAGCATCGCCCTAAAGCCATAGGAAGCTGATTGTTTCTGGAAAGAACCACGATAATTGGCGAAAACCCGCCGTTTGTAATAGGACCGGGACCCGATGAGGCACATTTAGTAAGTCGCAAAGCTTTACTTTATTGGTCAAATGCGAGAGTCGGATGCTGCGAGAATTGCACAGTCAGTAGAGCGGAGACGGGCTGTGGGGTACCGATATATTTGTGGGGTTTAGACAGAGAGAGGTGTCTTCCTTAGCCCAGTGCCAGCGCACGGGATTAGGCCGCACGTAAATAACGACATTGTCTTAGTGCATCATTTTCGATATGCAGTTGAGCTTGAGAAGCTTGGGGAATGGGGCAGCACTGAAATTTTTCAATATTGTTCCGTAAGCAGAATGCAGCGCAATGTCGGTTCGATCTGTGGCGGAATTGATAAACAGAATCATACCAGCGGGAAGTTCTTACAAATAAGTCCGACTTCGACGCCTATTAATGGTTGTCCGAAAAATTTGCAGTCCCCAATGCAACTCAAAAGGCACGAGAGGTATGGCTGGGGAGAAGGGGTACTAGAAGGGCATTATGAGTCTCGGCACCGATACGCGATATCCGAAAGACAATTTAGCAAATCCAGGAAAGAAAACGCGACTGTCCGTCCCGACTTCACGCCATCGGGTATGATTGGCCAATCCCAAGTTTGTTATTGTTTGATTTCAAAGCTGTTGTTTTCCGAATCGGCACTGCGCTTTTGTCACGAGCGGTCATGTCGCAGGTTGTGGGCAATGTACGTCTCCTTGTCAGTCTCTTGGCTCACCGTTAATGTCAAATTACAGACTGCACTAGCATATGCCCGAGTATGGCACCAGGTCGACGCGACGGACCGCATCCTCGGTAAACTGGCCGAACGAATTGCACTTGTTCTAATGGGAAAGCACAAGCCCATTTACGATCCCAGTGGTGCGTTAAGCGCGCCCTTCTCTCGGATGAAACTCTGATAATACCAGTGGATTGCGGGGACTACGTGGTTGTCACGAATTGCCTCAAGGTGAAGGTGACCGGACGCAAACCCGATCAGTTTTTGTATCGAAAGCATTCCATGTACCCAGGAGGATTGAAGGAGACGCCATACAAAGACATGATGGTGAAAAAGCCCGAAGAGGTGCGTCTACTCTTGCTATTTTTGTTGGAGGTGATTGCTCAAGAGATTATAGATCATTCGCCATGCTGTCTCTGGTATGTTGCCCAAAAACAAATTACGGGAACGGCGGCTGGAAAGACTACGAATATTTCCTGCGGACGAAATGGGCATCCTGGAAGCGAATCTCTTACGCAGTTGGGAAGATGGAACCCTTCCTAGTGACTGGAACCCGGCGAAGCTTGTTGCAGGGAAGCCAAGGATTTTATTAGGTGGGCTCGTCGACAAATCTGCGTTTTACACAACACCGTAATGTTCCCTACGTTATATCTGAATTAATTTCGGTTGCTTGGGATATTGGCGATGTCCGAGTGATTTCATCTGCAACCTCATTTTCATCGGCATCTTCAGAATCCTCTCCAGTCATGTTTGCTGCACCGATAGTGGGCTTCGTTTCCCCTTCATCACTGTCAGCCTCACTATACCATTCGTCAGGTATGTCTGGCTCCAGCAAATGCGCAACATGTTCCTGTAACAAGATACCTTCGAAAGATAAGAGTCCAAACATCTGCGGCGGCAGAAGTTCCTCACCAATGGCCATTAACGCCGTCCCGTCCATAAGTTTGTACATATCTCGCTTGGATACACCGATGAGATTTTTCGGTTTCTGGCCCCTCCTTCTCGGCCTGGCTTCTTTGTCATCGGATTCTTCTTCATCGGCCGTTCGTTGCTCGGTGTCCTGCAGGTGACCATCTTCATCTAAGGGGTCGCGATCATCGTTTGACTCTTCCCTTTTCGCTTTTGCAAGGCGTTTCATTTGTCGAGCCTTCCTTTCAAGCCGGTACGGCTTTGAAGCGTTAAGTAATTGGCCTCGCTCGCTGTAGTATACGCTTGCGAAATGATGTACGCATTTTAGAAGGTCCTCCAATAAAAGAAACATGAACATGGGTTCACTTCGGAACAGTAAAGAAAAAACCTACGGATGAAGGCGCTGAAAAATATGAAAAAACAGGGTCATTTTCTTGAACCTGATACGAAGGCGGTACATCAACATCGAGAAACGAAAAATCTTCAACAAATTTCCGGCGTTTCTCTGCTCGTTTTGTCTCCCGTTTTTCCACATTGGCATGTTCCTCTTCACTGCTTTCTAATGCCTTCTGTTTCCCCTTTCCTTCGTCAGGTTCACTAGAACTAGAATTCCTCCGTCTTCGCTTCACCTGCCATTGTCCAGCGGCATCCCTGGCCGTCCAGTTACCACGCGAGTCCCGGGCAGTATTTTTGTGGGATATGAGGCGTCGATTGCGGTTTGTCTGCTCGACACGAGTGCCATCTGTATGAACACGTAGACTTGAAAAGTCGTATACCGT
This sequence comes from Armillaria mellea, assembly GCA_030407055.1. Taxonomy (NCBI): domain Eukaryota; kingdom Fungi; phylum Basidiomycota; class Agaricomycetes; order Agaricales; family Physalacriaceae; genus Armillaria; species Armillaria mellea. The sequence continues at coordinate 523,922 of JAUDZF010000005.1, forward strand.
AGTTCGGCGACGAGGAGGCATGAGAAGTGAAGCAAGCTTCGGAACTATCCGAATCTCAATTTCGCAAATACTCAAAGTTCCGGGAAAGGCGTAGGCACCCCTTTTGGCAAAAAGCTTTCTGTCGCCTTTTTGTTGAGCAGATGGTCGCGGCCCTGGTTGTTTTTTGAGCTATTCCGTCATCGATAGCTCACGTGGCCTTTTCCGGCTCCGAAACTGAAACCGATCAGTGATCACAAATTTCGGCTTGCTAACCAACGACTTGCACAAAAAAGTTCGATGAGTGTGGACCTTGCTTTGCTTGAAAAGTCACTTCTGACGGGGAAATGGGATACACAGATACCTGATTCTCAGGATCCCGTCGTATCATTGGCCAAATCTGTGGTGGAAGGCCGGTTTCACGATGTTCTCACATCCCAATCTGCTAGAACATTCTTTAGGGTCTCGCAGGACATCGAGAATGGTCCCTTGAGCGCAGTCATAGACACTAACTCGTCTCTATCAAATCAATCCGGCTCCGATCAGGAAATCTTACGTTTGACGATTGCAGTCGCCTGCCTTCATGCGTTCATTCAGGCGAACTGGACGGGCCCGGATCTAGATGTCACTCCCACTGAAATCCTCATTACAGCCTTCGACGCATCATTTTCCGTATCGGAGGAGCGCCTAACCCAAAAATCCATCACCGAGCTTGCGCACGGTGGAGAACCTGCATACCATCTCATCGAGGGAGCATTGTTCCTGCGCTTGGCACAAATTTTACTGGAGTTCCCCTTTGCACACTGCAAGACTGCACTGTGGTGGCACCTGCGTAGTCAACTGGTTCATCAGCAGGTGCTTGATGAGCCTGTTTCCGTACCCTCGGACACCCTTGAACCCTTCGAAGAGCTGGAGACTTTGTATGCATCGGACCCGGAGCTTTTAGGGAGGCTGCACCTTGAGCAAGGTCTTCTACATTATCTACTGTCTCAGGATAAGTTAGCCGTGGAGTATTTCGTTCGTGCAGGGCGGAGTACGGGACTCGAATACGAGCTGACAGGAGCACTCGGTAAACGGACCAAGTTCCAGCAAACTGAGCTCAGTCAACTTGTTCTTCTCGCCGAGAGTCATCTTCCCGGAGACGCTCCCATCAACGCCACCGCTGAGTCGAATATAGCGCAGGTTCCGGAAACGTTACCTCTCAATGATGACACGCTCCTCGAGCAAACGCAGTTTACCTCGTCTAATCCCTCCCAATCAGGGTCCCGGCTTCACTACCTTGATCCATCCTCGCAGCCGGCACTACACCCCTTGGATCAGTGTATCCTTCTAGGCCTCTGCCTTAATGTCAAAAATACATCCCCATTACACGGTCTAACGACGGAACAGATGTCCCCGTATGTTGCCCGCGTCATATCTCACCCTAGAAATTGGACCGTCCACACGATGGCATTACTCCTCAGGTCCCGCTTAGAGTCTACACGGACCAGGACTGTGGAACGTTCAGCCCTTCAACTGCAGGCGCTAGTGGACCAAATGCCTACCGCAGACTCCACGCTCCCCGAGCGACTCCTGCTCTTCCACTCCATCCCTCCTCCCAAGCAGGTGGGACATGGAGAAGGAACTCGCCCAGCGCTACATCAGCCTGGGCGTCGTCAAGTCCGCTCTGGAAATATTCGAGAGGCTCGAAATGTGGGAAGAAGTTGTCAGGTGCTGGGTCACGATGGAACGTCCAGAAAAAGGGCTTACCATCATCCGAGATCTTCTCGAAGGGCGCAAGCTTGAGTCCGAGGCCGTCACTAGCAGAGGAAAAACCGCGTCTGACGATCGGAGAAAGGTACTCGACGCCACACGGGAAGCCAAATTGTGGTGCCTACTGGGCGATCTCGAGCCTGAAAGGGCGGTGGCTCATTATGAACGTGCCTGGGGGATTTCTAAACAGACCTCCGGGAGGGCCGTGCGTTCTTTGGGGGGATACTATTTCGCACGGGGAGAATATGAGAAAGCTATTGGTTACCTGAGAAAGGCTGTAGCGATACACCCACTCTTATCGCGCTCGTGGTTCATCCTAGGGTGTTCCTGCATGCGAGTGGAAGACTGGGAAGGTGCTAAAAACGCGTTTACCCGGTGTGTTGCCATCGATGAAGAGGATGCGGAGAGCTGGAATAACTTGGCGACCATGTATCTCCGGATCGGTACCTCATCTTCTGAGAGTACTACCGATCGGGAAAAAGATGAAGATGCAGAGGTATGTCACATGTCAGAAAACATGGAGTTCGAGCTAATTTTGTTACCCTTAAGCGACAGAATGCGTCATTCACTTACAAAAGCGAAGCCGCAAAGTCTATTCCATATGAAAATAAGATGCTTGCATTCAGGGCTCTCCAACAAGGGTTGAAGCACAGTTACGACAATTGGCGGATGTGGTCGAATTACATGGTGGTCGCTATGGACGTGGGACAGATGGCGGAGGCATGTAGAGCACTTGGTCGCGTCGTCGAAGAGACAGTCGATAAGGCTGGAGCCAAATCTGTCGACGAGCAGGTCCTGGAGAGGCTGGTTGACGCAGTGACGAGAGCCCCAGCTAATTTGGAAGATGCCGTGGAAGGCGGGGACATTCCAAACGCGACCATCAACCCCAACGAAGGCCACGAGTTACTTCGAAATGTGTTGATACTCTTCGAACGGACCATTCTACCACGCGTCTCGTCTTCTCGAATCTTCAATGCTTATGCGAGGCTGCTGACTTGGCAATCACGCTGGGAAGACGCTCTTAAGGCGTACCTCGATGGCTATCGGTGCGGCACGGCTGGAACCATGGAGAAGGGCGAGACAGAAATCCACAAGTGGCGTGATGCCGTTACGGAGGTAGAAGAAATAGTAGACGTTTTGAGGAACTTCGGTCCGCGGGTGGATGGGTTCAAGTGGAGATTGCAGGCTCGCAGCCTTGTGCGGACATTCGTCGGCCGCAGTAAGGACTTTGAAGATGAGGCGGAGTGGAAGAGACTCAGCGAGTTACTGGATGAGTTGCGTAAAGAGGAAGAGTAAATTTTTTTTCGCGTGTAGGCCCATGTGGCCAATAGAAGTTAATTTTCTCAGGGTGCAGACGACGGGGATCGTTTTATTTTATGTACAGGATAAGGTGAGATACTTCATCGGTTATGCATTATCACCGCGTATGTTGTCACACAAGGCGTGATAGAATTAGGGCTCTGTGCTGCTTGGGGTTCACGGCTGTGGCCGGCACCGCACAAAATGAATCAACCGGCGGCAATGTTGCCACATATTGTGGCTATACTCCTTCAATTTTCTGTGTCCCGCCGCCATTGATTTCTTTCGCCATTCCATATAGTTTGTCATTTGAAATGGACGCGTCGCTAGACTTCAATCACGCTAGTAGTAATTGAATCCAATGGTATCTACTAGTCTAACTCGGACTATCAGTAACAGACTGAATGTAACGATATTCGTCACACGACCTACCAACTAGTCGGCCAATCGCAGCACTTTCCACTCTTCATAGTCATCCAATTGCAGCATCTTTCCGTAGTCATTGATATGTCCTGTCTGTGACAGTTTGTCTAGAGAATACATTTCTTTGGCTAGATTACGCGGAATTAGGTATTGACCGTCTGTCTCATCAGAATCGACGACATTTCGAACACTTATTTTCACTTGTGCTCCTGATCTGCATAGAAGAAATGATTCACCTTGTACATACATCATAGGAGCAAGTTCTAGAGTCACTTCAGTACATGCATAAGAACGTTGTATAACCTCATGGATTATCACATCGTTTAGTGTATGTATGTATGGAGTATAGAATTTGTAGTCGGGCTACAAAGCATGGCGCATTATGAAGACGGGTTAATACACGTGTGGGGCATAGAAGTCTGGAGTGCGGAGCGTAGATATAATAATACAAGGCTGGTATGTAGGTCATGATGGAAATGTGTTAACGATCGTTCAACTTTTACTGCCAATTCAGATCTTGGGCCATTCGATTTAGAATCAGAGTCGTGACAATTTCTGTGACAATGTGGAGGCCGGAGGGTTTGATAGTGAGCCGCGCATGGAAATCATCTTCCGGCGAACTGAGATCCCACGACGCTAGGAGTGTACGCCCATCCATACACTAGAAAGGCAGCAAGCGCCCACATCAGAGGTGTGATGACCACGGGAGAACGACATGACCTACTTCCATCCGCGTGTTGGTCATTCTCCATTTATAATTATTCCCGCTCTGTGAGGTGAAATATCGGGACCTAGGACACTGGTTAATGGCGCGTGGAAAGGCACGGGCGAAGGCACGGACGAGCTTCTATCCCGCTCCTGACGCATGAGGTGGGACATTGGGAGGTTGAGGGGATTGTTTCCGTAGACAATGTATCCTGGCGACGTGCGAGGTCCAAAGTAGAAGAAAGAATTTGACGGGCCCATGATAGAGGCGTGTTGCTGTGCCCAGGGGACCTCCCGCGTGAGTTTCATGACCAGCGTCGGGTACTGCGAGGCCTGTGATGCGCGATCAAAAATTCGGTGCCGCGAAGAGCAGAATTTGCAACCGTACCAAGATCCTATTGACGACAATCCCCCTCACACGTTAAACTAGCGCTCGGCGCCCAACACAGCAAGGAAACACGCACAAGGTAAAGGCAGGGCGGCCCTGGAGGTCCTCGAATCGAAAGCTGAAGGGGTCTGACCCAAACTGAAGGAGGACGACGGAAGCCATGGGGGAAGGGAGGAAGAGATAGAGCAAGTGGAAAGTTTGTCGAGCCGTGATTTAACCATGATTATTGTTGTGGTCTCGAAAGCTCGAAGAAGGAATCTCGGAACGGATTGACTCCACGTGGAAGCACCGCCGATGCAACTGCGCCACGTGTAGACCATGCCGCGTGGGCTCGCGTGGGCGGTGAGATCAAATCGCAGATTTGTAGATTGAACCTTGATTTCAAGAGAATAATATCACGATCGGCAGTTGAAGGCCTCAAACGTCCAATGATCCTGCGCCACGACTACCCCGCGTGCATGAGAGGACAAAAAATGCCGGAAAATGGATCAGATTGCAATCTATTCATACTACGGTTCCACTGTATCCGCTCTTTCCGGCGAATGAACCTAGGCCGGAAATTTTGCAAAAAGTGTATCGATGTGACGACATAATTCTATGGACTCGCTGCGCGGACACATCGCAACCGTTCGAAATTGGTGCGGAACTGTACCGTTATGAAAATTGGGTCACAGGGGCAGTGAGTAAGGGGAGATGGAACGTACAAAGAAAGTTCCTGATGGAGACTGGAGATTTCGGTACTTTAGTCGTACACTACAGAAGAGACGTTCACTCGTTATAAATACACCGCTGCGAACAGAATGCGTACCGTGGACGATGCCTGGAATGTTGTACGTTAGTCCCGGTTATGAAATGAGTACGATAAAGAATCCCGCACCGTAGAATAGAGTCCACACAAGCACGAAGGTAAAGGCGTTATCCTGCCCGGGGTTCACAAGGTCTGCCACGCCTCGAGGCATGTACTTGCCTGCATTCCCTCGGCAATTGATGGTGTGAATGCAGACGGACGTGAACAGAGTTGATACGAGGAACAGTGCGAAGCCGACCCAGTTTTCAAGGCCAAGAATACCTGCGACCGCCCCGGAAAAGCAGGAAGAAAGGAATTTTATGGTCACGAGCGATGTATTTGCCTGCACATTGGGCCCGTAGATGAGCTGAGCAGCGGCTTCGGCGGATGTGGCCATGTTGTCGTTGTCGAGTCCAGCGTCGTCGGAAACGGAGAGCTCCGATTCAAACTCCGCCGGGCTCATCTGCGGTCACTGTGACTGTCACAGGTGGAGCGGCACACGAACCGGAACAGCACCGTCACCAGTCTCAGCGTCAGTTATGACTCTCAATAATGCCTCACCAACCTCTGACAATATTGATTTTAATTCCAGCCACTTTTTATCCAAATATCCGCGACATACCATGCAAGAAGGTCGTCAGATCAAGGTCGGGGTCCTGGGCGCAACGGGCACCGTAGGCCAGCGGTTTATCACGCTACTGGCTGTCCATCCCTGGTTCGTCATTGATGCCTTGGGTGCATCTTCCAGATCTGCCGGCAAGCCTTATTCAAAGGCTGCAAACTGGAAGCAGACTACGCCTATACCCGCAAGCATCCGAGATCTGATGGTGCACGAGTGCAAGCCGGAGTATTTTCTGAATTGTGCTGTCGTGTTCTCCGGACTCGATGCAGATGTAGCGGGAGATATTGGTATGTCGTAAACCTTTGTGGGCTCATTCATTTGTTAACGACGCGTTACTAGAGGCCGCTTTCAGGGCGGCAGAACTTGCCGTCTTCTCTAATGCAAAAAACTTTCGCAGGGACCCTCATGTCCCCCTTATCGTTCCTTTCGTCAATGCCTCCCATCTTTCCATCATTCCTCAGCAACAATCGTTGCATTCACCACCACTAAAGAAAGGATTTATCGTTACCAATGCCAACTGTTCGACTACCGGTTGTGTTATACCCCTAGCCGCCCTCGAAAAGGCTTTCGGGCCAATTGAGTCACTTTTAGTAACCACGATGCAGGCAATATCCGGCGCCGGTTACCCTGGGGTTCCCAGTCTCGACATCATGGACAATGTTGTGCCTTACATCGGCAGCGAGGAGGAAAAGATGGAATGGGAAACGCTCAAAATCCTGGGCGGCATCGCAGACTCGGATGATGGCCTCAAAACATTTGACATGCACTCTCGTCACCCTCTGCGCGTATCGGCCTCCTGCAATCGTGTGCCTGTTATCGATGGACACACTGAATGTGTCTCCATACGTTTCGCCCGGAGGCCGCCGCCCAGTCCTCAGCAAGTGAGGGAGGCTCTCGCAGGTGTTCAGCCCTGACGCCCAGGCTCTTGGTTGTCCTTCTGCACCCCGACGAACGATTGTCGTACATGAAGAGCCAGATCGGCCTCAGCCGCGACTCGATCGGTATTACCAAGATGGCGCTGGAGTATCGGTTGGACGTGTTCGACAGTGTCAGGTCCTGGATATCAAGTTTGTAGTGCTGGCAAATAATGTTTCTATTGGAGCCGCCACGAGCAGCATTATCAATGCCGAACTTGCCGTGCTAAAAGGGGTGATCTCAGGCTAGCTTTATGATGTATTGGGAAGTCGCAGATGCGTTTGCAGTGGAAAGTCTGTACTTGGGGAGACAAATATAGAGGAGGATATAACGACAATCCTGTAATTGTACCACCAGGTTACATTAGAGCTCTACTCACGCAGACTTTTACGCGTCTGTACCGTTATAGGTAGTAATATTGTTGTGTAAATGGTGTGGATGCTTTACACTGATCCGGGAAGATTGTACCCGAGCAACTTCACCAAGTCGAAACGCGTACTGACACGCGACTTCGCGTGAAATGACTGCGTGACGTCTTGTATCATTTATCAAGGTCTTCTACTTTGTTCTCCGTCTCGCTCGATATACCACCACGGAATTACCTATGTCGTCGAAAACATTAACAACTCAGTGATGAAAACAGAGCCCCACCCATCTGTCTCTCTCTGGAGGACCCACATGCACCCCCTGCGCGTTAACCATTGGCCTCCTGGAATCATGTGCTTGCGGAGGCACCGAACGCGTCTCCGTCCGTCCCAGCCGGAAATCTTCACCCAATTCCGGCGTGGTAGTCAGCCCTGGCGCCCATTGGTGCCCAGGCTCATGGTTGTTTCTCGCACCAACAGACTATTGCCGTACATGAAAAGCCAGATCGGCCTCAGCCACGGCTCGATCGGCATTACCAAGGGTGCGCCAGGTTATCATCTTTGTACTGGAAAATATTGTTTCCATTGGAGCCGCTACGAGCAGCATTATCGACGCGGGACTTACGATCTCGGGCCAGGGTAGGTGGAAAGTATGTTGGAGTCATGGTTGCCTAGCAGTGAGAAAATTGTACTCGGTACGTAGACACTGAAAACTGTACTTCTGCGCCATTCCAGGCAGTGGCATTGTTGGGTAAGCGTAAATGCTTGCTGCTGATCCGGGAATACTGCATTCCGTTGTCCGTGAGCAATTGCAGGTACGCATGTGCCTGTGGGTGGCGGTTGAACTTAGCGGATAGCTATTGGAGCCGCGTCTAGGCTGATAGTTGGCGGGACTCGGCCTGAGTCATTCCAAAGGGTTAACGGTCGATCGTTTCCCCCTGGCAGGGCGGGTCCCGAAACGGGAATGGCGCAGAGCTCTGAAGCTGACAAAGCACAAGGAAAGGGCGCACCCGACCGGCTATCATTATCGGCCCGATCGCTTAGATAATCCTTCCAAATATTTTTCACCAAATTCCGACATACCTGTCCAAAATGGCATCCACCTCTCAACCACAGGATCCTCTGAAGGCCGCCGTGTTCCAAAGACTACATCCGCGCGTCTATCTTGAACGATTCGTCGCCGAAAATGTCAGACCAGATGGACGCGATTTCGATGCGTGGCGTGATGTTTCTGTGAACATCGGTGAATCATTCACTCGTAAAGTCGGCCAGAAAGGCTGGATTTCTGACGATTCATAGGATCGGTCTCGACAGCAAATGGATCAGCACTTGTTCGCCTTGGAGACACAACTGTCGTATGTGGTGTTAAAGCTGAACTTGCCGAACCAGAGCTGGATGCGCCAAACGTTGGGTTTCTGGGTGCGTCCGTAATCCATCTTGGCCTAGATACGTTTCTGAATCAGCTCTGTTTCAGTCCCGAATTTGGATTTGCCTGCAATAAGTTCATCCAAGTTCAAACCGGGACCCCCGACGGAAGAGGCACAGGTGCTTTCGGACAGGTTGAATGAGGTCCTTGTTAGGTTGGGATTTTTACGATATTGAAGGGGCTTCCTCGACGTCTCATTTCTCCTCAGTTCGGGTATCATTCCTCTAGAATCTCTCTGCGTCCATCCAGGCAAATCCGTCTGGGTTCTTTACGTGGATGCAACATGCATAAACTACGACGGAAATGCATTCGATGCTACACTCATTGCGATGGTCGCAGCTCTCAAAAACAGTACGCTTCCCTCCCCCCTTGCCCCAAAAGCACCCGCTCACCCACTCTCTTTTTTTCTTTCTTCTGTAGCCTAAACTTCCTAAAGCGACGTACAACGAGGACACCGGGCGTACGACATGCTCCCGTAAGGTGATGACGCCTTTGCAAATTGAACGCCTTCCGATCGCATTGTCTTTTGGTGTCTTCGATTCGTGAGTGGTTATAGGCTATCTCCATTCTCTCCTTCTCAACGGCGGATTAGGTCTCGAATTCTTCCGGACCCAACTTCGTTCGAAGAACCTCTCCTCGATACCACGATATCGGTCGTAATCGATGAAAAGGGCCAGTTGATCTCCATATCCCAAGTAGGCACCGACTCGCAAGACGCCCTCCTTACATGTACTTCTGCTGCTAGAAAGCGCCATGCTATTCTCACAAAACAAATATACAACACATCATAGAACTTTCTGATATTCGATTTGATTTTTGGATGCGAGATTATCGAGGCATGACAAACGCGGTTCCGAATGGCAATTTTCGCAGATTGAACATCACCTGAGACAAATATTTGATTACGATAACGTAGGAGCAATACTTGGACTAACATACGTGTAACTGTTAGCGGCCCGCGAACGTAAGATAGAGATAGTTATCAGTATGAGGATGTGGATAGCATTTCGAAATAACAACCTCAGACAGCATTGCTCGCGCTAACTTTTTTTTCCTTCCGAGATATGTACGCTTCACTGACACCGATCATATTGCCTAGACATTCCCCCAGTTGTTCGCACAGGGTATTCCTGTGTAATGGTATTCGCTAGGCAGTATTCGGGCGTAATCATAATTTATGAGAACGATTCGCTCTCCTGCTTCCATGTGACGTCGCCCACAGTACTCAATATCCAGCTCTTACCCTGAAACGTGGGCCGTATGCATTAAGGTCATAAATAGCGACGAGAACCCGATCTGATAGATCCTGTCTACAACTGGGATCAGTCTGCTCACGAGGTAGGGGGACAATCCACATTGCGAACACCCACGGAATAAAATTCATATTCGTCAAGTGGGATTACGCGACTACTGCAATTGCCAATTCGGTGCTGCACCAGAATGCCGATGGTGAGTTCATCCAAGTCGTTGATCACGGATACACGGTTGCATTTCACCCCAACGTCCGTCTTAGGGCGCTGTTAATTACTTGTATAATACACACATTTGAATATGAGTTCACCTTACGTTCTCGAACATTCTCACGCCGCAGAGAACTTCCTCGTCAATTCTTCGGACAAGATACAAGCGCTGGTTGCCACTTCTCCTTTAAGCACCCAAATGCGAGCCAATGGCCACATTCAAATGAGGCTCCCCTCATGCTTCCGTTCTTCCTTTTTCGGTGTTCCATTCAGCCCTGTCAGTGGTTTTGTGTTGTCCTCCGCAAGGTCCTAATCTCCACCACCACAATCTTTGTCAACGGTGCGACAATCGCAGCCGAGAGTTTGGCAACGCGTATCCTTTTTCCACTCGTCGTGGTTTTCAGGGATGCGGTAGGTCAACGATCATCTTTTAGCACATTAAACTTGGCCTAGAGCTTTCCTGTCCTTCGAACGGCATGCCGACGTGGGGCGACACCTTGGGTATCCCGGGCCTGGCACTGAGATGGATGACTACCTGTCATAGATTGAAGAGTAATGTCGGCTTTGACATGCACGCACCTCCTCACGTCGGGTTTCCATGCCCGTGAGCAGATAGTGCTCCGAGATAAATGGGACAACCCATAAACTACTCTGAAGAGAAGTAAAACCTGATGTACGGTATACCGTCACTCATCTTGGCATTGGTCCTCTGATCATTCGTCTCGGAATAGGCCTTCAGTGCAGCATAATTGGCTTCGATCCAAGCTAGTCTCATTCAAGCCCAACACGCGTCATATCGTTTCCCTCGATGATTGCGGGGTGAAGAAATTTGTACCGCATTGTCGGCATAAGTTTAATATCAATAAAGATCACGTACGTTTCAATTGCTCGATTGCGCGGGATTTCAGTGTGCGCCGTGGGTATTCAGTATTACCATTTGTTGAGTCTGATACGATTTTCTCCAATGGGTGGCGCATCATTGATCAAACGTTTCTTGAAGGGTTGTCTCGTTATTCGCTAGAGCAGAAGATCTGCGGTCCTAATCCAAATTCCGCTTCCACTAGTCACCTATCTGACCGAGGGAGCCTTACAAGTTACGCCGCCCTCAATCCTAATACAACTTCAAGCCAGGGTCGAGGTCGCGCTAGTAGAAAGACTTCTCGTTAATGAAGTATTCCATTACGATCGATGCGCTTACCGTTCGCTGTTGACAGCCTGTTCCTGATCTTCAATTTCACTCAATTGTTCCTAAAGGATTTGACGACCTTGACGCCTGACTGCGACCTGACTTGACTTGAAGTTGAGGGATGACTTTTGATGAGAGATTGATTACCTGTATGTCAGTGCGAAGAACGGATCGATGTAGTAACTGCCAACTCAATAAAGGACCACCACCGTTCTTGAAAGTCCGAAGCTCATCGTGATCTGAAAAAATTTGCCACCATACTTCATGCATTATCTTGTCAGGTGGTTAATACGCACTGGGATAAACCCATAAAAGAACATGGGAGAATCATAACACCGACATCGGGACTGGGAAGTTATCCACGGAAATCGTAGCCTTCCATCGCGGTGGCTCAGGGAAGTAACGGGGTGTTAGCACTATTAGCGATTCCTTGGATCGCACGGTGCCCTCGGAAGGATATTGGTACTCTGACAGATCGTATAGTAGCGAGACCACAAACACAGAGACAACAGACCACGAGAACATCGAGTGGGGCGGTAGGAGGTGGGTCACCTTTTCGGCTGCTTTCGATACCGGGGTCACGCTAGCATTCAAAGGCCAAGGTCCTTATCAGTTTTGGAGAAAAACCTAAAGGTACCGTAATGAACGGACCAGCTCTGCACCCTCAAACTGACGTGGAAAGATTCGTACACGAGATCCTGGACTCTCGCAGACATCCGCGGAGGCACACCTCGAGGACGCAATTAGACGCGGGAAACCGGAAGTCTGGTAAGTGAGTATGGCCCTCAGGTGGTATGCGAGCGTGATATTGACTTCTGAGAATTCATGGGCGCTGGAATACCGCCATAAGCTGGGAAAGACAGAGGGATTGAGTAGATTGATACCTTTCCAATAATAATTACGCGGATGACTATCAACATACCTCGTGTCCCTGCTGTGAGGTCAGATATAGCGAGGTCGTGAGACATATGCCAGTGTTGTCGGCGGTGGAGAAACTCCTGAAGCATCAAAGAACTCCTTGAGCAAATCTTCCACCTGGCGGCGGACAAATGACCCGGCCCAAGCGTCTGGCTGGGCTTCACGATCGTATCCATCTCGGGAATCGATGTATATACTTGGGCATGCTAGATTTGGATCTGATATGTTTACTCCGTAGGTCTGATCGGCCATCTGCACGGCAGGTGAGTCTGCGAGGCTTTAATCAGTAATTAGGCGCGAGAAGACAGTAAGAGGGGATGAGTGGGAAATCAGGGATTCCGTCAACGGGAGACTAACCGAGTGCACTAACGGCCGGGTCAAGCGAGTGGTACTATCATTATACCAGGTCTTGGATACCAAGGAGATCTAGAATAGAGCCATATGAGCACGGCGGTCAGAGCACCCCAATAATCCCTGTCAGGCTGACTCGAGACCTACGGGAATACGACCCGGGCACTTTGATTTTGCGGACCAGTAGAACTTCACAGCTCGCACACACCTCCATCCGGCTCTCGACAGGTTTGTGTAAAGGAATAGTACGGTTTTGGCAGGGAAAAAGCCGGCATTGGCTAGAAACACCTGACAGTCGAGTAGTAGAGACTAAAAATCGATAGATGGTGCAAGATAAAGTAAGGAATTCAACATTCACCAGTAAAATTGCGCGAGAAGAATCCTGGGATCTAGAGTGATTAGATCCCCAACAATGAACTGACGGGGAGTGATCCTTCCTGCAGAGCCTCAAAATCCTAATTCAAGGCGTTCCCAAATTAGGCATAGAGCACCGCAGTAAGAATCCGTGAATCGAAGAAGAGAAACAAGTCCTTGCAGCAGGTCCCGCGACCCTTCACAGGGCTTAGAGAGTAACGAGACAGACCTTGGTAAGTCACAAGTTTCGAATGTCCTACATCAACATTCAGAGTCAAGACGCAACCGCTATATTTACACGACACCTGGAAAGCTGCATCTTCTGTACATCCGTGGCCTGCACCGGAAGTAGAATGACTTTCTCACTGTCAGCGTCGCCGCCATCGTAGTATAACAAAGTTGACGGCGATCGGATGTAACCGAAAGGCTATGCCGTACATAGTTTGATGGCCGCCGGCATTTCTCATTTTTGCTCGGCCTGCAATCGGCCTGTGTCATTTATTTTGAAAACCTCTCGAACGTCCCAACACTTGATACAAATTTCTGGACGCTAAAATTACCACTGACTGTATGTTATTTTTGAAAGAGAAAGGAAAGGCCTGACGACTGTCGGAACTACGCGGCAGCAACTATACACCCGGCAACTACCGGCGCGAGCATATTTTATAGATAACCGCCTTCTACCACAACAATGGCGACATCTACAGTAAGGAATATTTAATTTTTTGTACGACAGGGACCTTGCCGGTGTCGGTTCGGCTTGTGCCGTTTCCTGGGCATCGTCCGTTACTCCCAGGAAGGAGACATCGCAGATTTTGTCCCCCGTCGCTCAGTTGAGCAAAGTCATTTACGATATGCGGGGAGACATTGTTATCAATGATACGGTCCCCCATTGTGGTGCAGTATGTTAGTCAGTGGTACGTATTTTGGCTCCATCTGGGGGCGAAATAATCATTGTGCACAGGATTTCCCCTCAAAACTGAATGTTGCCCAGTACTCACTGTTCTCATATAATCGTTACATATATCCTGCATACATTTGGTAAATATTCGCATAGTCTGTTTTCTTGGTGTACAATACATTATATTGATCTTACAAACATTGAAGTCCATCAGTAGACGAGTCGTGAGTGAGACGTAGGAATAAGTGAACATCCTTGTCGGGCTGTGCTCATTCTCGTGAAAGCTGCAGTTCAGCAATGTTAACGCATTGTACTAAATGACTTGAACAAATGCAGAAGCACTCAAAGTTGATGTTAGTCTTGAATGAAATTGGAACTTATCAGACAGGTCATGACAAAAAGAAGGATAATAACATTTGCAGGATCCTGTAAAGATCCACTACAATGCAACGACTTGAACAGATATGGGTATAGAAATGTGAGATAGACGGACTGTTTACACATCGACGAGGCAGCTAAACAGCCAATTGCATTCTCTGTGGAGGAAATCGTCTGGTAGCTCGACGTTGTGTACTCTCTGCACCATCACGACCCTTTCGCTCGTCACTTGGAAGGCACAAAGGACCGAGTCGGCGCCAAACCCATAGCCAACCCCTGCGAAGTTCGAACCCCAGGCACACTTGCCTTCAACCTGGGACCCCCGAACAATCTCGCGGGGGGGGGGGAACATATCTGGAGAAGGGCCATGGGACTCGATGGTGGTCTCCCAACAGATTACGGTGCCCCACGTTTCACCTCATATTTTTGCTGTTGGTGCCATGGGTATGTTAACCATTAAGAATCCGACGTCTATTCCATAGCAGCGCACCTGTTACCTGCGCAAAATGCACGGGTCATATGATCATTATGGCGGTGTCGAGAAACATGATGGACACTTTGAATGTGGTAGCCTTCAAAAAGTTGATTGAGAAGAAAGCAGGTGAACCGATCCAGGAGACAGGGTTAACGAGATGGCATCCGCACGGGTAGGCGATCAGCTTTCTTCCTATTCGCACCAAAGGGTAAGCGTAGATAGGAATCCGGTGGCGAAAGGTGCAGTCGTTTGCTCAACTTGTTTGTGGAGCAACATAGGCGCAGGCACGCCGTCCACCCGCGGAGACACTCAAGTGGCATAGTTAAGCGAACATCACCGCCCAGTCGTCAACGACTCTGAATGATTCGGAAGGCTTGGGGGGGGGGGGGTACATCCCGTCGAAGGTCAGCACGAGTTTTCCGAAGGGGAAAGGGGCGGCCCGAAAGCCAACCAAATTCAAATTGGCAGATTTGAAGCCAGGAAACAGATTCCAGAACGAGGGAGGACGAAAGAGTGATCAAACCAAAGCAAAGGATAATTTGAAAGTGGCAGATTTGGAGCAAGGAAAAGGGAGGAACGAAGCAGACCAAGTGTACAAATAAAGACAAATGTTAATTTGATATTGGCAGATTTCGGAAGCAAAAATGGCTGGGAAGTTTAGGGTCGGGTAGACCTTGCTTACCAGCAAGGTAAAGGAATTTTTAATTTTTTGTACGATAGGACTTGATAATATTGTAAAAACCCTCCGTAAAGCCTTTTTAAGCAGTCCTCTGCTCGACCGACCGACCGACCGCAGTCTGGAGACTTTTGAATGCTTCAAACTATCTTACGTAACGTCTGTCTTTGAGACACCACCTTCCCACAAATAAAAACTCACACTTTCATTTTGGGACTTGGAAATAACCATCAAAGGCGGCGCTTTCAAGAACCCTGGGCCATAATGCCCATGAAGCCGTCATCTAAGCCAGATTTCTCAAGACACAACTGCTTGACATGATGAGAGTTAATATACAGTTTATCCAAATGTTTCTGCTCTACAATTGACGGACACATGGGTCGTTCTATAGTTTAGCCTGGGATGGCTCCATCTTGCTATGCACTCCAGAAGCCACAAGACGCTTCGTAGTGTCGCTCCAGATCTGTGAAATTGACACAATTCAGAAGATTTCACGTGCATCGCCGGTGAGATGAACACCCACCTCTGTGCGGGCAATGAGAGTTTTCGACCCAATAGTCATCGTCGTGCTGACGATCCGGAGTTCCTCACCTCTACGGTATGCCATCAGCACATGAACAAACGAAGGAATTTTGCCGCGGTAACTCACAAACCCGCTGGAGAGTGGTACGTCATGTTGATTGACTGCGAGACTGTGTTGACCGGTCTCCCCGAGGACAAGGTATACGCGATTATCGCCAGAGTGGAACAGCTGCAGAATGGTTCAAACTCGACCCTTGGTGAGGAGTGTGTCTACGTAGGCTCACATATCGACGAGGTAAGCGGAGCAGCCGCCATGAATCGTCATGGCACCGTTGATCATATCTAATTAGCGCGCATAAGAATAATAGTTATCACCTAGTAGAGAGCTACTAGTAGTATGCACCTTCGGAGACGACAAGCTTGCACACCACCCTTCCTTCCTGCTTCGCTCGTTCTTCCGCTTTGGGCAGCACAGACACCTCGGACACAGTCATACCCGACGTAAACGTGGCGCCGAACCCTGTGGGTTCGCCTTCGCCTGTCGTCATGCGGAAGAGACGCATGGGCGATCCTACGATCCTCTTGATGTCGTCCGGTGCGTTTCCCGCTATGGAGGAGACGTCCTCGGTCGGGGTCGCCATATGTGAAGAGATGGGGTCAGTATCAAATGTTCGCTTTATTTAAAGGAGCCGGGCCGGGGTGATGTCAAGCCGGGTTTACCGCGAACCGCTCCGCAGGTTGGACATGGTGAAGACAGGTGTTAACGTTCGCTCGTGATAATGGAGGGCACGCGAACAGAGAACGCGATCGAGCCGCATTTCAGTACGTCCTAGTACTTGCTAGCCTGTAGTTCAGCCGAATCTTTTTTTACAGTAGCGACGGACCTTGTCATCGACACAACTTGCCAGGACTTGGATTCTGCTGAGCCCATATCCACCCCGGACTCGCTATTTGACGATCTCTCAGATCCTGGTCCGGCAGCGCTCACTGACGCCCCCCCAATCCCAGGCCTGTTCTTCACCCCTTCGCTCCGCCTTCCCGCGCAGCCTCGCGGACTCCGTGATGAACTACTGCCTGGAAACATTCTTCACGTCTGCCAACATCAATCAGATCATGCTCTTCTGTCGTGCTCCTAGCAGCGCGGAATCGCCCACCAGTGCGCCCTCCGAGTCGGGTCTGCCTCCCCCCCTCATCTCCCTGCTCGATGTTCTATCCGACATCCTCAGGCCCGCCTTGCCCCCGATATCCACGCTCTGCTTTTCCCGGCTGTCCCTACGCGGGCCAGGCAGGCTATCATCAATCTGTACGACCCCGGTGAGGGGATCACACCCCATGTGGACCTGCTGAAGCGCTTTGGGGACGGCATTGTCGGGTGTCAGTTTTGGCAGTGGGTGTGTCATGCAGTTCGCCTCTCAGGGCTTGGAGGACCAGGCGTATGGGGTGTACCTCCCGGAGGGAAGCATCATCGTCATGTCGGGAGACTGCGAGGTATAAGTGGACGCATGGTATTGAGGGGACAACGAGGGATTTTGTGCAGAGTCCGGATACTGCCGCGGGCCGATGGGTGAAAAGGACGATGCGGATGAGCATTACTTTCAGGTGGCTGTTACCAGGAGCAGAGGTCGTGGGTGGCGCTTAGAATGTTAGTTCCCTCCGGGTAACACCTTCAATCCTGCAGCTTAGCCATACTTACTGCTTTCTCAGTACCAGTCCCCAAATACGTACTAACGTCTTCAATGTCTGCCAGTCTTCGACGAGCGGCGGCTACTATGTAATAACTGGAAACCCAATTGAGCGGATGATCAATTAAGTCTCTTACTAGTGCGCTTTCAGAGCATCCCTTCGACTGGAGTTTTCCTTGTGGGATCATCTCGGAGTCCCTTGACCCTTGGGGTGGACTCGGTATGGCATCCACACTACTAACAACCGCCTCGCATCGACGATGATAAAAGAACATCCGGAAGTGACAGGAAACGCCCCAGATGATGTCAAACAATGCCTGCGCGTCTTTCTTGCTGTCGGACAGACAAAAGGGTTCGGGCATCAGGTTCTTTCGAAAGTGTCTATCTCCCATGTTTCGCTTGATGCCTCGCCTGAGCAGCGTACGAGGGACCAGTCCAAGGTTGTGTGCTCGTTGGCAGTGACTGAGGGTGCGTCGACGATTCAGGAGCGTAGCTGATTTCGGGCTTCACCATGTTGTAGGTATGCTAGACGCAATACCGGGATCCTTACATGGAAGCTGCAGTGCGTTTATGATTGATACGTGAGTGTTCGTTTCTCATACCGCTATGATTTCCTTTATGCTGATGGTGCTGAAGATGCTCCTCACTGGGGCTAATAGCATACGTCCTGTGCAAAACTACCACCAGTTGCGATTGGGATAGGATTTACACGATTTCGCAGACCTTGGACGTGGTGTATCACTCGTCAGCTTTATTGTGAGTTTCGATGATAGATAGCTATGGGAGAACTCATGCAGCTTTAACAGGGGAGACAAGCTGAAGGTTGTCAGCACTAGCATGAGTATCGGAGCGCGAACCATGGCAATACGCACAGAGGTAAGATGCGTCCAACGATTAACAGAATTTTTATCAGACCAATCAATACACAGATATGGAACACGACGCGCCAGTGCCTTGTAGCCTCTGGCGTTCATCTCAAGATGCTCCCTTCTTCGTCTCGAGCAAATATGTGAATTCAATTGTGTATCTCGTAGCATAGCCAAATAAAACCATCGAAGCAGCGCACATGAAAAGATACGGAACTAGATTAAGGCAATTTTAAAATCACCGGCGAATCAGTCGTATCTTGAGCTTTTCTTCGGAGGCGGGGTACGTGACCGCGACCGGGAGCGCGACCGCCTGCCGCCCCGTCCCCCACGACCGCCCCGTCGCCCCCAGCCCGTCTCACGCGGAGGAGGCGAGATCCCTCTATCACCACGCCTCGGAGGCGGCACGCGGCTGTCTTCTACATCCCTGGCCCCAGGCCCGCCGCCGCGCCCCCGGAGACCGTTGGAGTCACCCCTCCAGTGTCCCCCACCCCCACGCACCACCACCGGACTCCCTGCCTTCCACCCATTGAACGGCGGCGCCCGCGTGTTCGCCTCGGGCGGCGCGACGCTCTTGGGGAGAAACACCGCCACCAGGAGGTAGTCCCCGGGTACGAACCGCAGTTCGTCGAGCGTGCGCTCCTCGCGCTCGCGCTCCGTGGGCTCTCCATCGACGAGGCGGGGCGCGGTGCCCGTGAGCGAGCCGGGTTCGCCGAGGATGTCGCGCGAGTAGACCTGCCCGAGGTCTTTGGACGCGAAGCGGCCTTTGTTGCCTGGGTCGGCGTAGACGGTGCGGAAGGAGAAGCGCGCGAGCGGGTGGCGGTATTCTTGGGTTGTGGGCGTGCTGGTGCGGATGGCGGTGAGGACTTCGCGCAGGGTGGCGTCTTTCCTGTGATGGCGATTAGGGGAGGTATGTGGATGTGGATATGGGGCTCACCAAGTGAATATCTGCTGTTCGTCGGTCGTGGGGAGGGGGCCCATCCTCGAACTGGCCTATCCGGTGGAAGCTCCCGATTTTGATAAATGTTCGGATGAGGAAAGGTGCTGTCTGTGGGGATGGTTAGGAGCGGAGAGTACGAGGACGGTATGACCTCACTTTTTCCCTGGATACGATAGGTTGACCTGCAGGTGTCGTCTCGTTCATGGTGAAGAAGGCTGTCTGGTAGATTTCTCGTCGCCGGATAGGGAGGGAACTGTGCTAGGTTCGGAGCCAGACGATCAGATGATATAATCGGACGGAGACTGAAATACGTGATGGCCTCAGCCTGCCGGTTCGGAACGTGAAAAATGACGAAGGAAAAGGAAAATGAGAATGAAAGTAAAAATGAATGAGAAAATGAAACTATGTATCGAAAATGAAAAAATTCTTTGAAACGTAAAGACCAAAAGGAACCTATTTTTTTTTCTTCATAAGGAAATGAAAAATTCCCCAAAACGTAAATAGAAATTTTCAAAAATGAAATCACTTTTTGACTTTCCTTTGTGGTTTTGTGGGACACCTCAAAACACTAGTTGTTCTATTCAAGCCTCTCACAATGCCAGTTGACGATGAAGCGAATGCCGTCTGAGTTAGTAATACCATCATTAATTTTTGGACTCCCAAAGTAGCAATAAAATTCTCACGCCTGGCACATCAAGTTCAAGTTGTCATCGTGTCAACGTGAGCAAAAAAGCAAAAGATAAGCGTCCTATGACAACATAAATGGATATTAACTCAATCACGAAGGCACGGTATCTTCTGGTTAGAAATGGACATCTCATTTCCTCAGCAAACGACTGCCCCTAGCATAAGTACTTTAGCCCATGACTACACTCTGCTCTCGGCCGTCGCGTGCATGCAAAAGCTGATATCCCGCCGGCAATTGCACTGATAAAGCGATAACGAGGATGGAGGCTTATCTGTATGTCATCTCCATATAAATACCTCCTTTCCGAGTCAAGAATCGGATCTGCCCATCATTCTCATGCCTGATCAACACTACGAAAGGCTCAAGGATCCAGAGTCGGACGTTATCAAACCCAGTAAACGACGCTGGGGCTTCGGTCTTGTGTCTGTCGTCGTTATCGCCGTGCTTTCCCTTATATCTCTGCGCAATACAAACCTCCGGCGGTTCTTAGACGAGTCAGAAATACCATACATCGGGACTTTGGAACCAACGACTCTCGAGCAATGTACATCTTCGCTTCCACCTCCGGTTGACCCTCCTGCTCCGGTTAATATCTGGGCGTCCCTAACAGTAGCGGAGACTACTGATATTCAACGATGGCTGGAGCACCCAGCCAGGGGACTCAATCTAACGAGAGCCAGCATTTCGACCTTCTCCGATAATGTCATCTTCATGATTGAGCTATACTACCCTCCAAAGTCTGCCGCTCTTGAGTATCTGGCTTCTCCGGACGCGGTGCCTCCCCCCGACAGATTTGCGAGAGTTACTGTTCACCATGGCGTGGAGCCAGTTATTAGAGACTATCTCGTGGGGCCGCTTCCCGTGGGGGGGCCCGGAACGAGCATGAAACCCCTCACGGATATCTATCATCGAGAGGATATACCGTTCCATGCTGGTGGCTATGCCATTGGCTCCGAACTCTCTCTTGTCGTTTCGAAAATTGCACCTGATTTTGGAGATGCACTATTCGTACGTGCGATTCTCGACTGTCGAAGTTATCATTTACCTGATAGTCGTGCTGCTAGGACCTTTTTGGAGGGGTAGCTCGTGGCTACGAAAATGATACTTTGATTGTGGGTGCATCAGCACCGTTCAGTTTTGATGGAAGCTTTCGCCGTATGTGGCTTCTCGCTTGCAGCTAGCTTGACGTTCGACTGACGGGCCCGGCTACTATTCAAGGTTTGTGGCTCAATTGGAAGCTTAATACTCCAGGACCATGGCTGCACCCCGTCAATTTTTTTCAATACGTGGACATTAGCGGGACAGATCCCTCTCTTTGGAAAGTCTTAAAGGTAAATCACTATCCCGTCCTACTGTTCCGCGCTAGTACCCATGTTATCGTCAGGTAGTCTATAACCATCAAGTTTTCAATTCGACCGAGTCCTTCATGGAAGCATTCCGGAATGGCACTCTTGTTCGTGTTCCGGAGCGACCTGAGAACAAGGATCTTACATGGACCACGAGGAAACGCGTAGGGAAACAGCGCGATCTCGACCACCTTCCCGGACCTCGGTCGGTTTCCTTTGCGGGCTTGCGATTCCGCGTCGACAGAGCGCGCCAGTACGTCACCTGGATGGGGTGGAGCATGTACCTTGGGTTTGACCGGGATATGGGTTTGAGCCTCTGGAATATCGGCTTCAAGGGCGAGAGGATCATTTATCAGGCATGGGTGCCTCATCGCTTGCACGGCGTGGATATACTGCTGACGTAGGCGTGTATCCTCTAGCTTGCACCTCAAGAAGCGATGGCCCAATACGGTGCGTCGTGAGCACTTATGATATGGTTCCATGCGATGCTGATAATCACCGTGTAGGCGGGAACGATCCCATGCAAACAACTACGGCGTGGCTCGATCGCTATTTCGGCATGGGTGGCTCTGTTCGGGATATGCTTCCCGGGTATGACTGCCCCCATGAAGCGGTGTACCTTCCGATGACGACCTACGCCAGCACGGGTAGTGTTGTTAGGAAGAGGGCCTGTGTGTATATTTGAGCAGGACACGGGTAGACCCATCACCCGTCACGCCGGATACATGCAAGGCGAATTTGGCGCCTGTTAAAGGCTACATACTTACGGTACGGAGTATCAGCACGGTTGGAAAGTAAGGATTTTTCCTTTTGTGACTTTTACTCCCTGGGGGTGTTAACTTTTATCTTCAGTTATGATTATTGTAAGTAGCTGATCGATCCCTACCTTCTCGACTTGCACAAGACCCTCGGTGGCTCATTTTTTGATTAGTGGTGGGTATGCTGGCCATTTTCGCGTAGACTGGGGATAACCTTCTCTGTGTCAGTTTGATTATATGTTCCAATTGGATGGGACCATCGAGGTTCGCATTTCCGCCTCCGGATATCTCCAAGGTGGGTATTGGGAACCCAAACAAAATGGATACGGAGGAAGAATTCGTGAGACAACGAGTCAGTATTGATGAATATCTCCAACGGTATAACCTCTAACACAAGCTCGTAGTGGGTAACCTCCATGACCATGTCATCAATTTCAAGTGAGTTAGAGGTTGTATTCTACAAGCAAGCACGCCTCACTGATTCCCTGACAGGGTCGACTTCGACATAGGCGGCATCGAGAACTCACTGTTGGAGACGACAACGAACCAAGAGGTTGTCACTCAACCTTGGTTCGACGACGACTGGGGACACGAGGTCATTCAGCAAAAAATAACGAAGAAAATCATCGAGAACGAGAACGACGCCCTGCTCAAATATCCTCAGAATTTCCAGGGTGGTTATTCCATCATCAACCAGGATAACAAAAACGCTTGGGGTCTTCCGCGTGGATATGCGATACACCCGGGATATTCTCCTATTCATAACGTCTGTGATATCCATCGCGGTCACTTGCCAACTCCCTTACAAAGATACTTGACAGACCGTCGTGGGATCGAAACGACTCCTTAACAATGCTAATTGGGCTAGGTATAACCTGGCGGTGTCCCACCGTAAAGAGACCGAGCCCTCTTCGAGCGCGATCTGGAATATGAACCTCCCGGGGAAGCCCGTGGTGGATTTCCACAATTTCTTCGACGGAGAGAACATCACGCAGACGGATCTGGTTGCGTGGGTGAACGTTGGGATGCATCATCTTCCGGTTAGCGAAGATTCGCCTAACACGAAGACCAACGTCGCAGCATCCAGGTATGTCATGTCGGTCACTTAAACTTGGTGGCTCCCTTGTCTAATCGTGCGCAGCTTCCTCTTGACGCCGTGGAATTACTTTGACTCGGACCCGTCCATGGAGTCGAGCAATGCCATTTTGCTGAAAATCCCGGAGAAGCGAGGAGAGTCTTTCGGGTACGACGACTACGGCGTCAAGCAGGAATACACCTGTATCCCGCAAGTCCCAAGTCCTTTCGAATATTCGTTTGTAGACGTCTTTGATGCTGATGGACAGCTTCAAGTCCCTAGCCTCGAAGAGTTGAGGAAGAATGCGTACGCATATGTTTCTTGATCAATTGTCTCGCCTGCTTATCCTTCTTCACCAGAGAATGGCACCATCGTATCAAGGTAGAGCTTTAGATGTGCCATCTATCATGCATATGCAGAAGTACAATGGAAATGTCAAATTACTCTCATCAAAATCAAATATGTAAAAATGGATATCCTTACTCAATGTACATGCTCCACCTCCATTTTTTCTTCTCCTTCAGTCTGTCTCTTTTCACCTTGCAGGTCCTCTCCGACGCGCTTGTTTTGCTCCTGTTTAATGTCGCTTTCGTAAACTAAGGCGAGATTTAGTCTTATCAATGCAAGAAAAGCCAAAAACTCACGAAAAGACAGTTCTTCGAGTGTCTTGTGGGCCGTCTCCGGGAAGAGGAAGTAGATGGTGAGCACCTCGATGAGGATCCAGATGACATAACTGCATATCTACGTCAGTACTTATCATCCGTACATAGAGTTTGGCTAACCTAAGATAGTATTTCCAACCTGTATTGTGTGTATTCATATGATACCGTAAAATTCAAGGGTTCGGGATACGCACCAGCGTTAGCTATCCCAATCGGGTTAACGAATTGATTGAAAAAGCCGGCCATACGACTGAACCATTGGAACACAGTGATCCCTTTGGCTCGGGTGTGGAAAGGGAACAACTCGACCAGGAACGCTGGCGGCAGGGTTAGTACGGTCCCGTGAGCACTGAACCGACGCACCGTATGTCAACTGCGTTGAAAGCCATATTGTAGGCCGGACTATAGAGAAATATGAACCTATTCAGGTTGTTAGCGGGGCTGTTTTGCTGGAAGGTGGGTACATACACGATGACGGCAACCGAGGATCCGTGACTCTCGGTTTGGGTGTAATTTGCACTAGCCACAGTCCAGCCCGTGAATATGAGGAGGATAGAGATAGTCCCCGTCTGAGGCAGTGAGGATTAGGTATGATGAGATTTCTTGTATCGGGAATACGTACCAAGTATACCGTCCTCCGTTTGAATCGAGACACAGGTGAGTGCGAAGAGGGTGCCGTTGAAAAAGCCCCAGCATGTGTTCGCCAAGTTAATGAGGTTCTTAGTCCGATTGTCTGTCACGCCAACATTATCCAAGATTCGGGC
This sequence comes from Armillaria mellea, assembly GCA_030407055.1. NCBI lineage: Eukaryota > Fungi > Basidiomycota > Agaricomycetes > Agaricales > Physalacriaceae > Armillaria > Armillaria mellea. The sequence goes on from JAUDZF010000005.1 coordinate 548,582, forward strand.
CAAATAGTATCTATAAAAGGCTTCAATTCTAGGTACAATGATATTAATTGGTGTCACGTACGATGTCAGGCCATTGCCGCTCCACTGGGTAAAGAGTCCCAATAAAGAGCCGACAACGAGACGTTTCCTCATGCCAGAAGTAGAAACCAGCTCCATCCAGCTCGTTTTGGCCGTCTCCCTTTCTAATTCCAAAGTCTTCTCAATCTGGGCGTATTCGGCTTTTACAAACTCGGAATCAACAGTCGCCTTCGGCGTGATATTTGACGAGGATCGCGTATGCTTCTTCACCTCTACCTTTGGAAATAAGCCACCTCGGGGAGTCCGGAATGAAGAAAATGAAGGAAATCTGTAATATGCTGGGAACGACTTGAACGAGCGACGGAATACGCCAGCCCCAGTTGCTGTCCATGTTGAATGTGCCAAGTGTAATGCCAGCAGCAACGATCGATCCTTAAGATGGAATAAGTCAGGGCGGCAAAGACAGTGATTGACGGACCTATAAACCAACAAGAATTGAAGAGGGAGCCCAACACAGCGCGCTCCTTAGGGTGTGATAGCTCTGAAGCGGTGTTATGCGAACCGTTGTGCTTGAAGTGGACAGATTATGCGTACCTCCAATGAGTGACGAGGCGGCTACGATCGCAAATGGAATGCCAAAGCCCAAGATAAGACGCGAACATACGAACATTGCAACTTATTGACCGAAACTAAGTTAATTGGGAAAGCTTTGGAGGAAGTCATCGGACATACAGTTCTGAGATGCTGTCTGAAGAGCCGCGCCGATTATCATGAGGATACTTCCAAAGACAATCGCCCACCGCCGTCCCAAGTGATCGGTGACATATGGCACGAACGGGAGTACGGCGATGGCACCGAGAGAATAAATTGCTGACATTAGCCCAAGGAGCGTCGAACGAGGAGAGTGGTAGACTAAGATTGATGTGAGCCATATTTTCACTTCCAGGAGAAATACCGCTACTCACAGGCATCCCAGGAGTCCACGGCTTGTAGGCCATTCATCATTGAAGAATCGAATCTGCAAGTCGATGTTAAAAGTAGTGGAGAGATAAAGGGCTAGTCTCCTTACCCACTAGTCATCTCCACCCCGATACAGGTCGGAAACAGGAGCAAGTAGAGAAGGCGTAGGTTTGGTTTCCGATACCATGGCGTCTTGTCCTGTGCTGCTAGGCGAGATACTAAGTCGGAGACATCATCCTGAGGGGCCATTGATACTTGTGAGGAACGGGGGAGATGGAACCTTGGTCCAAGGTTATGCCAATGTGGTGAACAGGGTGCGCTTTAAACATTGGCGTATGGGCCCACGACTGACATATTTCTCCAGAGATTCGCCGCAACGCGCATTTAGCAAGAGCAAAGGCGCCCAGGTGTGGGTAAGATTTCTCCGATTCTGAACCACATCAATATTCTCTTGGGTGAACACCGGTGCCTATGTGGGGAATTTCTTCCGGTGGGGTAATCGATCCGTACCGCAAAGGATTGAACAAGGCTTGCATACGCAGTTTTACCTCAATTTCGTGCGAGACGATCCTCAAAGGTGAAGTGGAGTCGGAAAATATCCGGAGAAGGGTGAGATTGACAGCCAAGATAAGTGACCCATGATCTAAGGGTGCTAAGGGTGGGCGCGAGTATCAAAGAAACATCAGCCGGATCCCGGATCATAGTTAAGCATAGAAAGAAAAGAAGTACAGCCAGAGCTGTCGAAGAATATATTATTATCATCCTGCCCCTTACGTTCGGAACTGTCCTGCAAAAGTAGGATGGAACCTGAAATCTAGTAGAGCGGCTCGAAGTCTTGCGGGTTGTGGGTCCTTAGATGGGTCATTCCGACATGACGGTACCTGCGAATGGAAGGACTCGGAATAAGGAATTCGCCGTGACCGCCAGGGTGAGGAACGGTCATCTTCCATGGACCCCGGGCTGAACGCGAAACTCGGGGATAGAAGAGGAGGCAGAAGTTCGTGCTTAAGGTGGGCGCGAGAGGGGTCGTGATAGCTTCGTCACACTCACGTGATACAGTCACGTATTTGTTTGGTCTTTCGTGACTGAATTTAAATGGGTCTGCCGGTTGCCGCTCGGCAATATTTGCTTCCTAACCATCTACCTAGACGCGACTATATCTTTCCAACTCGATTCCACACGATGTTAATCAAAGTCAAGGTTCAGTATATCGCGTCAGAAGTCCACCTTTCCCCCACTGATTTCCTCATCGTAGACCTTGACAGGAAAGGAGGTACCAGTAAATCTTGCGCCACTTCTGACCAATGTTCTTATTCTTGGACATTCAGATCGAGCTAGATATTGATCTTGATGATAAGGTGTGTTGATTATCTAGTTATTCATTTGTGCGGAAGGATTTACAAGAGTCTCGCTTCAAGATCACTCGAATCAAGGAGAAAGTCGAGGAGCAATCTGGTGTCCCTCCGCCGCAACAGCGATTGATTTTCAGTGGCCGTCAAATGTATGAAATTGGATTACTCTCATTAGATCTCATCGTTGATATGAATTCTGTAGGGCTGATGACAAGACCGCGAGGGAATTCAATATTGCACCGGGATCAGTGCTGCATCTGGTCCTTGCCCTCCGTGGTGGGCGGTAATTTCAAAGTCGGGACATAGTTGTATGCTTAATTGGTCGTCGTCGCAATGTATCTCATGTCGGTGCTCTCACGCGGTCACAGTTATTTGCAGTGTTTATAGAATCAAGTCTTTTAATCGATTCCTTTTTGATCGTCATGCGTTCTACAGGCCTCCCCTTTTGCTGAATGTTGGCCGTCTCCACTCTTCCCTCCGACGTACTCGCGTTGAGGATCAGTTGAGGAGCTGCTGAAGGATTCCCGTGTCCTTCTTTACATCCGCTTCTATCTGCCTGATGCTACTCATCGATTCACGGGGGGCTATTGAAGTGTATGCGATGTGAGCCTCACTGTAGACCGGCAGAAGGGCATCACAATACATTGACAAGTGTTGGCGTGATCAGGTACATCGCATTCCTTGGATTCGAAGATTTGCCGAATACATAAATCATTTCAATTTTGTCTGCGAGGTTCGGGTTTGGAAAAAATCTAGTTCTTCAAAAGGAGCCAAGGCTGCATTGAATCCATGGTTGCAAAGCGCCTAAAATGTGAATCCGTATTTAACGCGGGGGTGTTAGTGGGAACTAGGAGTGGTTGACTACATATGTCGGTGGCACGATGTTCCATGGAGAAGAAATTTACGTAATGGGCCCACACCCATTGACGTGCCCCTGCTGCCGCGGGTCCATTCACTTTTCCTTCCTACTCTCATTGTCCTCGGAGTCGCCGCTGCACTTTCCAGTCATACCTTGCTCTATAGACCGGTTGCATTACTACCGTCATTTACCCGAGCTACTGATTGCGTATCTGCCGGGACCCAGGTTGTGGAAACTTTCCTAAACTTCTCACTCATCTGCACTACCCCATCCTAGAGCGGAAGCTCTTACATACACGCACCACCCACCCCTTGGGTTCAAATAAGCTTAATGCCCGAATACGTCTATGCTCTACATGACTTCATTCCGGAGAACGAGGACGAGGTACCCTTCCGAGCGGGAGAACGGATTGAGGTCATAGAAAAGGATGATGCATACGGCGATGGATGGTGGACGGTGAGTGATCGTTATGTTATATTTCATACGCCGTTTCAGAGGTCTGAGACACCTGCCCTGCGCAGAGCATGTATATCAGACCGGCGTTGCGCCATTCTCCCTCCGTCTTCCCATGGCTCAGACCACATACTCACTTCTTGTTACAAAGGGTCTAAATGTATCCGGCAAGAAAGGCCTGTTCCCTCAGAGCTATACCACGCCTACGGAGCCTGCCGTTGCCGCCGTCGGTATCGCCTCATCCTCTGCACTTTCACCGGACCCAGATACCACCTTGAAAACGCCCCTGCAGCCTCTACATGAAGAGCCGGAGATAGAATCACCTCAGCCGCCTCCTACCATATTTCTCAATGGCCTTGAAACTGACGCAAGTAATGGCGACGGCGAAGTCATGAAGGCGACCATGACAGACGTGCAGAAGGCCATAGAGCAGCTTGGAAGGGGAAACGGGGTAGCAGACGACGCAGACGGTGCTCGGAGCTTCAGTTTCGCTAGCTCTCGTGGAGGTCGGGACACTGAGGAAGATACAGACTTCGATATAAGCGACGCCGACGCTGCGGGCGATGAGGGAGAGGGCTGGCACAAAGGTGCTAGACGGAAGTTGGCGGAAAAAGCGAGGCAAGCGGTGGAGGATGCTGAGCGGTTAGAATTGATCGGTATGAGCCGCTCGAGCAGTAACCGGACTTACGCCCCTCCCATCCCGGTCGAGCTTAGCGACGAGAGTGAAGACGAGGAGGGTGATCAACAGTATACGCAGGCTTCTGGTTTTCAGGGTCAAAGGAGGCACTCGCACATAACGGAAGAAGATGAAGATATAGAGTCTGTCCCGGGACACACTCTCCAACCTAGCGACGACAATACCCTAGGCGACCGAGCGTCTCGTTCTCCCCGCAGCTCGACGCAGCTTCTCCCCATCAGAACGTGATGAAGTGGATACAGAACCAGCTACAGCTACACGTATCAACTTTGCGGCGCAGCCAGAGCGAGCCACAACTCCTCTCAGTGAAAACCAACCCACTTCCCCCAAGTCTGTTACCCTAGCCCAGGCAGCGGCCATTCCCATGCCTCAGTCTCCTCCCGAAACAAATGGTCACAACACGCCAGTGATTGACGTCGTGGTTGCATTCCCATCGCAGGTTGCAGCTGCGATCCCGCCAGCGACTCAGTCCAAACATAACAGTGTAGCGTCTTCGCCTGCTTCTCCATCTCACAGCGCACCAGGAAATGATTCTTCGCTATCGGCGACGGTGTCGACAATACCAACTCCAGTAGACAAAAAGGAGAAGACTCATCCATCCGAATGGTCTCTAGATGATGTTATCGACTGGTTGAAGAACAAAGGCTTTGACCAGGATGTCTGTGAAAAATTCACTGGTGCGTCTATTCTGATGCTCATTTCTCAAGCCAGCTTACACAGTTTACAGAACAAGAAATCACTGGCGATGTTCTACTCGAGCTAGATGTCAATCTCCTTAAAACAGAGATTGGTATCATGGCGTTCGGCAAACGCGTGAGAATTGCGAATGCTATCACTGACCTTCGTCGACCGCCATCCATCATATATTCCGACCACCCGGATCAGCCTTCGCCTCCCTCCCCGATGATCGTTTCACCTCACCTCTTCACAAACTCCCCCGCGACATATGCCGAAGGACCGAATCACTCTCATTCGCGAAACCAGTCCCAGTCCCAATCTCACCATTCTTACCCCGGCTCTACTAGGTACTCGCACAGTGTGCAGAGTTCGGTAAATGGGTTCGCGGCCCTCATCAGCCCAGAGAGTGCGCCACACACCGCGGATACACCGGTTTCACCTCGATCCACCCTTGATCCCGAGCCAGAGTCTGCAGGGCTCGCTATGTCCGCTACCAATGGGAAAGCCCCCGTGAGTCAATTGGATATCTCTTTTACCAGTTTGCTAAGCACCTATCTGTTTCATAGAAATCAAGACCATCTCAATTATCATTGTCGCCTAGCGATGGTGCATTGAATGCTTCTATCAAAGCTGTTGGGGATATCCCTGAGGAGGTGGAAGAAGATCGGGAAGAGCGTGCTGCGCTAAGTGAGGTGGGTCATATTTTTCACACCACTTGGTTCATGCTGACCGTATCATGATATAGGGTGAGGGTCTTCCTTCTCGTTCTGTGCGAAGGAGATTGTTCGGTCGTTCTCATGACTCAGAAAATTCAGGCAAAGATTCTGGTTCCCGGGCGTCGAAGGATGGAATCTCACCGTCCTCTTCTATTCTACCTATCCTTGCGGATAAGGACAAGGACAGAGCTAAAGACAAAACCAAAGATAAATATAAAGACAAAGATATTGGGCAGTCATGGACGAAAGCAGCGGAGTGTTGACGTTGGCAAGTCTGGCGAAAGGCTCAGTTTGTTTGCCGGTTCATTTGGTAGTACTCTTGGCAAGAGCCGAAAACCTCCTCCGAAGTATTCGTATGTTTGTCTCTCCTTCTCTCTATTACGACAGTTGAGCCCGTTCCCTAACAGAGGTGACGATGTCTCCGAGAAAGGATCCTCCTTCCATCTTCCAAGACTATACAGTACAAGCGGTCGGAAAACTTCCTCTTCTGGACGACCGTCGACTCCTGGAGCTCCCAAGCGCAGTTCAAAAGATGACAAAGAAAGTTTCAGGGACGGGACAACCGACAAGGAGCGCAAAGATTCGAAAGAGGGCAAGGAAGGACGTACAGAACATGCGACTCTTCGTAAACGAACGGCATCTTACCCTGGATCACATCCCGCATCTCCCGAACTGCCAAAAAGTGAAGGCACTGTCGGTCAACTCAAACCTGGGCAGAGCATCTTGGAACAAATTGGCGAGCCTGATCATACTGGGTGGATGCGGAAGAGGGGAGATCGTTATAACAGCTGGAAGCTTCGTTACTTCGTCCTCAAAGGTCCTCATCTCTACTGCTTGAGAAGTGACAGTCTTTCGGTGGGTCCTTTCTTTTGCTCACGTAGATTCTGCTCACGATACGTCGTATAGGAAACCAAGATCAAAGGATATATCAATATCATTGGCTACCGAGTTACTGTTGATGAGAACGTGAATCCTGGCAAATATGGGTTCCGTATCGAGCACGAACACGACAAGATGCACTTCTTCAGCTCTGATGAAAAGGTCATCATCAGGGACTGGATGAAGGCCATCATGAAGGCTACCATTGCACGAGACTATACTCGTAAGAAAGTTTCCAAACTCCTACGCCAGTCTGTTACTGACATAATTGTCTCAGAACCTGTCATTTCTTCGTGTAATATCCCTACAATCCCTTTGATGGTTGCCCAAGCCATGAATCCGGCTCCACGACCGCCTTCGCCTACTGCTCGGGACGCTACTCAGAAAGCTCTTCGGCGAGATAACCCCAATCAGCTGTCGAGCCGTGATGCTCGCGTCTTGATGGGTCTGCCAAGCGACAGCGCGAAGGAAGAGCGGTCACGGCTGGAATCGTTCTTCAGCGACCAGTCTATCGACCTCAGCGTCGACACGATAGACACCGCAACTAAAACTGCACCTCCAAGGCCTTCACGGCGGCAGAACTCCACGCTTTCCGTGGTATGACTCGTTCACAGTATCGTGCGAAGATGTTCTGATGAGAACTTTAGATGACGCCTATGGACAGCGACCTCATTGAATGGGCCAACGCCCATCTTCCCTCGACATTACAAATCAAAGATACGACAGAGTCCATCTACGGTGGCCTTCACCTATTCCGTATTGCAGAGTCTATAAAGGGCCGCCCGGTGTCGCCTCCTGTGCCAGATTCAGCCTTCCCTGTGGACTCGAATGACGAGAAGCTCGATGGGACTTTCCGTCTTTTTGATTTCCTGTTGGATCATGACGTGAAGATGGGGAGCGTCAGCATAAATGATGTTCGACAGGGCAAGCCGGAGAAGATCGTACAACTTTTGAGGGCTTTGAAGGCATGGGAGGATAAGCGTAAGGCCCTGGCACAAAGCATCAGAGGGTCTGTATCTAGCGGGTCTGTTTCGGCAACGGGCTTCATGGCCACTTCACCATGGACGGCAATATGATCGAGCTTTGGATCCCACGAGGAAACAGCACAATCTTTGGTTTCTGTCTCGCCCTTTCATTGTGTCCTATATATTATCTCGGACATTTTTGTACATACGCACAACCACTCACTTTCTTTTGTAACCATTTTCGCCTTATATCATTGCTTTACTTATCTTGTTGTAGGAATCATATATAATTAGTGCGTCGTTTAAGGTCAATCATGATGAGACGGACATGAGAAGCAACGTGTTTACTCTTCATCGTCCCCCCCATGATCGTGATGAGATCACCTTCGCATGGTACCCGGCTAGTCGGCCCGGAGAAGGGCTCGAAATGCAACAGGCGTTTTCTTGGCAACGTCTACGTATTCTTGGACTCGGAATCCACATTCTTGTCATCGTGTTAGTCTTGGGCGCCATTAAATCCACTTCCCATTCTCGTTCTTTGCACTCACCTGCAGTGGAATTCGGCAGCGTTCACTGATTATCTGCCTTATCTAGTCGCTCAATTGCCACCACTGTGATAACTCCAGCGGCGTCACGAGGAACCGGTGCTTCTTTAAAGGCGTTTTCAGCATGCTATCTATGATTCTCCTCGCTTCTTCCTCTCGTAGATTCCTCGCACCACGAGCGAAATGCCCCAGTTGCCTTGCAACGAACGAGATTTCGTATGATATCGATACCAAGGTTCCTGCCCAGGATCTTGCCGGAATAGACGCTCCCGATATTGAGGAAGAAGCTGTTGGCAAACATGCGAGCAAGAGCATGCAATACATGTCCTCGATCAACAACAATGAACCTATTGTAACACGACGCGAACTATGGAGTTATTACCGTGTGTTCCCATCCCGTTGCTCTCTTTATCCATTTTGATTGACTTCCTGCAGTGTACTATAATGGCGATAACGTACGTTTCGATTGCTTGAATTTCATTAATCTGAGGATTCGCTGGTGTAGGGTGTCGGCCCCAACGGGTACTCTATGACGCTATTTCAGTCTCTGGCGAATGCTGCTGGTTATGATCCAGTCAAGGGACCTGGTTCTTCGTGTGATGCTCCTGATGCTTCGGGTCAATGTGTCGTACCTTGGGGTGGAGGAACCTAAGGCAGTGTCAAGCGTGGTTCTAGTGGCGAACGGTGTCAGCTTCGCCGTGAGTGTTTTTTATTTCCAGCGAGATCTTGTTTCATGTTCGCCCAGGTAATGACCATGATATTCACAACAATCGGCTCAGCCGCCGATTACGGAACCTTTGGTCGCTGGCTCTTGCTTGTAATTACTTGCATTTGTTGGGCTGCACAATTCGCAAGCATGAGTCTTACAGGTGAGCTCTCCTCGAGGTACAGAATTCCCGTGCACCTTCTGAATTGATCCGTAATAGATCCATCGCGATGGGGAGCAGCCATGGCCCTGTACATGATCGGATTTATTTCTTATGGTGCAACCCTTGTTTTCTACGCGGCGGCGTTCCCCCGTCTTGCACGCAACACGGCCCATGCTCGTGAGTTACGCGACAAGCTAGATGCTGGCACCATCGCTTTGGAAGAGTACGAAAGGGAAGAAAGCATGGAGAAGAACCGCATCAGTAACATCAGCACGGTCAGAGCGAGCCGTCCTGCCCTGACTTGACACTGAAACAATGCTTCCCAGACTCATAGCAACATCGGATATGTCATTATACTGTGTTTGAACCTTTCCGTATTGATTCCTCTCAACAACAATCCCAAAGTTGATAACTATGCCCTGGTCCTGTACGTGCACCTTTCTTCTCGTGTTGGTGTGGGCTCGCTCATTCGGATCAAAGAACAAATGGGTACTGGGTCCTCATTGGTGTCTGGTGGTGTGCGTATATCACACAAGTACCGAATTCTATCAGCCTTGTGACCGTAAACAGTTATATTCCAGCAACCTCGTCCAGGACCACCTGTTCCTAAAGGAGAGTACCGCTTTACGATTGGCTGGAAACAGGTTTGTCCACCTTGGATATCCTGCTCATCATGATTTACTATTGATTCTCTGTAGATATGGCAGGCCCTGAAGCAATATAGACGGCTGCCCTACACGTTCATATACCTCTTCGCTTTCTTCCTATTGGCTGATGTATGTACCACCTTGTGCTATCGCTATATTTATCTGACACTTCCCCGCATCGTCTAGGGTCTTAATACAACTGGGACCTTGGTTTCGATCTGTCAAAATGAGAAGTTCTCCTTTAGCTTCCTACAGAATACATACCTTGGACTATCGCAGGCGATTACCTCGACAGCCAGCACTTTGGGCTTCTGGTATATTCAGAGATACTGGAAGATCAGCACTAAGAAAATGGTACGTCGGAGTTCTTCTTTATGCGGTACATTTAGTGATGATGTCGGGTATCAGTTCGTTGTTACTAATGTGGTTACCGTCCTCATACCGCTGTGGGGGATGATAGGCATTTGGACTGAGACTATAGGGTGAATTCCTAGTCAAGTTTTCTAGTTGCTGACGAGCCAATTTGAGTACTCAGATTCCATAACGCCTGGGAGTTCTGGTGTGACCATTGATTTGCACAGCCAATTCATCGCATGCTGATCTCATTCAGGTTCTATAACATTGTCTTCGGCCTATTTCAAGCACCGTACTATGCTTTCTCGCAGACGATGATGGCCGAGTTAACTCCACCCGGATTCGATAACATGGTGCGTGTCTTTTCCCGGTCCCGGTGATGATCGCTGACTATGCTTTGATTGTCCACGCAGTTCTTTGGCCTGTTCGGTCTATCCAATCGGGCGTCATCTATGATCGGACCCAACGTCATTCAAGCGATTATCGATAATACTGGAAACAACTGGATGGGGTTCCCATTCTTGTTCGCTTTGTGCTTCTGCGCTTCCTTGGTAATATGGTTCGGGGTGGACGTTACGAAGGGAAGACGAGATGCAGTTGCTTGGGCGGAGGGAGCCGGACGATTTAAGGTCGATGAGGACTAGCAATGACATTGCTTTTACGGCAGTCAATAAATTACGTGTGTCATGATTACATGGAAACTAAATATGCATAAATCTATAAGTACAAATGATGGTCGTTGGCAATAGAGTATTCTCGGTCCAGAGTAAGTATAGGAAAACTGCTTATAGTTTTCCTTTACTAGCATTTGGTGGCTTTGAATTCAATGCCATAGTGGTGTGGACCGCCGAAACGTACACGGCGCCGGTAAGTCTGTCCTGGATCTGTGTGACATTGAATTGATGTATGGTCGTGAAATTAGCAGAAGATCTTACTTCGGAACGAGACGAGCGTAGGCGGCCATCCATCGTTATAGTATTTGATACAATACGCAATTGTGTTCCTCTGAATGATGTATCGAATCACGATATCCGGATTGCAGTTAATCAGGAAGGTACGCACTGCTTTGCTGGACGATGCCAGATCAAGTTCATTGATTGTGATACGCCAGTTCCATCTGTACCAGTGGCGACTCCCAGGGCGACAAGGGCAGAGACCGAGCATCTGATATTTGGATATCAGGTCATACAAATCACCCCAGCAGCATTGCTACGACTCACGGGTCAATCAAGTACGCGGCACATCCACCGTGTAATGTTCCATAGACATTGCACATGTCTTGGAAACCATCAGATAGATGCCCTCCGGCAGGCAGTAAACAAGCACATACCTCTCGTAACTTCAATTTCGCATACCTGTTTCAGCTTCTTTTCGCCCGGTGGAGTCTGTGAGTCCGTACACATTGACCATTGCTAGTCTGAGGTCACGGCCAATAGCTGCGCCGAAGGATGTCGCAGGCTGGCCTATAAAGTGCGCAAAAATCTCGGCGCAACGCTGCTTCTGCGCGAGGGGGATATTGCCTTCGATGGAGGAGTAGTCATTGGAAGGGAGGAGGACGCTCGAGGAAGTCAAGCAGCATTGAGACGGGGAGAGTTGAGGGAGGATTATTGCGTAAAAAGTTGGGTGGAATAAGTGAAGAGGTTAGGTCCTTTTGGGCCCTTTATAGTCTGGATAGCCTAGGGTCTGACCGGCTAACTCGCGCCAAGGTCCCTGTGCTGATAAAGCTTGTTATAAGCGATTGAATAAGTGATATCACCAGTATCCGATCAATTAGGTGTCGTCAAGTCTTAATGAATCCACACCAATACCACATAGCGCGCAAAGAACGGAATGGGGTTATTAGGCGAATGTTCCGCCGGATGATCTCCACAAGCGCCACAAGCACGCACTGAGATTGTAAGATTGGTCGCAGCTCGCTATCCGGATGGAGACTAGTAGTAGTAGACAGACGCATATGTTTTCTCTCTGGTCGGGGATTCCCGTAGCTAGCATACGTCGGGCCTGTTCGCGTACCTATACGCATGGGTCAAAGGAATGGTAAAAATGAGGTCCTTCGCAGGCATAACTTACTCTGAAGGACCTTGACACTGGCAGACGTCGAATGAAGTGGAAAAAGGAAGGCGCTGAAGATCACGATATAAACGACCCGGTCCGTTGCATGTTTGTATTAAAAAACTCGGACTGTGGAAAGAGACCATAGTTCCGCGATAGAATGGTACGGCAGGTGGGGCGAGTGTAAAGTGACAGGCCGGGTGCGGAATGATGACGGTATAATAGGTCCAAGTTTAGCGGTACATATTGTACAGACGCTGATCAAGAAAGTATTGGACACAAGGAGGAAAGCCAAAGGAAACGAAATCAACTTCTTACCTAATACTCAGTGATCGCATTCCGGGAACTTGTCGTTCCATGTTCTCCACAGCCTCTACTCGACCATCAACGCCTGTTCCGGCTCGGTGATCTTTACGAATGGTCAGAGCGTTCAACAGGATGCACGAAAGGAAGATCAATTCAGTACGAAATGGATGTATAAACGCGTGATGATACTGTGAAGCGCGCCTGGGCGCGGTTGGGACATTTTCAGTGATATCGCTCGACGCTGACAGCTGTCTTAATACATGGTGGACAATTCCATAGCACCAGGCGTCATCCAGAATCACTTATCGAGTATACGCCCGTTCAGAACGGATCGGTCTAAGACTCAACAAGAAACGGGAGCGGCGAGCCGGAAAGGTGGTGGATTCAAGTTGGATAACGTTATCGCCCGGTTGAGCGCGATTTTACTATATATTGATGCGGGAGGGATACGATCTGGATGAATGCATCATGATATACTGTCTCGATGTATGCCAGGGACGCTCCCGTTGACAGCTGCTTGAATGCATCGCGGTTGCTGTTATTATCTTACCCTTTGTCTGCATTTATTCGCAGGGATGCCTGAATTGAATTACTGAACGTTGTCGGTGAAAATCTGAGTCATGAGAAGTGGTTGCAAGGGTCAGAGACGGGCCGTCAAAAACGGTGAATGCTACAGGAAAGTCTTAATGGGAAACACCATTTGTTGGATCGTTCAAGGAGCGTCTCGTGGATGAGTCGCTCCGTGTCAAAATCCGGCACTAATTATTTGAGCCGGCGATCGGTTACTTTGAGGTCGGACTGACACTGATAGATTGCCCAGGTCTGTTCGACCTTGCTTCAAACTACACCTACTTTTCTAGGCCCAGGAGATGATCGAGTCGATGAACGCATTGTGAATTACGGAATTATAGCAGACATCGATAACTGATAGCATAACAAACCGGATTGTACGATAATTATTAGTTCGACTTGGCGAAGGAGGGTTATAATTTAGCCAGCGAAGGACGCGTATTGTTGACAGTCGTATGGATGGCAGAAACATACAATTTGTCCCGCTCCTTATCCCAAAGCTGCGAACAAAGTTAGCACTGGATAGTACTACATCACTGTCACAAGGCAAACCTCGCAGCGAGCGGTCCGAATGCGACCATGAATGAATACGGATGTTGAGATCCACCCTGAGCGTTGTTCCCCTAGATGAAAGGATCAGTGTCAAAAATCACGAGGGACGAGGGACGGGAGATGACGAGTGTCCGAGCTCAAAAGACGAGGCTTCAAAAGGTTAGGTGGTTTTTAACAGCTTCCCCGGCCCAAGGGAAAACATTTAATTGCGGACCGGAAAAGCACCGTTGAGAGAGATGGATAGATCGCGAGGTTCTCTTGCTCCTGCAAAGAAACCAGTCCTAGGTCGGAGAAAATGATACGCACATTTTAGCCGGCTGGTGCCAGATAACGTTGAGAGATTGCGAGACACCCGTCCCATCAGCTCCGATAGCAGCGCCTAGAACTACTAGACTGGACACAGAGCACCTAGGAAAGGTCGATGAGAAGATAATTTGATGCAGGGGCTGGCACATCTATACGGCAAAAGCTTGACCTGAACAGGGCCCAGTATTATTCAATTATCTCTGATCTGGCTTCCTTCATACCGACCGCGATAATTCAATAAAAAGAAGACCGGTCTATATCGCATTTTCGTTCGGTGAAATACCCGAGCTCCTGCAGTATTGGCAGACGTGCAAAAGAAGGCGCTAACAAGTCCTGCCGTTCCCGTCGTCTTTAAGCCGCACTGAAAAATGATGGCGAAAAAAGGGTCCTCATGTTACAGAGCAACGCGTTTTTTCGTGGCATTTTTCGGATCAGGCCTCAAAAAGAGCAGGAAAAGCATACCCGTTAAGGTGTTCTTTGTATACGATATGGATGTACCAGCCCAGACATAAGGGTACGAGTGGACGTACGGGTCGACGATATATGCGGCGCATGCCCCGTGCAAGGTCCCAAAGACATTGCACATGTCTAAAAGAAAAGAAATAGATATCAGTATGAGAATACCCGGTCCGTTGAGCCTCAGAGTCACAGGGATGACTCGCCTTTTTCGACATCGATCTCAAAGATCGTCTGTCCTTGAGCAGCAGTACCGCTAGCATCCCGGCCCCAAATATTCATTTCAACCAAGCGCAAACGTCTACCGACTTCAGCGCCATAGGATTCTTCCCGGCTGTTCACAAAATAGGAGAAGATATTGGCGCCAAGTTGTTTTTCCTCGTCTGAAATATTGCCCTTAATTGTGGAGACATCGATATGAGGAGCCGCCGGGAGAGAATGGAGGAATGACCGCGGGATGCTGGACATTATGAAGGACACGGTGATGGTTGGAGAACAGGTCCGTACATCTTTGATTTTACAAAGAAAAATACTAGAAATGACAATTGACGCGCCAATAAGTTTTTTGGACGTCGAGGAAGGGAAGAAGCCTAATCCGGCATCTCCGGCATTTGCCACTGTCATGTCACCCTTACCTCTTCGCTCATTATCTGTCTACAACCGCCTTCTAATTGCACCGGTAGGTTCTGCTTACCTGTATATAACTGAGGTCAAGGCTCTTATGTAGATCGCAAGACTAGAGAGGAGTGTATCGAGTGATTCGCAGTAGCATGGACCAAGACTCTGACCGGCTGCTTATTTCGAACCCCAGGACTTAAATGACAGCAAGTATTTCAGAAGTGTGTCCATCAACGGCATATACGAACGTGCATATCATCAAGAGATGATCTTCACCATTCAGAGCAAGGAGAATGTGACGCTTTGAAGTCGATTGGCATGTGGGTAGTGGCAAAAGATGAACGTGAGTACCACTTTTAGTATAGTCTGGTGATAGTAAACTGAGTCGTGGCTCACAATAGCCTCCGGAAGAACATCGCCGCAGTACGTCCTCCCATGAGTGAGGGTAGTCACGAAAATATCGCACCCGAACGACGTATGTCAAGAGCAAAGAAACCTTACTTTGAGGATCCAGATGGTCGGATCATTGACCGACGATTTTGATATTCATAACCGTGCCATATGCTTACGGTCGTACACGACATTTTCATAACTTTGGGTGCCGATGTCCTTGCCTTCATCGTGATGCAAGTTCAGGTGACTTTCTCTTCTCTTCACTACAATTGATAATCGTCACTAACAACGAGTCTGACTCTTCACAGGCATGTGTCGTGACTTTGTCCTCCAGCATGAGGTGTGTCTCGGGAACGAACTTAAATACCAACATGAAGCACATCTAGGCTAGCCTCTTCCTTGTTCCTCCCATCATGTCTCATCCTCCGACATGGCCTAACGCATTCTTCTATCCGATAGGCAATACTCCTCCTGTTTGTCTTACCCAGGATCTCCCCCCCAACATTCCTGCGGATGTTCTCCTTCTGGGATGTGGAGATCCTCGCAGTATCTTGTACACATGCTTTGCTGACCTTGGAGCCCGTAAGCGTCTAGCCATTTCTCGTATCAAAGTAATGAATGAATGACTTATTCAATATAGCTCGTCGCAAAATCGATGCAACTTGTTGCGATATCGAGCCGGCCCGTACTTGGTAAGCATGAAGTGTGATGTATCCAAATAACCCAACTTGAAATTGATTTTTGTGTTTAGCTCGAAACGTTTTACTCTTAACGTTGCTTGCCGACGATGAAGCCGGAAGATTTACCAGTAACATATGGGAAATTTTCTATCACTTTTACCTAGACAAAGCTTCTCTCGACCTCTTATCGGATCAGTGTCAAAAACTTTCCGACCTGGCCAAGTCATCGGAAGTATGGAACCAGTCCAAGTATGGCGCTTTCTTGAGGTTCTGTACCCATGCTACACTCTTGGAACTACGAGGTTACTGGGAACGCTATCTTCGCACAGATGTGTCTGGACAAGGCAAACGGCGTCTCCAGACTCAGTTCCAGGGTGGCATGAATAAGGCAGCCGCTAAAGCGTCTGAGGGCAGCATGGTGTACAACGCGTGTCGGTCAGCGGTGCCGCTGTGGCAGGAGATTGGGAAGGTTGCTTCGGACCACTTCAAGTCCTACTGGAAGTCCGGAGTCACCTGTACTCTGCCGGTTGCCAGTCCTCCGCCATCGACGTATGTCAATCCTACTTTCGTCCATTCATCGAAAGGGCATATCTTCAATGTGCACTATGGCACCGATCCAATAGTATCGTTTCATCTCGCTGCAACGACACCTGGAGTTTCCGGTGATCATAATCGCACACTGACTGCGAGGACGGTGGTCGCTGGGGTGAAGTTACAGTTTGAGCAGTGGTCGAATGCCTTCAGGCGATCGCTTGCACAATCTTCCCTCACTGTGCGCTTTTTCACCGGGGACGCTGTTCATTTCTGCCATGCACTTCGCCGTTTTTCTCGCACAGGACATCGTGCTACCGAGATACATATATCTGCTTGGAGAGGGGAGAAGATAACGTTCGATGAAGCAGACTATGACATCACTGCTTCTACTGCTGCTCCGATTGCCTTCAATCTCATTGACACATCCAACTTGACCGACCATGTGGGGCTTTTAAATGTCCTTTCCGCAACCATACCGCTCTTGCGACACGATCAACTCTCGATGCTTCAAACCGAGTCTCTTACTCCATTGGATGAAGACCCTCAGAATGACTTTCAAGAATGCCTGTGCATGCCACCTTCTACATTCGCTTTGCTTACAGGTGTCATCCCCGTGGGCTACCTGTCCAGGTTCAGTTCCAGATTCACAATGCACGGTATAGCCAGCTCCTCTCTTATGACACCTTCATCTGCTTCACGCCAATGTCTGTCCTGGAGAAGAACAGACTTCGACGGTAGTAAGGGTCAAAAGCAGTGGCTTTCCATGGAGGCTCACACCCTCTCTGACTTGCTCTTCAAATTCTACTTGAAGCTCTTTGCTGTAGAAGCATCACGCGACCTCATGAAAAACATGACGCCGGCAAATATGAGGCGGGCCAGCGCAGTCCACTACGTTCGACGTAACTATGTTTGGCTTCTGGCTCTCATCCAAGACCGAGTCCAAACAGATTGGCCCCGGGCAATGGAGATACTGATGGATAGGATCGAGGATGACAAGCAATTGACCATGGGAATGAATTACTTCCAAGACCTCTGCTGCGAGATGCACCAGCAAAAACTATTTACAGTAGAGTATCTTCGATACTCCGATCGCTACACCTCTTATAAAGGGGTATTCCGCCGGTGGCAGACCATTCCTGCCGTAGTTTGCTTAGTAGTCGCAATTCCCACGAATGCGCTGAAGCCGTTGAAAGATCGCGGTGAGAGCATTGGTACACCTTTATTCCAGTGTGATATCGCCACTGGGAATATGCATAACGCATTATGCACTCCGCAATTTACCTTTGGCAACGTAGACAGGACTCTTGAAGGCGTTACCATTCGCGAGGATCCCCTGGGTCAATTTGGGACTTCACCTTTGGTGATGTACACGTGGATCCCTGCGTGGTTACTTTGTGTCGATCCAGCAGCCACAGTCATCAAATTCTGCATTCGTTCAACTTCGGGAACGGCAATGCTGCTCCGCTGGATTCCATCACTCGGAATGGACATGGCGTTATACAGAGCGCCATTACTAGACGAGAAACATGTCTTCGTCGTTCGTAATTGGCCTCGACTTACGGGCGCGAGCTTAAGCCCAGTTACCGGTCTAGGATCGAATGAATGCGATTCTATCCCAGCCATGAACATCGTATTCAGCATACGAGGCGGCATTCCTTACCTGACAGCGAAGGTTAATATCAACGTCGGCGGATCTCATGTACGTGCATCAGCCGTGACGATGACACAAAGGTCGCCGTGCGCGGTGGAGACAAACACCGCAAACGGTGAGCGACGTAGGATATCGTTCCCTTTTCCAGTCGACGTCACCCGCGCGAGTTTGCGCCAGACATCCTCAATGGTGGAGGTTGGTTTTCTAGTCATTTGACGAGCACCTTGATTGACGGACGGGGTAGGTACAAGTTCCGATATCGGACCCGAGTGTTTTGGACAACTTTTCTTTCGATCGTTTCCCGATGATTTTGCTCCGTTCGACGCCGTGGCTCTGGAACATACCCTATATTAATCTTGATTCTATGCCCATTATTAGCGTCGCAAACTCTGATTCTCTCAATTGGCTCGATTCACATCTTGCATTTATGCTTGCCGATCGAGAAAGACGAGCAGTTCCTCACACCGATGTGCTATATTGTGTCAAAAAATCACTGATGCAAATCTTCCTCACGTTTGCTGGCGTCTATAAGCCAAAGGCAAAGATATTTACCCTTCGATCTTCTGAAGGGAGTATACACACCATCCTCTTCGTTCGACAGCTTCGCCTCGATCTTAATATGCAAACGGTAGTGGCTGATTGTTTTCTCCTCCCAGTACCGTCGGGCACTGAATGTCCTTCGGCCCCGGTTACGATCAAGCGTATTCTCAAGAACACCGCGGCGGTGGACATTAACACGGTTCCCTCTGAGCAGAGGGCTTGGATGCAACTTTTCTCAACAATTACCGAACGATGCCGCAAGTGGGAGCATACACCAAACTGTGAGTACGACTCATGGTCGCTCGACGCCACTCTTCCTTCAGCATTCTGCTCGTGTGGGCGAGGAAAGGATGACGCCAGTTCCTTCTTCAAGGAAATGGAGTTAGATGAGGTTTCCTGCTTCGTGACCCGCGCAGCATTGGGCCCTTTATTCGCTGTCCCTTATCTGGAAGCTGTTGGGGTCGCTCCTATGGATACAACTCAAAACAGTGGCCCGGTTGACAACGGTACTTCTTTGAAATGTGCTTTTTGTGGTGCACCGTCGGGGCATCTCCGAGTCTGTAGCGTCTGCAAACAGCAGCACTATTGCTCTCGGGCTTGCCAGAAGTCGGATTGGAAGCGGCACAAGCGGGACTGCAGAGCAACGTGAACTAAATGTTACAGTACAGTTTCACCCATCTTCATGAACTTATCTAGCGACGATTGCGAATGCAACTCAACATATTTGTGCACATATCACCTTGTAAACTGGACAATGAGGGCTAGCAAATGTATCATTGACCGGAATAATCAGTCTCTCAATTTTTACCCTACATCGGCTCTAATCATTCCCAGTCATGCGCTAGTGCATGCTTCGAAAGCACAAGACTTTTTGATCGGCATCTCTGCATCCCATCTGATTGTGACATAAAGACGTGCACTTTTCCTAACGTCTACTATCTACTCGTGTCATGGCTCAAGCAGTTCTGTGGCCCAAGAAAACATTCTTCTACCCAATCGGAAACACTTCTCCGATTTCATTGACACAAGACCTTCCTCCCGATATTCCCGCTGACATTCTCCTCCTCGGGTGCGGAGATCCTCGTAATATCCTGTACACTCTACACTCTGATCTTCGTTGCGGTACTTGTGAGCAGCAGTCATCCACTCTCGGGCTGCTATCTGATGAATGATCTTGGTATAGCTCATCGTAGGTTCGATATAACGTGCTGCGACATAGAACCTGCCATTCTAGGTACGCTCTAGGGCAATTTGATGGGCTTATCGCACGTTTACTGAAGAAACAATAGCGCGAAATATTCTCCTTTTTACCTTGCTTGTCGATGCCAGGGTGGATAATGACGAGACCTGGAATATCTTCTATCATTTCTATCTCGACGACACCTCTATACAGACCCTCTGGGATCAATGCAGCACACTTGTCAAGGCGTCTCAGAGCCTTGAGTCTTGGCAAAACTCACCGTACTCGTCATTTATGAGGATGTGCACCGAGCACACACTCCAAGCTCTGCATGACCAATGGGTTTTATATCTCAATACGAAGTCGGTGTCTGAAGGAGAACGGGCACGATTGATGGAAAAATTCCGCTCTGAGGCTGAGGCAATAGCGCAGCGTGAGGATTTCATCAGTCCCTGTTGGTCTGCAGGTCCATTTTGGGCTAAATTCCAGGATATCGCCACGAGACACTTCAAATCATACTGGCATACCGGCATAATGACGTCCGAGACCCGCTCTCCTTCTTTACCACACCTGAACCCCACATTTGTATACTCGCTGATGGGTGATGTATTCAATGTCCATTATGGTACGGATCCTATCAGGACGTTCCACCTCGCCGCGTGTTATCCTTCTGTTAATTCGGGCAGTAGCGGAACAGGTCCGCCCACAATGGAATCAGTGATTCGAGCGGTAAAATCTCAGTTTTCTCAGTGGTCACAGGCCTTCCGGGATGCCGTTAGAGAAAGCGCTATCGTTCTCCGCCTCTTCAACGGCGACGCGCTCGCTTTCTGTAACGCTCTCCAGGAGCTGCGCCGATCTGGGATGACACTGACTTCCGTTGGAGTGTCATACTGGATCGGAACACGTATTCATTTCCACGATGAGTATTCCCCCTCATCGTCCCATCCGGCACCCTCTTGCTACAATGTTATCGACACTTCCAATTTGTCGGATCATTTAGGTGAAATGAATATTCTCGCTGGAACTGTACCGCTCCTGCGAGAAGATCACATTTCTGCACTCAGGATCCAAACACTCCTATCTACATCGCCAGGTCGAAGTAATCCTCAAACCTTTGTAGATCATTTCTGTGGCGACGTTTCTACCCTTTCCCTTCTCCTAGGAGTAGCTCCTGTTAGCTACATCACCCGTTATGCCACACGTTACATTCCACAAGACTCTGTAAACAGTATCGTCCCGGAATAGTTCTGCTGTAGCTCAAGGGGACTTGATCTGGAAAAGAACAGACTTGGATTTCTCCCCTTCAGACCGTCGGCGCCCTCGGACTTATTGTGGATCCTCGGGAATTATCCAAATATCTTTTCGGTGTATACTTGAAGATGTTCGTACATGAGATGTCCATGGAGGGCACTGGCCTTCCGTCTCTGAAGCACATGGAGATGACTTCTGGGTTCTTTTATGCTCGACCTAGCTTCGTGGCCGTTCTGAAGGTCGTGAAAAACAAAGTGGAGACAAACTGGAACGTGACAATGGAGCAGCTTTTTGATTTAATTGCGGTGGACAAGAAGCTGTTCACAGGTCTGAACTTTTATCAGGACCTTTGCTCTGAGCTGCATCATCAAGGGGTCTACACCGTAGAAACCCTATCATCCTATGTTTCAATTGAATCCAACCATGGCATATTTAGGCACTGGGTAGACTCCATTCCTCCCCTAGTCTGTTTGGCGTTGAAGATTCCCCGAGCAAACTTGAACAAAGTTCCAACTGATATAGGAACCCCAGTACTCCAACTCGAGCTGCGATCTCAAGCGGCTCATTTCCACAACAGCTTCTCTTTCATTCAGCTCATATTTGGGACACTTTCTATGGGACGGTGATCCCAAGGACCCGTCATTCATGATCACGCAAGACCCACTTGGGTGGTCTGGAGTGTCAGATCTAATTCTGACGCTCTGGATTCCCGCCTGGATTTTACGCGTGAGTCCAAAAACTACCGAGGTCATGTTTTCGTTTCGGTCTACACCTTCGAACAAATTCGTCACCAAACTCCAACGAAACTTGGGTCTCTTGCTGATAATCTTTAAAACGAAGCTGCTGGACGACAAACATGTGTTTGTCAGCCGAAGAAATCCTTCATTCTCTCGTACTTGCCCAACCTCGAGCACCCTAAGCTTGAAACAGGCAGAAGTTCGTAGCGCGACCTCCGCCGATGACCGGCCCTTTTTTGTTAAGGCATCTCTTAATCCCGACGATGTCGCTACGCTGTCTGTACGGACCGACGTGGTAGATACTAATGCCCGTGAAGCCTTGCTAAAAGGTTATGGCATAACTGCAACACAGAAAACCTCATGCCAGGTGGAATTTCAATTTAATGGGTTCTGTCATTCGGTCGCGTTTCCTTATCCCATCGATGGTGCTAAAATCAAGCTGCGCATCGCTCGAAAATCCCATTATATAGAGGTGAAGTCATCTGCTATCAACGAGTTCTTTCGTGCAAGCTCATGTTCATCTACTACTCGCAGGTCTGTGCTCCTATATCGAACCCAAAAGTCCTTGGTAGCCTCTCGTTCAATTATGTTCCTGTACCTATGCTCCAGGTACCATGGCTTTGGTCCAGTGCATTATCTCTCCTTATCACCCCTTCCTGTGATCAACGTCAATGGCAACCTCGAGTGGATCCGACAACATATATCACTGATCTTCTCCGAGCGTGAATGCCGTTTGCGAGATCTACCGGCTGCCCAGAGAAATGACACTCTCTTAGCAATCAAAGATACATTTTTCACCCTGATATTTGCCTTCGCCGGGATTGACATACCTCGGGAACATATCGTATGTCTCATGGACGAAGACACGGACATGCCTGGAATCGTGATCTTTCTCCGGCACCTTCGTCGTGATCTCGCTTCTCATACCGTGGTGATTGACTGTTTTGTGCTCCCATTTACAAAAAGCGTAGACTGGGCTTGGGAAGTGCTGGATAGGAAATCAATGCTGATCATCAAGACGCACAGCGCAGAGATCAGGGCCTGGAGGCAGATGCTCCCAGCAATCACTGAACGCTGTAGAACGTGGAGTCACACTAACAACTGCGAATACCTTACTCGCGGAAATCCTGCATCTTTGGAGATCTCAGAAACACCGCTATGTTCGTGCGGACTTGGCCATGGCGCTAGTTCTTATTTCAAGAATGCCGGACTCGACAAGAGGTTCTGCAACTATGTTACGGCGGCCGCAATTTCCCCATTCTTTGCTCTTTCTTTCCTAGAGTCCATAGGAT
The DNA here is from genome assembly GCA_030407055.1 of Armillaria mellea. NCBI lineage: Eukaryota > Fungi > Basidiomycota > Agaricomycetes > Agaricales > Physalacriaceae > Armillaria > Armillaria mellea. The sequence continues at coordinate 571,692 of JAUDZF010000005.1, forward strand.
CGGAGTCAAATCAGGTGTGGGGCCCAAGATTGTAACAAAACGGAGGGTCTGAAGCGCTGCGCCCGATGTAAGGCGATCAGCTATTGCTCTGCACTCTGTCAAAAGTTGGACTGGAAGAGGCATAAAGCGGTTTGCAAGAAGGAGTAAAATTGCACGATTTTACTAATTGTAAAGAAATACCACTGTAACATTTTCTTGGGGCTTTTGATAGTCTGACGTTCCTTGAATCAAATTATTTATTTTGAAGTTCGCCTATGGATCGTGGCTGTGTTGCTGATGTCACTTCCTTTCATACCACGCAATGTCGCGACAAAATCCAAGAAAATACAGTCGACGAACGACAGAGAAGTGAACGTATCGTCTGCATGTTCTCCTCATATCCCCCTGTCGATAGCTAAGGGTAAAGAGCAAGACAAACCGGATATCGATGAACCTGCAGTTCTGAACAAGTCCAGTTTTTCTGACAAAGAGTATGCGTCCCTCATTTCCTTAGCGCTCTCCGACTTTGCATTATTTTCTGATCCAGACCTTCGGCGTAAAATCGATGAAGGCGAAGATGGGTGTCAGTCTTTTTTATTTGTCTACGATAATTATCCACGGTATTGACGCGCGCATTTGCAGTCGTCTCGTTACTTCATGTTCTGAAGCACACTCTTCATGGAATCCTCATCTCCGAATCAGAGACAGCAGTTGCCAAAGCTCTGCGGTCTGAGGCTACTGACTGTATAGAAGTTCGGATGGTGTTTACTGGACCGTCGTGGTCAGCCCAAGCGTCGTCCAAAGACAAAGGGATGTTCGAGGTGCGGAGAAAGGATCCACAGAACACGTTTACAAGGGAGAATTGGAAGGAACGAACACTATACCTTGTACGTGTGCTTTTCCTGCTTTTGACGCGCTCAATAACTTTGTACCTCAGGAAAATATCCCGATTCAATATGCGTCACTCGCCGGGGTCTTCCGTTTAGTACAAGTGCTACTCACAAAAACTACGAACACTATAACGTCCTTCAATCGAATTCAATACATTTCCTTTCCCCAGCACCACCTCGACAAACCAGGAGACATCCCAAAATGTAAAGGCTTCGCTCTCGTGACACTCCTCGACGTTGAAGACGTGCAGCAGCTTTTGCGCGAGTGGCCATGGACCGTCGTCGTTTTGGCCACCGAAGTCAAACCGGCGATCTCAGAATTCCAAGAGGCTACCAAGTTCGGGCTTCGAGTACTGTCCAAAACACGATGGGACGAAATGAAGAATGAATACCTGGCGTATCGTGCACGGCTGGTGAAGGAGATAGTGTCCTATGAGGATAAGATGGCCGCACATGCCGCGACCAAGAGAAGGCGATCACCTTCACCTGCGATGTCATCGGTTCCTGACGCAGTCGAGACGACACTGACAACTTCATCGCTATTCCCACCAAACTGCCTTGTGTTCGTCCGAAATCTTCATTGTGAAACTAACAAGACGACATTACGAGCATTATTTTCCAAAGCTTTCACATCCCTCCCCGATGGTCTCGATTATGTCGATTTCACCAAGGGCATGGATTCCGTGAGTCAAGACTTTCGGTACTGGAGACTAACTAAAATCATTCAATCTAGTGCTACTTACGCGTTGCGACCCCGGAGCATGCGCTTGCCCTCACAGACTACTTTACTCAAGCCAAGATGACACAAACAAACGGGCTTGATAACGAAGGTAGTAGAGATGCTGAAGCTAAGGCAATTACAATGGAGACCGTGGGAGGGCGAAGAGAAGAAATTTATTGGGAGAAGGTGCCACCCAAGGTTCGACGTGAGGCTGTTGACAAGGCACTACATTTGCTGGAGCCAGAAACAACGCGGAAAGATGAAGGTGAAAAAAAGAGGGCTAGGCGGAGATGATGCGCGCCTAAATAGAGGCAGATTCTTGGTAACTATAGTGGCAACTGCCGGCCTGAATGGTAGTTGTCTGCTTTAACAACGAACGTGTCACTGACAACAACCTCATGGGAAGAGTGCGGAGACCGTGTGATGGCCATGAATATCAGTCTGACAACAACACCATTGCTCAGAGTCATGACGGGGCTTAGGTGGGCTTTGGCAATGGCAATGATAACCCTGTACGTAGTCTAGTGGTAAAAACACATCTGGAAGTCCTGAAATCACGGTCTCAGTTGAATGATGTTGGAAGAGTAACCAGCACGTACATGAAATCCTACACTCGGACCAACATGATCGAATAAAGGAAGGGGGTCGTAACTCGTTACAGCATAGCAGAAAACACAGGAAAGCGACACATAACAAATGAAAGCAGGAGAGAACTTCATTTCTTGTAGCCCATCGCTTTCAGTCGCTCTCGGACGCGCATGAGTGCTTTACCAAGGTGGTTCTGTCCCTGGCCGTCAGGCCCTTCGCTCCAGTAAGAGTCGCTCGGATCAAAGTATACCAATTCCGCAGAACCCGTATTCAGGAGGAGGTTTCGGACGTCTGGATTTTGTCCGTACTTGTGGTAAAGGACTTCTTCCAGCTATAGAACAAGTTTAAGTTAGCTGAGACGGTCTGCTGATACGAATCCACGTACGATAGTTTTATGCACGTCACCCCAATCTGATCGCTGATACTGCGCAAAATTCGCCGACATGGGAAACACGTCTCCGATGTTTTTGCAGAGTCGGATGTTGTCTGCGAGCTGGGGATTGTCGGGGAGGAACTTCATGGCTTCGAAGAGATGCATGGCAGTGTCGTATGTCTGGTTGTTGTACATGACACGATGGAAGGAGTGGTTGCAAAAGTCTCGGTATTCGTTATCAAAGGTGATACGTATGACGGAAGGTGGGACATCGGGACGAGGTTCTGGGATCACTGGTGGTGGAGGCTCAGCGGGATCCGGTACAGGCATCTGTACGATTGGAGGAGGGGGAGCGGAGGCTGCATTCATAGTGACGGGTGGCGGGGCTCCTGATATCGAGCCCGACGACGATGGCGCCATGGACCTATTGAGCACAGAGGGCCCAGCATCCGAACGATAACCATTGGCCCCGACATTCACCGGGACGAAATGTATCCGTGGCTCCTTCTTCTTGGACGACAGTGATCTTAGGAGACCTTTGCTTTTCCCAAATAGGCCCTTAGATTTCTGCGGGAGGTCCTTTGAGATGCTGGCTGTTAGTAGGGCTTTTGTTTGGGGAAGGTCCAGGATAGCGTTGTAGGGAGATGAGGCGTAGAGGTCGCGAGGTGGTTCCGGTAGTGGGTTGTGATGCTGGACTGGGGGAATCCCGGGGCGCGGTGGAGGACCGTATGCAGCAGGCGGTGCTGGAGACATGGGTGCCATAAGGTTAACTAGCTGGGGGTCGTGTCCTGATTCACTTGGGTCGTCTTGTGGTAGTGCGGTGCCACTCGGATAAGGTGTGTGAGTACTAACTGAGCGCCTCAGAATACTTGGTCCAGGTTGCAGTCTTTCGTTGTGCGCTGTGTGAAATTATCTATGATTTTATTATCTGTAACGGGAAATACACTGACCATGAATCTCAGTGCCTGCTCGGGAGGCTAGAATGATATGTCAACCATGGCTGTCATTAGAATATAGAGACGACGCACGAATCACTGGATCGGGGGCTGACAGCACATTAGATAACAGTGAGTAAATACTATAAAGTCGACGTACAGTCGTCTTGATACTCATCGTGCCTTCTCTTGCGAGATGAACGGTGTCTTCTCCGTCTCCTCCTAGTGCTATCTGGATCAGGAGGTGGTGCGAAGAGCGTTTGCTGGGGTAGAATATGGCCATATACGGGAGCAGGGCCGTAGGCCGGAGCAGGGGGGTATGCAGAGGCAGGAGGATATCCATATCCGTATGTGGGTGCAAAAGGTGGAGGCGGAGGGTAAAATCCCCTCTGCCTTGACGATGACTGGCCCATCGATGCTGAAGGGAAAAGGATGAGAAAATAGCTGATACTGAGTAGATAGGCATACCTAATCATTAAATGAGGAAAGCATGAGGCTGGCAGGCAGATCACAACAATAGGCCAGATTTACAACGCGTCCGAACCACGGTCCCGTGCAAATTATGTTCGGCAAATCGGCATGGGATTTCCGGCCGGTCAATGGTACCATAAACTCCCAACCACGGAAGTGGTGTGAGATACAATTGTGTTTTATTTTACTCGTTCCAATCACCCGCATCACAAATATCTTTTTAGTACATTTTCTCGAGCCTAGATAATTGTGGTGGCGACTGGTAGTGAGATCACAGTACCCCCACGTTGTTATTTTGCTTGATCGTACAAGGGGTTGACCCGTCCTCCCCATGCATAAATACATCAGAGGCATATACGAGGATAAAGAATGTGCGATAAAGGAATGTGTTACAAAGGAATGCCATATCTGACGCCGGAACCAACTCCGATACAACCCTTCAATATCAATCTCGGTATGCAGGAGGCGGAGCCCCCATCAATCGCGTGTTCTCCTCAGTCAACATCTCAATCCGTCTCTGCAGCTCCTGTATCTGCGTCATTTCGTTTGCCGGTTGTTCCATCTGCGCCATCAAACGGTTGATCTCATCTAGCCGGTGTCTGATTTCCGCTTGATTCTCAGACGCAGCCTGAACTCGGGAAGGGGAAGTCGATGAGGTGGACATGGGTGGGGCACCAAGAGTCGATGAAGATCCCACAACCAATGTGCCTCCGGTTTGCAGCCAAACTGGATTTTTTTCGCTTGTGAGGTGTGTTGGAGCAGATAAATCAGCCTGGCGAAGAACAAATTGCTCTGGAGGATCGTCACGGAGAGTAAGCGTCGAAAGAAATTGACGCAGGGAGGTAAAACAAACCAATATTAGGCTCGGATAAGCTTTTCGAATTAGCCTTGTGATAAGTTCGTTTTCTTCGTCGCCACCAGATCAGAGCACCTATTATCAAGAGTAAAGCAACTCCCCCGCCCACCACACCTCCAACAATGCCTGCGATGGGGGTCGGTTTAGATGGTGAAGAAGCCGAAGAAGGTGTATTTGTGCCCGAGGGGCCACTACTACTTGAAGATGATGATGAACTACTGCTGTGGGACACCAGGTCGGAATGGGTGATGTAATCTAGCATGAACGACTGGTCGCCAACGACCTCTGTAATGTTCATGAAAAGCGTGTGGGTTCCAGAGGTGAGGAACGGAGACGAAAAGAACATCGTGTTGGCTATGTCGTTACCAGAAGCATTGCTGGTCGTAGAGAACGTAGTAGTTTTCCCCCCATCTATGTTGAAATCAGCAGAGATGTTCCCGATTATAGAAAGTCTCTGCGCTCCGAACACAGACACGTTCGTCCCTGTCAACAGTGTTCAGCTGTAGGAACCTCAAAGTGTAATTAGAGCTAACCTGTGAACTGGAAAGAAAATGAATCTCCAGAAGTACTGCTGTCCTTCGTAGAGTTCCCAAGCGGGTGATTGTCGACGAAGACTCTCGAGATATGCGCCAGGGTACTCGTATTTGTCTGCCAGTTTCCAGTCCAGACGAAAGCATTACTGGTATCGTCCACCAGGATGTCTTTCCCCTGGATCGTTGTCTGATTACGGACAGCGAAGATTGCATAGTCCACGTCGATATGCTCCAGCTCCGAAAGAGTAATAGTATGATTGCCTTCTTCCAGCATCGGCGACGTGTACCACTGCAGATACTCTGCCGGGGAGGGGTACGAAGCGACATATGCCTCCGCTCCGTCAATGGCCACGGAGAAATCCTGTTTGCTCGACGTGGGAAGCGTGTTACCAGTAAAACCGATCGAAATGCCTGTTGAAATACTGAGTGCCTTGCACGATTTAGTGAGAGTAAGATGGGAGCACCTTCGAATGTAACTGAGAAGGTTCCATATGTCGAGGTGTTTGCGTCGGTATTCTTCGCCCAGGAGGAATAATTCTGATACCACAGTTGGCCATGACTGCTTACCCAAACGGTGCTGGGACTGAAGCCAGGCGAGAAGGCAGCGTCGTCCAGTAATATCAGACCGCCGGACATCTGGGAGTAAGAAAGGGAGGAGAGGGAAAGATTGAAAGATGGTGATGGGGGTCAACTATAACTAGCACCAAAGGCGCTTTAGCCCAGGGGCCCAATAACCGCCTGTTGAAACACTTCCGGTTAAGTAGTACATTGACAAGCGCCCTTCAGATCGATATCAAAACCGTTTGCCAGTTACGATGGTACCGTGCTGTGTATTGAAGAGATGAGATGATATGCAACGTCTTGACGCACAGTCTGACAGTTTCTATCTCTGGCTTGTTCGATGAGCTTGAGAGCGACTCGTTGGTTCCGCACATAGCACTCAGAACCAATTCGGGGAGTAGGAGCAAGGAAGATCATGTTACCAGCGCTTTATTTGCACCGTGAGGAATCGTGACAACTAACGAATACAGTAAGCGCCGCATCTTTTTAATTATGAGCAAGAGAACAAACGTGAAACTTGGATCTATCTGGACCCATATGAGAAATCACCTATTACGGTCCGGGAAGGTAATTTCATTCAAAGGTTAGTTACATCGCATAGCCTATTACGAACGAAGGTGATAGAAACAGACAAATGACGCACGCATTATATACACTGACACGGTCATCAGCTACTGGTACGGGGAAAGAGGGGAAAGCGTACCAACCGCTATACCCTCAGCCAACTCAAGGAGGAAAGGAACAGAACAAAGGTACATAGATAACACTAGAACGCCGGTCAGCTGCGTCCAGAGTTATTGGATGATCCAACGTACCGATGAATAGACATTCACCAACCCAGACAAGCGAAGGGATGAAAACATTACGATACATACACTGCCAACGTAAGGTGAGTTGAAGAAGTAGATGTAGGCTATATACCTGTCGACCCGTCAGAACGATTCCGTACAAGAATGAAAAGCTCACGGACGTCGCGTTAGTACTCCACGGCCTCATCATCATCAGCCTGCATGGGCTCTTCCTTCTCCTTCTCCCCACTGTCATCCTTTTTACCCTCTGGCTCGTCTGTATCCATTTTTGTTTCCACATTGCCCTCCGTTCTCCCTTCCCCATCCTCCTTTTTATCCTCCGTCTTCTTACTACCCACATCCTCCGCATCTTCATCCATAGGCTCACCTTGGGATTTCTTGGCTTCCTCGACCTTTACTCGGAGCGTCTTTACGTCCTCGATGCCTTGTGCACGCTCAGCATGGAACACCTGCCATTCTGCTTCAGCGGCGTCTTTTACAGCGGTACGACGCGCTGAGATGAACGCTTCCTGTGATGGTAGGAGGATCGCAGGAAGGTAATACAGGGGTGGGGGGTGACTACGAGGGGGATTCGACAGAGGGTTCGGGAAAGAAGGAAGCTGATCATCGTCTTGATCCTGGGGGATAACATCGGAAGTAAGGAGGAAGTTGGCCAAGATGGGCAGACGGCTCCTGCGGTATTTCACGATAGAGTCCCGCAGCTGCAGCTCCTCCTCCTTCCTGTTCGCTGTCAACTTGTCCTTGCGCGCGTCCTCGGCTTTACGCACGGTGTCAGTCTCTCGCCGCAGTTTAGACTGGAGCCGTGCTTCCAGTTTCATCCGTTTTTTTGCCTAAGATTTGGCGTTGAGTGAGATGGCTTCAGTGAATGAGATGCCTTTTACATACCGCATCGCTTGCATTGCGCTCTTTATCTTCCCTTTCTGCCTGTTTGAGTGTGCCCACGAGTAACCCGAAGATGCCCCGACGGGTGGGGGCTGCGAGACGGGGTCGGGCTTTTGCTGTAGGTTCCGGTCTGGATGAGGAATGTTAGCAGCGCATAGAGAGGTATCATATGAATGCGTACTCTTCCGTCGACATGTTGAAAAGGAGATGGTGGGAGAAGGTGGAGTGCTGTGAGAAATCGCTACCGTTTAGAGTGCCCGTCAGCCGGCACCGCCGGGTGCGGCATGTGGCCGACATTTTGCCGATTGAAGGATTGCGTTACGTAATTTATCTTCAAAAAAGGTATAGAATTTTGCGCGCTGAGAGGGTTTGGAATGGATTATATCTAATTTCAGCTCCTCAAATGAAAACCAGTGAAAACTAGACACCAGGCCTGAAATAGCTCCCTACCACTGCCGATTGATTGCCGAAATTGGATCAATTCTTCGTCAGCAACGTCTTGTCGCTTATGCCGGTCGGCATTGACATTATGGGAAAGCTCCTCGGGGCTTTCCGTTCAATACACTGGGTATTTTCATCTAAATTTGGAAGAAAAAATGAAAGAGAAAAGAAAAATCCGGAAAGCCCTTACCCTTTCTTAAGTGTGCTAAATCCATTACCTTTTTTTGTATGTAGCCATTCTGTGTTATTTTTCCACGTGCTGCGGTGCCCTGAGATTGTATCAACTTCTCATGACCTTAAGGGCTTGAAACGAACATTGGGCACACATACTATGTCAAATTGCTGAAAATATATTACCTATATCTTGTACTCCGATGTACACATATGATGCAAGCGGTATGTGCTCAAAAAGAGTATTGAGAAATGCAAGAAAGAAAAATCGAGAAATATGGAGAGGGGGGACCCTTGATCTCATACCACCATGTGGCCGAGTACTTGCATTCAACATGCAGACAAGAGACGACCTATGCTTTATGGAAGCACACCATCGTACAGGAAATTAATCATTTTCTACTTCGCAGGCGCTACCACATTGTGGTCAAATAAATACTAGTGCACGATTGATGTCCCATCAGCTCATGCATGAAACTCAGGCATCGCACTGACCACATCACTACCAAGTGAAAGCTGCCATCATGCGTACTGCCTCCATCAAGAGACCGAAGCCATCGAGCTTCAAATAACCCAAATACAAGGGGAAAATAAGAATACAGCCCACCCAAACCAATGTGCGGCATGGACACCACATGACCCCAGACACCCTGATGACTAACAACTATACAGTCGAATTAAGCCACTGCACAGACCAACGACAAACCACATGAACTCTGCTAACGATAGAACTAACCAGGACCTTGATCCCCAGGACTTCGTGCTTCTGAAACTCAACACCCCTTCACATAGCTTACTACAGCTACCAAAGCAAACCTGCTTCCCTCCTCCAAGGAATCCATTTCAATACTACGGCGCTACTCTGTCCCCTGGTCCTCCTCAAAACTCAAAGTAAGCAGTATGGCCTAACCTTCAAGCCCCTGCTGACTGATGCAACACAGGAGTTCCGTTCGCAGTCCGAATCTCCCCTCACACCAGCACAACTACAACTCCCACCTGCCCCAGCCACGAATAGTGACTTGTCCCCCCTCCCAAACATCCACTACAATGACATATCACATGGGGAAACTCTCCCCCAACTAGGTAAGAACCTATAGTGTTCATTTACACTGAACCTAACCATACTACCAGACCGATCCAACATAGAACCCTCATCTAGCCTAGACGACGAAGACACTGTCCATGCCATTCTTGTCCCGAACACCACAATGTCTCTCCCAGGCAACCTCGTTTCCAGTACACCCATGCCTCCCAACGACACCCTCACAGGCAGTCTTGCCTATACCCTCCCACCTGCTACCGGATTCCCAGAGATACAGGGCTGGACAAAACTTGGCACGGCTATTAACCTATCGAACCTCATTGAATGTAGCCATGAAGTCCTGAGTGAGCCCAAATGTCTCCTCTACACCATGAACCCTTCCTTCCCAGGGGATCAGATCATGCTGATCACCGATGCCTTGACCAATGCTATACAGGGACTCACTGGGAATGTGAACATCTGCCTCTCACCACCTGTCCTAACCCATGGTGCTGCCAAAAATGAGTGTGATGTCCAACCCGGTGCTGAACCTTTCCTCTTCTGCCTGTCCAACATCACCACCAACCAGAAAAACCGCCTCGTATCCCAGCAATGCTGGTCAACTGATGCCATCACCTTCTTTGTCATCCCGTTCAACCCAAAACCCCTCACCTACATCACCATCATCCACAAACTCACCCACCCAGATACCGAAGCTGGCACTAGGGGGGTGAGTGAGGTTGTGAAAACGGCTATCCATGACTCCCCAGAAGTGAATGCCTTCATTGCTGCAAACCATGATGCACTCTCATCCTCCCTGTCCCCAGAACAAGCTGTCGCAGTGATAGTAAACTCAGTAATAGTAAAGAAACTGGATTTAATTGTCACTGGAGGCCAGAAGGAAACAGACTTGGGCAATATATGCGATATCCCTGACCACTATCTTCAATATCCATCTAGCCTGGCGAAACCTTATCGGAACTCTCTCCTTCGACGCTGACCTGGCCACCCATGGTGAAGGTATCCACTACCCCAAAGACCTCCAATGTATGCTCTGCTATGGTATTGACCACCCAACGCCATTATGCCCTTATCCCCTCACCACGGGTTGGTGTGGACCAATCCCCCACACAATGGGCCAGCAGCAATACTACTCCTACAATTGACTTTGACGCCCTCCAGGTTCTTGACATCCATCGCACCCCAGCCTGAGAGAACCGATCAGGACCGAGGCCGAGGAAATACGTGGTGGTGGAAGAGGAATACCGAGGATCAAGAGGGCACAGAGGTAACCAGGGGACTTAACTATGGACCAGTATTAGCAATGTGAATATGACTAATGTACTATATATCATGATAAACTGTTACAATTTTCTCACTTATCTTATCTTATCGACCAGCACTTATTCATATCTTATCTTATCTCAAGCGCCTATCATCAGTAACCACTGACTATAACGGACCACATCAGCAATTGTACTATGGACACCTAGGCTTGCGACCAACTGCTCGCCCTTCTCATGTTTCCCCTTGTATTCCGCATGACAACCATGGACAAAGATTCTATTATTAGTACAGGACTTTTCATATATAAGTAGTGTAGCTCTCGCTGTATATTCCCCAGCTTCGAGCTAAAGTTTAATTACACCGAACTTAGCTAGTTGACTCAGCCTCAGACTAAGACATTAGTCCGACACTCCTAGTAACCATTCAGCTCAAAGACTCCTTGGGTGACTGTTTGAACACGAAACAGCCCTTGGTTTACTTTTGTTTGGGTTACCCTGGAGTTTGGGTCTAACAATTAGCTCGAAGCTTCCTATTCCGTTTCTCCAAGCAGCCACCATTGCTTGTTGAAACCGAATGCCCATATCATTCCTCAGTCCTGGAATCATCACCGCCTTCTTCCTGACACTCTTTGTCAGGATACCCGCCCTCTTGTACCTCCTCTACCGGTCCAGGTGGCCGATCGTGTTCTGGTACCACACCCAACAAAACTGACTTCAGCGTTGGATGGACCGCACCTTCCATACCTCTCGTCTTCCAGCTGTCCCCTTCTATCCCTCACCCTATGGTCTACAGCGCTATGGCACCACCCAGCCTGACAGATCCATCACGTCCTTCCCCTCATTGCTCGTGTCTGTACGAGATCCTGGAAATCGGCAAGCTCCTATGGTCGCTCTGGTCCAAGAAGTCGAAGTCGACATTGGCGAGCAAGGACACAGCGTCCTTGTTCACGACTCCGCCCTCGCTAGCACCATCGACATCTCTGTCCCTGCCATACTCCCTGCCTCCTCTGCCACTGACACCACCTCTACCGCACCACTCCCTACTGGAGGAATGGCTTGAGCCCGAGACTCCCTCGATCTATATGAGGTCGCAGCCTCAAGCGGCACAGAACTCCCCAACAACCCCGTCTCCGACTCTGAGAGCGAGCCCTACATCCCTCAGAGCCCCACCCAGTCGGAATTCGAGGCCTACATCTATAACCACCAGACACGTCCCGATTCCCCTACCATCCCTGCCGCCATCCTTGACCAAGCAAGGCCAATTGTCCTCCACCCTGACACCAACATCTGGGCAGAGGCAAGTAGAGAGAGAGAGAGGCTTGCCGAAGATGAGCTCCTCTGACTCCGGGGCGTCCAAGTCGACGTCCAAACTGGTCCCATTCCCTGTCCCTGGCACCTCGAACCCCTCTGGCCACATGAACAAGCCATTACGATCCAGCGCCTCCATCAGCTCGGTATCCACAATCAGCAGCAGTACAACCAGTGGCAGTACTGGCAGCGAGTCAAGCACGACGCCCGCCAAGCAACTAGTGTGCACCTACCGGGAGAGGACGAAGAGGACCACTGAAGGCACCTCCATTGGAACCGCCTCTGTAACATCAGCAGGGAAGACGAGGACTGGTATGTGGAGGATGAACGTTGGAGGTGGAGGGAGCGCTGGCAGAGGGGCCAGTAGATCGACATGTGACTTGGTGCAAACTACGCGCCTCCCCCCCTTGATCAAGACGAGCGGCTTATCTACGGTAACCACTTCAGTTCACAATTTGAGTCCTGACGACAGGAGCATATCCAACAAGGTGCCCGGGATATCACCCACGAGCAGCATAGCGCCATCACTCAGTGCGCTATCAATCATGGTCCTTCCGATCCAAGATCCATGAGAACACGAATTCATGAAGATCTATATAGGTCATCGATCGGTCCTTATGGAAGACCCGACCTTCCTTTCCTCGAAGATGGGGAGATTGATGAACAGCCTGAAGCCAGCGGATCTGGAGCGGGAGGATATTATTGAGTACTGTGCAACAGAGCGGGCGGTATATGATTTTAATATAGCACATCCTGATTGACCATATGCAGAACCAGAAGACTACCACCCACAAAACCCCCCAAAGCCGCTCCCTCTTTCCCTGCCACCATGATCCCACGTGCTGAGAAGCCAAAACAAAGGCAAAGGCCGAATGTTCGCAGGAGCCGGGCTGGAGGACACGGGACCCTCGAATACTGATGGCAATCAACCACCTGTTGTTCTGACCTGGACAGGATATGATGGGGCCATCAAAGGCTCCCCACCTCCAGGTCGACATACCAGTCCCCTAGCCCGAGACCCTGACAGCTGGTCCATTCCCTGAGGACCAGGGAAGTACCACGACCCCGACGATCCGCTGCCCAACCCTACCGGACAAATGGCAGAGGATGCCCCCTGGATGCAGTGCAAGCCGGATCTGATGCGCAAACCTGCCATCTTCAAAGGAGAAGCTGATGACATTGATCGCTTCCTTACGCACTGCGAAATGTATTTCCAGATGCATGACCCCTACATGTATGCTAGCCCCTTCTGAGTCAGCTTTGCCACCTCCTACTTCACTGGCAAAGCAGAAGAGTGGTGGATCATGATCCTCACCGAACGGTGAAGCCACTCTCGCAATAAGTTTCGTCTCCCCAGCTGGGACGACTTCTGCCAGATGATCCGTGACAAGTTCCACGATCATGCAGTAGAAGAAATCCACCAGCAGAAGATGTACGACCTCCGCCTAGGCAAAGGTCTTGCTGATGACTACTTCCAGGCCGTCGAAAAAGAGGCCAAGAAGGCGGGACTCCGGGGGGATACCGGTGCCCATGGCCACATGGTCGCCGCTGTCAAGAAAGGCATCCCTGACTCCTATACCAAAATCATTTATGATATCGGAGTTGGCATGCCAGAGACCTATGATGAATGGAAAGCCCGGGTCACCATCATGAACGAGGCCCACCAACAAAAGGCCATTGAAGACGGTCTCAGGCGACCTGGTCCCTTCATCCCCAAGAACAACAACCCCACCATGAACACTAACAAAGCAAGTAGTGGCACAACAAGTTCCTTGGGGGATAAGAAGACTGGCATGGTGATGAGCCTCCAGGCTCTGTGCGCTCAGAAATTGCAGGCACTACCTTCAAATTATCGATTATGTCCCACCCATGGACTTTCAGTAAACCTAACGTTGCAAGCAAGGGCCAACTTGTTTCATTCCGAACTTTGCAAAGTATGCGAAGTTACACTGTGGAACTGATGCGCCATATTCCCATGAGTCCCTTTTTGATTACCGATCATCCATAAACAGAGTAAGCGCCCAACTGGCCTAGAACTTAGGCACGCACAGCACTGGCCAAGTCATGGGTTTAACCACGCGTAGGCTGTTTACAACTACGGATTGCTAACGGAAGTACGGGACCATATGGTCGCATACTTAAACCAGTAGTATTAGTGAGCTGTAGCTGAGGATATGTAAGGAAATCTTACCAAAACGACCAGCCACACCCGCGCACTTTGACAGCACTGTAAGTAAAGTACTTAAAAAGTTTTTTAGTATTATAAATGCCTTAGACATGCTCAGCAATACGTACTGCGGTTTTATAGCCTTAGAAACTTCGCTTACTGATAAAAGTTCGCGAACTTTGTATAAAAAGAGGACAAAACATAGCTAGAAAATAAATAGACTGGCGGATACCCCACCAATTCCCCATATTCACACAACCAACAAGATTTAATGTCACGTCTCTGTGTTCTAAGAGACCAGACAACTAAGTCTTGTTACTACTTTGCTCTGTAAAGCAGGAAGGAATATTAAGCATAAGAAAGCTATCCTTCTTGTCATTCTCACCTTGAAATGTCGCGTTCAAAAGACTAGTAAAGGTAAAGAAAGTTACTAACGAAGTTCATTAGAAACACAGTTACAATACTGGAACCGTAGCTAGGTTTCCGACACCAACAGAAAGTTCGCCCCATATATAGGTCGCCCCCACTCAGCATACACCCACGTTTATGCATCACTTCCCTTCCAGAAAACTTCGTGTACATAACTTGAGCCTCTCTAGACCGTTAGGGACTCATAACAACCATAGCAAAAGTTCGCTACCATCCTAGGAAGCTATAGTCACTGCACGGAGGTGCAAGACTAGACTCGCTAGAACCTGCCTTCAGATTAGCTGCTTGATAGCACTTGCCATTATAGGTCTTGTGTTTTCTGCCCGCAGGAGTCTTTAGGTTCATCAATGGGTACCACCTATGGCGGTCGAGGACAGGCAAAGGATATCGACACACTCAGATCAGAAGGGAAGTGTTTCCACTGCAAAGAGAAGGGGCATATTAGCAAGAATTGCCCATTACAAAGCTGGAACAAGGACAAGAAGAAGGAGGAGAATAGGGCCGTAACAACAGAACCCGCCACTGAATCAAAGATTGAGGAGGTAAAAGACAGTGCCAAGAAGTAAAAGGTTCTACTTGCTCGGCAAAGGACTTATCTGGTACAAGGAACAATATTGCTGGTCGGACTCATAGCTCTTCTGTAGTTATGCCATATGTTGATACAATAAATACGCATTCGAATATACCCGCCTTAACTGTTCCAAGTCCAGATAACCAAGAACCTAAAGAAAAAACGACATCCGAGCCCGCTGTGGGGGAGGGGACATGCCAGGTAGCGCTGGAGCCCTCAACACAAGTACTAGGACTCGGGTCAGAATCAAGTAGGCAGGATGCCCTTGGGCCTCTGAAGCTGAAAGATTCAGCACCTTCCCTGAAGGCCAAGACACTCCCCGCAAGGACCAATGTGGTGAATCTCAAGCACCTGCTAAGGGCCAAGACCACAGAGTCCAACTCTCTGGGGCATGGGGCAGAGAGCCCCCACAAGGTAACTATGATCGAAGTTCCAGACGAAGAAGATGATACTGCCTTTCGACTCCATGAAGCAAAGCAAGCCAAGTCCCGTTCATCCCCACCATTAGAGGAGACCCAGTCCCCGGCTGAGAAGGTCCCACTGGGATGGATGAAGCCATTTGAAACCGAGTGGACATGGAGGGCCATCCGAGAAGCCAAAGACGAATCTGCTGCCAGGTCAGTGCTCCTTAATTGGATACACAGGACCAGGGCCGAAGAAGTAGTCGACAATCTCTTGGAAGGGCTCCGCTGTGCACAACGAGCAAATGCACTAGAATGGCTCGATGAGTTAAGGAAGCCCCGACGCTACCTAATCCGTTCTCAAACCACCTCCAAACGAGACCTTAAAATCCCGCTTAAAGTCAAAACGGCCGATAATCGGACTATCAACGCCACTGCCCTTCTAGACAGTGGATGTACAGGCAGCTCAATTCACAGTGAGTTTGTCAAAACCCATAACATCCCTGTCTACAAAACTGCTAGCCCCATTCCAATCTATAATGCAGACGGTTCCCGTAACAAGGCTGGAGAAATCATGGAATTTGCAGAATTAAGGCTCACCATTGGTGACCATAATGAAAGGATTGACCTCGCTGTCGTCAACCTTGGTTCCAAGGAGATTTTCCTCGGTCATGACTGGCTCGTTTGCCACAACCCGCTCATTGACTGGGGCACTGGCAAGATCACCTTTACAGATGCCAATGCGCCAAAAACCCTTTTCCCCTACCGGACTCAGACCCAGATGACCGGTGGGATGAGGAACTCAAAGAAGGTGACCATATCCTGGCCATCGACTTCGAAGAAGCCATTGAAATCCGAGCCATTCATAAAGCGAATGAACTTGCTGCCAAAGCTACTGAAGGAAAGGAGAAGAAAACCTTTGAAGAGATGGTCCCAGCCGCATACCGCGACTTTGTGGACCTCTTCAAAAAGGAAAACTTCAACGAACTCCCTATGCGCAAACCTTGGGATCACGCAATCGAACTAGTTCCCAATGCCAAGAATACTCTTGACTGCAAGGTGTATCCCCTCAACTGCACTGAGCAAAAAGAGTTGGACAAGTTTCTGGATGAAAACCTTGCCACCGGACGAATCCAACCTTCCAAGTCCCCCATGGCATCCCCCTTCTTCTTTGTCAAAAAGAAGGATGGAAAGCTACGTCCCGTTCAGGACTACCGCAAACTTAACGAGATGACCATCAAGAATTGCTATCCCTTACCTCTCATCGCTGAGCTTATGGACAAACTTGGAAGTGCCAAATACTTCACCAAGCTCAATGTACGATGGGGGTACAACAACATATGCATCAAGAAAGATGACGAATGGAAAGCCGCATTCAGAACA
The DNA here is from genome assembly GCA_030407055.1 of Armillaria mellea. Classification (NCBI taxonomy): domain Eukaryota; kingdom Fungi; phylum Basidiomycota; class Agaricomycetes; order Agaricales; family Physalacriaceae; genus Armillaria; species Armillaria mellea. The sequence goes on from JAUDZF010000005.1 coordinate 588,468, forward strand.
AACCGTGGTCTATTTGGACCCACCGTCATGTTTTTCAGTCTTACCAACTCTCCTGCCACGTTCCAATGGATGATGAACGACATCTTTAAGGACCTCATCACCTCCGGCAAGGTTACCGTATACCTTGATGACATCCTGATCTTTTCGAAAACTCTAGAGGAGCATTGACAGATCACTCGCAGGGTTCTCGAGCTCCTTAGGAAGCACAAGCTATTCCTGAAGGCCGAGAAATGTGAGTTCGAGGTGCTGGAAACAGAGTACCTCAGGGTAATAATCAGCGAAGGTTCCATCCACATGGACCAGGTCAAAATCGCAGGAATCACCGAATGGCCTGTCCCCAACAAAAAGAAAGAGCTTCAATCTTTCTTAGGGTTCACCAACTTTTACTGACACTTCATTAAAGGCTACAGCGAAATTGTATGCCCAATGACGCGCCTTACTGGGAATGAAGCCTGGACCTGGGGAACTGCGCAACAAGAGGCCTTTGACAAGCTTAAAGACCGTCTTGCTCAAGATGTCGTATTAGCCATCCCAACCGAGACTGGGAAGTTCAGAGTGGAAGCAGATGCTAGCAAAGGAGCCATTGGAGCTGTCCTATCCCAGGAACAGGAAGGAAAGTAGAGACCAGTCGTGTTCCTGTCCAAAGCCTTAACAGCCACAGAACACAACTATGAAATTTATGACAAGGAACTACTTGCCATAATGCTCGCCCTTGAGGAATGGAGACATTACCTCATGGGTGCAGCCATTGATATAGAAATCTGGACGGATCACCAGAACCTCCAGTATTTCCGGAAACCTCAGAAACTCAATCGCAGGCAAGCACAATGGGTAACTGAATTGGCCGAATATCACTTCACCCTCCATCACAAGCCAGGAACGGCAAACAAAAAGGCAGACCTCTTGTCGCGGTGCGCCGATCATGACCAAGGACACGATGACAACAATGAAGTCGTCATCCTCAAAGCCGAGCATTTCCGGGCACTAATCATGCCCACTACCAATGAATCCCATGAGCACATCAAGAGCACGACCCGTGATCACCAGAAATGGGATCAGAGGATCGCCAAGTCGCTCAACCATGAAAAAGGCATCCAAGAGAAGGACAGCCTTCTCTACTATGACCAAAGAATATACGTACCCTGCGACCATGCAGTACAAGGAGAAATCATCTCGTGCTGCCATGACCATATCACCACAGGACACTCCGGGGTGGAGAAGACCAAGGAACTCATCCTTAGGGACTATTGGTGGCCCAAGATCAGAAAGGACATCCAAACCTATGTTCAAGCCTGTGAAACTTGTGTCCGCACAAAGTCTAGCATGCAGGCCAAATGGGCACCCCTTCATCCAAATGAAGTTCCCTCTGAGCCCTGGACTCATATCTCAGTTGACATGATCACCGGTCTCCTAGAATCCAATGGCCACAACGCGATCCTCGTTATTGTCGACTGATTCTCAAAGGACATCATCCCGGTCGCCTGCAACATCGAACTTTCATCAGAAGGATGGGCGAAGATCCTCCATGACGAGGTATATGCCAAGCATGGCATGCCCATCACCATCATCTCCAACTGAGGACCTCAATTTGTCTCGAAATTCCTAGAAGACCTTTATGGCATGCTTAATATCAAAAGCAATGCCTCTACAGCCTTCCACCCCCAGACCGACGGCCAAACAGAGTGCGTCAACCAAGAAATTGAAAAGTATCTCCGCCTAGTCATTAATCATCACCAAGACGACTGGGCTGAATGGCTATCCATCTGTGCTTTCCAGCACAACAACCGAATACACTCTGCCACAGGCAAAAGCCCCTTTCAGATCCTATACGGGCGACACCCTCATGTCGCCCCCGACTCCAGATCCCATGCCACACTCCGCACTCCTGCGTCGGAAGCCTTCCATGATCAAATGAAAACCATCCATGCTGAAACTGAGGCGGCCCTGATCAAAGCAGCTGAGCAAATGAAGACCCAATATGACAAAAAGAAGAGAGCTGCAGTTGAGTATCAGATCGGAAACAAGGTCTGGCTCGATACGACAAATCTTCACCTCCCCAGACCAAAGAAAAAGCTAGACAACAAATGAGTCGGCCCTTTCCAAATTCTGGAAAAATGCGGTGCATCAGCCTACAAACTGAAGCTTCCCCCTGCGTGGAGAATATACCCCGTCTTCAACGAAACCCTTCTCACACTGTACACACCCCCGGCATTCCCGAACCAGCAACAACCTCCACCTCCTCCACCTGATATCATCATGGGTGAAGAAGAATATGAAGTTGAAGAAATTCTCAATGACAAAACCCGCAAGGTATGAGGGAAGAAGGGGGAAAGGTCCAAAATGGTGACCGACTACCTTGTTAAATGGAAAGGCTACAGTCCAGAGGACAACAAGTGGACTGCAGAAAAGTACCTCAGCAATGCAAAAGAAGCAATTGCAGAGTATTGGGAAAAAAGAGGAGGAACGGCGGTAAATGCTATCGTAATCAACCCCGGCAATGATATGATCATTATTGATGCCCGCTATCAGCAGGAGGACAACAACGACAAAGTAGGACCAGAAGACAACACATGGTATTACCTTATCAAGGTCGCTAGCACCCAGGCGGAAAAAGGGGGCCAAGAATATGAATGGCTGGAGGAAGAATGGAGGCCAGAACCCGAACTCGGGCATCTGGAGGAGCTCATTAAAGATTATTGGTGGGCTAACAAACAGGACAGTGAAGTGGACCCCCCCGATGGAGACGATTCTTAGGGCAGTCGAGACGCCTGCCTTAACGAGGGGGTAATGTTACAATTTTCTCACTTATCTTATCTTATCAACTGGTGCTTATTCATATCTTATCTTATCTCAAGTGCCTATCATTGTAACCATGACTATAATGGACCACATCAGCAATTGTACTATGGACACCTACGGCTTGCGACCAATGCTCGCCCTTCTCATGTTTCCCCTTGTATTCTACATGACAACCATGGACAAAGACTCTATTATTAGTACAGGACTTTTCATATATAAGTAGTGTAGCTCTCGCTGTATATTCCCCAGCTTCGAGCTAAAGTTTAATTACACCGAACTTAGCTAGTTGACTCAGCCTCAGACTAAGACATTAGTCCGACGCTCCTAGTAACCATTCAGCTCAAAGACTCCTTGGGTGACTGTTCGAACATGAAACAGCCCTTGGTTTACTTTTGTTTGGTTTACCCAGAGTTCAGGTCTAACATAAACACTATTCCATGATCAAATATCTCTACCATGCATACGAATAAAACCACATATAACTAAAACAACTTGTAGTCCTTTGCAGAATCTAACCAGAAGTGGTATGTTATATGAACTATAGAATAAAGAAAACAAGAATAATGGCAGTCAAAGCCTATACAGTAACCTCCTCTCGATGAAATGGAAGGTTGTACTTATTAATCTGCCAAGCAGGCACATACCGAACCCCTGCCTCCAGTACCAACCTAAAGGTAGCCTCAAGACACTGATGGAATGGGAGGTCAACATCACAAGAGTGAGCGCACAAAACCACAATCGAACCCAGTGCAAACCTTGAAAACAAAACATCCAAGAAAATATAATGCCCATGAATATGCCCCAACCAAACAACTCATCCAATACCTGCAATCGTTCTGCTCTCAACACACTCTCCCAACCTAATCCTCTGACCCCGACTCCTTAGTCTAGACACCAAGATTGTCTTATCCCCCTTATAGAAACCACTATAACGAGAACAGAATGCATTTTCCGTATTAATGAATAAAGCTGATGACACCACATTAGATGTCAGAGGATCAACAGCAGCAGATTCAGAGTCTGGATCAATTGGTGCGGTAACAAAGACCAAAGAAATGGCCTCAGCCAAACCAACAACCCAGATCTTGTGAATATAAAGTAAAATAAGGATCTTCACATCGATCAAGACAAACAAATGATGCACCTTAAGATTCATCATCAACCAGATCAACAATGAGTCGGAATCAGCAGATATAATCATGAAACTAATCACTGATGAGGATGAAACAAAATCACAGAAGCAACAACTGGATCAGTGATGAAGGACAGAATAAAGAAATAGCATACTGGCTCTCTTATAAAGACCAACGAATTGCAGGGTCAAGAACATACAAAGATAAATACTATATTAATACCTATAAATATTATACAATAATATGCTATCCCAATGCCACAGCACATGGGCCAAGACCCAACCGCAGTAAGGCTATTGACACCACCTATCAATGATGAAACAGCGATCAAAGAATAGAATGAAAACATAGGTGCCTAACAACACATGGGCCGAGACCCAACCGCAGTAAGACCATTGACACCACCTATCAATGATGAGATGGTGATAAATGAACAGAAAACAATCAGATGACACATGCTATGTCACAACACATGGGCAGAGAATAGACCACACAGTGGCTGACAACATATGAGTAAAGACCCCACTGCAGCAAATCTTTTAATGTCATCTATCAATGATAAGATAATCAAATAAAAGAGAAATGTAACAACATATGACATCTTAAAAGTGAAAGTGTGACCCCTACAAATCACACCAGGAAATAAAAATCTGAATAATGGGACCTAGACTTAATCAGGCTTAATTGCAAGTCATGTGCAGACAAAGCAAACTTCTGCTCATTGACCTGAAACCACTGGTGCCCCACCCTGAATATTCTCTCTACCTCATTAAAAATTCCTAATATCACTCAGACTAAACCAACTAAATGTCATAAAAGTAAACCATAATGGAAACCCAATGTTACAAATACCAAATTAACTAGTATTATATCTAACAGTAACAAATATGCAACTACAAATACATATAACAAAATGTGACAGATCAAACCAAAATCACATTAAAGCACAAAGTTGAAATATATACATCTCCAAGAAACAAATAAATATAATACAAACAAATCCTCTACCTCATTATCTATTTCAATGAGTAGAAAACAGATTCCAACACCTAACTACTGGATATTGGAATGAAATAGAAACAAACGGTAGACTATTTAGTCTGGGATATACCGAGCTGCAGTCCAGCTAAAACCTTCCCCTAGTCTAGCTAAAACTGCTAGTTGTGATGCTAGACTAGTAAACATCAACTACAAACACCACTACATCTAAACTCTTACCACAAACAGCGCAACAAACTGGTCATGGAATATACCTCTCCCACTCCTGAGGGATTGAGAATATCCCTGCCTGTTCTAATTCCGATGAGGGAATAGGAGAGATAGGCGACAGGTCAAATCTATCTAAATCATATATCTCAGAAGAAATTGAGCCTATGGTATGTCACAAGATATATGAAAGCACAATAGTGTTAGACCCGAACTTCACGTGACTATGGGCGGGTCTGGACCGTGGCTGTCTCGTGTTCGGACAATCACCACGGGGGAACCCGAATGCCTATAGCTCAGCGAAGAAGGACTAGGTTCTTAGTCGAGTTCGTGGTGAGAGTAAAGTTTGGTATAGATAAAGCTTTAGCTCGAAGCTGGGGATATACAGCGAGAGCTACACTACTTATATAGGGAAATGATAGTTCTAAGAATAGCACGACATCCGTGGATGTCGTGCGGAAACAATAAGAGAACGACGAGGTAGTCAGGCGATAGTCGCGAGCCGTAGTACCATCGTTGAGAGCGTCCGTTATGGTCGTGGTAACCGTATCTAAGCGCTTTGATAAGATAAGATCGTGATAAGCGCTTTGATAAGATAAAATGAAAGGGATAGGATAAGATAAAAAGGAAAATCGTAACATTACCCCCTTGTTAAGACAATCGTCCCGATTGTCATGGTTCGTCCTCGGGGGTGTCGAGCTGTCGTGAAAGTTCATTATTCCAATACTCGTCTATAAGGTCCTTCCACAAGTCGTTATCTGGGTTTTTGACCCATCTTTGGAGTCCGTCTTGTCGTTGGGCTTTGTAGTATACGATGCTGTCGCGGTATTCGTGGTCTAGAATCATGGTGACGGCCGTGGCGGGATCCTTGGTTACGATTTTGGCTATGTGGATTTGTCCGATTTGTTGGATTTTGTCCTCATAGTCTTGAATCGCTTCCTGGGCGTTTCCCATCTCTGTGTCTCGTACCCATGAATTGTGTTCTCTGGTCCATCCTTTCCATTTTACGAGGTAGTCCGTCGCGTCTTTTGGTTTTTGCCCCTTCTTTCCTCTGGTTCTGCGTGTTCGAGAATCCAGTACCTCTTCGATTTCGTACTGTTCTTCGTCGTCGATGAGGTCGGGTGGAGGTGGTGGTGGATTTTCCTGGTTTGGGAAAGACGGTGGCGTGTACGGGGTTAACAGCTTCTCGTTAAAGCGCGGGTGTATCTTCCAGTGGGGTGGGAGCTTTAGCTTGTATGCGGATGCTCCGGCTTTTTCGAGAATCGTAAAGGGGCCTACTCGTTTGTCATCGAGTTTTTTCTTAGGCCTTGGTAGATGGAGATTCGTGGCGTCGAGCCAGACTTGTTCCCCGATCTTGTATTCGGTTGCGGGTCGCCTTCTTTTGTTGTATTGCGTCTTCATCTGTTCCGCGGCTTTTTGTAATGCGATCTGCGTTTGTTTGTGGACTTCTGCCATGGTAATAGTGAATCCCCCGGCGGTCGGGTTTAGGAATGGGGAGGTTCGGATAGAGTCGGGGACGAGACGGGGATTCCTTCCATAGAGGGTCATGAACGGGCTTCTTCCCGTGGCTGAGTGTATTCGGTTATTGTGGGCGAACTCTGCCATGGGTAGCCAATCACTCCAGTCGTCCTGTCGATAGGAGATGAAGAGTCGAAGGTACCCTTCAAGTTCCTGGTTTACTCGCTCCGTCTGTCCATCAGTTTGCGGATGGAAGGCAGTGGAAGCGTTCGGCGTGATGTCGAGGATTCGGTATAGGTCTTTCATGAAGTTTGAAACGAATTGGGGTCCTCGGTCGGAGATTATGACCGACGGCATGCCGTGCTTCGCATAGACGTGGTCCCGGAGGATTTTTGCCCATCCTTCCGCGGAGAGCTCTACGTTACAGGGGACGGGAATGATTGCTTTAGAGAAGCGATCAACGATGACGAGGAGGGCATCGTAGCCCTTGGATTCTGGCAGACCGGTGACCATGTCTACCGATATGTGAGTCCATGGTTCGGACGGGATTGCGTTCGGATGGAGAGGGGCGGCCTTTGCTTGGGTGCTTGCTTTGGTTCGTTGGCATGTCTCGCAGCCCTTGACGTATAGTTCTACGTCCCTTTTAAGCTTCGGCCACCAGTACTCTCGTTGGACGAGTTCCTTGGTTTTCTCGATGCCTGGGTGCCCGGCAGTGATGTGGTCATGGCTCTGGGCGATGATCTCTCCTCGAAGAGCGTGGTCCCTTGGGACGTAGACCCGCCCGTCGTAGTATAAGAGACCATTCTCCTGGGTGATCCCTCGTTCGTGGTTAAGGGAGTTCGCGATCCCTTGATCCCAGTTCTCCTTCTGTCGAAGCGCCCTTTGGATCTTCGAGTGTACTTCCGTTACGGTGGGCATAATAAGGGCCCTGAAATGTTCCGGCTGGAGGACAATGATGTCGTCGTTATCGTTCTTTCCTTGATTATGATCGTCTCGTCGGGAGAGAAGGTCGGCTTTTTTGTTGGCAACACCAGGTTGGTGGTGGAGGATAAAGTGGTATTCCGCGAGCTCGGTGACCCATCGTGCCTGGCGCCTATTTAACTTTTGGGGCTTTCGGAAATATTGGAGGTTCTGGTGATCAGTCCATATTTCGACGTCTTCAGCAGCGCCCATGAGGTAATGCCGCCATTCGGATAGTGCTAGCATGATGGCAAGCAATTCTTTGTCGTAAATCTCGTAGTTTCGTTCGGTTACTGTGAGTGCTTTCGACATGAATGCTACTGGTCGCCACTTCCCCTCTTGTTGCTGGCTAAGGACGGCGCCAATGGCTCCATCACTAGAGTCAGCTTCTACCTTGAAGCGGTCTGTTTCCGTGGGGATGGCGAGTACAACATCTTCCGCCATCTGCTTCTTTAACCGTTGGAATGCTTGGTTCTGGGCGGTCCCCCACGTCCACTCTGCTTTCCCTGTGAGCTGGGTGAGTGGTCGGACAATCTTCGAATAGTCGCGAATGAATTTTCGATAGAAGTTGGTGAACCCCAGGAACGATTGTAGCTCCTTTTTCTTGGTAGGCGTCGGCCATTCGGTGATTCCGGCGACTTTGACCTGGTCCATTCGTACCGAGTTCTCGCTGATGATTACTCCCAAATACTCGGTTTCCAGGACTTCGAACTCGCACTTCTCTGCTTTGAGGAACAACTTGTTCTCTCGAAGGCGTTGAAGGACTCGTCGGACGATTTGGCGGTGTTCGTCTAGATTCTTGGTGAAGATGAGGATATCGTCGAGATAAATGGTGACTTTTCCCTCGGCGATTAGGTCCTTGAATATATCGTTCATCATCCACTGGAAGGTGGCCGGCGAGTTCGTGAGGCCGAAAAACATCACCGTGGGCTCGAAGAGTCCTCGGTTTGTACGGAAGGCCGCCTTCTCTTCGTCCCCTTCTCTGATTCGGACGTTGTTGTATCCCCAACGAACGTCGAGCTTGGTGAAGTACTTGGCGCCCCGGAGTTTGTCGATCAGTTCTGAAATGAGCGGGAGTGGGTATCGGTTCTTGATAGTCATTTCATTTAGTTTTCGGTAGTCCTGTACGGGACGAAGGGAACCGTCTTTCTTTTTTACAAAGAAGAAGGGGGAGGCGAATGGGGACTTTGACGGGCGTATTCGTCCCGATTCCAAGTTCTCGTCTAGGAACTTGTCCAGTTGTTCCTGTTCGTTTCGGTTGAGAGGATAGACCTTGCAGTCGAGTGTGGACTTGGCGTTCGGGACGAGTTCAATGGCGTGGTCCCACTGTTTTCGTTCGGGGAGGTCGTCGAAGTTTTCTTTTGAAAACAAATCACGGTACGAGCGATAGTGCTCGGGTACCATTTCCTCAAAGGTTTTCTTCGGCTTGTCCATATTGGCCTGAGCCGCTAGGTCATTTGCATGGTGTATCGCGCGAATGACGAGTTCTTCCTGCATATTAACTGCCAGGATGGTCTCCCCCTCCTCTAGCTCCTCGTCCCATCTGTCATCGGGGTCTGCGTCCGGGAGCGGGAATGGGTTCTTGGTGCATTGGCAGCGACCGAATATGATCGAGCCCGTTTTCCAGTTGATGACCGGGTTGTGGCGTTTAAGCCAGTCGTGGCCGAGGTAGAGGTCCTTCGAGCCAAGGTCCGTGACTGCTAAGTCAATACGTTCACTGTGCCCCCCGATGGTGATGCGGAGTTCGACGAATTCGGTGATGTTCCCCGCCTTGTTGCGGGTTCCATCGGCGTTGTAGACAGGGATGGGGGCGGCGGCTTTCCTGGTGTCTAGCTGATGTTTTTGGACGTAGGAACGATTGATGGAGCTCCCCGTGCATCCACTGTCTACGAGGGCACGGGCGGTTAGGGTTTGGGTATTCGTCGTGGTCTCCAGCTGAACGTTGAGGGTGAAGTCTCGCCCGGACGACTTGGTGCCTCGGATATAGCGGATCGGCTGTTGTAGTTCGTATAGCATCTCCAGGGCTGGCTCGTCTCCGAGCTTCAGTCCCTCGATTATGTCGCCAACGATTTCTCCGACCCTGTCTCGATGTACCCAGCAGTGGAGGGCCGCAATGGCTTCACTATCGGTGCGTGCTTCTCGTATGGCGCGAAGGGTCCATTCGGCCCCGAAGGGTTTTAACCATCGGTCCGGTGGAGGTAGAGGTGGGGTAGTCCTGGGCAGGGGGGATACGAATTCGGGGTAGTTCTCGGCATCCCACTGTTCCTGGGCGGCGCTCTCCTTCTGTTGTTTTGCCCACCATGTCTGATAGGCCGTGTCGTCTTCTTCATCTGGGACCTCCACCATGGTAACGGCAGGCCCCCTTTTTACTGCCTGGGCGCTAGCAGGTCCAGGTCCTACGGCTTTCTTGTCGTCCTTGACCGGTCGTGCGCCTTCATCGGAGTTGGGTCGGGTAGCGTCGTGGAGATGCCCACTTCCGGTCTGTACACCAGGGCTAACCCTTCGAGGGTTGGGGGGCTGGTCCGTGAGCGTCGCGTTCTTGTCGCATAAACCGTGACTGCCATTACCTACTGGTGCCAGCAGTCGGGTGGGGTTGTGCTCTGCTACCTCGCCGCTTCCGACTCGGTGTTTCAATTGTTTCTGTGCCGGTCCTGCTTGCGTCTTCCGGGAACACTTACCCGAGGTTCCTGTGGCTTCGTAGGGCCACTTGCCAGAGCCTTTCCCCGTGAGGGTATTCAAGCTCTGATTAGCCAGTCCCACAGAGGCGTTCCCCCCGGGGGGTTCACATGCGGGCAGTTCCCGTATTAGGGGTTCTGGCGGGTTCGGTGGGAGGCTCTCTGCCAACCCCGAAGGGTCTTTTCCCTGTTCGGCGTCGGAGGATTCGTCCTCTTCAGCGTTTGAGTCCAAGGCGTCCAGTTGTGCTAGGACAGCGTATTGGTTCGATTCTGGGTGTACTGGTTTGCTAGTCGTGCTGGAGGCGTTAAAAGCGGTAGAAAGCGGTATATTTTTATGCACGGTAGATATTACAGACGGGTTAACTACAGAAATGTCATAAGCCCCACCAGGAGGACGAGAAAGCGCACCAGTACAAGAGGAGGAGGTCGTCGAAGGGGAATCGAGCCCTTGACGACCTAATCTTTTACCTCCTCTATCTTCGACTCCGTCTTCGGCTCGGTCTGCTCAATGGCCATTAGCGAGCGAATGTCCTTGTACTCCTTCCGCTTCGGGCAATCCTTCGACATGTGTCCTTTCTCCTTGCACCGGTAGCATCTCCCTTCCCTTCGCAGGACGTCTATGTCCATGGCTTGCCCCTGTCCTCCGTACGTGGTCCATCTCCCGGACCCGGCGTCTCGACTGGTGGTCTTGCCCTGTCCCAACTGCTTGGCCGGCGTCGAACTTGTGGCCCCAGTTGGTTTACTGGGGCTTTGATGTTGGTTCGACGGTCCGGGCTTACTGCCTTGTCGGTGGTCAGGATGTCGTCGTTCGTCGGGGCGGCCCAGGGTTTGCTCGAAAATCGTTTGTTTGGTGCGGTCGATGTAGAGCTTGCAGACGCGTTCTTTCCATTCGGGATAGGTTTCGGGGGTGCGGATTCCTTGGTTCGCGATGGTCTTGGCGTAGCTCTGTGGGATCCCCCACCGGACGGCTTGGACCATCTTTCCCCTTTCTCCCTCGTCATGTCGGAGTCCGGCCAGCTTGGCCTCGATCTCGATCGCCTGGAAGAAGTCGTTGGCGTTTCCACTGCCCATTCGGATTTCGTTCATCCTCTTCTCGTGTTGTTGCTCTATGGCGGGGTCCGAGAATTGGTGGCGTATGAGGTCGCAGTATCCGTTCCAACTTGGAAACCGGACTCGTTGGGTGGTGGCGTTATAGAAGTCGGGCCTTCGGTGTACCCACCAGTCCTTGGCGGGTCCTTTGAGGAGGGACGACGCGAGTTGGATCTTGATCGAGGAATAGGGGAAGTATACTTCGAAGGAGGCGAAGTACGAATCGCAGTCCCCTAGATAGCGCTCGATGTCGTCATGAGCGCCAGCGAACTTGTCGGGGAGCTCATGCATGGTTGGTCGGACGTGGAGGAATGGCTCTTCGACGGCGGCGGTTCCGACCGGTGGTCCAATTGGCCGTCCCGGGACTCGAGGTGGTTTTGGTAGGGACCACCTGCTGCTTCCCTCGCTGGACGGGGACGAGGGTGGCTTGTATTTTGCCAAGGTCCCGTCCATGTCGTTGAGTCTCCTAGCCAGGTCGAAGCAGGTGCTTCTCCAGCGGGTGACTTCTGCCGCGAGACCTTCCAGGGTCGGGGGAGTCGGGGGCGCTGGTGGTTCGGTCATATGGGGCGCGTCTCCTGGCTGATCGGGTTCGATGTCTATGTCTATGTGTGACCCCGCCCCGGCGAAGAGGCGACTCGGTCCGGGCTGGTGATAGCCGTGTTGCCGTAGTCGGCTTCTCGGCTGGGGAGGTCGTGGGGGTGGGGAGTCTGGTAGGGGTTCGGGGTATTCGTCGGTGTCTAGGGTGTACGATCCATAGCGTGAAGAGAATGTATTGGGGGCCTGCTGCTTGGCCTCGCCGAACGTGTCTGTATCATAGTTAAATTCTTCGAAACTACTCTTCCGCGTTTCTTTCCCTGGCCTCTGCGCGTTCCTGCTCATATCGCCTGGCGAGTATGAGGAGGACGACCCCCATGTCTCTTTCCTCTTCCCTGGTTCTTTCTCGTATCCCATAAATGCGGTGCCCGGCGGAGGTCGGGTATAGTCGTCTGTCTCGGTTCGCGAATATGCGGGTGCGAATTGTCTGGTCTCTTCCCCTCCGTGGTATATCGTCTCCTCGGTTAATGGCCAACCACTCATCCATGTCGGGGCGAATGGGTGAGTGCCAGCCTCCTCTGCTTTCCAGGTCGGCCCGCTGTAGGTCCCAGGCGGCAGACTGGGCGGGGCCCAGGATGTTGATGTCGATCTGAGCGAGAGTGGGCCAATCGTAGTCGGCGCTTCGGGGATTGAAGGGGTCGTCGGGATCGGTATGGTGGGTGAGCTCGTTGGGCTCATCGATCTCTGGGGAAGGGGTGCGGGGAGGGGTGTCGGGCTCGGGGTTGAGAGGGGGCGCCTCTCGCTCGGGGGAGTGTAAAAGGATCGGGAGGACAGGCCGCTCGTCGGGGTGGGACTCCGCTTCGGCGGGACGTACCGTTTCTTCGTGGTCTTCTTCTTCGTCCTCCGGGAACTGTTCGAACTCTCCCCTGAGCTCCCACTCGTTTCCGACGACTCGGATTCTGAATCCTTCGAGACTGATGGGTCTCTCGGGGATAGCAGGCTCGACGTAGGGCGGCGGGATGCTTGCCTCGTACCTCCCGAGGAGGTACCGGCTGAGATCGTAGGCCTCCTGAGCGGTCGGGGGCCTGTCAGTAATGATTTCCGGGGCTGGAAAGGGTTCGTCCAAGGGGACGGATTCGAGGGTGTCGTGGTCGGGGGAAGGGGTTCGGGGTGCTCCCCTTGGGCGGCTGGGTCCGGGGGTGGCGTTTCGGGGTGGTTCCTGCCGAGGCGGGAACTCGTCGCTGGAGTTGGCGGTGAAGCCGTGTCTCTGGATGGGGTTGTCGACGAGGTTCTGTTGCGAGGTAGGAACGGGTTGTTGGATTTGAAAAGGGGCGACATAGCTGGTGGTTGTGTGGGTCTGAGTCCGAGGCTGAGGGCGACGTTCTCCAAGTCTTCTGAAGAATCGTCTGATCTCTTCCTCGTACTCAAGTGTGAGAGCGATGATGGTGAGGATCGCGGCGGATCCTAGGATTATAGCGAAGGCGATTACGAGGGCTTGTTCGAAGTATTGCATGGATGGGTTTCTATCGCGGTGAACGGTGAAGAAACAAGAAGGAAGCTTCGAGCTAATTGTTAGACCCGAACTTCACGTGACTATGGGCGGGTCTGGACCGTGGCTGTCTCGTGTTCGGACAATCACCACGGGGGAACCCGAATGCCTATAGCTCAGCGAAGAAGGACTAGGTTCTTAGTCGAGTTCGTGGTGAGAGTAAAGTTTGGTATAGATAAAGCTTTAGCTCGAAGCTGGGGATATACAGCGAGAGCTACACTACTTATATAGGGAAATGATAGTTCTAAGAATAGCACGACATCCGTGGATGTCGTGCGGAAACAATAAGAGAACGACGAGGTAGTCAGGCGATAGTCGCGAGCCGTAGTACCATCGTTGAGAGCGTCCGTTATGGTCGTGGTAACCGTATCTAAGCGCTTTGATAAGATAAGATCGTGATAAGCGCTTTGATAAGATAAAATGAAAGGGATAGGATAAGATAAAAAGGAAAATCGTAACAAATAGACTCTGAGAACTATGTCCAAGATAAAAATGAGCAAATACATAATAATGGCAACACTAGAATGTATAACTCACCAGAGATGTCATCATACTCTCCAATAGAGCTATTATGCTCCGAGAATAATCTACAAAACAACAATGGAAATATCAACACAAGTAGAGCTGATTTAAATATCAAAGCCTCACAAACAAATAAAAACACTAATCCAGAAACAGAGCAACTGAATAATGAAAATATCATGCAAAACCAAATAAACCGATATCTACAAAATGACCCTAAAATACCTTTAAAAAAGAATACAGACAGAATTTAAAAAAAACACCTGTGCTAGTATCAAAATTGCCTCACTAAACATTAAAGGAAGAGGACATAATAATATACTACATGAAAAAAACAAATGGAAACAAGTAAATGAGATTCTTCGAGATGAGAAAATTGGAGTACTAGTACTCCAAGAAACACATCTAACAGATGACTATGTTAAAGATATTCACAATACCTATACCAAACGTATACACTTATACTACTCAGCTGACCTGCAACAACTAAATGCAAAAGGTGTTGCTATTATATTAAATAAAGAAATAACAAACACTAAAGATGTTGACTTTTATGAAATTATACCAGGAAGAGCAATAATGATAAAACTTCCATGGCATCATACACTAACAATCACAATCCTAACTATATATGCACCCAATGATCCAACTGAAAACAAACAATTCTGGGAAAACCTACTAAAAATATGGAATGAAAAGAATCTTCCAATCCCAGACATTATGCTAGGAGATACAAATATTGTAGAAGATATGATTGATAGATTACCATGTCATAAGGATAACACAAATGCAACACAAGCACTATCGGAACTAAAAGAACTTCTCCAACTAAAAGATGGATGGTGAGAAACAAACCCAACATCAACAGCATTTACATTTATGCAATCATCAACTGGATCTCAATCAAGAATAGATCGCATATATATTGCCAATGAACTTGCATCTTCATGTTACAACTGGAGCATAAAAGCCACTCATCTTTCAACAGATCATAAGCTTGTTACAGTAGATATCATAGATCAAAAAGCTCCATATATAGGCCATGGAAGATGGTCAATGCCTTTATATCTACTAAAAAATAAAAAACTAATGAAAGAAATCCATGACCTTGGTTTAGAAATGGAATCAGACATAGAAAAACTAGAATTTAATGAACATACAGAAACAAAAAATGCCCAAATAATTTACAAAGAATTCAAAGATCAAATGATACAAAATATTAGAATTGTGGCACGTAAATCAACACCTAAACTTATACAAAAAATTATGCAACTAGAAGGACAGCTAGATCGCACCTTAAATGACAACAATATCAATCATGAAGAAAAAACCTTTTCTGCAGCACTACTCCAAGAAAGAATCATTGAGCTTCAAAAACAAAGATATAATATCAAAAATGTAAACTCCAAAACACAAAATTACCTACATGGTGAAACAATAAGTAAATACTGGATCAACCTCAATAAATCTAAAAGACCAAGAGACACAATATATGAACTTAAAGAGCCAAACTCATCTATAGAAGACCCAATATATAAAACAAAAACATCAGAAATGGTGCAAATTGCAAGAGACTACCATAACGATATACAATCAAAAGACATACCTATAAGGGAAGAAGTAAACCATCATGAAATAATAATATCAGTTGCACAAAAACTTGAAAGTAAAATTTCAGCAACACAAAAACAAGAACTAGGGAAAAAGACACAACAAATCCAGGTCAAAGAAGCAATTGATATATCAGCAAACAATGTAGCAGCCAGAATTGATGGTCTTCCAAATGAACTACTAAAAACACTTGCAATTAAATACAAAGAAGACAAACTAGCAGGGAAGACTGCCTTCAATATAATTAAAACTCTAACAAAAGTCTTTAATGATATTGAAGAATATGGTGTAATGGCAAATACAAATTTCAATACTGGATGGATGTGTCCAATCTACAAAAAAAAAGGATCACAATAATATTGTAAACTATCGACCAATAACTCTTCTTAACAGTGACTACAAAATCTTTACTAAGACATTAGCAACTAAACTTGCAAATATAGCACCAGATATAATACATGAAGACCAAGCTGGATTTATTAAAGGTCGCAATATATTTGACCAAACAATGCTATCAAAACTAACAATCCAATATGCAGAAGCATCAGAACAGAATGGAGTAATCATCGCTTTAGATCAAGAAAAAGCATATGATAAAATAGCACATGTGTTACGATTTTCTCCTTTATCTTATCTTATCGGCCAGCGCTTATCAATATCTTATCTTATCTCAAGCGCCTATCATCGTAACCACGACTATAACGGACCGCATCAGCAATTGTACTACGGACAACTACGGCTTGCGACCACCGCTCGCCCTTCTCATGTTTTCCCTTGTATTCCGCACGACAACCACAGACAAGTATTCTATTCATAGCACAGGACTTTTCGTATATAAGTAGCATAGCTCTCGCTGTATGTTCCCCAGCTTCGAGCTAAAGTTTAATCACACCAAACTTAGCTAGTCAACTCAGCCTCAGACTAAGAACTTAGTCCGACGCTCTTAGTAGCCATTCAGTATAGAGACTCCTTGGGTGACTGTTCGAACGTGAAACAGCCCTCGGTTTACTCTTGTTTGGTTTACCCGGAGTTCGGGTCTAACAATTAGCTCGAAGCTTTCCATTCCCTTTCTCCAAGCAGCCACCATTGCTTGTTGAAACCGAATGCCCGTATCCTTCCTCAGTCCTGGAATCATCACCGCCTTCTTCCTGACACTCTTTGTCGGGATCCCCGCCCTCTCGTACCTCCTCTATCAGTCCAGGTGGCCGATCATTTTCTGGTACCACACCCAACGAAACCGTCTACAGCGTTGGACGGACCGCACTTTCCGTGCCCCCGTCTTCCAGCTGTCCCCTTCTACCCCTCGCCCTACAGTCTACAGCGCTATGGCACCACCCAGCCCGACAGATCCGTCACGTCCTTCCCCTCATCGCTTGCGTCTGTACAGCATCCCGAAAGTCGGGAAGCTCCTGCGGTCGCTCCGAACCAAGAAATCGAAATCGACATTGGCGAGCAAGGACACAGCGTCCTTGTTCACGACTCCCCCGTCACTGGCACCCTCGAACTCCCCGTCCCTGCCGTACTCCCTGCCTCCTCTACCGCCGACACCGCCTCTACCGCACCACTCCCTACCGGAGGAATGGCTAGAACCAGAGACTCCCTCGATCTATACGAGGTCGCAGCCTCAAGCGGCACCGAACTCCCCCACGACCCCTCCTCGGACAGCGAAAGTGAGCCCTACGTCCCTCAGAGCCCCACTCAGTCCGAGTTCGAGGCCTACATCCGTGATCACCAGACGAGGCCCGATTCCCCTACCATCCCTCTCGCCATCCTCGACCAAGCGCGCCCAATCACCCTCCACCCCGACACCAACATCTGGGCAGAGGCCAGCAGAGAAAGGGAGAGGATCACCGAACTTGAGCTCCTCCGCCTCCGGGGCGTCCAGGTCGACATCCAAACCGGTCCTACCCCCCGTCCATTCCACCTCGAACCCCTCGACGCGCACGACCGAGCCGTTACCATCCAGCGCCTCCATAACCTCGGAATCCACAATCAGCAGCAATACAACGAGTGGCAGTACCGACAGCGAGTCGAGCACGACGCCCGCCAAGCTACTAGCACGCGCCTACCGGGAGAGGATGAAGAAGACCACCGAAGGCGCCTCCATTGGAACCGCCTCCGGAATGTCAGCCGCGAAGATGAGGACTGGTACATCCAGGATGAGAAGAGAAGGTGGAGAGAACGCTGGCAGAGGGGCCAGTGGGTCGACACGCGGCTCGGCGCGAACTACGCCCCTCCCCCCCTCTCTACTAACGAGCGGCTTATCTATGGTAACCGCTTCAGTACACAATTTGAGTCCAGACGACGAGAGCATATCCGACAGGGCGCCAGGGATATCACCCACGAGCAGCATCGCGCCATCAGTCAGCGCGCTATCGCTCGAGGTTCAGCAGATCCGCGATCCATGGGAACGCGAATACACGAAGATCTTCATAGGTCACTTATCGGCCCTTACGGAGGACCCGACCTTCCTCGCCTCGAAGATGGGGAGATTGATGAACAGCCTGAGGCTAGCGGATCCGGAGCGGGAGGATATTATTGAGTATTGCGCAACGGAGCGGGCAGTATACGAGTTTAATATGAAGCATCCTGATCGTCCCTATGCAGAGCCCGAAGACTACCAACCACGAAACCCCCCAAAGCCGCTCCCCTGTCCCCGCCACCTCGATCCCATGTGCCGAGAAGCTGGAAAGGCAAAAGCCGAATGTTTGCCGGAGCCGGCCCGGAAGACGCAGAAACTTCGAACGCCGGCGGCAATCAGCCGCCCGTTGTCCCAACCTGGACAGGCTATGATGGAGCCATCAAAGGCTCCCCACCTCCAGGGCGGCACACCAGCCCTCTCGCCCAAGACCCTGATAGCTGGTCCCTCCCTCGAGGGCCCGGAAAATATCACGACCCTGACGACCCGCTCCCAAACCCTGTCGGCCAAATGGCCGAAGACGCGCCCTGGATAGGGTGCAAGCCGGATCTGATGCGAAAGCCCGCCATCTTCAAAGGCGAGGCCGACGATATCGACCGCTTCCTCACCCATTGCGAAATGTACTTCCAGATGCATGATCCATACATGTATGCCAGCCCTTTCCGAGTCGGCTTCGCTGCCTCATACTTCACCGGCAAGGCAGAAGAATGGTGGATTATGATACTCGCGGAACGACGAAGCCACTCCCGCAACAAGTTCCGCCTCCCCAGCTGGGACGACTTTTGCCAAATGATCCGCGACAAGTTCCGCGATCACGCAGTGGAAGAAATCCATCAGCAAAAGATGTACGACCTCTGCCTCGGAAAAGGTCTCGCCGACGACTACTTCCAGGCCATCGAAAAGGAAGCCAAGAAGGCAGGACTCCGAGGCGACACCGGTGCCCGCGGACACATGGTCGCCGCCGTCAAGAAAGGCATACCCGACTCCTACACCAAAATCATTTATGATATTGGGGTCGGCATGCCCGAAACATACGACGACTGGAAAACCCGGGTCACCGTCATGAATGAGGCCCACCAACGCAAAACCATCGAAGACGGCCTTGGTCGTCCCGGTCCCTTCGTCCCCAAGAACAACAACCCTGCCACGAACGCTAACAAAGCAAGTAGTGGCACGACAAGTTCCTCGGGGGACAAAAAGACTGGTACCGGCGTCACCTACGGCGGTCGAGGGCAAGCTATGGATATCGACGCGCTCAGGTCAGAAGGAAAGTGTTTTAGATGCAAGCAAAAAGGTCACATCAGCAAGAACTGCCCGTTGCAAAGTTGGAACAAGGACAAGAAGAAGGAGGAGAATCGGGCCGTAACAACGGAACCCGCCACAGAATCAAAGATTGAAGAGGTAAAAGACGGCGCCGAGAAGTAAAAGGTTCTACTTGCTCGGCGAAGGACTTATCTGGTACGAGGAACAATATCGCTGGTCGGACTTATAATATCTCTGTAGTTACGCCATCTGTTGATATGAAACACGCGCATTCGAATATACCCGCTTTAACTGTTCCAAGTCCAGATAAACAAGAACCTAAGAAACAATCGACATCCGAGCCCGCTGTGGGAGAAGGGACATGCCAGGTAGCGCTGGAGCCTTCAAAACGAGTATTAGGACTCGGGTCAGAATCAAGTAGACGGGACGCCCTCGGGCCTCTGAAGTCGAAAGATTCAGCGCCTTCCTTGAAGGCCAAGACACTCCCCGCAAGGACCAATGCGGAGAATCTCAAGCACCTGCTCAGGGCCAAGTCCACAGAGTCCGACTCTCTGGGGCACGGGGCAGAGGGCCCCAACAAGGTAACCATGGTCGAAGTCCCGGATGAAGAAGACAATACTGCCTTCAAAATCTATCAAGCGAAGGAAATCAAAACGCATCCACCCCTGCCTACTGAGGAGACCCAGCCCACAGCTGAGAAGGTCCCACCAGGATGGATGAAGCCCTTTGAGACCGAATGGACGTGGAGGGCCATCCGAGAGGCCAAAGACGAATCTGCCGCCAGGTCAGTACTCCTTAATTGGATACACAGGACCAGGGCCGAAGAGGTAGTCGACAATCTCTTGGAAGGACTCCGCCGTGCCCAGCGAGCGAATGCACTTGAATGGCTGGATGAACTCAGGAAACCTAAACGCTACCTGATTCGTTCCCAGACCACCTCAAAGCGAGACCTCAAAATCCCGCTTAAAGTCGAAACCGCCGATAACCAAACCATCGACGTCACCGCCCTACTAGACAGCGGGTGCACAGGCAGCTCAATTCACAGCGAGTTTGTCAAAACCCACAACATCCCTGTCTACAAAACTGCTAGTCCCATCCCAATCTATAACGCAGACGGTTCCTGTAACAAGGCTGGAGAAATCACCGAGTTCGCGGAACTAAGGCTCACTATTGGCGACCATAATGAAAGGATCGACCTTGCCGTTGTCAACCTTGGCTCAAAGGAGATCTTCCTCGGCCACGACTGGCTTGTTCGTCACAACCCACTTATTGACTGGAGCACCGGCAAGATCACCTTTGCCAGATGCCAATGCGCCAAAAACCCCTTCCCCCTACCGGACTCAGACCCGGAAGACCGGTGGGACGAAGAACTCGAAGAAGGCGACCGCATCCTTGCCGTCGACTTCGAAGAAGCCATCGAAATCCGCGCAGTTCATAAGGCGAATGAGCTTGCCGCCAAAGCCAACGAAGGGAAGGAGAAGAAAACCTTTGAAGAGATGGTTCCAGCCGCATACCGCGACTTTGCGGACCTCTTCGAAAAGGAAAACTTCGACGAGCTCCCCATGCGCAAGCCCTGGGACCACGCAATAGAACTCGTCCCAAACGCCAAGAACACTCTCGACTGTAAGGTGTATCCCCTAAACTGCACCGAACAGGAGGAGCTTGACAAGTTCCTTGACGAAAACCTCGCCACCGGCCGAATCCGACCTTCCAAATCCCCCATGGCTTCTCCCTTCTTTTTCATCAAGAAAAAGGATGGAAAGTTACGTCCCGTTCAAGACTACCGCAAGCTTAACGAAATGACCATTAAAAATCGTTATCCTTTGCCCCTCATCGCCGAGCTTATGGACAAGCTAGGGAGTGCCAAATACTTCACTAAGCTCGACGTACGATGGGGATATAACAACATTCGCATCAAGAAAGACGACGAGTGGAAGGCCGTGTTCAGGACAAATCGTGGCCTGTTCGAACCCACCGTCATGTTCTTCGGTCTTACCAACTCTCCCGCCACATTCCAATGGATGATGAACGACATCTTCAAGGACCTTATCGCCTCCGGCAAGGTTACCGTATACCTTGATGACATCCTGATCTTTTCGAAGACTCTAGAAGAGCATCGACAGATCACTCGCAAAGTTCTTGCGCTCCTTAGGAAACACAAGCTATTCCTGAAAGCCGAGAAATGTGAGTTCGAGGTGCTGGAAACAGAGTATCTCGGGGTAATAATTAGCGAGGGATCCATCCGCATGGACCAAGTCAAGATCGCTGGGATCACCGAGTGGCCCGTCCCCAACAAAAAGAAAGAACTTCAGTCTTTCTTAGGGTTCACTAACTTCTACCGACGCTTCATTAAAGGCTACAGCGAAATAGTACGCCCAATGACGCGTCTCACCGGGAATGAAGCATGGACCTGGGGAACTGCGCAGCAAGAGGCCTTCGACAAGCTTAAGGCCCGTCTTGCCCAGGACGTTGTACTAGCAATCCCAACCGAAACTGGGAAGTTCAGAGTGGAAGCAGACGCTAGCGAAGGCGCCATCGGGGCCGTCCTATCCCAGGAGCAGGAAGGAAAGTGGAGACCAGTCGCGTTCTTGTCAAAAGCCTTAACGGCCACAGAACGTAACTACGAAATTTATGACAAGGAACTCCTCGCCATAATGCTCGCCCTCGAGGAATGGAGACACTACCTCATGGGTGCGGCCATCGATATAGAAATCTGGACGGATCACCAAAACCTCCAGTATTTCCGAAAGCCTCAGAAACTCAATCGCCGACAAGCGCGATGGGTAACTGAGCTCGCCGAATACCATTTCACTCTTCATCACAAGCCGGGGACCGCCAATAAAAAGGCAGATCTCCTCTCTCGCCGCGCAGACCACGACCAAGGACACGACGACAACAACGAAGTCGTAGTCCTCAAAGCCGAGCACTTCCGGGCATTAATCATGCCCACTACCAACGAATCCCACGAGCGCATCAAGAGCGCAACCCGTGACCACCAGAAATGGGATCAAGGGATTGCCAAGTCGCTCAACCACGAGAAAGGCATCCAAGAAGAGGACGGGCTTCTCTATTACGACAACAGGATATATGTGCCCTGCGACCACGCAGTGCGAGGAGAGATCATCTCGCGCTGCCATGATCATATCACCGCAGGACACCCCGGAGTAGAAAAAACCAAGGAACTCGTCCTCAGAGACTACTGGTGGCCCAAGATCAGGAAAGACGTGCAAACCTACGTGCAAGCCTGTGAAACTTGCGCCCGCACAAAGTCGAGTACACAGGCTAAACGGGTGCCACTCCATCCCAATGAAGTGCCATCCGAGCCCTGGACCCATATCTCAGTCGACATGATCACTGGCCTCCCAGAATCCAATGGCCACGACGCGATCCTTGTCATTGTCGACAGATTCTCCAAAGACATCATCCCAGTTGCCTGCAACATCGAACTCTCATCCGAAGGATGGGCGAAAATCCTCCGTGACGAAGTGTACGCCAAACACGGTATGCCCGTCACTATCATCTCCGACCGAGGGCCCCAGTTTGTCTCAAAATTCCTGGAAGATCTCTATGGCATGCTTAATATCAAAAGCAATGCTTCAACAGCCTTTCACCCCCAGACTGACGGCCAGACGGAACGCATCAATCAAGAAATTGAAAAATACCTCCGCCTGGTCATTAATCATCATCAGAATGACTGGGCCGAATGGCTATCCATTTGTGCTTTCCAGCACAACAATCGCATACATTCCGCCACGGGCAAAAGCCCATTCCAAGTCCTATACGGACGACACCCCCGAGTCACTCCTGACTCCAGATCGCACGCTACCCTCCGCACTCCTGCATCGGAGGCCTTCCATGACCAAATGAAGAGTATCCATGCTGAAACCGAGGCCGCCCTAATCAAGGCTGCTGAACAAATGAAGACCCAATACGACAAAAAGAAGAAAGCCGCCATTGAGTATCAGACCGGAAACAAAGTCTGGCTCGATACGACAAACCTTCACCTCCCCAGACCAAAGAAAAAGCTAGACGACAAGCGAGTCGGACCTTTCCAAATCCTGGAAAAACGCGGCGCTTCCGCATACAAACTGAAGCTTCCCCCCGCGTGGAGAATATACCCAGTCTTCAACGAAACCCTCCTCATGCCGTACATACCACCGGCGTTCCCGAACCAACAACAACCACCACCTCCTCCGCCCGATATCATCATGGGCGAAGAAGAGTACGAAGTCGAAGAAATTCTCGACGACAAAACCCGCAAAGTACGAGGAAAGAAGGGGGAAAGGTCCAAAACGGTGACTGATTACCTCGTCAAATGGAAAGGCTACGGTCCCGAAGACAACAAATGGACCGCGGAAAAATACCTCGGCAACGCAAAGGAAGCGATTGCTGAATACTGGGAGAAGAGAGGAGGAATAGCGGTAGATGCTATTGTAATCAACCCCGGCAACGACACGATCATTATCGATGCCCGCTACCAGCAGGAGGACGACGACGACAAAATAGGACCAGAAAACAACACATGGTACTACCTTATCAAGGTCGCTAGCGCCCAGGCGGAAAAAGGGGGCCAAGAGTATAGATGGCTGGACGAAGAATGGAGGCCAGAACCCGAACTCGGGCATCTGGAGGAGCTCATTAAAGATTATTAGTGGGCTAACAAGCAGGACAGCGAAGTGGACCCCCCCCAACGGAGATGAGTCTTAGGGCAGTCGAGACGCCTGCCTTAACGAGGGGGTAATGTTACGATTTTCTCCTTTATCTTATCTTATCGGCCAGCGCTTATCAATATCTTATCTTATCTCAAGCGCCTATCATCGTAACCACGACTATAACGGACCACATCAGCAATTGTACTACGGACAACTACGGCTTGCGACCACCGCTCGCCCTTCTTATGTTTTCCCTTGTATTCCGCACGACAACCACAGACAAGTATTCTATTCATAGCACAGGACTTTTCGTATATAAGTAGCATAGCTCTCGCTGTATGTTCCCCAGCTTCGAGCTAAAGTTTAATCACACCAAACTTAGCTAGTCGACTCAGCCTCAGACTAAGAACTTAGTCCGACACTCTTAGTAGCCATTCAGTATAGAGACTCCTTGGGTGACTGTTCGAACGCGAAACAGCCCTCGGTTTACTCTTGTTTGGTTTACCCGGAGTTCGGGTCTAACAACATGACTACCTTTGGGAAATAATGGCAGCATGCAATATTCATAACCGCTTTATCAATACAGTCAAAGCCCTATATAATCAAGCACAAACAATTGTAGTCATTAATGGAGAACTGAGCAAACCATATACTGTAACTAGAGGTGTATGACAGGGTGATCTCTTATCATGCCTCCTGTTCAATATTGCAATTGAACCACTAGCATGTATGCTGTGTAAATCAAATATCCAAGGCCTACATATATCAGGATCAACAAACAATCTTATAACAAAACTCTTTGCTGACGATACTACAGTATATCTATCAGAAAAAGACTCCTTTGACAAACTGCAACAAATTCTCACAGAATGGTGTATAGCATCAAGAGCAAAATTTAATATTGAAAAGACAAAATGTATACCAATAGGTTCAAAGAAATATAGAGAAACATTTTATCAACTGAGACAATTAAATAAACATGATAATAAAATACCAAATGATATTCATATAGTTCAAGAGGGTGAAGCAATACGTTCTCTTGGGTGTTGGATTGGAAATAACATAAAAAATGCAACACCCTGGACACCAATAATAGAAAAAATTGACAAATCACTAACACAATGGAACAAAAGTCACCCAACATTAGAAGGTCGCAGCTACATTATACAGTTAGTTGTAGGAAGTGGAACACAGTTCTTAACCAAAGTTCAAGGTATGCCAGATGATATTGAAGCAAACTTGATTAAAAAAATATGCAGCTTTATGTGGAATGATGCAAAATCATCACCAGTGAATTTAGAAACACTCTATACACCCAAACATCAAGGTGGAAAAAATTTGTTAGATCTCAAATCACGAAACAAAGCAATCACTCTAATGACCCTTAAGTCATTACTATGCAATAACTCTAAGCAAGCAACATGGCAAAACACAGCTCATGCACTATATGCAATGAACGTATCATATAAATTCAAAAAAATAAATGACAATATAAAAATAAACATGTTTCTCCAATTGTGGAACATAACAACAAAACAAAAAACCAATCTACCACAAGACCTTAAACAAATTGTAAAACATGCCAAAGACTATACTATTAAAATTGATGCATGAACACTTACAAATGAAGGGAAAAACAAAATGCCCCTATGGTACCACAAAGCATCAACAGCAAAAAGTAATAGAATAACAAACTCAAAACATGGCAAATGCCTTCGAAACAATCACAATATATACACTGTAAAAGATGCAATAAACACAATAAGCAATCAACCAAATAATCACAAGGTATCTGGCAAAAAATGCAAATGTAAAAAATGCAAAGAGGATAGACAGAAAGGCTGCACAAATCCTGCAAAATGTCTATCAATAGTTAAAAATCTCTTAAGTGAACTGCCAACACACTGGAAACCTCAAAATGAAGGTGAACATGAAGATAATGAATTTTTAAATAAGGAAACACAAGATAATCATAATGACTCAGCTAAAATCTTTGAATACAAACTACCAACATCAAATGAAATCCATAATGCCCTCCGAATATTCACAATGGCAGAGGATAATTTAAAAGACATACCCAAACCAAGAAAAACAGAAAACAATTTCATAATAGCATATACCAATGGAACCTGTGAATTAAATGGAAATATAAATGCTCAAGCAGGAAGTGGAATATGGATTAACAAAGATAATATCATAAATAAAGCCTGCAGAGTTCCTGGCCTAAACCAAAACACAGAGACAGGTGAATTATATGCAGCAGAATACACTGCCCTCAAAATTCCTAAAGATATCCAACTGACAATCAAATCTAAATCTAAATATATGATCAATGCAATAACTAGCTCACTCACCTACTATGAAGACAAAGGATGGATAGGAGTACCAAATGCCCATGAAATAAAAAGAACAGTTGCATGGCTAAGACAAAGAGGATCAAATACCCTCTTTGAATGGACAGGAAACCATACCAATAGCACAGAGAATAATGAAGCAAACCAACAAGCAATAAAAGGACAAAAGGAAACAAGCTGTCCCAAAATAAACCTAAGAACCCCAATACAGCTTAACCTTCAAGGAATAAAACTCTCCTGCTTAACACAAGCCATAGCATATAAAGCAATCAAGCAAAAAATGATAATAAAAGAAAGAAAATCTACCATAATCAATTTAGATATAGCTCAATATGCTGCAAATGATCTAAGTGGACAAACACCAACAGATTCAAGAATATGGCAATCAATAAGAAGCAAAGATATAACAAGAACAGTAAGAAACTTCCTATGGATGATGCTACATAATGCATATAAATGTGGAAAATATTGGGATAATATTCCAAACTACTCACATCGAGCAATGCAGAAGAATCACTAGAACACATTCTAATAGACTGCAGACAAATACTGGCCCAAGATACCATATGGAACCTCTGTAGACAACTATGGGAAACCACAGGAAACCAATGGCCACAAATCACATATGGAAAAATCCTTGCATGTGTTAGACCCAAACTCCAGGTAAACCAAACAAGAGTAAACCGAGGGCTGTTTCGCATTCAAACAGTCACTCAGGGAGTCTCTATGGCTGAATGGTTACTAGGAGCGACAGACTAAGGTCTTAGTCTGAGGCTGAGTCAACTAGCTAAGTTCGGTATGATTAAACTTTAGCTCGAAGCTGGGGAATATACAGCGAGAGCTACGCTACTTATATACAAAAAGTCCTGTGCTAATAATAGAGTCTTTGTCTGTGGTTGTTGTGTGGAATACAAGGGGAAACATGAGAAGGGCGAGCGTTGGTCGCAAGCCGTAGTTGTCCATAGCATAATTGCTGATGCGGTCCGTTATAGTCGTGGTTACGATGATAGGCGCTTGAGATAAGATAAGATATAGATAAGCACCGATCGATAAGATGAGATAAGTGAGAAAATTGTAACATTACCCCCTCGTTAAGGCAGGCATCTCAACTGCCCTAAGACTTGTCTCCGTCGGGGGGGTTTACTTCGCTGTCCTGTTTGTTAGCCCACCAATAGTCTTTAATGAGCTCCTTCAGATGCCCAAGTTTGGGTTCTGGTCTCCATTCCTCGTTGAGCCATTCATATTTTTGGCCCCCTTTTTCTGCCTGGGCGCTAGCGATCTTGATAAGGTAATACCATGTGTTGTCCTCTGGTCCTACTTTGTCGTTGTCATCCTCTTGCTGATAGCGGGCATCGATAATGATCATGTCATTGCTGGGGTTGATTACAATAGCATCTACCGCCATTCCTCCTTTTTTCTCCCAGTATTCAGCAATCACTTCTTTTGCGTTGCTGAGGTACTTTTCTGCGGTCCACTTGTTGTCTTTGGGACCATAGCCTTTCCATTTGACAAGGTAGTCGGTCACCATTTTGGACCTTTCCCCCTTCTTCCCTCATACTTTGCAGGTTTTGTCGTCAAGGATTTCTTCGACTTCATATTCTTCTTCGCCCATGATGATATCGGGCAGAGAAGGTGGTGGTTTTTGTTGATTTGGGAATGCCAGGGGTGTGTATGGCGTGAGGAGGGTTTCGTTGAAGACAGGGTATATCCTCCACGTGGGGAGAAGCTTCAGTTTGTAGGCAGAAGCGCCGCATTTTTCCATGATTTGGAAAGGGCCGACTCGTTTGTCATCTAGCTTTTTCTTTGGTCTGGGGAGGTGAAGATTTGTTGTGTTGAGCCAGACCTTGTTTCCGATCTGATATTCGATGGCAGCTCTCTTCTTTTTGTCGTATTGAGTCTTCATTTGTTCAGCCGCTTTAATAAGAGCAGCCTCGGTTTCGGCATGGATGTTCTTCATTTGGTCGTGGAAGGTTTCTGACATGGGGGTGCGGAGGGTGGCATGGGATCTGGAGTCAGGGGCGACTCGGGGATGTCATCCATATAGGACTTGGAATGGGCTCTTGCCCATAGCGGAGTGTATATGATTGTTGTGCTGGAAGGCACAAATTGATAGCCATTTGGCCCAGTCATTTTGATGATGATTAATGACAAGGCGGAGGTATTTTTTGATCTCTTGATTGACGCGCTCGGTTTGGCCATCAGTCTGGGGGTGGAAAGTGGTGGAGGCATTGCTTTTGATGTTAAGCATGCTGTAGAGGTCCTCGAGGAATTTGGAGACGAATTGAGGTCCTCGGTCGGAGATAATGGTGACAGGCATGCCATGTTTGGCATACACCTCATCCCAGAGAATCTTTGCCCATCCCTCTGATGAGAGTTCCATGTTGCAGGCAACTGGAATGATGTCTTTGGAGAAGCGATCGACGATGATGAGGATTGCATTGTGACCGTTGGATTCTGGGAGACCAGTGATCATATCAACTGAGATATGGGTCCAGGGCTCGGAGGGGACTTTGTTTGGATGAAGTGGTGCTCGCTTAGCTTGAGTGCTGGATTTGGTGTGGGCACAAGTTTCACAGGCTTGAACATAAGTTTGGACGTCCTTTCTGATCCTTGGCCACCAGTAGTCTCTCAGGATGAGTTCTTTGGTTTTTTCCACTCCAGGGTGTCCTGCGGTAATATGATCGTGGCAACACGAGATGATCTCTCCTCGCACTGCGTGGTCGCAGGGCACATATATCCTTTTGTCGTAGTATAGAAGACCATCCTTTTCCTTGATGCCCTTTTCATGGTTGAGCGACTTCGCGATTCCTTGATCTCATTTCTGGTGATCATGGGTCGCACTCTTGATGTGCTCATGGGATTTGTCGGTGGTGGGCATGATGAGTGCCCGGAAGTGTTTGGCTTTGAGGACTACGACCTCATTATTGTCGTCGTGGCCTTGGTCATGGTCAGCTCGGTGAGAGAGGAGGTCCGCCTTCTTGTTTGTGGTTCCTGGCTTGTGGTGGAGCATAAAATGGTATTCTGCAAGCTCAGTTACCCATCGCGCTTGTCGGCGATTGAGCTTCTGAGGTTTTCGGAAATACTGGAGGTTTTGGTGATCCATCCAGATTTTGATATCGACAGCTGCACCCATGAGGTAGTGTCTCCATTCCTCAAGGGCAAGCATTATGGCAAGGAGTTCCTTGTCATAAATTTCGTAGTTGTGTTCTGTGGCCATTAAGGCTTTGGACAAGAATGTGACTGGTCTCCACTTTCCTTCTTGCTCTTGGGACAAGACAGCTCCAATGGTGCCTTCACTGGCATCCGCTTCTACCCTGAATTTCCCGGTTTCCGTTGGAATTGCCAATACAACGTCTTGGGCGAGGCGGGCTTTGAGCTTTTCGAAAGCCTCTTGCTGTGCCATTCCCCATGTCCATGCTTCATTTCCAGTGAGGCACGTCATTGGGCATACTATTTCACTATAGCCTTTGATGAAGCATCAGTAGAAGTTGGTGAACCCTAAGAAAGACTGAAGTTCTTTCTTTTTGGTGGGGACGGGCCACTCGGTGATTCCAGCGATTTTGACTTGGTCCATGCGGATGGATCCTTCGCTAATTATTACCCTGAGATACTCTGTTTCCAGTACCTCGAACTCACATTTCTTGGCCTTCAGGAATAGCTTGTGTTTCCTAAGGAGCATGAGAACTTTGCGAGTGATCTGTCGGTGCTCTTCTAGAGTCTTCGAAAAGATCAGGATGTCATCAAGGTATACGGTAACCTTGCCGGAGGCGATGAGGTCTTTGAAGATGTCGTTCATCATCCATTGGAACGTGGCGGGGGAGTTGGTAAGGCCAAAGAACATAACGGTAGGTTCGAACAGGCCACGGTTCGTTCTGAACACGGCCTTCCACTCGTCGTCCTTTTTGATGCAAATGTTATTGTACCCCCATCATATGTCGAGCTTAGTGAAGTATTTGGCACTTCCTAGCTTGTCCATAAGCTCAGCGATGAGGGGCAAGGGATAACGATTCTTGATGGTCATTTCATTAAGCTTGCGGTAGTCCTGTACAGGACATAGTTTCCCATCCTTCTTTTTGACGAAGAAGAAGGGGGACGCCATGGGGGACTTGGAAGGTCGAATGTGGCCAGTGGTGAGGTTCTCGTCAAGGAATTTGTCTAGCTCCTCCTGTTCAGTGTGGTTGAGGGGATATACCTTACAGTTGAGTGTGTTTTTGGCATTGGGGATGAGTTCTATGGTGTGGTCCCAGGGTTTGCGCATAGGGAGTTTGTTGAAGTTTTCCTTTTCGAAGAGGTCCACAAAGTCGCGGTACGCGGCTGGGACCATTTCTTCAAAGGTCTTCTTCTCCTTACCCTCGTTGGCTTTAGCAGCAAGTTTGTTTGCTTTATGAACAGCGCGGATCTCAATGGCTTCCTTGAAGTTGATAGCTAGGATGCGGTCACCTTCTTCGAGTTCTTCATCCCACCGGTCATCAGGATCTGAGTCCGGTAGGGGGAAGGGGTTCTTGGCGCATTGGCACCTGGAAAATGTGATCTTGCCGGTGCTCCAGTCAATAAGCGGGTTGTGGCAAACGAGCCAGTCATGACCAAGGAAAATTTCTTTTGAACCAAGGTTGACGACAGCAAGGTCAATCCTCTCACTATGGTTGCCAATGGTGAGCCTTAGTTCTGCGAATTCGGTGATTTCCCCAGCCTTGTTGCGGGAGCTGTCTGCGTTATAGATTGGAATGGGACTAGCAGTCTGGTAGACAGGGATGTTGTGGGTTTTGACAAACTCACTGTGTATTGAGCTGCCTGTGCACCCGCTGTCCAGGAGGGCAGTGGTGTTGATGGTTTGGTTATCGGCGGTTTCAACTTTAAGCGGGATTTTGAGGTCTCGCTTTGAGGTGGTTTGGGAACGAATTAGGTAGCGTCTAGGCTTCCTTAGTTCATCTAGCCATTCAAGCGTGTTTGCCCATTGAGCATGGTGAAGCCCTTCCAAGAGATCATCGACTACCTCTTCAGCCCTGGTCCTGTGTATCCAATTAAGGAGCACTGACCTGGCAGCAGATTCGTCTTTGGCCTCTCAGATGGCCCTCCATGTCCATTCGGTTTCAAATGGCTTCATCCATCTAGGTGGGACCTTCTCAGCCGAAGGCTGGGTCTCCTCAGGTGGCGGGGATGAACGAGCCTTTGCTTGCTTTGCTTGGTGGAGTCGGAAGGCGGTATCGTCCTCCTCGTCTGGAACCTCGATCATGGTTACCTTGTGGGGCCCTCTGCCCCATGCCCTGGAGAGTCGGACTCCATGGTCTTGGCCTTTGGCAGGCGCTTGAGATCCTCTGCATTGGTCCTTGCAGGGGGTGTCTTGGCCTTGGAAGAAGGCGCTGAGTCTTTCAGCTTCAGAGGCCCGAGGGCATCCCACCTACTCGACTCCGACCCGAGTCCTAATACTCGTTTCAAGGGCTCCAGCACCACCTGGCACATCCCCTCCCCCACAGCGGGCTCGGATGTCAATTTTTTCTTAGGTTCTTGTTTTTCCGGACTTGGAACAGTTAAGGCGGGTATATTCGAATGCGTATTTATCGTATCAACATATGGTGTAACTACAGAAGAGCTATGAGTCCGACCAGCAATATTGTTCCTCGTACCAGATAAGTCCTTCGCCAAGTGAGTAGAACCTTTTACTCCTCGGTGCCGTCTTTTACCTCCTCGATTTTCGATTCAGTGGTGGGTTCCATTGTTACAGCCCTGTTCTCCTCCTTCTTCCTGCCCTTGTTCCAGCTTTGTAAGGGGCAATTTTTGCTAATATGCCCCTTCTGTTTGCAGCGGAAGCACTTCCCTTCTGATCTGAGGGCATCAATATCCATCGCCTGCCCTCGACCACCATAGATGGTACCCATGCCAGTCTTCTTATCCCCTGGAGAACTTGTTGCGCCACTACTTGCTTTGTTAGCATTCGTGGCGGGGTTGTTGTTTTTGGGGATGAAGGGACCAGGTCGTCCGAGACCATCTTCAATGGCCTTTCGTTGGCAGGCCTCGTTCATGACAGTAACCCGGGCTTTCCATTTGTCATAGGTTTCTGGCATGCCTACTCTGATATCATAAATGATTTTGGTATAGGAGTCGGGGATGCCTTTCTTAACAGCGGTGACCATGTGGCTGTGGGCACCAGTATCTCCCCAGAGTCCTGCCTTCTTGGCCTCCTTTTCGATGGCCTGGAAGTAGTCATCGGCAAGGCCTTTGCCTAGGTGGAGGTTGTACATCTTCTGCTGGTGGATTTCTTCTACTGCGTGATCGTGGAACTTGTCACAGATCATCTGGCAGAAGTCGTCCCAGCTGGGGAGGTGGAACTTGTTGTGAGAGTGGCTTCGTCATTCGGCGAGGATCATAATCCACCACTCTTCTGCTTTGCTGGTGAAGTAAGAGGCAGCAAAGCCGACTCAGAAAGGGCTAGCATACATGTAGGGGTCATGCATCTGAAAGTACATTTCGCAGTGTGTGAGGAAGCGATCGATGTCATTGGCTTCTCCTTTGAAGACGGCGGGTTTGCGCATCAAATCTGGCTTGCACTGCATCCAGGGGGCATCTTCTGCCATCTGCCCAGTGGGGTTGGGCAGCGGATCGTCGGGGTCGTGGTACTTCCCTGGTCCTCGGGGAATGGACCAGCTGTTGGGGTCTTGGGCCAGGGGGCTGGTATGTCGACCTGGGGGTGGGGAGCCTTTGATGGCCCCATCATATCCCGCCCAGGTTGGGACGACGGGCGGTTGATTGCCATCGGTATTCGAGGGTCTCGCATCCTCCGGCCCGGCTCCTGCGAACATTCAGCCTTTGCCTTTGTTTCAGCTTCTCGGCACATGGGGTCATGGTGGCAGGGAGGGAGGAAGTGGTTTTGGTGGGTTTTGTGGGCGGTAGTCTTCCGGTTCTGCATAAGGACGATGAGGGTACTTTTTATTAAAATCATAGATGGCCTGCTCCATTGCACAGTATTCAATAATATCCTCCCGCTCCAGATCCGCTGGCCTCAGGCTGTTCATCAATCTCCCCATCTTCGAGGAAAGGAAGGTCAGGTCCTCCGTAAGGACTGATTGATGACCTATATAGATCTTCATGAATTCGCGTTCCCATGGATCTTGGATCGGAAGGACCGCGATTGATAGCGCACTGAGTGATGGCGCTATGCTGCTCATGGGTGATATCCCGGGTGCCTTGTCAGATGTGCTCCTGTCGTCGGGACTCAAATTGTGTACTGAAGCGGTTACCGTAGATAAGCCGCTCGTCAGTATTGAGGGGGGGAGGGGCATAGTTCACGCCGAGCCATGTATTGACCCACTGGCCCCTCTGCCAGTGCTCTCTCCACCTCCTTTGCTCATCCTCTGCGTACCAGTCCTCGTCCTCTCGACTGATATTTCGGAGGCAGTTCCAATGGAGGTGCCTTTGGTGGTCTTCGTCATCTTCGCCTGGTAGGCGCACGCTAGTTGCTTGGCGGGCGTCGTGCTTGACTCGCTGTCGGTACTGCCACTGGTTGTACTGCTGCTGATTGTGGATACCAAGCTGATGGAGGCGCTGGATTGTAATGGCTTGTTCATGTGGCCAGAGGGGTTCGAGGTGCCAGGGATGGGGAATGGGACTGGTTTGGATGTCGACTTGGACGCCCCGGAGTCGGAAGAGCTTGTCTTCGGTGAGCCTTTCTCTTTCTCTACTTGCCTCTGCCCAGATGTTGGTGTCGGGGTGGAGGACAATTGGCCTTGCTTGGTCAAGGATGGTGGCAGGGATGGTAGGGGAATCGGGATGCATCTGGCGGTTACGGATGTAGGCCTCGAAATCTGACTGGGTGGGGCTCTGAGGGATGTAGGGCTCGCTCTCAGAGTCAGAGACGGGGTTGTTGGGGAGTTCTGTGCCACTCGAGGCTGCGACCTCGTATAGATCGAGGGAGTCTCGGATTCTAGCCATTCCTCCAGTAGGGAGTGGTGCAGTAGAGGCAGTGTTGGTGGTAGAGGAGGCAGCAAGTACGGCAGGGATGGGGATGTCGAGGGTGCCAGCAAGGGGGGAGTCGTGAATGAGGATGCCGTGTCCCTGCTCGCCAATGTTGATTTTGATTTCTTGGACCCGAGTTTCCGTAGGAGCTTGCTGATTTTCGGGATCTCGTACGGACGTGAGTGATGAGGAGAAGGACATGATGGATCTGTCAGGCTGGGTGGTGCCATAGCGCTGGAGACCATAGGGGGAAGGATAGAAAGGAACAGCTGGGAGACGGGGGGCGTGGAAAGTGCGGTCCGTCCAACGCTGAAGGCGGTTTTGTTGGGTGTGGTACCAGAACACAATCGGCCACCCGGACCGATAGAGGAGGTACAAAAGGGTGGGGATCCCGACAAAGAGTGTCAGGAAGAAGGTGGTGATGATTCCGGGACTGAGGAATGATACGGGCATTCAGTTTCAACAAGCAATGGTGGCTGCTTGGAGAAAGGGAATGGAAAGCTTCGAGCTAATTGTTAGACCCAAACTCCGGGTAAACCAAGGGCTGTTTCGCATTCGAACAGTCACCCAGGGAGTCTCTATGGCTGAATGGTTACTAGGAGCGACAGACTAAGGTCTTAGTCTGAGGCTGAGTCGACTAGCTAAGTTCAGTATGATTAAACTTTAGCTCGAAGCTGGGGAATATACAGCGAGAGCTATGCTACTTATATATGAAAAGTCCTGTGCTAATAATAGAGTCTTTGTCCGTGGTTGTCGTGCGGAATACAAGGGGAAACATGAGAAGGGCGAGCGTTGGTCGCAAGCCGTAGTTGTCCGTAGCATAATTGCTGATGCGGTCCATTATAGTCATGGTTACGATGATAGGTGCTTGAGATAAGATAAGATATAGATAAGCGCTGATCGATAAGATGAGATAAGTGAGAAAATCGTAACAGCATGTGGACTAACACAGTTCCATAACAAAGATGGTCAGCTATTATTTGGAAAAAACAGACTATACTGCATCTTAATATCAGAATCAGCATTCCTAATATGGAAACTACACTGTGAACGACAGATTGCCAAACAAGATGATGAAACAAAATGGCACTCACAAATAGAAATTCATAATCAATGGGTATCATGCATTAACCAAAGATTAACACTTGACTGCCAAATTGCAAGAACCTATACAAATAAAAAAGAAAACTTGAAACCCAAACTAGTACTCCATACATGGAGCGGCTGTCTATACGAGGAAGAGAAGCTGCCAGACAACTGGATCAGGCAGCCTGGGGTTTTAGTGGGTATACCATATCTAAAACAAAATGGGAGTCCCACATGAAGTGCATAAAGCATTTCCCCGGGGTGGCTCACAACAAGAGGTGAAACTCCTCAAAATTAGCTTGGTTCCCAGACTAACATTGTTAGTTGTGAGAATCTCATAAGCTCCACCAAAAAAAAAAAAAAAAAAAAAATTGGAGAAAAGTAGGTACAAATTATTCATTGTACAAGCTCAGAAATAGGTTGAAAAATTGTGAATCCTATAGTATGTATGTATGATATATCAATATTTTTAGGAGCAAACGAGCCCTGAGGAATAGGTGCAAAGACAAAAACGAATGAGTGGCAGGTAAGTCTCGGACCGATTCGACCGGTGGCAGGTAAGTTTACTAACCAAGCATGGATAGCATTATTTTCCTCATGGCTCGAGAGATGCATATCCTTCAAATTTTTGGGGAGTATAGTACAGTTAATACTAAAATATAATGCTATAGAGAGTATGAGACTTCTGAGACTTGAGGTGAAGCCAAAAGAAAAGAAATACGCTATCGATCCCAAATGGCAATGGCAGCTAAGTTACCGTGGGAACCCAGTGTATTGGACGGGAAACCCTCCTCGGTTTTACAACTCACCGGAACAGAGGACTTCTGGTACTTTGATTCATGCATTGTACTCGCACATGCGATAATATTATGAACCATGAATACATAAAGTCTTGTCTTGATCATATAGCTGTGTTTCTGTTACTAAGATGTGCATTAATTATAACCGCCTTCGAACTCTGTTATTGCCCCTCGCGGTCTCAATAGTAGCCTCCGTGGAAATACGCAGGTGCAAGTCTTTTGAACGTGAAATTCTCTACGCCGACGTGTGGCATTTCTGGTCCATTTTCGTTCCACATCTCCGTGCGCAGACTCAGAAGGCTCATGATGCTGTGTACCGCAGTGTGTCCGAGCCGAATCACAGTCAAGTTGATCATGGAATCCTAGAACACAGCACGTCGGATGTAGGTACAAAACGAGAAAGATGCTCTATGCTCTGGAGACAGTGTGATACTGACCCGGTCGTAACTTGAAGGACATTCATTAATCATTCGTTATCTCTTGTTCGTGTGTTGAATACATCAAAAAGATGGGGGAGCATCAAGCCCGAGCATCCAAGAAAGCTGTCGAAAATATGGATGTGGGTATCATCGATCAATAACAGCATCCGTTCCTTGATTGTGACCTCTTCAAAGTCAGGTCGCCTGAGGGATCTGCATCTTCTCGGTGATAAAGATTCTCTGATCTACGATGTCCGACGCAAGCGGGACAAAGCATTGATCCACCGATCGAAGCTGTGTATGCGTTGCCCAATTACAAGGCATGCAACGAAGCTAATCGATTCGAGTTGAGTCAATGGCGCTCAAGAGCGCCCAAGTCGTTAGCTAAAATCAAACGAAAAGGACACCTTTACACCTGATCACTTTCGACATCACATATCTAGCTCGCGATCGCGAAGGAACGCTCTGCATTTTATTTATATATAATAAGATGAAGGTCCATTTATGGTACATATGGTATAAAATAACTAGAGGCATTAGGTAGATAAGTACAACAAGGCATGCACTGAAACCATGAACGAAAAATTACTCTGGCATGGATGATAAAGAGATGAATGAATTTGAATGGCAGCGCGGAGTATGCGTGGGGCAGAGAAGAAAAGGTTAACCTTTTACATTGACAACACTGACCGGGCGGCTAGCAGAGACAGGGCTTGCTGCGCCGCTGACTGCTTCCAGCCTCTCCTCCAGTCCCATCCCAAGCCCCTCCCTGACCCACTCGTCGAAACCAATGCTTTTACCAGTGCCACCGTCCATCAAGCTCGGCATATGCGGTGGTGTGGCAGGTTCAATCGTCAACGTGGACAAAGGGACCGTATTTGTCGGATTTGAAGCAAGTAAGTCACTGTATGACAAAAATGACAGCCGTTTCGCCGCAGTGTTGGGCGATGGTGATGGTGAGAGCTCGCGAGCGATAGCGGTAGGTGAAGGAGGGGTTATTGATGACGCGGGGAGGAGCATCGAGGCTCGCGGAGAGGGACTCCGGCTCACCAGCGGACTGGCGGCAGGACTAAGTACCTCCACGTCGGTCTCTCCTGGGTGCGAGTCCGTTAGAATCGCGGCCGCAGAGTCGAGGACGGAAGGTACAGAAAGCTCCGTGTTCTTCGCGCGGGGTATTCTGTGAGGATTGGGGTGCACCGGCTGCGGTGGTGGCGATGTGGGTTCGATGTCGCGCTCGAAAATGGCTGAGCTCGACGAGTGCACCGACGTAGGCGATGAGGGGATAGATGATGGTGACAGTGGGCACGGTGACGGTGACAAACGATGAGGAGACGTCTTCACGTTGGGCGAGGATGTAGGTGTCATGGTGGTAATAGTTAAGAAGAAAATCCTGCCATCAATTTCTTCAAAAAGCTTTCGACAACCGACCGCTGACGTCACGACATGTGACCCTCTGTCTAGCGGCTCGGTCCGAAACCCGGATCGAAACCTTCCCAGCGGCTTCGAGTTCATTTGTGAACGTTCTAACTTTCTTTAGTAAGGTTACAGTTATATGAATAAAATATCTTTTGTAGTTTGTTCTCAGGTAGATATCTCTCTTGACGCTCGACGGCTGAACTGATGTTTGAATAATTCCGGTACAAGGTCGGTCCCGATGGTACCGTCATGCAACCGTGAACAGCTTCTAGCTCTTTCTCCTTCCACCGGAGCTCAACATTCCACGGCTTTAAAGCTGTGGCTCATCTGACCTCATTTTCAACAATACATTCCAAGTCCTCTTAAATAGTTCCGGGAATCTATTCAATATAATGCCTCACGCTTCTGCTTCTTTCTCTGCCCACGGCTGCACCGCGTACCCATCTCATTAGGCATATCATCGTCCGATAGTAAGTCGCGACTTCGGGTCTCCGTTTCATTACGCTCAGCATCTTGTCTCGTTCTAGAGTCTAGACCACGAGCCGTGCATATTCGTGATCTTCCGAACAAAGTGTTCATGGGTAATGCGATTCCTGTGCCTTCCATATGCACGCGATCCTCATAGAACATTATCCGTTATCGTGGCAGCTCGAACCTTACGACGATATCACCGCAATCTCTTCCACTGCGGTAAAGATCCGTGTGAGCGATGATAACAGATGCTCCGGATAGTGCTGCCTACGTGACTTGATTACGCCTCATTCAAGCTCAGCGATGGCGGCTACAGATGTTAGACTGTGCCTAGTCATCTTTCAATCAGAAGAGCTTTTATGTTCAGTAGCCTACCACGTTGCAAATTTTCTAAGCCAAAAATATAGCTTCAGCTATATCTGTATTCTTGGTCGCGACCGTGGCACATCTGTCAATGTTATTTCCATCCATAGCCACAATTAGCTCCGAGTCAATTTTAGTCGAATGTTATCGTACTGTTAGTGTTGAAATTTGTTATCTGGTTTGCCTTATATTCTGAGCCTAAATACTAGACAGATTTAGACTCGCGTCTTGCATACAGTATTACATCGGAAAGGATCAAGCCTCTCAATCGAGGAAGAGTGATTATTTCAATTCGCCGCTCGAAGACGGGAAGATATCGGAGGTAAAATGCGTGAGAACCTTGAGTATTAGCTAAGTAATAAATAGCCCCATGCCGCTTTCGGCGCGGTGACCGATCGTGAACACGTCTTCTTGTACCATCGCTGTAATGTCGTCGAGGATAAAGTCGAAGGTTGTAACAAAGAAACTTCCGTTATCTCTTGAATCGCGGCTGCAGCGTCTATTCACCTCACTCTGTGCGCAGATTGACAGCGGACACTTTGTCAACGCGCTTAAGACTTGTGATAAAAGTATGTGGATGTTGAAGCCATTAAACTATGCTGACCAGTCTCGTCTAGTATTGATTCTTGCTCCCACCGATCCAGATGCCCTTCAAACCAAGCTATTTCTTCTCCTTCAGACAGAACGTTATGATACAGCGCTTGAACTACCAGGATGCGACGGGTTTGAGAAGGCCTATGCACTGTATAGGCTGCAGAAGGGGGATGAGGCGCGAGAAGTGTTGAAGGAGGTCACAGGCGATGCTGAGAGAGGCGCGACGCATTTGGAGGCTCAGCTCGTACGTCGACCTTATTTATCTTTTCGTCTTTGGGCTCATACGTATTCATGAAGAACTACCGAAGTGGAGAATTCGCTACCGCCGTGGATTTATATACTGCCCTTCTCGATTCCTCTGACCCTGCATCCGAGGAGCACACCGATATCCTCACGAATCTCTCTGCAGCCCAACTACATTTAGATTTCCTCCTGCAAGACACTGCGTCTTTCTCGCAGCTGCTCTCTCCTTCCACCGTGTCCTCTCTAGAGAGAGCACCGCCTCCCACTCTGGCATCGTCGTCTATTACCGCTACTGTCCAGGTTTCGACAGCGCTCCCTATTACGGCGACGAAGAAGGTGCGAGCTTCACGTGTGCCGAAGGGCATTACACCTGGTGTTTCTCCTGCCCCAGACCCGGAGCGATGGTTGAAGAAGACCGAGAGGTCTACATATCAACAGAGCAAAAAGAAAGGGAGGAGCGGTGGTGGTGGAGCGACTCAGGGTTTGACGGAACCCGCTCCTGGAGGAGGAGGCAGCAGTAGCGGTGGTGGAGCAGGAAAGAAGAAGGGGAAAAAGAAGTAAGCCCGGTGGGATTGGAAGGGTCAGTTCGTCCTCTTGAGTTTATATATGTTTTTGATGTGGGTATTTTATAATGCGTATACAGACAGCACCTCCAAATTCAACTTCCTGAACAGAATGGCGGTATTGTCTGACTAACCCATTCTAAAATATGTGACTTTCGAACGTGAGAACTTCGAGAAGCACGCTGCGGATGAGACTCGACGATATTCCATGATCAGTGACGAATGGCCCGCCCACGGTAGAAACGTTTGACTGCGCCTACGTACAGTTGTTTCTCACGCTCTCTATAGAGACTTTCCGCTTTTGTACATCTATCC
Source organism: Armillaria mellea (assembly GCA_030407055.1). Lineage (NCBI taxonomy): Eukaryota > Fungi > Basidiomycota > Agaricomycetes > Agaricales > Physalacriaceae > Armillaria > Armillaria mellea. The sequence goes on from JAUDZF010000005.1 coordinate 628,912, forward strand.
GATCCACCATGTCGTTCCGTTTCTGGTCAACTCCGCTTCTCGATGTAAGCTCATGTATTCGTATCAGAACAGCAACTACTATACATTCATGCCTTAGGTCCCTCCAGCTTGTTTTACTGCGGAAGAACAAGCAGCAGTCGACTCTGCTCCGTCTACCGCGGCAGTAGCGCGACAGTACGACGCCTTGATTAGGCGTCATGGTCCGTACCCATTCTTTTTGGCCCAACTCGGGAACCTCCACCGTTGCATGAACACACAAGCCACATCCATTACACTGTATCGCCAGGTAACGTTGCGGTGTTTCCACCAATATACATTGGACATGTCACCAGCACCATCAGGCTCAAGCGGAACTAGCCAAGATGGGTGTCCATGATTCCCAGTTCGACTCTTGGATCGAAGCACGTCAGACAGAACTTGACAAAAACGTTCGGACTGCACTGGAAATATCCAACACAGGTAATTACGGTCTTCCGAGTTGTCGATTTTAAACATGGTCTTCATGATATATAGATCTCTACTATCAAATATGGAAGCCCACTAAAGATCACAAATTTCCACTACAAGCACCGATACCGCCCTCTGGTCATGATCAAGTGAAAGAGGAATGGGAACAGATGTCCCTCGAGGGCTCATCCTCTTTTACAAAGTATCTGAGCCACCTCGCGATCGAGACAAACCATCTGGAAGGCACGTTCCTTATAACTGCCGGCGTAAGCAACCCAATCCGTCTACGTAGAACCAACATGCTTATGTCAGAAATTTACAATCTACCCAGGACCTTATTCGACGAGGCATAGCAGACGGAGTTGTGGACACGCAGCCACAGAGTCACATACATGACGCGTCGACGATCAAGAGCATTCTGAACGATACTCTCGCAGTATAGTCCATAGTCTTCATCCATCGACCTCACCATTTATGTATAGATCAGGCGTACCATCTTCTTCCTGCAGTTGTTGCAGATCTCTCAAAGCTTACCTCCGATCTTATATGTGACGTCCATGCACGTCTCATGGAGACTAGCAGGTTTGGCGAAACCTACATCCCCCCGGGCCAGACGCGTACTTCGACAAAAAAGACGGTCGTCATTGCCGGTAACTACAAGATCCAGTGTTGCCCGTTCCCCGAGGTGGACAATGAGCTCGAGTACATCTGTAAGATGGCCAAGGTCTGTTTTGCCTCGCTCAAATGTCTTGCGACCCCACTTCTGACCTTGCGTAGCAATACATCCAGAACTGGCGCAACCCGTTCGCCACTGCGAGCTGGATTCATTTGCTCCTCGCCCGATGCCACCCATTTAATGTACGGTCCTCTATTCGACTCGTCAGGCCTGGTTCTGACCTCTCCATTTTGCAGGACGGAAATGGGCGTACAACCCGACTTATCGCATCGATCCCACTTATGATGTATGGGTATCCGCCTATTTCTGTTGGCCTTACCCAGGGTTCCCATTGTTACGATGCCATCAACAAGGCAAGGCCCATGAATTGTTCCAGGAGTAATCCATGTCGCACCGAATACCCCCAGGCTTACGATGGGGACCATGTGCCCTTGATTGAGTGCATTATCCGGGGAATGGAGATGTCCATTGCAAGTATTCGTAGTATTTAAGGAGCGACCTCGTTCTCAAGCCCGAAGCAGCGAATGCTGGATTTAGCAGTGGTGAATGGATGCGTATAAATGAGGATCATAAGACGTTCATTCTACAACACGAACATGTTTTCGCGTATCGAAGGATATTGGCAAAGTTGGAAGTCCAGGTACTGATTTTGCTTAAATTTCGCGTCAAGACTATGAACTTAGTCAACCTGCTTGTGGGGCCCGAAAAGATGAAGCTGGTGCTACTATGATGGACCGGAGATCGGTTCTTTCTCATTTAGGTCGCATGAAGGTAGAGTCTATGTATTTCCCTGGTACACAACCAGAATGCATCAAATTGCAGGATGCTTTTTTGAATGTATGAATGGCTCTCATCTTCCACCCCCCCTCTCTCTCGCCATGGGAAAATCACCAGTAATGCGAAGTACGCATGATTTGAGGGCCGGCTGGGTCTCTGTAGACATAAATGACAATCTATCTCACGCCCGCTTCCTTTTAGCGCGCAGGTCCAGCGTCAAACCTTTAAACCATACTCTCCTTCGACCATGACTACCGAAAACCCAATTCCTCCTCAAAGTGCCTGGGGTAATTTTCAATTGCGTTTCCCTCCCTTTCCACAGGCGCCAGAAGGTGTTGAAATCGTATCATTCAAGGATTACCAGGAGGTCGGAATTTTGAAGGAAACCGCTGATCGCATTGAGAGAGATGGTCGGCAGATTCCTACGGTTGCATTGAAAAAAACACACTCTGCTGATAGGTGCAAGACGAATGTCCGAAGTGGTGGGAACGACACTGATAACTTCCATTCACACGCGGATGGAGGAATTCGAGAATGGTGGAACAATTGGGAAGATATGGAGAGACGAGTCCAGCCAGGCGGCTACGATGAGTATGTAATATTTACCGGTCTTCATTTCCTTTGGGATCGCGTATCCGACCTTCGTATTGTACAGGCGCTTCTCCCCCCAAGATCGTCTTCATCAAGCGGCCAGCGACTTTATTCGCGCACGTCGCCCTATCCCTCCAAAAATAAATGAAATGTGGGATCAGGTATCGATCTCTGTTCCTCCTTACATGTCGCCCCCATTTCTTACCTTAGAGATTGTAGATCCAGTTGCATCTTGGATTACTACAGAGCACCTCAGTATCGCCTGAATCGGACTCAAATCCCAAAGAGCCTTCGAAAGACGACGAAGACGACGAGGAGGAGGTTTCTGAGGCAAACAACGACGAAAAAATGAATTTCTTCGAGAATCCGGCAAAGAGCATCACTATGTTTCTATCCTACTACATGATCAATCAAGGGTTTCATTTGTATGTTCCCCCCCCTTCTCGGTTTTGCCCTCGATCTGACTGATTATATTGCAGGGACGATGATAAGTTGAGGGAGATCCCGCGCGTGCTCGGGTTTTTCGTCAAATACCTTATCGTCAATAACGTATGGCCCGAGTGCAAAGCCAGCCTGGATCGCTCTCAAAGTATCATCAGTATCGCGAGCCAAGAGCTCATCTGCACATCCAAGATCTCTAAAGCCCTACCTGATGATCTCAATTATGCCTTCCGAGATTATTGGAACATCAATCCCGATGCTTTCTACGGCGAACCGGTGCCGAACGACGATTCAGACACAGCACCCCCCGGTGTGAATGATCAGGGAATTGTTCCCGAGGCGGCCGCGGCGGAGTTCGAGCAGTTACTGAAAGATACCAATGTTGATCTCATCAAGCAGGAGGAGATGGGCGCACCCGTGGAGGAGGAAAGTGGTGACTTGGGATCTGAGAATGAAGGGAATGTCAATGACGGCGCCGCACCAGCCCCGCAAAGTGGTGGTGATGATTCTATAGAGCAGAATTGGAGCCGACTGGGGTTGATGGCGCTTTTGGGTCCCACCGCTCTTCCTATCACGCACACTACTGGTATTGTTGAACAGTCAATGCGGCGGATAGCGGACATCATCCCTCTACCGAAGGATGCTCCCGCATTGCCTCATGCGAAGGACCCCAGCCCCGAAGCGGTAGAAGCCGGTCTGGAACGCAGTTTCACCAAGGTGGTGTTATCGCCCTGGCTCGGGAGTGATGAGCCCACGATTTCGTCTTTCTCAAAGGGCCCGGTGCTCGGTAAAGACGATATTGTGGGTGATGCACCTCCATCTGGGCCGAAGCCTCATAACCCGTGGAAGGACAATATCACGATATTTGTTGGCGAGAATGCTGCAAAGGAGCTTCGAGTAGGGATGGGTCTAGGTGGATCATGGATTCAGATGGCTCGTCAGCAAGACTTCGAGATCCAGGATAATAAGAAGAAGAAGAAGAAAGGCAAGAAGAGCGACGATAGGTTCTGGTATATGTGTTCGCTGATGACGGTGTTGACGAGTTATCACCTCGCACCGTCAGACGGCTGATCTCTAAGTGTTTCTTCCGCCTTCATCTTAGTGACTGCTATTGCTCTGAATTGAATGTGCTCAACGAAATTTGTACTCATACGTCTTCGCTTTGTTTCCAGTACGAAATATCTCTCTGTTTTGGTCGAACATAAATCTAGTGCTGTACTCCATTGATCTACAATGTATGGAATGTATTGATAGTTCTCTCTACGACAACGAATTATACTGTCACTTGCCATAACATGAATACCGTGGATTGTAATTCACCAAGTCGATATGAATTTCAAGCTCGCGTCCCTGGCATATGAGTGCTTGAGCAACTTTCACCGGGATTACATAGGTTCGACGGACAACAAGTTTCGGCGCCTTGATGTTGATACGAACCTGCGGGCAGGGAATCACCGGAGTATTAAGAAACGTTCAACAGTGGACTTGATCATCCTTTTCCTGGACCTGGTGAGAGTAGTGGACTAGGGAATATGTCTATAGGTCCAAGACTGGCCAGTTCTGCTGGAGCACTGTTGACACCAGAATCGTGCACGAGCGCAGCAATCCGGTGGTCGGACCGGTATTCGGACCGGTCCAGATGTTGTCAAACTTCAACAACCAAACAGTAATTTAATTCTCTTACACTCTCCTACTCGCTCTGAACAGCCAAGAATCTCGCAGTTTACCTACTGTGCTTATATACAATACAAAGCAAAAGAACCAGGAAACCAGACTCGTTGGACTTGACCGAAACATCGTTCCTTTCTCGATTGTTTGTTGGAAACAATTGGTTCTCACTTTTACGGTGTCATCCTCAATCAATACTTGCGGCAAGACTATGTAGACTCCGCAACCATTGGAATATGCGGACGAGTGTACCCTACCTGGATATACCCTTCAAGATACTACTCTTCTCGACTTTCTCGCAGTTACTTCCTCCTTCCGAAAAAAAAAAGCAAATGGACTTGGAGTGGTAAGTTCGTCCCCTCTTGAATTTAAAAATACTTTAGCGTCTCGTGACAAATACAGATCGTCTCTCTGAATAAAACCTCCTGGACAGAATGCCGGCCTTGTGGACTCCCAGTACGGTCCGACTAACCGCTCCCAAAATAAAGGACTTTCGAACATGAGGGCAAGCCTCAAGAAGCACCCTGCCTATGACACGGGACCCGACTTATCGATGTCCTCTGACCAGCGACCATTTCATGCGATGGCCCAACCTTGGTGGAAGAGCTCAATAGTGTACCAGATTTACCCAGTCTCGTTCTTCGACTCGAACGGAGACGGCTTCGGTGACCTTAATGGAATCACGGCCAAACTGGACTATCTCAAAGAACTCGGCGTAGACATACTGTGGCTTTCGCCGATTTACAAGTCGCCTTTGGCGGACATGGGTTATGATATGTAAGAGTATCACTCCGCAGATCTGTTCCTCACTCACGGTTGAGACTAAAAGATCGGATTATCGCGATATTGACCCCAAGTACGGCACATTGCAGGATTGGGACAATCTCCTGAAAGGCGTACATGACCGAGGAATGAAGCTAATGTAAGGAATTATTCTCTTGATAGACTTTGCCTGCTCACGCGTACTAGGATGGACCTAGTCGTCAATCATACCTCAGATGAGGTTTGTGTCATTGATGCATGTGTGATCCTTCTTTGTTAACGAATACTTATAGCACGAATGGTTCGTCCAATCTCGAAGCAGCAAAGACGACCCAAAACGCGATTGGTACATCTGGCGTCCTCCGAAATACGACTCTGAAGGGAACCGGCATCCCCCCAATAATTGGAGATCTGTTTTTGAAGGTAATTGTAAAAGACATATACCGCTTTCCTTCATTTAGCGCGACAGGGTCTGCGTGGGATTACGATGCCGATACCGACGAGTATTATCTTCATCTATATATTTCAAAGCAGCCTGATCTCAATTGGGCCAATCCTGCTGTACGCGAAGCCGTCTATGACTTGATGAGGTTCTGGCTCGACCGTGGGTGTGATGGATTCAGGGTAAGGTGTCCCAATATTTATCCATGTGGTATTTTTCATTCAAGTGTCGTCCAGATGGATGTGATCAACATCATCTCAAAAGTCGACGGTCTCCCGGACGCACCTATCATCAATGCCAATGAAACCTTCCAGCCAGCCGGCATGCATTTTGCTAATGGGTGAGTCTATTTCATCGATATGGTCTTTTAATGCTCAGGTGTAGTCCGCGCGTCCACGAGTACCTGAAAGAAATGAGGAACAAAGTCTTGTCACGTCTGTATCACTGCCCGATCCCTGCGATTATCTGTAACTGAAATGATAATATCAGATTATGACATCATTACAGTTGGCGAGACGCCTTTCACCGAATCTATGGATGCGTTGACGCTGTATGTCTTACCGGACCGTAAAGAACTGAACATGGTCTTCCACTTTGAGCTCATGGAGCTAGACACACCGACGACCGTAAAGGACTGGAGTCCTTTGATGCACCGACAATGGAAACTGTCCGAACTAAAGGATATCATTAGCCGATGGCAAGTTTTCAAGAGTGAAGATGGATTTTGGAATGCGTGAGTCACTATTCTGTGTTTTTGTATCCATTCTCAACCTTTCCCAGCATCTTCATTGAGAATCATGACCATCCACGCGCAGTTTCCAGATTCGGGAACGACACCACAGACGAGTTACGTACTCTCTCGGCGAAGATGTTGGCCATCCTGGAAGTGACCCAGAAGGGCACGTTGTACATCTATCAAGGTCAAGAGTTGGGTTTGAAGAATTTCCCGCCAAGCTGGAAGCTCGAGGAGTACAAGGATGTCGCTTCGCAGAATTATTGGAACAGGTATGTTTTTGTAAATCGTATGAGTTTGGCTAAGACTGATGTCTCTTGCTATAGAGTCCTGGAGCAGAGAATGCGCGAGACAGGTAAAGAAGCCAACGAGATTGACATGGAAGATGTCTTCGACGGTTTCCGGAGAAAGGCGCGCGACCATGCCCGTGTACCGATGCAGGTAGCTCTGTTTTTTCCCAAGTCTGAATAGAACTGACCACATCCTCAGTGGGATTCGTCTACGAATGCTGGATTTAGCAGTGGTATACCTTGGATGCGTATAAACGAGGATTACAAGACGTGGAACGCCTCGCTCCAGCTTAAAGACGAAGGGAGCGTGTTATCGTTCTATAAACGCGCTCTTCAAACCCGTAAGCAATACCCTGTGCTGGTAAGCCGCTGTGTTGTTTTATAGTCAACAAGGTTTGACTCAGTGCAGATTTTTGGAGAGTACGAGCTCCTTATTCCAGAACACGAGCATGTTTTCGCGTATAGAAGGATATTGGCAGAGTCGGGAGTCCATGCGCTAATTTTGCTTAATTTTAGCGACAAGATGGTGCAGATCGACCTGCCTATGGAGAAAGGCCCCGAAAAGATGAAGCTGGTGCTAGGGAACTATGAAAGTCCTAAGATCGAATCTTTCAAGTTCTCGCTTAGGTCGTATGAGGGCAGAGTCTATATGTCCTCCTGAATTTATGATATCCAGAATGCATCGACTCGGAGGAAGCTCTTGTAAACTTTGAATATCATTTCTCTCTCTCCCTCTCTCCCTTCAAACAATGGGGAAATTCGCCTTTGTTGTCTTTAAAGTAATTTGAGGACCGGCTGGGTCATCCCAGTTAGGAAAAGGACTTGCCAGAAATGACAACCGGTCCCACGCTGCTTCCTTTTAACTCGAAGGTTCGGGCGTCAAACGTTCAAACTCATTCTTTCCTTTGACCATGGCTATCGAAAATCCAAATCCTCCCCAGAATGCCTCCGCTGATTTTGAATTGCGTTTCCCCCCTTTCCCAAAGGCCCCGGAAGGAGTTGAAATTATACCTTTCAAGGACTACAAGGAGGTCGGAATCTTGAAGGAAACCGCGGATTGCGTTGAGAGGGATGCTTTGCAGATTCCAACGGTTGTGATTAAATCCGTACACTCTACTGATAGGTGCAAAACGAATGCCCAGAGTGGCGTCAAGGACACTAAGAAGTTCCATTCGAAGGGAGCGGGAGGGAGGCGAGAATGGTGGAATGATTGGGAAGATATCGAGAGACGAATCCAGCCAGGCGGCTACGATGAGTATGTTCAACCGAATTCGCGTCTTCATTGCCACTCCGATCGCGTATCTGACCTTCATATTGTATAGACGCCGCTCCCCTCAAGATCGTCTTCATCAAGCAGCCAGCGACTTTATTCGCGCGCGTCGTCCTATCCCTCAGAAAATAAATGAAATATGGGACCAGGTACGTATCTCTGTTGTCTCATACTATGTCGGTCGCGTCCCTTACGTCAACGATTGCAGATCCAGTTGTATCTTGGACTGTTACAGAGCACCCCGATATGGCACAAAACGGATCCTAACAAGCCCTCGAAAGATGACGAAGAGGACGACGACGACGACGACGACGACGACGGCCTTTCTGATGATGAAGGGATGCCGCAGGTCAAGAACGTCGAGATGTCACAAAACGCGAGCGGTCCAAAGAGGAAACCGCGTCCCAGGCCTCCTTACGAAAACTACGGGAAAGAGCCACACCAGGTCGAGAATGACGAGCAAATCCAAGAACTACTCGCAGCGTCCAAGGACGCAAAGAATGATAAACTCTTGGATTTCTTCGAGAATCCGGCAAAGAGCATCACTATGTTTCTGTCCTACTACATGATCAGTCAAGGTTTTCATTTGTACGTTTTCTTCCACTCTCGGTTTCATTCCTCGTCTGACTGACTGTCTATTTTGCAGTGAAGACTATAAACTGATCAATTTCCCGCGTGTACTCGGATTCTTCGTCAAATACCTTATCGTCAATAACGTTTGGCCCGAGTGCAAGGCTAGTTTGGATCGCGCTCAAATCATCATCAACGTCGCGAGCCAAGAGCTCATCTGCACTTCCAAAATTTCCAAAGCCCTTCCCGATCCCCTCAATTATGCCTTCAGAGATCATTGGAACATCAATCCCGACGTTTTCTACGGTGATCCCTTTTCCAACGACGATTCAGACACAGACACACCCGAGGCAAAACGTCTCAAAGTTGATCCCGAGGCCGCGGCGGAGTTCGAGCAGTCACTGAAGGATGCCAATCTTGACCTCATCAAGCCAGAGGAGATGGACGCACTCATGGAGGAGGCGATTACCGCTGAGGAAAGTGGTGGTTGGGGATCCGAGAGTAAATGGAATGTTGATGACGATGCCACGCCGGCGCCCCAGAATCCGTGGGACAACCCTCCAGAGCAGGATTGGAGCTTCTTGGCGAGCTCACCCAGGTTGATGGCACTTTTAGGTCCCACCGCTCTTCCTATCACGCACACTACTGGTATTGTTGAACAGTCAATGCGGCGGATAGCGGATATTATCCCTCCACCGAATGATGCTCCCGCATTGCCTCATGCGAAGGATCCCAGCCCCGAAGCGGTAGAAGCCGGTCTGGAACGCAGGTTCACCAAGGTGGTGTTGTCGCCCTGGCTCGGGAGCAAGACTGGGAGTGATGAGCCCACGATTTCATCTCTCTCAAAGGGCCCGGTGTTCGGTAGAGACGACATTGTGGGTGATGCGCCTCCGTCTGGGCCGAAGCCTCATAACCCGTGGAAGGACAATATCACGATATTTGTTGGCGAGAATGCTGCAAAGGATCTTCGAGTAGGGATGGGTCTAGGTGGATCATGGATTCAGATGGCTCGTCAGCAAGACTTCGAGATCCAGGATGATAGGAAGAAGAAGAAGAAGAAGGGCAAGAAGAGCGACGATAGGTTCTGGTATATGTGTTCGCTGATGACGGTGTTGACGAGTTATCACCTCCCGCCGTCAGAGGTGGAGGGCCATGTGCCTGATCTCTAAGTGTTTCTTTCATTTTGCCTTACTATTGCTCTGAATCGAATGTACCTAACGAGACCTGTTCTCAGTGTCTTCGCCTTGTTTCCCAGTACGAAACATCTCTCCATTTTGGTCGAGCCCAAATCTGCTGTACTCCGTTGATCTACAATGTGTATATAATGTATTGATAGTCCTCTCTACTACAACGAAATGTACCGTCATTTGCCATACCATGAATATTGTACACTGTAGTAATTCACTAAGTTGATATGAAATTTCACAATGTTTCTTCCAGTCGTAGAAACCAACGATGCGAGACGTCTGGCCAAGGTCTTGACATTAAGGTTATCAGTTATAAGTACGAGAGGATGAGGCAGAAGGAAGAAACCTAGTGGTCGTCGTCTTCGAAGCAGAGGCTAGCACCGGAGAACTGAGCCTTGATGATGTCCCAGAGCCAGTACATTGGCGTCCCAAATGTGATGTCAGAGGAATCGGTTCGTCCCGTGCCACCGGTGAGGAGGGCAACGAACTTGCCGTGGGCGTCGACGATGATGGACCCAGAGTCCCCGCTCTTGGAGAATGGACCGGAGTCGTTGTCATAGCGGTAGACTGCTGCTTCCACTGAATCGCGGCTGCCTAGGGCGGAGTAACGGCGAACATGAGAGTCAAATCCAGTCAAACAACCGATCGTCGTGAGCGTGCTGAGGCCGCGTTTTATAACGTATCGCATGGGGTCGCCTTTGTGGTCTTTGTTGTTGGGTGTGCGCATCTCTTCAGCGGAGAGAATGCCTCGGAGCTCGAGGAGACGTTCGACTGGATAAACAAAATTGGACGGCGCATCGATGCGAGGGTACATCAAGCTAATAAACTTGCCGGCGTCGATCTCAGGGCCTGGAATATGAACAGTTAAATTTGACGCCTTTAGCTAGATGGATCAGCACGCGCCTCAGTCGAGCACGTTGCTCCTGAAGTTCTGCAAGAACTTCTTCTCGTCGAGCTTGACGACACAAACATCCTTCGTATAACTGTGAGGAGCGGTATGGACACTGACGGGAGGTGCCCAGACGACGTGTCCAATGACCCGGTCCTTCGGTCTCGTCCACTGCTTCTTCATTTTCACGAAGGACTTCTTGAGCTCCTCGATCGCCGTTCGGGTCTTGGTCAGCTCGTGTTGAGTCTCCAACAGCTCGCTTGCCGCCTGCTCAGCGGTAGAGCCACCGCCCTCCGACCTCGCCGTTAACGTCGTAACCCGCTTCTCCAATACGCCAACCCTGTTGTTCAGGATGCCAATATGGCCCTGGATGGATCTGAGGAAGTTGGTGAGAGCTTTGGTGCCCATGAGGACGACCTCCTTCTTAGGCCCGGCTTTGTAGGTGTAGCCAGAAGTGCGCTCATCTTCTCGGAAAAAGAACGTACCGACGTAGGAGTATAGATAATTGCCTTAGTCTTCAGGGAACAGGACGTGGCGGGCCGTGACGGCGTAAAGATCTTGACCCACTCTGAAGCAGAAGCCCATTGTTCCCTGTCTCTTGAGCGTCTTCAAACCAGCGATAGGCAGGCCAAGTGCAGTAGTCACGGGATCGATGACGGCCTTGGGGGGATTGAGATCCGAGACGGGTGCGAACAGTTCGGGGCCTCTGAAGTCCCTGACCACCGCTCACGATACGCAACATCGATGTCGGAAATGGCGTGCTTCTGGAGGAGATCGAGTATATCGTTGGAAGAGTGGTATGCGACCTCGCCGGTGAGAGTATCAGGCAAGACTCCCACCCAAATTGTGACGGGAGTGGTAACGACTGTCCCGTACGGGGCGACCTTGATATCGACATTCTCGATGTCCTCGTCGTTCCCGTCCCCGCTGTCATCCTCGTTGTCCTCGACCCAGCTGAAACGAACAAGGTCGACGGACGAATGCTGGATGTTTCGCTGGTCGAGGAGTTTAACAACCTTGGAACGAATAGTAGCCCACAGATCGTCCTCGCCAAGTTTGTGGTGCTCGTAGACTGGCCGAAGCTGCATGAGGCGAGAATATTGCTCTGGCCCGGAGGGCGCTGTGAAGACATCCTTGGACGTCCGGAAGATCAACTTGGGACCCCGGCGGCTGGGGCCCCGGATGCCGAAATAGTAAAGGCGGGCCTCGAGCTTGGAGACATCGTAGGGAGAGGAAGAGGTCCAGAGACTGCTGCGGTCAGAGGAGTAGTCCGAATCACTGTCGTCGGATAGGGGGTCCCTGCCAATCCCTTGGAGTACACGGCGCACTCCTTGTCGAACGAGCCAGTATAGAAGAAGACCAGTTGAACGCAAGAGAATAGTTGACTGAGCAAGTCCGTTGAGCAAGCTGACCAAGTTGACTGAGTTGGGAAAAAAGTGAAGACCCTCCTTATATAGTCCGGAGCAAACGATGCCGAATCCACTGGCATGTGTTTAACCGATGATGACGACATTCTCCCTATACCGTCACTTGCCATACCATGAATATTGTACAATGTAGTAATTCACTAAATTGATATGAAATTTCACGCTGATATACGAGTTCTTTAACAATCACCGGGGTTGTATGGGTTCGATGGACAACAGGTTTTGACGTTGATGGGAGGGCAGAGAGCGTTGGGAAACGTTTGCCTGCTGGCTCGACCATCCCTCTTCCAGACCCGGCGAAGGTAACGGGCTAGGTATGGAGGAGGAAAGATGTCTATAGGATAACTCGACATGTTTCTTCGCATCACCACGAGAAGGTAAGCAGAACATCCACGCCCGGACGATATCCTTCAGAAGAGAACAGTGCTTAGTATCTCATAGTATGCATAATTCGAAAGAACAAGTACCTTTTGTGTCCCAAACGACAGGGAGGCTAAAATCGGTACTGGGGGGGACAATGAGTATGAATAAATTCGACGAGACAGCAGTGTGAGCGCATACATGATGCCAGAAGAATATTCCAGGTGGCGTTGGATTCCATCTCGTGTGCAGCTACGAATGATGCCAGTCTACGGCAAGAGGTAACGTCAGCCGCAAGGAGCGCTGTTCCGCGGGATGCACATACCCTAAGGCGGCTAATGGGACCACTGTGAAGCAAACGATGCGAATTATCGTTGAGAGGGATACCTGTCCGCTGCGGCTGTCACTAGCTTTATCGACGCAATACCGTCGGAAGACAGTCCAATTGCGATACATTAAGTGACCTATAAGCACTGTCGGCGGCTATCCGTAAGTATTATATTGGATGAAAGAAATGAGCGAGTACCTTCCAGGAGAATGCAGCCGGCAGCCAAGGGGAACGTTACACATAGCGTAACTAAGTCTACTTCGATTAGCACTTTGGCCCAGCATGAGAAGCGAGGGAAACTGACTGAGCTCCGGTGTTGCTATGACAATACATGTGCGTTGATTCCCGGGATATTTGCGTGGGATCCTTGATGAGCTGCTCATGTAGGATGACATGAGAAAAGGCATGAGTCACCCCCTCGCAATTGTTACACTCACAAAAGCGGATATTATGATCATCAAGACCCAAAGGACCCAAGGTGCCACAACTATCTGGTAGATTTTACTGCTCATGAATGATGTTCGTGTATGTGCAAAGAGGGCAGTGCTCACCGTATCACGATAGACTACGGAGACCTCGGATTCATTGAAGATGGTGTTGCGAAGCTCCAAGTATATCTGAACTGTGGCGTCACTATATGCATACCCTCAGCCAAACAGACTCACGTCTAGAATGAAATATAACCCTGAGCTTGCAACCCTGAACGTGAATCAGCAGGGAGGCCGAAAAGAAGGACGAAGAAGACTTACAGCGGAGGCGCTGCATACACCAATAACGTTTGGAAAAGACAAGTTCCAAAATGAGGTTCGTCGCCCCATTGATTGTTTACAAGACATAGATATGAGAACGCGTACACCATCCAAGATAGTATCAGGCTGAACCACGTCCGCCTTCGTTTTATTCGCTTGGAAAAGACTGCGGGCAATAGTGCAGCCAAGAGGGAGAAGAATCCGAGGAAGGATAATGTATCATAGATGAGCACGCGATCGAGGACGGGAGAACCAATCGAGCCATCTGCGACAGGAATGAGCTGGTAATCTGCTACAGTCTATACAGAAAGGCTACATACCTGGGATCACCCCAGTCATTGTCGCTGGATGAGATGGGTCTTGTCATCCGATACAAACCACACCTCCACAAACCGGCGTCCGAACTAGGCCATGGGAGCTGTTGTAGGGAAAATTACATACTACTGCACCGCCCAAACACCCACTTCGTGTCTCGCCCATCTCGGCATGAAGGCTGTGATACACGGAATAAAGAACGCTATTTACAGCGAGAACGAGAAGAGAAGAAAAGCTGTACCTGATATTGATGCGCGCAACAATTTGTTTTGATACCATCATGCATTGTACATGAAGTTACCCGAGACAGCAAGGCTCAAAAGTTTAATATACCTGTTTCTGCAGGAAATATTATTACTATGCCTACGTATCTTGACGACCAAAGTGACAAAGTGATAAACAGTACAACCATATCAGCTCCCAATCGACCTTCCTCCCCTGAAAGCCGTTGGTACAAGCGTGCGAGGCTTCATGGAATGCATTATAGTCGTACAGCCATCACCACGCGTCAAGAGAATATCCACGCTCTCCTTAGAAGAGACGGACAGGCTTGCCCATGGTGGTTTTGATGTGGAGGGACTTGACGTTCTGCCAGTTCTTCTTGAGGAGGGACACCAAGAAGTTGATGCCTAGAGAAGAGGTATAAGCGCCTACCTCGGAGCTTCGGGAGAGAAAGACGTACTGAGCATGACGTTGGCAAGGACCTGGTCCTCAGTCATCTGGATGTGGCCGACAGCGACACCCAAGCAGAGAACCTTCTTGAGTTGGAACTTGATGGTGGAACGGACCTCGGTCAATTTGTTGGTAAGGTCCTCGGCATGCGACACCGGTGTAGGGAACTTCCCAGCTGTATTTTTGTCAAGTTCGGAGTTGTTACACGCGATATCACGACTTTACGTACCCTTGGAAAGACCAGGACCCAAGAGACGAGGAATCTGCTTGATGAGGGTTTCGGAGGCCAGGAAGGCATCGTACTTCTTGGCGAGCTTCTTGACGAGCTTCTTGTTTTTGTTAAGCCTGGATATTCCATTCGTAAATTGTTAAGTATACGAGCACTGGTATATCACTCACTTCTTCAAATCATCGACCGACATGTACTCGAGTTCAATCTGCTTGGCACGATCGATGTCGGCGGCATCAGCGAGAATGCAAATAGACATCCTGGGACGGGGAACATTGGGGAGCCTAGGGTTGGTCGTAAGTCATTAGTGCCCTAGGCAAAATAACAGGTTACGCACTTGACAGTTCCACTGAAACGCTTGTCCCTCTGGGGGTCGTAGTTCTTCAGACCAATCTGCAATTCGATGGTCTCAACAAAGTTTCGCTTCTTCTCGCCGTTGGCTTCGGCGAGGACATCTTTTACAGAGCCTCGCACGCTTGACACTGACAGTTTGCTACTGTAGGGAAAATGAGAAAACTGCGAATATTAACGATGTATACACGAACCTCATGATTGCTGGCGCCGGTCGATCGTTAGCCTTCGAGTTTCAGGAAAACTTCATTATCAATAATTTTAGGTTGGGACAGTCACGTGCAACTGTATAGTTGTGACAAGCCACCAATGTCACATTATTTCCGTGTTAGTACCCCGTGACGTAGTTAATTTTGCCGCCGGCATCCATGACTGCTGAAGCTCGCGAGATAGCATCCATCCTGCTTGCGCGTCCGACACCACCGCTAAAACCAAGCGATATATATGATAAATCCTTTACACCCCGTATTGAAGCCTTAACAGACTCTATTCCTATCCGGAGCGCTCTTCACCTCCTCAATGATGACATTGATCGTGCACATACGTTCGCGCAGAGCGACGATGGAAATCTGACAAGTAATTACCTACATGCGCAGTTGCACAGACGTGAAGGGGATTACTGGAATTCAAAGGTATCGTCTACAGGTGTACTCAATTACATTCTCGAGTTTACATACTGATAGTGGTGGCTTGGGACTGGAATGCAGTCTTCGCACCCTGCACTTGATCAAGTACATGGGGGTGTACGTCAAGCGAAGAGTTTTGTCGACGATTGTCAGGCAGTCGCAGCTGGCCGTGACAGCGAGCAATCCAAGGCAAAACAGTGGCAGGAACTCAAAGCTACGTTGGAGTACACACTTGAGAAAGAGACATGATTGGGAGATTGTACTCGAATACACGGATTTGTATCAATATGAACAGACAACTGCTTCGTAAGGAGATATCTATCCCATGCAGCCAGAAAAAATCTCTTTCGTTTGCTGCAACCTGAAAACTCCCAACTGGGAGTTCCCACTTGTACACAGCAAAGGAGAGATACAGAATCCATCAGACAAGCACTCAACTCGCCGGCAAACCCTCCAAATGACTCATAAGAGCACATCCAGAGGGCCCGCCAAACGTCCTCGAGACCCCCTCGCGGGAGCCAAAGCTCTCAGTAGAGCGAGCGAGCGCGATTATCATCGACTGGATTTGAAGGTTGCGGCATTTGTAAAAATGCGAGACTCAGTCAGTTTCTATAGAAAGATCCTGATGAGTATGTATCTGAAGAAACAGCAAAGCGGAGGCGGGGTATTTATATTTTTTGTAAGGTGGTCCGTGCGCGGAACATATTCTCGGCTCACTGACACCATTGTTGCCCGTTTTGGGCGATTGCGCTTCGGAAGCAGAAATCATACAGTTGGTACGTCATAAATGGATACAGTAGATAAAGAGTCAGTACACGAGCAGATGTCTACAACTATGGAAACATTCAATGATTGACTCGTATGTATGTGTGTATAGATGCATAAAGAACGAGAGATGAAGCTGAAGCTTAAGGCTAACTAATGACGAGACGTAAAGTAAGAAGGAAATGGATATGTCAATCCAATATAGCGCGAAATATCATTCCTCGCCACTAATACTCGTCGAGACCACCTCCACCAAGTGTTTAGCGCTAACCTTAGGTCTGCCTCGGCTCTTCATTGATTCCTTCAATGACCGAGGTGCCGCACCGACAACAACAGAAACTACTGAACGTGTGGGAGAAAGAGACTTTCGGAAAGGAGGGGATGCGGGAACAGCGAAAGCTGCCGATCGTGTAGGACTGGGTGTCCTCGCGGTCGGGAATATCGTCCGCTTGGTAGCAGGCCTAGGTTTAGGTTTTGCCTTGCGACGTCTTGATGAAGTCGATGCTGTCTCATCAACATCCATATCATCGTTGTCAGATACAGGCTCAGGCTTAAACGTCTTATCGTCATTGGAAGTCCTGGGGCGCTTCTTGCGAGGTTTCGAGGGCTGGGCCTTCTGCTTTTCCTTGCCCTTTGAGCTGACGACGCTCTGGGCATCATCGATAGGTTGGTCAGCTTCAGCACCCTCCTGGTCATCGTCCGCAGGCCGAGGGCGCTTTCGGGTCGTCTTTTTACGAGCACGGGGGGATGAAGGAGGAGATGACATATCGGATAGAGGAGGCGGGTCATGGCAGCGAAGACGCTCGCAGGAGGTGAGTTTATCATCATGAATAGAAGAATCTGCGCGAAATCTAGCGCGTTTGAGATCCGTCTGATGAGTGGCATCAGTAATTGTGAAGGCCAACGAACAAATCAAATCATACCGTGTGCTTTCCTTCGTAGCACCACCCGTCTGGCGGTCCCATATCACCATCTCCCTCGACAGTCTTTCCACAGCATGTCCAAAGAGTCTCGTACTCAGCGCCCTTAGTCTTCGTTGCTCCTATCCTCGACACCTCCGCGCTCTCATCATCATGGTGCACTACACAGCTACGGTCGGTATTCTCGACATCAAAGTAGAACTTGTGGCACCGAACGCAATGGAGCCTCGGTGGGGGAGTCAGAGTCGAGAAGAAAGACGTCAAGTGCGTCAATGTTCTCGATGAAGGGGGGTGTATCGGTACATGGGAAGATGAAGCAGGTGACCGTGTGGGTGGAATAAGATGTGAGAGTGTGTATTCGTGGAATGTCTTGGGCGGGATGGAGGATATGAGACTATGAAGAGCAGTAGGGTCAGTGATAAGGCCCAAATCTGCATCATCGTGTTCAGGTGGCGGCGAGGGCGACGCAGGAGGTTCTCGTAGGGATGCAGGAGAAGCGTTCACTTGGACCTTTCCAACGGATGAAGATTCGACGGAAGGTGATGGTGTCCGTAATTGAGTTGAATTAGTTTCCAACTTCTGAATTTCCTCAGACTTGTCGGGTTGGGCCTTGCGAGAGAAAAGGCCGAAAACCATTATGCAGAATAAAGGGAAGGTGAAGGTATGAAAGAGAGATGATGGCAAATTTGAAAACGGTGGCTCGATGCGTTCCCACGGTAACACGCGTCTGATCATATTCGTCTCACGTGTCCTTCGCGCTTTTCTCCAACGCGATTACCGCGTTGCTTTCGTTCAGCTTCGAACGATTTTCTACGTGGTCGATGCTCCCAAGATTCTAAATGTATGTGTCGAACTTGCGATGAAACTCCGAAAGATATCTTCTTGTCTGAGGAACATGCGCTTGGCGGCTTGCACACCACGTATGATTGCCGGGTTGCGACCATATACAACGTGAGAATCCATGCCTCCTGGCTCTTCTCGAGAAGCACAATATCGGAAAGATACAGCAGGCAATAGCGTGATTTACATAAGTATTGATACGATGTCCGGATAATCTCACCATTAAATGACGCGTTTTTCTAGATACGTATGTATGGCGTTCTGGATTTGAACGTCCCCGGAATTTCAAAGTCATGTCGTTCAAAGTCAAGAGAAATTTCCAGATATTAGGGAACCAAAAGAACTGGATTGCCGAAATCACGTGCCTGTGACCCGATGCGGCCGATTTTTTGCATCACCACTTTGTTTTCGATATGATTACCTCTGACTCGACAGGTAGCGAAGACTGTGCTAAAACGGGCGGTTGAAATCCACGATTCGCTTACGAGGTTTGTGCCTTCTTTTCATGTACCTTTCGAAACCTACCGTGTTTCCAGGAAAATAATTAGAAGGAAGCTTAGAGTTCGATAAAAAGGTGATGATACATGCATACTATCCATCGCTTTGTTTAACTTGTAAGTTGTAGGTATATTCGGTGCATGCTCATCTTTGGATCCCTTAAGATCCACAGATACCGATTGTACTCCACCATAACCGTTGGCGCCATGGCCCCCAATTACGAAGCTTGGTCCAGGACGGATTTAATCGCTCGCATTACCGCACTTGAACAACGAGAAGCCTCCAATACCACCTCAACTCAGCCCAATACTGACTTTGACTTTTACTCCTACCCCGTCCGAAAAATTGCGCTCAAGTTCTGCTACTCTGGCTGGGAGTATAACGGGTTGGCGTTCCAGAAGAAACCGACGCCCCTGCCTACCGTGGAGGGGGTGCTATATGATGCACTGTGTCGGGCGCGTCTGATTGATGAAGCACGAGAGTACGATGGATGTGGTTGGGAGAAATGTGGACGAACGGACCGAGGCGTCAGTGCTGCTGGTCAGGTCATCTCCCTCTGGGTGCGCAGTGCCCTGAGACAGAACACGGAGAACTTCAAGAGACCAGTAAACGTAGAGGTTGAGGGGTTGGAGGAAAACGACGACGATATGCTCGGATTGTTCGATAACACCATCAACACCTCTCTGTCCTTCAAACCAGAGGAAGAGCATGACTACCCCGGAATCCTGAATCGTATCTTACCCCCTACGATCCGCGTTCTCGCTTGGTCACCTGTATCGGAAGAGTTCTCCGCACGACGGTCCTGCAAGTTCCGGCATTACAAGTACTTTTTCTCCGATCTCAACTTGGACCTTTCCCTCATGCGCGAGGCTGCCAGCCATCTTGTCGGTTTACACGATTTCCGTAATCTGTGCAAGATCGACGCTTCGAAGCAGCTGACGTTGTTCACGCGGAGGATCCTGCGCGCCGAAATCAATGCGGTGGAGGCGGGGATGTTCGTGTTTGATCTGGTGGGAACGGCATTTCTCTACCACCAAGTACGGAATATCATGGCGGTGCTCTTACTCGTCGGACGTGGACTTGAGCCGCCGGACATTATCACGCAGCTGCTTAATGTCTCTGAGGGTGCAGAACCAGGAGACTGGGAGGTTCTAAGTAGAAAGCCAGAGTATCAGATGGCGGATGGACTGCCGCTGGTGCTCTGGGATTGCGGGTACGACGAGAAGGATGTGCAGTGGCAGACGGGTGGCGCCGAGGGCGAAGCCCGTGGCGGACAGGCACGCGGGATCTACGAGCACCTCGAGGGTATATACGAGCGCTCTAGGGTGTTCACGACGCTGAACCATCATTTCCTGAAGAAGGCGACGGAACTACATTCGTCGAGACCGGTTGTCACGCGGCAGGAGACGCCATTCCACGAAAAATGGAATCATCCTGAGGGTATTGAAGTTCCACTTGGTGCAGGTGCAACTAGAAGGATTCGTCAGTACGTGCCGCTCATGCGGAGAGTGAGGAATGATGAGGTAGAGGCTATTAATGAGAGATGGAGGAAGGGGAAGGGGAAGAAATATTTGGCAAAGGTGGACAATGACGACGACGGCGACGATGGTGGAGGTGACGATGACGGCGATGAATAGACTTCAACCTCATAGCTCAATTTCCGTGATAATTGATGGCGGTGATTTCCCATTTTGGATAACAGCCGACGATGACGATCAAGTTCGTCGTTGATCTATTTTTGGATACCCTACCGCCTCTCTTCTTCTGCCCCCATGAAGACTTCAGCTATACTGTCGCTACTCGTCGCTGTTCCCTTAGTTTCCGCCGCAAATATTACCGTAAGCGTTGGAAAGGACGAAACAACGGGGTACGCTGCAATGCTTCTTCGTCTATTCCTCGTATTCACGAAATTTTCCTATACAGAAAGAAAGGCCTTGGCTTTTCTCCATCGTATATATATCCTAATATTGGCGATTTGATCTTGTTCGAGTTTGAAAGCGGTTACCATAGTGTTGTCGGTACGTGTCTTGACGCGTCATCTCTAATAAGTGGGACTGACGACAGTAGAATCTTCCTTCGCAACCCCATGCACGCCTAACGGCCGTTTTGATAGCCAAGTCCAGATAGTCCCTGATAGCACCGACATGGGTGCCCCCGGTCTACCCATCGTCGACTACTATGTGAACAGCACTGACACTTTATGGTATGCTAAGCGTTTACTAGTCGTTATTTCACACCAGTACTGATGCGCCGTCCCACTCGCCTTGTAGGTTTTTCGACCAAGTGGGCGATAACTGCAAGCACGGCGCCGTATTCAATGTTAACCCTACTGCAGCCCAGACGGCCGCTCAGTTCAAGGCCAACGCGATGGCGACCCCATTGCCAACTAATACCACCTTTCCCCATCATAACGCGTCGACTTCAATTCAAACACCTTCCGGGCTTGGAATCACCGCTGTGATCTGTCGTTCCTTTTGTACCGATCCCTGCGACAAAACGTGTTTCTATGTAGATCTTACCCAGAAATACCCTGATGAAAGCACGTAGTTCGGGTTTTGATTCTTTTTTGCTTCTTTTTTGGGGTGGGGGGAAATACCCTCTTCTCTGGGACCTGTATAAAGCAGTATCTGGTATTCTTCTTCACTTCATACTATCATAGACGTACCCAAATTATAGATATGTTCTTGATCGCGACTGGCAAAACATTAACCTCACATCCGAATATTTCCGACTTCCTTATGATTTTCACGTCGGGGTCTTGTAGCCAATGTACTGATAACCCTCTTGAGAATTCTGTTCGATGAAGCTGAATGACTGAATGTGCGTTACATAGTTTACCGACAGCCTGGAATGCCCGGTAGTTCATAGCACAGACGGTGATATCCCTGTCGTATATTCAAACTACCTACTATGTTAGGATATCCTAGACGCGAAGGAGCGAGGAAAGAATGGGACATTTGAAGACTGTGAGATCTAGAGTCAAGTATTACATTTTCAATCGATGCGCTACACTAGGCAGACCGGCCACAGCACATTGTCATTACTGCGACGATCACTTACCAGAAGCAAGCATCCAAATTTACTCCTGGTTCAACCTTTCTAATACTCATTACTCATCTCCGAAACGTCCTTTATATATACTACAGACTAGCCTTAGGATCCCAGAACTTGTCACCTTCGAATAAATTGAAATATGGCCATAGTGCTAATCTCGAAAAGGAAAAGTAAGCGGAGTACGAGCCTACGTTACGATGTCTCAGCTACCAGGGTGATTCCTTCTTCACTCAGCGAAATTCAGCTGGTGGGTGAACCATTCTTTATATGACAAACCACTATCGAACTACAACTCGGAGAGGATGAATTACCGTGTTAACCTCGATGCTGCCATATCAAAGTTAACGTTCATCAGACGAGAGATCTCTCGTGAGTCTCACCATTCAGGTCCAAAACAAGTTCAAGTCCCTCTTCTCTCAAACTGTTCAAGGCATCCTTAGCCGCCTCATCGAGATCGTAGCTCCACCTCCACCCCAACACACGTAAACCTAGCTTTGTGAGATGTGGCACATCGGACAGGTGACGCAGTCGCGAAGCAACCATGTCCACAAATGCGGAATTAATGAAAGAGATGTGCATGCTCTGGACAGCATTCACGTGAACACAAAGTTCTTGCAGAGATGGGACCATGGAGTGCTGCAGCGACCCGCCTACCATACTGACCTCGCTCAATTGTGTCACAAGAGACTGCAGAATGGGGTCATAATCATCGTCCCATTTGTTGTACTCAACAACGAACTCTCGCAAGCCAGGCATGATCCGTATGATGTTCGCAAGGTTGTCGTCCAAGACTACATCAACTAGGCGTAATTGTGTTAGGGAACACCGTGATACTAGAAGCATTTCGTGGAGTGCACCCAGCGCCTCGTCATGACAGCTTACGACATCACCACCGTCTTGCCACTCGGTGGTGAGCGTGAATTTCTCCAGCGACGGCAGCAATAGGCTGCGTATAAAGCATGACGAAGCTGTCGAAATTTCTTTCACTGATCTGGACGTCACGCGGGGGAAGATCATTGGGGTGGATATCTGGCCAAACTCGTAGTAATCGTTGTATGAGAATGAACGCAGTTTTGGAGCTGATTTCACGACGTCAAGATATTCGGGGGTCAGCCGATCTCCGCCAAATGGTCTTGCATCCAAGAATGATATAAGGTTGGCGGTTGGGAAACGGATGTCTGCGTTTGGGTGCATGCCTCTGAGGACAAGTCTCTCGAGTTTTGGTGCAACCTCGAAGGCACTTATATTTTCGCACCCTACGTCCGCGTCATCATCAGGACAATAGATGTACGCGTCTCTGAGCCCATCAATCTTTCCACGGATGAGAGAGAGTTGTGGAAGTATGTCTGGGTCGAGCGTCATTTCGACCGCTCTCCATCGTTTTGAATGGGCGACCATCATATAGAAACACCGCTCCATTGCTTTGGCTATGCCACTCTCCTCCATCGGGTAGGGAACGTTGTACTCAAGATGAAAATCTAGGGGATGATTACGAGAGCGTTCGAGGATGATCCTGAGTACTTCTATCGCCGCGTCCGCTTTCAGAAACGCTTCACAGCGGTGCGGCATCTCTATTGACATATTCGCCCATAGCTCCGGGCAAAGCGTTTCAATAACATTCCTCCACGAGCTGCACACTTGGCCAAGATGCCACGGCCCTTCTCGGATTGCGAAGACGTTGAATCCATAAAGACGTCTTCCCGAGGTGGGGGGTCCGGATCCGTTATGTTTCCACGCATAGCGCAGAATCTCCATCGTGATCTCCAAGGGAATACGACGAATCGGGGACAGAATTGTTTCGTAGTCGGTTTTGAGTGACATGAGACGCGACAGTCGAGATTCTACCGATGCGACGGCACTGCGAAGCAGATCAAGGTCGCTCTGCAGCTCAGAGAGGGGTATTTTCAGACTCTCCAAAGATGTTTTCAGTCGAGCAGACTGTAGAAGTGATGGGGTGTCATTGGTGCGCAGAAGGGAGACGACGTCAGGTGGATGGGTGAAGGTTGATATCCAGTTATGTCTGGCTAGGATCTCCCCCAGAGCGACAGGATTAGATGTCATCAAGGCCTGAAATAGAAATTTCAGTCAACTATATATTAACATCACCGCAAAGCACGTACAAACTAAAATTGTCGAGTTTTGTGGTACCTGCCAGGGCTTTGTTTGGTGCTATAGTTGAAAGTGCGAAACAGAAGGAAACAAGTCGCTTGAAGTAATAGAGAACAGAATTTAAGTCGACGTGTGTGTACAGAAACTTGTAATCGAAACCCTCAGAGAACACACTCACTGGGAACTTGTGAATGCAGCAAAGGATACGAGGAAGGGCAGAAGAAAAGACACCGGCAGATTCCGAGCCGAATCCTGTGATCAGATGTTTTTCCAAACACGTCTTTTGCAGATTGAAGATCCATTCCTCACACCTGGCATCCGTCGTCATTTTCCTCTAGGATTGACATAAAAACACTCACTGCATTATGGTGAGCGGAGGTCTAGTAGTAGTCAAAAGTCAAACTAAATCTTGTCAGGAGGAAAACGATACTGGCCACTAGCTGTCCCACTGACGAGTAAAAAATGTCGAACTTGACCTTATCGGCAGCTTTATGGGTCACCGGTCATGGATATGCGTCATAATGAAGTCATGAAACCCTTCAGCCCTTGACAATTCCCATCATGTCGACTAAGGATACGGGAAGGAGCTACCATAGGTCTTGCACTGGCCTTGCCCTGGAGACAGTAACCAAACACCCGTTGTCCGATACTCAAGATATTACGCTGTTCGGCAGTTGTTTCTGCCCCTTCGTCCAGCGTGTCTGGGTGGCTTTGGAGTACCTTGAGATACCTTATAATGTGCGTGCGATATCTTCATAGCTGCTGCCTAATGTTGAAGTGTAGACCCTAGTATTGTACGCCTCTCGTGTCTTCGCCCATTGCCTACGTTCTGATCTTGACCTTTAGATGAGGTTGATCCGTATCAGAAGCCCAAAGACCTCCTAGAAGTATCTCCAAAAGGCCTCGTTCCTGGGGTCAAACTTCACAATTTCAATCCACCAAGAGCCCTTAATGAGAGCACCGTGATTATGGAATATATCCAAGAGTAAGCTTCTATTCAATCTACTACCCTGACGATATCAATGTCCTTTCAGTATTTCGATGAATTCAACAGGCCGCAGCCTCCTTCCGCCCGCTTCGAATCCTTGTAAGCATTTTTATTGACAATGGTGTCTATACTTACTGACCGGGTTGCCTAGACGCTCGAGCCCTCGTGCGCCTCCAGTCAGACCACGTCCATCGCTCTCTTGTACCAGCCTTTTATCGTTATCTCCAAGCGCAAGACACCGCATCCCAGATCGAATCTGGTAAAGAGTTCCATTCCTCTATCCAGGGACTGGTTGCACTCCTTGAAAGAGCTGAGAAGGAAATCGTGGGTGTTGGAGGCGTCTCTGGTGAGGGGGAAATAAAAGCCCTAAGCATTGGGCTTGGGCTGTGGATCGAAGGTAGTAACGATCTCGGATGGATCGACGTTATGGCGGGACCTTGTAAGGAATCAATCTCTCCTTCGGTTAGGGTACTGACTGCGAGACCTATGTTAGGGCTGTTTCGTGCCACGAATGTTCTCGCAAATTATCGAGGATTTATCATGCCGTCCGGCCAGAAATTCGATGCGTGGATGTCTAAGCTTGTTGGACACCCTGCATTCGCTCGAACTTGTAGCACGGAGGACCTGTATTTAGACAGTTATGAAAGGTTAGAAGTGATTCATCAGATGCCGTCATCTAACCTATCTGACGGCTTTTTCAGATATGCTTTCAATCGCCCAAACACCAGCCAAGTCGCCAATGCTATCAACTCTGGTCGAGCCCTCCCTTGAGCGAACCGCAAAGTAACTGTACAATGTCCACGAAAGTAACGAGCAACATGAAATACAACTGTACATACTAGTATACGTGCAATGTAAACTTTTGTTTTTTTCTGCGCACCCCCAGCGAGATTCAGTACTACATATGTACTTTACCTATTGGCAGTATCACCCTAACAGTGTTGTCTATCGTCTTCACTTCGAGCCACTCGAAAAGTCATCGATACCGGTTGCACCACTGCTCAGTGCTGTGGTCACGAAAGCCGTTTGTAGCGTTTTCATCTGTGCCATGAATGAATGCAGAAAAGCAGCCTTAGAACAGCTGGATCTGTATCCTGACACCAACGGTGATGATATCTAATGAGAACTGGGCTTACATATGTAGCCAACGCCGACCATCATTGATCTCCTGAAACGAAGTTAATATTGCGCGCATGCCGACTTCTGAGATGCCATGTATACATATTTATTCCGGATGAGCCTCAGATGTAGACCAGACTCGTCGCACAAAATGTCTTGGAGAAGTCTCAGAGGCTAATACGCTTCCGGCCGTTGTTAAGGAATTTCCGAAGTAACGTGTTTTCCGTAACAATCATAAAGTACTGTAAATTTCAGATATACAGTCCTGAACGGCAATTTGGCGTGAAGATAGTTCCTTGTTCAACCTTTTTCTGTTTGTTGAAGGCAGCCGTTTGTTGTCAGCGGTCGCGTGGGCTGGTGGCGGTGCCGTGCGCGACACTACTTTCTTGACTTTTTGAATCTGACTCACGATACCACCTTATTGACGACCAATGGCGCCCTCTGCGACTTCATCTACCGACCGGTTCGCCAAGATACCTCCAAAAACTGCGGACTTGGCGGATACATGGGCATTCCTCAACCCAGGCGTCGACCATATCATGTCCAATCTCGAGGCCGGCCTTACTTTTGCCAACTATACCAACCTATACACAGCGACATACAATTACTGCACCTCGACAAAGATGGTGGGTATAGGCAATAGTAAAAGCGATGGAACCTCAAACCGAAGTAAGCTTGAGCCTGTAATGCCACACTCATGCTAACAGGTGTGCAGCGGGCGCCAATCTGGTCGGATCCGATTTGTACCACAAATTAACTGAATACTTCACGATACATTTTGTATCTATGAAGCAGGTTTGTTCCACATGTTGGGCCACCACGATCGTATTAATAATCGTGAACAGACGGCTGGTTCGCTGCAAGACGAGGAGCTCCTACGGTACTATGCTTCAGAATGGCATCGTTATACCACTGGGGCCAACTACCTCAACCGTCTCTTCACTTATCTCAACCGATATTGGGTCAAACGAGAACGCGATGAAGGGAAAAAAGAGATCTATCCTGTGTATACGGTGAGTGGTGGCCACCTGCAATCGTCGGCGCTACCGCTGATATCATCGCTGCCATCCCTATTAGCTTTCTCTCGCTCAGTGGAAAACGCAGTTCTTCCTTTTCATACAAATGGATAATCAGAAGCTGGCCAATGGTGTTCTCCGCCTAATCGAACGTCAACGGAACGGTGAGATGATTGACCAGGGGCTTGTGAAGAAGGTGGTTCTCTCTTTCGTATCCTTAGGTCTCGACAACACAGATCTTAACAAAGAGTGCCTGGAAGTATACAAGGAGCACTTTGAGGCGCCGTTCATCCAAGCCACCGAGCAGTACTACAAAAAGGAGTCAGAAGCCTTTCTTGCCGAGAATACAGTTTCCGATTATCTGAAGAAGGCAGAAGAGCGACTTCGGGAGGAGGAGGACCGAGTAGAAAGATACCTACACACCAAGACGCGCAAAGAGTTGATTCAGAAATGTGAAGAAGTGCTCATTCGCCAACATGCCGAGTTGATGCAGGACAGCTTCCAAAAGCTCCTGGATTTTGATCAAGACGAAGATCTCCAGCGGATGTATGCTCTGTTGTCACGTATTCCGGACGGACTCGATCCTCTGAGGAAGCGATTCGAGGACCACGTCAAGCAGGCGGGTCTATCAGCCATCTCGAAACTAGTGGGAGAGGGTACCGCTGTTGACGTTGACCCCAAGATATACGTGGACGCCCTGCTAGAGGTACACCAGAAGAATTCTGAAACCGTCACTCGAAGTTTCCGAGGGGAAGCTGGATTTGCGGCCAGTCTTGATAAGGCATGCAGAGAGTTTGTCAATCGTAATGCCGCCACCGGATCGTCGTCGACGAAGTCACCCGAGTTGATCGCCAAGCATGCGGATATGCTGTTGCGGAAAAACAACAAGATGGCTGAGGAAGGAGATTTGGAGAGCGCGCTTAATCGTGTGGTCAGTCCCTCATTCAGTCAACCTTAATTTTGCATTGATAAGGCTTTATAGATGGTTCTCTTCAAGTATTTGGAAGACAAGGATGTCTTCCAGACGTTCTACACCACCAAACTTTCCAAACGGCTCATTCACGGTGTATCTGCTTCTGATGAAAGCGAGGCCAGCATGATTTCGAAACTGAAGGAGGCTTGCGGTTTCGAATACACCAACAAACTCCAACGCATGTTCACAGGTTCGTGGTTATTGTGCGAATAGAAAGTCATCCCACTGAATGATGCTTGTAATAGACATGAGTCTGAGCAAAGATCTCACGGATTCGTTCAAAGAACGAATGACTCAGAACCACGATGATATGGATATCACTTTCACCGTCATGGTCCTCGGTACCAATTTCTGGCCACTCAACCCTCCGACTCACGGCTTTACCATTCCCGTGGAGATCATGCCCACGTATGAGCGTTTCACGAAATACTACCAGAGTAAGCACTCCGGTCGTAAACTGACATGGCTATGGAACTACTCGAAGAACGAACTACGAACGAACTATCTGAACCAGAAGTACATCCTGATGACCAGCGCTTACCAGATGGCCGTCCTTGTGCAGTACAACCGAAACGATACATTATCCTTGGATGAGCTGGTTGCAGCAACCGCGATCAGCAAGGACATCCTATCGCAGGTGTTGGCGTTGTTGGTGAAGGCCAAGATCCTCATCAACGAGGAGAAGGACCAATACGACCTGAACCCTAGTTCGTGGATACGTTCCATTCTCACTTTCGCATTCGGTTGACCTTTCTTTCCCCTTCCTTCAGGTTTCAAGTCAAAGAAGATTCGGGTCAACTTGAATCAGCCTATCAAAGCCGAGGTGAAGGCCGAGTCTTCTGACGTCCTCAAGGCCGTCGATGAAGACAGGAAATATGTTATCCAAGCCACTATCGTTCGGCACGTAAACTCCCGACTATTCATTCTCTATACGCTGATCGTATTGCAGAATCATGAAAGCCCGTAAGACAATGAAAAACCAAGCACTGATACAGGAAGTTATCTCGCAGATCTCTCAACGCTTCGCTCCCAAGATTCCTGACATCAAAAAGGTCCGTTTTTGTTAGCCGTACGGAAAACTTCCTGTTCTCATGTCTATGCTTTCCATCAGGCGGTAGAAACCCTTTTGGAAAAAGAATACATGGAACGAGTTGACGGACAGAAAGACACGTTTGCCTATGTTGCATAATTCCTTGCTCCCTTACTCACTTGTATCGTCGCATCATCATCCACTCCTTGTACCATAATGCATATACGTTAGAAAGTCGGCTGAGTCTCCGCCATGTACATTACTCGCCGTAATACAAATGGCCTACACCCTCACTCCGGTTTCAATTTCTCCCAAGATCATCGTGCCGTCTTTGCTGCCGGTGAGGACTGGATCAATGGGGTCAGTTAATTCTTTTTTATAGATCACAACGCAACGATACGTACTGATGGGTTCCTTGGGGTGGAAGTCTACTGAGGTGACTGTTCCTTTGTGACCGGGAAGCTACATATGGACATCAACGAGGAAGGTCGATAATGAGAATGAGAGGGACCTACTTTGTACAATATCTTGCCACTATCGACGTCCCATATGCACACCGCTCGATCTGCGCCACCAACCGCCACTCGCCGGCCTCCATCGTCTTTGCTCCACGCGCCCCGCAGAAGTGTGTTCTCGAATCCAGCAGGTGCACCCTGCAAGACGCGATGTATCCGCGTCGGCGAAGAAGAGAAGGGTCGGATATCATGGATGATGGTGTGTGACGAGAACGAGGGAGAGAGAAGGAAGTTTCCATTCGGAGAGAGGGCCAAGGATGTTGGCGTGTCATTGTGCCCCGTAAGCGTGTACACTTGCTGGCTTTTTCTGAGGTCATATACCTGTCATCAATGTTAGCAACGAAGGGAGCCAGCCTAAAGGAGGAAAAGGGACTAACGTGGATTTCGTTGTCCAAGGCGCCAATATATACATTCGCACCGTCGGCTCCCCAGCATACTGATGTGACAGGGCATCCTATATCAAACGTCGCCACGGCCTGCTTTCCTCCTTCCTCGCCTCCTTCCCATATTTTCACAGTGCCGTCGTCGGAACCCGTAGCGACAAGCTCGGTGCCAGCTCCACCGGCCATAGTCCGGTCAACACTGTTTATTATCTCGCGATGAGCACGAATTTTGCGTATCCGGTGACCAGTAGTCACGTCTGTCAAGCAAAGCGTGTGGTCGGCGGCAACGGTGTATAGCGTGGGGGAGCAAAGTGACCATTGCAGATCTAATATGGGCGCCTTGGAGAAATTTGAGAGCAGACCATAGTTTGAGTTTGGTGGATATGTTCTCCAGAAGGCTATGAGTTTCATGAGCAGACTTCTTTTGAGTAAGTAGATAACATACAGACACTCCGGTCGGCTGAGCAGGCAGCTATGTTCTGACCTGTTGGGTCGAAGCGACAACTTAGTATTTCAGCCTGTGTTCCAGAGCTTTAGCAACACATCCGAACAGCGAAAGAGAGTCCTGCGTACAGAATGAGCACCCGCAAGGCTGACGATTGGCGCTTCCAAGCTACTCGTTCGTTTTACCGTTCGAATGAGGCCCTTGGACCGTTCGTCATTGGATGAAGATATAGCAATTTGATTGGAAGGTGGCGGAGTAGCTCTAGCTCTCTTGACGAGAGCTCCTTCCGTTGAAGGGGATCCGCCTCGTTTCGACATTTCTTCAAGTTCAGTGGAAGAAAAGTTCGAGTTCAGGCAGCTGCCAAGGTCGTGCACAACATGGACAAACCCAATTGAGCAGTACCGGCGGCCCGGCGAGCACCGTGTCCCCCATTCTTTCTAAACTCTCACGCTACTTCCAACAGCTACAGGCTACGGTACTCTAAGTATGCTGTCCGAACGATTACGATTAATAATACGCTTACAACAATTACTCTGCAGCAAGGTTTCTCTTGTCCAAATTTGCTCTCCTTTGTTTTCCTTGGTAGCGGAGCGGAAGTGGAATCGAAAACCGTAGCTTCGACCCGACCGTACTGGTGCACTTGGTCCAGACGATGACGACAATGACGCGGTTTACTTACTATACGCTGATTCTGTTTGACTTCGCTTGCAATAAAAGCACTGAACGCGTCCGTGATGTTACTTCATTCTTGTTCTCTACTTCCACGTCGTTCTCTACCTTTGATTTCTCGCTGAGCGATATTCAATCAAGCTATCTCTCGCTATAACTCACAGTATATGTCCCACATCCCTTAAAAACCTCTCAAAATCATGATGCAACGAGTTTTCGTCGTCGTTAGCAGGGGACAAACCATGACCCTGACAATCGCCCTGGAGGCCGTTCCCCAGGGGCATCGCCAGTCCCGCCAGCATACCTACAGGCTTCCTCAGCCCGCTCATGCTCTTATCATATCCATTTCATGAGACTTTCTTCTGACTGAAGATATTACAGCTAGGGACCATCGTCGTTTTCTATCAATTACAGCAGCTTGTTCGTATGGGGTTTTCTACCACCTTCTTATACTAACTGTCACAAGATACTGAGGCTGTTCAAGGACATCAAAGACTCCTCAGTATGACTACACAATCAATAGAAAATCAGATTGAATATTTGTCCAGAGTGTGTGAACAACTCGCTTCTCTGTCTTCGTGTTGGCTCAATGTACGTCTACCAGGATCGACGAGGACTGTCGAAGATACTGCCCTCTCGCCTGACCGCTGACCAGGGCCAATCGAAGAGCCCATGTTCGGAGGCGTGGCAGAAACTAGAGGTTCGCGTTGCTCATATGGCAGCTTATTGCACAGATACTTATGTGTGAAGTAGGAATGTGCCCAAATAAACATCGTTTCCCTGGGTGGTGGGTTTACTGCTATCGCTGCCATGGCATTCGCAGGTTCGACCGTCATCGCGACAATGTTTCCCCTACTCCGTGTTGTCGTTTGCAAGGTCGACAATTGCATTGGGGAAGATGCGGTCTGTACCTTGAGCACCGTCCAAATGTCAGACAGCTGAACTTGTGTACAGCATCTCGCGCGGCTTACTATGAAGGCCGACAATCTTCTGGGTTCCTTGGAGACAATCTTAGACGTCCTGGAGCCCAAAACTGTTGAGGCATCCCGAAACATTTTAGATGAATTAGCCGAGCGAGCGTAACCAAAACGACCTGACTTGATTCTGATAAAATTAAGGGCTATGGTTTCTGTGATAGACGAAGTGAACAAGTTGTCAGCGACCATTCACACGGAAGAATGGTATGAGCAATTTTTTTCATGCATTCGCTTCTGGCACTGTCAGGTCAACAATCACATTTGCGGAGAAGGTCGTAGATGATGCTGAGGTCCATTTCAACGCATGTCTGACAGTTACACTGACGCGGCGATGATCTGCTTTCATGGTCAGCGCTTCCTATTATTATACGTGATTCTTCATCTCAAAGGAACGTCGCGTCGTACAACGGAAGGGTAGTAGATTAGATATAGACTCGAACCAGTCTCACGGCACTCGGGCAGGCGGATTCGGTAGAGAATAACAGAGGGTTCGTACGGTAAAGATAAATTTCCACAATTTATTCTCTTGTTCGTCTTTAAGAACTCGGTGAGAGGTTGCGACGGTAAGCATGTTTTTATTTTTTCGAAAGTCGGTCTACAGGCTGTTTAATTCTGAGTTTTCTCTGGCTATAGCAGACCAGCTTACGTGACAATGAAGGAAAAGGCCAATTCGTAGGGGCGAATAAGGTAGATCGTCTCGGATGGGGAGGAAAATGGTCAGAGGAGAAAGTCGAGAGCAAAAGAGCGAACGACACGGCTGGGGAGAGTGGACATCTGCCCCAAAAGTTGGATCTATTTGGTGCAGTATGTACTCGAAGGCTACGCCCTTAGACTACTCTGACCTTATCCTCCGATAAGCCATCCGCTCGTTCCTCGCTCCTGGCTTATCTCGGAAATTACTGAATTATTTATTCCAGATGCTGTGCGCATCGAAGCTATCAAAAGAATAAAAACATGAAACATTCCGTGTTTTGAGTCTTCGCAATTCTATGTACTCAAATCTAAAATTGGTGACCCAGAGTTTTCGAGGTTCAAAAAAATCGGAGGAATGTTTTTGACCGTGCCAACTTCAAGAACCCTGATCATTCTGTTCCAGTTCTACTGCTCGAGTCCAAGTTAGATACAAATAAAGAGCGATTCTTTCCGACTGATAAGGAGGTACATAGCTGAGGAATTTGAACGTCGTCATGGATCTCACGGCCCGATGAGGAGGCTGAACCCGGCATATGCGGACCGCTCGACCGTTCCTCTCGCCACCTCGACGTTTTAACTCTCCACCGACCCAGAAGCAAATCTTTGCCATTGCCGCCTCGACCAACCAGCTGAAGCCGACATCGTCCTTCGTTAAAGTTTGTAGAAGCAGCACAGGTTTGTTCAACTACGGCAACCTTACAAATAGGATCTCGCCCACAGCTAGATGCGTATTACTACTCGTTCTATCCGCAGCTTATCTTCACCAACTCATTGAACAAGTGTGGAGTCGAGGCAGGCTTTACTGTAGTTTCGTGAGTGCTATAGTTAAACACTGGTGGCCGTTTATCTGCTCAAGATAAGCACTCTATACACTCGATAACGCCAAACCCAGATCAGTTTAGGATTCGATAGCTGTCCTTTACAACAGCCCCACATAAACAATTGCAAGGGATATCTAAGGATACATGCAAACTTCTCTCCGTGGGTGATCTTTCAACAGAAGCCAAGCGTTTCGCAACCCACCGCAAAAGCTCCTCGATATCCCCGAAACTCTATCAGTAACACGGGCGCGGTTGTTTCTGAAACGGAGGCAGCACGGCTCTTCACGAAGTCGCATCTGTGACACTAACAAGCACCAATGCGCTATCTTATTAGATAAGAAAAGGCGCACGCCCATTGGTGTATGCGGCCATTCCTGGTTGGGGATTTGTGCAGGTACCAGCATCAACACCAACACCATGTTCTTATACAGCGATTTCAGAATAATTGGAAATATGGTATCACTGGAACATCCTTTGGCGTTCGCATTGCTCGTCCTAGCCGGTCTATACGGGAGCTGTCCTATTCTTTCTAATAATCTCGTCAAGTGAAGAGATCCCGCAAACCTCACGTCTTCGCGCATCCATCGGATAGATAGCGCTTTACGGTTAAAACTAGCTTCATCTGGAACCGAGGCGCCCATGTTGTTTTGCAACATCCCGTATACTAATAATGGACTCGTAGCACCCGTTCAAGCCCGACTGGCTTTTGAATCTTCCAAGCTCTAATTAGAGACTTCTGACGTTAGGATTTATCTTTGGATTTTGCTTACTGCAATACAAGACAGTGATAAAGGACGCTATGCATCTCTATGTAATCTACAGTTTCTGTCGCACTTGCATCTCCCTGCCCTCAAATCTGAACCATCTCCAACTCCAAAGTTACGCACACACATATTCGATTCATGCCTTCACGTCGCCGATGCGTTTTATCTCTGTGTCTTCTCTGCTTTGCTACCCTCGCTTCGTGTTACACTCACTGTACGTCCCTTCATACGGTTAGTAGGTTCCAAGCTGACTAGGTCCAGCATATTTCACAATCAAAGAACCCCAGGAGAGCACTCAGTGGTTAAACAATGCCGTGAATGTTCTTTCGTGGGAGAAGGGTATCTGGGATGGGCTGACGTTTTTTGATATCGAAATGGTGAGGCTGAACACCGTTGGAATCACTCATGTCGCGTTTAACGGTGCGTATATCTGCGTATGCATTCTTGTCTGTCCTGATGCTAACGTAGGGTATAGTGCAAGCTCACCCGTCCTCCCCCACGTCTCTGAATATCTACCTTGAAGGACGTACCCACAGGAGACGACTATTTTATGGTATTCATAAACTCTACGCACATGGTCAAGCATTGCCTGTCGGATATGTTCTCTGTTGCCAATGCTACGGATATTAGCACATCGGCGTCGGTCACGCCGGATTCGACGGTACCGACTATCACGATAAGCGGTGCACCGAATCCGACGCAGGTTTTCATTACCACGTTTGCGAGTAGGGCAAGTTCGATTGTCTGGGGCGGACAGGCCTGTGGTAGCATAGCGTTAATGGCTATAGGAGTGGTAGTGGGTGCGATGATGGTGCTGTGGTAGCGCCCCAAAATCCTCATCCACTGATTCTAGATGACAATATCTGACGTGTATATCACCATAGATAGGCAATGAATTCAGTACTGCATACAATTTTGTCTTTTCAGACTCCCTTCGGAATCAGATAAAAGCCGAATCATACTTCATATTATTTGAACAATGCAGTCGATCTGAAGAACTTTCTTATGTGGGCTGTTCTGAGAATGTAATTTTTGTTCACCACCTAGACAGTAGTCTAGCACTTAGTACTTATTGGCATCAACGTGTGTGGATGAGATGGGAATCGATCCTCACGTTATGGGTGGAGGCCCGAGTAGCCACCACCCAGAAAGTAAGGATTACCGACGCGCAAGGGCCCAAGAATGGAGAATTATTAGGCGCCGTATATTCTGCCTAGGGGATACAACAAAGGCGTTGGTCGACATACTTCGCAAGCGTGTTTTATTCTGTAGGCGAAGTTAAACTTTGCAAGAGACGGTTGGGCTGACACTGTAAGTAAGCCATCACATTGGTAACCACTCTGGTAAGTGCATATCAAGTCTCACAGGTGCATTTCCGACCTTTACCAGGCGTCGCAGACATAATCGCAGCATGCCTGAGCGCCCTCATCTTCCCCTTCTCCCTCCCAATCAACCAACAACTCCTCGACGTGCTCATCAATCTGCTCTGCCGGCACCGGCACTCTACCTAGAGACCGGATTCATTGCCCTACGGCTGCTAGGAGAGACAGCGTACTTCCCATGATCCACCCTCCTAAGTGAGAATCAGTATGATGACCAGGACAATAAATGGGCGACACACCGTGAGAGTCTTACACAATGCAGCATTGATTCCAAAGGCCAACAAGTACCCTGCTGCGTGGTCGAGTGCTTGCATTGGAAGTGGACGCGGACCTGGCTCTCCGAACGCAGCCCCTTCGTCGGCATTGAATCCCGTAGCAGTCTGAACAAGAGAGTCGAACTAGCAAAAATCAGATATTTTCAGGGTTCTGTAAACAAATACTCACTCCTCGCCTACCATTCCACGGACCGTCCCATCCCCAGGCATTTAGACTTGCATACACCATCCCAGGACGACCCACATCCACTCCAAAACCCTTCGCCTCCAATGCCCCGGGCCGGTACGCCTGCAGAAATACATCCGCCTCCTCACACAGCTCTCCCAGTTTGGCCCTCCCTTCCTGGGTATTCAGATCCAGCTGGGTGGTACGCTTGCCTCGGGAAGTATCTGCGTCTTGGATGGGCAGGGCAGGGAGGTGAGGGGATGTCACGAGGAGGACGTCCGCGCCGTGTGCTGCTAGTGCCCGGCCTGCTACGGGACCTGCTATGACCCGGGTTAGGTCTAGGACACGGATGCCATCCAACGGATGCGCTCCTTCATTGATACGGCGTTTTGGAGCTTCCCCGATTTTGGTAAGCGTAACTGGAGGAACTCCACGGAGAGCCTCTGCTTGCGGATGGGCATTCCATTCATCGAAGGACCGGTAAGCAGTAGCGCACATCCCCCGCTGTGCTGCCTCTGTTTCAAATTTAATTGAATTCCATTGGACGAGCGCCTGTTGGACTTGGAAACGCGTCACGTTCGGGGTGTCCGGGATATCGAGGATATCAAGGATGCCTTTACGATGACTTGTCAAAGATTCAGTAACTTAGGGATGCCCCGTTGTACCCGTACGTATGGCAGATACGGGCCCATACCGTGCCGTCCTGAAATCCGGGTTTTACGGTATTATTTGTACGTGTATCATACGGGTAGGTGAAATGTGCGCAGATACCTGTTCATTTTGGTGCGTAGTGAGTCAGATTGATAAATATACGTTTTAACTACGATAACTTACCACAGATCAGCATGATATCATCTATTGTACTGTACCGTCGAGGCCTTTCTACCTTACGGTATATGGCCGTAACCGCATACGGTACAACAGTGGGCATCCCTAAAACTTCAGTTTAGATTGTAACGTCACTCACTGAGGAAAGTTAGTGTGGATTCTAACATATCCACCATTCCGAGTCCTGTATAGCCCTGCTATTGAGTCCCAGACAGATCCAGGTTTGACGCTGTCGAGAGTATAATGTACCTCGCTATCTGTAAGTCATTGATATTGGGCATATGATCTCCTTTGGGTCTCGTACTCACGAAACTCCAGCGCTGCGTGTCTTGAATCCACCGACACGTCCTGCTCAACTCCCGTTCGGAGTTGGTGAAAATAGGCTGCGGATAGGGCTGATAGACCTATGGTAGTCTGGGATACGATATATGTAAGGCCTCCGTATTCGAATAAGTAAAAATCGAGTACCTGTGTTGCATCTCCTAGGTTGAACGAAGACGGCGTAGGCTTGGCTGGCTCATCTAGGTGGAGGTTCCGTAGGCTTGCTTCAGGGAGCCCAGCAGAAATCCAGAGTGACGAGGTGGGTTCCATTGTGAATGGGAATAGCTTGGGAATAACAGAGGAGCGATCGGCCCGAATGCGCCGTGTTCAGATTCAATTTCGAATTTCGATCTCCGTCGTAACACGCTCTCAGGCTCATCCACAGATAGCTACTTGACCCCATTGTCCCCCATTTCCCCCTCTGTTGATTTCGTTCCTAACAGTAACTCGGATCGCTTGAATCGTCATCCCTGAACGAACGAGTCGACGTCCCCTGTTTTGCTCCCGGTGGAATACTCCTGTCTCTTCTAGGCCGGGGGCCACACTGGTCAACCACCATCCTTGCCCCCCTTCCCACCAAAAAGCCTCGCAGTTACATCAGCGTCTGCGATAAACCGAGCCAGTCCACAACTCGGTGTCTGGGACAGCTTTTCAGATGAAAGCGATGAATTCAAGTCATCTGTCCTCAAGATTGTCTCCGGCTAGAGAGTCTCCCCATCGCTTCAACAAGATCTTGGCATGAATAAACTCCAGATTCTCGCGACGGCTTCACATACGTACTCATAATGTACCTTCAAAGACGTCGAGAGGGTCCGCAGAGATGCGTGTCAGACATACAAATGCAAGAACCACTACCAGCAACCACCGGTCTCACAGCGCTTGGTAAAACTTTCAGTGTTCATAACTCTGTTGACGGACTAACAGACCTCCTGTCAGCCCTGTGCCAGTCTTTCCTCTCGAAGTCATAGAACTCATCATATGCGAGGTCTGGAATCTCCTGCTAGGTACGAAAGGCCGTAGGGTCTTCAGGCGGACCTCTATGCATGTCAGCCATGCCTGGATGGTGACGTTCATGCGAATATCCCTCACGAACATACACATCACCAACTACGCCTATTTCAAGTACATTTGGCATCTGATGCTGGGCGGCAAATCCATTGCCCGTAAATATCTTGACCCTCAGTCCTTCCTCGGGAACTCCTGTCGCTCAGTAACGCTCTACATGAACAGTGACTACACCAGTTACAAGTACAAGTGTAGGTATCCATTTCCTGACCCCGTTACTCGCATGCTTGGTCCTCGCGATCCCAATCGAATGGTACACATACTCCGTGATGTCAGTTTATTCCCAAAATTCTGTAACAATCTTCCGGCTCTTCGCCACGTCCATCTTCGATACCATAACCGTCTACCTTTCGACCCCAAGGACTACTTTTATAGATTCCGCTTCTTCTCGACAACAGTCACCGATTTAGAGATCACTCATACTTTTGACGACGATCGTAGCCACTCAGACTTTCCAAAATCTATCTTTGACCCCGTCCATAAACATTATTATCCAGATGAACATGAACTTGTCTTCTTGGAGTTCCCCTGGCGGCTGCCTCATATACGAAGGCTGACTATCCGAGGTGGAAATGCCGTTCTAGTCCTAACCATTGCGTCGCGAGCAGAAGGGACCGGAGGAATCGCTACCGATGTCGATAGCGAGCAGATGACAACGGTTTTGCAGCATTTGGATCTATCTAATATGATGGGTAAGCGAAGAAATTCTACTGGGGATAAGTTCTTCTCATTTGTTCGTCCAGTAACCCGTTGTTCCCCTCCTGTTCAAGGGGTTGAGGGGAAGTTTATGACATTGGAGTCTCGCGAAAATGCAAACAAGAGGATGCGAAACGAGACATGGATAAGGTTGGAGATAGCTAGGGGCCTGTACATGATGTAATCATCGTAGAATGGTAGTGCAGACTTCACACTTTGATGATGGACTGACTGAATGTAAGGATTAGCAGCAGATTTTGATAAAAAAGACATCTGTTACAGAGACATCGTTGTCAACTAATTAGTAAATGTTGCAGCAGCATAGAATATATGGGCTGTAGCCTTTTTATTGAGAGAGAACGAAATTGAACGAAAAGGAAACAAATGCTGAAGAGGTGAAACTCCTCAAAATAGCTTGATTCCCAGACTAACTTTGTTAGTTGTGAGAATCTCATAAGCTCCACCAAAATAAAAATTTAAAAAAATGCTGATGTAATTCCTCGTGTCGTGAAACGTGGGAACAGACCAAACCGTCACGGTTGTCACCACAATACAATGTTGATCTGGTTTATCTCTTATTATTCGTATGGTTGGTTGCTTCAGGTACGTCGTGTATTTTGGCTTAAGCTGATGTGATCGCATTTTAATAGAGGGAATAAAATCCTTATTGTCGCTACCGCCCGGCCAACCAATCCTGGCTACGTACTGGGTATTGAACTGTCGCAAGCACAGGTCTACTCGTAACTGAGTACTGAGGCCTTATCCACTATGATGCAGTCCGCCTTTAGATTCAGCACTTCCATCTACATGCATTTATCTCTTGAGCGCAACGTGGAAGTTTCGCCTGTGGGCTATAGGTGCCCTGTTCTCCAAGTTTTCGCGTTTCCCGCCCTAACGTAGTATTCGATCCGCGAGACCAACCTTTGTCCAAGTTATCAGCAGCTATGGCCGTCCATGGGCATAGATCCGCACCGTAGCATTGTTGGAGAGGTTCCATCAAGGCTCACAGGTTCACATAGTAACTACCATGGTAGAAGAATAATCGGTATGTTCAGTTATATCTCGGAAATCATTTCCCATCGATTTCATGGAATGGATCCCGTTACTTCTCGTATGTGTTACAGGTCCACAATACTCCCATCTTTTCCAATGTTGGCGACATTGATGGCCTGCAGTCTCTTGATGTCCTTTCTTCGGACTGTATTTTGTTCGGCGTCGACATAGTTATTGCGATCGCTGTGCTGGGGGAGGCTATTGTTCTCTATTCAGGATTTCGTCGTCTTGGTGCTTTTGTAAACGTTGACCTTTGAAATTGGGTCTCAGGCAGTTCTGTCCCCATTGAATACGGCGTTGATTTCGTCGTTACCTCGTCGTCAAGCTTCGAGCCTCACTTTGACTCTGTGCAGAGGTGTAACCATCTGTTGTATTTCTTGGCGCGCTCGTCTGGCTCTGACTTCGGGTTGAGACATCACGAAGATTCAGGATTCTCACACACTTGTTCCTCCAATAACCATCCGATGCATTCCCTATATACTTTACTTCGACCGGATTCAGCACGGAAGCTCACAGTACATCATTCAACCTCAAGAATGTGGCTATTAGCTCGGAACCCCCACGCTACCATTGTTCTCGTTTGATGATCACCGCCTGTCCCCGAACGGAAACTAATTGTCTTGTCTCGCTTTTCAAGTGAGTAGGAGTCTGTTATTACTTCTCGATAGGTCTGATTATTTCTTTCAAGTCGTATGTTCCTGAGAACGATTGCCTTTCGTGCTCAGTCCGTTGTCGCGTACGCGTGGCGTACTCTTAGCGCGGTCGTCGGGTCTTCCTTAATCATGTCAGGCGTGTCAGCTGAAGAGAATTAGCCCGCACGTCTATTGTAGAACAATACACTACATACGGGATAATACGGGGAAAGATTCCCATTACTGCATGGGCGGCGTGCTGTCATTATGTAATAGCAATATTCGAGGATCCTTGCTTCAACGCATCCAGCCCAGTGTACAGCACTCGTGCAAGGCCTCAACGATACCACATTGCTTGATTTGTTTTTACTCTTGATTAGGCCGACATCGAAAGCGCGATTGACAATAACAATGTTGCCTTGATGCCATGAGGAAAACACGAGGCCCTAAATCCTTCTTTTAATTTCGAAACTGTGGAATTCTGGAATCCCTACAAGTTCTTTAGAATGCTTGTTTTCAAAGCATTGTTTCCATACCATGAACAAAGCATTCTGAACGGCGACGATGATGACTTGCCGCATAAGTACATAGACAATTGAGCCTCGAGGCAACCGGAGATTTCGCGAACTCGGTTCCTGATTGCAAGGCGATTGCCACGCGATTATAGGCGATTATCTCCGATTTGCCGCGAGGCCAGCCTCACGTTTTGAGGACGTCGGCTACGTTATTCAGGGATCTAATCTATTTAAGCTCTTAGCTTGACCCTTTCCCATCTTTTCTTCCCCCATTTCTTCTCTCCCACCAGCGACGCCCCCTTCACCCTCATCCACCACCCACAATGTCGTCTGATGAAATACTTGTACGCCTTTTTTTCTCCTTGTCGAGGCCCCAGGCTCAGGTGTACTTGTCCCCTTTGCTAGCCAGGAGATATCGTTGCTGTCCAGAACGCATTCTCAGGACGTCGTGAGGGTCTAGTCATCGGCTCCCATGTTGATTACGCAGTATGTCTGGGCACTGGCCGGAGCGGAGTATGGAAGCCTGACCGTTACGTTTAGGGCCGTCAAATTGTCGAAGTCCAGCTCGACGGCGGTGAGGTGTACCAAGCCTGGTGAGCGGAGTTTTATATCACCCGTTTCCATTTTCTCACCATCATTATGACAAGGTACCCGACCGTTACCCGCGTTAAGCGCACAATTTCCTACTCCCGTCCTTCATATGTCAAGCCCAGGACCATCGAACGTCGGGTTTATTGGTGATCGCCAGGACGTCACATTGATTAATGTTGCTACGGGTTGCTTTCTTGTTTTTTAATTTATTACGCGGGATAAATGATCACAAGGGAAGGAAATGATCTGGACGTGGAAAGTGCGCTGGAGATGATCTAGATGGACCAGATATTTCCAACCTTTTTCCAGGGCGTCTGTATAGTTTGAATACGAGTACTTACC
Source organism: Armillaria mellea (assembly GCA_030407055.1). Lineage (NCBI taxonomy): Eukaryota > Fungi > Basidiomycota > Agaricomycetes > Agaricales > Physalacriaceae > Armillaria > Armillaria mellea. Next base: position 671,157 of record JAUDZF010000005.1, read on the forward strand.
ATCCAATGCACACGTTGTAAAGGTCTCTGCGATGGAGTTCGAAGCAATCAAGTGTCGGATATGTAATCAAGACAGAAATCTAACCCTCCGGGCTGGGTACTAAAACATGCTTGCAAGAGGGGGGATGAGGGATATGTTACCGTTGTAGATCAGCAGAGGACTCTGGTTTGTGGTTGTGAGGTTCTAGCTGATGGGAAGTTGTCGAAGACGCTGACCGAGGAGTCGGAAGTTTTGGTGAGAATAAGGAAGCAGGTGCTGAGGAGCTGATGGAAGATATCATCATCGGATCGGTGTCGCTGTGCTTTGTAGGTCCATGACCATTCGATATAGATATGGGCTTCGACGAAAACCCCAGTGGGGGGGACGCAGACATAGTCCGCTGCAAGCCAGTTGTAACACTGCTACTCCGTCTTCCCCTTCCAGCAGCAACGCTCCGCACTACTCGTGGCCCCGGACGTGATGGTGGACATTCCAGAAACGCTGCCCGTCTTCTCGTTGTCCTCGCTTTTCAATGTTCCATTAATGCTGATTAACGAACGAACACTCCCGTTCCCGTTGGCCAACTTGGTCATTATCATCATCATCTCGGGTTTTAGCGTCTCTTCGGAACTTTCTGGACTCGTCGTGCCCACACCATATGCGTAGCCGTTCGCGATTCCGTTGGCAGTGGTATAAGGGTGATGTTCTGGGGGTGTAGGAGTGGAAAGGACGGCTCTCTCGTAGTATAACATGAACGCTCCAGAACCTTCTCGTAGGACACTCTCAATTCCGCATTCATCGACAGTATCATCAGATATTCGAAGCCATCCTTTACCAGTCCCGGCACTAGCAAGGGAGTTCGCGTCTTCCCATTCGAAATCGACAAGCGGGCCGGAATCGTCTTCTCGTTTAACAGAGGTAGATGGACGGTCTTTGATTATGATCTTTGGCGGCCTCCAACGGTCTTGTACACAGGAATTCGGCGGCTTCCGGCGGAAACAGATGTAGTGTCCGAATGAATGCTGACCATAGTGACATACGACTGCAGAGAGCCGATATAGTGTTCGGGAATGAAGATTGGCATAAGTTGTGGGGGTGGGAGTACTGGATCGGGGAGGGAGAATGGATGGTGTAGATAACGAGCTTGTCGGAACGGTGGAGAGGTTTCCCGAGGTGGTGAAAGGTGTTAGATCGAGGACTTCGGGAAAGATGACTCGAATATTGTTCTTGGCAGCGTAATGAGAATAATGGACGGAGCGATTAATATGTAATGCCAGAACAGGAGGGGGCTGCATTCAATGAGCTGTCAGAATATGATGTGAAAGTGCTAGTAAACGTACTCGGGCTATCATTGCCTGCTTTGTAGACATCGAACTAAATACCTTCTCCATGCGAATATCTTTGAGCTCATCTTCAATACGGCCCTCATCCAGAGCCGCCTTGACGCGAACTTCCATCTTCCGTACTTCTTTCAGCCGTCGTCTCTTCGACGCAGACGGCTTGTGTTCTGGTTTTGTGGCCTCAACGAGGGTTTCGACCTCTTGCATCAAACGGCGGTGAGTTGAGAGCATGGAACAACGGCGACATATACAGTCACGGAGGACCTCTAGGCGGGTGTACTCTTCAAGACAATCTTCAAGGGTACAAGTCATCTAATGCATATTTAGTAACATCTAGATATTACAGAACGATCTTACCGCCATACGAGGCACTGCAAGCTGCCAATTGTCAAAGGCAAAGTGCATCACGGCCTCTGTGTATCCACAGATAACACAGCTTCGTCTATTGGCTGTCAATCCATCGAACACGCTCTTCCCGATCTCAGGGTTGATACCTGCTTCTTGGGACAATGCATTTAGGCCGTGATCTCGAAGACCTTCCTTGTCTACATTAATCGTCTCGTTCTTGATGCACTCGGACACAAGCTGGAAAAGCTCTTGGGCGTCCTGATGTTCGCGGGAATTGAAGAGGGAGTTGAAACGCGCTGACGACGGGGAAGAGAGTACGGATATGAGATCAACTGGTCGGATGGAGGATGGCGCTGACGTCTGGGTATTCAAGCCTAGATAGAAGATATACGATTGGTAACTCATTAAACTATATAGATGAAATGATTTAATGTAAGTGACACGTACGATGAAAGAGGTCTTGAAGGGCGTCGATCACGGGGGTAGGGACATCTAATACTTCGGCCTTGGAATGAACAGCGTCTATCTGAGGCTGGAGATATGATAATGAAGATAGTGCCTGCGGATACTCCCGGTCAACCAAATGACACCGAGACCTCGTTGTACACATACCTGGACCGTAGAGTTCATGAAGCAGTAGGTTCCCGAGATGTTTACAAGACCAGGGTAATATCCATCATCAACAGCTTCTTCTGATGAACGATTAACGGGAGAGATTAACGTGGAAAGGAATCGTACCAGTCTTTACCGGTACAAGTTCTATCTTTCCCTTCGACTTTTTGCTCTTTCTCTTTTCATGATGATAGCGCCCCGGACGTCCATTGGGCGTAGTCGCGCCTCCATTCCCAGTATTGGAGAACCAGTTCCATGGCATTGAAAAACCAAGACTTTCGAGGCCCATGACAAAAGGGTAATGTGGCGGAGCGTATTTAAATTTGGAGGTAATTGAAAACACTAGGACTGGCACCAGGAAAAGCACGACGAAAGGGAATAGTTGCTGGAACAAGCTGGATGATACTGTCTGGAGCAATATATCGCGGATGGTGAAGGCATTCATAGAGCACTTAGTGCGGATGTCATGGGGAAGAAAACCAAGTCTTGTGTGCAGGGTCACGGATGACGTTGTGGTCTTGTTACGTAAAACAGAGCCGTGGCGGAGTGGCACGTTCGTCAGTTATTGTTTGCTCGTTCGAATCCTAATCAGACCAATCTTTTTTTCTTCTCGCGGCATATTCGTTAAATACAACACATTATGACACGGCGATACAATACCCAGAATACATAAAACTAATACAGATTCCACTTCCCGGCCAATCTATGCCACCAAGCAAGGAAAAGGTCTTTGAGACCAATTATTTTGACCACTCCCCCTGCTTTATGGTGGGACTCTACCTCCGAACGATATCTCGGCATCCCACCAACTTGTCCACCCTTCACCCGTTCTGCCAGTTGTTTCATAATCTCACCTGCACAGTCTTCATACAGCATCCCTATTTCCACACTTCGATTGTAATAGGGCCGCCGCACAGCGTATGGTGCTAGACCATTATACTTCCGCACTAACGCGTTCACCTCCTCCACAGCGGCATCGTGATACGCCCGTTCTCGCATTTCCCAATCAGGGTCTCTGTGGCCCTTCACGTCGCTCAGATTAATCTGAGCAAGGATCTGAGCTGGATGGTTCGTGGTGAGGTTGCGCAGGGTTTGGCGAATCCACGACTGGCGCAAGAGCTCTCGAAATGACTGGACAGCTATATCGAGCTCTAGATAATGGTGATGCGTCAGATACAACATGGCTGCTTGGTAAGACACTGATTACCCCCTTGTAGCTCAACCCAAGGAGGCGCCGCCCCATTTCGTTGAACGATACGGTTCATGAGAAATTCCTCGCGACCAATGAACGGATTGCTCTCTTCTACGGTTCGTGCCATAGGTTGACCGCGGCCCTTGACGGCATTGAAGACACCTGCTTTGCGGGCTTTCTACAGAGAGCATGCAGTGAGATATGCTTGATGTACAGTAAAGAACCTACCTCTATCCTGTCTTCAACCAGCGAAGCCCATCCTTTCAGACTGACAGGATTTGGCCGGCTTCCTATCCCCTCAGAACTCTTCTTGATCCCTAAGCGGTAGTCCAAAGTAGATTCTCGTGCCCGACTGAGTCTCCCTACATGCTCAACCCGCTTCTTTGACTCTTTCTCCTTTTTCCTTGTTAGCTCATCAACAGGGTGGGTCGATGCTGACGGCCGTGAAGACTGCAAAGGGAAATGTGCAACCTTGACGGAAGCGCTGACATGAGAAGGAACCCTGAATTCTGTGTGCCATGGCCTGTGTCCCTCCGTCGACGGCAGTAAAGATTCTGTCGCCCACGAACCGGTAGAAGGCCGCAACAGCTTGGGCGAGGAGGGCTCCTTAGACACATCGTACAATTCTTCTGCAGCGCCGTGATACGCTCCGGCAGTGCTGATTGTAGGTGGTGCTCGTTTCAATTTCTGGTCTGCAGACTGCAGGGCACCGCTCCGCAAGGGCTTGTATTTGTCTACGAGCATACGAAGCACCGCATCTTGAATACTCTCATCTCCCGTCCAGTTAGTGTGCTCATTCTCTAGGGTCGTCAGTCGAGACGGCTTTTGCGGAGAAGATACTGTTTCTTCTCGAGCCGCATCTGCGAAGAGTCTGTCGCTGGCTGAATGCGTTGATTTTGCGGATAAACGAGTGGCGCTAGTTGTAAATGGACGAAAACAGAGGAGTACAGTGCGAGGGGCCGCTTGCATGCAGGGTGTCTCTGGCAGAGATAGGGATTCTAAATTTGGGCATGTGCGCCGGCTCGAAGTCGAAATTTTAATTTTCCAAGTTCTCTTCGGCTTCAGACTTGTTTTACATACACGTGACAGCAAATGTCAATCCTTACATCCATAATATCGAGTCTGCTTCGTGAATTTTCATCCGAAATCATGATTCCTACGCAGCTAGTAGAGCACTCTCCTCAACGACTCAAGATTACTTTGAGAAAACTCGACTTTGTCCATATAAATTATAAAGTGTTGGAATCTAGGTTCTGGTGGTCCGGGAGGGCAGCGTGGTGGACTCGAAGGACAGTATATTCTGTCGTACAGTATAGGGACAGTGGGGGTTCGGAGTCAAGAAGAGATAGGTACGAAATGTCAAAGTATAAGGTAAGCGGTAAAATAAGTATATATAGAATGTGGCGTTAGAGCCGTGAAAACCCAATTCTCAACATAAAGGTCAAACTATCTTTCATCATCAACAATGTTCAATTCCCTACACCTTTAGAATGAATTCCGCCCCACATGTAGCAGTCCACTCCCTGATTGCATAGCTCTGGGACTGGCAGGGCATCGACAATCTATTTAGTGTTTATTCTCCTTTGTCTTCTTGTTACATAGCAGGGGACTCACGAAGGTGGTAGTATATATGACGAGGACAATCGCCCACATCGTGACTGAGAGGTGGAAATGCATTCTCCAGGGATGCAAGGATGTTTGTTGTATGGGACAGAGAGGACGCGACATTGGGTTTATACCTTTGTTACGTCTCGTTTTTTTTCAAATGCATAAATGTAACGTTGCTATTGCCATGGTACCTCACTCGTGATAGTTTGTATAAAGGATGATAATAGCCGTATCCCAATGCTTCGAGTGTTCTGTGCTCAGGCTATGTATGTGGACACGAATTAGTGTTACTTTTGGTCTGTGGTGACATGCATCTCCGACCTATAGATTTGACTGACCTATTCTTATGTGGGCCACGGTCTTTTCGGAAGAGATAACCATAGATTGTTATGGAATTAAATTGTAGTTTATTGAAAGCTGCTTGGGGGCGATATCTGCACCATGGCATTGTGATAATGTGTTTCATCACTCGCTGATGTCCTACTTCAATCCAGATATCGGATTCCAAGTCTTCAAGTTTGGCTTCAGGTTTGTATTATCGTATCCGTTGGCGTGTTTAGTGGTTATAACATAGACTGTAGAATTTGGGGTTGAATAGAATGGGCTGCAGTTGAGTTGTTTAGGCACTTGAGGTCATTGTTTTGGACTTCCCATAGTAACTCGAGTCACCTGAAAGCTACTTGTAATGCACTGGCATCAGTTTGGCACGTAAAGCGACATCTGAATTCATATCTAGTTGAAGTCATGGTTGTATCGGTTTCATGTTCAGTGGTCCAATGGACCATCGGTGGATACAAGGACAAGTTGGGCCGATGTTACCGGGGAGGCGTCTGTGATGAAGCTGACAGTGCAGAAACTAGGATAGAGCTCTTTGATCATATCCCACGACGATCAACTTATACCTAATACCAAAATGAGCGATAGTACCAACGATCAATCGTCTCGTCGGTGCTCACATCGCAACCTGGCGAACAAGATCATGATAGGTGCTCCAACGATACGGAAGTCTTACTTTGTAAGTAATTTGAGTGTCTTAAGGTTCGGTTAACTAGACTAGTATTGGTTGCATAGAAACAATAGTATTCTTACCTTGCTTGCCGCTTGAATGGTACAGTATCCCATCCATAAGCCCCAGATGTCTTGCATGACTTGACCAGTACCCTCCTCTTTTCTCAGATAGCCTAATACCGAGCAATTGGTAATCCAGCACACCATGTCACAGATCGACCCAGACTTTGCTTCAATTCAAATAGTCGCGCTGCAGGCATCTGACTCTTGGTTCAACGGAATCATCATCGAGGCCCTGATTCATGGTGATTTTCTTTTTCTCAAACCGCGCTGTCGAAGGACTTACTACTTATGATCTAGGAATGTATACGGCCTTGCTCGGGGTTTCCCTGTGGCGAATATGTGCGTTCTTAGTGTCCACCCGTGGGTAATAGAAATCTAACGGTCAGATCCATAGTTTCGAGCAGTGCTCGGCAACCAAAGGTCCTGGCCGGAATTTCAGTGTTCATGTACATCCTGGCCACGATCCACTTGTCGGTGAGGTGGTTCTATGCCAGGCGGGCGTTCATCACCAAAGGACAAACCGAGGAAACGAGGTTCTTTGCCCTCATAGACTCCCTCATTGCTGGTGGTCCATTATGGGCCCCGACAATCAGTAGTGTGGTTGCGAGCATTAACATATTGTTGGCGGACTGCGTTATTGTACGTCTCTCGCTAGACGTAAGGTGCCGAAATGACCTTTGGATTAGATATGGAGGTGCTGGATCATCTGGGGAAGGAACTGGAGGATCATCGTCCTTCCTTCCCTATGCACGCTATGCGGAACGAGTAAGTCAATAGATTTCAGCTTGGATGAACGCGGGATACTTACCGATCCAAGTTTTTGATACTTTCTTCCTGATACAGGAGCTGGCACCGTCGACAGGCTCACAGGGACAGCCTGTTACTCCTTGGGGTGGCAACTCCATTAACTGGAGAATAGCCTATTACAGCATGACACTCTCGACGACAATCATCTGTACCATGCTTATGGTGTACCGGCTTGCCCGAGCGAGCTTGGCTAGGGGGTCTCTAGGCTTTGGCACGAATCCGTACTTCCAGGTGATGGAGATCATGATAGAATCGGCCGCGCTATACGTTGTTGCCCTGGTGGTCTTCATCCCATTCATTGCGACAAATAGCCCATACAGTAATTATCCGCAAGTTGTTCTGGCATCTGTCACCGTCAGTCTCGGGACATTTAAAAACTAGAAACTCTGACTGATTTTGGACAGGGCATCGCACCGACTTTGATACTTCTTCGCCACGGTGTTGCCTCCGGGAAAAAAAAGTATGTGGGCTCGCCCGGTAATACTGTGCATCCACAGGCTATAGGGAGCCTGTCGAAATCGGAAATGGAAGGGAGTATTACGTGTGTAGAGGAAGATGGGATGATCAGCATTAATTCGGCAAAAACGGTTGATGTTGTGTGAGCGGCGCTCGTTCATGATAGTCGAAGATTGAAATGCTGTACATGGGCGGAAGCAACAGTAATTACTCTGTATTCCGTAGCAGCGAAGAGTACACGCTTAGATAATACTTGCTCTTGTCTTTATGGCGTAACCAAGGGAGACCGCTCTGACTTGACAGAAAAGAATGAATCGATATCCTTTCCGATCTCTTCTACAATGGGCAGGGGAAACGGCGAAACATAGGGAAGGCACCAACAGCTTACTGTGATGTCTGTGAAGCCGAGTTTGCCGGACATTTTCTGTTATCTTCTCGAAATTATGACGAATGTGGAAATGCGACGTACAAGTTAAGATTGCCAGAGTGAGACTAATGCTGAGTGCTGAGCGCTGAGGTGCGGCCCGAGAGGAAATAGTGAAATGGTGCAGTCCAATGTATGGCAGGGTTGGAGATGTAACAGCGAAGATCAAAGGGATACAAACCGAGAGGCTGACGTGAATAGGCTCCAAGGACCATTTAGCGGAAGCGGGCGATCCTGCTGCAAAGTTGCTCCTGACACCAAGGGGGTTCTGAGAGCCAGTTCTTCGTCGCGCTCTCTGATAGTAATAGTATTTTGGATGGCCAACTTGCTTGAAGGAATGAGCACGTGAATAATCTCAATGGTGCTCTAACCCAAGAGAATGGGTGGAGAGTAGGTGGGCCGTCGGAGCCTGGGGTTGTTGACGAACCTGTAATATCGTTCCGGATATCAAGCGCTTAGCCAACGACAACCTGTTGTCTTGAAGGGTGAACCGACGTCCGATGAAATGATCGGACGATCGCGAATATCCATACAAGCTCTTATTTATAATCCGTCCGTTCAGTCTTGTGTGCGGACTCTCGCCGACTCGCCGGACGAGGTGATGCAGTCTATGGCACCTAGTGTTTCAGTCAATGCATCTCGTTCTTGTTTCTAGACTGTTGCCGCGAACGCCTTCTCGTCGAGTAGTTTCAAGTCTTGATTCGTGTAAATTATCTACAAAAGCGTGACTAGTACACTCACAGAATAATTGTGAAAAGAACATGAAAGAGCATCGGGAAATCGACCTAGACGATTTCCAGGAGTCCCTTCTTATGAAGCTGAGGCATACCTTGAATCAACGTTAATTTCCGTGCATCCTTCTGGTCCTCGTTCAGCCTACCAAATCCCACAGCAAACTTCTGTAGCGGGTACCTTGAATCAACGAGTACAGAGTCCAGGCATTTCAAACACTCAGATCCTTCTGTTGTCTGCATCCACAGCAACTCCTCTCCAACGAGGACCATCACTACAAGGCCCAAACGAGCAGATTCCATATGATTGGGTAGCGTCAGAGCTCGAACCAACCACTGTATAGCACGAATTGGCACCGATCCTAGAACTGGAAGCTCGCAGATGGTAAATGTAAGGTTGGAAAGATGACATAAGGATATGTCGAACGGAGGGGGAATAAAGTTGATGGTGATGAGGTGTAATTTGAATAGAGTTTCTCGTGATTCGTCAATTATTCGTTTAAGTAAGAGAAAGTCATGGTCTCCAGACCCAGGCATGAGAGTTGCAGCTATGGCTGTGGTGGGATCAACGTCGAGGGTGAGAGTCTGTAGGTTGCGAAGGGTGAAGGGTGAAGCAGGAGAGGTAAACAAGTCGTTTACGAAGAGTTGGGATAGCGGAGAAGAGTAGATGTGGAGGTTTTGGATAGTCACGGGCTTCGTTTCGCGGAAAACGACGGGAGCTTCCTCCTCAGACTCGTAGATCGTCATTTTTCCTTGTATCCTGATGACAACAAGATTTCCGAGCTGGCCAACAAATGAATAGAATGACTGCACGCCATCTGAGAAGGATATGTCATGGAGAGAGAGTCCAGCGAGGAAGGGCAATGAAGCAATTGCATCAAGAACGTCATCTGGAAACCACCCCCATCTAAGACCCGATATATTGATGATAGTGACCTTTGTCAATAGCTTTATAAGTAGTAAGAGAGATTTATCTGCGTTCATGTCCCAACAGACATCTGGGTCGGACCTCGCGAAGGTCAAGCTGTCGATGCAGCTGCACAGACGGGGGAGAACTGAGACACAAGTCAGTAGAGCGTCTTTGCATGGTGAGGACCTGATAGAAGCAACGTCTCGGAACATGTAATGAAGGCAACGAGAACGGAATGCCCGTGACACTTGGGAACACGCGAAAATGCTCGGCCGGTCATTGTGGTGGAACAAAGCGTCGACGGTTTTGTCCGTTAATTCTTGAGGGAGTGAGTAGGGCTTCACCATCTGAAATTATCCTTAATATTTCTGAAGTAGCGTTGAGTTAAGTACAATACCTTTGTTGGCAGGAAATGTCCTGGAGCAGTCGTTAGTCGCCGGCCGCCTTTGGAAGCTGAAGGTGCGCGTTGTGTGGTCTTGTTTGAAGTAGAGCCTCTTCGTCGTCCCCCCACCTGTTGTCGCCCCAAAAGGCCTTCGAGGACCACTTGTATGTCAGTGTTACTTGAAACGTCTGTCGGCGACCTTGTCATTGATCTAGAAGTCGATGCATGTCCGAAAACATGTGAAAATTTCCTCAAATTGTGTAAAGTGTACTATTACAACCTTCATGCTTTCTTCAACGGTACGTATTTATCATTTTCTGATCCTAATCCTGACGCTCTTCTCCTTTGTAGTTTCCAAGGACTTTCTAGCGCAAGCTGGTGACCCCACAGCAATTGGTACCGGAGGAGAGTCAATATGGTCTCTCATTGCGTCACAATCTTCTTCCAACGCGCCTGCACCTCGGTATTTCACCCCAGAGCTACTTCCGAGGCTCAAGCATACACATAAAGGGACTGTATCTATGGCAGTAGCTCCCGGAATCCAAGAAGGTGACCACGGGGGCTGTGGCAGCCAATTCTTCGTCACGCTCTCCGATAGCATCGACTATTTGGACGGCAAACACGCTGTTTTCGGCCACGTTGTTGAAGGGTTGGGAACCTTGGATAAATTGAATGATGTATACACTGATCAGAACGGACGACCTCTGAAAGACGTGCGGATCCGACACGTCGTCATCCTAGGTGCGTTTTGCTACGCTGTTAAATTCCCTAGGCTCACTAGTCCACAGACGACCCGTTCCCCGATCCTCCGGGCTTGGTCCAACCCTCTTCCGCTCCCACACGACCGCCAGATAATTCCAATCGTATTGCGGAGGACGAGGATCCGCTATTTCAACTACCGGAAGAAGAAGAAGAGCGCATCAGGCGTGAAAAGGCAGCGGCGGCGTCGGCACTTACTCTTGAGATGGTCGGAGACCTGCCGTTCGCCAATGTGCGCCCTCCCGAGAATGTGTTATTCGTGTGCAAACTCAACCCCGTAACTCGAGACGAGGATTTGGAACTGATATTTTCCCGGTTCGGGACTATCATGAGTTGTCAGGTTATTCGAGACAAGAAGACTGGGGATTCGCTGCAGTACGCGTTTGTGGAGTTTGATACGCATGAGCAGGCTGAACAGGTGCCGTTGAAAAGTTCAATTTCTATGTGTCCATTAATCATAGTTATAGGCGTACTTCAAGATGCAAAATGTCCTTGTCGACGACCGACGTATATGGGTTGATTTGTGCGTCGCGTCATTTCCTATGTTTCTTACCATTTCTAATGATGATCCCTACAGCTCGCAATCCGTGGCGAAATCAAACAACGTCTGGTCTAACGATATCAAGCGAGGTCCGAAGTACAGCAAAGGAAGCAGTGGGTTTGGTGGACGTGAAGACCTTGTGAAGACGCAGAGATATCGTGATAGCGAGGGCGGTCGTGACAGGCATGGATACGGAATGGTGTTCGATGTGCCATCCGGTGGGGGTGATCACCGCAGACGTCGAAGCAGAAGCCGGGACGGAGAGCGTCGTCGGTCCCGAAGCCCTCGAGACCGCGACAGACGCTACCGTGATTCGGACCGTGACCGTGACCGTCGAAGACGCGATTACTGATTTTCTTATCGATAGCCATCTCTTCTACCACCATCATGTCGTCGCACTCACAGTCTGTTCTTGAATTCAATTCATCCGATGCTGATGTCGTCTTCGTTGGTGCAGACGGTCAGAAAAGACGTTTCGCGGTCCACAAGTGTATCTTGTCGGCCGCCTCCCCAGTCTTTAAAGACATGTTCATGCTGCCACAGCCCAAAGCAACCAACGACTCTCTACCGGCTGTCATTGACATGGCAGAGTCTTCGATGGTTGTGTTTGTGTTGTTGCAGTTCATCTACCCCGTCCCTAACCCCATCATCTCGTCATTGAACAAACTCGTCCCCGTCCTCACGGCTGCGAAGAAATTGGATGTTGATGTTGCCATCGACTCCCTTCGCAAGCAGCTCGTTCTCTCAGACCACCTCGAGAATGAGCCTCTGCGCGTTTACGCGATCGCTGCGCGATTTAATCTGCAGGAGGAGCTCAGGATTGCAGCTAAACACACGTTGAAGAAGAATGTCCTTGACTGTCCTTTGAACGAGGACTTGAAGCACATTACTGCTTACGATTACCATCGTCTGCTCGACCTGCATCATCGCCATTCCCGTGCTATGCAGAACGTGTTTGAACCTCAGCGATATACTTGCAATCATAAGTGTAGCCCAGCACGATGGTGGACTGCTTCTATAAAGGCAGCGAAATGGGAAATAGCTGAAAGGCCTAGCACGGATGTCATTTTTCGTCCGGAATTTCTGCAGAAAATCACGTCTGGCGTTCAATGTCAATGCAGCTATTGTTCCCAATCGGCGCTTTCCTCTTATGGGGATCTTCTCACACTGAAAAAATCCATTGACGAGCTTCCGTTCACCGTTTAAGGCTGTGGAATGTTGAGAAAACCGGGTGTATAATTGTACCAATTTACTTCCGTTATTTTCGCCATGGGGAAGGAAAAGCAGGACTCTTGGTATAGCGTGTGGGGTGACAGTGTAGAGGGACATGATAGCCATGCATGCTGGTGGGTTCGAATACAGAGTACGTACCATCCGACATCGTGACTCGGATCGTGAAACCATGATCGTGGTCTACTGAATCCATTCTTAACTATCCGCCAACATGTCGTCGCACGTACAATCTGTCCTTGAATTCAATTCCGCTGATGCCGATATATTCCTCAGTGTGGAGGATTCTAGCAATCAGAAAAGACGGTTTGCAGTTCACAAGTGTATACTGTCTGCAGCATCCCCTTTCTTTAGAGACATGTTCTCGCTGCCCCAGCCCTCTGCCACTGACTTCGACATACCTTCAATTGACATCCCAGAATCCGAGGACGTCCTGTACACGCTCTTGCAGTACATCTATCCTGTTCCTAACCCCATTATACTCTCTCTGGTCCAACTTGTGCCCGTGCTCGAAGCGGCGGAAAAGTACGACATTCTTGTCGCTGTCGATTCGCTTCGCAAGCAGCTCGTTTCTACAGAGAATCTCACCGAAGATCCATTGCGGATCTACGCAATCGCTTCTCGATACGACCTTCAGGAAGAGATTCGGATTGCTGCCAAATACACATTGAAGAGGAATGTCCTCGATTGTCCTCTCTCCGATGACTTGAAGCATATCACAGCTTATGACTATCACCGTTTGCTCGATTTGCATCGGCGTCATGTTCAGGCAACCCAACAAGCTTTCTGTGAGCTTCCTATGGAGGTAGCTGAGATTTCAGGTCACCGGTGTAGTGCTTGGTGGTGGTCTAGGTATGAGAAGGCGGCCAAAAAGGAATTGGCACAAAGACCTTTAACCGACATTATCTTCAGTTGGTCTTTCGTATCTTCCTGCGTCCCTTGGTGCCATAGTTGTCGCGCCAGCGTATATCTTACCCTTCCACTGTTGGAACGAGTGAAGGGGGAGATCGATGCACTTCCCTTTATGGTGTAGGCGGCCAAACGTCGAGAGCGGGATCATTTTATCGTACTCTTTCCCCGCAGTGGCTACGTTTGCTGTCAATGTTAACTAGAAAATGCCATTTTTTGCCGTCTCTTCTGCGAAGGCGGCTCGGATCATATACCAATAAACGAAAAGCACACAATCTCTGATCAAGAACCGAGTACTACATTGTGCGCTGTCTTTGAAATTTGACGGAGGGCGGGCCGCGGCGTAGATGTGGATTCCGCTGATCTCCTATCTGAACGCGTCCGCGTTATATTTATACCGTGACTCGTTATTGTGCTTGATCTTCTTCCCTCCCACTTTCACACAACCAGAACGATGGCCTCACCTCAACTCGCGACTTTCCAGATTCCTGATATTCAAAATGAGCCAATGGTGTGTACACATTTGCACCGACGACGGCGACGCTGATACCTTTCCAGAAAACCTATGCTCCCGGTTCACCAGAACGGCATGCCTTGCAGGCTGCGATTGACCAGATGCAACAGGAATTGCCCTTTGAGGTGCCCTGTATCATCAATGGAAAACCTGTGAGCCTGTAATTCAGAGTGGGTATCTCACGATTGTGGTGCTGATATTCGGCTAGGTGAAAACTGGAAAGCTAGCAAAACAGCCGCTACCTCACGACCACGCCAACCATCTCTGCACATACCACGAAGCGGATCCTGCGACGATTGCGAGCGCCATCGACGGAGCTCTCGCGGCTAAAGCTGAATGGGAAGGCATGCCATGGGCAGACCGTGCTGCTATCTTCCTCAAGGCTGCTGATCTCGTCAGCGGGAAGTACAGGTACAAGTTAATGGCTGCTACTATGCTTGGGCAGGGAAAGAACCCATGGCAGGCTGAGATCGACGCTGCTGCAGAAGTACGATTGTATCATGTTCTACGCTTCTTTCATTGATCTCGCTTCGATTCTAGCTGGCGGATTTCCTGCGATTTGGAGTCAAGTACGTGAGTGAGTTGTATGCCCAGCAACCTCCCAAGAACTCGCCTGGTGCATGGAAGTGAGTCCTGCTTGAAGTGAGACATCTGCTTCTTCCACTTACACTCCGCTTTTCTAGCCGTATTGAGTACCGGGCTTTGGAAGGCTTCGTCTTCGCCGTCACACCATTCAATTTTACGGCTATTGGTGGTAACCTGACGGGTGGTGCGTCTTCTTCTTCTCGAAGAACGCGTCGAGCCTCACAATTCCATCCTAGCTCCCGCTCTCGTCGGCAACGTGGTCATCTGGAAACCTTCACCTGCTGCTACTTACTCCAACTACATCGTGCATCAAATCTTCTCGGAGGCAGGTATCCCACCTGGCGTTATCCAGTTCGTTCCGGGCCCTCCGCCAGAAGTTTGTGCTCAGGTGCTCAGTCACAAGAGCTTCGCTGGTCTCCACTTCACCGGCAGCACCTTCATTTTCAAGAAGCTCTGGAAAGACATCGCCGCTAATTTGGATGTGTACAAGGGGTACCCGAGGATTGTGGGCGAGACGGGAGGCAAAAACTTCCACATTGTCCATGAGTCGGCAGAAATAAAGAACGCTGTCTTGCAAACTATCAGAGGCGCATTTGAGTATTCGGGTACGTTTCGCTTCCTCGTTCGTCGAATCATGGAGCTCATGAGGGTGTTAATTAGGCCAAAAATGTTCTGCGCTGTCCCGGCTGTATGTCTCATCATCGGTATGGAAGAACGAGTTCAAAAACCTGCTACTGGAGGAAGTTGCCAAGATCCGTGTTGGAAGCCAGCTCGATTGGAGTAACTTCTTGGGTCCCGTCATGTATGTTTTTTCCTCGCATGATCGGATAGATATGTTGAGAGAATATACACAGCGGTCGACCTGCCTATGACAAGATCACGGGCTACATAAAGAAGGCTAAGGAAACTGGTGGTGAGGTTCTCATCGGCGGTAGCGGTTCGTACACTCCAATTAATCCGAGTGCAATCATTCATTAATCATCAATGCAGGTGATGACTCCAAGGGCTACTTCGTGCAGCCGACTGTAATTCTTACCAAAGACCCCAAGTCTGTTACTCTCGTGGAGGAGATCTTTGGTCCTGTCTTGACCGTACGTATCTCCGATATGCTCTCGGGTGTCCTCTGACGCCCCTCCAAGGTCTTCGTGTTCGAAGACGCCGACTTTGAGAAAACACTCGAACTTATCGACGAGAGTACCGAATACGGCCTCACAGGGTCCATGTGAGTTCCAATCAGCCAAGACAAAGCGAAATCATGCCGATAATCTTCTTCCTTCCTTCCTAGATTCGCCTCTGACCGCAAAGCCCTGATCAAAGCTGATAACAAACTCCGCAACGCTGCCGGTAACGTATACTACAACGAAAAATGCACTGGAGCTGTGGTCGGGCAGCAGCCGTTCGGTGGTGCTCGTGCTAGTGGAACGAACGATAAGGCGGGGAGCATCAGTATTTTCTATCGCTTCATAAGCGCGAGGAGTATCAAGGAGAACTTTGTTGGTTTGGAGGATTTCAAGTATCCTTCAAACCTGGTGTGAAAAAGAAATAAGGTGAAGTTGTAATTGTAAAATACTTATCTTGTATCGTTTAACACAGTCGAAACTGTACAACTTGTGTATGAATTGATATCTGGTATTTGATTGGTAGCCTACGGGGCATGAGATTCTGTCATTCCGGCAGGAGTTGAGAGAGTGAGGTGAGAGCTAGTGCCTATTGCGACTTATGATATCAAACTCTTTGTCTCTGTCTTTCCAGGGTCGTTGCCAAACTCTATTGCGGATGAACCTCTGATTCTCACAGCGATCTTCGAAGGCATTTCGGAACGTCATTTATGGCATCAAAGAGCCTGCGAAACACACTGAACTATACATTATGGGCTCAATGCTCCGCTTCGCATAATGTGCGCTTGATATTCGGTGTTAATAATCTCAATGTGACTTCACTGATAGACCATTTAGCTGAATTAATGGCTCATAAGTCTGATCCGCTATGACCCTCTGGACACTAAAATTACCACAACCTTTCCGGACTGGCAGGCACTGGTAGCCCATCTTCGGAAAATTAGTCGTCATGGCGCCTCAACTTCGGCTTGCGTGTGACAAAGGCTCTACTGCCTCGAGCAGATGGTCTCTCC
The DNA here is from genome assembly GCA_030407055.1 of Armillaria mellea. NCBI lineage: Eukaryota > Fungi > Basidiomycota > Agaricomycetes > Agaricales > Physalacriaceae > Armillaria > Armillaria mellea. The sequence goes on from JAUDZF010000005.1 coordinate 687,686, forward strand.
AGCTAAGCTTCTTTATGGACAGTATTTAAGGATGTCAGCATCCTCGTTGATCTCCCAGTAGTGCATACATGCTCAGTATGAAGCTCGTATTATCCATCCTTACCGCAGCGGCAGTCGCCAATGCCCACTGTGAGTGTTCATCACTTCGAACGACGCTCCATAACTGACAGTGCTCGGACAGTCACCATGCAGTATATATGGATCAACGGCGTACGTAGCATTTCCATTCCATATTTTTCCAAGCCAGTGGAATTGATCGTCGTCTAGGTTGATCAAGGCCAGAACAACTACATACGCGTTCCTCCAAGCAACAACCCAGTGACGGACGTGACATCCACTGACCTCACCTGCAACGTGAATGGGCTTTCTGGAGCTGGTGTTGCGACCGCGACCATTGCCGCTGGTACAAACATCACGTATGTGCGATTCGTGTTTATTCTGGAGGAAGGAGGTATTGAACATGTGATTTATTCGTCCACAGGCTTGAGTGGCACCAACATGCGCAGCGGACGGGCGAGGATGCCATCTCCGCGGGACACAAGGGACCTGTGCAGGTCTACATTGCCCCTGCGGCTTCGGCGGGCTCAGCCTCAGCCTTCAGTGGACAAGGCTCCGTATGGACCAAGATCTATTCTTCGGGTCTTATAAATGCGGCAACTCAAGAATGGGCGACTGATGTCGTTAACGCTAATAACGGTAAGAGTTCCAGCGTGATATATTTCCGGGGGCCACCACTTATAACGACGTTTGCTTGCAGGAAAGCACAGTGTGATTATCCCCGCGTCCCTTCCTGCTGGAGATTATCTCATTCGGGGAGAGATCGTGCGTGATTCATTCCAACCTGACCGCATTTGCTAAGGTAGATTTTACTGGCAGATTGCGCTACACGTCGCTGAAAGCTACCCTGGAGCTCAGTTCTACATCGGTTAGTAGTCCGTTACTTCGAGCTCTACATTCTGGGAACTGATTCCTCTGGATGAAGGATGCGCCCAGGTAAAGATTACCAACGGTGGAAGCGCAAAGCCGCCGACTATCGCTCTTCCGGGAGCTTACAAGGGATCCGACCCTGGTATCACTGTGCGTATCAGCCGTAGATATTAGGATCTCTCACGCAGTACTGATGCGTCATTGTAGATCAACATCTACAACAATTTGCAGAGCTACACCGCTCCCGGTGGACCCGTCTGGTCAGGATAAGTGTCCCGCGGAATGATTCTTGCCCGTTCAACTTGCACGATGGCTTTACGCACTATCTTCGATGTGATAATTTATGCATAGTTCCCAGCTGTCGTATTGTATTCACTGAATTGACTTGCATATCGAAGAAATTCAGGAAAAATGAGCTGTACTACCTGGGTGCACAATGATTTATGATGGATACTCCGGAAGATGTTTGGGTACTTTGCAGGTAGTCTCGTGAAAAGATGCAATCTTGTGATTTCCTGCAATTCTTCTACTCGCGATGTCATTGTAAGGACGAAAGCGGCATATATACCTCGAACAGTCAACCTTCGTATGTATGTTGAGTAATTTAAAGTATCTTATTCTGTATCTTTCTCTTTACGGACTCGTACGTCGTGATGATGAACAAACTCAGTGATCTCGGATGTCGGGCCGTCGCACCGGCACCTTGCTTTCATCAACCATCTCATAAACATTTCGAAAAATCCTTTCTTCATCCTATCGGACACCAGTGCTGTGTTCGATACTGATGAATCAGTCATATGCCAGAGATCAGCTTCGCGGGGAAATGCTATCAGATCCGGTGTCGATATATCGAGGATTGTCTAGGACTTGGCACTTGCAAAGTTGCATGGTTGCACCTCGAGGAAGCGTGGAAACGGCCCGGAAATTAGAAGCACTATATTCTTCAAGGTCTCATGATGTTGGGCCTTGGAAGAGCAGAGAATCTCTTCATATCTCATGATTATATCCGGGCCTGGCAGAGGTACTGCATTTCGCAAGTTAAAAGCAGGGAGGAAGGCTGAGGTAGCATTCAAACCGTGCCCATGCTTATTTGGACTATCTTGCTAGCTTGCTGTGTCCTTGTTCCTGCCCTTCTGGAACAGGTAGGTCATGTCATAATAATGCTTTGAATCTATTCATCGTGAATGCCAGAGGCAAGACGAAGAAAAAGCTGGATATGGATTTATCTATTTTATCGGGGAGAAATACTCCAACGGTACGTCTTTGCTTCCACTGGTACTCGACGCCACTCACTGTCGGGCTTTCAATTAGGCGAGCAAATATATTTCGGTGGGTATTGTGTTCATCAGAGACGGACTAGATGAACGATTCCCTGTAGCCGTCAGCAATGGGAATACTCCGGCCTCATGGTCCCATGTCAATAGCGGTAGCCCAGTGCTGACATCAACGCTTGGAGATAAGGGTGTTCGTGATCCGTACATCATCCAGCACCCTACGACGGGCGTGTTTTATGTGGTGGCCACGGACCTGAAGGTTTACGGTAGCGGAAAATCCTGGGATGCTCTGAGCAGAAATGGAAGCCGCTACCTTTCCATTTGGGAGTCCCCCGACCTAGTAACTTGGTCCGGTCAGAGGCTTGTTGAAGTCTCTCCACCGGAGGCGAGTCTGTCCCGAGCTAATAATGCTTGTTTGCGGAAACACACACTTAAGAATGCTGCAGGCAGGCATGTCCTGGGCCCCGGAAGCAACATGGGACCCTGTTGCCCAGCATTTCATCGTCTACTGGGCAAGCAATTTGTTCGCAGCCAATGATACTGCTCACAGCGGCTCTACTTATTCTCGTCTTCTGTACGCGAACACGACTGATTTCATCACATTCACTGAAGCCGAAGTCTGGATCGACCGTGGTGCACCCAACATCGATACCACCGCCTGCAAGGATCCCATCTCAGGTTATTATCATCGGTTCAGCAAGGCATACAGTACGAAGGTGATCCAAGAACGCTCATTGAATATGTTTGGTACCTGGGAACTTGTCTTCGAGGGCATCGGGTACGCTGATCATGGTCAAGTCGAAGGCCCTCTATGCTTCGTCGACAATCTCAATTCCTCCCTTTTTCACGTCTGGATCGATGACATAGCTGATCTTGCTGGAGAAGTGCAAGGGTATCTACCTTACCAAACAGGTTCATTCATAGGCCGTCCGTTGAAATGAGGCACTTCTGAAGGAATCTTTTTGCAGATAACATTTCGTCGGGAGTCTGGACAGTGAGCACAGGGTATAGCTTGCCATCTGATCCCCGGCATGGAACAGTTTTTGCTCTTACTGCGAGGTGATTGCCCTCACTACTTTATAATGAAACTTGGCTGACTGGCTTTCGCAGCGAAATGGCTAACCTGGCTTCTGTAAAACAACCGTAATTCGAGTTTTCATTGAAATAGTGTCTATATTTGAGATATATTATACATAAATCCTACTTCAATCCGAATTATTCTTTCTCATTGTTGACTCACGAAAGTGTCGTTGCGGCGGGATAATTTACATGGATTTTGAAGTTTAGCCCCTGTCTGTAACCACGTGCTCTCCCTTTTTTTCCTTTTCCATTTGGAGTTTTCTTCACCGACGTCCAACCGTCCACTCTTTCCCACTAGATATGCTTAGAGCGTTGAGAAGCAGCAGGCCTGTTTTCTACATCAGGACCACGTCCATCAACCGTTTCTCTCCCATGCAATTTACTCGTCGCGGTATGGCCTCAACCGTTAGCGACACCTCTGACCGGACTTTCAAGAGCCTCTCTATCTCTGAGGTATCCAAGTCTGCTATAAAGCACGAGTACGTTGCTAATTGCTTTCATCTGTGTAAAAGTTAATGATTCACTTAGATCTATGACCCAGGTTCAAGGTTAGCATCCGAACTTAACATGACAGTCCTTTTCTCATCCCTAATGTCATGAAAAGCCGAAACAATCGATGTATGTGTCCTGGTGATTTCATGCAATTACCTTTGTCTAAAAACCTTGCATAGCATGCACTGACTGGTCAAGATCTTCTCGTGCAAGCCCGAACCGGAACTGGTAGATCGTCATCCTCATTCCTGCGAACCCATTTTAACATATAAAAGGAAAAACATTGGCCTTCTTACTTCCTGCCTATCGAAACTTTATCAAAGAACAAGTCTCGCAAGGGAGTTTCAATCTTGGTGCTCTCGCCGACTCGGGAATTGGCGATTCAGGTGCGATATCATCGAGTTCTGTTGGCATGCGATATCGGGAGCTCAATACTTTTTCCATCCTTCTCAGATCGCTAGGGAAGCAGAGACCCTTGCTCATCCTCACGGCTTGAAAGTCTTCACCGTATATGGCGGCAACAAGTTAGTGTCAAATGTATTCTGCGAGTCCACTCCTCATGCAAACTAGTCCTCGAGCAGAGCTTTCTAAATTCAATAGCCAAGGCTGCTGATATCCTCATAGCGACTCCTGGACGACTGGCTGATCACTTGGAAAATCACGGTTTCCATTGGCATCTCTCCGACCTCAAGGTCTATATCTTGGACGAGGTCGATCGGTTGTTGGATGTTGGCTTTAAGCCTCAGTTGGACCAAATTCAAAAGTACCTGCCTAAGACTCCCAGACAGACTCTTCACTTCTCTGCCACGATAAGTAAGGACGTTCAACAGGTCAGTTGTGTTTTTAATTTGACGATGCTCTGACACTCAAGCTGGTCTAGGTTGCCAAATCACAGCTGAGAGCAGGGTTCAAATTCGTCAATACCATTCACGAGGATGAACGGGCTACTCACGAGCACGGTACGTTCTAAGCAGTATACATTATTTTGTTTTGCTCACGCGAGATTTCTACAGTCGAGCAGTCTCATATAATCACCCCCTTCTCACATCACCTTCCAACTCTACTTCACTTAATTAAAGAAGATCAAGTTATGCACAAAGGTTCATCGAAGCAGGTCATCTTTTTCCCTACTGCTCGCCATGTCGATGCCGCGTTCCATGCGCTATCAAATATTGACGGACTTCCAACGCTCACGCTAATGCACTCTCGACTTACTCAAAAGGCGCGCGAACGCAGCTCTGATAAGTTCCGCGCTGAGCGCAGCGCAATTCTACTTTGTTCTGATGTAGCGGCTAGAGGTGTTGATTTTCCAGGGTAACACCTTCCAGTCAACTCAGAATGTCAACGTTTTGATGTTTTTCTTCCAGGGTTACCGCTGTCTTTCAAGTTGGCCTCCCTGTGAACGGGGAGCAATACATCCATCGTTTAGGCAGAACAGCTAGGGCTGGCGCGGCTGGTCGCGGTACTTTAATTCTCGACCCTGATGAGCAGGCTTTCCTCAGTCAGCGCGCGCTGCAAGGAATCTCTATCCCTAAAAAGGAATCGCTTACCGCAGAGATGATAGAGTCTCTACTCACGGTCACAAACGAGGCTCTGGTCAAAATGGACGATAAGGTCAAGGAGCAGGCTTACAGGGCCTGGCTGGGATACTACAACTCAAACCTCAAGACGACAAAATGGAATAAGGTAGAACTGGTGAACAAAGCGACACTGTATGCCCAGGAGTGTCTGGGATGGACAGATGCCCTTCCTCCATTGGTCGAGCCGAAGACAGTTGGTATGATGCATTTGAAAAACGTCCCGGGGCTGAACATAGGGCGTAGAGCTCCTTAATGTATCCATAAACTTAAAATAACCTCACTCAGTCGATACGCATTCTGTATATCATTATTCTGTAGACGCTAGATCTAATAGACAGTATATTGGGTATTTACAATAAGTCGATAAATTACTTTAGGTTGTGCGGTGCTGTACCAAGCCAAGCTAAATCTAATCGGCAAGGAAGGTTAGTGCAATTGTCGGTCGAGGTGTTATGCGACAGTTGAACGGCTTAATATGCCTGTAGATTTAGCTCATCAGGCGATGTCAAAGATAGCAAAAGGTCTTGACATACGAGACTGTCGCGTTGGACCATTCGATCTGCGGCTCCACCTCCCGCTTCCGTGCGTCTAATGCTTTGCTAATGTTGAAGGTAGCAAGAATATTGGATATATTCAGAAAGAGAGACAGTTCGGCTAGATGAGCGCCTGCGATGTGAGAGAAAGATAAGAGTTTGAATGATATGCTTTGATAGCCGCGAATTGCTCACCAGGACACGCTCTACGACCAAAACCCCAGACGAACTTGTATGGGTCTGTCTCGGGATGTGGTCCCAAATGCCGCTCTGGTCTAAATGTATGTGGGTCAGGATATAGCTCAGGATCGTGCGTAATTCCCCTGTCAATACGACTGAGGATCTCCGAGAAGACGTGGAAGGTAATCGATTTACGAACCATATGTTTGCGATGACGGTGGCGCCCTTGGGAATATGATACCCAGAGTATATATCATCCTCCTTGACGCGATGACGAAGGCCTGTAGGTGGATATCAGAATGATGCACGCAAATAAGGTAGAGGCGGACCCACCTAAAGGTGCGACCGGTCCCCATCGAATGATTTCTTTGATGAGAGCGCCAATGAAAGGCAAGCAACCTCTGTCATCTAGCGTAGGTAGACGGTCGATTCCAATGGCTTCTTCTATTTCAGCTTGAGCATGAGCTTGTACCTCGGGGTACATCATCATGAGGTAAAAGAAAGACGTCATTACTGATACGGTCTACGAAAATCGTGAGAGTTCTGATAACCGAGTGTACAAATAAATATCACTTACGGTATCTGCGCCTCCGATATAGAGTGCTGCACTACACCATTTGATAGCCTCCTCTTCTTCTTCGCCAGGTGCATTGTGGCCGTCGCGTTGTAGAAAGTGGGAAACGAACGAATCGTTATGATTGCCAGAAGCCTGTCGTATTCCGTGTCAGCAATTGCATCGAAAAGGTTGATTAAGAGACGAACAATGAGTTTCTTCGCCCAGTTGTACGTGAAAGATTCAACATCCATTGATCTATGTTCCCGAGCAATTCGCTTGAAGTCTACGAAGGGGAACCATTCTGGCAGATATTGCACTGGAGTCAAGAAAATATAAGTAAAAACAGTGAAAACAGACCAAAAAGTGCTCACAATATGGGAAGAAGTCTACTAGGTAGGGACGACTCAAACGCTTCTCGGTTTCTTGGAAGAAATTTTCGATGCGATCAATGAAGTCGTCGCTACCGGCCGACACTTCGTAGCCGTAGGCTACCTTCAGGACCATTCCCGCCGCATTCCTGTTTGAAAGGTGAGATTCGCCCCTCAGATCTGATGCCGATTGCAAAGAAACTCACCTCCTCAGATGAGAGATAAAGTTTTCCGGCGTCTCGGATAGGTTCTTGAGCAAGGGTGGTGAGCTCGCACTCTTGGATTGGCCTATAGGTACGTGTGATGCGAGGGTTCAGACCTGAATGGAGCATCTTGCGATACGACCGGAACCGGGGGTGGTCATAGGGGATATGGAAGGCACTACGAGCACGACCGGACAAAGCGCCCATCACCCAGACAGGCCGATCAGAGTATAGCGCTGAACGAGATTCTAACAGATCTGTTGCAGCTTTTCCGGTGTTCAGAATGATAGTCGTCTGTCCAAAAATGCGGAGATGGGTAAGAGGACCTGGAAACGATGAGTCTTCGAAGACCTTCACATAAGTGGATACATACCATAGAGCTTTGCCCAAGAAGCATATGTCTTCCATGGGTAGATTACAGGCAGCTGGAAATAGTTGCCTGCCCAAAGCCATTTGGGAGGTCCTGGGGGCAAAGGAAACCTGGAGACCTTGTTCGCGTGTTTGTACGCGATGCAGGAGACAACAGCGAGGAGGAAGAGATAGGGAAAGGCGAAACTAGGCATTTTGAAAAGGCTTCAAGAGCTGATCTGGAGATGGGGGGATAGCAACAGACAGAAGCTCTGGTATTTATAGCCGCAAATCGTCCTCGAAAATCGCGTGTTGACCATAATGACAGAACGGTGACTTCGCGCAGGAGAGCAATACCGACTTGTGCGTTGCAACGTTTCCGTGGAGTTTGAACGCCATGGCCTCCCATGCTGGCAGTCCCTCGTGATCCGTTCGTTATTCGAGACGTACTATCTCGAACTCGGTGCCTTGGCGCATATCTACCGGTGCAAGCTGTACTCGTCACCGGTACAGGGTCATAGCTGAGTTATCTGTCCCAATCAAGCACAAAGTTTGCTTGATCACTTGCAAACCCTATGCGAAACAGTTCGGACTACCTTAACGATAGCAGCCTCGCTGTGTTTAGTTCCGTTTTCCTTGACGTTGTTCCAAGCGAGATTTTGGTGATGAGAAATGTAAGTGATAAAGAAGGCTGAGAAACCGCGGGATCATACATTCGCCCGTTACGTGCTCGGAGTAAGCGGCAGTTCGGACGGTCAAGCTAATATTGGCCCACCAGTAACACCTCTGTACCGTCGCGTATGTTGATCCGATTTGTAACTAGAACCGAGGAAGAGAGAAGGGGTGCAAAGAAGGATCAAGGGAAACCGGTCACGGACGTGAATACCGGTTAACGATGATGTCACTTCGAATCAAACGGACACCCACAGGACCTTCTCGTTACGAGCAGGCCGACAACAGCAATGAACATTGACCAGGGCTCCTCGGCCATGATGTATTCGTCAGTCCGTGCAGCCTATCAGAAAAAAATCGAGATGAATCATTTGATACCACATAGAATAAGAACTCGTCATCACCAAGCACCGCTACCACAGGGTGTGATTAATTTGATCCTGAGAGTCCACCCACACACGGCTGCAATTCTTCTCCGAGGACACAGCAGGTTTATAGACATTCCGTATTCGAAGGAGCACTAACGTCCAGATCGTGCCACGGGGCGGGCAATGGGGTCGGTATGCGTTCACAGGTAGGTCATTTAAACCTCGTTTTCTCCCTTCTCGTGCCTTGATGCTGGAGGATTGGTCATGAGATTATTCGGCGACTTGATCTTGGATGTGGAACTGAAAGTCTCCAGTCGGCATATGACGCTTCTCGTCGCGCTTTCGCAGACGCCATCCGATATTGCAGTAAGATGTGATTGAGGTGACCCACATTAGCGTATATCGGTCCGAAGAAGCCGAAAGGGCAGGCAATTTCTATCAGCACTCGTTAGTAAGTATGACGAGCTGGTAAGAGGAACTACCTCCATGTAAAAAGGAAAAATGGTCGGAACTTTCATTCTCGCGGTGGCAAAAGGAGTGCTTACGGACAACCCAAATGAAGTGATCCCTTTCGAAACGTTTTGGTGCACGAGAACAAATTTCAAGAGCATGATAAGTATTAGAAGCAATATTAATCATCCACAAAATAAGTATAATAGACATACACGCTAGAGAAACACCAAGTCTTGATGAAACTCGCAAGGTTGGTTCCCAATCGCTAAACCCTGCCCATGTTCTAGTAGCTTCATAGTCTGTCCCTTTTCGGTTTCGATGACCACACTAGGCTGTTCCGTCACACCATCTATTCTATGAAGATGCGCACAGACTCCCTCACCGAAAGGATGGGGAAAGAACTCGTCGTCACCGATGCTTTCGGCCAGAAAGGGATGGTATAAGGCATCACGCGGTGTTATTCGATGAACCACTTCGGGAATGCAGCAGTTTTTCCAGAAGGTCAAATGCATTGTCAAGGTCCTGACGGTGCTCTTCTTCCGACGTTGGCGTGTCCGCATGCGGGTAGAAATCAGGATTAGGCTGAGGCGGTGTATCAATTTCAGGGTTCTGTTTCTCGCAGAATTCGCGCCATGCCATGCCCGTGCCCGTCACAGAAGGAACGTTCGTAGAAAATGTTCGATCCATTGGAACATTAGACCGGTGTATTTCGGTGTGAACAAGGAGGAACTTACTGTGCAGTGTCGCAACCTTTTCCATGCGTTTCGAGCCGATGACTGTCGCGATTTCCATCAAGGCCTCGACATCATCATTTGACTGGAACAAGGGGAACTTCTTTGTGAGGAAGAAGAGAAGTATCGATCCGGCGGACCAGACGTCAATTCCTGTGAGCAGATGAGAATCCGGATTATGACTATCATACATAAACCTACCGCCTGATTGATTTCCGCACTTTAACAATACTTCGGGTGCTCTAAAGCCCCGAGTGCCCGCTCTGTTTGCTTTCGAAACAGGCCTGGAGCAGATGTAATTGAAAGAGCATGATAATGAGGGGCAATTACGCACCGGGTATCGTTTTGAGGGTATCCCACTCGGTCCGAAGGCCAATGGTTCTTCGCTCTTGCCTCACGCTGCATTTTTTTGATGTGCTCTGCGTCGTATTCGTTCCGTGCTCGTAAACGACCATGAGGATGGGAAGGCGAAGCTGGCAAATGTAGACACAGGCCAGGCACGGTCACATTCATGCGCTGCAAAGGTGTTAACATCGAATTGTGAGTAAATCTAAGAAAATCACGAACGGATGCTAGACCAAAATCGCAAAGGGTACCCATTCCCGTTTGCGCGTCGAAGAGAAAATTTGCAGGTTTCACATCTCGATGGATAATCTGTCGGGCATGGATGTCTCGCAATGCACGCATCAAACAACGGAAGTAGGCCTTAATGCCTACCATAGTGATAGAACTGAAAAAGTCCTGGTGAAAGGTCAGCAAGAAGACGCGAATACCAGCCTTCACGTACTCGGAAGTCCTCATTCCTCTGGTATGGCATAATAGCCACTACCTGATCCTTCTCTCGAAAGGCCGTTATGAGCTGAGACACATGTCTGCACCCTCTACAATCCTCCAGAACCGATATTTCGTTCTTGATTCGCTCCGGGCTGCTCGTCACGTATATCCGCTTAATAGCAACGAAGACTTTGCTCCCTGGTTCGCGGGCCACCGACTGAGAATGGGCTGACGATCCGGACGGATGGGGACACTGCCAAGGGCGATTGTCCCATTTGTCATAGAAAAGGTCGACAGCTTTGTACACTGAGGAAAAGGTCCCAGTGCCTAGTCGATCCACTAGACGGTAGCTCTCTTCGAGTTCGGGAACGGCGTCTTCCAGGTCCCTGATTTCCTCAAGAATCTCTTGCCTATCCTCCTCGCTCTTCGACAGTATGGTGAATTCTTCGTCAGAGTCGTTGACATGTGAACTCTGGCTGTCGTTGTCCTCATCATCGCGTTCTTCCTGCTCCTCACCGCTCTCCTCGTCGAAGGATGCCCCATCGACCTCGTCCTCGAATTCCATCGGTTCATCTTTCAGCGCTAATGGATCGTCACTGTCTATGTTGTCGTCCAAATCCACCATATTATAGTTCAAGTTCGTCGTTACTTCAGCAGCCCTCCGACCGTATTTCTGCTTCACTTTGGATATAACGGGTGTCACTTGGGCGAGATGTCCCCAGTAGGCATGCATGTCATCCTTCGGTGCATAGCCTGAGATCTGGTCCTCTGACGACGGTGAAGGGTCTTCCTCCGCTGCTACTTGCCGGGCTCGAGCTTCGTTGAGGACCCGCCGATAACGTGTGTTTCGAGGGTCAGATGATGCAGCCTCGAGAGGATTGGACGAATGCTGAGAGATAAGAAGGGTGGCCATTGGGCAATGCCACGGTCAAAGCAGAGTGGCGCGTCGACGACGCGGCCGCTGGAATTTGAAATGAACGCTGTTTGCTTTCAGTCGCGTGATGGTCACGTGCCCTTCGCGTCTTGATCCCACAGACAACTTGCAAGTACAACCCCCGGAACTCCAGGCCCCATCGACAGCGGAAAGCAGGGGGTATGTTTGACGTGTGCAGACCTTATCGGTTATCGGGCATGATCTATCTGCTCCCTGCGAGTTTCTGCTTCACCTGTGACAATAGGACCTCCGCGGTATCATCTTTACCATCTTGCACTACACCAAGACCCTTCTCCGTGGATATCAATGCCGACTTCTAATATGGATCGTCATAATTGGGTACTCCGTTTGCCTGGAAAAAAAGAAAACATTCTAACGGCTTGTCACCGAGCCTAGGCTCTTCCTGGCGCCACGCATACATAATTAAGCTGGCTGTTATAGACTGACGGTCTTACGTCTACATCCTTCGAACGACTCATTTCTATACAGATCATTGACTCTGGTTTATGATGCTAGGCGTGAACATGTAATGTCGACGATGAAAAAAGACCGGTCCTCGCATTCTGCAGCACTAAATTTTCCCTCGTTCTTCACAGCTCACGGGCAACACAAACACTTCCGCGGCGACACAGTGAATGTCGATAAGGTGTCGATAAAATTGTAATAATATGCGAGATACGATCTGGGGAGACCTCTATCGCTACGCTCGTCGGTGTCCTCGGAAGGCTCCATATCTGTACATTTTTTGAATTACGACAATTTGCCTGACTTCCATAATGTATCGAAACACTGAAATCGGCGTCCGAGAGTTATTACAATATGACTATATGTCAAGGCGCAGGCGCATGGCGCTAGCCGCTCTTTACCGACCTAGTTAAATTTTTATAATTGAATTGTAAAAGTCCTGCCGCATGGACTCGATTTTATTCTTCCCCTCCTTATTATTGCGCGGCTGAGATACTTATACTTAGAGTGGCCTAACGGGTTACTGCTATGCGCGCGGTTGTTTGTGGACATAACCATTCAATGGTGTGGTATAAATATAAAAACATGGCCCGAAAGGCTCATGAAATTTGAATAATCAATGATCATCGTTTAGTATCTAATTTTAAGAGAAGAACTCAGGAATTCCAAAATTCAAATCACTGATGAATTTGATGAATGATCGTTGATCGTGATATAATATATTGGTCATTTCAGTAGAAAAGAATGCAAAAATAAACTGACCACCGCAGGACTCGAACCTGCAACCTTTTGGTACCGCTTCAGCAATCGAAGCCAAACGCGCTACCATTGCGCCAGGTAGCCATGAACTACTGTTTGGCTGTTTACTTAATAGAATTCTGTAAGAGTTCTCAGTCGAAGCCGCGTTCAGCCTGTTCTCTCCTTATATTACTTACCTTTATCTTCCACCATGGCTTTGAATTGTGCAATGATTGATGAACAACGCAACCCCGTACCTCTTCCTCATGAAATGGTCATAACAAACATCGACTCAGGCTGTCGATCTAACTGTGAGGGTGCCGCCTTCCGCTCCTTCAGGGTTCGGTGGATCTCTGAAGGCTACGGGTCGACTCTGGGTTACCGATCAACGGGTAAGTAAGCCATGGATTGGACTACACGCATTTGACGCTCTGATATTGCAGCTCTTGTTCGTATCTAACCCGCAATCATCCTTCGAATCTCTATCCGTCCCTTTACATTCTATCCTCTCTACCAAGTTCATGCAGCCTACCTTCGGCGCAAACTACTTCGTCTTCGAAGCTAAGCCTGCACCAGGATGGGGGCCTAACGATAGGAGCCGAGGTGGAGGTGCGATTCAAGGGCCAAGCCATGTTCCAGTTCGTGGGGCTCTTGGAGAAGGCAAGGGAGAGAGCGATCTATATGAAGCGACAGGCAGTGCAAGATGAGGATATTTTGCGTGCGTGAACCTTCGTCGCTCGTTCATACTAAAGTCACTAATCTGTCGATACAGCGAGGTACGACTCTCCTGCTCAGTCTAGCTCTGTAGTTTTGCCCAGCCAGGACGCTACGGTCCCGGCAGAGAACCCGCCGGCATATGGCGCATAGTAATGGACATCTGCATCATTTCTTTGTCGTAGTTGCTATGGACTCACAGGGAAGAGTAACCAAGATTACTATTTCAGCGAATTCAATTGTACTACTGAGCAATGTTGTAGTAAATTTACTTGTAAACATATTCTTTTTATTTCGTCAACCGTTATTCCAGACAGCATATGCGCGCAGCAAGCACTCTTTGCATACGCTGGCAGATTGACACATACGTCACTGAAGCTTACTCTTACAAGACATACCTAAAATCTCGATTCTGCTTGTCTGTCAAATCCAAAAATTCCTGTAGGACCGTTTGAAAAAGCACAAAAAGCACATAGCAATGAACCGACATACCTTGTCGACGCGAACCTTCTCCATAACGCCCGTCCTCTTTCAATCGCTCAATGTATACATCAGCATAGGCAGTATCTACAGGCTCGCCGTCCCTGCGTCGGTTTTCAGTAGATAGCAGATATCGAATCCCAAGCAGAGTCAGAATCCGAAAAACGACACAAACTCCCATGATTGCCCAGGGTACGCGATTGCTAATTCCATATGCTCATCAACATGGAAAGAAAACCCAATAACAAGCCTATAGGGCACGCACCGAGGTTTGAACTTCTCTGCCCACATTAAAGGACCTACCGCATTGCCAATACAATATGCAGACAGCATGATCGCATTGGCGGTTATTCTCTTCGTGTGTCCCGCTGTAGTGCTCGACAGCCAAGAAAGGGACAGAACTACAATAGTCTTAACAGCGGCGGCGAGCAGATGATTCAGACTTTACCAAAGGCGGTGAACCCGAGGTCTATAAGTATAATCGATAAGCGGTGGTACAGCTAGAACGCCAAGAGCATCTCACCAGCGAAGAACAAAGTCAGTAACAAGCCAAGTCTATTATCCCAACTTAGAAAGAGCATCAGAAACACAGCAGCAAGATTGGGTATCAGGTATATCACACCGACCCATGCTCGGCTGTTGGGTATCCGCGCTGCTATTGCCGTGCCGCTCCAAACCGCCAATATCGCTACAGCGCCGGGAACACAGCCCAGGAGAGTTGTTTCAAGGTTGGAGAAGCCAAACGACGAGATGATTATCTGCCGCTGATTGACAAGCGAATTCGGGATGTCGGCTAGTATGGAGAAAAGAGCGAATAGCCATATTTTGATGTCAGTTAGGGCCTCTATCATCCTAGTGGTATGTGCGTCAGAAGGAACATGACAGGCATACAAGGCAGGCTTTTCGTACTGTTCTTTTTTGAAATGTTTGTTCTCGACGCCTGTTTGATTTTCCTGTTAGAGAAGAGGGCCATTTTAACCAGGAGAGAGTAGTCATAATAATTGAATGACCTTTATCCGCTGAACTGCAGAGGAGCGCTCCTCTGGGGTAAGGAACCACGCGTTCGTAGGAGAATCTGGAAAAAGAAACCTGGATCGATCATGAGCTTCCGCTAGAGCACGGGGAGAGAGCAGAGTACCAGAAAATTATCCCAGTCACCATAGTCAATACGCCCAGAATTATCATAAGCCTAAGTTGGACCGATCATTGGGCTATAAAAATGAATAGATAAACAAGCCACGTACCATTGCCAAGCTTGCAAAGAATTGGTTTTCATATGCAAGGTCCCAAAGCTAATGAATCCTGAGATTATTTGTGCTAATGCCAAATGGTCAATTCAGGCGTATAGGAAAGGACCATCACCTACCGGTACCGTTCATCAAGACTACACAAGGCGTCACCAAATGTAATGCTACGCAGGATAGTTATTGTATAGGCTCACACCAGTACCCAACCCTCAAAGTCTGCTCCGTTCGCGTATAGAACATGGAGGTGACAATCATAAATCCCGCTGTGATACTACCTTCACATATACCCAGGATCAATCGGACGACGAAGAGGCCAGCGAAGTTCTTGCATGCTGCGTGCATACATAACGCTATGGCCCAAGCAACGATGTTAAAGCTACGGGAAATGATGTAACCCAGTACAGCTATTTCGGAGAACAACACACCTCAACCATTTCCCAACAGGCAGGCGTTGCAGACACAGATTCTGCGGGAACTCGAAAACGAGATAGCCGAGATAAAAAATGGTACCGAGCCTGAGGGCATCAATAAGCAGATACCACGAATACAGAATTAGACGCCAAACCAGTTATATCTTCACCGATGAGTTGAGTAAGACAGCGTTAACGTTGGACTTATGGTACTAGACTCACTGGTTGGTACTTAGATGTGTATCCTCACTAAACGCGAGGTCTAATATAGGCCACAATGCGGGACAGATCGCGACTTACAGGAGCCCGAGGACAGCGGCATTTCCCAACGTAGCTTTATCCATGTATTGGATTCTAGGCAACAGCAGACAGTGTGAATGCAACAACGAGCCAACACCCATTGTCACTCACGCATACAGTACTATTGAATTCGGGCACTGGTATTATGGTTCTGGACCTCAGGCTGTCCGTAAAGACGAGACTCACTGCACATTAGAGGAACGATATGGAGATCAATTTTCCTCCTATCAAGCTCCAACGTGAGATACCGTCGGAGAGGCACTGAACGTGATACGTACCTGATTCTTGTCGCCTCAGAACGGCTCAAGTGCCCGGTTTTTCCTATCACGAGCACCGCCCCAGTATCCACTTCATTGGCAGAGACCTCCATGAGATGCGGATTGATCTTTTTTTCCGTCGAAATTTTTTCATCGCTTGCCGACGCCATTAGGGATGGGATGGGACTCATGGAGAAGCAATGCCAATCGTCATATTTATCGTGTTCATATGCCCACAGGTGGCGAGAAGGTACCCGTGAACCGGAAGCCTTCTATATTAAAGGCGTCGAAGGAAATGTCAAAGCCTGAGAAGGTTGACCCCAGATCATACGAGGTTCAGCGAGCAGGGAAGCTCACAAAATTTTGTACTTGGTAGGCAGGCATTGAGTAATATCGCAGCCCTGATCTTGCTGAAAACAATGTTACGGTCAAGACGCTCCACGGCAGTAATTCGGTATTCGGTAAAATGGAGGTTCAACAGCAGATGGAACTGGCCAACGCTGTCACCCGGATCCAAGGGTTTTAATTGGGTGTATGATCCATCCTTTAGGATTTTGTTGAATGCGCAGTCGTCGACGCCAATTATCAGGCACAAAGGTGTGGAAGGGTGTGCAACTGCCAAATGGAGCACGTTCGCTCACTTTCAAATACCATTAGCTCATCAGGGAGGCTGTGTTACTGCGCCTCCTCGAATTGCATATAAGGTATATGAAGACTCGTTAACTTCCCACCCTCACCGCCATGTCTTACAATGGAATCGACCGTAAAGACCGTGCTCCTTCTCCCAGCGAGGGCTCAATTGGCTCGCCAAGGAATGTTGTGGACCACGATGCTCCCCATGGTCAGTCTGGTTCTTGCCGTAGCGGTGTCCAACTTTGTTCACTTCGTTTCCTGGCAAAGTGACAGCAGACGTGCCAGTAGTGCCAAGGAAGCTTGGGGACACAAAGCAACATATGATCACTGTCCAGCCGCTAAAAAGGAGCGAGATGCAGGTGAGCATCTTTGTGGGTTTCGCTATTCACATAAACTCATTCTGTGCAAGCCTTCGTACGCGCAGGATCTTGGAACTGGAGAGGTACGAAATCCACTTGATAGCGTATCCAAATTCTTACATGTGGATGAAGGTTACGCACGGAGTCTACGGCTCCCTCTTACAATGCCTGGGATCTGCAGTGGGCTTCTTGGGCGCAATCCCTTGCTGCCCGTGTCCAAATCCATTCCGAAATGTCCAGCAAGGTGCGCTGCTACAGCGACGCTTCACATGGCTATTTTTAACGGTTTATTCTAGGATCCGTGGGCCTCGTCTCTCGTTTTGGCCAGTTCTACAAGTCAGTAGACCCAGGGCTGGTCCAAGTCAACGTTTGTACCGAATCGCTTCGCATCGTGGATGTAAAAATCCAGATTAGTCCTATAGGCAGGCAGATGGTGATGTAAGTGTTTGCTCACTAGAGTCTAGCTCAGGCCACTCACGTCACTGAACAGTACTCGAGACAATGTCAACGTCGAAATGTATGCACATGATAATCATCTACGTTGCTATCTGCTGACTTTCCCTTTCCCTTAGCGACTCTGTCATCTACTTCCAAATTTGCAACCCTTACCGCGCCGCCTTTGGCATTACTGACCTTCGACAAGCCCTTATTGAACGAGCACAAACAACCCTTCGACACGTCGTTGGTGCGCGTGCTGTTCAGTCTGTTGTTACCGAGCGTGAAGCCATTGCATTCGAAATCGCCGAAATTGTTGGTGACATCGCCGACAAGTGGGGCGTTGCCATCGAGGGTATTCTCATCAAGGATATTATTTTCAGCCCTGAAATATCCGCGAGCTTAAGTAGTGCCGCTCAGCAGAAACGGATCGGCGAGAGTAAAGTCATTGCTGCGCGCGCCGAAGTAGACTCTGCTAGGTTGATGCGTCAAGCTGCCGATATCTTGGCTTCACCGGCTGCCATGCAGATTCGACAATTGGAAGCCTGTAAGCATTTTTTTGTTTCTTCCTTTTCATTATGATATTCATATGCCGGTCCAGTGCAACAAATGGCCAAGTCAGGGAACAGCAAGGTCATCTTCGTACCTATGCAGCTTCAAAGTGACGTAGTTTCGCAAATGGCTGGGACTTCCGCGTCGGGCGCCACTGTAACAAGCGATAGTAACGCCAGTGACTCAGGGATGGGTGCGGCCGGTAGGGTAGCCCTCCTGAACAGTGCTGCTGATATGTGAGGTGCTGGTTTTTTTCTCACCCTTATTACCACTTCGATGTTTGAGTTTTCACGATTATCGATGCCCTGCCATGATACCTCTATGTACACCAGTTGTATTAATTCATTCATATATTCTTTAACATGTGTTGGGCTGACGCTCTCGACTACTCTTACAATTAAGGTGTTAAGATCATCAACTACTAGTGGGAACGTCCCGGTATCGGCAATATAACGGCAGAAGACACCTTAAACCGTATCAGCGTCTGCTTCGAACGGAACGAAAGAACATACCAAGAAAGCACACAATCCCACGATGACACAATTCTGCATCATCTGGTGATGCACAGCCAAGATGCGTGTGTCCTCGACAACCTTTTCTGGTCCGAACACAGGTGGTCTGGTGATCCCGAATGTGATCGTAGTATTACTCAGTTTCGTTTCTATTGGCGGGGGTTCTTCAGATCGAAAGATGCAGACGGGAAAGCTACCCCGTCTGTACGTCCCGTCGGTAGAATTACAAACCAGTCCCACGCATCTCGTGTCCGCTGGCGCTCCTCGCAGGGAATTCACATACGCAAAGGACCTGGGGCTCGCAGCTTGGAGTTCCCATGAATGGAGTTGCACGGATCGCCTGTACCACAGTTGAGAGCAGAAGCCATGCCATGCGGCCCATATTGTTGATGTGCCCGCCGCGAATGGGAAAGCAGCCAGGAGACGCCATGCACGATTATTGTGGGGAGGTACTGGTACGAGCAAGATGAGTGTGATGGCGATGATAATGGCAGCAATGATATTCAGGACCCCCATAACATAACTGGCGAGCATCAGTGGGTAACTACGCAAAACTGTTGAACCGCACGTACAAGACAATTTGTTTTGGTAGATTGATATTTGGTGTCGAGTACGCCAAAAACCGTGGAAGGGCTATCCTATCCAAGTAAAAGTACACTACCTCATAGGCGGGTTTGAACTATGCCTCGTTGTTGAGTTACACAGGTATCGATACATTAACCGTTCGACTCACTACATCGGGATCGCAATTAGTCGCCAGCTTTCTTATTAATTCATCACGGAGTCCAGCATCAAGCAGAAGCGCTTTAGGTGCGCCAGGAAGCAAGAACGTTGATATGACATTCATGCATTCATCGCGCAATGCCCGATCGTTACCAATGGGAGAAAGAACAGGCGGAAGATAGACAGGTGGTATCGCTGGAAGGGGTTTATCAACATCCTTCGAAGGTGACGATGATATAGGGATGTAAGGTCCCGCGTGGATATCATGTTTGGAATGGCTGATGTTGGATGCCAGTGAAGAAAAAGATATAATTGATTCGTTTCGGTGCGTGGGAGACTGTTTATTTTTCAGTTCAAAGAAGCGCTGTTGATAGTCCTGATAGCATGTGTTTGGTTAGCACATGAAGCTGAAGCATGGCAACGCATTGAGATATGACATACTTGATACCACACAGCAAATTGAAGATTTGCCAAGGAATGTTCCTGTTATGCAATAGAATGATCAGAGATCGCCAAGACTTGCGGTTAGACCATCAAACCCTGAAAGCAAGGTAGAGCTCGAAATCCTCGAAGCTGCACGGAGCCAAATGAGCGGGACAAGTACATTTAGAGATGAATTAAAAACCTTATAGGACTGCAAGTTTCTCCACCAAGGACTTGTGCTGGTCGTGTTCACGCTTCAGCATGTAAAATATCCCGTGAAGAGGCTCCATACCTAGTGTAATGCCCGCCAATCGTCGACTATTGAGCTTTGCGGCCCAAGGATGAAGCTTAGCCAAGTAGCTCCGTTCTGGTTCCCTACCGCGTTTGCTCGTACGGTGCATTTGTCCAACAATGAAAGCCCTAGAGCAAAGAGGATACGATGATGGAACTCACGAGGGGGATATCTCTCGGCTCCTTTATATTGACACCTAGTAGAAGCATCATGGCGCGTGAGTGCCGCTGATTCACAGCAAGTATTTTGCGGTGGTCCATCTGGGTCTTGTTTACATCGTATCAAAGCACCGGAGACCAGTGCGTGGGATCAGATCTTGTGATGGACCGTGGATCATACGCAGTTGTCATACGATTATACACCACTACCATACCTCTGTTCAAGGTGTGAACACGTATTGAACCTGGATGAAGCCCATACTGTTTAGCGAGGAGGAAAGAAATGACATGGACTCACTAGATTGTCAGAGTCTGGCCGTCACCTCCCACTGAACGCCTCTCCGTAGGCCTAAAAAAACAAATCAAACGTTCCCAGAGCTTTCCGCTGTGCCTTGCATAGTCATCGTTTCCAGGTGACAACAAATACACGCTTAAATACCAGTCGGAGACGCATGATCAAAATAGTCTAGAGGTCCCGATCAATTACAACAGAAAAGGAATGATATACAAGTATCCAGATATCCAAGGCTCCAACTGCAGATCCGTCATAGAATACATGATGCACTTATAGGGTATATGTTGGCGCCATCTTTAATAAAGACGACGACCAAACGTCCGCTCCTCTCTGCGTGGCTGTTCTAAGAGAGACGATTCATCTCTCGGACTGCCAACTAGATAGGGCTGGGAGGCTGTAATTACAGGATCAAGGCCGCCAGACGCCCATGTAGAAAGTCCGGGCATCAGGACCCCAAAGCCCTGGGATGAGGGTGTCTTCCCTTTGGAGTTAGTATCTCGCTTAATGCGGTTGCTCGTTGCAGACAGCACTGAGGAAATACTTGTCGATGAAGTAGAAGGTGCTGTAGCCATCCTGAAATTCTGCACCTTCCTACTAAGTGATTGTAGCACAGAGTTTCTGTCGGGCCAGCCCGACTCTTGCGGATAGTCATCCGGTGCTGCTGGCGTGCGTTTCTCCTCGGCAATAAACGTTGAGTGGATAGATGAATCGGATAGCCCCCGACGGCGTAGGCTGTGATCGAGGAGTGGTCCAAGAAAGTCGGGTTCCTCGGAATCATCTGTCCGGGGGAAAGTTCCAGCGTCAATTACCGCGTCCACGTTGCGCGAAAGTCGATTAGAAGTACTTGTACGCATAGCAGAAGGAGAAGCAGCCGATCGTAACGTAGATTGCACCCGGCGCGGTCCTCTCGGTAATACGACCCATGGTTCTGGTGTCGTGGTACGAGGTGCACCTGCAAATATACCCATCACCCCTTGACCTGCCGCGGACGTGGTTGGTGGTATACTATCTGAACGCAAGGGTTGCGGCGAAAAAGTGCTGGTCACAGCCCTTCCCACTCCTGCCCCTGAGAACTCCACGTTAACGGTAGTAGCAGAAGCTGACAAGGCAGGGCCAAGCTTGGGCACAAATCGTGGTGGCCGGGGTGGAACCCGTCCAATATTCGACCGACCAAAGGATGAGGCATGTATGCCATTCTCGGGACGATTACTAGGTGAACCAAAAAGCTTGGAGATAGGTGCCATCCATCCTCCACCGCCATTGCCATCCTTTTTTCGTTCATTCTCTGCTTCTGCCTCTGTTTTCGATGGATTGAGAGCCGATTCGCTGACCGTCGGGGCTATGGAAGGATCAAGAATGACTTCGTTCAGTGTTACACGCATTTCTCCCATTTCGACAAAGATATCTCGGAGCAACTTGAGCAGAGATCTAAGATCTTTGCGCGAGCACGTGGTGACTATCTTTTCATCCTCTAACAGCACCCTAAACTGGAGCCGCAATGCTGATGCTTCTGAAACGATGTTCTTGACAGTGCTGCGTGAAAGATGGCTCACATCAGCACCACGAAGATTTTGCCGTTTCAACCTATTAGTTAAGGTTAAGGCATCTGCTTGAGTGATCCGGTTTAGAAGTATTGAAGCGCGTTCTATCAATTGCCCAATATTGGAAGACGATTCAGAGAATGAGGATGATTCAGAACGAGGATCTAGTGGAGATGAAGAGCTGCGTTGGGACACCAATGACGATGCCGCCAAGAGGCCCGCTACTGGCCACGGATCTGTTTGAACTCCACGAGATCGGCTCAGAAGTAGGAGAGGCTTGCGAATCTTCCTCCTCTCAGGAGAAGATGGTTCAAGCTCGTTATCGTCCATGATTTCGATCTGATAGGACGCTGTCGGGTACCGCGCTTGCGGCTGGCTGAGTGATGCCCATCTTTCAGAGTTGGCTGTCGTAGAGTCAGTGGCAGGTGACAAAGGTCGCATATGAGATTCCGGGGTCAGGGGATCCTGGTTTAGCTGTGATTCCTATTCAATAGCAGAAATTTTGAAAATAATAAGATACTAACATGTAGCCGACGAGCTTTCCTGTCTAGACTTGAGGTCCGTCTTGAAGACTGTGACAGACGTGAAGGGTCAAAAACGCCGCAAGATCTCGATATACACACCATTTGTTCTCTAAATATAGACGATGGCATACTTCCGGAGTGGAAATGATGTCTAAAGGCAGGTGTCCGAGGCGTTCCAGCTAGAATACAATATCTAGTGAGATGGACGAAGAGGGGGGCTATGAACCACCTTACCACCAGAACGAGGAATGGGGTTGGCACGATACTCGTCAACTTCCTCTTGCAACGCGTGAATTTCCTCCCGTGACTCGGAGAGAAAATGTTGGAGCTCTGCGTTGTCTCGCTTTAAGGACTCGTTATCGTCTACAAGAAATTCAAGAACTTTGGTGAATTCCGTTTGATCTGTGATGTTTGAGTGACTGAACTAGAACTCAGTTTATCAGGGACCGGCACACACAAAGATAACTGGAAGCACACCACTTGTTGCAATACTTCAAGTTGAGAGCGGGCTTCTTGTAGAATGTATTCCGACGACTCTAAACGATTTAGCCTCCTTTCCTGTAAGCCATCTTGCAACCGGCGGACCTCAGCTTGGAGTTTCGCTACAAAACTTAAGCCGATACCAACGAGTACGAATTAACCAACTCACAAGTCTTCTCCTTTAGAGCAGAAAAACGAGACTCGGCCAGCTTAGCTCGTTGTGATTCGAATTCGTGTTCTTGTTGCAGGTCGTCCTTCTCCTTTATTACCGAGGATAACCGCGTCTCCCAGCCCACTGAGCGAGCGTGATGGGCCGCGAGTCGAGAAATGGTAGTCTTGGCCTCCTGTAGCTCCTGGAGAAGCGTCTTGTTCGATAATTCAGTCACTTCGCTGTTCACAAGAGCTTGAGTGAGACGCTGAGACGTGTCAACGAAATATTTAGTATGCAACATTCGCCGACACTCACCTTTTCCAAGGCATCTTTTTCTCTCGCAAGCGCTCTAAGCTTTGACTCCCACTCTTCTCTATCATCATCGAGGTCGAACGTTTCGCTTCCCTGGAGGCATGGCTCATCGGCGTCGCGACTATACGAGATGATTGCACTTACCCCTTGCCGACGCACGTACGCTTCGTGACGCTGTAATAACGCCTGTCCCACCTCTGATCAGAGAAAAGAGCAAATCAGCAAGCAAGAGGTGATCCGTTATCATGATGGAGGTCGTACCTGCACTGAGTATCAACCGACTTTCCAACTTCGACTTCATCGAGAACCAAGCATTCGCATTCTCGCAATCGTCGCGTCCGCAACAGCACGTCATCAAAGAAGGCTCCGGAGATGGAACGCGAGAGAAATTGGCAAGAGCCACCGTCAAGTCATCGATGGTACTTGTTGCATGATTCAGGCTACTCGCCAATGGTGATTCCGGCGTAAGAGGTCGGGATAGAGATGAATCATGCATCGGCGCAGTGCATTACCAATATGTGAAAATATGCAAAAGGCGTACGAGAGAAATTCAGGAGAAAAAGGGGAAATAGAAAAAAGTGAGTAGAGTGAGGAAGACCTGATCGAGTTGGGAAATAGGGTCACGGTGACCGCGCAAGGGGCCCCCGGCTATCTAAATTGTGCCATTTTCATACCAAAAATTGCTTGCATTGAGTCGTGAGAATATGTGAGTACTAGCGAAATACAGTGTAACACAGAAGACCAGATCATAAATATACCACCAAGAAAGAGAGTAAGGAAACAAATTATTCGCCCATAGGTTGAGCAATGCCATCTACTATCTTCACCAATAACGGTACTATGGAAGAGAACCCCTCGCCCAGTGCAAGGAACTTGAATGATTCTGCCAACCCAGACATACCGACTTCTTCGAGCGCAATCAGACAACTCTGACCGGAGGGCACATCGTCTATCGTACTGGGTGTAGAAACCCCACCCTGAGCATTCCGCTTGTCCTGCAAGGCAACACGTATAATGTCCGAAACGTATCGTATGATGTGTTCATTAGATGAGTTTGCGAAAATATGGTTGATATTGAGCTTCTCGTACCTGTGGCACCAATCAATACAGTTAGCATCAAGTGAAAAGCGACACTCACGCCATGGAAACAAGTTCGGGATACACTGAAGCGACGTCAGAGAGTATGCTGTACAAAATCTCGTTTTCCGCGTCGTGTCCGTGGGCAGTGCGGAGCATGGTAGAGATGAAAGAGGTGACGAAAAGGGCAAGTGTGTAATCACCCCGGATTCCCAGGAACATGGACGACGGTCGGGGAAGGCTTTTCTCGTCATCGAAAGAAGAAGCGCCGGCCTCTGGGAGCCACATATCATCCACCTGACAATCCTTCAGGAGTCGGCGATATTCTGTGGGAGAAGTGGACAGTGGAAGGAGTGCTAAGAAATACCCAAGGACATCAGGATGTAATGACCCTGCAGACCCGTTGGTCAAAAGCTCCAGACGGCTCCATCGAACAGTGACGCGAATCAATGTTCGGAGTGCCGCTTCAGCTGGATCCTTTGTCCTGCTCTCGCGAAGCCCTTTGAAGATTATAGCGGCAAGGGTAAATGAAAAGTTGGTGTCGAAGGATAAGCCCAAATGCTGGTCCAACACGACGGCGTATTCCTCCAGATGTATCCGAGCGTCTAGCAGGTACGAGGAGATAGATTCGTTCCTAAACACCTCCCGTTTATCCATGACTTCCAGTGTGACCTGAACCATGTGGGCAGCTTCGGGGAAGAAGTCCCTATTACCACACTGAAGAAACGCGACTCCCAGCCAGAAAAGATGAGCTAGGTAGCGTGTGTCGTTCTGGAGACCCGGGACCAACTTAGCCAAGGCTCGCAAAATCCCAACGGCTGGAACCGTGTCCGTTTCCTCCATCACCGCGAGAGCCGCAGAGAAGGCTACCAAACTCTGATAGAAGAAGTCGTCATCAATGTTTGATGTCGCCAAAACTCCCAACACTGTGAATGCCCGCATCTGTATCATTGACGAGTACTGGAATGCTGAAGAAGTAACCAAGCTCATCCAACGGGCACGCCATACATTGAGCAATCCTATTGGAGAGTAGATGCTTCAGATAAGGAGATGCAATGATGCAGTGTGAAACCGGCACAAACCTTTAGTCCCGGCAGAGGCTTCGAGTATTCGGACTAGTAGCCTTGCAAGACATTCATAATTGTCAATGAGCATCGCGTCTTGCGTCGTGTCATAGCTGGTGTATTCGCTTGTTGATGTTGCACGATGTAAGCCAAACAATTCCAGCGTCCCAGGTTCCGAAAACTCGGTTAACAACTGGATGAGTTCTGGTAAAGGATCCGCGGAGTCCTCCGATCGGGCGATGTACATCGACTGCAGGAGGTTCATCGCAATGCCGTACATTGCTTTCCGGACGATGATCGATCCTATACCAGCAATCATCATAGTGACATGGACGATCTCAGGGATGTAGAGCTGATTATGGCTGGGCTGCTTAGACTGATAGCCAGCAATGAGACAAATACGGCTAAGCGTTGCCACTTCATTCCAGTGCGGGTTTTCGACCAAAGACTTCGTATGTCGCGGTGAAGCTTTGATGATGGCCTAGCGATATCGAGTCTGAGAAAATGGTCGTATCAGAAATCAAGGTGCTTACCTTTCGCAGCTTTACAAACAGCTTGCCCCGAATACTGATCGATGACAAGGAAGCGATGATATGAGCATGGGTTTCGCAACGGGTTGTACCAGCTCCAGCGTCGACGGCAGAGCGTACTAACTCTTCTAGCACAAGGTCTGCAGTGTGTGAGTCAAGTTTTCCTACTTCAGCCCATACATGCCGTTGCATAGCAGCAGTCAACTGAAAGTAAATATTAGCTGAAAAGAACTACAGGATCTGTCTAGTGTACTTACCTGAGGATAGGTCAACGCTATATCAACCAATCCCCTGATACAATCGCGGAGCCTCGAGCCTGAACGCTCATGAAGATTACTCGTCGGATTCGAGAAGTGGGGAAGGTTTTTTATCCAGGGGCTCAGATAGTATAAACATCCTATCGATTGGCCAATGTGGTTGCCAGACCTCGTGTCCATAGTCATTGTGGCTGACACCTCAGAGATAAAGTCCAGGGTGAGCCGAGGAGCAAATTCAGCCATGCGCTCGCTTAGTTGAACGACAAAATGACTTGGGTCACCGGGGATAAAGCCAGCTACAAAACGTCAGAGCATCGCAAATGGTATGGGAATGACGCAGACCTTTCGACGCTACGATGGGGCTTTTATCATAACCAATATAGGTGCATACAGCGCCAAGTAGATCATACGCAGCTGTGCGAACTTCTTCGTCGTTCAGGTCAACGCTGAGCATACCGACATGCAGCAAAGTCGCAGGTACATTGGAGAACCTTGAAAATCTATCACCCAAAGGCGAATGGGTTTCGGTTAGACGACCTTTGGCTGATCTGATGCTCTTCGCGGAGTTCAGCAGCATCACACTGGAAAAGCCATCTGCAAACATACCTTCACAATTTCATCATGCGATTCGGACGAGAGGTAGATTGTGGACGCATTGCGATTCCGTCGGATGATGAACTCGTGAATATCGCGACTAGCAGTAATGTAGGAATCGCTGACTTCAGCTATAGGTATGATGTCGGTGGAACGGGTTGCAGCACCTGGTCCTGGTGTAAGCTGACGTGAGGTGAGTGAAAGGCATATGTATCAAAAAGCAATACGCCTACGACTACGATTCGAATGTGAGAGGAACCGACATGAAGAACGGCAGGCTGACGCCGCTCTACGTTGATCAAAGTCACGTTCTTAAAAGATACATATCCCTCCCCTTCCAACTCCGCTACGGGGACAATGAGCACAATGTATTTCAGTATTAATGACACTTACCTGGATAGCCGAGGTCAGAGGCTTCGATGCCAGGGAGAAGCTGCAATAGCTCATCAACCGACGTGGCAGTCTGAAACTCTCGAGCAAGGTGGATTCCTGTAAACTCTGTTCGCTTGCAATTATCAATGCAGAAGAGGCAAGGTGCGAACCTGCAACAAAGTTTTGCACTCGTTTCAGATATCTCTGCGCTAAGCGATTGACGTTCAGCTGGTAGCACCCAATAAATCGCGTCCTGATGTCGGATGGTATTAATTCTATGCAGTACTTCACCCACCGTAACGGTAGTTCCGATTTTGCACTAAAACCGGTGCAGTCGATGATCACGTCAAACCCAGTCGCATCTGACGCCGTCTCCAGTGTCTATGGTTCATTAGCAAAAAGCATGCCCACAAATATGGATATTTACTTGGAAGATGTGAAGCATCAAGAGTTCCATGTCAATCGTCTCCACGTCTAGTCTAGCGAGTCTCAGAGCAAACAAAGCCTGTGAATCCTGATAAATTCGTGAGTACTTCCTGTCCATCCCAGAACTGACAACGTACCCCCGGTCTTCGTATAGCAGTAAAGAGCTCTTTCACTTTCGTTGTGGGCTTATCAGCATAGCGGAACATCAGGTCACAATATTCCCGGTGGTGTTCTGAATCCTGCATTGAAAGTCGAGGAACTTCGATAGGTGCTCCTAGGTCAACGAGCAAAGTACAAAGCCCGTCCCAAGCACGTTTCCCGGCGACACCCGTTGAGTCCCCATCGATTGACGGTTTTGAGATGCTGAGAAGCTCTTTTCCAATCTTGTCTGCGTGCTTCTCGAAGAACCGATGAAGTACAATTACATCTGTGTCGTCATAAATATATGCGCCCGCCCATTCATCTTTGCTGTCTTCATCGGTTCGCATTTGCTTCAATCGAGTTAGTGCACGATGAACTGACGATGGCGGCACTGACGTACAAGGATCATAGTCAGAAACTTGGTCACAAATATGACATGTGCCGTCAAGAAGTCGTTCAAGCGCATCATATGCGGTTCCTTTCCAAAGAGAATATTGTTGGCGAGGTTTTGGATTATCTTGGCAATGATCATTAGGCCTCGACGAGAGGAATCGTTAGGCAGTTGTATGCCTATGGTCTCCGGGGCTACGACGGCAGGAGAAATGAACCTGAAGCAACAACGTCAGTGCATGTCGAACCCTATGACGAGGTTAAGGGTACCGTAAGAACAAAAAGGCGCCAATCGACGTGGTCTTTAGAGAAGGATCGTGCCAGCGGTTTACTCTGTTACATACAACAGTCAGTGGAAAAATCTCACCGACGCATTTCCTTACACAGTAGTGGCAATATGTTCACAAACTTCTCGAAACATCCTTGGGTGATGCGTTAGTCATAGAGGATCTCTACGGCCAACTGCTTACGGTGGGAGTCCCTGGCGCGAATCGCGAATGAGTATCAAAAACTGTTGCGTCAGAAATTGAACATTTTGCTGGTTCTGATTTAGATCTTGACCGCCGATTTTCGCAGGATCAAGCTCATAGCCTGTACCCTCTGGAAGATTGTTGATAGCCACAACCATGGGTTCAATCAGTGACCGCAAGTACTGGTGTCCTTGGATACGGGCAAATGCAGCCAAAAACCGGTTCCCGATAGAATTACTACGAAAAAGAGCAGCAACGTTTTCTGTACTGTATGAGCATTGAGTACGTCAGGTAAGGCGGGAACGTACCAGTCTGTGCAACTTCACGCGTAATCATGACTTTGAGTAGGGCCATCAGAGACGTCCGAGTGTTGAACAAGTTGAGCAAAATGTTGATCATGTTATCGATATCTGACGCGGGACAAGTATCGCATATAGCTTGAGCCAACACCATCTACGAAAATGAGTGGTACACAACGTGTTAGAAGTCCTGCGCTCACATTAGGCTCCTTCACTAACTAGGGGAGAATCGTCAACATTGAGCCAGGTAGAGAATACATGAATGCACGTACATCACACAACCGCTTATATCGATCTATCGTTTCGGCTGGCTCCGTAGCCTCGAACTTTGCACCTTGACCAATTACCCGGGCAAAGACGTGAGCAAATATGGCTCTTTTGCGGTTATCTTCGCAGTAAGCCAAAGGCAGGCATTGCTTGAATCCAGCCTCCGTATTAGCCCTGACTAAATGCGATAGTCCAGTGATAACCAACTCCCGAAGCTCTGCTTCTCTGTGTGACACGCGCATGCGCTTGGCCGACATAAGATTTCGATAACACAAGGAAAGAGGAGATATACCTACTTTTTGTATAGAACCAACGTCAGAGACGCTATCAGATGTCTAGACCGGAGTGAGAATATACACCAAGAAGAACCAAGTGAATACCGACTGGAGCATCAATTTGACAAACCTCTAAGCCAGACAGTAGCACATCTGAGTACTTGATGAACTCGCGAGTCACAAAATGGGACCCATCATCTCCTGAGGTGGAAGGATCGGCAGGCTTAAACTCGAGACGGTCTAAAAGCTTGACAACCGTGCGCAGACACGCCAGATTCAACTCTGTCCCGGACATGATATCTCCAGTTGTCTGAAACGCGCCAGTTAGAGAATCCACTTTGCATCGTAACAGGACCATTCTCACTTGAATCCAACCGGAGACCATACTGAGAATGCTTCGGCGCGCGTTGTTGTCTTTGCGCAACGTCAAAGCTTCTGTGCGGTCGTTTACACTATCACAGAGGGTGCAAAACTTGATCTTGGTACGATGTGCATCTGAACCATTATGTCGATCGAGGCAGGCTGCTAACTCTTGCAAAGTCGTGGTGATGTCGAGATTCATCACGTCGTCCATTCGATCTTGGCTGCTTTCGACCATCAGCTTAAGTATAGCGATACCCTGTGTACATTGTCAGGAACACAAAAAACTCAAAAATTCATAGGCATACTTGCTCCTCCAACAAACGGAAATTCTCAAACCGTAATGGGCCGTCAAAAGAGTTAGTCATGATGTTGCGGATGATGCTATGGAAAGAACATATGTCAATAAATGACTAGGTGATATTATGATACGCACTCTTCAAGAAACTTCAACAATTTAGTGTACAGACGTGGACTCAGCTCGGCTCCTAGAGCATCTCGGGCGGTATTCCGAACTTCAACGTCGTCATCAAGCAGCATTGACGTCAGCTCGCTGACAAATGTGTGTGCCAGACTCGAAGCATCTTGCGCTCTGCGAAACTGGTCGGGAAGACACTGGTGGGGGATGACTTTGGATAGCAGATCAGCGTCAGCGGCTTCTTCAACACATGCTCCTCCAAGAGCAGCTATGAAGAGGGTGAGATTGTTCCAGTGAGATCGATGATCCTAAACGGCCACTTCTCAATAATGATCATATAAAGGCAAAAAGGACAGTCTTACGGCAGGAGCTCCAAAAAATTCGCTCGATTTGATGGTAGCATCTTCGCCCGAACGCAGCATTTCATTTAGGGCTGTCCACCGCCAGTAACATTCCGTCCAGACAGCAATATGAACGGAAGGAGCGTAGGGTATCAGACGTAAGAGTTTCCGAATTCGCTTCTGGTGACCGACACGACCTGCGCTATCGTGAGAAACGCTCAAAAAGTAGCCGCGCTTTCACTAACTATGTATGAGTACGTTCGGATCACCCAACTGCTCGTAGATAGGATGACGCTTTGGTCTGTCTTCGTCGTTGATCAGAGGGTTAGTAGGTGCCCCAGGTTGTCGCTCTGCGTAGGAGATCAAGCGGAGACCCTTGGCCGCCTGAAAGGATACGTTGTTGTCGCTGGAAGTGAGAGAGACAAGGAAGGCTATTTCGGCCAATATAAATGCTGGGATCCGCTGCTCAGCAAGTTGTATCTGCCGGACGTGATCTTCCTAAACAAAAGTATTCAGCACGAAACATATTGAGCAGTACATGGATCACATACATCCACTTTTGCAATGTAGAGCGCCAAAAGATCGAGTGCCATTGTTATCCACAGGCGTTGAGCTTCGATATCTATGCGTGCATCCAAAAGGTTCTTAACAATAGACATGAGGGTGTTGGGCCTGCAAAAATGTCATAATTGAACCCGTCACTCCATGCAGACCACATACAGAGCATACATCAACCACGCAGTCATCTTGGGAACGTTAGGATCAGTTGGAAGATACGTGAAAACATGCTCCGTCAGTTTCCTTGATGATATTCCCAAAGATGCTTTGACTGAATAGTCGATCTGCGCATTCCAAAGCCTTGCAACAGCTGTCGTCCATGAATCAATTTCTTCTTCACTGAGATACTTGAAACCGAAATCGGGAGCCATTCGCCATAGTGAAAGTATAGCAAGGATGAGCACTTCTCTGTCAGGAAGTGGTGAAATCTCTGGAGATCTCTTGGCCTTCGGACGGCTCGCCGGTCTCTTCATAATGCCAAATTGATCCACCTCGCTCCGGTGAACACATGTGGTCTATATGAGTAAGTGAACAATATACCAAGCGGGAATGAGTTTATCTTGCCTTCAGTATATTAAGGAACCGTCGAGCTATGATGGGTTCCAGATTCTTGAGAGATCGTTGCCAACTAAACTTCGAACTCTGAAAAAAAAAATCATTACTAACTTATACCGAAGACACAAGACTGAGCGAACCTCCTGATACAATGTTTTACATGCACGGACTATGCAGATCTTGACCGCTTCCGATTTTTCTGGCTCCACACATGCCTTGAACAGCGGTAGGGATTCTTCTTCGGATAGAAATCGGAAAATAAACACTAAAACGTCAGCGTAAAGCGAGATGTCAACGTATTCATGTTGGGGGTCCCAAAAGGGTTTAGTCGCGGTATTGTGAAACAAATCGCTCTATGAAGGCGTAAGCAAGGGCTTTCAGGAGTACCAAATTAACTACCTTAATTTCGTGAATAATGTCGGACGCGAGTGAGCGGAGAGGTACTTCTTCATTGCCGCTTGGGTCGATGTACATGGCTGCACGGCAAATGTCTAACGCACAGACTAGACCCAGCTCCCGTAATCTTGCCTGAGTAGATATTTGCCGCCGAATATCTTCTAGAAACTTGTCCGACTTCTGTCCACGGCCAGGAAAAACGTCATGCGACAACCTGTCAGGAGTGAGGAAGAGGATAGCTATGAGAGCCGGCCACATTGTTCGTTCGGACCCGACTTTGACTCTTGGGTAAAGATAGTCAAATACTCTCTCCGGAACACTATCCATCTTTAGCCGCCCCTTGGAAACTTCGTTGAACTCGGCAGGACAATTCCTTATCCAATTCCAGACGGCAAGCCGTAGAGGATTTGCAAAGGCGACATGCGTTTCGTGCGTCATATTAACGAGAAGGGACGATAGTTCTGCACAAGACAATGAGGTGCAATACAATCCATTGCAGAAAAGACTTACCGTTTAAACCTTGCACAAGCCGTGTTCTATCGAGGAGACTGTGCGATAGTAACTGAATATCGATAGTGTCGACTTCACCATCGTTCTGAGAAAGCTGGCGAATCTTCGTCCGTAGTCGATCAAATACTACGTTCCAATTCGATGCAGAAATATGGAAAATTATCCGGCCGGTATACTTTTCGATCAACGCATTCAAAGTGTAATAAGAATTAACAGCAGACATGGGTGTTCGTTGCGTAGTGACGCCTGTTCGGGTCGGCGTAAGAGACGCGATGCTCATCTTTCCGGACTTGACAGATGTGGAAGATGCTCGCGGTTTGAGGTCATGAGAAAACGTGTCAGCATAATCAGTCGGCGAGTCAGTTCCCTCTGACGAAAACGCTGAACTCGCCAGTTCATAGTCACGGAACGTGATATCTGCCGAAGGAATCCAGTCCATCATCAAGGGCGGCTCGGTTTGTGCGGATTGTCGTAAAAATGAGACCATCAAAATCAACAGGTATCGGGCACAATTATCTTCCATGGGTGGTTGCTCTAATGGAGGAGAAGTGACTGTTGCTGTTGTCGCCGTACCCCTGGACGTGAATGATGGAACGGGAGATTCTGGGGCAGAACCCGGCGCTCGGTGACTGGCTTGAGATCCTGACCGTGGAATACTGTGCGGCCTCGACGACACGCCTGCAGCCAGAGCTTTCATGATGAAAAGTTGTGACTGCAGGACTGGGATATTGAGGTCAGGCTTTAAACTGTAAACGAGGATTCTTCTGTGAACTTAGCTGCCACTTACCTTGAGGAGTTCATCCAGCATCTCGCTCATCGCTAATGATATTGTTTCCCAAGAGTCCTGAGATAGCCTGACAAGGGCATTGACTGCCTGCCGTGTCGCTCCATCAGACTCCAGCTGGTGCAAGGTCTTTCCTGACCGGACGGGAAGCTGACAACAGAGAGAGACTGTAAACATTGAAATTGGTATGCATAACCGACAGACGCACCAGCAACCTCAGCCTCTGCGTTAGCACCTGCACAATTTTCTTCTGCTGCTCGTTCCGAGGATGTTGAGAGCCCCCATAGTGTGAATCTTGGCTCCTGTGCACGCGCGAACTGCTGGCGACGGAGGCGGATGAGGCAATCATACCTGCAGCAGACGGCCGTCGACTCGGTCCCATGCCGGTCCACCCAAGGTGGTATGCAGTCGAAAAAAGCCTAAGAAAGAGGGAAAGAGCAAGAAGAGAGACGGCCTAGATGAGATTTTCTTTCTGTAGTATGTTTGCTCGAGAAACGAAGCCCTTGCACAACCACCCAAAATTGGACCAATAGAAGTGCAGTGGCAAGTTTCGCGCTGATGTAAGCAGCCGGCGGTACTCTGACGCGGTCCATTCAGTCAGTCATTTTCAGCTTCGGGATTACTCCTAGGTCCCGGCGCTTATCTAGCAGCGCTACTTAGTTCTTATATTTTGTGATGAGTCAATTGAACAAATTTCCATTGCAGCGGTGCCCCTCTTGGGTGCATCATTTGTTATTGAGACACTAGAACCTTCGAATTCCGAACCGACATCGATATCGATCTGTCTTTCCTTCCTGGGATTTCTACGTAGACAATTTGCATGAAGGAATCTTTGAACGGGCGAAGTTCGAGGGAAACTTTAAGCTTTGGTAACACGTACCCTTGTAGAGCTAGCCAGCTACACTCCTGACACGCCTGAGTTTCTGCACAAAGGAAATGCTTAGTGGCACTGAAGAAATTTCCTTATACAGTTTCCGTCTGGCCAGAAACAGAATTCTCCCCGCCAAAATTTGATTTCCAACAGACGGAAACGCGTCGAAGGAAACGTTTCCAGCTCCGTGAACAATTTCCGTCAAGTTTCCTTCGGGCCGAAATCATTGGGAGTCAGGAGTGCTAGTTATTTTAGTAGCCTTCGAGCTGTATTAATATTCTTACTCATCGCCACGAGCCCAGGTGAACTTAAGCCTTTTATGTAGCGTGATTAACGTTCGGAACCGATGCGTCTACCCTGAGAAATTTAAAGACAAACGGGAATTCCCTTGTGGTGACTCGGTGTATCAGTAAAATCAGTGAATCTGATGGACTCCGAAAAACCTGGTCAGTACCTGGCCGAGAAATGCTACTTCAAATAGACTGACACATCTTTCATTATTAACGCTGTTTCATTGCGGCTTTAGCTTCACGTGAAGACAGCCTTATGCAAAGAGAGGTCCAGAGCCCAGGTCCGTTAGACTTCCGCGTGAGAAGCACAAACGATCGATGTATACGAGCGCATTTGAGCGTATGAGATTAAAGAAGGCAATAACGACATCGCGGCCCGGTAGCAACAGTCAGGAAAATACAGAATATATCTTGCCATTTCAGGATTCCTTCTCGCCGAGTAAACAGCATTAACTATCGTATTTATTTAATGCATCCTGCACCAGAGAACGCAAATGTGGAAACAATGGTGTTTCAAAAGACAATGTCTGGCTAGTAGACTCATCTTGTCAGCTGCTCCAGCGAGCCTGTGAAACAAGAAGTGTTAGTACTAAGTAGGCGGACAATAGGCTCTACCGAGCAGGATAGCAACGACCTGTGGAATACGCGGCGATTGAGTGAACCTTATGGCTCTCCACCGAGGATGCACCCCTTGTCCATTAGGTACAGGAATGACGCAGGACAATGAGGAGCACGAGCAAGGCTGAGGAAGACGAGACGCGTCGCGTTGGGTTCCATCTCACGTGTCAAATTGTCAGTACCCTCGTGGCGTGACAGCCATTGCCATACGTGCTGGTGGCATCGGACTTAACATTTGCCCTTAGAAAAGGGTATGACGCAGAACAATGGCAGATGCAGGGGTCGTCCTGACGAGTGATGTCCAGGGTTTTAGCCGAGATTCTGCAGTTTGAGAGGCCGAATATGGGTAGCGGCCTAAGAGTTTGGGAAAAGTAAGCTCCTCCAGAGGATTTCTGAGCGTTGGGCATGAAATAACGCGCAGCATGGCGCTAAGAGCCAGGAACGCGCTTAATGGAAGCTGCACAGCATTTGGACCCACAGATCAATACAAGTGCCGAAGTATGTAAGTCTGGAGGGTGGGAAAGAGTAATGATGAAACTTTGATGTCCCACAAGAGATTTCAACAGAACATCCAAACATCCTGTCCCTTGTGCCAGAGTGCCATTGTACCCTATCTTGGGCTGAAGAGATGGTGTTGGACGTATTCCGCAGGGAAACGGAGATACGGAGATAGAAAATTGTTTTGGTTAGATTGATGTCATTCGTTTCGCAGATTCGTGTCCAGGAGGAGGAGGATCAGGGTGATGGGTAGCGTATTAGGAGCTCTTCGACCGGTTTCGGCAACTCCGCTATTGTTTTCCCGACTCCGCACTATTTCAAACGCAGCCTGCGCAAGGTATAAAGTGACCAGGAGCCCCTTGCGTGGTGCCCTTTCCGCCCCCCAGTTCCGACGCCGTTCTGCTTGGACTATTCGAGCGTCCCCTCCGCCATTGTACCTATCGGCGCCCATCCTACCGGCCTCACTCCTTTCCAGTCGTTTTTTCTAGTTGAATCGTCGTTCCGCATTGTTCATCGCTTGTTTCGCTCTTCGTCTCCTGATTATCCATTTATCTCTCTGGTCGTCGCATCTTCGCTTCAGTTATTCAGTTATCTCACCAAAGAAAAGAAGGAAAAAACGTTGTATCAGTTTTCGACTGCTCTCATATCGATATCCACATTTTGCATCATTTCATCTATCTTCGACCTTCTTCTCCAACCGGCACACTTCGATTTTCTAACCGCTCATGTCGCGCACTGACCAGCATGATTACGGCAGCCCTCCCGGCTTGGGGTTCATGCGTAGCACCGCTGAGAGGGAAGCACCCCATCGCAGTAGTACTCCAAAGCCGTCGTTTTCAACTGTGGACCGTAGGACCTCCGGAACACTGTCTAATTATCCGTTATACACGAGCACAGTGCCGATGTCAGTAGGCTTGGACTGGGAGCCTGCGACTGGATGGGAAACATCTCGACCAAACACAAACAATGCTCAGACAGGCGCAATCCAAGCGTCTACTAGCTCATCATTCTCTCTCTTCAACCACCATCATCCTTCTTCCTCACCGTCGTCCTCCCCGTTGTTCTCGCTCAGCGACCGCGTCGACAGAGATACCTTCCGTGCGACCCATCACTCACCTCCGGCTCCCGTGGCTCAGTCCGTCGCCCCCAACACATCTCGCTCTACTCTTTGGTGGGGTGAACTAGAGCCCTGGATGGACGAAGAATACGCCAAGCAGGTCTGTTCACTCATGAGCTGGGACCCAGTAGGCATCAAGGTACCCCATCCGGCCCCTGACCCCGCCACGGGCCAGCAGGCCAACAATCCCGGCTATTGTTTCCTTACTTTTCCTACCCCCGCCCACGCCGCTTCTGTGCTCTCTCAGGTCAATTCCACCAATGGCGGGTCCTCCGGTCTCACCATGCCGAACTCGACGAAACCCTTTGTCCTCAATTGGGCGTCTTCCATCCCTTCGACTACCCCGGTCACAGCCTCATTTCCCGCTCCCAACGTGCTTGGCTCCCCTCAGTATCCCAAGGAGTATAGCATATTTGTTGGCGATCTCGCGCCAGAGACGTCCAACTCGGATCTTGTTGCCGTTTTTCGGAATCCAGTGCTCGGTCTTCGTAGCGATCGAGAGCCTAAATTCATACGCCCTTTCCTTAGCTGTAAGAGCGCCAAAATCATGTTGGATCCGGTTACCGGAGTATCCCGGGGCTATGGCTTTGTGAGGTCCGTGCTACATATGCCTACTCTGCGATTTCCCTCATCAGGTACATAGATTCACCGATGAAAAGGACCAACAGCGAGCTCTTGTTGAGATGCATGGTCTATACTGTCTCTCACGACCAAGTTCGTGACATGTTGTCTTCCGTGCCGCATATACTTACCCTATATCAGTGAGAATATCGCCAGCGACTGCCAAGTTCAAGCCTCCTGCCATGATGCCTCCTCATGAACTTCCTCAAGTTAAATTTTCGCCGACATCTGGCACCGGTGGTCAAGACCAGAGTGGTGTTACCATCGCCGTGCCTCTACCCACTCTGTCTCATACGAAGAGCGTCTCCACCCCTATCGCTGCCACCACCTCGAACTCTTCCCTCAGCTCTACCGGTTCGGGAACTTCAATAGAAGGCTCGAATTCTGGGACTACCCTCAGCTCGGGTACCGGGTCCAGCGCCAGCATAGTATCTTCCACGTACAGCGCCAATACTGCAGACGAGATGATGAATCTTCCGGACCACGTTCTAGCCCAAATTGCCCAGCAATATGCCAGCGGTGAACGGGAACCCCCCAAGGTCAATGCAGCAGCCTCTACTTCAATCACGTCTCAGTACGCGCAAGATCGGGCTCAGAGACAAGCAGATTCAGGTGGGCCGAGATATTTTTCGGAAGAGTCGTGGAAGCATCATGCACAGGCTCAAGCTATCCTTGGGAACCTCATAGGTCCTAATGGGGAACAGCTCACTTCAACAGACCCGTATAACACGACGGTCTTTGTTGGAGGACTGTCGCCTCTCATTTCCGAGGACACTCTTAGGACGTTCTTTGCACCGTTTGGTGACATTCATTACGTGAGTTTCTCTCATAGATTCAGACTTCATCTCAGTCGTTCTGTTTCAGGTCAAAGTTCCGGTTGGTAAACACTGCGGTTTTGTCCAGTTTGTTCGCAAATCAGATGCCGAACGAGCCATTGAGAAGATGCAAGGCTTCCCTGTCGGAGGCAGTCGGATTCGTTTGAGCTGGGGCCGTAGCCAATGTAGGCGTCTAAAAGCTTTCAAATTATTTGGCCGCTTATGTTTACTTGATAGATAAAGCTGCTCAGGCAGCTGCTCAAGCAGCGCAGACGGCTGCATTACAAAGTCAGATGAGCTCTTTCATGAGCCCCCTCTCATCAGATCAGGCTGTTCATGTCCTCTCAAGGCTGGGATATCTCACTCCCCCGAAAGACAACGTCTCATTTTCTATAGAGAACAGGTTGCAATTCCTCGGCATCCCTCGGGAAATCCCGCATCCATTTGACACCAATTATGTCCCGGCTGTTTTCGCAACCGAACCCTTGCCTCCGGCGTCGTCACAGTTTGCCCCGTTCTCACCCGAGCCCAGTGTATTTGCCGAAGGGCTGAAGCGACGGGACTCGTACCCTCACAATGACATACATACCTATCCGTCAGCATCTTTCGGTTCTGGGTTCTACCCTATGTCATCCGAGGATATAAAAGGTCCTGATTCAGACGCTGGGAGTGCGACCACCGCAAAACCATCCTCTTCGGCACGTTCTGGAGGGGGTATAAGATACCGTCCATTCCTGAGCAACACTCCTGCCAACCGCGCCCCTGGACGCCCTGAGCCTCCTATCTCACGTCCATCATCGGGACAAACGTCAGCGCGAGAGACTGTTGCACAGGAGTTGGATGCTATGCACGATCTGAATGGTACTTTAGCCAGTCTTGACCTAGATCGTGATCGACCTTGGAAGTCTCCCGCCGAGAGTTCGGATAGTGGAGGATCCGTTCAGTTCCAACTAACTATGAACGGATCTCCTTCACTGTAACGACTGTCCCCTGTTCACTTCGGCATGTTTTTTACGATATGATTCGATTCGCACCAGCACCTTTTTTATCACAGGTTTCTCTCAGCGGATATAACGCCCTCATCGCGACGCATATTTCTTTCTTATGGTTGGAGATGGTTTTCGTTTTCATTGCTACATCCATGTTTCGCTATCCAAATTCTTTATATCTTTCGTTTCCAATTCTCCGCATACGAAAGCGAGACCCGTTTATACGCTCCCCACTCCCCGCTTTCGCATTTCAATGGTTTTGCCCATTTTATATACATATCATCTCTCTGTCTCTCTGTCTCTCTCTTCGCTATCAGACTCGAATTCGTTTTCACAAGTACATACACATCATCCATCCTAGCTCCTCGTACAGTCCTAACGTTTTGTTTTG
Source organism: Armillaria mellea (assembly GCA_030407055.1). Classification (NCBI taxonomy): domain Eukaryota; kingdom Fungi; phylum Basidiomycota; class Agaricomycetes; order Agaricales; family Physalacriaceae; genus Armillaria; species Armillaria mellea. The sequence goes on from JAUDZF010000005.1 coordinate 727,454, forward strand.
TTGTCTCTGTTGGAAATATCTCTGTCTCTATATAAAACTCGCGCCTGTTTCCAAATGCCATGGTAGTAATATCGTATATAAATACAATTCAACTGTTTTGTGGATTGCGTACGTTAGAATTAACCAACAAAATTTACTTCTCGGCACTGGTGCGCGATTGGTGCAGCCACCGTAGGTACATAATTAAGCAACTCGCTTTCGTCTCCCAACATAATCTAGTATTCTGAAGGCTTATTCTCTTTGATCCAGAGCGCTTCCGCTTCCGAGTTTCGTGGTGGGGGATTAATACCATTTATTCCCCACAGGCGTCTCTGCAATAAAATGCATACCGTCAGCATCTAAATTCTTCATTTTCCAAGACAAGCCAGCTACTTACGTCCATCTCCGCGACTTGTATCTCCCAGTCTGCACCTCGTGCCTTGATGAACGGCTCTAATGCCTTCTCGTATTTCTCCATAAACACTTTCTTGTACTCGTCACTGTATGCCCTTTTCAAATACGCACGGATTATACTGTCCTCCAAACATACCTATAATGGGTGGCCATGTGATGCACGACTACACGGACAAAGTTGTCGGTAGCCTCCGCTCCGACATAGAAGTTCTCTTTGTCTACCTCAATGAAGATGACGACGACGTAGAATTTGGGCAGGAGGGGGTAGGTTTGTTGGACGGCTTTAACTAAAGCAGCTTTGTCCTCCTTGGAATAGAATCCGACGGGGGTATAGAAGCGGTGGAGAGGCATGTTTGTGGATGCAGTTTGGAAAGCATCTTGGGCTCGTTTTATACAAGTCTAACAAAGGGTGAGTACATACTAGAGGCTGGGTGCCAAAATATCAGCGGTCAGGTATCATAACACCATGACCGACCTCGGTTACTAACCCTTTGTAATATCTTCGGTCAGAAGAAACGCGAGGTCAAGTGATCTCAATAAGTACTAAGAAGCTTCTCTGTTCGCCATGAGCCTATTTAAAGATGGTCGTTCGGCACATACATATATATCATCTCTCTGTCTCTCTCCCTTGGCCATCAGACTCTAACCTTTTCACAAATAGATACATATCATCCATCCTAGCTCCTCATAACACCCTGAGTCCTAATGTTCTGTTTTGTTGTCTATGTTAGAAATATCTCTACCTTTATTATGAAACCCGCGGCGCTTATTTTCAGGTGCCGCCGTAGTAATACCATATAAATATTTTCGTTACTGTCGTGTGTTGTTACCTTGCTTGCAAGGTCTCTCATGGTCGAGCTGGGGGATTACGTTAGCCCATTGGGTCCCGTGATTTTTCACACGACATGACAGAGTCGCGATGTGTGAACAATGATTTTGAATGAGAGCTTCCAGTTGTCCTTTCTCGTGATGATTTGTTTCTCGATTTATCGTTATCTGGGCTTACATTGACCGAACGTCAGGGTGTACACGAAGTCTGCTTTACCCTCAGCGGTCTTGAGAAATCCAATATGTTGTCTGTCAGCTATGTGACGTTCGTGACTGTGATCCTAAGTCATGAAAGGTACGTGCGGAAAAATTCGGATCTTTGTCTCATTCTCTTGCATTCTACAGCTATGTCGTTTTATGATGGCAGATCCATCGCCTCCATATTTGATGTCATCGAAATGAGAGACATCGTCAAGTTGTTGCGGGATCATGACGTACGTAGCAACTACTACCGATGATTATTATTCACATGCTTTTATAGATTTATGTTGAGGAATCGATAATCAACAACCGAGAATACTTGTACTATTTTATTGGCAATTGCAATGTCGTGCAGCAAAATGCTATTCGAGACGATGGTGCCTGGCGATTTCATCGAATGCAAGATCTGTGTGCCAAATTATCGACATCGTTATTATTATTTGTCTTAAGGACATGTTCTCCAGGTATTCTCAGTCCTTTTCCGCTATCGCATTGACATTATTAATGGCTGTACTAGATGTAGTGCTCGCAACGTATCATTCTCGAAAGGAATTGTTAAGCCAACTAAACGACTTCGACTTGTTAAATCTTATACGAGAACGAGGTTGGAACACAGACCATCCGACATTCATAGATGCTACCTTCGTTGCGACGACTGTACATGTTCACCACAAAGAAGCCATTGTGGATACCCTACGTTCCGTATGTCCTACAGGGTTCATACCATCAGAACTACTTCGTGAAACAAGAATGACTGTCTATATGTTTTGCTCTCTCCTCCATGGCGATGCCTTGAATCGTTTTCGTCAATGTCTGGAACAACAATTGCGACCTCCTGCCTTTTCAGATGGCGTCTACGTTCATGAAGAGTACGATGGCGTTACAACCCCGATTTTACAATGGTTGTGTCAAAATTATAGTCAAAGTAAAGTATCTTCCATAAAATAATACATTATCATTGATATTGCCAGATTTTCTGCACATATGTCTATTCCATCTAGATTAACATGCTCGGACTGTCTATATTATCTTCAGTTCGCACAATTTACGCATACGTTGACGACATCTCATAGAAACCGAAACCCGTCCACTCATCATGAGAACATTCACGAGATGCGTATGACGACACCCACGTCTCTGATATTCTACACCGTTCAGATTTGTCGTCGACGACTGACCCACCCTACCGCTCACCTCTCGTGGTCAATTTGGCCAGAACAGCGCATGACAGCAAGAATTCATGATATGTTCCACATCCTATATCGAAATAAGCATGAAACCAGGTCAAAGAGAAATGTAAACGTACGAACTTGCAACATGATAGGCAAATGCAAGTATTTATGTTCCACAAATCTGATATATATTATTTCGTCAAACGTCAAATGACTCCATAGAAACCTAGACTCACAGATCACCACGGAACTACATTAATCCGACAGTCCTAATCATTCTCCATGAAACCGCAGAGCAAGGTATAAAGTCGTCGACCGACGACCGCTAGTATAATTCATGAATGACTCCACGAGGTTGGCATAACTAAATTTAGCCCGGCAGAGCACGGCAACGTCAAGCCGAACATTTTTCCGACTTGGGATTTCTCCTGTACTCATTCAAAATGTCGACTGTCGGTGGTTTCGTCCCCTTGCCAATCTCTTATTCCTCATTCGTGATCCATTATATCTATGCCCGTGCTCATGAAGGCTCTAAAAAAGTTGTGAAACAACCGTGGCCTGTGGGTCGCACTCTGTTTTTGGCAAATCTACCTCCAGATGCGACCGAACGCGAACTTTCGCTATTCTTAAAACCTCACGGAACGGTAGAAAGGGTGTCTTTCTCGGAGGATGCTCAAGGAAATGATACGGTAGAGGAAAGCGATGACAGCGAGAGCGATGGGGAGGTAGACATGGAGACCGAGGAAGGGGTTGCAGAAGGAGAAGACACCCAACCGAAGAAACGACGGCGGCTCAACAAAACCAAGCCTCCTCAGCCTCCTCAGGTGATCCCATTACCTACAAAACGCCTTCGGACTCTGCGGCACACAGGTCAAACAGCCCATGTCGTCTTTCTCGATTCTTCTTCGCTGGAGCGCGCTCTCGTACCACCCACGAAGCCTCGTCCTTGGCCGACGTCAGATGAACCTTCAGGGTTGGTTCATTATCTGACTGTGTACGACTCCTTGCGGCCTCCGCTTGACGCTGTGCGCACGTATGCAGACTCGGCAATGGAGCTGTACGAGTTTGAGTTGGCTAAAATGAAGCAGAAATCAAAATATCGCAAGGGGGAGGCTATCGTCGACGAAGATGGCTTCACCCTTGTTACGAGAGGTGGCGCGTACGGCCAGACTGTGGGTGGTGGTGTTGCTGTGGCGAGCAAAAAGTTCCAGCGGAGTGGCGAGACGAGTCATAGGAATCGGAAGAAAAAGGAGAGCAAGGAGAAGACTGAGTTTTATGCGTTCCAGAAAGCTGAGAAGCAGCGGAGTGGTATGTGTTTTTTATCTGTTCATTTGCCTACTTTCCCCCCTTACGCTCCTGTTTGCAGACTTGATGAAACTCAAGCAAAACTGGGAAGAGACAAAAGCAAAAGTGGAGAAATTGAAAGCGTCGCGACGGTTCAAGCCTTATTAGGTTGCCAGTATTTACGAGCGGTGCGTCTGCATTAACCCGAAACCAGTGATACGTGCTCTTTTACTCATGTTTGTTTCCTTGTGTCTAGTACCGTTCTTCTGGGGGCAACGATGGTTCTGATAACAACACTGTATGAGACTGCTTGTAATAGCAGGATTCAACCAAGTAGTCTATTCTGCCGAACCTACTTCAGAATCTGTCGCAATTCCCCAATATCCATGAATACAGATAGACACCTGGACCATTGGCGAAGGCACATTCATGGAAACTCCTGTACTAATATTGCCGAATCTCACAAGAGCTGAGACTGAGCACTTTGCATTCATTGCTACGTATACCGAATCTAGGACAGGTAACGTGCTCCATAGGGCACGTCGCGACCATAATCATGGATATTCGAAACTGAATGCCTCAAAGTGACAATGCACTCAACTTTCGCCTTACTGTACCTGCATTTAGGGAAGAAACCATCACACATCACGGCAACTGGGTTTGGTTTCCTAATTTCTGTTCCATCACGCATCACGGAGGGTTGGTTTCCCAATCTTTGGCGTGACGGTCTCAAAATCCAACCACTTCAAACTTTGAACGTTTTTGCGTCCAAAGTTTCCGAAATTCGCCTCTGTCACGCATCACTTGGGGCCAGTTTCCTAACGAAGGAAAATCTGGACAGTCACGTTCATGTAGCGGTTTCTTCCCTACATGCAGATACAGTATACACATCGGCCAATGACAACATTTGTCCTTTGGGCACACTCCTGTAACTGCTGTCCCAGAGGTTTTGCTTTCGATCTATGATGAAAGGCGCATTCACTTCGACCTCGGAAAGTACAGACGACCCTGGGATGACGGTGTCAAACAAGGTCGCCTTTAGTTGCCGCCAAGGTTCGACGTGGAAACTCGATCCGGAAGCGCTCAGAGGCCAAATGGCTTCGTCGACCCAGACGATACGAAAAGTTCGGAGGCGAGAAGGGGGAGTGATCTCTCATGCCATACAAGGTCTTTTCATGACTCCCAGGGTGTCTTCCACGACGACGAAACCCATTTCATCAGTGACAATATGCATTGGTAGGAAAAGGACAAGTGTCTTCATCGGACGGGGCATTCGATTCTCCCTATATGTAAATTCATTAGTCCAAGATTTGTATTGAAGGAGGCCAATGCACTTTTCTTAATTTCGAATTGCAAGTGTCCCATGCTATTCATTTCGCGCAAGCCTTCATACTACAAGAAATTTCGAAAATGTTCGTAGAGATCACAGGGCCTTGACCACTCATAATAAAAATAATCTTCGACGCCAGGTTTGCCAAAGTTATAATCAACATATATCTCTAGTTGAACTGAAAGTTTCCATGGATGGCCAGCAAGGATACAATCCAGCTCTTGTCAATCCGATCAAAGATGACGCAAAAGGAAGGCATCGTATGGGCAAAAAATGACCTCCAGAACGATATCTTCCACGGACGAAGGGAGCCCCTTGAAGAGCGGGTGCTCCCATAGAAAAGGACCTCGCCAATCAAATGAATCCTATCAAGGGAAGTCCAGTGACTATTAAAGTAGAGGCTGGTGCGGATATTGCGAAGCCGGCTCAGGTGTTCTAAATCTATGAGGTCTGAGAAGAGGTATATCATTAATGAATGAGACAAGAAGGGGTGCGGCCTACGTGATTCACCCCATTTCCTGACTGGGAGGAGCAGTGTCAAACTCTCCAAAGAGGAACTGACTGAAGGGAAGCAGCTTCGACGGTTCGGAACCAATTCGGCTGTAGCATTGGCGTCCTCGATCCCAATTTCATCCAGAGTGATGATCTCAAGGTTATTAAAGCTGGCTAGCCTGTAGAGAATATAGTTGAGAGGCAGTGTCGAACATTGTCTTGTCCAAGATAAGAGTTCGAACACTAGAAATCGAATGAGGTCAAGGAAACGAGCCAGCATTGAATTTGGAAACGTTTCCCCGTGCCAAGTGTATGCAGAGCCTTTGGAGGTTCAGGAGGAGCCTGTTGCTCGGAAGAAGAAATGAGGGATGGGTTAATGAGCAGGCCTTGAGTGAGGGAAAATCGAAACCGAGACAGCTTAATATTTCTTCCAGTATATCTTGAGAGCCATAATCGAGCACGGCAAGGTGCAAGTCAGACAGGCGGCCGTTTTGATCGATTTGAAATGACGTTTGAAAGACCAACGGACCCAAAACTTGTTGCGAGCAAGGTCCAATAAGCGGTAGGCAAGCTGGACACAAAACAACCCACACCCTCACATGAAACTGCACGCATTCCAAGGACTAAGATAGAAAGAGAAAATGGGCATCAAGATTAAGAGTCTTATGTTCACTAGGAAATTCATGACAACTTCAAGGTTCAACAGAAGGGAAAAAATCACTCCCATAATTAAAACAGACCCCAGCGTGACTCGAACACGCGACCCCGAGATCATTACACACATATATGCATCACTGCAATCTCATGCTATAACCACTTAGCTATGGAGTCATACACACAAGCTGAAATCGCTCATATTTATATCCATAAAGCATCGTCTTTTCCTAGGCGTACGACGGCCTGGCGTTCTTATTCACTCCCAGTCATGTCAGAGCCTGAGAAGTTTTGGCTGCTCAAGGCGGAACCCGACTCCCGGCTTGTCAAGGGAAAGGATGTAAAGGTAAAGTCCTGTTTTCGAATTGATTCGGATGATATTCACGATATGGCACCAGGTGCACTCACTCTTCATGACCGCCGTATATAAGAGTCTTATAGACGTCCCAATAGTTCAGCGTCGACGATTTCGAGATCATCGGTACATCAGCATGGGAGGGGGTCCGTAACTACGAGGCTAGAAATCTCATGAAGGAGATGAAAGTTGGGGACAAGGTACAAAAGGCTTAGTGTTGCCATTGATTTCAGTCAACGCGCTGACACGTCCCAGGCTCTTTTCTACCATTCAAACTGCAAAGCTCCTGGTCCGTGTTTCCTTTTGTCGGTATGGAATAAAATTTGACGCGTTATGGCATCAAGGAATCGCGGCGTTCGCTGAGGTCTGCCAGTCTTGTCTCATCCTGCTTGCTTTCATTTACGCGACTCCCACAGGTGGCTAAGGAAGCGTATCCTGATTGTAGGTGGATAGTACCAGCCAGAATTGCTGAACTTTCAACCCTGGTGCAGACACTGCTTGGGATCCGTATGTCACTCACGTCTGCGTTGTCTCATGCATCCTAATAACCGCTCTGTCCCAAGTTCCCACCCATACTTCGACCCTGTATGTCACATCCTTCATTATCCACCGTATTATTATTCATGGCCAGTATGCTCTAGAAATCAGACAAGGAGAAACCCAAATGGTTCATGGTCGACCTCAAGTTTACCACTCGAGCACAACACTTCGTCCCTCTGTCCTTCTTGCGTTACGTAGGCTCCCATATGGTCTCCCAGAGTGTCGAATCCATACCGGAACCGGTCCGTTATGTCAGTCAGTCTGACATAGAAGCCATTCGATGTAAGTTTGTCTGCTTCTAGGCGTTCTTCTGCGTTTGATTCTTCTTAGCTATGGACCTCGTCACTCGTGGACGTCTAAGTGTTCAGCGTGTGGATAAAAAAGCCTGGGATGCGATCAGACTTTTGTCAGAACAAGGAGGCTGGGAAGAACTGAATATCAAGCCAGAGCAGAAGAGACAGACAACGACCACCGCTTCTGGTAAGAAATCGAGGAAAATCGCGGCCAAGGACAAGGATGGTCAGTCGGGGGAGGAGGAGGATGGCGATGAACCGTCGAAACCAGCCACCTCGAAGCGAGGGAAGAAGCGGAAGGCGGCCACACCTCCAGACGACATTCGGCGTACTCGTAGGTCGACTAGGCATCACCCAAATAGGCCTGTATGAGTATTGCGATTGTATTTCTGTATTTTCCAGTCGGACCTTTGTATATATCATAATGTTGTCTAGCGCCATGCTTTTCATTTGAGGATGGGTCCGTGACGTCATTTCATCTTTCTCCTGCTTACCATGAACTGTCTACGACACACCAATATTCTCGCTCCCGTCCACCAACGAACGCTCTGTTACCAGTCATCTCGTTTTTTTCACTCAAGTCTACGCTGGAGAAGCCTGAGTGATCACGACAGAGGCAGAGGACTAACCAACATCCTCGCCGACGACAATCCGCCAGCTGTACAGGTCAAGAGGATAACCAATCAAGGCATTCAGCTAGTCGACGGACTTGTCCTACCATCGGCATGCATTTTTCTTGAGGGACAGGTGTTTCTGTGGGATGTACCGCAAACTTTGTGGGAGGGATGGGGGAAAGAACACTTGGAGATTTTTGACCTTGTTTCCCCCAGACCCGGTCCGTGTTTCATCTTTTTTTCTGGATCGCATACGCTAATAAGTAATAGAAATTTTACTTTTCGGTACAGGCGCGCGATTAGTGCAACCACCGCCATTTGTTCAGACATACATGAGCCGATTAGGCGTCCAAGTCGATACGATGGATACCGTGCGTCTGCCACGTCTCTTGAGAATCCATATCTGATCCCGTTCTCTTCAGAAAAATGCATGTTCGACATATAACGTATTGGCGGAAGAAGGCCGACGCGTGGCCGCTGCGTTACTTCCTCCTTCACCTCACCTGTGGCAAAAGACGTTTGTACCATCAAAATAGGAGCACGAGATGTATGTCGTAGGCGAGGGCGAGGACCCAGTAACTCAATTTAACGACAGTTCTCCAACTTGTTGCCGCCTTCAAAACTGCTTGCTTGGCATTACGAGTATTGCTGGACGAGCTCCATGTCGGTGTCACTGATGAAATTTGACATGATGAAATATTGAACTTCATGGGTTACGCTATGCTTTCACCTGCATGCCTCGGGAACGGGATATTGATCAAGAACATGCAAAGCGTTATAGCACATCACCTATCGGCAGCTCCGATCTGCAAGAAATTCTCCGTCAAGTGTCCATGACGAAGAAGTCCAACACACGTTTCGTTGCGTTCTTGTGTTGGCAAGGATGTCAATTGTTGTTCGTCTTCCAGACCTTTGTTTGGAGTGTTCGAGGAAAGTCGTGTCGTTGAAAATGATCGGACTTCTGTACGGGATTATCATGTCCGGCGCTCCATTTACAGCCGATGAGTATAGACAGTTGACGTAGAGCTCGAGGGCAGACTCAATCAATCGTTGCATGAAGCAGTACGTTGTCTTACTATCGTCGTGTTCCTTGAAGGATCTTAATTCATTCTGCAGTCATGACAAGACCACATACCCGAAGAGTCAGCTACATGAAATGTTGGTTGTATCCTAGAGGATGATGTCTATTATCGGGGACCATTACCAGTTGTGTAAATTCGCCTGCTTTCCCCGGTCACATTCAAATTTGATCAGACGATAGTCTGGTATATTTGTCTACGCATGATTAAGCAACTTGCTTTCCTCTCGCAACAAGATCTAGTATTCTGAAGGTCTATTCTCTGTGATCCAGAGGGCCTCCGCTTCCGAGTTTCGTGGTGGGGGGTTGATACCATTTATTCCCCACAGGCGTCGCTGCAGTAAAACGTATCCCGTCAATTTTCAAGTTCTGCATTTCCCAAGACAAAATCCAGGTACTTACGTCCATCTCCGCAATCTGTATCTCCCAGTCTGCACCTCGTGCCTTGATGAACGGCTCTAATGCCTTCTCGTATTTCTCCATAAATACTTTCTTGTATTCATCACTGCGTGGCCTTTTCAATCGTGCATCCGACTATAGCGGCCTGTGAACGTACCTAAAACGGGCGGCCATGTGATGCACGACTACACGGACAAAGTTGTCGGTAGCCTCCGCTCCGACATAGAAGTTCTCTTTGTCTACCTCAATGAAGATGACGACGACGTAGAATTTGGGCAGGAGGGGGTAGGTTTGTTGGACGGCTTTAACTAAAGCAGCTTTGTCCTCCTTGGAATAGAATCCGACGGGGGTATAGAAGCGGTGGAGAGGCATGTTTGTGGATGCAGTTTGGAAAGCATCTTGGGTTCATTTTATACAAGTCCAAAGGGCGAGTCGCCGGGTTCTAAGATATCAGTGGTTCGGTATCTTACTATCATGACCGACCTCGGTTACTAACCCTCTATAATAGCCTCGGTCAGAAACAACATGAGGTCAAGGGATCTCAATAAGAAGCCGCTTACTTGCCGTGAGCTATATATAAAGACGGTCGGTCGACCGGCATATAAATCACGGATGTAGATACTTATATTCATTTGTTTTCTGAGGCGAAGTATTTTGAACAATACATATTACAGCACGCTACAAAGAGTTTCATGCAGAGGCTAGCCTTCGCCGCGCATGACCGGCCATTACATTCTGGTTGGTAGTAGTTACACATGCACATGATAAAGGCAAACCTAATCACTGTCATGTCCTCCTCCTGGTATGCCAGGAACGTGTCAAATTAAGATACCCTGGTTAATCGTCCCACAGAATCACCGAGAAGTCTCTCGGCCATGGGCATGTTTTCGGAGTATTGCACCAGACACCAGACAAGGTTCTGCTATAATGAGAAACGAACAATCGGATTAGGCCATGTGACATCGTGATTTCTGGGACTAAAACAGATCTAGCGCAAGTCTTTCCGGATAACGGTAGTTAGGTAGAAATACAGGGTGACATGGGACAAAGACGCGAAGACAGATGATCAGCTGTCAACGGAAGTGGAGCGCTACTTGTTCCAAGACTCGAAGTTTAAGTGGACCAGGCCAAGGGGTCCTCCCAGTAAGTAGATAGAACGTAGCTTCGAGTTTCACCGACAACCAATTGCAATGAAGTTCAGAAAGTTTGCTTCTGAATAGTCCTTACGAAATTAACAAGTTCCGGCTGAGAAATGACTACTGGTTGGGGAAGGCATCTAGGTTTTAGCAGAGCTTACCGCTTGTATCCGCTGAAACAGAGAATCGCAAATCATTTACACGATGAAGAGAAAGCGGCGCGATATGCTCCGATAAGACGACGCAATACTGGCTAGAGGTTTCTATCCAAGCACTTAGTAGTAGTTGTCCTACCAAGAAATGTTCCAGGATTTCTAGGAACAGAATAATGTTAGTGGGTCAGTGGTTCATTACCTTGGCTTCCCAGGAGTCTTTGATTCTATGGTTGACAGATTTGTGGAAACATGAGGGAAGAGGGTGTGATCCTTGAGGACACCGATCATACACGAGAATCGGTTACTGTATCGTAAAACGACGTAGGTTCCAATGAAATGGCGGGTTGGTACTTACAATGTCTGAACCCCATCCAGGAGGCGGCGTGTTGCATAACGTGAACTCCTGTGCAAACGCGATTGCGTGGCTACAGGACATTGGAAAGTATAAGCGCCGAAGAAAATAGCACGCTGTGCGAGAAGGATACCTGCTGTAAGACATGGAAGAACCTACATAAATAATTGCTGTGGTGTCACTCCTTCTTGGATGAGCGGGACAGTGGGAAACAGTACGGTGTGCACACAAATAAGACCCACGAGATCACCGAAGAGGGCTATGTTGGACTCGTTTGGAGAATATTGATCTGTCTCGAAATCTGGTCTCCACTGGGCGGTGCGCATATAGGTCCCGCAGTGACCCTTTCTTGGTAGATGGAACGAAGGTGTCACAACGTTCACGAAGGGTCGACACGGAAACCGCAGGATGCGGCATCGACTACACAACAAGTGGTTCTATACTAAAGGATAGGTTACCATCAAGTGACGGGCACGCAGTAGTATGCGTGGAAAACTCGGGTCTGGTTTGCTAAAATTGCGAAAACTCGGGATTCCGGGAACAGCCCTTGCGTAGTCATAAAAGCCCAAGCGAGTAGAAGACATTTCAGACCTTTTTTCGCCCCTAGAATGAAGTGCATACTTACTTTGTTGTTCGTGCTGTATGCATCTGTGACAGCCCAGGCGGTGGTCATTGGCCGTGGTGCGTTATCTTGACAGCTTTCCAGTCATGGCCTGATGATTTATCATAGATGGAACAAATCCCGCAACGCTCGTCTCCGATATTTCCCACAAGAGTAAGACTTCGTTCCTCGTTTTCGTGTGATTAGGGTGCTCATCTATACTGAAGCGACCAGCCACCCTACTCCTGTGGCTAAGTTCTTGGCCAGCAAGCTGGAGCCAGTCAAGGACAAGGATTAGAGCTTCTGAATCCGTCCATCCTACGTGACATACGGCATCTGTGAGTATGCATGTCCCAGCGGAAGTTGTGAGTTACCTTCTGACCTGCATGTCCAGATTGTTGAATCCTAGCAATGTTTATGATAACAATGTTTTGAGATGAGCCTACGTACAATAATTATCTCACCTCTAATACGATACCTACCGAGCTATAGTGTCTGCTACAGTTATTATCAACCCAGTCTACAGTACAGAACGCTGATGAATATGCGACTTACCGTTTCGTTTTGGCACCTTATTCAGTCACTTTTCCATACTATCAGCCATTATGGAACCGAAGCCATCCTCGCCAAGGCAAAATGAAGCGTCGTGAAAAGCATACTTTGAGCATACTTTTTATACTCTTCAACCTAAGTATCCGGGAGTGGACGATAGTTATCCTGCATGTGCAAAGTTAGATGAACATCTGGGCTATAGAGACCGTCAGAAACTGAAAATATTAGCATAGACAGCATATCCTGGTTGTAATCGTGGGTACTTACTACTAACTAGGAGTTGTCTTGTAGGTGCTGATCGGCTAAAAAAAAATCTAAACATCTGTTTTATATGACAACAAAGTGCTCGACCTTCTGTAGTCGTTCTACTGTTGTCGATGTTGGTATTGATGTGGAAAGAGTCCGAAAGACGACAGCCGTTTGAGGTTGAGTCGGAAACTCGGGCCGACTCACGCCGACGGCAATCCAGTTCTTGGTTGTTTCAAGTTCTTGGCCTTTGTTTCCACAAAGGTCATGGCTATCCTTTGTTCTTGCCGATTTGGGTTCATTGATATACTATAATATAAAAATTCTGCGTTCTGTCTCGAGACACCCCAAAACCAGATTGTTAGAATCACGGGGCCGTTCTCAAACAAAGTGAGTGGCAAGTTTGGATTACATCTTGTGCAAACGCGACATGGGGACTGACAACGAAATATCCTAGCTTATATACTACGAAATCCCCTCGGAAATAAGTCAACACGCAAGTAGTAGATCAATACAAGAACCGACGGTGACTAACTGTCTGTCATGAGAAGCTCGCACATCTCACACAGATCCTTCGGAAAGGATTTTCCTTTCATACTGCCTCATACCACTGGCTCTGCGTTCCTTGTACATTCCTCACCTTGTGCTATGTCAGTTCTTCCAAGATTTCAGAAGAGGTGCATCTTCCAGTCTTCCGTGACCTATCCATACTCATTCACCTTCGAGACGAATCACAATGGCGTCTGAATTCAGCAATATCATCGACGAAGAAGCATCTAGACACCACCAGTATCCTATGTCCTACGTTGCTTCTGACACTGAGGATGTGGAATACGCGTCGACGTCGTTCATCAGAACCTCTACTCGCTCAGCTGTTGTGGGAAACTTGCAGCCCTCCATTACTCGGGCTCCAGCGAGACAGGCTCACGGTTCATTTACTCCTCCATTAAGGCAACATTCGCCATTCCACTCTTCAGCGGAAGACATCACAAGATCCCCTGGCCAAATCTCTCGTCAATGTCGTTTAGCCGGTTGGTGTCAGCTAATTTGCACTGGGTTCATTGGCGGGGTCGTTGTCACTGTGTCGTCTAGGCTCGTGCTTGTCCTCGTCTTTACTTGGTATACGAATCATGGCTTCGTCTGAGTAGTTTTCCTGTCCCGGAATTATTCCTATCTTCATTGTCTACATTACCATTCACGAATATCTTCCAATACCTACAGATTCTTTCTTACCCACAACGTTTGATGAGATATCATAAATACACTTATACTAGGCGCTTAGTTTCAGCGCGTCGCGAAGATGTATGTCGACCTGTTACATTTTGACAAACCATAAAGACGCACGAAATCTAGATGGGCTACAACAGTGCGTTTAATGATAATCAAACAAGTGCGCGTGAAGGGAAACCTTGATATCACATTATACATGCAGAGTGGGTGAAAAGATGTGGAATGGAATGGTATAAAAAGCAAATGCGACGAGACGACCAAGAACAGGTAAAAATATAGCGATAAGACAAGGAAGGCATCTACGCGAGATCGTCAACGAACAGTAGACACTTGAAAACCAGGGAACATACCACAGTCATGAAAGTCGTCAAACCGCCCAATCATCTATTCCAGACCCATACGTCCGTCCCCCTCCCCATCCTCTATTCATACGATCCTCCATCCGATCCTCAGAAGGAACCCCACCGCCTACCAACCACCCCAGCCACCAGCTCTGTGGTTCTTCTTGCCTTTTATCCCTCCTTTTACTCTTCCGCTTCTTCTGTTTATCTGCAAACTTGCTACCTTCGCCTCTCGGCCGTGTCCCAGCATATGACTCTGGAAGTTCGGCGAAGCTGATGCGCTTGGGCGTCGAACGTCCTGAACTGGAACTCGTACTGAGGGAAATCCCAAGCATATCGGGTATGCTTAGAGCGGAAGGCGTACGGGTTGTGGTGGTAGAGGAAGATGCTTGTTTCAGAGCAGAATGTCGAGGCGGGGAAGGTGGACGAGCAGAAGAGGAATGAATGGCTTTGGTAAAGAGACGCGATATGGAAGCAGTAGCAGTGGACGTTCCAGCTTCGGCAAGGGGAGCGGGAGAGATAGGCATGAAGCGAGGAGCCTTTTTGGGTTCAGGTCTTGGCGGTGGAGGTTGTTCATCTAGGATCTTACGAAGACACTTCACCGTCTGCTTGGCCGGGCAGCCGTCTGATGAACTAGACGATGGAGAAGACTCCTCGATAGGGGGCGTCATAGGCCGATGAGGCGACATGGTGAACTTTGGAGTTTGAGAACGAGAACGTATGTCTATAGAAAGTGATTCCGGAAGCGTTCTTCGTTCGGAATCCGGAGATTTGGATTGGTGCGGTGATTTGGGCTGATTTATTTTAATACGGGAAGCAGGGGAACGGGAATGAGCACCGCGTTCGGTACTGGCGCTGGAACCGCGTCGAGAAAGGAAAGAAGGTGACGTGAAAGTAGACGAGGGAGTGGATGACCCTGATGACGAGGGCCGGGCCATTAAAGATGACAGCATGTTGTAAGCGCGAACTGATGAAGGCGGTGGCGCCGGGACAGGGAATGTGGGAGACAGATATGCGGAAGGGGCGGACCGAAGGCCAAGGGTCGAAGGTAGGATAATCGTGTCGTCGTCGTTACTGACCACGTATTGTGTCAGAGCACGAGGAGGCGGAGACACCAGCTGTGACCGGACCTGGGGCTCGAGTCGCAAGTGAGGTTCGTTGGTAGCAGTACGAAACTCGGTGGACGAACGCCTTCGATGTAGATGTCGATACATCTCCGGCGGAGGGCTGGACGTCGGCAAGCTCATACTGATGCTGCCTTGCAACGAGTGCCCGGTATTTCGGCTACTAGTGTCGTTGAACAAAGAGTCGACACCGTGACTGATCTGTTCGAGATCGCCAGCCCAAGCATGATGAATACCTCGGTTATTCCGTATTCTGGACGATAGCCTTCTCGCACTGATCTCCAGGGTGGAGTCAGCAGGGGAGCCTGAGGAGAGTATAGTCGACATGCTTGTCTGGGTAGATATGGAGCTCTGTAGCAGTGCGTTCGACATTTCTAAAGCGTGAACGCTGCGTTCTAGCAGAGAATCCAAGTAAGGATCAGTGGATGTTGGACTTGACCGCCTCCTCCTATGAGCAGGATTTCGCCGCTTCCGGTGTGGTGATGGTGTTGGTGTTGCAGTCGGTCGAGGAGGCAAGTAGATATCCTGGCCTGAATCTGAATCAGTGTCTTCGTCAGCCTCTTCTGCGCTGTCTGGGTAACCCGGGGGCAAATCAGAAGGCGTCTCTGCCTCAGGCCTTTGCCAATTGTTGGCAGCGATATATTCGGGAAGCGTTGACGTCGTGTCGGACGACAAACGTAAAGCCGAGATACGCTTTCGGTGCGTCCGACGAGGATGAGGGGGGCTGTTCATCATTAAAAAATGAATGCCGTCAAATATATAAGGAAGAAATGCGATTTCTGCGCCTGAACACGGTATCGAGTCAGAACGCAGCCGCACAGGCGAAGGCCAATTATTGGCCGGTGAGAGTAGAAGGAAAAGGGAGGCACATGGTCTCGTTGATGACCCTTATTTGACAGTTATTTAAATAATTATTTACTGGTCTTGAAATAATAAATCAGGACCCCGAAGACTGCCCTCTCTATAATGCTCCCTTCACGATGTTCCTATACTTGTTGTATAATATGCTTTTTCTATTGAGTCTCTCTGAAAGAAACAGTATAGATAGGCTTATCGTTCATGCACAAGTTTGTCTAGGTGCTGTGAATCTGATGATCACAAGACCATATGTGTTATCGACACAGATGTTGACTGTGGTAAGCAACGCTACGAGAAATTCCCGTGAGGCTTCTTTCTGAGAGAACGACATTATAGGAAGGTCCTAGTTCAACCGTTTCCAACTGCTGCTGAGTATGTCGATTCCACCTTCGTTCTGATTCTATGTAACATTAATGTGCCTTTCATTTAAGATAATCACGTTGATTGAATCAATCCGCACATACAGTGCTGCTCATTCAAGTATAGACCTGTGACCGGTCCCCTACAACGAGCAAGCGCCGATGTAGGTCTAATCTAAGTTGGCTGTAGGCTTGTTTTTACTTAGAAACACAGGCACGTCATT
This sequence comes from Armillaria mellea, assembly GCA_030407055.1. Taxonomy (NCBI): domain Eukaryota; kingdom Fungi; phylum Basidiomycota; class Agaricomycetes; order Agaricales; family Physalacriaceae; genus Armillaria; species Armillaria mellea. The sequence goes on from JAUDZF010000005.1 coordinate 744,265, forward strand.
TTCATCTGGTCGGATGCTATTGAACATATGTAAGCCGCCGTTGACATCTTTCCTCTCGCAGTAAGTACTTGCAGACACAATAGTCGATGAACTCGATATGATTGCTGTCAAACCGGGCGCTTATATGGTGAGGACCTTGAGCGTTCCTTGAAACCGTGTCGCTCGTCTGCATTCATGTCTTGTACTCTCCTTGACCTCGACGTTTCCGCCATTTCTCAACTATCGGCCCCTCGAGTCCCTCATGCCTCGACGACGTGTAGTCATTCTTCTCGGCATGCTCATCAGCTCTGCAATGCACGTCCACAGCTTTCAGCGCTCAGTCGGCTCCCAAGACTCACAGCTCAAATCTGCAGTAGACCAATGTTTTGCAAGCAATTCTTCTCTCAGCTACACCGCAGGAAGATGCCCGTACCTCATAGATTGCATCATGGACTCGATTTCCAATTCCTAGTCTGCTGGCCTCTCTGCCGGAGCGAGTATTTCAGCTCTCTTACCCACAGTCCTGGCTTTGGTCGGTGAGTTGCGAGACTGCACTTTCGTTCAAGCTGTTTGACGAAAACGCGAACGCGTAGGCGGTAGTCCAACCGAGTTGATGGAAATTTTCTTCTCCTCGCCTCTCCGCGCAGTTGCTATGTGCGTTTTTGGGATTGGTCTTCCCTCGGGTCTGTTTCGACAGCTCCTCCCTAGACCAGTTCGGCGCGTCTCCTCATCGCGTACTGTCATACGGCTTATACACGTCCGTCAACGTACCACTCTGCGAGGTGTCCTAGGACGTATTTTAGCAGACCTAGTGATTTTGACCCTCGCGGGTGTTATGCTGTGGCGGACCTGGCTCGTAGGCTCAATAACGATGGTGACGTTCCGATGTGAGTACTCGTGGTTACTCTTCTGTTGGCCAATGGCGTGCATGGGCTGGCTGGTTATCGCCATTCTTGGCTGGTTTGTTGTCGCGAGAGATGTTTCAATCACGTTCCAGGAGAAAGAGATTTCTTGGAAGGAAGCTTTACTTCTACCTTACAGATTTCAGCCTCGGCAGGGACGGGATGAAGCCGACGCAGATGGCTATCTATCCCTGAATTTTCTGAGAACAGAAGAAAATGCAGATATGGATGAACGGAGTACGAACATCCAAAACCGTGTTCGGCCGGACGTCAATCGTTCAGCGTCAGCCATGCCTCTTACTTCACATCCCTCTTCCTCGGTTACAGTCACATTCGCCATGCGCTGGGACGGGTTATGGCAGTGGTATGAAGCTACTCTGGAGACCCTTGCAGTGGTAAGTCATATTCTCTTGCTCTCTTTTCGCTTTTCTTTCTTTTCCTATACAGAACCATGCCGTGCCGCTGATTACTTGCTTCTGTTCTCATAGGGAATCTACTTATACGGAACTATAATTTTGGGAAGCACGTTATTTTTGACGGGCCAACAAAGCATTATATATTTAGTGGTCACTGTGCTCAGCCTGGCGGCGAGTAGGATCATTAATTCCGCTCTACTATAGTCGTGACGTTCTGTTCGGGGACCTCTATGTATCATGTCTGTCTCCCTACTTCTCCTGCCATCATTGTATTTACTATTTTAAAACCCACCCTGGCTCTCTACATCCTATCGAGTCAGTCATATTCATCCACGAGCTGTTCCTGGGGTCCCGAGGCAGTGTTCTCTCAGTATTACAGCCACTCACAGCCCTTATCCATGACGCATGATCACTTGCCGTATGCTGCACTAACCGTTCGATAACTCTGCGGAAGGAAAAAAAGCGGTGAAATATGGAAAGCATACGAGTCATTTGTAGTTGTAATATGAAATAGTCCAAAAAATGATGAGATAAAGACCACACTATCCACCACTACCCTACTACCAGGAGAGAAAGTGCGTCGCCCTCATTTGTCTAACATTTACTTTACGGTATAAGCATATCTGGTATATCCTCCTCACGCCGCCCCCTTAATAGCAGCGGGCATCGTGAACCGATCAAATGGTCCCGCCAGCACCTCTAACCTCTTCTGCGATGCGAATCCCAAGAACTTCAAGAATGGTGTGTAGTAATATGGGGTGGTCCATAGGAAACCGCGTCCATACTGAGCTCCGATCTTGTCATAGTCCGCTGGATGGAACATAGGTGAGTAATTGCCACCTCCCGAAGCTGAGCACAGCTGACCTTGCAGACCAGTACGGAGATCAAGCCACGTCTTAGTCACATCGGTAAGGATCGAAGCTACGCCCCATCTGACTGCCTGCGTAAAGGTAGCGCTAAGATAGAGTGGCCGAAGGAGGTATATATATCTTACCTCCATCATATGCTCGGGGTTGTTTACGGTCCATACCATAATCTTCTTGTTCGCCGTCTTGCACTCTTCTCTGAACCTGTGGACACATCAGCCACCACCGACGAGTAGAAGGTAAAAGGCCGCACTTCTGACCGTCGGCCGACGTGAGCACGCCAAACCTAACCGAGAAGACTTCACAGTCATCCCAGAAGTACTTGCGCGACAGATACAAGCTCTCTCCGATGTGCGATCGCCTACAATATGGCAGGAGGGCTTTAGCGTGTGACAAGAATCGCGGATGCCACAGTCCCAATAGAATTCTTGGAGCCAGGTTGACTTCCCAGTCAGGCTGGGAAGAAATGATCTCGTTCATCAGCTTGAACAATCGCTCAGGGTCGTTCTGGGGTTTTACGTCGACATTGAACTTGACGTGCAGATTCTCAGGCTACAGGTGGAGGAGAGATACTCGATTAGCCTCCAGATACACGGCGGCTGAATTCACCGACCTTCATGAGCAGTGCCACGGTCTCTGCGAATGTAGGAATAGCTTGGACTGGTGCCTTTCTTGTCCGGACATGTTCCATTCCATCTTCGCCGTACCATCGACGTTCCTTTATCTTACCTGCGGCACAATGAGCGACATCCGGCGGCACCGACAGCGGCAGCTTACCTATCGAGTCCGTCGTTCGCTGAAGGTCTGGATGTACGTCAGCTAATACGGATTGCCGAGGAGCTTACATGCCTTACCCGGATCGTGGAACATTACAACGACGTTATCCAACGATACGTGGACGTCTGCTGACGATGGTTACGGGGCGTAAAGCGCGGAAACCCAACGGCATGAAATACCGCTCTCGATGCCTTCCGCCCCATCCCTAATGGCAGCTTCAAAGCTTGCGAGTGTATTCTCAGGAAATGCTGCTGAGGCCTGGGATGCTGCATTAGTACTAGGTTACCCATCACTTATCGCACGTTCCACTCACTCCTCTGTGTCCCCAGCACTCTACGGATACGTTCACAAGGTTACTTGGCATCCAGTCCATTCGGTGCAGAATGCCTACCTGGAAGGGCTCTTGGCTGGTTCATGACCGGACGACGTAGACGGGGTAGTGAGTCAAAAAAGCGGGGTGAAAAGATGATGCCCCCCCAAGGTCCTGGACGTTTTATAGTCAGGCGCATCAGCAGTGAAGGTTAGGTGAGACTTCTATCTCGCGTGCGTGATTTGTAACCTTCCTGATCGGGCGATACTGCAACAGAAACGTGTGCGACGTAACGTTGATGCTCTACGCCTCCTCTCACAGGCCGTCTCACAACGAATCCCACTACGCACATGCGTCCTCAAAATACCCATTGGCTGGCTCGGTGGATCATCGCTCCCTTGTATATTTATCTGCCGCTGGATAAACCAAGGAATATTGCAGTGATATCGATTGTAAAATCTGGCAAAGCGCATGCTTTTCTCGGTCTCCGCTCTGAATTTCATCCGGCGTGCCCGAAACTGGTTATTCGCGGTCTTTCAGCATAAATGCGACATCTGACTTGGACCATAGCGTATTCTACCCTCGGACGCGATTTACCTCTTGACTTCAGGGCTAAGAATTTCCTGTTTGACGAACGCCGTTGAGACAATCCACGGAAATATGGTCTCGTGGATACTTTATACAGGTAATGTGGCCGCCTAGTCGGGTTTCAGGTCTCGATTGAATGCATGTAGTTCCGAAAAATGGCAATTGGCATCCAGTGACCTCGGTTTGCAGAGTTCTGAATGCCCATGACGGCCTCCATACGCACCTCAAAAAAGATCGCCATCGTATCAGCGAAACGTTGGCCCCTTGACGGCCATCACATGCTGACGGATAGGACACTTTCATGACAGTAGTTCGTGACATTAGGAGATGGAGAACACGTTGCCCTTTTGGTCCTCAGGCTTCAGCTTCCAGGCCGGTTGAAACGTTGAAGCACGCCGCCTTCTGACTCCCGTTCTTTCTGCTCGCGGTGTCTTGGCTGCAGATCCAAATAAGATGTCGACAAGTAACGGGAACCACTCTGACAGAGTGAACGCCAGAGACATTTCTCCTCCATCCAAATCCTTGATCCGTCTGCTGTCTCTGTCTCTTTATACGACAACGCTCACGTGTATGCCTAAGACGAACATTAACTGCGCTGTATCATTACTGTACATGCCCAGTCATATTATGCGCGCGCCGAAATGGTCAGTGATGCGCGTGATAGTGCGTTTTCTTACGACTGACGGCTATCGTAACATTTAGGTATTCAATGAAGAAACGCAATATTGGGGTGTAGGTGTGTTGCGTAGACACCACTGTTCAAAACATAGCCCGTCATGGCCCGACTGCTTCCAGTAACGACTCAATTTAATCAATTTTCGTCCAAGTTCCTCCTTGACGTGACAGCTTCGACTGTCCCCCCGCTCTCAACGAACATCGGCTCTGAGCAGAAGTGACCCGGCAGGTTGATGGGGGAAAACATCCATACGCAGACACATTTCTGCGCACAACTTCAACTCTCCGTCCACTATCGTGATCTCAATCAGAAACTGAACGGATATTGTGAGTCTCAAAGACTCAAACAGTTCTTTTGGGATATCGACCCCGGCGTCCCGTACGTGATTATGCCAAAGTCTCCTCACTCGTCGGTCTCAACCTCATTAGCTAAGACCGTTTTTCAGTCGATTCGCAACCTCAGAATAGTTATGTGATCAACTATATCAAGTAGGGAGAAACAATTAGGCATTCATCTGAGGGGCCATCAACAAAGTGACAAAGAAATGGATGTATCGGGCAGTTCTTCGTTTGATTTCACGTGTCTTTCAATATGGTGGTGTGTTTTTTGCGTATCTAGTAATTCGATGTTGAGACAACATCTATAGGCATCTACCATGTTCCCGGATTTATTGACTGGGATTCTTGAAACGGTGATGTAAAGTGCTTCCGTACAATACGATCTGTGAGCGATGTCGCTTCCTTCCTCACGGCAGTCCTTTAAATTTTTACTTGGAAATAATGCACGTGTGGAATTAGGATGCACTCGCTGGCAATGCTTGGTACAATGTAATGTTATTTCAGCTTCGTCCCCATGTATCTAATCACGACAGAAAGCTTAGACGGTAGTATTCGATCCGCAGAAATCTATCACGTACAACTTCTCTCACTCGCCATCTGAGGCCGAACTCGTTTCCGAGGGACACCCTCACATGGGGAAAGGTGTCTCTTACCTCTCGTTATTACCTGCGACGCGATACGTAAGGGCATTGCTTTCTCGTTCCCAAGAACAATTGTCGCCATATAATAAGTGGAGCCTGAGAAGAGCCCCATTCCCAAAGAAGCTCACCGCGTAGACCTGTGACCGGTCCCCAACAATGAGCCACAGGCCTACTCATCACGAGTCTCATCACCGCGGCCTACTTACATAGAAGATTTTCTGAATCACCTATAACACGGTGCGACACTGGCAATATGTCGTCACGGCTGATCTTTCATAGCAGCATACTGAGGTAGTTGAGAATTTTACGTGTTCTTTCAAATCGCCACAAAGGTTTGACTAATGACTCAGTCACGACCTGAACCTGTCTGACTTTGCGAAGACCGATACCAGTGCTGAGTGCTCCAGTCACTGACTGTATAGGTCGCGACTTGGCGATCCATTAGAAGCAACAATGACACCATTTGAAGTGGTCGTTGAATGAATTGGTGCTTAACAAGGCGTGCTATGATATTTCCTTCCCAGACAACGAGAGCAAGACTCGACCTAAGCGCGATAAGCCTGTATAAGTCGGAATAACTCTTCTCTTTTACTTCTCGTCTTCTTCTCGTGTAAAGTGAGATTGATAATGAGGCAAATATTCCATTTATTTTTTTCCTCAGGTTCGGTGCAATCAATAGCAAGTAGTCATAGAAGGCAAACCTTCAAATCCTCGAAAGTTAAATGAGAAGCAGTGACTTCGGTTTTTGTCGCCTTTTCCGGCCCGTCGAACCGGCTGTCTCGGACCGCAAGCCGACGATCGTCAAAGCGGCACCGTGACTGCGTTCGCGTTTTGGGGGGCCTCGTTTTGGGACCATGATGTTGTCCTCAAATATTGTCCGACGTGTCATGAAACGCTCCGACGTCCACTTTCGACGGTTGTCATCTTCATTCTCTATACCACAGCACTCGATATACGTCTCTCAATCAACAGATCCATACTTCAATCTTTCCGTCGAAGACTGGTTCGTCACGCGCTCTCAATGATTGTGTCAACAAAATGTGACAAAGGTTGGGCTGAAGGCTTTTTAGACACAAGGCTCCAGAGAATCCACTCCTTTTTATCTACCGCGACAAACCATGCGTTGTGATTGGTCGAAACCAAAACCCTTGGAAGGAAATCAACTTGACAGCCTTGCGAGATATGCCTTCGGTCCCATTTGTGCGTCGAAGAAGTGGAGGCGGTACAGTCTATCATGTGCGTGGTTCTGCTGTTACAGATGTTATCTTCTCAAGATGCGGTTTCAGGACCTGGGAAACACCAATTACTCCATCCATCTACCCCGACATTCTTTTGACCGAAGCGTGACTGCACAGATCATATTACGGGCTGTACGGTCATTGGGGGTCAACGCTCACGTTAATGATAGGAATGATATCTATGTTGAGGGCAAAAAGATATGTATACAACTGTCTCATAGCCATCAGCAGTTGCTTATTTTGTTCTCGGTTTAAAGCACATTTCAGGCTCAGCCTACAAGATCGTGAAAAACCGCGCTTATCACCACGGGACTATGCTCATATCTACACAGCTTGAGACGCTGGGTGAACTTTTACGGTCAAGAAAAGTAGGTACGTCCTCTGTTGTTGGAAGTCCAGATCTAGGTCTATTCGTGACTCTGTTCGGTGTCTCATTCGAAGGCCACCTTTTAACTCCTCGAGCATGTCACTTGCCACCCAGCCGGATGTGCTTATTAGTAGCGCTGGGTACATGGCGTAACTTATCGCCACGACTAACGGCAGAGCTCGCAGCAGTGCATGTCCCTCATGCAACTTCGGAGTTCTTCCTGTTATTCATCGTCCTTACTTTGTAGAGCTGCATAGTTCAACTACTAATCACAGATTTTTAGGACTCCATGGTCACCAAAGGCGTAGCCTCTGTACCGTCACCAGTATGCAATCTCAGGCAACATAATGTTAATATAAGCCATGAGCAGTTTTGTAAGGCCGCGATCAGCGAGTTCCGCCGCGTGTACGACGTTAACGAGGATGTAAGGCTGTTTTTGCTTCTCACCAAATGGACTATTCTTTGATACTATCATAGGCGCAGCACATAAGCGAGAATACCGACTTGGTAGATCTAGATGATGTCCACAAGGGTGTCACCGAGTTATCGGTAGGTTTCTTAACCAAGCGTAAACCGTGGAAGGTTTGATGGACATTCTTGCCTCAGAGCTGGGAATGGGGGTACGGCCAGACACCCGAATTTACCTATACGAAGGATGTAGTGTTTGAATGGGGCAATGTGGTACGTCACTTTCACCCTACCGAAAGTAAGATTTCTCACCATCAACCAAGGCGGCAAAGATTCAGTCAAAGCACGGTATTATCCTGAACAGTTCTATCCGGATATCAAACGCTGCAGCGTCTGTTAGTGAAGGGTTGATACAAGAGATAGAAAACATGGCGGCTTCATTGACAGGGCAGAGATACGGATCTATCCCTCCAGATGCTTTGATATCATCTGGGATAGGTCCCAAAGAAGACGTTCAATGGTGGTTGCAGGACATGATGTGGAACTAATTTAGAGGTACGCGTGCTAGAGTAAACTTGATGAAAGCTTGGTGTTCAGCTTGAAGCAGAGAAGACTTTCTCGTGATAACTCAGTAGGAAATCTATTCGGAGCTGTATGACTTTCTACAATTCAATTGTCGATTGACCTGACTAGAGCACCAGATACTTTGGAGGCAAGAGGTCATCGATATGGGTTGGAGACCTAGAGCATGAGAAGTCCTCTGCAGTCACAATAAAGTGACAACAGTCAAGCATGAAGGTTTCGTCGGAGGTCGTCTATTGAGGGAGAGATAGGATCGTCCTGTGGGTCGGAATATCAATTAATGACAGAGGCGTAACACCTAGTCAAACGGAACACTCACCGACTGGCCCCGGACATGGCCGGTCAAGAGTTTGTCCCGTTTCATCATCATCTCATCCCAGCTATCGATACCGTATCGAGGAGGCTAAAATGCGTTCGGAAAATTGAACATCGTCGTTTAGGAAGCAGTATATCCACTGACTTTGCCAAGGTTTTGGAAACGCTGCGATACTGAAAACAGTGTGCCCGCTGCGCTAATCATAACAGTAGTGAGGGCTATATATCATTAATGAGCGTGCTGCAAATGATATCAGGACGTGGTGCCCATACCAAACGGAAGTAGTGCTTCCCATGGAAGTGGCATGGTGGGCGGAAGAACGTTGAAGTTTGGTAATGTTTGTATCACCGGGACCTTCCGCCCGACGGCCTCGCCAGTGCAGTCGTACATAATACTTGACACCGCGCAACCGAAGACGCCCTTCGTCTCTATCTGTGATAGTGCAAATGCAGAATGTTTCGTTGTCGTATCTTGTAACTAAGAACATAATTGGTGGTAATACTTGCTAATCAGGGGCTTAAGGGTATATAAAAAATAAAGATATAGTATAGGCTAGTAGTAGCTACAGTAGTCTTTAACGTTGTTACTAGTTCGAAGGAAAACAGTATTCATTATTTTGGGGCATATAGAAGTCCATCAACAATAATTCGGGGTCAAGGGGGCCAGTCTCTGACTCTGACATGTCGATGTTCTCGGACAAGTCCAGAGTCGATGTACCAAACTCCAGCTGTAGAGCGTTTTGGAGTCCTGGAGAGCAATGGTGATCGGATGGGGCCGTTGGGGGAATCGGATTATAGTCTAGTGGCAGTTGGTAGGGCTCGTGAGTTTCTGAGGTGTAGCTAGAGCTGCTACTGAAAGGGAGCGCGCCTTGGGGTGAGACGTTTTCTCGTGCACCGTGTATCAGTTGTCCAGTAGAAATATCCGAAGGATTTAGGAGGGACGGGTTACGGGGACTACCCAGAGCGTTGAGAGACCCGGCTGGAATACCCCAAGGATTGCCCAGGTTCGGAGACGTGAATGATCCACAATATTGACCCATCTCCGTAATAGGCAAAGGGTCGTGTGAAGAGTAAGAGCGCAAAGAAGACGATGATGATTCATAAATGTCAACAAGAGATGTTTGGGGGATAGACGGAAACGATATCGTTGACGGTGACTGTAGGCTTGTCTCGGAGGCGCTGTATACCGAACCTGGGCTGAAAGCCGAGACCGAAGGTATCGAGGCAACGAAAAGCGAGGGCAGCGCTGACATATTTGAATAATTTGAATCGTTGGGCATATCATGAAATGGCTGAGAACGACAGTTGAGGTCGTCAGAGGAAATGGGTAAAGCAGAATCTCCATGTAATGTGACGCGTCGTCGTCTTTTCAGGGATGCTCTGGCGTGTGGAACCCAAAGGTCGGAATAATTAGATAGCTCATTGTTCTGCTTGTCGTAGACAGGAGATGGCAGGGAACTTCCGTGCAATGTAATCCGACGGGGTCTTTGCAAGGGCGGGGTTACATATGGCAATGGAGACCGCGCGTCACTCATTCCATCTAACATCATAGGAGAGTACATTTTAGAATGTGGGGCCTGGAATACACCACGAGAGGACCTTGTATGAAATATCAGAGACTGTTTCTGCAGTGAAGAATTTAACGAATAGACCTTGCGTCCCTTGCCATGCGATGGAAAGAGCTACCATACTGTCCATATTCAGGTCCCAATGCAAAGTAGTCGTGGTGAATACTTTCCGTTCCTGACCCGAAACCGTCTAGATCGATTCGGCAAAGTTTTTCAGCAGAAGCTGAAGGGAATGACTAACCTTCTTGGGAGGTGTTTGATCGAGCAACCGCAGGTGCCAGAGAGGTCGAATTCGCCTGGGAATCCCAGTCGAAGGTATGGGACTGAATGTTAGGCTGTCCTTGGATCCTTGAAGCCGAACGCCTGCCTGCGTGTCGCCAAACGGACTGATACGGCAAGGCTTAGATGCAGAAAACATTATGAGTACTGATGTCACAAACCATGCACTCGGACTGGGCCTTGGGAGCCTTCGAAGCCTTGGGTTTCGTTGTTGATTCTAGACAAGGAAGTCAATAATGCGCCACACTTCCGAAAATCATGCTGATCCCCCTTACCACTAGGTTTAGCGCTCTTGCGAGAGATTTCGTCTTCTCCAGCATTTCGGCGTTTCATTCAATGTAGAGTGCAGAGAAATTCTGGTGAAGTTTGACCGTGGCCTACCCAGCAGGCGCGTTACGCTCATTATATGCTTCGAACGAAGGGCTCATGTTACATGCGTGTACTGAAGTCGGGCCGTATCGCATAGGCGGTGGGCATCCGGTATTACCGTAACATAGCCCCACCACTGATATCGGACGACGAGTAATAGCGTCACGAGATCATTTCGAGGCGGGTTCAGTGGTGTTGGTGTTGGTTCAGTGGGAATCGCGCGTTTTTTGCTTGCTTACGTACAAAGCGCCTCTTTGGGAAGGAGATACCTTCACTCGACTTTCAATTAACTTCATCCATAGTTTTGAGGGCAAAACTGTGCTCTCTGCTTATAGACAACGGGTGACGTAGATTTACGCCGCAATAACGTCTATAAACTAAATCTATTACTTGAGGCAGTTGTTGATAGATCCGGGGAAGCTTGCTGCCAATCCGAGGTACGTACGGCACGTTTTATTAGTGAGCTGAGCGTGCAAAACTGCATGTTTTGCTCATTCTGAGAATGATCTGATGAGATGTAAAGTTTATCTACCCGTGCTTCTAAGCCTTTTTGCCCCAAGAGATCTAGGAACCAGACCTTGCTTTTGTCCGTTGGGGATTTCGTCCAAGCGTGGCGCAACACGCCTACGCGGCCAGAGCGCCTTCGGGAAGATATCGACGCGTACAGATTAGTTCAGGACATATTTCTAAACTGTCGTCCAACCACCCTTTCACATTTAGCGCTTTTGCATGACTCGAAATCAGACTCGGACGCGAAGCTAACTCAGTGTTCCTTTCTTGTGAAATTCTTCTCAGAATACTGATACTAATAGAGTCATGGTTACTTACCACCGGTTTCAATGTGAATGCCCTGCACGTGTACGTATTGCTAAGTCACAACATGATTACATCTCGTGAGTCGGAAGCCTAGGCTATAAGTATATCGAGGAAACACTGCCAGGCGGGACCCGGCCTTCGTGGTTGCGGCGTCCAATTGAATGGATGACATAACATGCTCTAAAAAATAGAGCCAGTCCTGACATAGGTTTTCTGATGCTTTCATAGCCTTCCTCGTCCTTGGGGTGAAACCACGCAACGACAAAGGCGCCTTCCTTCACCACAGCATCACAGCGACACGTAATCCGGAATACCCTAAACTAAATGACTTGACGCCACACTTCCATTCCTCCGCACGAAGGAAACGATTCGTTATCCCGACTCCAGTACAACAAGATTTTTGTCAGCGTTGATAAAGATGTGAATGACGTGCTATAGTTCCAAATGATTATGCGGTCGTAGTCCGTATGCTGTATATATATATGTATAGTTACATGAAAAATGAAAGGAAACAAAAAAAGTGCAGTCATCACCATCTCGCAGCTGGACGACGACCCCTCAGCGTTTCTTGAGAAGCCGAGTTCAAGTGATTGTCTGAAAGCTCGGACCCAGACGTAGCACCAGCCCGCAATCGTGAGGAGGACCGAACAGTGTTGGAACGCTGGGGGTGCAGCACCTTTGCCTTTACGCTGACTAGTAACCTTGGTAGAGGAAGAATCGACCTTTCGTCTCTTCAATTTTGGTTGCTTCGCGTTTCCATTCAAATCACCTTCCCTTTCTGAGGCAGCAGAATTGCCCTCCGACTGCTCATGCTCGGACTCTAAGGCGGGTTTGAGTGTTTGGCGCCGCCTAGCGACTACGACACGTCTCCGAGGTTGAATAACGATATCCCCTTTTCGAACAGTACGGCGAGATATGGGAGACGCTCTTGTGCGCGTTTTCTTTTGGATCCCTGGAGAGAAACTCCGAGGAAGCGCGCGTTTCTTGCTAGCTGCTGGCGGAGCTTGTTGAGGTAAAGATTCGGAGAACGAGGCTTCCGAAGAAGTAGGAGTATGAAGAGAAGACCCGTTGTCCGTTGTGCTCAAGGCAGTGGGGGAACTAGCGCCAGATGATACATCACCATCAGACTCAAATACCAAGGGTCGTATAGGGCGTCTGCCCGGACGAGATCTGAATGTATTCGTAGGAGGAGGGAGAGGGGTTCCTAGCGTTATGTTAAAATCGTCTTCATCGTCCTCGCCCATCGACACATCAACGGACATGGACGAGTTTTCATCATCATTATCATCAAGAACCTGGGTTTGATCGGTGTTGTCGCTCAAGAGTTCTGCGAGGTTAGGTTCCATAGACGCTCGAGAAATCAAGAGCGACTGCTCAAAATCCTGCTGCCGTAGTGTTCGGTCACCTTCGCTGTCTGCGAAGGAGAGCATAACGGCTGATATGTTGGGAAGAGTACTGGTAGGAAGGAGGGGTGTTGCAGGATACGCGGAGGGGAACGCAGGATACTGTCGCCATTCTTCCATCTGCATTAATTCCTGAACGGTGTATTCAGAGATCATATCTGGTAAAACATCGTGTCGATTCAGATCTGAGGCAGGTCCCGGGGTAATGTTCTCCTCTGTTGAATCCCTATAAGAGGATGGTGGGGGATACCAAATTTGATGCGATGTAACGGGAGCGACGGACGGTTTGACGGATGTCTCCTGAGCGAAGTCGGGCCGGAGGCCAGCGTTCACTTTTTGGCCCACGCTTTCCTTCAATATCCTAGATGGATCAGCAGTGGCGGTGGCATGCGATACATTCACGTCAACTAGAGTGGATGTCGAAGACGAAGGACGTCGCATGAATGAGGTAGCCTTATCATGCGGTGTAGAACGAGCCCGCTGTCGAACATCGAAATATTGGCCCAAACTTGAGGAACGTATGTGACACCACCAAGTGTGTATGTACCGTATCGGAAAGGCCGACAAAACAAACATAATGTCGCCGAACATGCGTGCTAGATCCAGCAGAGCATCGACAGATGCCGTGTACGGTTTTAGAAAGGGCCGTATGACGTGCAGGTAAATAGGTTCAGCACCCTGAGGCAACACGATCAGATATAAGTAGTCGATCAAAACCAGAGCTACACACCTTCGCACGAGTTACCAGCAGGAACAGAAGAGTAAGGGCCTTCACTTCGTCGTAGAAAGGAACAAACAACGAGAAGATCCCCTCAAGTAAACGCTCATATGCCATGAAGCAGCACTATCTTAGAACTCAATACAAGTTCAGATCAAGGAAACTAGAATCATACCCAAACAATCCATACTGCTAGGCAGCCCTTCATCTCCCGTTTCCGTTGCTGCATGGCTCGTGCACTCGGCAGTCCGCCATTACGTGAAGACCGAGATGGTGGTGGCAATTTCAGAGTTTTGAAAGTCTCAAAGGTGTTCTGAAATAGCACTATGTGCCGAAGTATTTCGATGAAAAGTGGCATAGCTGAAAAACCGTCGAGCGATCTTGCCTGCAGTGATGGACCAAAGAATGAGACGGCACTAAATCCTAGAAAAAGGTTATAGGAAGACACCGAGAAGAGTGTAGGACAACGCGTGTTGTGCTACGGCGACGACAGGCAACGCTACCTGAAGGCAGGCGGAAAGTTCATTGAGAACCTTGTATGTTTGCAGATCTGAACGCGTTCACCCACGAGGTGATCATGTAATCATTGCCCTCTGCGGACGGCAACTCGGGTCCTAGCCAATTTAGGTAGCTAACCTAGACAACCGGCACCGTTTTCGCCACCCTTCAAAAAATGAAGTGATGCATTAAAATTTTAGTCCTTAATCGAAGTTCTGAGGCCGTGGGAAGCGAAACCCGTCAATTGACTGTTTCAGAGTGGTGCCGACGACCCAGACCTTTTTGAGTTCGATCTACGGCTTACGAAAATCGGAACTTGACAAGGCGCGCCCATTCGCTGTCGTCGGTTAGGTAGACTGGACAAAAGTCAAAGTGTTTTTTGGTGTAAAAATAAGAAAAAAATCTAAAATTTTGCACAGTTTCTTTACTTAAAAACCTAGTGAAAATACATGAAAATATTCACTGTTTTGTACTAGATATACAAAAATACGATGAAACTTTTAAAATATTTTGATAAATTTCTCGATAAATTACCAAAAGAGACTTTATGTATTTTCTCCGTATTTGCTAGTGAAAAATGCACTAAGAGATAAGACAACCCGACGAAGTCGGCATTAAGATTGATCGCCGAGATCACATGATTTGTTTGCCTGCGTTATCCAACTTATTGCCGCTAATTGCCGCGCACAGCTCTGTTCATACCGTCATGCCAAAGATTCGGACTACACGAACGAAGAAACCACCAGAGGGTTACGAAGAAATTGAAGCGGTAAGTGGGAATAAATTTCTCCCGCTTTGTCTTTCTCAAATGTTCAAAGGTTCTCGATGACTACGCAAAGAAAATGCGGGACGCCGAAAACGAAACCCACGAAGGCAAACGGAGAGCCGAATCACTATGGCCTATCATGCGTATCTCGCATACTCGTTCTCGATACATCTATGAACTGTACTACAAACGAGAAGCTATCTCCAAGGAACTCTATGATTGGTTACTCAAGGAGGGTTACGCTGATGCAAAGTGAGTTACTGTACAGTCTCCGATTCAAACATTCACTTACGCCGCGCGGTCCAGTCTCATTGCCAAGTGGAAGAAAACTGGCTACGAAAAGCTATGCTGTATCCGGTGCATTCAGACGAGGGTGAGTGCCTTTTTCATTGATCAAATGACGACCTTTGATTCAGACATTAATATAGGATATGAATTACCAAGGTTCAACTTGCATCTGTAGGGTCCCCAAGGCACAAGTTCGATCAGGCACTATTGTTGAATGTGTTCATTGTGGTGCGTTAACCTGGTGGATTTCAATGTTACCTAACTAATTCGCCGTCCAGGATGTCGTGGCTGTAGTTCGGATTCATAACCCGTTGATTTCTTTGCTGCTTCACTCCTCATTTGCCTGTTATCCGTGTAAATTTTGTAGTAGAGGTTGTATCATCACTCGAATCTGTTTCGTAAAGCCGCCATCACCAGATTTTGATGTTGATATGGTGGATGTCTTATTGGTATGTTCTATCTCATAGCACCTCATAGCGCCAATATCGATGGAGGCCAGTTTCTTGACTACTTAAAATTGCAATATGTTTCCTCCATTCTGCTAACGACGGAGCATCAGACGGAGCATAGCCAGGAGTTTAGGACAAATTTGGTAATCAGAGGGCAGGATCAGAAAACGTATCTATAATAGGGGCCGCGCTCCTATAAGAATCAGACCCGAGACAAGATTTACAGGTATTCCACTTTCACCCCATCATTATTTCTGGCGCGCCATGGGTGAATTTTCACGTAGAACACTCGAGGTAGCCAGGTCGTTGGTGGGCAGAGCGGCTACCGGGCAGGTTCGTGTTTGCTACATACAGACTTGGGGGTTTGCCCACCGTGTCTTGGTTTCGTAGGGTGGAGTGTTCTCTGGCGACAATCCATCTGAATACAACTCGAACGACCCCATCCGCTTGTGGGTTATTCAACTAGGTGCGCCCATTGCTACGGACAATTATCTTTACCTGACGCTTTGCCAGTGATAATCATTTCCATGACCCAGCTTCTCGCGCTCATATTTTCACGTATTCGTCAACCCCGTGTGATTGCCGAGATCATTGGCGGCGTTATTCTCGGTCCAACAGTAATGGGGAGAATCCCAGGGTTCAAAGACGCCGTCTTCCCAGGTTCGTGCGATTTCGAGACTAACCAATCACCTATTCAATTCTCCTTTTATTCTAGACGCCGGCATGCCCGTACTCAACCTCACCGCCAACATCGGCCTAGTCCTGTTCCTATTCTTGGTCGGTCTTGAAATTGACACGCGCCTTATGAGGAGGAACATAAAAGCTGCAGCTTCCGTTTCCATCGCAGGCTTGTTATTACCCCTTGGGCTTGGCGCTGCACTTGGCGTAGGCGTATACCGCGAATTCATAAACCCAAGTGTCAACTTTGGCTATTTCATCCTCTTCACCGCGGTTGCTGTCGGTATTACCGCGTTCCCCGTCTTGTGTCGTATACTTACGGAGTTAAAACTTTTGGACACGACTGTCGGGGTGGTGACCCTATCCGCAGGTGTTGGTAATGACGTCGTTGGATGGATTCTGCTGGCTTTAACAGTTGCTCTCGTCAATGCCTCGACCGGCCTCACCGCGCTATGGGTATTACTCACTAGCGTCGGCTACGTTATATTCCTGATGTTCCCGGTCAAATGGGCGTACGTCTGGTTATGCAAGAGGACAGGCAGCTTGGAGCAAGGGTCGCCAACAACGTTGACTATGACTGTGACTTTGCTTATCGTCTTCATATCTGCCTTCTTCACAGATATCATTGGAGTTCATGCTATCTTCGGTTAGCTTTGTCACAATTACCACGGACTGTTTGCTAATTTCGCTCCGTGTCCACAGGTGGATTTTTAGCGGGCCTGATCGTGCCTCATGAAAATGGGTTTGCGATTTCCTTGGTGGAAAAGCTTGAAGATCTGGTTACCATTTTGTTCTTGCCTCTCGTATGTGTTGAACCGTATCTCATATTGCTCTAACTTATTCTTGCCGACAGTACTTTGCCTCATCTGGGCTGAAGACCAATCTTGGACTGCTCGATAATGGCATCACTTGGGGATACACCATCCTTATTTGCGTAGTCGCCTTCGCGTCCAAGTTTATCGCATGCAGCATAGCAGGATTTGTAAATGGTTTCAACTGGCGTGAAGCGGGAGCTATTGGATCTCTGATGAGCTGCAAAGGGTGTGTTGTCACTGTATCATCTGACGGATCTCGACTCATTCTACGGGCAGTCTGGTCGAGCTCATCGTGCTCAACGTTGGCCTTCAGGCCGGCGTTCTGGATACCCGCACCTTCTCCATGTTCGTTGTTCACGCGATCATTTTAACGTTCATCACGACGCCTCTTGTTTTGTTGTTCTACCCTTCGAGATTCCGTATTCACGCTTCTGGAGCCAGAGATGTGACCAAACCTGGAGGGGGGATGGAAGCTGGTTTGCCTCGCAAGTCTTCCTCTGACGACGGAGTGAGGACCAGGTTTGCGGTTGTGCTAGACAAGATTGAACAGCTTCCGGCTGTGATGACGCTGTCTCAGCTCTTGCAGCCATATTCCCCTTCAACAGATACTTTCGTCCCCTCGTCTGACGAGAAAGAGGTCGTCTCTTATAGAGCGAAGTCCCAGCCCGCTACCTCAGATGTCCATTGATGCTCTTCGCCTCATCGAGCTCACCAACCGTACCTCGGCTGTGATGCAATCTACAGGATCGGAGTCGTTGTTGCAGAGCGACTCCGTTGTGTCTATCTTCCGCACATTTGGGCGTCTTAACAGACTGGTTGTTTCCGCCGCCCTCTCTGTCACTCCCTACGATGAATTCCCGACTGCCATCTCCAACCACGTAATTGGTTCTGACTCCCAAATGGTCATTCTTCATGGTCTCGCGGTCCCGGTGCCATTACAGTATCATCGGATGACGATGGTAAAACCGGAGGCGCTCGTAATCCTTTTGACGGTGTCTTCCAAAAGTCATATACCCAAGACCAGACAAGCTCTGTCGTATACTCGGAGCTTATACGAAAGGTTTTCCTCAGTTGTCCCACCGACGTGGCGCTGTTCGTTGATCGTGGCCTGAGCCATGGGCCCAACCAGCAACTCATTCTACCCTTCTTTGGAGGACCAGACGATAGATTGGCACTACAGTTCTTGGTACAGCTGTGTGTGAATAGCGGGGTGAAGGGCACTGTGGTTTGGATAACCAAGACAGATAATGCCTTGACGCCTATAAGCACGATAGAAGACGATGTGAAGAAGCCATCGGACGAAACGGGTAGGTCGGGGGCTGTGCACTTGACTGTGGCCGCTGCGGATACGATGTATGGATACCAAAACACACAAACGAGGCTCGCGAGTGACACGGCCGATAACTTGATTTGGAGCAAATATACCTCAATCCCGTTGTCCGGCCATACGCCGGCCATTTCATCTGCCCTATCTCGGATAACGTTCACGACACAACAGGCTCATGAGCCGCTGCATGCCGTTTTGGACCTCGTCAATGCGGAGCGTGGTGGAACGAACGCTATCGTCGTGATGGGCAGGTCGAGGCGCATGGCTGTAGAGTCGCACAAGAAGGAACTGATGAAGATCGTGGCGGACAAGGGCGGCTCAATTGGGTCGTCTGTTGCCAAAACTTTGGGTGATGTTGGCGCTGCGCTTGTAGCTGACGGCGCCAAAGCCAGTCTGCTGGTTGTCCAGGCTGCTATTGCTTCATCATGAGTACCTAGTATCGAGATTTTTTTTCTCTGGCGTTGGGATGATCATATGCATACCATGACTTGATGCACTCACTATCTGTTACGAATAACGACATCTTTACATTATTGTATATTATTCATTAAATAACGACGATGCCCAGATTTCTTGCAGACCTTGATGGATAGCTTACACGCGTATAATATTCGGGTCTGAGTTGTTGATGCAGCCAGCAGATGGCCGTTTTAAATGGTCCATTGCTTGAAGTTTGAATATAATGTTATACACCGTCTACGCAGGTATAGATGCCGTCATTTTTGGACGCCCGTATAAACGGGATTTTCCACATCGTGTATCGGCTTCTTGCCCTCTGGCGTTCCGGGAATGGTCTTGAGCAAGCCCTGTATACACACGTTAAACAACTAAGTGATCCACAACGAAGGACAAACTGACCAGCTTGTCAAACATGCAAGAATTCAGCGCTCGTTCGGGTTTGCGACACATGTAGTATTCCTGAGTGTCCGTCAATACGGTCCAATGGTCCAGAATGCAGTGGCCGAACCTGGTTATTTCGCTCCAGGCAGTTCCAGTGGGTCTCGAATTGCTTCGCACAGTTCTCCCGCATTTTCGTGAGCCTAAATTGCATCAGTCGGTCGATCCAGTGAAGCAGTGGAATAGACACGCACAAGTCAGCCGCACATCTCGTCACTCTCCTTCCCTCCTTCAAGCAATGTGCTGGGTCCCTGTTCTCCGCCTTACATAGCATGAAATCCTCTGCAGAAGAACCGGCCCAAGTACTCAGACACGTAGACAGACCCGACGAGTTTGGCACATACCATTGTACTCTTTGCAGTGAGCCCCAATGAAGAACGCCGCGCTTTTCAGAGGACCGCTGGTAGCACCAATTTCATCTACCTTTGGAAGTGAAGTCGTCTCTGCATCTACGAATTGACTCTGCACCGTCGAGCTCATCGTCGTTGATGGTGAACTGTCGGATATAACAGGCGCGGAGTCTGAAATGGGCGTCAACCAATCGCCGTCTCCAAATTGAAAGGAACCCTTCGCGTCCTTCCCTCATTGTCGCGTAATCATGGTATGTTACATCTACTTCCATCGATTCACGCGTTCTCACAAGACTACATAGCCCCCAAGACAGCCACCAAAAGTCTACCAGCTCCTCCTGCGATCGCACAAAATGACCATCTTCTTGACGCGAATGCCAACGTCGACGGTGCAGGAAATCAAAGAAGAAGCCCTTTCTGCGCTGCTGTCCGATGTAAATCTAAACGATGTACCCAAAGTTGCGGGTGTCGACGACTTTGAGATTTGCAAGCTCTTGAGAGGGAGGGATGTAGTGGGGCCGATTCCTCAATACGAGATACTGGACCACTCAAAGGCGATCAAGGACTGTGGTATTCTGAATTGGGAGATACTGTACTTCCAGTTCCGTGACGAAGCGACTGGTAAGCGTTCACTTGGTGCTGTCCTCTTTACTCTGCAATACAATCGTTTCCCCCACTTCGTCTGGCAGGCGATTTGCAACCTGTGACATTCATCCAGCCACCAACATTTGAGGAAGAAGATATGCCTCCGCCGCCATCTGCATCTTTGAACAAGGGGAAACGGAAAGCGACAGATTAGGACGAGTACTGTGCCAGTGCGCCAGGAGATGTTGGATTCTCAGTCTTTCCTTTAGTACTGGCTGAGTCCGTCCTAGTACCGTTTGCGTGTCCGACTGCAGTCAGTCATCTATGGGGGTCGAATTCCATCATGTACAGCTACAAAGCTTCACAAGTACGAAGTCGTGTACATTGTAACTACCGAGGATTTGGGTTTCACTCACTGGATTGTAAACGCCAAAATTTGTACCAGCGAAAACGGAAATCCTTTCCACAGTTTTGTTTATGAACAAGTACCGCTGCGTTATTGTAAGTTACTGATAATATTGTGAACTTTTCCGCAAAATAATATGTAGTGAAAATCTCTACATTTTACACTTTTCTGCAAAAGTATTTTAGTAGACATACGCGCACGTGGCGGCCCCGCCAACCTTTGATCGCTTACATATTCGAAGCTCGTTGCGACTTGCATCATCGCAGTCGCTGCGGCTTGCGACCTTTTTCTACAAGTTATACTCACGATACCTAACGACCTGCGACGACAATGCCCGGAGGTGCAGGCTCGAGGCTACCCACCGCGGTGCTCGCTGTTGCTGGGGTTTCTACGGTCATTGCTGTTTTGGTTTCAGCAATGTCTATATATCTACAGTTGAAGAACTATAGAAGGCCCGTCCTGCAAAGGTGCGCTGCTGGAAGATCTCATCCAAGGTGCTAGCTGACCGATACATTAGGATGGTCGTACGAATCATGATCATGGTGCCAATTTATGGCGTTTCTTCATTCATATCGCTTTTTTCACTCGAAGCGGCCGTGTTTATTGATGCTGTGAGGGATATATACGAGGTGCATAGTTTTCATTCCCTCTGCTGTAATACTTTACTCACCGTATCCAGGCCTTTGTCATTTATTGCTTCTTCCAATTACTACTCTCGTATTTGGGCGGGGAGCGCTCTCTCCTCATTCTACTTCATGGGCGTCCACCAAAAGTGCCGCCCTTTCCTATCAATCTCTTCAAACAGGAGCTGGACGTCAGCGATCCCTACACGTTTCTGTTCCTCAAGCGAGGAATTCTGCGTACGTGTCATCGTCGTCTTAGTTGTTACTCAGACTAAATGCTGCATGCAGAGTACGTACAGGTCAAGCCGGTCCTTGCGCTCGCTACTGTGATTCTCAAGGCATGTGGTGCTTTCAACGAAGGTGACCTCCGCGCCAACTCTGGATATCTCTACGTCAGTATCATCTATAACATCAGCATTTGTCTGAGTTTGTACTGTCTGGCCATGTTTTGGATAGTCGTCAATGACGATCTGAAGCCATTCCGCCCCGTCCCAAAATTCCTTTGCGTAAAGGGAATTCTATTCTTCTCCTTCTGGCAGTCTATACTCGTCTCGATACTGGTTGCAGCTGGGGCCATTACCAAGCTAGGACCTTACACCGACAGCGAAAGTATTTCACTGGGTCTCACTGACACCCTTATATGCATGGAAATGCCACTCTTCGCTTTTGCTCATTTGTTTGCATTCTCCTACACCGATTTCATCGACAAGAACAAAACGTTTGTCGCCCGCATGAAGGTGTCATACGCCTTCCGCGACGCATTCAGCTTTCTCGACGTCGTCGAGGACTCCAAAGCGACTCTTCGTGGTGAAGGTATGGACTATCGCGATTTCGAGCCTTCAGAAGGTTTCATGCACCAGGGTGCTGGGCGAGACAAACGTATACGAGCGGGGTTGAGATATAGCAAAGGCGGGAAGCGGAAATACTGGCTTCCCAAGACTGCCCCAGAGACCCTACCTCCAGGACGCTTCGAGCGGGGAGTCAATCGCGTAATTAAGGGCGTGGCGGGAGCAGATCAAGGAGAGAGCGTCCATGCGCCACTTTTACAAGGAGACGCTGATGGTGTGGTCCACGACGCGCCGGATTTAGAAACAGAGCATGATTATGACGTCTGGGACCAACAGCCGCATGCAGAGGATGACTATGACTTGGCGTTCGGTGACCTCGACGAAGCCGACGAGGAACTCTTCGACCACAGTCGGAAATATCTATTTGGTGATTACAACTACCCTGTCATCGATGCAAGTTCGGAGGATGCACGTGCACTGATCTGGGATTTGGAGGAGAGGGTGCTAAGAGACGAACGGGGAGCGTGGTTTTCGCCTATTCGAGGAGCGAAAGGAAGAGTAGCCATGGACCGACGGGATGGCCCTGCATGGCGCGGTTACGGAGCTGTTGGAACAACCAAGCAGAAGAAGACTGAGCCTTATAGTGACGCAAAGGTGATCGACTTTGAACAAGACACCATTCATGAGGCAATGGACGTCAAGATGAGATGGTCAAAGAAAATGTCCCCCTCGCCATCTTCTTCGCCTGGACCGTCGTCTGCGGAGAGTAGCAGTGCCCCGGGGAGGCGGTCACGACTGTCATCGTTACTCACGAAGAGTCCACCGCAGACTGATGAATCACCTGTGCTGCCATCGGATGCTGTGGATCTGATTGTAGAGGACAAGGATGCGTTGCGAGAACGCCGAAAGGGCGAACCTGCGATCCGCTCACCTCTCCGCAAAGTGTACAGGCGAGAGTTTGTTAAGCATGACGACGAGGGGCACCGGACCGAGGGAGAGGTACAGGTGGAAGAGCAGGGTAGGACGGTGCAGGAACCGGACAGTCGTATACGTGCCGGGGAGGAGATCATTGGCGAGGTTGGGGACGAAGGAAAGCGGGGGACGTCGTTACAGGAAGAGACGTTCTCGCCTGTGCACGAAGCCGAAGGTGTGATCGCCAGAGCTGAGACTCCCCCGCCTCATACGCGATTGTTGATAGACCATTTGGACGATGATAATCCGTGGGCCTAAGTTTGATTGATTCGGTTCTTCTTTCTCTTTATTTTTTACTGTATTATCAGGGTGTAAAACAGGGTCAACGTACACGACATACTAAACGTATTTATTTGGCAGTCTCAAGTGGCATTTCGTAGCACCATCATGTATAGAGGACCTATGGTCAGTAACCAGACTTTCCACGAGGACGAGTTCATACTTCGTTCTAGGGCCACCCCGCCACGTATATCACGAAGGCAACAGTATCCAGGTACCAACATGCTAGCATTTCACATATCAGACATCGTCCTCATCGAGGTAAAGCAAGAGAATACACTGAGCAACGGATTACTAAACCGATACTTTGATGACAAGATAGCATTTCGAAAACATAACTGAGTGGAGCGGAAGACGTAAAGGAAAACGAGATGGTAGTACAAAATCATTCAAGCTCTTCTTTGGCTTTTCTCTCCATGCCTAGTGTCCATCAACCGAAAAAGGCAAGTACCATATAAAACAACAAGAAAAAGGACGCGCCACCCATGAACCCGGCAAAACCAAGCTGGCACCAAGTAGCCATCCGGGGAGGAGCGTGCATGAACTCGTTGTCTGGTGCGATGGTCCCCGGCATTCTCTGGTACTCTTTCCTGGGGAATGAATCGATCTCTGGCCTAGGAATGGACTTGGCACGACTTTTTCTCCTTCGCGCGTTCGGGGTACGGTTTACAACGGGTTTGACGTCTTCCTCCTTGACAGTTGGAAGTGAGGTGGCTGCTACAGAAGACGCGTATGCCATATCTTCAGAAGGGCATATGGTTGTACAGTAGATGGGCTCGCGGCGGTGACTCTGCATAGGCATACCACATATCCTGCAGTGGGGTTTCTTGCGAGGAGTCGTCAGGATGATATCTTCGACTTTAACATCAAAGGAAGCTGCCACCGTTCTCATCAGAGATCAGCAAGACTCTTGGATAGAACCATAAAGACATACTTTTGCAGACGGCCTTGACAGTATGCTACAGCTCCGAGTCACAGCTGCAGCAAGCACAAGCGACGTGCGAGAGAGAGAAACGTTATTCTTTGTTCACCCTCAGGGTCCACGGTCCCATTGACTAGCTCTTTTATTCCCCAGCGCTACAAGGACACGGGTCCATAGTCGTTTCAAGAACAAGGACCAAGATCGTCGCGGAAACACAGCTCAAATCCTTTGTTCTGCAAGAAGGCTCTCGGCCCGAAACTCCGATCCAACTCATACGGGCCGACGTGACGACTTTCTTGCTTATCTTGAACGTCACCGGTAAGCGCGTTCTTTTCTTTGCGTGGATCGGAAATGTCCTGACTCACCGGCAGACGGTGCAAGTCACTGTCAATTAAGATGGATGTCTGTCCTGGAGGCCTGAAGCCACAGCTCGGCCACTAGATGGCAGTTCGAAATTGTTAATATATACAAAGACATGTCAAGTATCGGATTTTTCTCTAGCAAAGATGATTGCTGATGTGATTCCATCTAGATTTGACGCACTGAGAGAAAAGATGACATCAAGAAGCTTCAACCTAGTTTTTACTGTTCTTACAATGAACGATTTCTGGTACCTGCTGCGCTTATGAACAGGCTGTTCTCTAGATAATCATCGTCCGCTGTCTGAAAGCCACAACAGTGCCTCAAAACTGGCAGCTTGAGAAATACGAGTCCCGGGAGCTTCGCCACGTAGCTACCAAGAAACAGCTTCCCTACAGTCCTTAACCCAGAGATGATGGTAGATAAGAATCGAACCGCCATCGGTATTTTCAAGACGTACGTGTCCTGTCAGCCAAATTTTTACAGCTCAACTGTCATTCCATGTAGCCATCTACTATGTCGTACATGAGGAGAAGCGCTATTCAGTGAATGGTCACTCCGAGGAACGTTACGCCAATGTACGCAAAATCTTCAGACCGAAGTACCATGAATGACAAGGTACGTTAAACAGCGTTGTACACATCCTCTAATTCCCTTCGTCATCCTGGGTAGGTTCTGCTTCACTAGCCAAGAATTTACGTTTCCAAATACCGTCATTGGCACCTGTGGTCCATTTCAATGCACTGAAAAGCACCACGGGAAAGACAGACATACGAATTTGTGGGGCGTGACCTTCGACTATATCGCGAGCGACTAAAGCGGGACTGGTCGCATCTACTGATCATTTAACAAAGTGCAACCAGATAGGGATCAAGGGGACGAACCGCGGCCGATAACCAACGCTTGAGTCGTTGCGGATGCGCAAAGTACAAAAAATAAAGCAAAGATGAACTTCATTCTAAGGATGCATCCGTGAGCGATAGGAACTTATATATCGCTAGTATCGGCGTTTCTAAAATTCTCGAATTTCTAGCCTGTCTGGCTCACCCGTGCACATGGATCATCAGATGGTAACTGACTGAATACCGGTCCAGCCGCAGCGGACCAGCGCAGATGGCTCGCGACAAAGATAGGTGTCACCGTCCGGCGGTGTCTGCGCCGCGTGGTTTTGCTTCTTCCTAAACCTTACCGAATTAGTAAGTAAGAGATACCCGCCACTTTTCCGAGAGTCCCGTTACAGGGACACGAGGCGTGGGGTTTAGTCTTCATCAAGAGCTGACTCTGGTCTTGTGTTGTAGCCACTCACGACCCGCAGATTCAGGACTTGATGCATCATGGCGCGTCAAGTTGGGTCGACGCGTATCTTTGATACATACCTGAGGTATGCATTCAGGCGTTGAGCATGCTTGAGGACGTCTAGGGACATTCGAAACCGGCAGAAAAGTCGCGCCACGCATGATCAACCGCAGTACGGAGCCCAGGTAGTCCCGCGGTGTTATCTAATATGCTAGAACTGTTTTCTCCTTTCTGGCGGGACCGTCCTGGTCGTGGCTGGTGGATATTGGAAAGTTCCTTGTTCTTCCCATAATGAATGGGATTGGCCATCGAAGAGGAGAAGCTGTCTAACCGAAGACCTGAAAGCATGGACAGACAAACACTGCCGCGTAGGGACGCCGTCCTCTTAGGATCTTCTGTGAATTATAGCCCTGCTTCTGAGACCAGGGACTCCTTCTGGAAAATACGTCTTGCCTTAGATTGACATCGCTCCCACATCATCACGACTCAACTTGCCTAGGTTTTTTTATCTCTATTGCCAGCTGATCATCATATTGGTATATGCATATCATTGGATGTCTAAGTTCTCCTTCTGCAGTACAAGTACACGTCTCCACACCCTCGCAACGGCTTTGGAGAAGTTTCAGTACGTTGATTTACACAATTCATCCATTACGCTTACTGGTATTTGTCAGTACGACCTCTTGACGTCTTCTTTCGAAGGTTCTGCCTCTGTAGCAAGGAATTTCCGCCGTGAAGCTGCAATGAAATCAGTTTAGCGCATCTTGAACTGGTAAAGAGCTCACGGGTTTGGACTGTGAGAGTGATCAGCGAAACAGGACAAAGCGAACATAGTAAATATAGCTCACCAGTATCAAGATATAATGCTTGCGTGGTCGCGGATGCCCCGAGCACCAATAAGAGGGCAAATACTAACTTCATAATGAGAGGGAGATGGAAGGAATATGCTGCAAAGTTCAAGCGGGTGGTTTATATACGTTAGATATTTCCGAAATTGATGGTTACTCTCATGGTACGAACAGCACCTCCTCCCAGAACGGCATAGTATCGTTAGGCGCTGACTCGAAGTATAGCAAAGCGGCTGTGTTTCAAAGTCGTGTAACTTTCATTGACCCTTCAACGGTCGTCCATCTCCATCTTTGATTTAGCTGTTCCATATATCAAGTCCAGGCCTATCTAAGTACGAAGCGATATCAAGTTTGAGTTCCATATCAAGCAATCCAACACAACGTCCATGGCTTTGCTTCTTGCGCTCAATACCGCGTAGCATGTGGCACGGTCCGGAGCTTCGGAAACACTTGGAAGAGCGGATACTTTGAGTCTACATCAGGAAATTGTTTCGTAAAACTCTGACACAACTTCTGATGCAGGGAAGAATTCATCATTCTAACAACAACACAGCATTAGATCGACCGGTAAGATATCCGCATCCGAGTCATTCTTTGGGATGTATGCGCACCCGATATTCTTCGCAGATCAGCTGTTACCCTCACCAATGCTTCCTCCCATGACTCGGCCTGTTTTCCTAACGCTAGGAATCAGTTTGCTTTCAATCGGCACGGTGCTCAACATACTCAGTATGCTGCATGCGCGTCATGGAATCCAAGGATACTCATCGTTCGGTAAGATTATCAAGCTTCATCCAATATCCTGTTGTCTGACGTTGTCGAAGATCTACATACACAGGGAGAAAGCAGAGAGTTCCCGGAACGAATCAACGACGCCGTGTTGAGATTCGATTTCGGGAATTACAGTATCACATCAGATGATGAATGGGCCTCTCTGTTTCCTCCGCGTGGTGGTCAGGTCCTACTAGACGGCATCAAATACGACATCTCGTTGTATCTGCAGCTGAAATGCTTGGACACAGTTCGCGTCGCCTTCGTGACCCTTCGAGACGTGTTCAATAGCGGGTCAGCCACACATGCCATTGATTCTGTCGATTTCAAAGAGACAGAGTATTGTCTGGATGTTCTAAGGCAGACTGTCATATGTATCGCGGACATTACGTTGGAGCCAGGAGAGGTGGTTGTTTTGCCGGACGGTTCGACTGATATGGCGGCAACCGGAAATCATGTTGAACATATATGCAAGGATTGGGTCCAAGTGAGGAAGTTCGTTGAAAAAAACCAAGAGTCGTGGGATCATTAGAGGATTGTAAACCGACATTGCCAGCGTAGATCTTTCTAGATGGGGCTATAATTAAGGACACTCTCACCACGTACTATATGGTCACGGTGTCTTACCAGACGTAACTGTCGACTGTCGAGGATCAGTATATACACTCAACGTGACTGTCTAATGTCACGAACACCTGGCAGGAAGTAAAAAGTCCATCTGTGTTGTTACGCGCTGGAATATAGCTGTGAGATGTGCGAGCTTCTCATGGCAGACAGTTAGTCGCCGTCGGTTCTCGTATTGATCTACTATTTACGTGTTGACTTATTTCCGAGGGGATTTCGTAGTATATAAGCTAGAATATTTCGTAGTCAGTCCCCATGTCGCGTTTGCCCCAGATGTAATCCCAATTTGCCACTCACTTCGTTTGAGAACGGCCCCGCGATTCTAACAATAGCAAACCTAGTAACGCCCAGGAATTAAGTAGTCTGCGTCAGCGTGGAGAAACAGCACATCAATATGAGCTTTTACCCCGTAGACAGCAATATCTTTGGGCAGGCTGTCCAGTTCCCGGAAGTGGATCACTATGTAAATAAGAGCCGTATTGAAAGTGAAATTCACATCAGTCTGCCTGGCGGCAACAACAAGTTCGATATGATACTAACGCTAAATTTTCTTTAATACAACAAGGACTTCCCATTATCAGTAATTGGCAGCGGGTATGATTTGGGTTCAATTTACCACATTCATCTAAGCTCCAGTTATGAATTCCAAACACACCAACCGGCAAGAGGGAATAGGCGACCGCGCTTAATAGATATTTCGGCCCTCAGAAGGAAACAACAGTAAGGCTTAAGGCGATATCCACTCAAATTCATAGACGACTTGGTGCGACCCACTTTGAAATCTAGAGCAATCAATGGCCTTGATGTCTTCTTACAGATAACTTGATACCCAGATATTTGCACATGGTGCGGGGTTAGTATTGTCCAACGAACCCGCGGAAGAAAAGAAGCTTCGCGATATGATATGTGCTTCAAGTTGATAGGAATCTCGAGATTGGGTCGAGGTCTGATGGACAATGTCACGACATATCATAACTCTCGAAGTAGCTTGAGTGAAGGAAATCGATGATAGGAACGAAGGTGGGAACCACCACGAATAGCACACGGGCGCGTGCAGACCATCATTGTGGCAAGGTACAACGCAAAGCGAAAGCAGACAGTTGACACTGGGACGGTGAAAGACAAGGAAGAGAAGAAAAATACTGCGACATTCAAGATATGTGGTTATACAAACTAGAAACTGATAGATTGATTAAATACAGCATATACTAACCTCGAAACAGTGAATATCTATCACACTTCCGGGGGCATTTGCTCATGCTCACCAGTACTGAACTCGCACAGTTTACACCCTATCGAAATCTGGTTTTCCATCGATGTCGTTTCGAAGGAATGATGCCGATTGCCCCATCCCGCTGTGCACGGAGAGCTCCCACTCGGATGGTTTAGTTGAATCCGTGACGTCGGTTGAATCAGTGACGCCACTTGTATGCTGAGTCTTCCGAATAAAGCTCATGAACCGGATACTCGATTGCTTTGGAGCAGTTGGCTCGAAGGTAGATCCCAATCCGGTTCGCACAATAATCATAGTTGGCGCGATACCCTAATAGAGAATGAGTTAAGGACGCGCTAAGGAGGGAAGAAAGAGAGGACATAGATTTGCGTAGCAGCGGGAACCATGATAGCTTGTGCCGGATGTCTAATCGCAAACAAGACGACTAGAATGAGCTGAACGACTAGTACCAATGTTCCGGATTCGATCATAATGCTCATTGCTTTAGGTAGGGAGCTATCTTTATCCGGCATTGCCCTGTTCATTTGCCTGGACATGTACCAGATTCTGCCGACGATTAGAGCCGTAAGGAAGAAGTTGCAGCCAAGAGACAGCGCAAAACCAGAGGTCCCGAGGGGAACGATTTCTGCAGGCGCCTGGTGCGACGTTGCATCAATTTTGTTGAGAAGACCTATGCTCGCCATGCCGCAACCTGTGTTTGAGCGTAAGCATCGGTAAACAGGGTGATACATTGATGAAGTCGGACCTAGAGCCCCCAACGCCATTAGGAATGGGAAAATTGTCACGCTAAAATCCTTTCCCCATACTAGCCAGCAACGGTATATCTATTATATCGCGTTCGGTTAGCCTTGAGCTGGACTGGTCGTTTCGATGCCCACCAGAACGATTTCCGAAGTGAAATCGGTAATATAGAACAGTGCATCTGCTCCTTCCAGCAGTTTGGTTTCTTCTGAGATCGGCCGTGGATGGATAAGCTATAGAAAAGATAAGTTTCATCCTACAGCTTTCAGATGAAGACTATACAAGTCCATCGTAGACGTTGTTGAAATCGAGGGCGAAGCGGACAGTGCACAACGAAAACAAAAAGCAGGTCATAAAGATCAAGGTGTCTTTATTCTTGACTGAGCGAGACCTAAAGATAAGGACGGCAAGAGCTGTGAAAACCAATACAATATTGATTCCTGGAGGCGAAATGAGTAAAATATGGCGATAGAGACAGCAGGGTTACCATAGAGAATGGCATCCACTCCAAATCCTATGAAAGTTGCATGATCGGATGTGAGCGCCATACCCAGCGACTTGGGGGTAGT
Source organism: Armillaria mellea (assembly GCA_030407055.1). Lineage (NCBI taxonomy): Eukaryota > Fungi > Basidiomycota > Agaricomycetes > Agaricales > Physalacriaceae > Armillaria > Armillaria mellea. The sequence goes on from JAUDZF010000005.1 coordinate 774,907, forward strand.
TGGACGAAAGAAAGATCGTTGAGTAACTGTCGCTGCATCATTTCTTGACAATTCGAAAGAAGTTACTAAAACGTGTCAAACAAGGACAACTAGAACCCGATCAACGTGAAGCTCTTTTGCTCATGTGCCACTGCACAACCAAGTCCTATATTGCTGCACAGCACAAATTTCACGAGGGCAGTAAGTAATGGTTCTTCATTTCAGCTTACATTTTTGTGATTTATTTTACTTGTATCAGGATCGTGTAAATATTGCGCCTCTCGGCAGTCAAGCTGATTTTTACTCTTACACGTGGTGCATGGCTCCACGCGTACACAGCGCTTGTGCATCAGGGCCATCTTCCGGCCATCAGCTTGAGCGTTAGTTAGTGACTACCCGACGAAATTGGAATTCCGGCCAGGGCAAGAACTGCTGTGCTAAGTAAAGAGCTGTTCCGATGACTCCGTACTGTCTCGAAGCTTCAACTTCAACACCCTACTCTGGCTCTCTTGCTCTTCTCGCCGAGTAAGTGAAGAACTCGAAAGATTAGGCATGCTCTCATTTTCATCCAACCTTTCCAGATGTTTCCTCAGGCTTCGTCAAATTCAAACGGGCACCTAATACACCTGCTCTTCATTGCGGCCATTCTTGCTTTGGGTACTACGGTTCTCAATGCGTATCATACTTTGCATTTGCGCTCACAGATGCTTGCCTCACGAAACCATAAAGAGTATTGTAAGTAGTGCAAGACAAGTTATACCGTGAAGCTCATATTTATGCATTCCGAACAGCTTACCTCGGAGACAACTTCCCGCCTCGAATACCGAGCAACATACAGCTCGCAGCTATGAACGTATTAAATGGCAGCGATATCTATCCTCTTGAAGATGACAGGAAATGGGCCTCAGTTGTACCCCCAGGCCATGGATTTGTTCGAATGGGTTCAACGGGCCGACCTTTTGCCATCTCCATGGGCCATCAACTCCATTGTCTCAACGGTATCCGTTTTGCGTATATCGCTGCTCGTGACAACATTTTCTCCGACCCAGACGAGATCACCGCGTCTTTCAATCATGCCAATCACTGTTTTGATCTCATTCGACAAAGCATTCTTTGTAACGCAGATACCACACTAGTTCCAACCGGGGAGTCTGGCATACCAGGGACGCTCTATGGAACTCTCCACCGGTGTCGTGATTGGACTCAAGTACGTTCATTCATGGCTAGTAACCAGAAACATTGGAAGGGAGTGCCTCTTGAACCGGACTCGGAGGAATCTTCTCCAGGTAAGCTGATTTCAGAAGATCATGTCGCGAAATCTCACGATGAGCAGATGGCTGGTGAACTCTGGTGAACAATGATCGTATGGCCCACAGCGGCACCAGGTACTTAATGCATAATATAGTGAAGTAAATCTTAACTCGGATCTACTAGGCCAATTTAGATGGAAATAATGACATATAATCTTGGAATGACATTGAGTCCTTTGTCCTTGCCTTATGCTGCCAGTAGTAAGCTTCGAATCATAACTTGATACTAGAATCAGACTGAACACCGCCCAAGGGCTTAATATATCCTGTCCTGAGCGAGAGAAGCCTCATTGATTTTAATCAGGGCCGCTTTTCAAACGTCACTAACGCCATACCAATCGGATTGCCACCTGCAAAACACGGAGCTGTTTATTTTTCTTGCATCACGGTCCCAGTTGACGGATACGGCCTAGCTGTTAGTCCGCGGCAGCAGCCGGTTGATAAGGGTCTCCATGTGAGCGCTCGCTGCAATATGATGACTCGCATTCCTTCAGAACCCGAACTTTATCCATCCAACGCCGATTCATCACCAATTCATCATGATTAGGTTTGAAACTGTTTCGGGCGCTGCATCGTATGGTTCTCTGCCGCTTTATCCTCGAAGGTGTATAATTTCCTGTGCATCACATGTATATCGGCTGTGGAAATTACCAGGCTACTAATACTGCTGATAGTATCTACATCACTATCCCTCTCGACCGCCATGACACGCTCTTTGGACTATTACGAACCACTTGCTGTCGACGATGCATCTCAGCCCCCCTCCAACCAGAAGAGATATTGGCCCCTCCTGTTCCAATGGATAATCATCTTCATCCTTGTAATCAACGTCGCAGCTGCCGTGGTTACATTTTTGACCACCCAAGATCTTGTGCGGTCGGTCAAGGAGTTTGGGAATTTGTCTATTGCGATAGAGACACTGTCTCGCCCAGACCCGTTCATCGGGTTACCAAAGACTCATTAAATAACATCGCCTCCCAGGTTCGTCCATTTGGTTTCTCCCTTATCAGACCAACTTATCTTGCCAGAACCACAGTATTATCATTTCAGTTGGAACTGGCGGTGTTCGTTATCATATTTGGCCCGCAAGTGGGGCTTCGATACTATTGTAGTAATATGAATTAAAGGGTGTCTGAAGATGTGAAATATCATTACCGACGCGACTGATTTACGTCGGAGATGTGCTCCGGCTCGGGAAATGAGTTGTCACAGTCACACTGCAATGATCACTTTCCTTCGAATCTGATCTTTACCATGTGAAGAGGTTGTTATTGAAGCAATTGCGAATCACCCACATCTTTGTTCGAAACCTTGTCTGCATCAAGAATGATTACATTCTTACTGTTGATTGATGACGCGACTCGGCTTCACCTGCATCAGCACGTATTCAGGCTTGGATTGAACCAACTCAGAGCTTTAACAGAATGAGCCCCGATGCTTCGTTACCGCTTTGTGCGCCCTACGGAACCTGGAAATCACCCATTGACGCAAAACTCATCTCGGAAGCGGTTCGTACTCCATCGATTTCACCGAGATGCGCCTAGTAGTGCTTAAAAAACCATCAGGGTCTCAGTGTCGAAGATTTACTGGTCGATGATATAACCCGAGATCTGTATGTTCTGGAGTCAAGACCGTCAGAAGGTACGACGGACAGACCTCCTTGACGAACCTAAGTACTGATGGTCTGAGCGATCAGGTGGAAGAAATGCCATAGTCTCAGCATCCAACGACCAGGACATATATGGGGCGAGCTGGAATGCTCGTTCTCGTGTGCACGAGTACGGTGGGGCCCCAGCTCTGGTGTACGATGGACGAGTCTACTTTTCGAACATCACGGACGGCAGGGTGTACGTGGTTGACGTCGCTAAAAGGACCATACCCACTGCAGTAACGCCAGGTATGTGTCGGGTTTACATCTGCACGCTCATCCCCTCATATACTATGAAACAGAGAACCCTAGCTACCGCTACGGTGATTTCACATTGCATCCCAAAGACAAAAAGTGGCTTGTGTCTATTCTCGAAGACCATACCGTCGACAACGCTACAGGCATCAAAACCTCCCTGGTCGCAATCAACACTCTGACGCAAGAGTTCAGGATAATAGCTAGCGGTGCTGATTTCTACAGCAACCCACGTTTCAGCCCGGATGGTCGTTTCATCGTCTGGAAAGAATGGTATGCTTCCTTCATTGATGTCGCATCGAACAACTTAGCAGTCGTTGAACAGGAATTTTCCCCACATGCCAATTCAGGCGAGCAACTTGATGTTAGCGCCTTTCTCTATCCCCGATGCCCCAGACGCATTTCCGTCTGTTGCAGCCGCAGTCTTAGTGTCCGGTGGGAACGGAAAGATAAATGGAGAGCCAACATGGACGCCTGCGAATGAACTCATCTTCACGACGGACAAGGATGGCTATCTGAACCCGTGGATCCTCCGCGGCGTTGAGTCTGATGCCGCTCCTAAACCGAAGCCTCTATCGTCTGTCACCCTTCCAGAAGAATTCGGAGAACCCTCGTGGTTCCTTGGACTTTCCAGTTTCGCCCTGTACGATGAGCGCCGCGTCCTCTTCTCGTCATTCCGGAGTGGGAGGTCCCGGCTTTATCTTGCCAACCTCGATACGCGGGAGTTTCTCCCTGTTGAGACGCCGTTTGTCCTTATACAGCACGTTCGCAGCTTGAGCGATGGCAAAGTCGTGTTTGTAGGGAAGAAAGCGGATGATAACTCGGGCGTTATTGAGTTCAGCTGGTCAGAGCCGGATCAAAAGCCCGTCTATAGAGTGCTGCGAGGGAATACTGACCTGCCTTTCCCGAAAGAGCTAATCTCACTGCCAGAACCAGTAGAGTTGGAGGTGCTTCCTGAAGGGAGAACGACTCATGCTATCCTATACCTTCCCAAGAATCCCGACTACGCTGGTGGCTTATCCGGCGAGCTACCGCCGGCTATCTTTAACCTTCACGGAGGTCCAAACTCGATGGTAAATCTTTCCTTTCCGTCTTCGATCTCGCTAGCGCTAATCTGGATGACAGTTAGACCAGGCTCTCGATTGGACCAAACAATATTATTCGTCTCGCGGATGGGCATGGCAAGTCATCATCCCGACAAGAGGCCAAACGTCTTTCATTGATTGAGACTACAATGACAGGATCGATCTCAACTACAACGGATCGACGGGATATGGCCGAGATTACATGGATCGCTTGCAGGGACAGTGGGGTGTTGTTGATGTTAGAGACTCCGTTGAGGCTCTGCGAGAGCTAGGTAAGCGCGGGCTGATCGACGTCAAACGGTCGGCCATCCGTGGGCGCAGCGGTGGTGGCTTCACGACCCTGCAGACATTGTCCTCGACGACAGATAACTTTCAAGCTGGGACGGCGTGGTTCCCCGCGACGGACCTCATTGCATTGCATGTCAATTGTCACAAGTTCCAGTCGCAGTATATTCCTGGGCTTGTCGGGGCTCTGCTAGAAGAGGATCCGGCTCTGTGGAAGAAGCGCTCGCCCTTCTATCAAGCCAGTCAGATCAAGGCTCCGGTGTTGGTGCGTGGGTATGTCCACGTGCGTAGGCTACTTGGCTCACTTGCATTGCGTCTAGATTATGCAAGGGTGAGTGAAACGTTTCCTGACAGGCAGAGGACAGCCTATATGACTACCTTTCAAGTGCTATTGACCGTATCGTTCCGCCCGACCAGACGCAAGACATGGTTAAAACCATAGAAGCTAACGGTGGACTGGTGAAATACATTGAATTTGAAGGCGAGGGACATGGGTGGCGGAAGGCTGACAGCATCAGAAGATCCACCGAGGAGGAACTGTCCTTCTATCAGGAACGATTCGGACTGAAGGAGGCGCCGTGAGGGTCAGAAGACGTGCTGAACATAGCGATGAAAGCTGTACAACGTACCCACCAAGGCACTGGCTGGTGTGTTTGGTTGTAGTGTTTATCCCCATAGTAAATTTGCATGAATAGAATAGTTACTGCACTCTGCTGCATTACGCTGGTCGCCCCACTAGGACCATGCCCTCGTCCTCCTCCGTCTCCGTGCCGTTCTCGCTGGACCTCGCTTTCTCACTTCCGCTCTCGCTCGGCGTGGAGGTCTGAGCTCCCACCGTCACAGGCAGCTTCTCCGGATCTCCTTCTGTAACATCATCGACTTTCGGTTCTACCACGGCCTCTGGTTCCGCAACCTCAGTCGCCAACGGAGTCAAGTCTTTTTTCGTCTTTGCTTTCGAAGGTGAGCTTGCTGATATCTCGTTTAGAGCTTCCAGCATCTGTTCCCGGACGCGAAGTGACAAGGCAGAAGCGTCCTCCGTGGTTAGACCTTTAGTCTGTACCGGGGGAAGGGCTATGCCAATACATTAAGCATAGAATCGTCGCCGACGACAAATACTTACCTCGGACTTTGATCTTTCCCGTCCCGAAGAAACCTTTTCGATAGAGCCACCAATAATTCTCCGCGACGATGGGAACGATGGGGATACCGGATTGTATCGCAAGGTGGAAACCACCCTTCTTGAGCGGAAGTAAATTATTGTCTTTGGAAAGATGCCGTGTCCCTTCAGGGTACATCCACAGAGAAACACCGCCTGATTTCATGGTTTCTCCTGCAGCCTTTAGCGAGCTCACGGCGCGCGCATTGTTTCCCCTGTCAACGAAGATGGCGCCAGACATGATCATGAAGGGCCCAAGGGGCGTCCACCGAATAGAACTCTTGGCCATAATGGACGTGCGTCGGGGGATAAGCCTGCATTTAATCAGACTCGAGCTGTGCAAATGACGGACAGCGGCTCACCTGCCTACGATGAGGATGTCCAAAAACGACTGGTGATTTATCATCAAAATGGATGGCCGTTCTGCAAGGAGATGCTCCTGCCCTTCGATCTCGACTTGGATGCCCATGACCTTGCTTGCCAGAACATAGAAACAGCGCGCAATTACGATGTTCACATCATATCGCATGTTCACCAGCGACATTCCCGCTGCGACGGCAGCGCCCCATGTCGCGATGAACGTCAGGGTGCCGATGTACATCCCGAGACGCACATAGTATCTTCCCGTGGGAGAGGCAGCAGCGACCGACCGGAGTATAACGAAGGGTAGAGAGATATACGCCAGTGGCTTGATGAATGCCGCAAGGAACGCCATCGTCTATGGAATATGGGAGTCGGAGAGCAGTATCGCACGCTGCGCCAACGGGATACAGCGTACGGACACGCTCGTGGTCGGTCGTCTTTAACTCGGCGCACCCCATCGGCCCGAGCCTCGCGGAGTTTGAACTCGGTTTTGCCCCAAAAAATCGTGTTTCCCTCTACAAGCATGGTCATTGCGACTCCGGCTTCATCTGATGGTGGCGGTAATGACTAGTACACAATGGATCTATGCCAGCTCGCTGAAACTCTGGCAGGAGGGCCTGCTTTACCTGATAGCCACCGTGAAGCTAGTACTCCGAAGAATGAAGATATTATATCCCAGGACGTGGAAGGATCGCACAGTAGAACACCAAGCACATCCTCGGCGCCTAGGCCCGCCATTGTCCAGGACGACAGCTCTGCATCAAGCCTTCCAGCGGGACCAGAACCCGAGAGGACCTCGGACCCTCTCCAGATCGCAGCCCAGGTATACCCTTGGATGTACATGACCTCTACGCTCGATGCTTGTTTCAAAGAGGCCGAAGCGACTGCGAAGGTGAGTGTAAGCTATCGTTGCTCACCAACGATGTCCTGACCCTTTGAACTAGAGAGACTTGGAGACAAAAACAAAGGAACTAGAAGCCGAAGAAGCCAGCATTTCTGACGAACGCATTCGCTTTGAAGCCGAAAGGTTGATTGAATTCTATGACGAGCTTGCCTCTGATAAGGTATTTTGGCCTTTCTCACATCCGGCACGTTTCTGATGGTCTCCCAGTTCGCGAAGGAAGCACCGACAATCATGCAACATTTCCTGTCTCATGGTGATTCGTGTACCGAATGCGAATCAGAGGCTCTCAAAATTGCTTCACAAGAATTCGACCTCGATTACACGTCTGGCCCTTCCCCGTTGACAATCTTCAATTCGATGATGGACAAGCTAGGTATGCCGTCTATTCTCTCGTTCAACCGTAGTTCTCTCACATTACTCTATCAGATCGTCTTCAAGACGAAGCCATTGAGCTGAAGACACGCATCTCTGACCTGGATCCACCAGGTAATGATGAAGAGAACAAGGAATCTACAGCAGCCAGAACGCAAATCATACCCTTATTCAAAGCTTGCCTTCCTGTTCTCCATGCGAGAGCGGCGAATTTGGCTATGGCGCAACAGCTGATCGAAGGCGCCAAGGAGAACTATTCGATGGCGCTACATCTAAAGATGCTGGAAATGGACGACTCGGATGATTATGACTCGGAGGATGATTGACATCATACCCTACAACTTTCTTGGAATATACCTGATACTTTTGCTTCGCTGAGTCCGATGTTGCTGACAGATATACTTGGTATAGGTCTCGGTGAATCGGGGAAAGGATTTTCGGACAATGATGCGAGACATTTGGGTCGTCGTTCAGGGCCCTGGACTCGGTTTCGATACTGGGCAAAGCGTGTCATACCACCGTATATCAGCGGTCTCCTTTACTCCATTGTGAGACACGGAATCGGAGAAGGTGATGCAGCTGGTCAAACGCATTACGCATTACAACGTGAACAGACACTCAATATCGACAGAACTCGGCCACGCCCAACTCTGGGTGCTGTCATAGCGAAGTTTGAATCGGTGTTGGTGTGGGAGTACGCTGAACTGCTTTTTGTTGTACCTGTAATGGTCATGACTGCGAAGTACACCGGAGTGGATGCTCAGTTCATCAAGTCGCATTTGGGTCAACCGGATTATGAGCGACGTGGAGTCTTTCTATCTCTTCTGCATTCATAGACCTCACAAGAGTCGCAACCTCGCTTTACTGCAGCTCTATCCCACAATCCCGCCATTTACAGGATCCGTCTTAACAATGTCTGTTTCACTTGCAGAGTTCGACATCGATGCGAAGTCACAATTCTTCTCCTTTATTCCTTGGTGACGGACAGGCGTACTGCTCGATGGCGTTACGTCTAAAAATGCTGAAAATGGACGACTCGAATGATTATCGATTATGATTCGGAGGATGATTAATCCTACAGCCTTTGTGGGATATACACGACGCGTTTACTTCACTGAATCCAATCCACCAATAGAAAGTCTAGCACCTCATTCACTCACCGGGGACTTGATAGCCGGACGTGTACCGTCTTTGTACCGTCCCAGTAATGAAAGAACCACGCGATCCGCCAGAAGAATCTCGTTCAGCTGCGCTTCTAATTCTACCCCATCATGTCGACGACCCCGAAAGCCCCTTCCAAAGCCAAAGACTCCGACTTTCTCATCAAGAGCAGCTCTCTAATCAACAAACGATGCCATACATGCCAGAAAACACCGCAACAGCTTGGAGCTGACCGGCCTTTCCAGGTCTGTAGCAGGTGCAAAGAGGTACAGTACGGCTTCTTCCATAGCTGTCGCGTCTTCTCATTTCGAGGCCACAGGTCATGTACTGTGTAAGCGCCAGTCCGTTCACGAGACATCCTGAGGCCCTGAAACCAAAAAGAGTCAAAAATGCCAGCGCGAGAACTGGTCCGTGCACAAGCTCCCCTGCGCGAGGTCGAAAGAAAAGGCGATCATCTTTGGAAACGATCCCATTCGTGCAGCTCGCGCCGCGAAATTTGTCAAATGGTGAGACCTTTTTTTATTACGCGTACGTCGCTGATTATCCTTTTGTAGGTACGAGGCTATCCCGAAGCTCGATGTCTTTCGGCAAGCCGCCCTGCAGGCTCTCGATATTGTTGACCACCCAGAAAACGTCGACTACAAGGCTCTTTGGGTGCGATTGAAATTACACCCCGACTACAAGCAACGCGAGGCCGTGGACCGATATGTCCTCGTCGAAGGAGTCGTGCTCCCCAGGGAAACTCTTTACGCATGGAAACCTTCAGATAGACAATTCCTCACGGAATACATCCAGGCGCAAAACGACGTGGTCAAGGGCCGAGGGGAACTAGGCGTCGTTCCTGTGTCGATAAGCGAAGTGGACGATAATGGTATCACTATGAACTCTAGCTGGTGGATACTGGCCTTGCCGTTCACGCATGAAGAGACGAAGGGTATTCTCCAGGCGACAAAGTGGGGCGATGTGCACTGGGTTAGTCAACGTGGATTTATCCTTGATGAACCTTGAGGCTTAACGTGTTGTCGTACCAGGAGGCTCGGCTGCGCGACATATTAGCGACCCCAGAGGCGGAGTGGATCCGGATCGTTCCCATACCCAACACGAAGGGTAATTTTCATTTCGGATTACCGGACAGTTTGTTGAAGGACTAACGAGCGAATGGTGACCAGTGCTCGTCAGAGCTGGAGTAGAGAACCTTGCGATGAACCTTTGTGATGTCTGTGGCGACCGTGGTATCAAAATAATACAACTGATCGATGTATCTTTGCTGTAGTCGATGAGGGAACGGCGTCGGCCGTCTTAACTTTTGTTAAGCTCCAGAAGAATACTTTGAAGAGGGTCACTCGCAGCGGAAGGTCTTGCGGTGAAGTAGCTCTACTGATTGAAACAATTCTTTTCATCGATAGAAAAGACAATGAAACGGCATCATTCATAACGAAGCTGTATAAGACTGTATACTTTCTCACACCCAATTCTTCTTACGCAAGTTCTTAACGAGAAGAGCGAGCTTACTGAACGCCTCATGCAAAGCTTTGATAATGATTAAAAGGCTGATGGGTAGAAATTTAGGAAATCCAAGCGCCGCGAAAACCACAAAAGAAACTATTAAGATGGACAAAAAAGTTGTATAAAAGATGGCGAGGCTAAATAGAAAGTTTGGGATCGTACTATAGGTTGGGATACCAAAGGAGAGAGGTCTTATTTTTACCGTCAGCTCCCGGTGTCTGTGGAGAACACGACGCCTTCATAACACAACAGAGATCTTCGTACGTAGTAGCGGGTTTGGCAGCCCGAAACGCTGTGAGTAAGTGTCGTGTGAAAACACCACTGATTGATCCGTCTGCCCATAATTCCTCCCATGCAAGTTGATCCTCGTTACAAGCCGAAAGAGTGACATAGGACGCCAAATCTGGTTGCCAATCCTGGACAATCGGAATAGACGGATGATCATAGTAGATCTTTAAGCCGTCATCCCATGCTGTAAGGATCTCATCTATGAGCGTCGTGCATGGGGGTAAGGAACGGGGCTTCCTGAGGTCAGATTGCATGGACAGGTTCGACACGTCTTTCACAAAAGAACAATCCAAAATCGCAGTGATTCTATCACCCTTGGCATGACGGACCTGAGAGAAGATCACGCACAACTCTCTGCCACTGATATCAAGGACAGGTTTGCCAGCGGCGTCGGTGGTATCGCGGTCTACCGGACACAGACACTTCATAGATCCCTGTTCGTCGGGTAGGGGATAGCAGGAACCATGCCCTGCGAAATACACCACAATATTATCACCATGCTCAATAGCCTTATTGGTAACGAGGCTATAGAGAGTGTGAATGATGTTGGCGCGAGTCGGACGCTTAAAATTAGCAGCCTCGCTTTTCTGTACAGAACGAGGCGCCAGGAGACATTGAATGCGAGTATGGGGCACACCCAATTCCTCAACGAAGTATTTCAACATCATTTTCGCGTCGCGATAAGCTCCGTCCAAGGGAAACTGCTCGTAGGCGTCAATACCGATGATGACTACCCAGAATCGAGACGCGTCAAATGAGGACTGGAAATGATGTGGTTGGTTCGAGCGGGTAAGGATGGCATGGACACTTACCTTGCTGGAAAGGTAGGCTCCATATCCGATGTCGCAAGGACATGGTTCTAATTTTGTTGCGATACGCGTCCGGATGCACCAGACACATACGCGAAACTGATGCAGCTGCTCGAGGGTTTCAAGAGTTTTAGCATCTTCCGCATCTCCAGTGGCAGAAGCCCTCACTTCTGCCTCCTGCAAAACTCGCAGAGAGTCGATGCCTCCCTTCGCCTCAAGCAACCCAAACTTCTTCGCGGCCTCCAGTTCTACAGTTTTAAGAGGGCGCATCATGTTTTTGAGTGGTTTTATTTTACTGCGATGATATTCAGGACTCCATCGCCAGATGTTTGTGTAGGTGACTGTGTAAGGCATGTCTGTCTCAGGATGGACGATGAAAACAAGTCGAAAAAATGCAGGGCATTTTCTTTTCGACGCACATCAGTGCCTCCGTAATAAAACACCCGAGAAAGTCAATCAGAAGTCAACGACGCTTGTCACTGGTCACTAGGCAACGTTACCCGACTAAAGAACGCACCAGCAATGTACGTACTTTCATTGTCAGCGGAAGATGAGTAATCCTCAGTCTTGACAAGCTTGGAGGCCCTAGACTTTTGAGTCGCAGTTTATTTATATAGACCAGCCCAAGTGAAAAGAGAAAACCCACAAAGTAAATTTAGTTACTGGGGCGGCTTGGGAGAGCCTGAGAAGGCTCCTGGCTGAAAAAAAGGTCCTGCAAAAAGCCCCGTTCAATTCTTCTATAACTGATGTGGAAGAGCGAACCGGTGTAGAACACTTGATGCCACGAATCGGTATAGAATGCTGAAATTTTATTCTTCCGTGAAGCACTTCATGCAAGATAAGCCGAAATTAAATCGATGGTGTGTCAACCTATAAACCATCGAGTTAAGATCCGTGAGTGAAAATACCGAATTATTATAATCCATTATACATAAAACCGCGACCGATTACCGGTTCCCTTTATGATAATCATCCTCTTCATCACTATCCCCCAGCTCAAATATCGGCGGCTCCGGAGGCTCAACAGCACGTTCCTTCCCTTTTCGTTGTCTATATGCCCCTTCATCCCCATTTTCGTCCGCCATGGGAGCATTAAGCGGGATGCTCTCTTCCTCACTCCGGTTGTTCATGGGTAGCCGCAATTTGCGCTTGTTCCTCATTCTACACCATAAAAACCCAACGACGACGACAAATATGAGAACGAGGACAAGGGCTGCAGAGCCGGCGTTGTAGTACGCTGATGACCGTAAGGACTCGAAGAAGAGAATAGGAGGAAAAGAGTAACACACCTTCCCACATAGCTTTATCCTGCTCAGGCGTTTTCGTCGATACAGGGGCTGTAGTTTCCTCAGTTTTGTCTGTAAATAGTGGCTTGGCGTTATCCCCGATACTACTCGGAATGCGCGCGGAGCCTTCGAAGATTTGGGAGAAATCGACACCCATAAATCGTAGGATCATGTCATGCGTTACGTGTGGTGCATCGAATGGTGCCATATGTGAGGTGTCGAATATCTATATGGATCTGGTCAGTATATAAGAAAATGGATAGTAGAGTGTTGTGCACCTTCGCGTAAGTCAGATTCCTCGAGCTAACCCATGTACCGGCAGGGTTGCCATCCACTGTCCATGACTGCGTCTGCACTGTCTGTAGGAGAAACTCGCGTGAGTAATACAATCGTCTCGTCATGATATTCTGGCCTACCCCAAGACCTGTGGCCCCACTCCATGTCATAGTTGCAATCATCGACTCAAGGCCAACATAGTTACAAATCAAGTCTTGATCTCCAGCGAATATGAGAACGGGTATTCTCTCTATCACACTCGGCAGAATGGTGATCGATGAACTCAGGTTCTTCTCTCTCAGTTCTGAGTGAACACGACCTCGGCATTCTGTCCATGAAGTAGAATGATCCTCTGCATGGAGAGCGCGTACAACATCGGTGCGCTGCAAGCTCAGTCAGCTTCATGTCCCCAGCCAATACAAATGAGTGTAGGCGTACATCTAGATAATTTGTGACTGGCTTGATGTCTGGAGGCCAGTTCATTCCACAAGCAGGATAGGTGTCATCAAGTCGTACGTCGTAGATGTTCATGCACATCTCCTTGCCATCCGCACTGTAAATGTTAAATAAAAGGACATACTAAGAAAATGCGAACTTACACGCGTCTTCGCACCTCAGACACTTCTAATAGCAGGTATTCGCATTCCTCTACAACAATCGGCTCCGTGTCCACTATAGCTTTCATAGCCTGGGTACAGTCATCCGTGTGCTGTTTGGCTTCTTTCCAGCTCTACACATACTTGAGTCAAGCGTCATATTAGGTTCTGTATGAGGGGCTTACATCCGAGTTTTCTTCCAGTATGCCAACCTTGACCATAAAGTCAAGGTAAGAAGGATACTGCGAGCGCACGTCTATCCAGCCGTTGCCGATTGCTGCACCTTTTAGTGGTACACCGAGATTGGAATCTAAAATAGCATCGGCTAGCCACAAGTTGAGTGAGATGCGGACGAAAAAGGCTGCGCCGCGTACCAAAATACGGTATGTATTGTCCTGCGTAGCTCTCGCCGGCTAGATATGTCTGTGAAGATGTGAGATTTGGAGTAAGTGGAATCTAGGGAGCGTACATCTGACCGCAGGTACTCCGGGAATACTTTATAGAAGTTGCGCATGAATTCTAGTAATTGCTCTGAGGCTTGGTCGAAGGTGTGGATGTATGAATCAGTGCTCGTGTAAGAGAACCCCGTCCCAGCGGGCTGGTCAACTGAAAGCAATGCTTTAGATTAAGAGGAGCTGGGAAAAGAATAGACTTACTATAAACCATGGTGGTGTATTCCTCCCACCCGCCTTCCATTGTCTTGAAACCACCCTTGCCGTCCATTCTCCAAGGCCCATTCTCCATCATAAGCCCGTCAAAAGACGAGCAGCCAGGTCCACCCTATATGGTATCAGTTGAAAAGGTATCCGGCAATTACTCAACGACGCACATTGAACCAAAAAATGACCCTATCCCTGTCAGCTGTCCTTCGGTTCTTGACAAGGACAAAATACAGGTGCGCGGTGACGTCTGTTGCCGGCGCCTTGTCAGCGTTCGGGTCAGAGGAAAGATGTCCTGCATATATCTTCAACGGGTGGTCTGGGTCTTGGTGTATGTCGGGCAAGGACGGCACGTAGAATGATGCTGCGGAGGGAACTGTTTGTCGACGTGGTCAGTAACAACCTCCAGAGCGCAAGAATTGTACTCACTGTCGGTCGGAGCAGCGCGAGAAAAAGACGAATAGAGTAATATATGTCCCAGCACCAAAAGGGCGCGTGAGTGGAAAGTTTGAAGCATTGTCCCTGGGCCGTTTGGCGAATAAGCACGCTAGGCAATGTTATACGCCTGCCAGTTGGTTTAGTTAGCTTGGAGGTCCTCGTTGCCAGCAAAAAAGACGGATGACAGAGTCCGTGGACCAGTACAGCCTCGGCGGCTGGTGAAGATACGTGGAGAAGGAGTGAAACCAAATTCGGCAATATCCAAATCTTTTGATCGCGGTAAATAGTCCACATGGCCCTGCTGCTTTATCGTCTACTTCCACCATGAAGTATCTGGTCGTCTACTGGCTCGGGTTCCTCTGCAGCATTTCCTTCGCCAAGGCGCAATATCTCTCAGAGGGATGGAAACCAGGCCAAGCTGTACCTTCTGAGGTTCCCGTTCCCACTTCCACGCCCTTTTCGGCTAATTCACAAGAGAAATCAGCACCACTACGGCCTACAGACCTACTGAAGCTCTTTGAGGTGAAGACATGGCTTACATCTGAGCCAGCAGTTGCCCTCTTTTCGCAGTTCGGGGTTAACATAACTGAGAGACTGGTAGCTGCTGAGGTGCTCCCTTGGGACAATCGGATTCCTCTTATCACAGATGATAACTATGAAGAAATGATTGTCAACGAAGAGCTTACGGAAGAGGAGGAGGAAGAGCGCATTTGGGCATTGCTGATGTTCGTCGCCATTCCGTTTATTCCTGTGTATATGCTTACCGTGTCCCCGCTAGTTCTGCCAGCGCATCGCGACAAGACGGGATATCAAAGTTCGTCGACGAGGCGTTTGATGATGCATACAACCAAACTCTCTTCGTTGAAGATCTCCCAAGTGTACGCTGGGGGCGGATTGATTACTTCAATGTCACATACATCACGACAAAATGGGGCGTGTGGCAGTGAGTTCTTTCGCCAATGTTACTGTTACTCATAATCTGAATACATGCAGGGCACCTTTCATTGTCGTTCTGACAGATCGGGGTCAGAACTTGCGCTTCTATAGAGCCCAGAATATCCGTTTACGCGACGGAGCGTTCCGTGACTTTCTCAAAGCGGAGGCTTGGAAGAATACTCCCCCATGGAAGACCGCCTATGCACCAGGTGGCGAAAGGTAGCTCGTCCCTATTGCTTCCTCCCCAAGCTTACCTCTTGTTCTAGGGAGTATATTATGGACTTCTTCGCCACTTGGATGACCAAAATCTACAACGTAACTGTCCGGCTTCCTCGATTTGTCCTGTTGATATTGTCTGGTACAGCGGGATCGTTAGTGATTGGTCTTATGCACCGAAATCCCCCCAAGCAGGCGGTTCAGAAGACAGAACCTGCGTCGCAACCTGTTCCCGCCCCCACTGCAGGTACTAGTACGGTGACGGTATCTAGTGGCTCGAAGTCAGCCACCAAGCAGCGGAAATCGAAGAAGTAATGGGGTTATTGATCTTAATGTTGTTACTTATAAATGTACAGTATGCGACACTTTAGCGACACGTTTACCCATTCTATACAGGTCTTTTCTCGCCGTCTTTCAGGACTCCCATCTATCCGGTTTTAAGCCTTTTCGAAATTCGTTAGACACATTGGGAATGAACTGTTCCAACGTCATAGGTGAGTTGTCTCCAGGTGTTATATTCTCCATTGTATGAACTAAACACATTTCAACTAGTTTTGATGGTCGTAAAATTCCTTATTGCTGGTGAAGTATGCAACGTCGGCTCTCATGCTCGATATTCGCCAAGGATTACCACCGTCCGACGGGGTAATTCGTGAGACTTCTATGACGTAGCGACCCTGGGAATGAGTTCAGCCTTTATGCAGTTTTCACGCGCTCATAAATCAGCTTCAAGAAGATGCTCACCCCATTCTGTACGAGTTTCTGCTCGCCATCTTTCGGAACGAGCGTGACAAGGTAATTGGCATAGATTTGCACCTTGTTGGGAGGTAGGACGGAACCAGGTTGGGGGAGGTCAATGAGGAGTGAACTGTGTCTCTGTAAGCCATGATTAAGGAGAAGGCAGAGGAGAAAGCATACGTCAGTAGGTGTTGGGTTTTCTCCAGCCTTTTGAACAGATCTTTCCACGCTTCAATTTGATCTTTGCTCTTCACGTCAACAGCCTCGCCGCCGAACACACTGGTGTAATCCACATGTATGTTGTCAGTTAAGATTTCCTTCTCGAGATCATCCCAGCGCAGGAGGTCAACGTGAAGCATCTGATTTCACACTCAGAACGGGTGATCAGGGAGGGATACGTGGAAAAAACAATTACCCCCTTGGTGATCGTGTCATGGATATTGGCTTTGTCCAAGAGACAGTCGATTGCTGAGTAGGACGTTGTCGAGGACATTGCAGCTACTGCTATGGAAGGCACCAGGTTTGCATTCGGTATATAAGTAAAACGATAGAATAGATGAGTCATATCGTTAGTTACGACGTATAGCCAAAAATAATGGCACTGTTCAGCTTATTATTCACATTTACTCTCACTATTACCGAGGAGAGTTAGTATAGCATGCACAACGCACAAACTGCACCTCCAAATGGCTAGCCGTAGGTATATTTAGGCTGAGATTACCACGATGGTCCATCCTTCCCGGGAGGACGCGTAACCGCGGCCACAACGAAACGGATGCACGGTAGTTTGCATAGTTGGGCCACTCACTGTGTGCCAATAGGACAAGTACTCATAAGGAGACCCGATGGTTTACCACAACGAAGCACGACTACGATGACTATTCTCATCACTCCGGGCGGTAAAGGGAAAACAGCGAGCCGCCTGACGCACCTTCTGAAAGACAAGGATAAACCGTTCCTACGTATCGTTCCAGCGGAGATCCTACAGACGAGCTCCCCAGTGGTCGATTCGATTGGTTGGACTACGACATAGCCTACGCGATACCATGTCCGGAAAGCGGAGGAGATGACTCTTCAGTCATGACCGACAGTGAAACAGACTACGCTTTCTCCAAATGGCTAGCCATTACTCAAGTACTCCATGTGTAATGAACCCAAAGGACCCGTAGCCCTACGGGACCATTACTTGAGCCGCGAGCGTGGCCGGACCTACAAAAAGGACTCAACTTTAAACAGGATGGAAAAATCTCGTTTCCTCCGTGCCATTTGTACATGCATGTGCGGCGTAGGAAGGGCGTGTTCTGAACAAAGAAAAAGTGAAATTCATTTTTCAGAACCATGGACTACTTTGAATAAGCCAGAGACCGAGATTGGACAACTTGAAATTGAATTGAACACCCACCATGGTCTCGATCACGTGGTGGCGCAAACGAGTCAACTTTCTTCTCCCGGCGACTGGACAGACGAATGCAACACATGAAACTGACGTAAAGGAAACGCCTCAAAACCAAAAAGGCACTGAAAATCTGTCGCACGCGATTGTTACCATGGAGGCGCACCGAGTAGTCGAAGACCTTGCGCAGGTTCCGGAGATATCTTTGGAAGACTACAAGAAGTCTATTCTCCCTCACTGCGTTTATCTAGACTACATTCACGAGATCATCGAAATACTTCAGCGGAATGGCAAGCTAAAAACCTTTAACCCCGCGTCGAGACTACGATGGTCGACGTTTCGTAACGATCCCAAGGACAGTGAGCAGGTGGAAGACGAGACTTTCAAGTACATGGAGACTATTGCTGCGGACATAGTCAAGGCAGCGCGAGAGGCATTTCCTGACGGTCCAGAGCCTACAACGATCATGGAGTGCAGACCTAAACAACCGCCGCTTTCAGAAGGACGAAACGGTGGCTTCAAGTCTGATGGCCACTACAGAATTCTTCAATCCAGACGACCGAAGTGCTTCAAGAATGTGACATCGGATGAAGTCGTGGATGTGTCTCCTCGGTTTGTCAGCGTGAGTGGCACCCACGTTTACTCTCGGACACGCTCACCTTACATTGCCCTGTGGATGATAGGACAGGCTTGCCTGCGATCGGCCAGCGCTGGAAGAATACCAGAAGCATGACCGACCTGAGAATCGGAATGATGTAAGGATTCAACATGTTAAATCTACTTGGCCTCACTTGCGTTGTTGCAAAGGATTTCGCTAAGTTGGTGGGCAACGCGTCTCAACATATGTACGCTGATCCAACTCGGCGTTTCATGTTTGGGACTACGATTGAGGACACGACCACTCGGTTCTGGTTCTTTTCGCGAGCCGTTGTTCTCACCTCTGAGTCGTTCAACTTCATTGAGGTGCGTTTTAATCCACCTTTCAAAAATATATTTACTGATGGTATTTAGGAACACACCCATTTGATAGAGTATGTACTCGCGCTATCCTTCGCGACAGCGGAAGAACTTGGCTACGATATGTCGGTTGGTCGTGTTGCCTATCCCCTCACCACAGATTCTTCGGAGTACACGATTCAGTATGACTATCGTGTAGGCGAGAAGACCTATAGGACGATCGATTGTCTGAGTTCCTTCCGTGCGAAGGGTCT
Organism: Armillaria mellea; assembly: GCA_030407055.1. Classification (NCBI taxonomy): domain Eukaryota; kingdom Fungi; phylum Basidiomycota; class Agaricomycetes; order Agaricales; family Physalacriaceae; genus Armillaria; species Armillaria mellea. The sequence continues at coordinate 793,777 of JAUDZF010000005.1, forward strand.
TGTTTCTCGTGCGACGAGAGTGTGGAGGGTTTTCCAGCTCGGTCACCCTTGTCAACAGGAATATGCACTGAAAGACGTCTGGCTACCGTCCAACGCGAAAACGGAACCCGAAATCCAACAAGATATATTTGATAGTATTGAAAAGAACAATCCAGGCATCGGCGAAAAGTATCGCGAGCATTTCATGAAGATTTCCCAGTGCGAGGTGGTGCAGACCTCTCAAACTCGCGACGACAACATGCCAGACTTCGTGCGTCAGCCTCTGGGGAGCAAGAAGCATGTGACCCTTCGCAGAAGCGAGGCTTCGAAGGGAAGTCGAATCCTGTCTGGCTCAGATGTTGCCGTCCCCGCCGGAGGGACTCGCCCCAAGGCCGCCCCGAGACTTCAACACCTCTATAAGGGTAGGAAACATGTTCGAATCGTGTTTGTAGACATCGGCACTCCTCTCAGCGAAGTACGGAATCATAATGTCTTATTCACGGCCCTCGGGAGCACCCTGGAAGGTCAGATAACACGATGTCATCAATTATCGTTATTGACAGAGGCGCTGCAGGTCTTGAGTGCCTGTTTAAAGGGCATTACGTTCACCGGGACATTTCCGCTGGCAACATTCTTCTTTGCAACGGAAAGGCGAAGATATCTGACCTTGAATACGCTAAGAAGTTCCTATCTGAAGGCCCCAGAAATGATCCGAAGACAGTACGTGTCCAAGTCTCTACCTTTTTGGCTTTACATTCAAGCCTTTTAGGGCACTCCGATTTGCATGGCTATAGAGGCGCAGCAGGCACACTACGTGTTCTACGTTTCCGCGCAGGAGGATGCGGAGCCGGATGAACTTACCCAAGATCCACCGACTCCGGTATTTTTGCACAATTACCTGCACGACGTGGAATCCCTTTTCTGGATCGGCTTACACGCACTATTCTCAACTGTACCGGCGAACTACACTGAGAAACAGCTCGCCGCATGTGAACTTCAACACGAGCTATTCAACCTCATTTTCCCCCACCGTCTTGACGGTGGACCTGATCGACATCATCTATTTGTCTCCGCCGAGTTCGACGAACCTCGAAAGGTCCTACCTGCGGCGTACCAACCTGCTTTAGAAAAGTTTGTTTTCTTACGCCGAATTCTGGTCTACAAGTACAAATATGCCTACAGGCAACCGAATTTTCCCCAGCACGAGAATTTTGCCTCGGTTTATTCTACGCAAAAGCCCAATCTCAATCTGTTCCTCCATTTTAAGCAGGCAGTGGAGGCAGCATACAGTGGCGACACGGAGCTGTTACCGGATCATGACATTGAGGTCACTGTACCGCAGCGGGCGCCATCGTTTAGAGAGGAGAATAGCGATAATGATGGGCATGCTGACGATCAAACCTATATCGACCATGGTTCGGAATATTCTGACCACGAAGACGACGAAGAACCACCTAACAAGATGCGCCGTAAAGGAGGGAATGCAAAGAAGAAGAGGGTCGGTGGCCCTGGTGTAGCAGGAGAATCTGTGGGAAGCGCCCACAGCGCGGGGAAAAGAAAAAGGACCTAGGGAGCAGTGTAGACGTATACGAGTTTGTCATCAGTACACATCAGAGATTTGGTACTATTGGTAAAGAAACAGACTTGGCGATCACTTGTAGCTGCCGCCTCACGTCTTCGTTCTATCTGTCTGATTGTGACTAGACCTATAAAGCGCAGAAAGCCCGCCCTGCGCTGCTCTATAAAGTGGGCGAGAATATGTTGACATGCCAGCCATATATCCCAAGGGGCATACGAGATTTTGAATACACAGAGGGGTCCGCCACCTACCCGGTTTCAGGCTTTTCACCAATAAATCCAGTTCTCGGGTTTTCGATATCCGTCAAACACTCTTAAGAATGAACTGTCCCAACATAGCTGAGTTATCTCCAGGCATTGTATTTCTCCGTCGTCAGAACTAAACACATTTCAACTAGCCTTGACGGTCGTAAAATTCCTTATTGCTGGTAAAGTATATCACGTCTGATTTGATGCTTGACATTCGCCAAGGGTTACCACCGTCAGATGGGGTGATTCGTGAGACTTCTACGAGGTAGCGACCCTGGGGACGAGTTTAGCTATTACGCGCTCATAAATGAGTGTGCTCACCCCATTCTGTACAAGTCCCTTCTCACCATCTTTCGGAACGAGGGTGATAATGTAGTTGGCATAGACCTGCACTTTCTTGGGAGGTGGGACGGAGCCAGGTTGGGGGAGGTCTATAAGGAGTGAACTGAGTCCCAATGAGCTACAATAAAGAAGAAAGTACATGTAGAAGCATACGTCGTTAAATGCTGACTTTTCTCGACTCTTTTGAATGAACCTTTATACGCTTCAATTTGATCTTTCCTTTTCACGTCAACGGCCTCGCCGCCGAATAGACTGGTGTAATCCACGTGTATTTTATCAGCAAAGACTTCCCTCTCGAGATCATCCCAGCGCTGGAGATCATAGTAGAGCACCTGGCTTGACAGTCAGTACAGGTGTCCTGGGAGGGATATGTGATAAAGCAATTACCCCTTTAATGACCGTGTCATGGATATTGGCTTTGTCTAAGAGATAATCGATGGCTAAATAAACCGTTGTCGAAGACATCGCAGGTACTGCTGTTGATAGCTCTGGGTTTCCGTCCTCTATATAGGTAAAACGATAACATGTATGAGTCATATTGTCAGTCGCGACATATAGCCGAAAATAATGGCTCTGCGCAGATTATTACGCGCGTTTACCCTCGCTGTCACTGAGCAGGGTCACAACATACACCATGCACAAATCGCACCCCCGAATGGCTGGCCGTGGGTTGATTTGAATTGTGCATTACTAAGGTGGTTCATCATTCCGAGCGACCAGGGAGACACGTACCCCAGGCCGGAAGGAAACGGATGTACGGTAGTTTGGATGGCTGGACCACTGATTGCGTGCTAATGAGATGAGCGCTCTTAAGATGACCAGACTATGAACCACAACGAAGCACGACCAAAATGACCGTTCTCATCACCGGTGGCAGAGGAAAAACAGCGAGCCGCCTTGCGCGCCTGCTGAAAGACGATAATAAACCGTTCCTCGTTGCAAGTCGTTCCGGTGGAGATCCTACAGGCGAATTTCCCAGCTGTCAATTCGATTGGTTGGATGCTACGACATACGCGATACCATGGTCGAAAGCGGAGGAAATAACTTCGGTGTATCTTGTACCTCCCCTTGTCTTGGATGTGGTGCCGCCGATGAAAGCATTCATAGACTACTGTCGGGGGAAAGGAGTTGTACGGTTCGTGCTGTTGAGCGCGAGCATCGCAGAACCAGGAGGACCTGTGGCTGGTAAAGTCCGTGAGTATCTTGCTAGGATAGGCGTTGAGTATTGTGTGCTCCGACCTACGTGGTTCATGGGTGAGTCTGAAATACTGTCAAGAGGGCTTGGCGAGCTTACTGTAGTATCAGAAAACTTCTCTGAGCAGCCCCACCGAAAGCCTGTCAAGCCCGAGGACAACATTTACTCGGCGACCGGTGACGGGAAGGTACCGTTCGTCTCTGCAGAGGACATTGCGGCCGTCGCTTTCCATGCTCTGGTGGATCCACACTCTCACAATACAGACCATTTCATACGCGGTCCTGAGCTGCTTTCGTATGACGAGGTAACTCGTATTTTTGACGTGCATTTAACTTGGTTCACACTCTGTCAGGTTGCCGAAATACTAACAGGAATATTGGGTCGAAAGATCACTCACGTCAAATTGACACAACTGGAAATGGCGAAATTTTTTACGGAGGCCACGAGCATGCCAAAAGAGTATGCGGATATGCTGGCCTTGGGGGATGTCCAGATAGCTAAGGGCGTGGAAGAGATTTTAGATGACACGGTACTCAAGATCACTGGTCGGCCGCCTATCCAGTTTTCAACCTTTGCGAAATCCGTTAAACACGTTTGGGAATGAACTAAGCTGCATACCATCACACCGTAGCTGCAATCACTAGTACTGCCTCGTATATGGATTTCTTTCGTTTTTTCGGTAGTCCCTCGTCACACAGAATCTTTTACTGGATAATGCAAGCGGTTTATTGAAGGAGATGGTGATACAAAAAGGTAGAATAACTGTCTTCGTCATGGTTTTACCAGACCGTCAAGGCCACATAGTAGCACGCCCCAAGGCGGGATACGGCAGGATACAGGAATATGACGACGCACGCACCACCCTACATCAAACCCTACATCCAAGTCAACACCGAGGTGGTCTCGAACACAGAGTGAGCTAGATGGCGTTGCTCTTTCTCGTGAGTGCCACCCCGAAAGGCACACCTTCGCTCCCTCAACTATGAAAGCAAGAACGCCATACAGACGAGTTAACGCCTGCCGCCAGAGAGCTGACGCTTCGATGGTTGAGTCGGACACTTGAAGAAAAAAAATTGAAGCCAAATTGGGCTTTATATCCTTATTAAGGCGGAGATCGAATAATAAACGGCATTGGCGGCACCCCTCATTGCTTGCCATTAACCTCAACTCGGCACGATGTCTCGTCTATCGCGTGCAAACCTGAAGGCCAGAGAATCTGTATTTGCCAGTGGTCCAGAAATATATCGAGGCGAAATACAAGCTATATGTCCACCCAATCTAGCCGAATGCGTCGCGACCATGGAGGACTGTTGCGAAGAGGTCAGCACAACCGTTTCTCTGAAGAACCACTCTGACTTCGATGCAGGCATACGAAGCGCAGTTACTCCTCAGGAATGGCACTTACGACTACCCGCGGATGGCAAATGTTCTACGGAACGACAGAGTAAGCTGGCGCCCTTCAGCGGAAGAATAAATGCTAACAACAAACTCAGGTCTTCCTTCTCGTTGGTGAAAGCACGGTTAAGAAGTATAAATCCGATTTGATCGAAGAGATTGAACCTGCGATACACGAACTTATAGAACGGGCGGAACAGGGCCTCAAGTCTCTCCAGCGGAGGCAGGCTCAACTACAGGGGAAGGTTTGTTTACTCTTTGATTTTTCATCGTCACATATCTAACTTCTCGTGAAGGTACAAGTTGCAAAGACAGCGCCTTCTCGACCCACTTCAGGCACAATGGCGCAGCAGAAACTCGAGCAACGACGGTTACATATGCTCACGAGGCAACGCGAACAGTTGGAGGAGGAGTACGCGTCCCTGGAGGCGGAAGTGAAAGCTCTGGTATGTAGTATTCGTGATATCTTCATGACCCCGCCTGATGAAAGACAGGAATCGAAATCACGGCAATGAACATCAGTCTATTTGATGTTCCTGTTCTCCGACCACCGTCATCGAAACACGCACAAATCCATTTGCTACCTTTTCATACCCTACACTTCCGCCTGCAATTCTCCTATCAACACCGCGTCGACTAATTCCCCTGCTTCAAGTCTCTGAGTTCCACCAGGCTTCCGCTGAGGTAGAACGACAAGGCCGTTTGCGCCACTCATACTGGCCACCCTACTAGATCTTTGGCCACCCGTACTGAACGCCTCCAGCCCTCTTCCTCCAGAACGTATAATGACTCTATGGAACTCCATACGGGGATCTAGATTCATGGAGGACTGCAACTGTGAAAGATGGATCATTGGTTAATTGTCTGGTGCAGCAGACGGAACACCTACCTCGACTTTGGCACGGGGTAATTGGCACATGCCCTCTGGCCAGCCACCCAATTTGCGCAGTGCGGGTACGACGAAGATGTGGAATGTGACCAGCGCGGAGGATGGATTGCCTGGGAGTGCAAACACCGGCTTGACTACGTCGCCAATCCAAGGAATTGTAGCAAAAGTGGTGGGCTTTCCGGGTTTGATAGTCACGCGGCCAAAGTGTATTGTCCCGCTGAAATGTCTTTCGATGACCGGTTTGAGCAGATCAGTTGGGCCCATCGACGTTCCGCCGGTGGTGATGAGGATGTCAGTGCTATCGAGACCTTTTCTGATGGCTTCGACATGAGCAGGGACCCTGCAGAGAGTATATGGTCAGTTTGGCGACCAACACGAGATGCAAAAGTCTCTACTCGTCGGACACTATGCCTAGGTCAACGACTTCGTATCCCAGGCCTTGAAGTGCGGCCTGAAGGGAAGGCCTGTTGGTGTCCCATATTCCGCCCCAAGATGAGCCCTCGTTGTGAGGAACTGGCGCTTGTAGATCAACGAGTTCGTTCCCGGTACTTAGGATCCCGACAATCGGCTTTCGGTGCACTCTGACCTAAGCCAGATATTTCGAACCAGACCGACACGGAGCTAAGAGCACACCACATACCTCCTTACATCCAACAAAGGCCAAGGTGCCGATTTCTCCTCCTGGGCTCAGGATGCGCTCGCCTTTTTGCAGCACCAAATCTCCTGTTTTGACGTCAGACCCAGCAGCTCGGACGTTTTCTCCCTTGTCTACTTTGGCGAGGAGCCGAATTTCTACCTCTTCGCCGTCATTGTCTGTGGCTAGAAGCTCGGTGTCTTCGACCATGATCACAGCGTCAGCGCCCGTAGGCAATGGGGCGCCTGTATTGACGCGACATATCTTGTCCGGCGAAAGAGACCTTGACCGTTGTGGTGTCGTCACACTGTATGTTCCATTGGCATCAATGGCATCGCCTGCCCATTTGACATTACAAGTCAAGAAGGTTTACATGGGTGATAACTCACAGATGACTGCGTAGCCATCTACGTTTGTTGTTGGAGTCGCGGGAACGTCGTGGGGGGCGTAGATATCCTGGGCCAATATATGTCCCACCAACGATGGTGTTACCTGTATGCCATAAGCACAGACCAAGGGTTGGTATGTTGATACCTACCGGGACAGTTGTTACTTCAAGAGGTTTAACCGTAGTCATGATCACATCCATGGCATCTTCGAAAGATATCAAAGGAAACGGAGATACACGATGTCTCGTAGATACTAGTGAAGAGGTCAGAGATAGCTACTCTTAGAGACAATAGAATCAGACCCGATGCAGATGGATCGTGGGCTGACATTCGTTCGAGGTTGAGGAATGCGATGCCCATGATGATTGTGATCATGGTGGTGGTGGTGAGATGAACCGATTTGCGAATGAACTTGCTGGCCTGTACCTCCTCTGATCAGCTCAATAGCATGCCTCAGTACACCACCCTGTAAGAGAGCTTGGACATTCTCCGTGACTGCCTTGGTACTCCCCGGAAGCGTCACCACCAGCGTATTCTTGATCGTGCCCGCAACAGGTCGAGATAGAGCTGCAAGCGGGGTATGCTTCAACGATACTGAGAGAAGAAGATGGACAATGCCGGATGCTTCACGCTCGAGAAGGGGTGTGATTGCCTAGCAGTAAAGTTAGAGAGCACTAAAATGATGCAGCGGCTTGATCATCACTTCTGGTGTTCGGTCTCGCACGCCAAACCCTGTTCCGCCAGTTGTGATGATGAAATCGACGAGTCCCGTATCAGACCATAGCTTTACGAAATGCTGTATACGCTGCACTTCGTCTGGTACTATTTGACGATTTGGGCAGGACAATCCAGCTTCTTGTAGGAGAGTAACTAAAGCTGGCCCTGATTTATCTGCACTCTCGTCCTTGAAAGCCGTGTCGCTGACTACTAGGGTCAGTTCTATTTCTGCTATCTTTATGGATATACATCACCTGTGAGAATACCTACACGAATCGACTCGGACATAGTGGATAGTGATTGAGAACTTGGATATGTTGAATCACCGATAATTGACCGAGAACGCGCTATGACGCAATAACTTAGAGCGGAAAATAGGGGAAGAATTGGATAACGCCGCCGCTAATATATCTGCCCTTTTTGCCGACCACCATCATCTCCACTCTTTTGCAACAATTGTGTCGATGAGACGTTCTGCAAGAACACAGGAGCCCCTTCCAAATGGAAGAGTCCTTGAGCCCGGATCCGACAGGTGAAAATCAGACGAGAACGGTAAGCGGCGGGCTTCTTGCGCTCTGCTTGTGGACTGTTTTAATTTGCCACACCCAGCTCTTCTTTCAAGTATTCCTCCATGGCGGCTTTAGAATAAGAATTACTTCGCCTCTCTTTTCCAATTGTATTTACAAAAACAGACGCTCGGCTCTGTACAATCCGATAGAAGCAGAAGCTTGCTGATGCGCCAGCTTACTCCGCTGTCTCCAGTCAAGGAGCGGCTCCTTGCCCTCTTCAGTAGCTCTCAGCAACCGCCTCTGCGCCTTGACAAACGTCTCCAGAGGACCCCGTAGCTGCTCTGTCTCGTCAATGGACCTGTATCTCAGGGTCTATCCGAGCCCCGATTTTGCGGAGAACACGATGCGCGGGCGCATATTGTATAAGCGTCAAAAGGGAAGAATCCAAAATGACTTGGGTGAATGAGACGATCTACGGGAAGTATGATTAGCCTGGCGGGGAAGATACTTACAGGTGAGGAAAGAATACGAACATCATTCATGGGAGGCAAATCCGCGCCTTTCTCTTGCACCACTGTGTCCGCGACCACCACACCCTTTTCATTCTTTTCAACTACTTTTACTTTTTTGGATGGCATCAGGCGAAAATCTCTGCCTGCCCACTGTGCCAGCCACCCTTCCAATACGTCCAATAAACATACGAGGTCTTCGGCTTCAGGTAAACACCTCCGGATGGCTAGTCTTAGCGCAGCTGGAGAGCAAGAATATTGCACGCATAAGCTAAGAAATTGAGGTAATGAAGGAATATCAGCATTCAAAGGCGTGACGCTGTCCACTTGCATGGCATCATAAGATCTTGCTTGTCCGGTGTCGGGCAATTATGTAACGAAGAGAATCGACAATTTCGACCTCCAGTAGATCAGGAACCTTTTTCAGGGCCATACGTATCGATGTCTACGATGGGTCAAGTTCAGTCAAAGTATCTGCGAAGAGAGATTGTCATACCCAGTCGTTCCGTAGTCTTAGCAGACTCAGAAGGCCAGTTTCGACCATATTAGCATTGACAACACCCCGTTCCAATAAATGCCTCACGACTTCAGACGAATAAGGAAGGTTAGCAGGCTTTCCAGGTTGCAACACGACTGCCAAAAGCTCTTTCACGAAGACATAGCGGAAAGACACCTAGAATAAGATCAACTATTTATAATTCAATGCTGACAAGGAATCCTACCTGAGATTCTGAATCCGACTTGCCCTTCGCCCTTTTCTCCCATTTGGAAAACGAGATGCTCGCGCTCTGGGGTCTGCCTTGCTCCATGGCTGAGCGCATCTCTGTTAAAACCCCCTCTTGCGATTTGTCAAGTTGGCTCGTCGGTGCCTGTTTGGCAAGCCAAGGAGTCGCTGACGATGCTCGTCCCATTGCATTAGCTATGGTCGATGATGCAGGAACTGCATATGGAACTACCAGCACGCTCGATCTTGATATAGACTTCGCTTTTTCAGAAGGACCAGGTGATACGATCAACAGCACCTCGGAAGAGGCGGAAACCAGAGAGAGGGTTGTTTTGTCCTCTGAACCGGAAGGTATAGTGTGTGTGTGTGAGGCCAGGAGAACGGAAAACCTAAGGTCCCAAAGCAGGAGGGCTATTTTCCGGTCTGGATGTGGGGTGATACCAGCGAGAAGAATGTGAGACGAGTTGAGTGCGAGAATAGAAGGAGAACCCAGGGGAGTAAGGTTGAGGGTTTCGGAGGTAGGTGATACTTCGACAGTGGAAGATACTTCGATTTGGAAAGAGTGCCACGATCCTTTATGGCCTGGATGAATGTAAATTAATCAAGGAAACATCAGAGCACTGGACCGACATACTGAGGATCGTCAAATAGCCAGAAGTACTACACGAAATGTCCGATATATCCTAAAAATGATATCAGTTCCGAATTGCAGATATCGTGTCGATGACCGAACCTGTATTGGGATGATACTACTCCCAACGTTGGTGAGAGTGCGATCCTCGCCTACATAAAAAGTTTGGACGCGTGCAGTGTCCTTGCGGGACTCTACAAGGAGTAGGACAGAGACCGCCCTGGTGTCGGTCGTAACGAACGAGCATGATTCGCGGGGAAAGCGGAAGCTTTTCAAAACGGTGACTTCTTCGGGCGAATTATGCGTCTGCAGGACTTCGCAGTCGGCATCCAATAGTGATATGTTTCCCCTGTTCGAATAGGCGACAATAAGTGGGGGCTGATCATTGCAGATGTACATTCCAGAGAGCTCATGAGGCATCTATCTTGGAGTCAAATTAATGTCATCGAGGGAATGAATTCGGTCGCCAACTTGCCAGAAAAGATTTCTTTTTGCTTTCTGCCAGATTCGTCGAGGGGTCGTCCTTCCAAGCCCATATTGTCCTATTCTCCTCTTCCTTAGGTAAGTCGGAAGACGACGCGATTGCCGCGTAGGTCGTATACACAGGTCCAGCACCATCCAAACTGCAGTGGGATATCGATGGACAAGAAAATAAGGTTGCAGGTCCTAATGTATGTGAGACGATGGGGTGCATTGTTGACACCTACACGGGTCGCAATTAGAGAGAAAAAATAGTAACAAAAGAGCGAGACGCACATCCAGGATATGTACACCATCTCCTTGAGCAGCCACTGTCACGTAGCCATCTGAGCTGGTAGGCGTCGTGGTATGAGATGCATACACAGATGATTTGCCGCCCTTTTGGGATTTCTTTTGCAGCCGTTTTGAAGTCACATAGGTAGAAAGGGAGAAAGGCTCCTGGATAGAGGATTCCATGGCGGTGAAATTTTGAGAAAGAGAGTTCTGATTGGTTCTTGCTCCGGGCCGAAGTTCCACTTTGCCGTTATGCCGAGAGCGTTGATCTGAAATTTCGCAAAAAGCCTGTACCGAGTCACTGTCTATAATCTTATAAGCTAGCTACTGACCTATTGGAGCCCGGTCGACTGGTTCGGGTGCAGCGAAAGCTATTCCTATCTCAGCTATCAGAATCACATCCAAGGTTTATGCAGACACGGACATCGAACTGTCCTCTTCATGGACTACGTAGTCATCGTTACAGAAACATGATTTAACAATATACAACGTTAACAACGAACAGATGGAGAACAACTGAACGGTATTTTATTCAAGGATCGGCCAGTCTCGCGGGACGCTGACCCTAGTATCAATATTTTCAGCGTATAGCCCTTGGCAGTCGATAGAACACGCCTGTAATGCGGGCCATGAGAAACCTGGGACCTAATAGCTTCGATGACTCCTCTTCCCAGTCTTCGAAAGATTGTTCGATATCGTTTACCCATCCGAGCAGTTCTAGATCGTGTATGATATTTGTGCATCAATGGCGACACCTTTGTCCAAGGTCATTGAACCTAGGATCAGTTAGCATCAACGACTCATATTTCGGTGCCGTACAGACCTATACCTATACCTTCCCTTCTCAAAGATAGCAGAACTGATCTCCCCAACGGTGCGGGTAGAAGATAGCTTCAAGATAAACGGCGTGGCAAGCTTCCAGTCTTCGCCACCAGCCAGAATGGTAGATGGATAAGACAAGTACTCGACCACGATGATGCCACGTGCCATATCATTAAAATCGGTAGCAGAAGGGTGCATATCGAAGCGAACAGACGCGTTGGTGCTCATGTTAGAGAATGACAGAGTGAAGTGATAGACCGTGTGGTCAGCAGTGATTTCGCCGACGATTGCTACTGTGTCAACTTTGAGATCGGTCGGGATGGCAGGCGCATCTTGGAAGTTCATGGCGAAGACGGTCGGCCGCTGGAGAATAGAAGGCGTCGCCATTTCATAGTTGTTGAAGCTAATCGACTATGTGCCTCAGGACAAGGTGTGACTTTGGGCCTAGACCCAAAGCCGACCATCCTTGATCACAAACAATCATGTCATCCCCATCGAGTTCGAAAAACAAATCCAAGAACAAAGAATTTATAATCAAAAGCAATTCCCGTAACCAAAATCAATGCCATTGGTGCCAGAAAACACCACAGGACCTTGGCTCGGACAAACCATTCCAGACATGCAGTCGATGTAAAGAGGTCGGTATTCTGCAGTGCCATTCAGACAATCCGGCTACATCATTTTTAGGTCATATACTGCGTGAGTACACGCGTCTGCGTCGCGTAGAAGACGTGTTCATCTTCGAATACACAGAGTACAGAGTGCCAGCGGCTGAACTGGCCGCTCCACAAACTCCCTTGCTCGAAATCGAAAGAGAGGAACGCGATCCTGGCTCAAGATCCAGCTCGTGCCGCGAGCGCAGCTAAATTCGCGAAATGGTACGCGTTTTGAACATCTTTTTCTCTCTTTGCTTGACTGGTACGAGAAGGTTTGAACGACCCCCCAAACTTGATGTCTTACGCCAAGCAGCCATGCAGGCCCTCGATATCATTAACCATCCTGAAAACGTCGACCGCAAGGCTTTTCACATCCGAATGAAGCTCCACCCTAACTACAAAAATCGTGATCAGGAGGACAGATATATCCTGGAGAGAGGTCTCATGTTTCCCAAGGAGACAATGCTAGACCCTTTGCCGGCTGACAAGCGAGATCATCTGATCGAATACATAAAAGTGCAAAATGATTTTGTCAAGGGCCGTGGGGAGATTGGCGTTGTTCCAGTAATGATGGAAGAGGTGGAGGTGGGCGCCGATGGCGAGGCAAAGCCAAGGAATAGCTCTTGGTTACCCCTCGCGCTACCATTCACCCTTGAAGAAGCGAAGGTCATTATGAGACTGGCTAAATGGGGAGACGTATTCTGGGTCGGTAGCCTTGTTATTTCAGGTCATCTGTTGCTAATAGATAGACCTTTGCAGGAAGCTCGTCTTCGAGATACCTTGGCAGTTCCGGAGGCACAGTGGAAGGACTTCGTTCCAAATCCCAAGAAAGATCGTGCTCATTGCGTGCTCCCGGACCACTTATTGAAGAACAACCCGATGGAGTATTTTGTTAACAGAGCAGTCGAGATGAACTTGAACGACCCTAACAGCAGATAGTTTGATAATGCGTACTTATTGTACGCGATTCGCCTATGCTGTAGTACCATACGTTCTGTATAGCTCCCAACTTGCTCGTTGAACCTTAGTGTCTGCGTCCACGAGCTGATGACTTTTTCGAAGCCGGTTCATCTAGGAAACCACCTAATTCTAGCGCGTTTCGAGCCGCCTGGTTGATGTGCTTAAACCGGTCCGGTCCAAGATGGATGCCCCCAAAATATCGCGTCACTACGACAAGGACATTGTTGATGTCCTATTGATCGATGAGTGGGCAGTCACACAGTGGACGACTTGAGTTCTAACCAGTATTTGAAGTAGATGTGCTAAACGTCCACCGGCCGCTGTCTCGCCATCATCATCGTTATCTGGCTACTTTTAGTTCGTATCGACGCGATGAAAATCAGCGTACCTTGGTGAAGGAGCCCTCCTACTTCACACCGCCAAGCATTGATAATCGGATGTGCCGCTCTAGCTATTCGTCGGTCGGAGGAAAGATGAGAAAGAATTAAAGGAACCTAGCGATACGTATTCAGATTTAATGAGCGTAGTACTAGTTCATGGCTCCAACCTACCATCGAAGGATCCGATATTGAATATGCTCTGCCGATGAACGAACTCTTACGATCCGTTATAGGCTCGGAAATGAATATTTCGACGCCTTTAGGCAACGAGACCGGGACAGATGGTGCAGAATCAGCTAGAGGTGTCGGTACCGACGTCGCTCGATTATCAGGAGGCGTCGATTCTTTCCCATCCTCCCGGAGCAGCTCCCCCGCCTTTTCCGCACTGAGATGATCTTCATACCACTGTACACATCTATCCAGAACATTCTGCAGACCATCAAAGACACAAACGTTGTCCTCTATCCATTCTACGCCATTGATGGAGATGAACGTCTTCAACACGGATCCAAAAAGAGCAGAGTCGATTCCGAAAGCGCCGATGTACCGCGAGAGTAGCTGGAGCTGGGGGGTGGAGGTGGCTGGGTAGGAAGATGGCAAGGATACCAAGACCTTGATGGACACCTCATCATGGGGAGAGGGAAAACTGCACTTTGTCATCTGGCAAATCAGTTTTATGTTGACAAATCCTCACCTTAGAACAATTTCATACCGCACAGTACCAGTATCATCAGTTGATCTCTCTTCTGGAGGATGCCATATCCGTATAGAATCGTCTCCATAGATTGATTTCAGAACTATTAGGGGCCTTGATCAACGAGAAAAGAAATCAAACAGTGTTCTTACCCTCTAATTCCGAGGCAACCGGTTCACGATCGTTCTGCAGCGTCAAGATGAGGTTATCTAGCTCTTCAGCATCCGAAGCATCCATCGCGGCAGGAGAAATTAAGAAGGGGTATCGCTTACTGCAGTCGAACGGGATACGTGGAAACAAGAAAACCGTCAAATGTCGATATTTGTTTTTCCGTCCGGTCCGGGTCCCGGGCCGAAATCCGCGATTCAAACTGGATATCTTGGTCGTCCACGCCGACTGCGTACGGCGTACGCTGTTTTCCGCGATGACCAGGGAGGCAACCACTCCTCATGACACCTTGATGTGGTCCTCCCTCCTTGTTTGACAGCCTGACTTGGAGTCATATCAGTCGTCAAACGCTGATCAACGCTTCCTGCACCGACGCGCGCAGTGCCAACTTGCCTTTGGCATTTCTCTTAGACTGGATAAGCTCGGTTCATCAGAGCGGGATCTCAACGGACGCCGTCAGCTTTCGAGTATACCTCAGTAGCAGGATTTCTTTCGAAAACTTACTCAGAGTTGCCATGATCACCGTTGACCTGTCTTGTCTTCCGCACGGAATATGATCTGTCGTTCAAGGGTGGATTTCTCCACCCAGCCAGCCTGCCGGGACGTGGCTTCGTTTCCAGGGTTCAACATTCAACGTTTCAACTTTTACCGGCGTCACCTCCCAGCCGTCGAAATTACATCTCATCCGGTCACTGATGTGTTGTAGGAAGTTTCCTCAGTCCCCAAATCAAACCTTGTTTAGTGGTGGTCAATATTCTGTTTAATATACCGTCCAAGTCTGGTGCTTTCTGAATGGTCTCGACTAAAAGTTGCTTCGCATAACAAGACTGTCCAATACTGGAACAAAAAAACGACATTCTATACGCCTCCATGGCCGACGTCCAGGAATACACTCAAGTCCGAAAGCTGAATTTTACTCGGACGGACGCACGTCGGTGCCGCCACAGATAGCGAGCCTTCCTTCACAAACACGAGGTCAGGCTAACAGACTACTGTCATTTTTATAGGACGAGTCACAACGGCATGCTGCGCGTGCCGGTCGTTGAATCCCAGCTGAGCTTGAGCTTCATGATTTGTTGCAGCGCATCTAGTTTGATCCTGAGCTTTTTAAGAACATTCATTACTTGCATCAAAATCAGCTTCGAATCCGGTGGTTAAATAAGTATAGAAGTGATGCCTACGGCTGCGCGTCTATGATTTAGCCACCGCCCCTACTGCTTCGATGCCTACTAAATATCATTTTATTGTTAGTTAAGTTTAGAATTTGGTCGTTAACAGTAAGCAAGTATGGAACTGTTTGATGTACTTATGTGATCGAATACGTATGCCAGACTTTGCTTATTCCTTACAGCCATCTGCTCCTTCTTACGCCCACCGCTAGGCACTGACAGTCGGCGGCACCGCTTGTCCAGACCCGCCGGCGCCGCGATCAAAATGTTACATCACAGTTTGTCATTGTTGTTTCTCCGTGCCGTTGCAGCCTGGCCGTATCTGGAAATCGGAGACTTTATCCCGTCACACTACGGTCATCGTTGGACACGATGAGCTCAGCTCTTTCTGTCCTCGTTGCCCTTCTCCTCATCCTCCCTGTTGTTTTCTGTACACCTGCAGATCTCACTTTTAATGACTGCTTCAGCCCTAATGCCAACGTTTCCTCAAAACTTACCGTCTCTAACGTTTACGCGCAGGTCCTTCATAACGCAACTCTTTCCAACTACCTCGATCTTGTTGTCATTGGCGAGACTCCCGTACAAATCATAGGTCGTTCCGACTCGAGTTTGAACCTTGGTGCGCATACTTTCTTTCATCCACGAAAACGTGCTCTTACGGTGGGCTGTTGCAGCCACCCTCTTTACATCGACTTCCATTCTGACTTTGAGCGCATGGTCAAGCAGCTCGTACTTGTGCACGAATATTCACTCTCCAGACTCAGAACTCTCCGTTGCGAATGACACCAACGACGACTACTACTGCCCAATTCCCGCAGGTCCATTTGCCTTGTCAGCTCAGATACCATGGGGATCCGCTCGCTCTCTCACCACTCTCACTACTCGTTTGAGAGCCGTAGACACTTTCAGCAACGAGATGTTGTGCATCGAAGTCGAGACAACTCCCTTGGATCCCACTGACAACGAGCCCTACGGCGCGGCCGTGGCCATATTCTGGGGGTCTGTTGCGTTGGCTATTGCCTATTGGGTTGTCGTTGGAATAGCAAGGATTGTTTCTGCTTGGAACCGTGGTATCAGCAGGCCAGGAAAAGGGTTATGGGAGCGAGTCCAAAGTGCCGGTTTTATATTGGCCAGCGCGATGAGTGGAGAGCGCTTCGCAACATCGCCTGCCCTGTTGAGATTCAGTGCGTCCCGGTTACCTTTTGCTCTCCATTTTGACTTATACATTCCAGGCACTCCCTCCATGCGGGATATCATCTTCCATACGCAATGGTGCTCCGTCCTGGCCATGGTCGCCGTACAATGGCCAGCTTTTGTATGTAAGTTTTTGTTTCTTCTGCGGTATCGTTTATCCCTCCTCCTGGCGCGCGCATGCATCGTGAAAATACCTTACCTCGTGATAGCTTCCAGTATTGCCAAGGCAAAACTACTGCAAGAGAAGCATCCATATATGTCATTATGCCAATATCTCGGAGTTTTCTTTGCAGTCTGCGTGCTTCTGTAATATCGTTTTTGCTTATCGTTGCCTCCTTATCGTTTATAGATCCCCTCTTGACTCAGACGGCTTGGGCTACCCTATCCTACAGTCAGTCTATTTTTAGTCGTCTGCGGCATATGATGCTTAACGGAACATTAGATATAACACTCACTTCCGGTCCTGATCATCATTGGGACCCATTGTCGACGGCGTCATATGATCCTCCTTCCTCCTTCCAGGCTCAGATGTCGAATTCTTCCAATGACCTGTACATCGATTCCTCCATCCCGAACGTACTCTTCACTTTGCCGGCAAATGCTAGTACTGGCATGGAGGCGTTCGCCTACTCGGTGGGCGTACGTCCACAAGATCTTTTTGGGATCTGTCTTATTCTTTTCCTCGGCATTGCCGCGGCTATCGTGGCGCTTTCAGCTCTCTTATGGTTTATTGACTATCTCGCCGGATTGTTAGGCGGAGCCATGGGATCATCCCACTCCGGTATGAAACATCTTGGCGGTACTCGGAGTCCAGCGTTTGGCAGTAAAGATATGCTGGACAGTAGTGCTGTTGCCAACGCCACTGCAGAGGAGAACCGGTCACTGAACGGCAAGGATACGTTAGGGATAATCAGACCGCCATCTCGATACACCCTTGGGTCTACGGGGGCCACTGGAACATCTTCTCGTAAACCTTGGTGGAGGTTTCGAACGAGCTTGAGTTCTTTCCACGGCAGTGTTCTCCATGGCAATCTCGTCCGGATACTCATCCTGTTCCATCTTCCCGTAACAATATTCTCTGTTTATCAGATGACGTTGCCTCGATCAAGGGCGTCCATGGCATCCATTGTTCTAGCAGGATGTTCATTTGCCGTCCTTTCCGTTTTGATACCTACAATATTAGTGATCCGGGTACGGATGACAACGACGAGCAAACTTTATGACGAAACCCGGACTTTACTATCCCTAGGTCCGTTGTATAACCACTACCGGCATGGTTCCCAAATGTTTGCTGGTCTATTTTTTGCGACAAACGTTGCGTTTGGCCTAACTATAGGAGCGGGTCAAAACAGCGGCACTGCGCAGGCCATTGTCATACTCGTTGTGGAAGTTGTATCGGCATTAGTGACGAGTATATGGTTACCCTGGGGAAATGGCGCCAGTATGGGGTTGATCAGCTTCTTGTTTTGTGTTGGAAGGATCGTAGTTGCCGTCTTGTTGCTTATTTTGACTCCTGCTGTAAGTTTAGCGCCCCGATCACCTCATCGAGTTCATATTAATTGTGTTTTAGCTTTCGATTGGTGCAGGTGCCGGTGGTTGGGTAGCCTATGGCGTCTTGGTCATATTGGCCCTTGTATATCTGGCACTATTCCTCATGCTTGTCGTCAAGCTTGTGGAAGCTCTGGTTCGAATCGTTGGTATGGTGGGCTTCGAGCGAAGCAGTCACATCGTGGATAGTGGTCTTCTTGGGGCATGCGGCTTAGCAGGATGCTGTGGATCAAGGAAGCGACGAAGACCTCGCCGCTCGAACGACAAGAGGCCGCAAAGTGGGAAGGTACAGCCGAAATATGATAATGTTGACTCCAAGCATGTTCACAAGCGTGATTCGGATATATCGTCGTATCTGCCTCCTGGTTCCCTGGGGACTCCAGTCGGTGGAAAGGGTTCTGTCAGTTCAGGCCCTCCACCGTCTGTTTTGAAACCAGAAGCATGCACTCAGACCCTATCGAGAAGAGAGCGACGACGAAAATGGCTACATCATGGGGGCATGGCAGCCATTCCAGACAAAACCTTCCGGATATATCCCTGTTACCGATATCCCGACGAAAGCTCCTCCTCCCACCTCCTCAGGTTTCTCGCGTGTGGGCGGCGGGCGCGCTCATATTGATTCTCCTTATGCAATTGCCGCAGGCTCTACAATCAATGCAGGATCAACACAGACATTCCCATCTATCGCTCAACAGGTATCGCAGCCTGATGCAAGCTCCGGATCATTGAAGCGGCTCTCAGATGAAGAAGATACACCTTCTTTGTCTGCGAACACAGCCATACGGCAACAGCAAGAGTATCACGCACGCACTGGGTCTCTACCGCCTGGAGCTATGCCTCCCTTCCACGTCCGAACAAAATCGCAAACAGCAATCATCGAGCACGCTGGGGGAGTCAGCCAAGCGGGCCCATCATACCCTACGGGACCTGCAGTAAGGCCAGTCAGAGATCCCCACACCACCACCGACGGCGTTCAATCTCAGGCACTCAAACCCTAACCCAGTCGATGACGATGACGGGTCAGATACTGATGTACCAAAAAAGAAACCGTGGTATCACTTGCGGCGGCATCGTCCGCATAGTAGTGAAGGTACAACTTCTACAGCAAAACCTCCTGACGAAGAGGCGCCGCCAGAACTTCCACCCGTGTCAACTTCAGCTCCTCAGCGGTCATTCGTGGTCATCCGGAAACCACAGCAGTCACCTGGGAGATCACAAAAGTTGTCCACGGGATCTGAACCAGCAAATCTGTCTCCGTCTGCAGCCGGGGAACCATCTGTGCCAACGCGAAGATCGTATCCATCTCATCCGGGCTCGTAGGGAGCTGTGGGTAATATCCTGACAGTTTTGCTTTGTCTGTTTTATCACGTTGCCATTCATGGACTTACCTTACCACATTGCATCGGACACTTGTCATATATCATGTTCATGACTGTGGATTTCTTTTTACCTATGGAAGATCGGTTTGGATACTGTTCTTGGGAATCTAACAGTTTGTATATCTATTTATATAATTGTCGACATCAATTACAACAGTCCATAGGCTACCTTTACATTTCAACCTATAATGAATAACTAGTGTTGTCCAGTGATGAACATGCATGAGATGATTATTAGATACACAGCAGCGTCATTTAATTTTTGATATGAGATTATACCCACTTTCAATCGTCTATATCGGAATCGTCGTCGTCTACAGTCGAACCGCCCAACCAGAAGACTCTCCAATCCTCCAGACCTTTGCGGCACCAGCCATACAGCCCTTGTTCCATCTTCATTCTCACCAGAATTTCACCTGATTCCATGCTATTGACAGACTCTCCCGAAATATCACTCGCAGTGCTGTACGATCGGTTGAGTGGATGATACGGCGGATAAAGTGGTTGATCCCAGTGCCCGCCGACACAGAGGAAGCCCGTATCACCTCCAACATCATCCTCGCCATAGACGACGATGTCATCCCGAGCTTTTCCTTTGCCTTTGTGTAGGAAGTTTAATGATATCTCCTGTACCTCCACCCCGTGTTCACCAAGAGCGATCAGTTGAAGAAATCTTGACGGTGGATCACCATCATCGTTCGAACATACCCTCGGCGTCACACTCGTTGGCGGTGACTTCCATATAATCACACGTAACGGTGGATATGATGTTGAGGCACCTGTGGGTACCGGGCAAGGTAGAATGTGAGTCTGTTTACCACGAGTCAACAGTTGTACATTCTTGGTCAGAGGGTACCTCGACTGAGAAGGGAGGGGTATCTCGCATTGTACAGGGGGGATCCATTTACCCAATGCGGAGCTGATGTCTAGAGAATAACGAGACCTGCGTGAGTTGAGCGAGCTGCTGAGTTCGCGTGAATGAAAGGATCCCGCGCCATCGTCGTAGAGCTCCACTTCTCCAACAGCGGAATCAGCCAAGCGGATCCAACCAGCCTTCTTGTCAAAGACAACGAAGATGCTGAGATGTGTACCATAGCTAAGGAGTGCACCAGGAGGGGTAAGTGCGCGTTCACCTCGTGCGCTACTACTGCTATCGGACGACCTCCTGTGTGCATGGTGAAAGCGGGAAGATGATCCAGTGTCGGATGGACTCCGTGCTACGTCATGCACGACTTGCTGGAAAAAGGTGATGCTTCTCGGTGTCAGAGGAGTATAGAAGTCCTAGAAACCGACGTCACTACTCAAAGTTGGAGATAGGTAAGCATTTGACCGACCTTGACAAAACGGAAAGCTCGCTCCCCTTTGGGCGTCTCGTACAGTAGTATATTCGTCTTGGTGGCTACTGCCAACATTCTTCCACCAGAATTTCGTTCACTGTGATTCCATAGAGCGTAAGAAATTACACTTGAGTTGGCTAGACGGGAGCCAGTAGATGCCAAAGGAACAAAATCGGTCGCCCATCGCAGTGGCAGGTCATCGACGACGTCCCACGTTGACTCATCTGAACCTTGTCGATTGGGTGACGGCGAGCGACTTGCCGGTCGACTTCCAACATTCGATGTGCCAATCATCGAAGCAGGAGACAAGAGATTGTGGTATGAAGACGTATGTGGCTCAACAGGGTGACTATTGGGTGCATCGATCCATGATTTTAGTCCGCGTGCTATACTACTTCGCGGACGGTGCTTTTTTACTGGTGACTGCTGTGCGACCCAATTCGATGGTCTCGACAAGTCAAGCGGTCGCTTTCCCTGTGAAGAGAAGCACAGTCAATCAACATAGTATATTACGATCAAGGCACACAGTACCTTCTGGGCTACCGCCCACTTCGCAAGGCTGGTTAAGCTAGACAAATTGTACATGCGAAGTGTTCGGAGAGATTCTACATCTTTCGGTGTCGGTGAATTAGGATCGGGCCCAACGAGAGCAAGGACTACGCCTTGAGGTGTTCCTTCTCCTGTCTGCTCTACCTCAAGCAGAGATAATTGGTAGACACTATAACAACATATCAAATTTCCATTGATTTCAGAAGGTTAAAAGCGCCAACCCTTCACCAAGCCATATCGCCCTCGATACAGCCTCCTCCGGACCTTTGATCGTAATCCCCGCATCTGTCTCTAACCACTCTTGGGGATACATATCCAGAACGGAAAGACCTTCATCGTGACCGATGAGTAACAACTTTCCCGAGAGGATGGGGAGCAGACAACGGATGGGAGCTGTTGCGTGAGGAAGAAACCGCGACCCGAAATTATTCATCTTTAAATGCGTTGGGCGCAGTCTTGTGCTGATAGCGGGTAAGGGTGGTAATGGTGAATTTAACCGTGGCGTTTCCGGAGGCGGTATACATATGTTTAAGTCTTCGGTCTGAATATGAAGATAAGTATTTGCTGTTGGAGTTGGCGGTTCTTGAATGATGGGAGGAACACTTAGAAGACTGCTTGATTGGGACTCTGCCTCTTCCTGGGGAAGATACATCGTCATTAAGGACGATAATAAGGTAGGAAGGCACATCGGTAGACGCACCATTTCCTCGTTTCCCCACCCGCGTTCACGTCTCCTTGCGCGTTCCTCCGGGGTAACATCCACATAGCGCTCAGCAGCTCTGAATAACAGCTTTTAGGACCTGAACGGAATAGGCATTCATGACATACCGTTTCTCGACCCATCCCCTCCACCGACCAAACCTGGTAGAAAATGCAGTCAATGATCAGATGCGTCGTGAAGCCACAGTGAATTGGCATGCCTGGAATTAGGACCATTCTGCGCTGCGAGGTCGTCGTAGGTCGGGAGTTCGTCGCCTCCACCCTTAATCTTGTCGTCTTGTTCTACATAGTAGCGGGGTGCATCCATCGTGGACGAAGATACTAATGGTGGAAGAAATGGAGAGAGACGTAGCTATAGTGCTGGTCCAAGTGCATCTTGAGGACCACGTGCTATGATGCAGTGCTTTGACACTTCCCGATAAAGATCCGCCACCAACTGTCATTCCTCGGTTGTCACACCCGAAAAAGCCAGTATCTCCAAGTGCGCTACCTTGGCCTGGTTAGGCACCACATCTCCCAATGGATCCCAACAGGGAACATAATTACTATTGTAGGTCCGAGAATGTTCTTATTTCCAAAAGATATCCTTACGATAAAGAACCGGTGCTAGTGCAGTGAAATGGATGAGACAAGAACAAAAGGCTTTACTGTGATTGTCAGCGGGCACTGCAGTGATATTCGGTCGTGATATGCGAAATCTCAGTGACTTTGGAATGTAAATCTCAACTTGCTATTGACAGTACTGTCGGCGATGATAACAAGACAGCCGTTGCTAGATTTTTACAAATGAAGGCAAGAAACCATGAGAAAGATCAGTGGGAAAATTTTTCCCAAGACAGAAGAGATATCAGAACATGGTGTTGGCGATGTTGAATTATCATGATAAACAAAGACTGCCCATCAGTGCTGTGCAGAGAATGCGAAGGTTGTGGAACAGCCCTACACAAATAGCTGGCAGCAGTCCGTGAGAGACGCGACTTTACATATTGATGGAAGGACACTCGTACCTGTCATGTGAATGCCTGCAAGCTTGTTGTACGTTTCGGCAGCGAATCCGCTAAGCCACTGTCACGTACCCGATCTGTAGTCGTTTGAAGGAAGAGGACAAGGACAACTTCGTCGGAGAAATAGTCATATCCACGACAGCTGGGCCGAAAACGTGTAGTTGCAGAGTCGGAATATTATCCCAGTAATATCGGCAATACACGCCTACCTGCGTGACAGCTGGGACAACATTATTATAAGTGTCCCTACATGCGTGGGACAAGACGGCGACGGCATCAGCATTCGTCCTTGCATTGGACGCTGTTGTGGCCTGCCAATAAAGTTGGAATTCGATGATGACGATGACTAGAAGCCCAGACCCCGAGGACAGCAATGCGTTGTTAGAGTGCACCTAAAAGACAAGCCATAATAGAATGCGCGTAATATCACCCTGTCCGTTTCATCTGCGAGTATTCAATGAGAAGGTAGTCGCTCGGTATATTCTTCATGGCCAACTCATTAGTGAAGCCGGAAACATCTTTCGGTTCTTTAGATCTCGAAGGACAGGACCGGAATCGCCTCGTGTCCTTCCTAGCGACCTCAATTGTACCTGAACCGCACTTAAACAGTAGGTCGCGAGACGATGGTGAAGACTCACAACAGCGAAACATTCTCGCTAGCTTATCTGTTCGCCTGGACCATCAAAGCTCGGCCCAAATTAAAGATCAACGCTTTGACAAAAGTGCGGATACGTTTTGTCTAATAATATTGTAGTTGTGTCAGAGCTAAAAGGATCCTACAGGATCCCATATCAGCAACTTGTAGACGGGGCACATAGAGTAATTGCCTAAAACAAAACCGTTTCTGGTCCGCTAGACTACAAGCTAACTTGACCCACAGGACTTTAGCTCCGTTTCCGGGACAGGTATTGTTATCTCTTTCCGAGGACCAAGGTTGAGACTTCAATGATGAGGTATCTACAAAGGAAGGAGACCACTTGGTACACATAGGATGTTTGCGGATCACGGGCCACTTACAGCAGGACGAATGCAGTGACAGAGATTGCACTGAGCATGATTACAATGTCGGGGACGTTGTTTATTCAGCATCAGCTCCTTCAAGCTTCAGCTTCAGCAGTCAGACGTCGCGCTTGACATGGGCGAGGTCTCACAGTAACCGCAGCCGAAATGCATAGATAACTTTTCTAGTAAAACGATAGTCAGACCTATATACGCATGAAGACAGCACGTCAGGATTACCTCATAAGTTACAAGCTGAGCCTAAGGGACATCGTACAAGCGTAGAAGACACCGAGTAGAGCTTTTGGCGCTAAAAATGAGCCGTAGGAGAGCTACTTATAACATAGTTTTAAATGTGCACTGGTGTTGACGTAGTAGTCATATTCAAACAATACGCCGATAGCGTAAGATACAGTGTAGAAAAGCCTTTTAGAGCATCCGGTGTGAGAAGAAACGATACGGTCAATGTCATGAATGGGTCATGAAGGCACGAGAAGAAAACGGGGCTATTTCGGAGTTTCAATACGACGACGCTCTTACTCTGTTTTTGGTCAACTTTTTTGCAACTTTTGGTTTGCTCATCCTATATACTGGGTATCTCTGGACAAAAATGCGAGGCCTTGCAAGGCCTTGCGCAGTCTCGTGAGGCTCATTATTTCATGGCAAATTGTCCCCGCGCAATCCCGTGCGATCTCTTGCACCCCCGCGAGACCTTGCGCGGCCTCACGGGGCCTCACGGGATCTCGCATTAAAGTCCAGAGAATCCATATATATAATTGCGTTTGGCAGACGACAGAAAAGGAAATATTACAACAGTGGGTTGACCTTGCTTTTCAGCAAGGTAATATGAACACTCCGAAAAGCCCTATCATCATCCTCAAACAGCCATGAATCTGATGGAAAATGAGTACTTTGATAGAGCACGTATTAACGCAATGCTAACAACTTCTTTGAACTCTGACGCTGATGTAGGTTTTACCATGGCGACATTATCGGGATGGGAATTCAGTTTCGCGTCAATGAGGTACTGCGTAACTTGATGGAAAAATTCAAGTCGAGCTCAACGCTGTGATAATCATAGATCAAGGTCGACCGCCAAACTTTGAGGACCACTCACAGCTGCCTTATGTCAATGCGATACTCTTGGAAACGGTGATGTTGAACCCTGCATCAATGGGCGATACAACGATTACTACATTATAGAGGATACGTTCCAAGCTCGTACCCAATCTTCCTCGTCTTATCCGTTTCTTAGGATTGGCAGTCATTGTAATCGCTTGGTGAGTACCATTAAAGTATTTGTCCTTAATGAATATTCAATGTCACTGCATGAAGAATCCAATATTTTAGCTTAAAATATTGGATTTTATAATTATTTATTTTTTCAATATAATACTCTAAAATATGGAAATAATATTTGAAATATATTTGGGGTATTTGGGAGATTTCTAATATTGTTTCAATAATCAACAATATTGGAATAATATTAAAAATAATCTTTTTATATTTTAGCATAGAAGTTGGAAAAAATAAATGATTATAGAATTAAATATTATAAGCTAAAATATAGGATTTTCCATGCAGTGTGTAGGGCCATTCTTTACAATGTAATTACTACTCAAATCCTCTGATATTTATCTAATCCTGACGTATTCATGCCAGAGGACGGGAAGGAACTTTACCTGAACCCGTGTTTTGGGAAGACGGTAAGTGTGTAGTTCTTTATAACTGGGCCTAGCCATCCGTATGTTGATATATTTTCGATAGTATCTATTTTGGTCGCTATCTTGCAACATCCTGCAAATTGTTTTTAGTTTCCTGGTTCACAGCATCCAGTGACCTTTTCGAATTTCAAGCGCAAAAAGTTTGATGGAATCGGCTGGCAACCAGTTATCTACCCTAAAATCCATGTAGGTAACCCCACTTGAAGACACCAATTTCGTATGAACACAATTCTTAAAACCTTCCGCGTCGCACCAGATACAATTCTGAAGGATAGGCTAACACGACAAGCGGTCAAAAACAACCACTAATTCAAGTATGGGTTATCAAATGACTGCAATGTTCCCGGATGATGATATAGCATTCGTTCCGGCCCATTTCCTCAGCGCGACGACGCCCCTCAAGTTAAATAAAGGCACGCTCTTTACTCGAATAATTCCCTTCAAGCTGAAAGAATCGCATACCGACTCTCTTCGAGTCCTTGATCCCGACTCTGGTAATCAGCGAAATCAGGTTTCTTCGTCCTTCCTCTCGTTCTGT
This sequence comes from Armillaria mellea, assembly GCA_030407055.1. Taxonomy (NCBI): domain Eukaryota; kingdom Fungi; phylum Basidiomycota; class Agaricomycetes; order Agaricales; family Physalacriaceae; genus Armillaria; species Armillaria mellea. The sequence continues at coordinate 820,111 of JAUDZF010000005.1, forward strand.
TCCGGAAACAATGAGGTCGACAGCGTCTTGACTGACTTTGTTGACATCAAAGACTGGTCGTAGCAGGCTCACTGACACGAGCCTAACTATATCTGCATGCATCCTTGAGCCCCTTGGTCGATGCAAGCACGTCTTCGGCAAAGACCTTGTTTTTAGACTGAATGACTATAGCATCATGTTAGCATCCATCTGGGCGTTCCATCTTGGGATACCAGTGTCGAATTCACGATTTGCGGTGCTGAAGAAAAGCAGATGAAGCTCCATGAAGGGACTCATGATGGTGGTGGTCTTGGTCCAAGTTATTGCTTCAGGCTCGATAACGTCAATTCGCGTTACCTGATGACCAACATGCACTCTCGCTTTGGTCCAACTGAAGAAAATTGCGTTTGAGATTTACTTACCTCCTAGTCCTCCTTTTCTCCTCAATCTGTCCTCCCAACTTAACTTGCGTGCATGGCGTCAGGAATAAGAATGACATATTAACGTGCAAGTGACACAGTATTTTTCAGCATACGGACTATAAGTTCAAGTACCATCGATACATCCCTCCTTACCCGATAGAACATCCAAGGATCAAGAAAACGCCAAACCAGTGAATGTCGCAACGGCCCCGACAACTGCTGCACCAGCTACTGCTTTCAAGCCGCTGCTTCGTCTGCTATCAGCAGCATTATCAGCAAGCAGCTTAGCCTGTCCTTCAATCGTCGCGTAAAACTTCTGCGTATCCGCTGGGTCCTGTCCCACAACGAGAACCTGCTCTTCATTCTCAGACTCTACAGAAGTGATTCTCCGCGTGTGTAAACCATGATTCAACGCGGCAGCTTCAATTTCGGTGATGTCAGATTTTGGAAGGAGGTATGCGGTGGTCTGTTTGTAGCGGCTGTTGAGGGTGTCGATGAAAGTGCTGCGTTGGAGGGAAGACATGTTGCGGGTGAGAGGCTTTGGAGAAGGAGTAGGGGAAGGCGGAACGTTGACGGCAGATAAATCGAGTACGGGCTCCTCGCTTTTCGCTGGCTGTGGAGTGGCTGGTGGCTCCTCAACGGTTGGATGAGGGACGACACTTGCAACCGACGGAGCTGTCCCCGGAAAGGTGCATGGCATCGTCCTCTCTTTGGCTCTACTCTTCCGCGGTTTAGCTTTCGGCGTACTGAGCGCGTCCTGCCACCTGACAACCGTCTTCCTGAACTTATCATCTTTATCTTCGTCGCCGATGTCATGTAACAGCATATTGAGAATCTCGCTCGAAGACGTGGATATAGAGGCGATACTTTCGGAGGGAACAATGGTTGCCCGTCGCGCAGATTCGCGCCGGCGCCTCTGGCGAACCGCAGCTTCTATGTCTTCCAGCTCCCAAGAATCTGCGGTGTCTGGATCATCGTGACGCGGGGGGGACGTCTGGATTTTCATGGAACCTAGTGCGTCGGTGATATTTGTCACTTCGGGAGGGCTGTCGTCCTTTGTCGCTGCTGCTGCGTATGGACAGCCTTGGCGAGGGTGGCCCGCTCTGGGACGCCCACATTGAGCGCATTGTGGGGTTTTACGCGGCGTGGAGGTAGGCGTAGTGGCAGGACTGCTCCCACCAAAGGAAGCTGGTTTGGTAGGTGATTTTTTGGATCGCAAGGCTGGAGCCATGGTGTCGAGAATCGAATTGTGGTGGTGGTTCGAGAGTAAAATATTCGTCAGACGTAACAGTTACCAAGCTGGGTGGACAAAGATAGCCTTATTGTTTGTCGCCTTTGTCGTCGAATACTGCTGCCGAAGAGACACGGAAAGGGACAGGCAGAAAGAGACGTGTCCCTGATGTGGCCACAAAAGAAGTCAGTTGTGCGCGTCGATTGTGTCGATAAAAATTGAATGTGAATGGTGGTGATTGTGGTCAAAGCTCTCAAAACTATGCCCTTATTTCCTATTGGAGTGATGACGTATAGAGGAGTTGTACGAAATTTGCATTTGAGAAGTGACCTTGCGTAGAAACTCAGTAAGACATACCCCATTGTTATTTCTGGCGTCGTGCACGCCGACTTGAGAGGACATGCCCCCCCAGAGCAGAGGAATTTGATTGAAGTCGAATTAGATGTTACATACAGGAATCGAAGTAATAACCCGTCGTAAAATACAGTCTCTTATAGATACAGTTTATCGTGTAATATATCATATTGCTTATTGCCATGAGCACCAGCCTTGATACATTTTTGCCTACAAGACTTCAGACACTTAGCATAGACCAGAAGCGAATCACTCACCAGATTAGCCTCATCCGTAGCTTCTTGTATAATCATCTGAACGAGATTACTCGTCGAAATCTCTTTCTGATGAGCCGGTTTCTCTTTACTTGTGGAGTACACTCCGCGAAGCTTCCTCTCGATGAGGCCGAGCGCCCCTTGAGCTAAGTCGCGAAGGTTGACTTGGCCTTTGACTCGGTTCCGGGTTTTACTGCGTTCCTGTTGATTGAAAGTCAGAGAAGATCAAAAAGACGCGTGGATTCGTTTTACCCTCTTGCGTTTCTCGTCCTCCCATTCGACAAGAGGATCATGGATGAACGCATCAAGGACGGTCATCAGCGAGTCCTTATTGTCTCGTAGTAAGCCAAGTGTTACATCGCACGCCGCACGGAAAACGCCTATCCTAAATCAGCCGGCGTAGCTTCCCTCATTAAAATAGGCATACCTTCTACTCCTGTGACGCCAAGACCATCCAACATATTCTGGGTGAGTCTGAACGGCACCCTCTCTGGCGTTTCGAGCTTTTTGCCCTTCTCAAAGAGGCAGTTGAAGTCAACGTGCACGACATCTCCTGTGTTGATGTCCATCAGGATATTCTCCAAATGCCGATCTCCTAGTCTAGAAGAATTTTCCTTCAGAAACTCTGTTTTTCAAGGTGGATAAAGTGTTTCTTACCCTAAAATAAAGCCAACCATCGACATCACAGCTGCAGTTCGCCCATACGTGAGACGGCTTGTGAGCCACGCCGAGGGCTCAGGGAAAGTCTCAATGAACCATTCATGGAAGACGGGTGGATAACTGCATTAGCGTCAACCTTTTAAAAAAGCTAGAAGATTGTACTGCGCTTACAGGCACAAAACCCTGGCCTTGAATATCTCTACGGCCTCTTTGTCTGAGGCGGCTTTAATTTTGGCGGCAATGTCATTGATATCTGCGGGCTGAAGTGTTGATAAAGTTAGTGCGGCCTCAGGGAGGAAACGATTTACCCACCCAACTCCTAATTCGTCTTGCCTCATACGCCTTGACAAGGATTGGCCTCATGGGAATCGTATTAGGCACCCATTGAATGAATCCGCACTCTTCATTTAGCGTTACGACTCCATAGGTTCGGATATCTGACAAACCTGAGTTTCGAGGATTATATGGAAACACAAACACCTACGAAGCTGCCTTCGTCGGGATTCCGAGTTAGCCTTGAGGAGCTTGTTGATAATAGCGTTGAAGTCCATAAGACGAGCATCCTTTCGCAGGTCATCTTTCGGCTTCCCGAGAAACATATAGATTTGACCGTTGCTACCACGGATGGTTATTTTCCGTGGTTTAGCCAAAGAACTCATCACTTCAATGTCGTCATAGAACTCTATCGGAAGGTTAGATGGTGGTTAGAAAGTCCAAGCAATTGTTCACACCTGTGAACGTAGGCGCATCTACAGGGAAAGGGTTTAAGTCAGAATTAGTGACCGACACGGGGGGGATGTTGGCTGTCAACGACTCTTGCAAAGGTATGATTAGGTCCGAATGTCCTAGTCTAGCAAGCCTCGGAAACGTTCGGCTCATGCTCAATGATTTGCGCGGGTTGTCGTCGATAGGGTGTTCACATAGAGCAAGAAGTTCGTCCGTCATGGCGACACACTGGTTGAGCAGGTCACAGACGCGACGATGAGTGGTGGGTTTATTCTGACATACTTTGGATCAGGATCCCGCAGGAGATTTCATAATGTCGAACTTACCCGAATCTTATCCACAATCTTTTTGCCTCTCCGCTCCCTCTCGGTCTTCTTAGATTTCGTTACGGAGATAAACTGCCAGAGGGCTTGTTGGGGGTACGCTTCCAAGACTTTGGATATGAGGTTCGAGAGTAGCTTCAAAACATTCTCGTTCGAATGACCGATCCTAGAAACTATTTGAGGAAACGCAGTGTACCACTATGAGATTTTATCAGTCCCTTCAAGATGCCAGGCAATAGGGAAATTGACCTGGTACACTGGTGTCTGCTCGGTAGCAATTCTGACGGTCTCACTAATTGTTTTGAAATAGTCCGTCTTCCTCAAGGTCTCATCATCACCTAAATCCAACCAAAGTGTCAGTAGTCGAGGAACAGTCTGATAGACATATTTAGAGCCATGTCTTATGGCCCTCGCATAAGAGCGGACGGTGTTAACATTCATTTTCAATCCTCTGGGTTAATATGATGTAAGCGCATTCACAGGATAGAATCCAGTTTTATGCCTACCGATTCCTCTGATCTTCTCGTGTCAAGTTTTTGTAGCTATCATCTTGGAACTGTCCGAGATAGAAATGTGCATTTTCCCATCTGAACGAAGTCACATTAGACTAAGCGAGGAGCAAAGGAAATAAGATATCACGTTGAAGATAGATTCGCAGCCCCCCTGAACATGCTAAGAATGGACGATGCTTCATAACGTTCCGACTCGTTCATCCAGCGAGCCCGTAGAACACGGGCCTATGAGTATCAACAGTCAGTTTATGTGAATAACGACATCGGTGATCCGTACCTTCGCCTTGATCATGTTGGTCTCTTCATTGTTTTCTACGGTCAGGTCTAGGACTTGCGAATCGTCGTCCATCAAGCTCAGCAGCTTCATAGAACTTTCCAGTTCGTGTAGTGCTGCTAATGGTTCCCCGTTAGCCTTCGTTAGCTTGGCACTTTGCATGAAGTAATCTTTGGTCTTCCCCTGCTTCGCCTGAAGCATGGCACTGAAAGCGGTTTGCCATTGGCATGCTTTCCTTGCGAATTTAGCACTCGCCAGCCACGTTCGATGAATTTCACGTGTCGCTTCGTTGGACTCTGGACTACAAGAACGGGTCAGCGCTTGCCAATCGTGAAGATGGATACATACAACAAACGAAAGGCAGTCCTCCGCATGCTGAGGATGGGTTCACGAGTGCGAAACGTCGGAAGTGTTGACTCCAGTCTAGCTGAGAACAAATCAGATAGTTCGGCCAGAGCGTTCTTCGTTTGCGATTGGCGTAAGGACCCTGTAATTGCTTGTCCCATGATATTGTGCACTGATCCAAGCTCGTATAGGAGATGTAGACTGAGGATATCCTCATATGATCGCTTATATCCCTTCGCTCCTGCAGCTGCTATTGGAGCTCCCAGGATGGAACGTGCGGCCGATAGAGTTTGGTTGATGGCAGTGTTATCCCCGCTTCTGATTGCAAGTAGAACCCTTGCTAGCACGAGCTCGGAATTTTGCTGTGTACTCTGACTGACGATATTCTGAACATCAGCCCAATCGCCAACCATCCATGCACTTTCGACTTGAAAGCCCGCAAGAGCAGAGGCACAAGCTGGGTTACGAGTAAGGACTCCAAGGACATGAGTGCGCAGCGTATCTATAAGGACAATAAATATTATTATTATTTTTTGAAAAGATAGATCAGAAGAGCTACCATAATGCCCTAGATTACGCAGGCAACGCAACAGACCTAGATGAAAGTCGACGTTATCCGGAGACTGTTGAAGACGAAGTTCCCAGCAACTCTGAGCGGCAGTCCATCTGCCCGTACTTTCGTGCTGTCGGATCTGATGTTCCAAAGACGGCGATAATATCAACGTAGATACGCCCTCCATGCCATCTGGCTCGTCTAGGTTTGCATAGATTTCATGAAGTCTGTCGTAGTAGACCGGTAAATCATGATGATGCAAAGAACGTTCTCGGAGATTAACAATTTGACGTTCGAAGCTCATCAGAGAGCGCGCATATGCTCTGCATTGGAAGGCTGCTCTAGCCATTAGACTCTGATCGATGCTAGTCAAGATAGAGTCAACTTGTGAAAGCTGTTCATCCGTTCCGACGGTGACTCCGCGGGAGCGTTTCGTCTCTCCTTTCTTGGTTCCCATGTCATGCCGAACCCTTCGAACCCATTTATTGAGATGATCCAAGAGCATAAAAACGGCCTTCGTTGCGTCGTCAAAAATATAATGGGGTCAATGTAACAATTCCCACTTACTTGGGCACTGAGCAGTCTCTTATCGGCCGAGGAAGTACTCTGCGGATTATCTTGGTCTTCTAAAACAGCAATCAACTCTGCACGTATATTCTCGCATCCAACCTCGTCACTTGAAACAAGGACATTGAGCACCAGATGGGGAAGGAGATGGTGGGCAACAACAACGTCCTTGTTGCGCACTGCAGGCCTGAAAACGCCAAATATGATCTTCGCAACGGGACCCGAAGCTCGAGTGATAAGATACGTGGTCCAAAGTTGTATCCATTCACGGTATGTTGGTTGATCGTTATAGATAGGGTGCCGAAATTCCGGCGTAGGGACTTCTTGCAAGGTAAAACGGGCTTCTAAGAGTGGGGTGACGGTTTCGAGAACGTGCTTAGGCAGATTGTTCCACTTCGTTCGAACCTTCATTGGTACAGATTGATTCCCCACGGAGACGAGGGACGGAGTAAACCTACAGAACCGCAAAAGTTCCTGAATACTATAGGCCAAGTGTCCCTGGTATTTGATATCGCTGGTGGAGCGGAACGCGCCAACGAGAAGATCGGTGATCAAGTGTAAAGCAAACATAACAGATTCGTCGTCGTCGGTATAATTGCTGAGGACGATCATTCTCGTGTCGTTGACAGCGATTTCGCATCTGTCAGGATCTACAGCTCCCAAAATACCTATGCATTCGAACGCGAGAGAACGTATCGCCTCAGCACCATCTCCGTCACGACAGGCGGCGGAAAGCAGGGTTGTCAAAATCTGACCGACCATAGGATCAAATGTGTCGCCAGACGCGAGTTCCCGAATAAGAGCTTGGTTCTCCGATAGCATGAACGCCTTGAGCTCCACAAGGGTCTGAACAGCCATTGTTTGATTATCGGGCAATGCGCGCGCCAAAATTTTGCAGAGGTGCTCCTTCGGTGACCAGGTACCCCGTATCACGGTCAACCGATCTTGAAGGGGTTTCAACCTTGAAATAGCAGATAGATCCACGATGTCATCAAGATACTGGCCAAGTTGATTGCCTATGTCGTTAATCATGTACTCCAACGAACTGATGGCAATGCGTCGACTTGCGGAGGTGAGCGTGGGCCAGGATGTGGTAATAGTTGCGCTTGTTGTCCCAACGTAAGGACCGACGTCCTTAGGATCCAACGTCATCAGGAACGTTCGCCAGCTGCTGAGGGTCATTTCAGACAGTTCGGCGACATTCACCATGGTCTGGAAGGTCGCCATTATCTGTAATAACCTCTAAGCATAATAAAAAGATAAAGAATGTTGCTCGGCCAACCTGGGGTGCGACTGTACTTATGGGTGAGCCGATCAGAGACACCACAGCACCGAGACTCCGGAGGATCATTTGCTTCGCGGACATCGGAATTTTCCCATGCACCTCTTGTAGCATCTCGTTGATATGTGTAATCAAGCCCAACATATACTGCTTGAGGAAGGGTCCGATATCTGGTACTGGCTGTGATCGCCCCGCGACACTCGGAGGAATCAATGACTTGGACACCCTCTTGAGAGCAGGAACAGCCTGACATGGATGGATATATGAGCTGCAGGAACCATCATCAAATGTAGTCCAAGTTTACCTTCGCTGCGACGTCCGAGTTTTCATCGCCCAATACAATGACCAAGTCGGCAAGAACGGGGACGACAAACCCCTTCACCAAGCTTTGGATATCGATCGTATCTGCTTGAGCCGCCGCCGTCAGAATGTCGGTCACAAATGTGAGAGCCTTGTTAGTTTGATCTGGTTGATCCAACAAGTATATATGTGCAAGAACCCGATGGCAGTCATTGATCAAAAGAGTGGCTGGTTTTGATTCCAGTTGTTTTGCAATGTCCTCTAATAGTTTCTGATCACATTTTGCGAAGATGACGGGAAGAGTGTAGCGCAATGTAAGTTGAATCAAATGCCGGGGTGAAACCATCATCAACCGACAAGCTTCCGTCAAAAGACTGGGTTGCGTGCTTATACGGAGGACGAGATACGGCGCAATTCGATCCATATAGGGAATAAACAGAGGATAAGGAGTCGCTTTCTTGTGATACTTGGTCAGAGAGATGATCTAATAAAGGGACCGATTAACACAAGAAAGCATGGAAAGGTACGGAATGATTACATGAGTAGACGCTTCTGCTTTGAGCATCGGGTTTGACCTCCCCAATTGTGCAAGCAAGAAAAAGAGAACATGTCCGAGGACTTCTTTGTCTTTTGTCCTAATGATGATATGGCTCGATCACGGAAATTTGATGTCTCCTCGAATAATAAACATACCTTCCTGTAGTACCGACACTAATGATGATTGTATCCTTAGTAGGGAGCTTCATGCCATCCGTTAACTCGTTCAGTTGAGAATATAACGTTGCTAGAGCCTGAGATGCGTCCCGTTTCATACGGGAAATGGAGACCACAAAATTTTGCAACGCCCGACTAAATCAGAATAAACGTTTTGAAAATCTATTCAAGACAAGGAAAACAAACCCGGCGACCAGCCTGACTCCTCTATCCGTATCCGTCATGCCAGAAAAGATCATTTGCCGAGCGGCGGTAAGGTCTTCAACATCACCGAAGGAATGATATTTGACTAGGTCGGTAATGACTTTGAAGGCTCTCTTCCGTACCTCCGTGGTGATCTCCTCTGGCCTTCCGTCAAGCGTCGACTGCGTCAAAGCCACGCAGAGAGGGACAGTTGACAACCGAACATCAGGGCGCAGGAAAGCGCAGAACGCCTGCAGCTGATCGATGACAGACAGCCGGTATGGTGTAACAGTATCCTCAAGAGGCCTAACTGGCATGGGTCAGCCACTTTTCAAGCTATATGAACAGCGGCGAACCTTGAATAACGTCCTACGATATCGTCGATGGCTCGCTGAATATACCGTCGGTCGCTCATATTGTCGTCATCGTCCATCCAATCAAGAGTTTCCGGTAGCATAATACCTTCCGTAGCTGTTCGCAGCAGCTTTCTCCAATGCTCCTCATTATGTTGCTGCTGAGTAAGAGGAGCCGTGGCTATCGTAGGGGCTTCTAGCATCCGTTGAGCGATCTCATTGCGTTCGCTTCCCAAGTCAATGGCAGCTAGTAAGGAACGCAAAATGTTTCGCTCTATATGAGGAAAACACGAATTGAAGAGGACAAATGCCCATTCCTATGAAGATAGTTAGATAGATCTTCAGCAGCATAACGTAACGAAATACCTCTACAGACTTGGGCCATGGTCCTGACTCCAATAACCCGACAATCTCGCGGAAATCTGCCTTGGATGGCGCAACGAAGGAGTTCGACGCGAATTCCTTTGAAAGATATTGATCAATATATTCCCAGTCCGAATTGCGTTCTTGAAGTAATCGAAAACGGAGAAGAATGTAATGCCAGTGATACAGTTCATTCTCTGAAAGAGAGCGCAACGAGGGTATCAAGGCCATGATTCTCACAAGCCCTTTAGAGCGCACTCCAGGCTCAAGATTGCAATGTGCGGACATGCAGTAATCGAAACATGACCGTGCTTCCTGGGCAAGTCGTTGTCCGAAATCATGTAGAAACCATTGTAGCTGTGTTGATCGCAACATAAAAGAAGTCCAAATCTCAAGCAATGTGATCACAAAGTAGAGGGTATCGGAAGAAGCTTGCAAACGGCATGTATTCTTTCCGTCGTTGGCCTGAAAGGATATGAGAAGGTCATAAGGCTATAATAATTGATACTCACCGTCAGGTCTCCCGGTTTCAGCATTCTTGGCTTCTGTATTATTCGAACATAAATTGGATACGACAGCGTTTGAGCCTCCATTAACTCTAGATCCAAATCAGCGGCAACGGACACGAAAGCAAAGGAGGGACGCACCATGCATGACGTGTCGGCACTCTTCAAACATCTCCCTCAGCTGACTACGCTGATCATTCTGCGGAATGCCCTTCACAAACGTCCCTCCGATATTCTGCAGAATATCCACAATGCGATCAAAGGCCTTGGCCAGCAGAGAGGCAGCCTCCTGCGCCTCCTTCTTCCACGACTCCATTACGGTCATGAGGCGAAGCAGCCCTGACACCACCATCCAGACGAATGGAGGTTCCCTCCAGTTATCGATACCCAACACCTCTCCGATAGACTCCAAGACAGTAGGGACTGGTGCCATTTTCCGGGCAGCTTCCGCGGTCGACACGGACCCACAGGGTGGAATGGTATCCAGCAGCTGCGTTATCACAGCTTCTACGCCAGTGAGGCTGACCTTCTTATCATTCTGCGCAGCACATCCTCTCATCCAGTTGAGGAATTCACCATGAAAATCTGCTGAGATGGTCTTGAGAACATCGGCGAGAGGAGGAAATGATTCAGGAGCTCCGTGGCTCATGACCATCGGCTTCAGTGCATTCGTCGGTCTTAGCAGAGAATAAGGGCGTGGCGGCTGGCGGTACGTGAATAAGGAAACCAAAGACGCGTTATTTGTACTTGTTGACCCATCGTGGTCAGGCTTGTTCAACTTCAAGTTAGTCGTTACGGTCCTTGTGAATATACACGGACACGACAGGTTGGTATCTACGCGCACTCGAACTTTTTTTTTTGTTCCCAGCGTCATCTCCCATGCCCCTTCAGCTTGCAGCCTGAATACGACCCCGTGATTCGCGCGTTGTAAAGCACCGAAACTCTCTCACCGTCAGCAACGTTCTTCGCCAGTGTTACTCCCGGGGACTGCGGGATCGGTACGTCTGCCCCTCCGAATCCTTGCGAACAACTCGTAATATTGACGGCAGTGGCCTCGTCGAATTCCAAACGCCTCCAACTCAGGCTCATCACTTCGGTACCTACCCCACCTCGGCGCCAATCTCAAACCTTGCTCCATCCACTACCCTGGGTCAACGCCCATAATACGTGGAGTGCACAATTTATCACTCCCCCAAAACCGGTGTCCTAAGATAAGCGCGATTAAAGTTCGTCACAATGAAATGGAAGAACTCTGAACAGGTCCAGCGTAGACCCCCTGGCGCTCAGCGCTGGGTTCCCCCGATGATCATCAACCAGCGTTAGAAAAATTTAGTTCCTTCCATACAACTGTATACCTTTCCTTTTCGAACCAGGAAACCTTGTCTAGGCCAACGGGCGCTGGACCCCTGGACATCTAGACGGCCGTAAGGACAAGGATGCATCACTGGCATATGGTATGGAGATTTGACACTCCTTGTCTTCTTCTAAAGAACTGTGAGAACTGTTTTAAAAACATACATTCGAAAGCCTGGCCTATCACCAGTCCGAGCTGGCTGCCTGCACGCCGTCACCTTCATGTGACCGTACAGCATATATCGAAGCCAGGATGCGCTATGACACTGGTTGACTGGGCCTCATCTCGCCTCACAAGATAGAACCTTCCACTTCGGAGGATGTACCCCGTCAAGGAAGAACCCCCATTATTGGCAGGACATATCGCCCAAGGCCGGCCTCCTCCGTGGTACTGGTTCCAAGGCCAGACCTCAGTCACCTCGAATATAATTCGAGTTCTTAGAAGTTGAAGAAAGTGAATGGACATTTAGGAGAAAGCATCCATTACATTGGATGCTAGCGCTTAAGTTTGATTCTTATTGGAAGGTAGCTGCATAGGACACCATTTACTTCTTGCCCTAAACAGGTGTCAGTTCATCCACGAATCAACGACAAGGCACGGAACGCACAAGAATCAAGGAAGCTACGCCATAAACAGTGTACGCAGCGGTGAAGGCGAAGGTTCCGTAGAACAGACCTAAATAGAGTAATCGTCATCTTTGAGTCCTCCGAGCGTATATCCAGAAACAACTAACGGAGCTTGACTGCCCTGCCGGGAGCACGGAAGTGCACAGCTCTTGCATCAGCCTATCAGAAAAACATGAGCCCACAGAAACAGCCACTATAAAGCGACAACGCACCTGCCAGAACTTCTGCTTGTCAATGATATCGTATTTGCCTAAAAGTCCAAAATAAATCGACGTATTTCCCACAGAGTAGAGAATAGCGAGGTCTTACGGTATACAAGTCCGTCAATGATACCCATGGTGGTGGTTGATTCTGAGGAGGTAGGTAGCGGGCAATGTCGGAGTTTGTTTTTGCGGTCGACCGAAAGGGAAAGAGCCGAGGCCTGACTTGCACCCTTTCCGCCATGGCCGACCGCGTTCGCGTTAGAGTGCGTTTTCTTCATTCATTTTCTGTTTCACTTTGCTCACAGAATCGTTGTTAGGGTCTCAGCATCTTCAGGCCAATAATATACGGAAACACTGCGGTACTTTTGACCCCAGAGGAACGAGCGGCGTTGGACCCTAGCCGCCATGAACACACTCATCGCTGGACAGTTGCCGTCCGTAGCGCTGCATCTGCTCCAGATTCAGATGCGGTCGGTGGTGCAGACGATCTTAGCTACTTCATAAAACGCGTCAACTTCAAGTTGCATGATACATATAACAATCCAAGCAGAAGTCCGTCTCGCATCTATGTTTTGACTTTCTCGTCCAATCTAAAAATTCAAACAGTCATTGACAAGCCTCCGTTCGAAGTGACAGAGACGGGGTGCGTTGCCATATCTCATTTCTATCCATACCTCGGCTAACGAAATCCCAGATGGGGTGAATTCGACATTCTCATTCGTATAACCTACATCGCCGACTCTGGTGAAAAGGCAGCCTCCGTTTACCATCACCTCAAACTCCACCCATGGGCTGGTCCAGGTGAACCAGAAATTCCCTCTATGGACGTCGCCATCAAAGCCGGTCCCGTGCACTCCTGGCAGTACGACGAAATCGTCTTCAACGAACCTTTCAACAGTTTCCTGAATACCCTCACCTCCCATCCTCCGACGCTCCTCCCAAAGACTAAGAGAAGACCAGTTCCCTTCCACATCGCACACCCTCAGTCGCTGGAAGATACCAAGCTGCCGGAGATGCCCGAATTTAGCCAGGAGATGGAGAAGGAAGAGGCGGACCGACTCGAACAGGCGAAAAAGAAGATTGTAGCGGAGCAGGAGCGGCTGAGAAATATATTGATTGAGAAAGAGAAAGAGCTGCAGGAGTTGCAGAAGCTGGTGGGTGACCCGTAGTGGTACATATACCATATGATGTGTAGCAAATAGTCTTGTATAATATGACATATATAACATTACTGACTTAATATCTCTACTTAAATTTCGTCCTTACTTTTCTGTCCAGTGTGTATAACCTTCCATGGAACAATCGCTTCCATACAAACCTCCGTCGTTACATAGACGTCACCGACGTTGATGATCATCCCCTCCGACGACACATTTTTCAATCCGACGTTCCGCGGAACAGGAAAGGCTCTCGGAAGGGAAGGCCAAATGTCGAATGTGTATTCAATTGAACAGTACCGATTGCACCGGTGGTTGCATCGAGTTTGATCCTCGCTCCACTACTATAGAATTTTACAAGAATACTGGATCACCAAAGACGTCCGCCGCAAGTCAAACGGGAGTGTATCAATGTCAAGAATAGCGTCAGAATGAAACTGAGATGTCCCCCGAGAGCAAATACCTAGAAATGACGTAGAAAATGACGACTTCAAAGTCAACCACCAAGCTCAAGACTAGCCGTGGCGTTTTTACGTGCACCAGAACCGTCAATACCGGAAATGGGACGCTGGGGCGTGGATTCGCGAATGCGATTCCGAAGGACAATACGTGTAAACGTCGTGCAGTATTTCCATGAGAGCAACCCAAATACCGCGAGGCAGTGCCGTACAGTTGTTCCATTACCAGTTTATTTTACTGACGTGACGAATAAGCGAGGCCAAGCAAGAAGAAAACGGAGAAGATATACAGGCAGAGTCTTGGAGAGGCAAGTTTAATGTCCGGGCCGTCGTGGTGGCAAGTCAAGGGCCGCTCTTGGCGATTCGCCCATGTGGATATTGGCAGGGTCGTAGATCTCATTCTTCCTCAGTGTGTACTGTCCAGTCATAGGGCTCTGGCACCATGCCCTATCCCAAAATCTTTTTCCTTTGTTCTGATGGTTAGCACTGGCCCACATGCACGGGCGACTCCCGTGCATCAGTAAGCCAGGTGGCAATAATAAACAACCTCAGCATATATTGCTGTAAACTTTGTGATGGGCCGCTTCTTTGAGTCGTGTGCTGTTTTCCCTTTTGCCAGCGCTATCGATGGGATTGCCACGTTCATCCTCAGCTCTGCGCGTGTTGTGCCTATTGTGCTGGCTAGTAATCGTTCGCGGCGTCCAAGCATTCACCCAACGTACTTATCGCATCCTCATCTTCTTGTTCTATTTTTTTTTTCTCATAACCCAACGTCCAGGCTCTTGGGCAGAAGCCTATTCTCTCGCGAATGAGACCGTCCAACAGTTGACACTGGACGAAAAGCTAGGGTTGGTGATTGGCGTAGGGCAATTCGGCAGTGCGTTTTAATTCAGCTTTCGTCACTCTTGGAGGTTCCCCCTTTTGACTTTTGAATTTGTATTATAGGTCGGTGTGTAGGAAACATTACACCCCCCAGCCGTTCCATAACGCTCTCGTCGACGACCCTTACTATCCCGCCTATATGTTTTAACGACGGTCCCGCTGGCCTGCGGCTTGTCAAGGAGGTAACCGGTTTCCCAACAGGTATTAATGCCGCAAGCACGTTTAGCCGTCGTCTGATGCGAGCAAGAGGCGTGGCACTCGCCGAAGAATTCAGAGCCAAAGGCGTTCAGTAAGAATAAGCTTTCCCACATTTTTGCCGACCCTTATTAACGCGTGGATAGCGTCTTTCTCGGTCCGGCTATGGATATTGTGAGAGCAAAACATCTTGCCGCCGTATTATCCCAGGTGTGACTTACGAAACTTCAGATGAGGAACCCCAAAGCTGGGCGGGGATGGGAGAGGTGATATCCTCTTTTGTATTGATAGTGCTGCGCGTCCTGAAGAATGCCGTCCTAATTTCCAGCGCCGGCCCTGATCCTTACCTGAACGGTGAATTTGCATATGAGACGATAGTCGGCGTCCAGAGCGTGGGTGTTCAGGCCTGCGCGAAGCATTTCATAGCCAATAATCAAGAACATTGGAGGTATGGGTAAAAGAATTTTCGCGTCCGACCTGCTTCTCATGACATTTTTTTCTCAGGCATGTCCTTCCTTTTCCTGCGGTGACTTCCTACTTATGAACGCCAATATCTAGGTACGGTCTGAGCGCAGATGTCGACGATAGGACGCTCCATGAAATATACTGGTGGCCGTTCATGCGGAGCATCGATGTATGTGCCTCAGTCCTCTATTTCCATATGCTTGTGAACAGGGAACATTTTCCAGGCTGATGTTGCTTCCGTTCTGTGCGCGTATAATCGGTTCAACCAAACATCGTCTTGTCACAATGAGGCGCTTATCGGCTCGAATGGGTTGTTAAGGCAGGGTGGATTCCAAGGTAGGTGCCCCGAACCCTCCGGGGCGTTTACTGTGGTCTCAGGAGTAGCATCGTAGGTTACGTTGTATCGGATTGGGGGGCCACGCATGACTCCGCCAGCGATAATGCGAACGCCGGACTAGACATGGAACAACCTGGAGACTACATCGTGATAGGTAATTATTAATATACTCTTCCCGTTAACCGGGGATACCTTCTAAACTTATAGTTTACTTGCACATTAGGTGGCGGCGTGTACGGCAATGGAGGCCTGAAGAGCGCAGTGAACAACGGGGATGTTTCCGTTACCGTGAAGCTTTCCCTCTCCCGTCTAATATGTCCGTATTAACTAAATTTTTCGCCGTCAGACACTCAATGAAATGGTCATCCGAGTACTCGCTTCTTTCCTTCATCTCGGCCAAGATTCCGTGAGTTGGTCGAAGCCGCTTGTTCCTGCCGTAGACTCAAACCTCCTGAGCCCAGGACTACCCAGCCATCAATTTCGACGCTCAAAAGCCTGACGGGTCTGGGAACTTGAACCTGGGTATCTCAGTTCGGTCAGAAGCTCATACTGCGTTGACAAGAGAAATTGGGGCCGCTTCTGCCGTCTTGCTCAAAAACAACCGAACTACTACAACTGGTATGTTTAGGCTGTGCCGCGTGCTACTGTATGTTGATATGCTGATTGTGTGTCGAGGGTCTGTTTCGGGGGTGACCGTAAGAGGCCTTCCTGTGGCCCAACAGAGGATCAAGACTATCGCTATAGTTGGTCAGGATGCCAAGATGCCAAACCTGAACTGCAATGGCCTGGGGGAATGTAATGACGGGACGATGAGCGTTGGGTATGTGCCTATACTTAACAAGGTTTTCTCACCTAAAATGCATCGCAAGTTGGGGCTCCGGTACTAACTCTTTGCAATACATCGTCCCGCCAATTGACGCTATTACTGAGTTTGTTGGTAACTCGGCAACCATAACTTCGTCCTTGTCCAATGATCTATCCGCTGGTCCCGCAGCCGCGAGAGGCAAGGATCTGGCCATTGTATTTGTAAATGCGTTAGTTCCGTTTTCTCGTACTTTTGTAGGATTGTCGTTCATCTCGGGTTGATGTAGGATGAGTGGCGAACTCGGAGCTTATGACATCGTGGTGGGTAATATGGGCGATAGGAATGATTTAGATCTCTGGTACAAGGGTGGCAGTCTCGTAAGTCCAGAGGTAGCGATCTTACTTGGGCTCGTTCTAATTGCGTTTTTTATCTTAAGGTTAAAGATGTTGCAGCCGTCTGTAACAATACTGTTGTGGTTGTTCATTCCGTTGGACCGGTCTATATGGACTGGAGTACGCACGTAAATGTATCGGCAGTGATATATGCTGGTGCTCCCGGTGAACAGACCGGACCTAGTATCGTTGATATTATATGGGGAGATGTTAATCCTAGTGGACGGCTTCCCTTCTCCATCGCATATGTGAGCGATGACAGACACTTCTTTTCACAAGGCACTGATATGTCTACTTGATAGGACGAAGACGCATATGGCACCGAAATTGTATACGACAGTCTGGGCTTTCCCACCGTATGTCCATGTCCCTTGTGCTTTTCATTTTTGCACAACTCATGACTGTCCTTCTTTAGATCACGTACAGCGAGAAGCTGCTCCTCGATTATCGCTACATGAACGAACAGGGAATTACGCCTCAGTTCGAATTTGGCTTTGGTTTGTCGTTTACAACCTTCTCGTATTCTTCTCTTTCCATTACTTCCTCTGGAAGTTCCAAAGTGATATCATTTAATATTGCCAACACCGGGGCTTTTGACGGGACCGAGATCCCCCAGATGTACCTCGGTTTACCCGATAGTGCCGGCGAACCTCAGAAGGTGCTAAGGGGCTTCGACGAAGTTGTTTTGGCAGTAGGGCAGACAAGTACCGTTAGCATGACCATCTCCCAGAAGGAAATGAGGTGAGGTGTCGTCATACCGAGATGTTTCATTGTTGACTGTATCATTCAGTATATGGGACGTTCCGAGTCAATCATGGGTGAAACCTTCGGGCACTTTTACAGTATACGTTGGAGCCTCCATCAAGGACATTCGTTTAACAGGGTCCTTTTGACATGGATGTTTCCGTGATGTTGGAACTTGAATCTGGGATCTCTCTTCCGTATTCTATTCGCTCTAAACAGTGGAAGCCGCTTTATATTCTTGCTGAGAAAGGACATTTGTATAGCTGTCATTTTTTTTTCATACCGCGTATTACTTCCGGTGACGCTGAGAAGATTTTAGGCTATTACGCATGCCCACAATTTGACTGACCCCACCCCCATCCTTGCATTTACGAGTGGGTCGTTTTAATTCTGCTACCCTCCACGACGTGGTTTGAAATTGTGTACAAGTTTACTTACTGAGAATGATCTTCATGCTTCTTCTTTGGCAGCTGCAATCGGTGGCAGTTCGTCCGCGGATGTAAATTGTGAATCTTGTTTCATTAATGTATTAGCTCGCAACTTGTATCTGGTTGCTCTCAGACCCTCAGGCGTCAGGATAGTATACATACCCAACATCAATTGTGTAGGATCATCAGGGACGGACCCGTTTTTTACAGTAGCATGCGAACCGTTCGTCGGCGCCACTTCTGACGTCGGAACTTTTAATCTTCTTTTTACCCGTGAAGGACGGTACAGCATCAGGGACCACGGAGTGCCTTATCATCGTCTTCTTCTGGCAAGACCAGCGCGTACTTAAAAGAGAAAGTATGGACGATATGCCGGACGCGATTGGCGCAGGCGTGGGCTCTCAATGAGGGATCTGGCGGGAGCTATGAATAGATTGGTGCATACACAGACTGGGCTCTTTGTGTAAGACGCTTCCTAGTCGCACCGTACAGTGTTGAGTTCCTTGTCACCGGAACCACAACCAGGACTTAGGATAAATGGGAATGGACTAACTAGTAGCTAACCGGGAGCCGGCCTTTGATGACCTTCCCCTCGATACCAAAAATTGCCCGAGCGGGATACGTGTTCAACTGAGGGCTCCTAGCAGCTCCGTTTCACTTTTCTCCGTTTAAGCCGTACCCCAGTATGCTTCCCCCGTCTGTAAATTGGCCGGTACAGTTAAAGCACAATACATATTCACACCAATTGCCAGCCTTGACCCTGTTCATTTCCAAGCGAAGGAAATCATCGAATATTACTGTTGAACAATTGCAATTGGGCCGAACCTATAACGGAAGCCTCGATCGATCTCTGTTTTTCCCCGTTTTGCCCAGTTTAAATAAACAACAGGAACTCAAGTTTGAAGCCAAAGGCCCTTACTGCTTAGTCGACATGAGTTTATGGTTCTTCTCCTAGCATTCATTGGCGTAATGCTCGGTGTACGCTTTGACGTATTCGCCAGTGTCACGGTGCTCCTTAGTGTTCCTGCCTGTGCTATATCGCTGCCGTAATGCCTGCAGGACTCACCTCACCAAGATAAGTAAACATTGATTTTCACCATACGCGGCTTTCGTGACGCAGGGGTATCCGGGGGGAGTGGACGATTAAATTACCCACCAATTATAAACATCCGGCTCTAGATCTCCTTCCCAATCCGGGTTCAACTTAATTGCTAGCACGGCTTTATGATAGTTCAGATCTACCAGCGACGTATCTATCGGCTTTCGTTTCACTGCTCAGCATGTAAAGTGTGTAGACGCCTAAGCACTGCCATGATGTTAATTTGTTAGGCATTTACTCAACTCCAATACTTCGTTTTTGGAGCTGCTGCTTACTACTACCAAAAGGATGTCTGTTCCTAGCCCCCTTGAAACAAAGGAAGAAGTTTTTGCTTTCGGTCCGTACTGTGGCGACGACAAAAGACGGCGAAATGGACGGCGACAAACGAGGACACTCGAATAGCCCAAAGACAAAGATAGATACGGTTGTCTTTCGTCCGGTAATGCATGCGCACAAGCATTTATAGAGATATTGATATAAAATACAAGTCATGTCTCGAAAAGTAACGAGGACGGAAGCCATACAAATAACAGATACCAGAGATTCGATATAACGAGACTAGGACAGGTAGCAAGTTCTTGTGTGAAAGAAGCACTTATTTAAGAAAGGACAATATCGACAAACGCTCAAGAAGACCGTTACCGTGTGTACGCAGGGTCAGACAAGAGGGCGAATCAGGTTTTACCGGCGGTGACGGCCCCTGTGAAAGAAATGTAGCACCGATGAATAAACCAAGCCGTCAAGGCGCGATAGATGGGTCTAAGTTGCCTGAGGACGACTTGTCTTGTCGGGGCTGTCTTGATCCTAGTGTTATGTGGCACCCATGGCAACGGCCATGTTTTCACCAAAAGGGACACGAGGCGTCGTTTCTTTTGGAGTATATAGCGTTGCTGAAGGTCCCGCACTGGATGTCAGATTCATAGCTGTTCCATTTGAACTAGACTTCAGCGGCGCGTCGGTTGGAGGTGGATGTGACGATCTGCGGGAGACAGTCAATGCATCTCGACATAACGCACAAAAAGAAATATTTTGAGAAACCAACGTTCTGATTTTCTTGTTCGGCATGTCAGGTGAAGTATGGCTCGACTTGCCTGGACCCTGGAAGTGTGCGAGGTAACCAAATAAGTGGTAGCTTTCTGGGGTAAAAATGGAGTGACATACCTTGGATCGTTTTTGGGCTGACTTCGGCTGGCGTTCACCAGGGTCAAAGACATCATCGGGGAGACCGGAGCTATGGAAGGGTAATGAATGAGCTAGTGCAATAATACCTACGACCCTGGAGTGACAAAACCTTTTGATATGTCGGACAACAATACCCATGGTAAGATCGTCGTACTTTTCCCACAACTTGACAAGCTTCGTAAATTCGGTCGTCGGATATGATATATCCAGTCGTCGGGGACCAACGAGGCCAGCTTGGAAGTATACGTTAGCGAGGTCGACGACATCGGCCAATATTGCTCACGTTGTTTCGGTTCGATTGCCAGTCCTATGTAGAAGGTAGTCGAGTATACGACACTACAGCCGTCCTTGCCCTCGATATCTTGCTTTGTCCGCTTAACAATCGCATCCGAAATATCGCCTTGAGCAACCATATGCATTTCGTCGTCGGAAAGGCAATACGAGACTCGGTCGAAGCCCTTGATGAAAGGATGTGCCAAGATTAGTGAATCAACATACTCCAATTTCATGACCAGTTGTCTTATTCGAGATTCAACAGTCCCAGCCCTAGAAGTAACTAAATTTAGGAAAGAGAACGGCGGTTAATGTCTTGTCTCACCATTTGATCTGCAATTCTGCGTCGCCAGTAGATGCAATGACCTGTAGATAATACCTGTACTTGTGGAAGAAGTCATGCTTGGCAAACAGCTCGGACCAAGAGGCGGTCCCAACAAAAACTCTGTCGACGATTTCGGAGGCTGGGAAAGGTCTATCAGCGGTATCAAAAGTACAAGGAAGTGTTCACACCTCGTTTGAATTCTTCAGTTGTAATCATCTGAGTAGACTGTGTCACATTATGGGTAGCACACATGGCAGGGTAAGCGGGTGTGATTATAGGCATACGGTGTGCTCGATCAGCGGGGTAGAGCTATAGAACGGTCAGAAATGCAGATAGTACAGGTAGAATTAGAGTTCAATCGCTTACCTTGGGATTCCATACTTTGACTTGCAACGGACCCTCTTCTATCTGTTTGAGGAGTACGGGTTGTGGCCAGGTCCTGGCGAAGAGTCCAATTTAGCAAAGAAACTTAACTCAAGTGAATCGGACCCCCACCATTGGAACATGATGATGAAAAAGCGGCTGACGATAGCACCAGCCACGGCGTTAGGATATAGCTGACATATTCGAGCAACTAATATCGCCCAGGCAACACCACCAAAGAATCCATTGACGTTCGAGTAAATTGCTCTCCCTAGAAGACGGCTCAGATAAACCAGGTGAGAACCCGGCTGAACTTTGACGCACGTGTTGCCCAGAGCTTTATGCAGCGTAGAGCATTCCGGAACACGTCTACATCAGGAACAAGTCGAAGAACTTCATTCACAACCCGCGAACCTGGTATTCCTCGTCACAGTACTGTCATATTATCAAAGAGATCATCACACACCGTTCAGACTTCGCACACATCGCTCGTCTAGATTTCGTAATAGATTATCGTCCTGCAGTGAGAGGTCGTCTGGTATTGAGGATAGAGCCAGGCGTGCCATCAAGAAATCCACAGGTATCCCAGAGATGTTCGCTGTTATGATGGGTACATACGCTTCTGGTATTCCCTGCCTCGACTTTCAAGCCATGAAACGTCACAACAAGACAAAGCCACGCACCGCTACTTCGGTGGCACCGTCCATCTCCTTCAGCATAGGCTCGAACACCTCAAAGAAGTCTTCTCGCGAAACATGCTTGGGCACGACGCACAACGTATCAATATCAGTACCAGGCCCATGAACGCCCAATCGATATGATCCAAAGTGAAAATCTTGCCACCAGCAGCGTTGGCCGCAGCTTCGGATAGACCTCGTTTCAACCCAACATTTCGAACGAATTTTTTTACGAGAGCAACTACACGTCCCAGAACAAGTTCCCTAAGCAGATGAAAATCCGAGGTTTAGTATCGAGCCACTAGAATCGTATCTTAGATGAAGAGAAAAATGCGTTCGGTCCGACACAAAAATGGCCCTCATTCCTGACGGCGGTCAGGTCGGAAAAAGGTGCGCAACGTAAAAGACGAGGGGAACGGGCGGGAAAAGGCGATTTAACCGAGGTCTTCTCAGGAAAGTGAAAAAAGGGAGAAAGCTGCAAGGCGCCAGGAGAACATTGAAACGAAGAACTCTACACTGACCTCGTTGCGGCTTCCTCTGCTGACTCGAATGTATTTTGCCGACGCAGCTCTTCCATGAGAGTAATAGTGACCTCTTTTTCTCGGTCATTGGATTCATGTGTCGATATTGGCGCTGTAACCCCAAGATAACTATACGGACGTCAAACGTGAATGAGCAGTAGTAGTGAAAAGGGTTATGTATAAGTACCTCTTTGGCTTCTCCATATTCATCGACAGGTAGAACCTAAAGTCTGACGAAAGAAATGGTAGTAGTAGAAGAAAGGAGATCAAATGTGGTCAGTGTTTGCCCTTGGAGTTGTTCCAACGAGACAAACCGGACAAGAGGACTGGGAAGCTGGGATGATGGAGAGGTCACACGTGACTTCTTGATTGTCTCGGCAATGACCGGTTCAACTGTAGTTTCAAATTGCCACAAGGACTACGAGTGAAAACGCTTGCGTGGAAGATAAAATTACTACTGTACAGAATAAATACTACTTTGTCGGAATGTATGAAGCAATTGTTGAACAACAGGCTGCTCTATCTCATGAGAATAAAATATAGACTGTATTTAACTAGCAGTGTCCGATGAAAAGGGATGTAAGTTGAATGATCAGTGAAATCGTGGCGGGTATGATCCAATGTCCAGATGAAGATACGATGAGTGTTAGAAATTCTTGAGATACCGCGACTTGCGCGTGGAGTTGAATAAACGCTGCGACTCGGCACGTTTAATGGCCCACTTGCGAAGGAACCAAGCACCCAGGGCAATGGCGATGACACCAGCTACCACGCCAATGGCGATGCCTACCTTGGCTCCGGTGGATGTTCCACCACCACCACTGCCGCTACTGTTGGTGCTGCCACTGCCGCTACCAGATGAACAGAGCTGCTCTCAGGGTTTCCACCATACGGCCAATAATCACCGCCGTCCGGAGGAGCTACACAAGTAATAGAGTCCCCGTTGGTAATGTTTGGAAATCGGACTGCGTAGACATGTCTGAGGGTGAGATTCCTGTCTATCACGAACGGAGCGGGAGTCGGGATGTCAGCCTCGGTAATACTGCAGTTCGGCTCCAACAGCACCAATGAAGGACGTATTCCCGAACAAAACGTTATCCTGGACTGTGAAGTTGATGGCTGATGTGATGGCAATAGCATAGCTGAACGCTCCGGAGAACCTGTTGTCGTAGACGGTCCCCGAACGACTCAGATTAGTGCCATACTGGGCTCCAAACCATGTCCGAGGCCCGATAGCTACGCCAATCCTAAAAATATACAAGTCAAGACCTATATTTATGTAAAATGGTTGGATAACCTACTTCATGGTAGCGTCGTCAGCATTCGTGCCCTTAGTCTCACTGCCCTCTGGTTTGTCTGTAGCAAAGCCGCCAAGCATAGTGTTGTTATGTACGACTGTCCCAGCATAGTCACCACTCCAAGGATCGTAGTCCACCATGTTGATGCCCCCAAGAAGTGTTGCTTGTCAGACCTTCAGCATTAGTTGCTAGGCTCATTTCAAGGGATACTCACGTTTACAACCCAGATTGTATTGTTGTACACCTGGGTGCCAGGAGATCCCAAAGAGAACGCTCCCACCGTCCGTGGGATTCATCACCATATTGTTACGGACGACACTATTGGCGCAAGCCACGCTGATACCATCCGCCCATTGTTGGAATAAATCGCTGCCACAGGGACCAATATCGTTATTTTGAATCTGGGGGTTCGCATCAGGTGCCAGCCGACACATCGTATCAAATGGAAGACTCACAGTAGCGTTCTTACATTGTAAGCCACCCCTCCGCTATATGAAGACATGACCAGCTTCGAGGATCATACGATCGGACATATTCGACGACTTGATCTGTAGTAGGTCCACCGATCTCAATATTGGCCCCTCCAGAGTTGGCGTGGCTCCGAGACGAGTACCGTTGATCTTGAAAATCATTATTAATAATTTATGTAATAAAGCGGACGACATACCTGGATGTTCTTGATTTTGATGCCTGTACAGTTGGCGCAGGTCCCATCTATAGCGGTTGTGTGGCCCTGTTCCATTGAAGACCGGTCCATTGATGATAGGGTGGCGCGCTCATCTCCAGTGGGATAACCGACCGTGCTTATCTCCTGCTGGGGGGCAGCAAAAAGAATAGGAGATTGCAACAAGTACTCTGCTCCAGCGCAAAGCGACAGACGATAACCAGCTCCAGAGGAATGAGAAGTGTATTAAGTCGGTCAGTGATGTATTGGCTGGGTTGGGATTCACGCAGTCACTGTCCTGGCGACCGAGAATATTCGCTTCCTGTTTAGCCGCCTATTAGTCCGAACCTTTCTCCATATGAATCACGAGCCCGCCATACCTGGAATCCATCGCAACGCAAGAAAGGTATTAAATGAAAGACGAGTGTAGTGAAGAATCTAAAGATAAGAGTATCACAGAAGGAGGAAAAATGTGGGTGGGGGCCGTGCCGTAACCTGCTATCGCGGTTGAGCTAAGCCATACTTTCAGTAACAGATTACAGTGCCCCGAGGTGTACTTCGCACCTTGAGCAACCAGCGTGGGCCCTTTCCCCGCTTGAGCGAGCAGTCGGGTAGTAGTCGGTTAGACGGGTTGCGAGAGTGCGGACGTCTAACCAAATTTGAAACATAGCCTTCTTTCTGCCCTTTCTGAGGGCGGAACAACGGGTTGGCGTGGACAAATATAGGCAAACTCCTCACCTGACGTGCGTCATTCGGCCGTCCCACCTCCAAGTCCATTTTCCTTGGCTTATAAACATCCCAAGCCCTGGAGCCCATTTTGATAACTCTCGCTGCGTTATTCTATGGTAGCAACGTACTCACCCACCTTTCTTCAGCGCCCTGCATTTTCTCATGCTATCCGTTTCATCTCGGCGCGATTCACGTGAACAGGAGATAGAAGCCCGTCTTTTCTCCTTGGCCCGGAAGACGGTCAGACAGTTCACCTTGGGAAAACTTGGGAGTTCCAGTTCTATTCTCGTTTCAGCTGTTAATTTTATGGGCGTTCTTGGATAGGGCTAGAACGCCGCAACGTTCTGAGGTTATAGCTCAGAGTCGCAGTCGACCTCATGAACCTCCGGTCCCGAAGGGTGGTTTCTGCGACTCGGATGTATGCCTGTGGAGGGAACTTTGAAGAGCGTTCAATGTGGAATATCCCGAACGACCCGCGCCATGGGAAAAAAACCTGTGTGCCTTATCGTTCGCAGGTCAATATGAATTCAGCACCACGGTAATAATATACTACGGCTGCGATTCCGTTCTATCTCTGCTCTCGGACCTAAACTAAGTTGACCTTGCTTCTTTGATTGCTGATTTCCTTCTTACGGTTAAAGTTAACTTGCACTCCCAGCGCACACTTATATGTCTTCTCCGTCAGTTCGCGTTTCACTTCTCCCTGCTCTTCGCAGTACGGTCTTTCAATAAGAACCCAGTGGGAATTCTTTGGTACCTCGATCTGGTACTGTCCCGCCTCTTAATTGGCCCCCGGTTCTGACAGCCCAGACCAAAACAGGGTATTCGACAGTTGTAAATGGAATAACATATGACTGACAGTCCCTCAAGGCCATTCTCCTCCATTCAAAGAACGCTCCCCATTTGTACGCTAGCTCGCTGCACATAGAAGACCCATTCCTCGCAACGCGTTCGGCATACACTGGCATGTCTTTGTCAATCATCTATCAAATGTTCTCGATATCTATCCCCGTCCCGGACCCCCGCCTACCCCCTCCTCCGTTGCTTCTTCTCTTCTCCTCTTCCCCTACCCCGTTCATCGATTACATTTTTGACTTCGAGTTCTCATCCCGTCCCAAACAATCGGGCTCTGATAATTCCGAACTCATCAAAGTCATTCATTTAAACAGGCATCCTTGGTGGCACGATCATGATCGCAACGGGCATTCGAGCGACCACCCCTACTACGATTCGAAAATCAACGCCGCTTTCCAGTGTCAGTCTGTGTATATTGTAATGACTTCTCAACTCAACGCGCATGGCCAGAATATGGTTCGGTAGCACGAGGATGTCGAGCCCCAATTACAATTTCCAAGTCTCAACTGCCCTGATAGCTTAAGGCCCATACAATATCCCAAGTCGATCCATAATACTAAACTACTGCAAGCGGGTACCGATTTCTCATGATCTTCCGACCAATGCCTGACCTAGGCCCCACTGAAACCCTCAATACTTAGCTCGGGCTCCGGCTTACCGTTCTCGGCGCCGTAGCCATCAACCCTCAACAAAGCACTGCACTGTACTATGAAATATCCGCTTCCCCATCCCGCCTTCTGGCCTGGTCGGCCCATGCTTATTCGTACGCGCCCAAGTAATAACCCCTACCAACATCCTTACGGTGGTTATGACAACAGCGTCTCACCAGTCATGTCAGGTGTAATAGCCCATTTCAATTCGACTCATAGTAGCCCCGAACCTGCATAGTGTCCATATTGGTTATGACATTTCTTATGAAGGAACGACGACGCCGCTTCCCTCTACAATGTAAATACCACAAGGCACCTTCCCCGAGCCCGAAGGTTCCAACGTCGAGCATCCCACATTGGCACAAGGTGCGATCCACGAAATGGACTAGGTACCACCTGGGTCACACAAACGGGACGTGGTATCACGTTTGCCCCCGTTTTTCTGGCACCCGCCAAGTCCTGAAACAAAACTCCCAAGTAAACACTTGCTCTTCCTTCCATCTGGAAACCCACTGGTCTTCTAAACACCTTGTTGCCATGGTTAACAATAACTGTCCTGTTTTGATTCCATAATGGAGACCGTCTCAAATCCATTTTCCGGGTAATACAGGTACACAAACATATCAGCAAGGTGCCTTGAATTATTGGGCGTAACGTCAACCCAAGGCGGATTTCGAATTTCGCTGCTTCTTCTGTTACTGAGTCTACATCTCTACACCTCTAATCCTGCACGTACGCGTGATCTCTTGATTAGAATCACATTATCATTAATACGCTATAGTGATCCTAGCCTCGAGGCGTCCAGGATCGACAATTCTCCTTATACGTGCGCCCTCACAGCACGGGATTGTCGTCCGAAGTTTTGGTTACAGCTCGGACATACGGTCATAATATCATAACGTCAGCCCCTCGACTGACTGCACAATCATCCCTTCAATTGACCAACTCCCACAGTCTGGGCGGTTTCCTCCAATTCCAATCTCAAACAGCACCGCAATAGCTTATCTTCCCCAATTGATGTCTTTCTGCTTAAAGATGACGAACACCGCTTCACTCGCGCGTCTCCACCAATTTCTGACGACGAACAAATAATTTCAGTGCGGTCCAGCCCCAGCCCCCAAATCCCCGTCGGACCCTCCTTCATCAAACAAAGGAACATATTTGCTATAGGAGAATTAGTTCGCTCCTTTTCTTCATCTTAACCCCGCAAATAACGTCGATTTATGATAAAATCTGTTTCACTCAGAGCAACTTGCACCGCATTGATACCTCATCATAAATATTCTCGAGTCGGCAACTAAGATCACCTCGGCAGGCGAACTACGTCCAATGTCCATCTTGTTGGCTGGGTAATCGTGATCCTACACCTCCCCGCGTCTTCTCTACCAGCGTTGCGCCGCTTCCTGAGATACATACAGTTTATCCCCAATCGGTACCCTTTTGCTTCCGCATCTGCATCTCAAGTCCTACGTGAACCCATAATTAATACGCGTGGGGATTTTCCGCTCCCTTGACCTGTTTCACACCAACACGAGGCGCTAATGATTCACATACCAATTCCTGGGTCCTGCGAGTCCGGTCCGTCGTACCTATCGTCATTCATTCAATCGCGAGAACTCAGTAGTATACATTGAACCCCAATCATTTCATTAACCTCAAGTCTATGCGTTCGAACATCAACCTCCGAACCAAGAGCCTCCGGTACGAACCCCCAAACAGGCTCTCAAAGCCTGCATTGAATCCGTGAAATCAGTTTCATTATTAAACTCAATCTCACGCATGGAAAGTCTATGCACACTCGAACATCAACTCCGAAGCAAGAGCCTCCGGTCAAACGCTACGCTTGATTTTGGGCAGTAGTCATCTTTCTCGGTTCTCGGAGCGAGGCGGTCCGGAAGGACAGTCCGTTTGACAGAAACACGTCGGTTCTGCTAGCAGTCCTTGATTTCGCACCGGGAATTTAGGAAGGAGCGTATGTCTCTCTGTGCTACTATCACTTCCTTCATCAACAACCTGGCTCAAATCCTAGTAAGTAGACTCGACGGACGTGCCGGATCAGGCCCTTCCGAAGGCAAGAAGGCCTGAGAACTCATTAATGCACCGCTTTGCGGCACGAGGGCTCGTCTGGCAGGCTTCCACCACCGTGGCTATGGCGGACCCACCGTGGCTTTCCACAAAGTAGGCAATAAACATCGCTCAATCAGTTTCACCACCTGGGAGGGGGGTGGGAGGAGGGTGCCTATCTTATCCCGGCACGACACACACACACATATATACATACAAAAGTCTGTTGAACACATCTCAATCAGTTTCATTCGCGACCCCGCGAGACTAGAAATCTCGGATCGGTGGCCCGGGGAAAGGGAGTTGGGGATGGTTCGCTCCGTGATACGCATCACCCCCACTGGTAAATCAGTTTCACTCGCCACGCGGGGCTCACTCGACGCGTGTTTACCTTCTTTGCTTGACGAGTACTGGAATCTCAATACACGGTGACCTCGGTGATCACTTCTTTCCTGTGAGGGGGCAGTGCAGAAGTGAACCAATCTCTCATCATCAAAGCAATGAACTTGATTTTCGATCGTGGCTTCTCAGGGAGGCTAAAGTCCGAATTTCTACAGCCCTTCGCGTTTTGCTGAAGGAGGAGGATTCTTGCACCGCTTTTGGTGGCGCCTCTTCTTCTTCTTCGATGTCCTGTGCGTTTGGCTTCTCACCATTCAAAAAGTCTTTTACGTATAATCAAGAAATGTAAACTTGATTTTAGACCGGGAGTAGACCTGCGTTTGCATTGATCACTCCGCGCTTCGTCGAGGGTTCCTAGATTGTACTCCCAAAACTGATCCGTCTGAGGGTAACTGGCGTATCTTCTTCGTGTGTGGCTATGGTATTTCAAAATGTCTAATTCAAAGAGTCTTCCATTTATTTACACCGAATTGTTAGTTTTTACACGGCGCTTTGGTAAGTCAGAAAACCCATCACGGGCACAACGGCTTGGCTGCGATACCTGCACGTTCTAGTACACAACCCTTCTCGTGAGTACGGTCCGGTAACTAAAAAGCATCTCAAATCTTGAAGGCTTCGATCTACATGCTACGATACCCTCCGCAGCTCCCATATGAACTTACTCAAACGTCACATTTACTACTCCGAGTTGGAATCTACTCATTTAGATTTTTGTCACTCACACAGAGATCTATATCAACACGTATACTGCTCGGCGATGGTCAACCAAGTATTACCAATGGACAACCCTTCTCGTGAAAGCTCTGGTACCCCAGAATATGGGCGCGAATCACCAGGCGCTTGAATCCACATGCTACGACGCCTTCTTCCCAAACGCCACATCCCAAGTGCTGTATCTTTACTTGCATGATCACGTACTTACTCGTACTGGAACAGAGCAGAGGGCAGTGCCAGTTTAAATGGGCGCGTCGGGATTCTCAGGGTACGCAGCCAATCACAGCTCTGCGCAACCACCTCTCCGGTAACTAAATATACAGACCCCACCACGGGCGCGAGTCAGAATAGTTAAGCTTGTTGTTCTGTTCTGCACGGGATCTGTATCACCGACCTTGATTCACGTACCCTTATCCATGGAAACTCACACACGAAGATATTACCCTAACATAAGCATCGCGACATCCCGCCATCGTTTCACCACCACCACCACCACTCATGAGAAAAAAAACGACCAACTCGTAGGAAATCCTGTTCCGGTGACGGCTGTGCTACGTCCTGCCAAACACCTAATCTTATCACCACCCTCAAACACAGGCGGCTGCGCGTGGAGGGAGGATCGCTGGTATTATTTCGGAAACGCCATACGTAGAAAGGGACTAGTCCCAACCTGTTTTTTTTTGCCTGCCGCTCGGAATCGCGCTCTCGAACCAGTATACGATGACGTAGGGTCTCCGGGCTATTCATTGTAATTTCGGAAATCCCAGTCAAATTCGGAGTAGTATCCATAATGAATGAATCTGCGACTCGGAATTGGTGACAGACGCAACCTATGAACTTAAATGTGGCGCGTCCCGAGCTCAAGTCCATGTCGGGTGAGAAATGTCGGTTCGGGGATACGGGGTCGGGAGGAACTTGTCAGGGCGTGTAGCGGCACCGAAGTGAGGGTCGAGCGGTACCGAGTCTTGATCACAGCTCCCACGATGGGAGGGTCACTAGTAGAGTCAACATGAAGCCGCACTACATAAGCGAGCCCGTCATGGAATTTAGGCTCCACCGTAGTACACACGGACGCTGAATTCGAATCAGAAAGATTTTTGTGAGATCTGGGAAAGGACCCGGCGGCGCGCGCGCTGTAGAGTACCGTCATGCAATATTGAACGGGTGAAAGTTGAAAGAGATTCTTCTCCACGCGGGTTCGGGAATCTAACGTCCCTCGCAAATAAATTGGAGGTTCTGATTCAGAATTCGAAGGTCTGGGGAAAAGGATCCGTGTTCTAGGTACGCATTCGTTCTTACTGAGGGTCAAAAATTGGTGCCGATGGGCGATGGATATTTGCTCCTGGGAGACAAAGAAATAGTAGGCGCACAAACATACAGCTTCTCAGGCCTCCTCAGCAGGGACATCAGCCTCACCCTCCTCTTCGTCGCCCACAAACGTCCCCATCGGTACGCCATACAACCTCACCACAGGCTTATTCGGGTCCCGCACAAGCACATACTTGCCCTCCCCAAGCGCCAAACACACATCCGCCACACACCTGACGACCCCCCACCCATTGCTCACCCCCACATTCAGCTGCGCCGCAAACTCCGCCGGGCGCATCCCCGCCGCGCTCAGCACCACATGCCGCGTATTGTCCCGCGCGCTCACGCGACTCACGTAGCCCACCTTGAGCACCTCCGCCCCCGCCAGGAGCGCCTGCAGCGCCCACCGCGCGAGCTTCGCCGAGTTGTTCTTCATCTCCGTCGCCACGACCGCGCCGCGCTGGCTGTCGAGCTTCGTGCGCCAGTCGGGCGCGCCGCACGCTTTGGGCTCGTACTCGTTCAGCGCGCGGATCGTCGCGTAGCCGCCGCCGGGGCCAGGGAGGACCGCGTCGACCTCGGTGCGCACGACGATCTTGACGTCCTCGTCGTCGTTGATGCCGAGGTCGAACTCGCGGTAGCGGTACCCGCACGACGCGAGCGGCTCGCGCTCCTCCGGGGGGTGGAACGGGTTCGGGTGGCCCAGGTCAACGTGCTTGCGCTCGTCCACGCACTGGAAGCCAAAGTTCTGGTTGATGAACGTCGCCTCGAGGCTGAGGTTGAGCGGGGTGTTGAGGGTCTGGCCGTCGGCGGAGGGGGGGTCGGTGGCGTTTTCGTTGACGGTGACGGTGTCAAAGGGCCCGCCCGTCGCGCTTGTCGAGGAAGAGCGCGTTTTTGGTGCGCAGGATGACGATGTCCCACGGGTAGACGGAGCGCGTGGCGCACATGAGCACGGAGAGGATCGTTGTCCGTGGTGTAGATCCGCACAGAGTCGGGCGACTGCTTGGCGTGCAGGGATTGGATGACGGGGTCGTCGGACGTCGTCGGGTTGTACTTGAGCCTGTCCAGGATCTGCAGGGGCCGTTCGCTCTTGGTGGTTATCCTATCGTAGGATTTATCATATTCGTACAATCGGCCATACGAGTCACTGTAAAGGAATTAGAAAAAAAAAATGACATACAGAAAAAAGAAAAACTCACATATCTTCAGGCTCATCAACGTCCAACCTCAGCTTGGCAAGCCTGTGGAACTCAATCTCCTCTTTCAAATCCCAGTTCGGACTGATTACAACACTACTCTCGCGCGATCGATTACTCTTCTCCCAATCGCGCCAGTTCCTCCGCCCGCCACCTCGTCCCTGGGCCCCGCCTCTTCCCTGCTGGACCTGCCCCGCCCCTTCCTCCTCTGCCCACGCCGCCCCTCGCCCCGCCCCGCGCACCCCCGCGGCCCCTGCCAACAACCGCGCTCTTCCCAGCGGTGTTGTCGACGAGCGAGAAGCTCGCCTCGTCCTCTGCATGGAAATACGCAAACGCACTGGCGGTACCCGTGCCGTAGGCCTGGGTGCGCTTCGTCTGCTGCTGGGGCGCGGCAGGGAGCGGCGCGGCGTTCCAGTCTGCGAAGCGGCGGAGCTTGTCGGATTTGGAGTAGGGCGCGTAAGGGACGTCGGTGAGCGAGGACGGGAGCGAGGACAGCGGAGGCGGGCCCCATGGAGACTCGGGCGTGTCGTGGATCGGAGGGAGCGTGAATTTTGGTGTGCTCATGATGGTGTTAAAAAAAAAAAGGTGGAGCGTGGGAAGGTTTTGCCTCGATCGAATTGACGTCCATGAAGTAGGTGAATGGGTCTTTGGTTGGGTTATGCTGACTTGGTTTGCAGCGTCGTGCGAGAAATCAATGCTATAAACGAGGCAGAGCTGCGTCTGGGTGTGACGGGGTCATGGCACGACACGTACAAGGACTCTGCGTACATCTACGTCGGGGGGTCTCAACTACGAGCTGACAGAGGGCGACGTGATTGCAATATTCTCGCAGTACGGAGAGGTGGCGAATGTGAATCTGCCACGCGACAAGGCGACGGGGAAGCAGCGGGGCTTTGGCTTCCTCATGTACGAGGACCAGCGCTCGACGGTGCTGGCGGTGGACAACCTGAACGGGGCCAAGGTGCTGGGCAAGACGCTGAGGGTGGATCATGTCCGGGATTACAAGGCGCCGAGGGAGAAGGGGCAGGACGGGGAGTGGCGGGAAGTGGAGGGCGAGCAGTTTAATGCGAGGCCAGAGGCGGTGGGTCGTGGAGGAAGAGGAGGAGGAGGAAGACTTGGGCAAGGACATTGATCCAGAGGACCCGATGAGAGACTTTATTATCGCACAGAGACGGGAGAAGAAAAAGACCAAGGAAGAGAAACGACGGCGCAAAGAGGAGAAACGTAGGAAGAGAAAGCATTCATTAAGTTGAATTACTAGCAAGCAAAGTATCTACGGCTGCAGTAACATTAGCACTACGCTGCAGAGCACCAATAACCGCCTCTCTCGGCAAATCCGGAAACATATTCGTGACCTGCGCAATCTCTTCCTCTGGCGGAGCACGCACACCCGGAGTCGCCGGCGTGAGCTGCGTCACCCACTCGCGCCATCGAACTCGTCGTCGGCACCGGCCGCGGACTCGGCGCAGGGAACGCGCGTCTGGAGCGTGCAACACTGGGCGTCTCTGGCGCGAACGGGAGCGGGGGCGGAAGCGTTTGAGCGGGAGCGGCAGGAGGGGCGAGCGGTAGAGCACCGCCGCGAGCACACCGAGCACGGCGAGCACGGGGGACGTGAGCACGGCGAGGAGAACAAGCAGGATCCACGTCGGGGCGTGCGGGGTGAGCGTCACCACGCCGAGCGAGTACGTGTACGACGGGGGCACGAGCAGCGCATGAGTGTACACGCACGCGGCGGCAAGCGCCACGGGGCCGAGGGGCGCGATAAGCAGCAGCAGCGCGGCGAGGTGGCGCGACGAGAGGCGGCGCTCGAGGGTCGGGGCGGTCTGCACGAGGATCACAAGGGCGAGGAGCAGCGACGGCGAGTCGGGGAGGAAGAGCGCATGGGTGAGGGCGCGGTACGGCTGGGCGCGGGTGGGCGGGAGCGCGAGGGACGGGCCGAGATCGAAGAGGGCGACCAGCAGCGTGCTCGCACACAGCACGACGAGCACTATTCTCGTAACGGGAGCAAACTGGAGGGACATGGCGATGGCTGTCCGAGTCGGTGTCCATTACGTACGCCGTATGTGCGCGTGTTTGGTCTGCGATGGGAACGTTGTTCGGCAAGCGCCTGTGTTGCATGCTGGCGGTGTTCCGGGGCCAGACCCAGGGGAGCGGTGAGATCCGCCCCGATGTGGATATGCACTGGATATCCCCATTCGGCGGGGACCCTTGCTGCCCGTCAAGGGATAGAAAAGCGGGTCTTGTATCGAATGCCAATGCAGTCAACATCCACTTGTCATGGATTCACAACAGCTTCGTCTTTCCTTCCTACGCGTCCACCCCCCGCACGCCCTCGCCCCGGGAGGACCCGTTCTTCTCCGCGTACCCGTCCCACCAGTCCTACGACGCCGGCGGCGGGTCTCTGCTGCAGGAGCTCTACGACGACCACCACCCCGCCGTCGTGCGCCGCGCCACCTTCCCGTACGTGCGCGCCGACTACTCTGCCGAGCCCATCAAGCTCGAGCACACCCTCCCGCCGATGCATCTCCCGCCGCACCACCCGCACCACCACCCGCACCACCACCAGCAGTTCTACCAGCCCTTCCCGTCGCCGCCCCCGCCCGCGTACACCCTCTCCCCGCACACCGGCCTCCCCGTCCAGCACACCGACGACGCCGCCTCCAAGGAGACCCAGTACCTCCGCCGCCGCTGCTTCAACTGCCACACCACCGAGCCCCCCTCCTGGCGCCGCTCCACCCTCAACCCCGGCAAGATCGTCTGCAACAAGTGCGGCCTCTACGAGCGCACACACCTGCGCCCCCGGCCCCTCCGCTTCGACGAGCTCCGCGCCGGCAACAAGGCCCGCAAAGCCGCCGCGGGGGGCGCCCCCCAGAAGAAGCCGCTCTCCCCAAAGAAGGAGCAGAGCCGGAGCCCCCAGCTCCTGCCCCGCCGTGATTCGCAGGAATGGGATGACTCACGTGAGTGCAACCAACATAGCTCTATTATCTTGTTCTAACTCGCCCACCAGTCTCTACGTACTCGTCCTCGTCCACTTCGTCGACGTACCCCTCGCCCTCGCCCATGACGTACTCGCATCCCCTCCCCTCACATTCACCCTCCCCGCCCCCCATCCGCCTCCCCAACGTCGACTTTGCGCACTACGCAGACTACCCCCTCCCCCCAGAGGTCGTCTCTGCCTAAACTCTTCACGCTATCTATTTTGCTATCTATCTTATCTATTTATTTCTTCTCCCGGCGGTTGTCTGTTGTTTTCTTTTTGTGTACCACTATCTATTAGATCCCCATTCAAAATGCCCTACGTCCCGTGTACTACTAGATGAAATGTGCATGACTTTTAAGCAAGGTTTTAAATATTATTGTGACGTCCAGCCCTTATTCGCCTCGCGACTTATGTTATGCGGCCTCGGAAGAGGGCCTCGTCGAGTCCATTCATTTCCCAGCGCCGCCCCATGCATTAGTACTTTTTCAACCCAACGTAGTGGGGCACCCGTATCTAATCTCTGCGAGACGATAACCGCACGCCAGCCAAAGCCACAGACGCGTCTGAAACCTCGACATTCAACTCCCGCGTCCTTCTCCCGCTAGACGAGGCTATGTATACGCTCGGCGTGCGTCTCCGAGCTTGCGATATACGGCTTTTAATCAAGGGCACTCCGCCACCTTTACGACATTCCAGCCCCCACACGTTATCGCACCCCAGAAGTCGTTTATCTTTTTGCCCGACGTTCAGAATGGTTTATGATCGATCGAGCTACGATTAGTATGCCTCGATAATTTTTCTGCACGGTTCTCTTCGGATACTACCCACCCGCGAACGTCTGCTCTAATAATATTCATACGAGGCACCCAACCCACATGTATAGAACCCTCCCCTTCTTCATTTCGCCGTCTTTTTCTCTCGTCTCGTCCTTCCTTCTCATAAGTATCTACCCCCGAATACGATAGTTTGCGTGTCCAATAATACTAACCACCCGCGAAAATAATATCGCAGTAGTCCTCCAGGCACCTATCTCAGAGCCACATACAAAGAAACCCTCTTCATTTCTTCATTTCTCCGTTTTTCTCTCTCATACCTTCCCTCAGCGTATCCAATCCCGATACTTGTCATGAATGAGAATTGAGTTCGCTGAGACAGGTACCTTCTCCGACAAACAGGTACCCTCCCCGTCTAAAAACGACACACGGTACCCGTTTCAAAACATTCGAACAAAACATCTCCAGACCTCCTCTCCTCTCGGGCCCTTGATTTCTCCCGCCAGCTGTCCTCTCACACGACAGAGTATTTCATGAGACAGGTACCCTCCCGTTTCGAATTCATTTCGACTCCTCTCAATTGTAGTCTTTCCCCTCCATTTCGTTCTCTTTACAACAGGTAATTAAATAACCCCGAATCCCCATTAACAAGCCCAACACATACAACAACGTAGTCCTCTCTAGGCTCCTTCTCGACTTGGCTAACAAAACTCGCCCATAACCTTTCGTCCTCACGCAATTTCCCTTCCCCATTTCGTTCTTTCGCACAGCCAGGAAACCCACCACGACAACGAGATAGGTACCCTCGCCCCAACACAGCACCTCTTCATCTGCTCGAGTCCCTCCTCTTTACCGTCTCGAATAGCAACCTCCATCGCCGACGGGACCTCCTCCTCTCCATTGATGCCCATCATCCGGGATGTGCAGTGCACGAGGTTACGATGCCCGATGGTAATGTTCACTTGTCGAGTTCTCCCAAACCTACCGGTGAGATCCTGACGACGGACTAAGTGAAATCCGCATGTCACCTCCCCCCTCTCTCCCCTCCTGCTAGCACGTTTCAAGCTCGAGAAACTCAAACGCCTAACTTGGCGCCCGGCGGCACTCTACTGATGCTTTGTCCAGATGTCCTCTCTGCAGTTCCCCGTCCTCAGGTCGAACTTTCTCCATCCACTCAATGCCGTTGCCTAGACATCGGAAAGACGCTGGAGTCTCACCCTCGGAAGGACGCTCCAGTCTCACTCCCCTCTCCTCCCCTCCCGCCACCCGACTCGGATACATATACAGGAGAAGCAATGGGCTACGCCCCGATAACACCCATCCCTCCCGACTCGGATTCACGCCCACCAACGATCGCATCACGATCACAACAAAGATTTTGCCTCCGCCCATGTAATCAATCGGGCGGGGAGGCAGTGCCAAGTGGAGTAACCAGGTCATGTGTTACCCCCCCTCCTCAGCTGCGCCCTCAGATCTCGCACCCTCGGCGAGGTACCGATACCAGATAAGTACCGGCAGCCGTGTGCACAATTCGAAGCGCCGCGTTCTACGGGACTCGGGAGGAGAGAGGTGCATTTTATGTGGGCGAAACGGAGAAAAGCCTCTTGTCCGTGTGGGTGTTCGTTTTTTAATTAAGACATACTAGTGCATTTGGGTTGCCGACCTTCCCAAGTTATATATGAGATGATGATAGATCATCATGAAAAAAATGCTCCCGTGGGATCACAGGATAGGGGGTTAGAGAAGGACACCCACAGGCGTCCACATAAGCGCTGTGAACGAGGGCGATTCGGTGTGGGTGGGTGGGTGGGTGGTATCCGCTCAGTCGCCGCCGACAGCGCGTGGTGGTGGTATTGGAAATCGTACCTTGCTTGGCTTGGGAGGAGGGGACGAGGAGAACACGAATCCCAAAAACAAATAGATCGATGGAGATATAACTTTTTGGCAAATGGAAGCTCTCCTCTCCCGATGCTGAAACACGAATGCGTGGAGAGAGAAAGGAGCCAAGGCTCACCGAACCAGCTGGCGTCGGTGAGGGACGAACATGGGGAAATAGACCGAGAAATGAGGGTACGATGGCCCGATACACGTAAGGATCCCTTGAGATCCACCGAACGGCGAAAGAGATCTGCTTGCGTACTTCGCGAGACATAATGGAGAACTCGACGAGGTTCTCCCAACAGAACGGCGACGCACTGGTGGGTGGCGTAAAGCTATTACAGTAGATCTCAATCGAGTCTGAATCTCGTGGGTCGCGGTTCCATTTCTCCATGATGATGATGATGATGATGATGACCACCAGATGATGCGTCACGCGAACTGCGAGACTGACTTGGTCGAGGATGAGGACGACAAGGAATCCGAGCTCCCGGCGGTATAACACACAATGAATTCAAAGTGAGTTAGCAACGAGGGGGGGACAAAGGGATGATTTACGGGGTTGATCATGATCAGATGGTCCGTGCGCGGCCCTGCAAATCGACAACGCGATACCTCGCTCCCCTAGCCCAAGCCCACCACTGAAGGAACCATCTGCGCTATGATGAAATTGGACGGGTGCGAAGAAGCGTCCCGGGAGCACTTGGTGATAAGATAGAGGAGTATAACGCCACACGGAAAATTCCCGGGTTTGGGAGGACGATGATAAGACAGCCGAGATTGTGCTTGTTGTGTGAGGGGCTTGTGTTCGACGAGGTCGGGTTGTGTGTAGATCTGTCCCCCACCAGTGGGCCCATGCCGAGAACGAAACACGCCTCGCGGACCAGTACACAGAAATGTGAAATCGCTCGCAAACGTGGTCAGTCCCAGATA
Source organism: Armillaria mellea (assembly GCA_030407055.1). Lineage (NCBI taxonomy): Eukaryota > Fungi > Basidiomycota > Agaricomycetes > Agaricales > Physalacriaceae > Armillaria > Armillaria mellea. The sequence continues at coordinate 858,936 of JAUDZF010000005.1, forward strand.
TCAACGTTCGACCTTTGAGGAGGACATACCCATAGCCAAAACAATTCTCCCAGCAGTTACAAATTGCTTCACGAGTACCACCTCCCGCCCCCTCTCTCTAGACGGCAGCTCCAAGTCGTCGTTGCGTAGCTTCAACCCCCTGCCACCCAGGCCAGAAGCATCTCGCATATTCGAGGTTCGAACTTGGCCGCCAATCAGTGATTAGGTGCCGTTATCGCCGCCCTCCTACAATGAAATGTTGATCACACCGGTTGGAGGCGCACTCCTCGATCGTGTTCAATCACGCAACCGATCTAATAGACGATCGTATGGTGATTCACCCGTTTCTCTGAGTCTGCGAAAGAAGGTTGGGTTATCACGGTGGCGGTGGTGGGTAATTTCGCAACTGACCTCTCTCTGCGCAGAGTACGGTCAACCGTCGATTGCCGATTTTCGAATGCAGGTAATCGAAACTGCCTGCCATGATTGATCCCGTCCAAGGCTTTGATCACGGGCAAAGTTCACGGTAAGGCACCTCCTCCGCGAAAATTAATCACAACGTTAAACTGTCAAGGAAGGTCCGCACAGCGTACCGGCACTTGCGAGACCTCGCAGGGGAGATCTAGTTTGAGGAATGAATGCATTTCAGGGACTTCGGGGGCGTGCCCGAGTCCTAGCGTACGCTCTCTATCGCTCTCCTCGGACATAGGGACTGACTCACAAGGACGCTCGACCCTGGATCAAACACGCAAACAGAGGAGTCCCAGTCGGACTGGGGATACGGGATGGGGTGTTTGGGGTCCATCCACGTCGCGCGAGCCTGGCAAAACAATTTTTACAATCCAGCACGCTGAATTTGGGTTTAGGATATGTCGCAATTGGACGCGTGCGCACTCAATTCGCGTCGCCCTGATGCCCCATGTGCATGGGCACCGAGCTCATAAGGTTGGTGGGAATTGTTTCGATATATCGCGGTGTGTTTCTCCGTCAAGGGTTATCAGGTGCAGTGGGAGCTCGGCGTGTCGTCTCTGCGTGCGAAAGCAGCGGGTGAGTCGGAGAGGGGTGGTGCTGGTTGTTTGGAGGCTCCTTTGGTATACGGATTTTCGATCGACGTCGATCGCGTGCAGTCTACCCTGGCGCATGCACTAGTTTTGGTATGAGGTGGCGGGATAGGGGGCGGAATCCGGAGTAAAGAGAGCAAATCCGCTGCTGTCACTCGACAGAGTATGTAAAAGCCAATAATAAAATCAAAGGCCTGGACACCAGGGTAAGCCCAAACCGTCAACTGAAGAAGACGCCGGCGGCACGTACGCACCTTTGGAAAACTAACGTTGTCGATCTCTGGATCTCTACGTATAGTAGAATGATAAGATATTCGAACCGCTTGGGTAGAAATCTGATGCGCCAGGGGTACCAGTGTGATGCGCATTGCTTTGTCTAGTCCCCCAGGGAGTTAGACGGCACCGAATCCTCGGGAGCTGAAGAACCGCAGGCTCGCAATCTGGTGACGACCCGCGCAATGAGAGTTCCTGGTGAAAAAAATATATCTCCTGAGAAATATCGCGAATTGGAGCCATGCGGACCTTGTCGGATTTACCATAGCGTCGAAATGTCACAATTTGTAACCACACAACATCCGGGTCGCGCAGATTATAAGAAACAAGGTGGTAAAACAAAGTGAAGAAGAGGACAACGAATCGGGAGCGGCCAGCGTCGGTATTTTGACTTGATTACCTACGCCATCATCTTCCTCCTCTTCGACATCCATCATGATCGCTTCCTGAAAATCCCAATCGCAAGCGTGGATCATCTGTCCGATGGTGGCAGACGACGTGCTTATTATAGGTATACTAGAGTGTTCACATCCTGATTACTATACCCACGTTTTCGAAGCCGGCGGATGCGGCATGTACAGCGATTCAACAATGATCAAGTATGACGACTGACTCCTGTTCTCCTTCCATCCATCTCGATTACCGACGCAAGGCCCAAATTCTTCACCTCTCTTTTCCCATACTAAAAAAAAATTCTCACAGATGTTGGATATCGGGCTTCAAATTATATAAAGAAAGGAAATTGACAGGTTAAACTTGGCCCGACGTTTTTCAGCTGCGCTATGGAGCTCGTAAGGTTTCCCAATGGGACATCCTCACTTCCTCAAACCAGTTCACAGCACCCGGACCCCGAGTATAGTGCCGCGGGAAAGACCCCTTTATACACGATAAGTGGTGCTGCGAATGTATCACCCATCCCTTTTAGACGACAATTACACACGTACTTATTACATTGGCTATGGGTTCTCATGGTCGGCGACGGGCACGACTGGACGTTGCCCACTTACTTACCTAGATCCGCTCTACAAATACGCGTCTACCTTCAGCTGTCAGGACGGGGGCCTCATAAACGCAAAAGGTCTAGTCGCAATCCATTCCCAGTCACACATTCTAAGTTACTTCCTATAGATACCCTCCCTCAAACTCGACGTAGGGGCATGTCTCACCGCAGGGTCGCTAGGGACCTAAGGTCACCAGGCCCGAACCATTGCATGAATTATAACTCCCAATTTGTCCGGAAAAACAAAAAGACATCCAGATGTTCATTTATGTCGGCATTTCTCGCGTGTGCCCACTCCTGATGACCTTTCTTCTTTTTCTTTTCGACCGCGAAATTCATTAACTCTGGTGCTTCCCTGAAGAATCATAACAGCTGGGCCGATATTATGATGTCATACAGGTATCAACAGGTTCCGGGGGTCTAGTCGCCTGGGGGCTGTAGACTGCTGTAGAACATTCTCACAGCACCACCTTTTGGGATCCTTGGACACTCCAATCCCCGTAGCGCTTTGAGATGCGCAAGGCGATACGGCTCTAGACCATATTGGCAGCATCCTTGAACGCGTGTTGACGCCGTTCGCGGGATCCCGATACCTTCCTTATCGACACTTCTTTAGCATTTGTATTTACCTTGTTTAACCTCGTTGACTCGCAGAAGTATGGGAGGGGAACAATCCGAAGATAGGTCTTCTCAGCTTCTGAAGGTCTAGGGGATCTCGGTCTAGCGCGTCGTTTGTAACGGTAACTTAAGCGACCATGGTCGCCATTCTCCTGGATCTTGAAGTGGGGGAACGATTTCGAAAGGGAAAATGAAGGTACCCGTAATTATTTGGTTACAAATGGCCTGCCGGGGAGTGCCAGCGCGATCGTCGTTAATTTATGCGAGTCCTGTTTCTTCTCAGCACATGTTTTTGACATGGGGCGCTTGAGTGGAAACGTGCGAAACATTTTGAAGAATGCGGGTTTATGTACGTACAAAATACATAACTGAGAGGAGACTTGGAGCAGCCGCTGGATGCAATAATAATCCATATATACCGTATGATAACGTCGCCACTCGTGCAACTAATTCAAGTCGGAACTGACACTATTTACAAATTGCCTGTGGCAGGGAGAGGAGACGGACTGCGGGAGCTTGGATCACGATCGGTAAAGTCCAAAGATAATCGGCGGGTATTGGAAAGGCGAACTTCCATTTCTAGATATTCTATAGAGCACGTTCCACCCATGTCCCCAATAAGGCATTCAACCGATCTGACAAAAGCGCTCGAAGAGAAGGCCGAGCTGTTTGACTACCATAGAAGCTATTGTTTTCTGAGAAGAATGGAAGGGCCATCGCGACAATAATTGAGACATCCACAAGAACCTTTGTACTCTCAGTCCCTGTTATTAGCGTCCCAATATATCGGCTATATCGGGTGCAATTCCCTTTAGCATGTATTTGCATAGGCCCTAGGGTTGCATACCGCCATTACTCACTGCTGTTGTACTTACATACATGCTAGATCTCCCAGACATCTGCATACTGTATACCGGCAGCTATACTCGTCTCCAATACCAGTGTAAGCGCCTTCAGCGTATTTATTAGCAGTGGCTTAATATGTGGCTCGCTTCCAAGATACTAGTAGCGCTGAAACCCCAATTATATAACGAAGATTGGAGCAGCAACGGAAGATATGTTTTCACGCAGGTTCTAAGTTTAGGGTCTAGGAATTCCCCCGCACCTGGAATGACGTTCAGACTGTTAATGGACGCCTCAGACAACAGTACCGTATCATAAATCCGACTGCATACATCCTAGCGAAAAGCGATCGATGTAATTTGTATACCAGAATTTGTAGAGCGGGAACAGGAAGAAGAAGCTCTGGTTCCCATTCAAACACATTTGACGGTCCCTGACTTTTGCCATGTCCGTTTCACCGAGGGGAAACAAATAGCACAGCGATGAGAAGTACGTACACTGAATAGGTGTGGACACAGTGTAATCGCTCACGAGAATAATTTCGTAAAATCAATCACCCATTGAGATGTCGCGCTGGTAGCTGAATCTAAATCTCTGACTTTAAAGCTATAATTGGAAGCTCAAATGACACTCGTCACTTACGTTGGACCGGTCGGAGGCAGCACTTGTCGAACGGAAGAGCTTCAGTGCCTACTCTGCCACGGCTATTTAGTACAGTCTTGCTACTAAACGTGGTTCTCCCGGGCTTTGCCTGTACAGTGGGGTCTATCCGACGTTCACGGCAGAAGGCTGAGAATACACACCTTGTTGAGGGTTTGGATACTGGTACGAGAATAGCACCGTAGCACAGCCTCTTCAAACCGTGTATCTGCGAGGGTCGTAGGGGGCCCGTGAAAAAGGTGGTAATTTTTGCAGGCCAAGCTCGTGGATCCATGGCCCGGCTCAATGCACCACACATGCATTTAAAGAGGTTCGGACTAAAGTACCGACCGGGGCGAGAACCAAAATCCTTGTCTTCTGAAGTAGCTGAAGGTGGGCGGCAAGTATTATTGAGCGTGTCATCGATATCCTGTGGCATAGAAGCCTCGATTCTAGGCGCAGGGAAGTCAGGTTCGTGGAGAAATGCGGGCCGTTACAGGGTTCGTATGAATCTCACCTGAGCCCTCGGCATCTCATTGGCTTAAAATCGTTTCAGTGGTGAAAATTCGACTTCGAAATCCGAGGAGTGTGCTGGCATAAGACTTGGTGCCCTGAGAGTTCAATTCATTGCAAAGTTAGCAGTATACAAGCGGGGCGGCGCACTCCAGGCACCCACCAACTTCGGCTGCATAACAAAACAGCGAATGACGCGCGCGAACTACTACTTTCAGGTCGCGTGGCATGTGAACGAGTAGATAAACACAAGCATCTTCTTGGTGTGGCGTCGGTCCGCAAATGCATTATGATTTCCGAAAGGCGAAGAGGATGACTGAGCGCTATTATCTTAGTTTCAGGTTGCTGTTAACAGGATCCTGGAGCATGAGGGTGAAAAGCGAAAATGGGTGCCACATGGGAAAGAAATGGGCGTTTCTGGACCTCGTTGTATAGTAGGGACAAGGCACCACATTGAGAAGCATCAGGTGAGAGTGACGGTCTCTGACTTAGCTTGGGCGGCTTGAAAATTTCATGAGTGAAGGCGGACCTTGTACCCAGGTTAGGGGATAATAATAGGAATTCCGTGTGGAGAGGTCGCCAGTAGTATGGGATCTACATGGGGGCTCCTTTGTGCAAGGAGAGACTTGTATGGTCACATAGATAGAGATAGACTCCTCGTGGCCAGTCGACATCTAACCGTCTGCGTCCTAGCACAATCGATCTTGGTAAAACGGGTTTGCTACCGTTTATAGGCACCTTAGTCTTGAGACTATAGGCGCTTATCATACAACAGTGCCCTTGTAAATTCATCGAACGCCGAAATGCGTCGTGGCACAGGAATGTTATTACTCTCAGGAAAACTTTAGGATACAGCTACTTACAAATTTTTGTACAGCCGTCCGTACCAGCGTCTTCAGACTTCGGTCATGTAGGTGAGTACGGCATTCAGAACATTGTAAATGGCTACTTTCGATAGTTCGTCAGAGGACCTTCTGGTAAAGACACCGCCGGCCTTATCTCGATGTTTCCCGGACCCCGCACATCTCGAATTCCCCCACAACGCCCTATGACCTCGGTGTGGCGCCACAATTCACCGAAACTCGTCACATCCAAAACACTCTCCCAATCGAGACAAAAGCATATGGTTCTTGAATGAGGAGATAGCTTGTCGGAGCGAGTGGGTCAATGACCATACGTCTGCTTGGCGGACTTGACATAGGCCATTGGACCGTTCACCAGATCGCGGTTCTCGGCAGCAGCACCGTCATGATTCGTGGGATGTTCTGAATCGTGGAGATGAGGATGCGGCGAGATTCTCGTCAAGAACCTGGAATTGTACGAGAGACCCTTCGCAGCTAGTCGGCTGAGGATCCACTGTGCCAGAGATACTCCTGGTAATAGACTCATCAAATCCTTCACGTCCCAGTAATCTCGATGGTTGGTAATGTGACCTTGTTCGTTAAAAGAGAGTCGTGTTATGACATGAAGTTTAAAGTGAAAAGGTGAGGGAAGAGACAATGACGTTCCGGGAATAGGCAATGATGGAGAAGCAGGGTGGTAATTGTATGATGAACGGGAAACCAGCGAATCGGTGGACAGGGCGGAGCGATGAAATGGGGCGTGTTTGTATGAATCAATGTGGATACTTGGAAGAACAAGAATGTTAAGGGTGTGCTCAATAACAGCCTTTCTATGTCCATCTATACAATTTGTTAATGATCGGTCCATGCCTGAGAACGATTTCATTGCTCACCAAAGCTCTCGTGTTCGCTGATATCTCCGACTTCGTTCCACACGCGCAGGGCTTTTAACAAGGGGTTGCTCCCGTCTTCAGGCGGTTTTAGGCGAAGAAGCGTATAGAACACTGCAAGTGGCTGGGGAATGTCAACAGAATGTAGGCGCCTGCCCAACTTGAAGATGTCGAAGATAACGGAACGTGATGTTGCCGTGAGTACAGGGTTTTCATATCTAGATATTGGGAGGAACGTCAGCGTATTCGACACGTTAGAACACGTTTCTTACGCTGTCAATCTGTTAGCAGCTACCACATAGCAAGGCAGAACACGACTCACTGGCGCTTGACTCGTAAAATCGATCGATAACCTCCGAAGACAAGGTAAATTCTCCATATATCGTGTAGCAGATTTCGAGGGCGGTAGCATGGATGGAGGCCATCGACTCCATGTTGAATAAATTGGTTAGAGAGTTTTCACGCGTGACATCGTTGGATGGCAGCAGGAATTTGGCGGTTGAGTTATATACCATCGCATCGGCTAACGTGAGGAGTAGAGGCCTATAAAGGGGTCTGCGTCACAGCGGCCGCTCTCGTCATGCTCGATCACATCACGTGTTTCCTTCGCGCCTCTGAACCCTAACCCCAGTAAATTGACTGGGATCATTAATTGATCTCACTCCCGATCCGGCCCTCACCTTTTCTTCATCTTGTGTGCTACGTTTCAACTTGGCACTCAGAAGTCCAGTAACTGCGACGCAAATTTGTATTTTTTGTTCTCTGCGAATTGATCCTAATGTACGTTCTTGACAAGTTCTCTGGCTTCCGAGACGTTTCTGGCTGACGGACTAGCGGCCAATGGTCAACTGGCTTATCATCAAAGTCATGCGACATGTCACCATTATATTGACTACTACTTCCTTGTCCGACTCGGCTCCTTACTTGAATACGTCCTTTCTATTGCTTCTAGCCTGCTACCCAGGCAGTTATCATACGCAGGTCCCTTTGCTGTCCATTGATCTATTCAGTGGCCGTAATTACATCTGCGAGGCGATAGATCTATCCTTTCTTGCAATAATTGCTGCACAACCAACAAGAGAGTGTCTAAACTCCGAGACGGGCAGCTGTTGACACATACGAGCGCGTTTCAAATCAAATTGTGTAAGGATTTACCAGTTTTCCCTTCCTCTGCGGTCCGGTCTGCTGTTTAGGTTGTTTTTGTTCATTGGTTCGCCACCCTTCTTCTGCTGAAGAGTTTCATCATAGCGACAACTGGACAGATCCTCACTGACCAATGAGATGCCGCAACTCTGTCCGGAGTAGTAAGCGCTTTGATGATCTTATTCAAATGATGACAATTACTCCTTACAACCAAGGCGTACCAGAACTTCGCCACCCCTTGTCGAAGAGTTGGGCGTGCCCATCTACAACTGAAACTAGGGTGGCAACGCGTCTGCCGATACCTCTTCATGCTTTCCGTCAACTAGTATCGTTATGTCAACACTGCCACCCCCGTATTTATTCTTTAAACAACTATAGTTATTGGCTTATTCGAATGATGGTGCGGCGCTTTCTTCTCTTCCCTTCTGTAGTACTACTCTGATCCTAGTAGACGTGAATTCAATGCTACTGCGTTGTTATCTCATCATCTGGCCTCGGAGTTCAACGCCGACTCATGTCACTAACAAAATTCATGTGGTGAGTGCCTCAGATAGTGCGTGGCGCTGCCGCATTATCCTGACATACACTTACTTACGCTTTGACGTACTTACATAGATCCTTAATTTTTCATGAAGATACGCCGACAATATTTTGCACCCGAAATGCGTCATCCGCACGATCCTTGATTTCATCGCCTTCTCCCCCCTTGGTATATTGCCTGCCGTACCGTTTGCCATTCCCGACCCGTACAATTCTCAGTTGACCCGCCTTTGGCATCTGTCGATGACGATCTTTCCCAAGATCGAAAGCTGATGGATCATGACTTTGACATTTCCCCCGTCTCGGGCACGGTGAACTGAGATGGGTACCCTGTCCAGAACCCATACGAAGATCTATTGACTAACCCTCCATATGCAACCGTCATTCAGGGTGCACATTCTTATGGTCGCAACGTATATGAAGAGAAAACTACCGCGATACTATCTAAGAAACGCTATCATGAAGGCAGTGCTAGGGATACTACCTCTACAAGTAAGTTTCCCTCAATTACCGCGATATGGAACCCCAGCGACGTACCGTCACATCTACAAGATCGCTCCCGCAGATTTTAGGTGTCCAACGCTGTTCATAATGTGACGCTGTCCTGTTCTTATCTCCGTATACCGGTACCGTTTCGATCGTCTCTGGTGGGACCCCTAAGCCCTGAGGATCTACTGGTAAACATCGCCGTCGGGAACGACCCTATTCGTCGTTTAATTTCGAGCATGTGAATGGTGTCGGTCAATGCTCTTTAACACCTTAGAACAGTTACTCACGTCTGCGTAGGTTTCGAACTACATGGCACTAGGCGGTTCAGCTGGATCAATATATAATTTCCGTTATTGTAGGCTTTAAGTTCATCCTTCTTCCAAGTAACGTAACATCCACCAGTATGTGCTCACATTTGCTAGCTATTTTTGTTCACGTCTCCCAGATAGCACAGGCTCCCAGACTAGGTTCTTCGTGATAGATTTTGAAACCAAACCGGCAGGCCTCCCCCCGAGAATGCCGGCCAAGCCTGCCATTTTTTTCAAGCCATTCTCACGAATGACACTGCTTGAGCCGTTCGTTCTCGCACTATCCATATATTTAATGTCAGAAGTGAAACGTTACGATGCGAGTAGTCGACAATGTGCATCATCACCTTGAAGGCACTGCCAAGTATCTGTTTGATTCTGGGAAGATCACGGTTTCTTGGAAGCCTTTCTCCCTGAAGTTGACAGATAACATAGATAGATTGACCATGACTGGACGCTAAAGTCGAACTAGGGCTGAGATCGCTGGGTTTTTCTGGATCTCCGGAATATCGGTCCGATATTGAGGAAGCGCGACGTGACCCTAGCGTCACAGTCACGATTTTTTTTCGAAGTTCCCATCTAGCATGGCAAAAGGGTCTCAGCTTTCCCAACTGAAATCCGCTCTTTCCCAAGCAGGTGTCACCGGGAAGCCTCAGGGTACTAAACGCAAACGGTCTACAAATCAAACAAATGACAGGGCGAAGCGCGAAAGTAAACTTGCTGAAATTCATCAGAAGCTGAATCCTTTCGACACCAAAGTCACGAAGTTGAAGCACGATGTTGGTGGTCGTAAGCTTAAAGGTGTCATTGGGAAGCCTGCGCAAAGCAAGATGGCGGGGTTGGAGCAGGTGCGTCGTATTTGAACCGTATCTAACCTTGATTCTCAAAAATATGGTACACTAGCGTAAGAAAACTTTGCTCAAAGAATATCAAGAGAAAGACCGAGCGGGAGGCATCGTGGATCGTCGTTTCGGCGAGAACGATCCTTCCATGAGCTTAGAGGATAGGATGCTGGAGCGGTTCACGAAAGAACGGCAACGAGTGTCGCGGGGGGCCGCGTTTAATTTGGAAGACGAGGACGAGCTTACACATTATGGACAGAGCCTATCAAAACTCGACGATTTTGATGACGTGGAGATGGGCTTAGATGACGAAGAAGAGGAGCAAGGTTAATTCACTTTCTCTTCGCTTTCTGTCGAAACTGACAATGTGCAGGTCAAATTGACCGCGAGGTAGTCCAAAAAGCTCACTTCGGAGGATTTGGCGAAGAAGAAGAGGGGGTAGAGGACGGGGAGGTATGTGAAATAGTTAATGATGCCGTGGTGTGAAAGTCTGACTTCTTAAATTTAGCCTGCGAGGAAGAAGTCGAAAGCCGAAGTTATGGCAGAGGTCATGGCCAAAAGCAAGGAACATAAAGTTTGTGTTTCATGGCATATGTCGCAATTGCAGAAGCTAATTTAGCTAATACAGCTTCTAAGGCAAATGGAGCGAGAGAAAGAAGACAATGTCAGACACGAACTGGATGAGGCCTTTGATTCGCTCCGAGACTTGTTATTTGCTCCAGTCGCTTCGACCTCCAACTCTGCGACCGAAACATCGAAAGACCCTCCTGCAAAAGAAGCCTCGTCTCCCACTGATCCGCTAGACGGTCTCGAAACACAAGATCTTGATTATGACCAACGAGTTCGCGAACTTGCGTTTGACAAGCGAGCGAAGCCTAAGGACCGAACAAAGACAGAGGAAGAATTGGCGCTGGAGGAGAAGGAGACCTTAGAAAAGGCAGAGCGCCGGCGGCAAAAACGAATGCTGGGGCTTGATGATAGTGACAGCGAAAGTGAAGATGTGCCAAAGAAGGGGAAGAGGAGAAGAGAAGCAGACGATCTCGATGACGATCTTGTCGACGAAGATGAAGAATGGGCGGGCATCGGTGTTGGGTTAGGTGATCGTCGAGCTGACGATAACAATTTGGGGTCCGAAGATGAAAGCGGCGAGGAAGATGACGAAGATAGCCAGGAAGATGAGGGGAGTGGCGATGATGAAGGACGGCCGTTAGGCGACATATCTGACCATGAAGATTTGACGACAAAACCTAACACAACAAAGGTCGCACCGGGGTCCAAATCCAAGGAGCTACCCTACACCTTCGATTGCCCGTCGACCCATGCCGAGTTCTTGGATATCGTGAATGGTATTGACGACAAGGACGTCTCAACTGTGATTCATCGAATCCGGGCATTACACCACACCAGTTTGGCTCCTGAGAACAAATTTAAGCTTCAAGTACGCCTTGTGCTTTTTATGGTCTAGCTTATGCTCACTTTCTTTCAGACCCTGGCAGGTGTACTTATCGATCATGTCCTTTATCTTTGCTCTCCTCCGACCCCCCGCGTTACTCATCTCTCCGCTCTCTTACCACACCTCTTCGCGTTGACCAAAGCATACCCCGTACAATCAGCGGAGTTCTTCGTCAAAAAGCTTACTCTTATGCACAAGAATCTCAATCGAGGTCTGTCTCGTGGGGCGGTGAACCTCGAGGCCAAAACATGGCCTGGTCTTCCAGAGTTATCCCTGCTGCGCATTATCGGCGTTGCTTGGTCGACAAGTGACTTGAACCATGCGGTCGTATCACCTACGCGAGTGCTCATGGGGGCATACCTAGGCCTGGCGCGAGTCCGTTCACTCGCCGATATCGCCAGTGGACTTTTCCTCTGCTCATTATTTTTGCAGTTTGAAAGGTTATCTAAACGTTTAGTCCCAGAAGCAGTCAATTTCGTCATCAATGCAGTCTTACATCTAGCTCCGAATAGCTACAAGGATGCATCTGCTCTCCCGGGGTCTTTTCCTTCACCAGACTTCAGATCTGAGCTATCTGGCACCTTCACGGTCCAACATAGTACTGGTTCCCCTCCGAGCCAGAAGGTCGACTTATCGGAAGTCCTGGTAGCAGCTTCCGCGAGTGAAGGGACAAAATTCGGTCTTCTCAATGTGGCACTGGATCTTGTGGCACGGTTCGCGGAAATGTATAAGGGCTTAGAGGGGTTCGTGGAACTATACGAACCCATTTCCACCATCCTGAAACATATATTAAAACAACCCGGGCTCAGCGAAGCTCTTGAGGTGAGGGTGTCAACCTAGTATAAGCTCCGGATTACTCATTCTCTCGTTATAGACACGCTTAAAAGCCGTATCGGATAGTACCAAGAGACTCTTGAAGTTTGCGCGTCAAGCACGACAGCCCCTACAGCTGCAGGCCCACAAGCCTATTCCTATACCTACCTATATTCCCAAGTTCGAGACGTCGTCATCGTCTTATCTTCGCCATCAGGATCCTGATCATGAGCGGAACGAGGCAGCAAAATTACGGAATCAGTACAAGAAGGAGAGGAAGGGCGCCATTCGGGAGCTTCGAAAGGACGCCAAATTCCTTGCTGGCGTGCAGCAACAGAAGCAGAAAGATAAAGATAGGGCGTATAACGAAAGCATGCGGCGTGTTTACGGGTCTATTGAGGGCGAGAGAGCGGAGGAAAAGTCTATGGAGAGAGAGAAAGCTAAGGAGAAACGGAGAGCAGGGCGGAAGTAACTTGGTGTCCAGCGTTCTTAGCATTGATTCTTTCCTTACCCTTTACCCTGTCGTCCTGGCACCCTACAGAATTGAGAATCGGCCGGCATCGCATCCTGGGTATTGCATCTACGGTCCCCGTCTTGTCGAATTGAGATGGGACATCTATCAAGAAATTCGAGAGGTTGTCTACTTGGTACTAAGAGGTTCCTCGTGATCGCATTAGCAGAGTCAGTTTTAAGTTTCTGCCAAGTTCGATTTAACGGAATATATCCTGACCATCCCGGCAGTATTTGTCTTAAGTCTTATGTCTACAGCCTTGTTCACTTTCTATGATAGTGCAAAGAGGTCGCGGCTTGGGTGGGGGTTTGACTGTATTACCAAGCCTGATTATATGTTCGGTCCCGGAGCATTGTGTAAAATTTACGGGCTACTGATACACGAGAAGTGCAAACCCGCTTTTGTTCTCCTCCTCGGACTAGACTGCTTTGTATGATCAGGATGTCAGCTTCGAACACTCGCCTATCCAATACACGTGCAGTCTTATACGCCAGGTGACAAACCCTATATAATTACGCTCCCGAAACCCCGGTACTTGGCCCGTGTTTATTGAGTATTCAAGAGACCTTGAAGAGCCTGGATCTCTTCCAAGGGACCACCATCATCGTCCCTCTGTACCAATAATCAGAAGTATCTGGCGTGCCTGTTTGAAGTATTTGCGTGGCAGCTCTACATTGGATGATCCTGTACTGACGGAGTGATTCCATCCAGTTTTCGCCATTTCCAGTAGATGCAGTCCTGACATGGTTTAATCAGAACCAAGAAAATAGGTACAGGGCGCAATCTAAAGCCTACCGATCTGAGGATAGTTCTCTGGGTAGATGAGTTGATAGATCTGTAGTATAGTTTCACCGACGTCGAGGGCCAAGTCATATGGACCATCATGAGAAGCATTTCTAAATGTTTCCGAGATTTTGGAGAGGAAAGATTCGTGCAAGACACAGAGTACCTCGTCCGGAAGTAGTTTGGTCCTGTTGAACAGGTCGTGGCTTGAAGCAGGCACGAACTCGTGCAATTTTTTTACAACCCACGCAATGCCATCCGGGTTACTGGGCGGCTCGGGAATGTGACCGAGACCTTCGACATAAACGCATGACGAGCAACGACATTTAAATCCGTAGGTCAGCTCAAAAATTTGCTGCCGCGACTGTAGAAGTGCAGGATCTACGTATGTTAGACATATCTTCGTACAAACGGTGAGCTGATGCCGGCGTACGAAAGTAAATATACGCACTTCTTCTCCTGGGCTGATTTTTCTCAGGGCGATGACGTCCATTTTCGGTGGATGTGATGGGGAGATGATGTACTTCGCCGCTGCGTTGGGTATGCAACAATGGTTGAATAACCGACTACCTAGGGGGAAAATTCCGTGACCAAAGGTATTGAAGTGAGAATGCATCGCAAAATTATTGTTTCCGAATCGCGAGAAGAAAAATTTCAAGGTTTCAGGTGAAGGGGAGGCTCCGCTCGGGCATATCAGCGGGACCGTAACTTCTACGGGACCCGGCAGTAAAGACATGAACACAGTCAAGGCAGAACTGCCTTCTTCTCGGATTTCGTTAGAAGGTAGGAGGGCAGCCAGATGTGACAGTAAAAGCGCATCCATCTTCTCGTGGGCAGCAAGGGCTTGAAATGAAGGTGAAGTCGTATATCTGTTGAAATGCTTGCACATTCGCTTGTGGAACATTTTCCAATGCATGGACTGGCCTGAAAGTAATCAATCGGATGATGCCACCACGTTCATTCTTACTGCACCATACATGAGGCATCACAATAGTAAAACGACGCGCATCCTGAGCACCTCCGTAGAGTCATCGGTATTGAATGGCAGGCGTCACATCTTTTGCCCTTTTCCGAGGGTAGAAGGACGGTCGCCAATGATTCAACGGAGATGATCAGGGCACCTGGTGAGAGGGAAGATACGGCCACCGCTTTGCTTCTGGCAGTGGGGTGGTTTGCTAGACATACATTTGCGCCAGTTTCGATGGTGCTCATGACTGGAGGAAAGAATGGGACCGGGCCGGAAAGCAACCCACAACGCTTATATAACCTGAGGTCAGGCGCCCACATGCGTCAACTGCTCTTGTACTAGCGGTCGTCGGTCGACGACTTTATACCTTGCTCTGCAGTTTCGTGGAGAATGATTAGGACTGTCGGATTAATGTAGTTCCGTGGTGATCTGTGAGTCTAGGTTTCTATGGAGTCATTTGACGTTTGACGAAATAATATATATCAGATTTGTGGAACATAAATACTTGCATTTGCCTATCATGTTGCAAGTTCGTACGTTTACATTTCTCTTTGACCTGGTTTCATGCTTATTTCGATATAGGATGTGGAACATATCACGAATTCTTGCTGTCATGCGCTGTTCTGGCCAAATTGACCACGAGAGGTGAGCGGTAGGGTGGGTCAGTCGTCGACGACAAATCTGAACGGTGTAGAATATCAGAGACGTGGGTGTCGTCATACGCATCTCGTGAATGTTCTCATGATGAGTGGACGGGTTTCGGTTTCTATGAGATGTCGTCAGCGTACGCGTAAAGTGTGCGAACTGAAGATAATATAGACAGTCCGAGCGTGTTAATCTAGATGGAATAGACATATCTGCAGAAAATCTGTCAATATCAATGATAATGTATTATTTTATGGAAGATACTTTACTTCGACTATAATTTTGACACAACCATTGTAAAATCGGGGTTGTAACGCCATCGTACTCTTTATGAACGTAGACGCCATCTGAAAAGGCAGGAGGTCGCAATTGTTGTTCCAGACATTGACGAAAACGATTCAAGGCATCGCCATGGAGGAGAGAGCAAAACATATAGACAGTCATTCTTGTTGAACGAAGTAGTTCTGACGGTATGAACCCTGTAGGACATACAGAACGTAGGGTATCCACAATGGCTTCTTTGTGGTGAACATGTACAGTCGTCGCAACGAAGGTACCATCTATGAATGTCGGATGGTCTGTGTTCCAACCTCGTTCTCGTATAAGATTTAACAAGTCGAAGTCGTTTAGTTGGCTTAACAATTCCTTTCGAGAATGATACGTTGCAAGCACTACATCTAGTACAGCCATTAATAATGTCAATGCGATAGCGGAAAAGGACTGAGAATACCTGGAGAACATGTCCTTAAGACAAATAATAATAACGATGTCGATAATTTGGCACACAGATCTTGCATTCGATGAAATCGCCAGGCACCATCGTCTCGAATAGCATTTTGCTGCACGACATTGCAATTGCCAATAAAATAGTACAAGTATTCTCGGTTGTTGATTATCGATTCCCCAACATAAATCTATAAAAGCATGTGAATAATAATCATCGGTAGTAGTTGCTACGTACGTCATGATCCCGCAACAACTTGACGATGTCTCTCGTTTCGACGACATCAAATATGGAGGCGATGGATCTGCCATCATAAAACGACATAGCTGTAGAATGCAAGAGAATGAGACAAAGATCTGAATTTTTCCGCACGTACCTTTCATGACTTAGGATCACAGTCACGAACGTCACATAGCTGACAGACAACATATTGGATTTCTCAAGACCGCTGAGGGTAAAGCAGACTTCGTGTACACCCTGACGTTCGGTTAATGTAAGCCCAGATAACGATAAATCGAGAAACAAATCATCACGAGAAAGGACAACTGGAAGCTCTCATTCAAAATCATTGTTCACACATCGCGACTCTGTCATGTCGTGTGAAAAATCACGGGACCCAATGGGCTAACGTAATCCCCCAGCTCGACCATGAGAGACCTTGCAAGCAAGGTAATGTACGACCATGACCACGATCAAGAGGGTGAATACCGGCGAGATGCTGGGCTCGAGGGAGTACAAATACACCCAAGAGATTTCACAAATGGTATATGTTCTTATCTCTCACACAACAGTTTACTGAACTTAATGATAGATGTTCGTCTTCGGCGAAGTGCAGGAGCCTAACATGGACACCGTGAACCTCGTCGAGGATATCGTCCGAGGACAGTTAATTGAGCTGGTGAGCCATTCCTTCTCCTTACACATAACGTTCTGACATGCTTCTTCAGATAGTACAAGCCCGAGCACTCGCTGTACGACGTGGAGCGCGCTACTTGACAGCCGAGGACCTCATTTTTCTGATTCGTCACGACCGCGGCAAGGTCAACCGACTTCGAACATACCTCTCCTGGAAAGATGTCCGTAAGCATGCCAAGGATTCTGGCGGCGATGGGGGAGGCGGTGTGGAGGTCGAGACGTTAGAAGATGGTGCTGATGGTACGTCGTTCGCTGCTACTGCCACTGGCGAGTCCTTACTGTGGATGAAGATAAACTTGCTGCAAAGGCACAGAAGATCACTATTAAACTGCCTTGGGAAATTACGACAATATATTCGGAAGTACTCAAGCAGAGCGGACACCAGTCGGACGACGAAGAAGATGAGGATGACATCGAAGCCCATGAAGCTTCTATACAACGTCTGAAGGCAAGTATGGTTTTGTTATGTATCTGTCCTGCTGACCCCTCCTCAGGAAGCTGATGACGCTACTCGTCAAATGACTAGAGAGGAGTATCAACACTATTCTGACTGTCGACAGGCTTCATTTACATATCGCAAAGGCATGCGCTCCATCTTTCTGACATCTTCTTCATTCTTTAATACTCTTCTCAGCTAAACGATTCCGCGAGTTCCTCAACCTTCCCCCGCACCTCGATCTGAAAGCAAACGACGACACGGTCGATATCGTCGGTTTCCTTGCTTTTGAGATGGTTCGTTCACTCACCCTGGCTGGTCTCTCCGTTAAAAAGTCGCTGGAAGAGGCCTCTTTACTCGATGAGTACACGTCACCAGTCATGGGCAAACGGAAGGCCACATCTTTAGGCGGCTCCGCGGAGAAACGCAGAAGGGAGGAAGAGGAGGAGCGCGACGAATACACGCTTCCCATCAACTCGCTATTCTTGCCTCCACCGGAGGCACGGATAGCTATACAGCCAGAGCACATCCAGGACGCCTTCTCACGGATGCAAGGTGACTGGTCAGCACCATCGAGCGGCTGGCATGCACAACTGGAGAGGTGGTCTTGTTCGAACCAGAGTTACTCTCATCTAAACGCATTTTTTTCTGCTTCCAATTTCTGTATCTGAGCGCTCACTGTACACCATCACGCACTTATTATTATATACATATGCTCATTAACCAAGGATGTTAACTTGTTCGTGTCCTTCAATTTGTGTCTTTGTATCGTCGTTGACTAACCTCTGCTTTAGTATCCTCATATATTCTGGATTGCAACCGATCACTTTTTCGACTTGCCGATGCTATTCCTTTTGATAGAAGTCCTAGAGCACCCGCTTGTGAGGCCATCTCGTTTCTCTGGTTCAAATGTCAGAAAATGGCACTTCTACCCTGCTCCAGCCTCCAGTACGTCTAACCATCGCTTCCGGTGCGAAAAGCAACATGAAGGACCATTAGGTGACAAATTCTAAAGAGGATATAATGATTGTACAATGGTACAGGTCCTCAGTCCAGGTAGGATTTTGATTGTGAGAAAACGGACAGTTGGGCGGTTTGATATACAAAGTAAACGATTTAAAGAAGTTAGTTCTGTTTCTTCCGTGGCGCGAACTGTCTCGTACTTACGTTTTCATTCATCTGTTGAAGAAAAGGTCCATTTGATTCCCAAATTTCGATTTACAAGGCTGTTTAATGGTACTACGCCCCTTATAATTCCCACAAAATGAGTTCTCAAATGAGTTTTCGTGGTAGATATCAAAAATTTCCTATCAACCGTTCAGTCCTATCGGTAGATGCTACCCTAACCTCCTTCGGATTCATGCAGGACGATCCTGGAGTCCTTACCGGTTGAGAAGTGTGACCTCTGCGGCACCATCTGTTCGCTTCTGTTCGGCAGGAGCTTCGGGCGCTTGGCTGGTTTATACAGATGCACGATGTTGTTTTGATACGCCCATACGTGCCCGTCGTGCCGTCCTTGACAAAATTCATGCTTTCGACTTCATTCCACTGTTCCTTGTTCCAATAAACTTGCGCACGATCTCCAAGCCAGTGCTCTCCTTGTAGTGCGGTCTTGATGAGTTCGAGAAGACAAGAACTTTCATCATGTTGTTTACATGAGGACCTCGCACGAGCGTTTAAGCCAGGGCTTGTGACGCCTACTGCGGCCTCAAGGCAGGCATCTCTTCATTTGGTACTCCCTTCTGAACTTGAAAACTGGGAAATAGTACGTATCATCATTCCCTCTCGTTTCGAGTGCTTAATACGACGACTCCAGCACCCTACTAGGTATGTGAATTCTTCGGCTTTATTCTCAATGAACTGATTAACCAGATACTTTCTGTACTAGTTGCAATCTCGCCGTTCACGATGTTTATTTTGAATGTATTAAGATGGCTTCTCTGCAGTCATTCTATTATTCGCAAACTAACACTAGCTTTTTTCGTTAGTATTTCAGACTCTATCAAAGACACTCAACTATGCGGACACAGGCTTGGACTAGACCCTTCGACACGCCTACACCTCTCGCTCATTGCGGTATGGTGTGGTTGAAATACTGCTCGATATCTCTCCAGTGCATACCCCTGATTCGTTCCTTCCCTCTTCGCTAACAAGCCATTTGTTGCGCTTAGAATTCCCCCAAGCGCTGATTACAACTATGCCATGACATACCGCGCGCGCCCATACCGGAGCGTTGCGATGATAAGTAACAGTATATCCATTTCTTAACTATTCACTTTTCGTTTTGATGTTGCTTTGCTTAGAGATTCTCAACGTTACGTGGCATTGAGGACTGGCTCAATAGCTCTTCTCGGTAAGCTTAAGGGGGTTCTTTGGTTTCTTTCTCAATTTATTATTGAGCAAAATTTCCTTAGATGCAACCATACGGTTGGCGGCTTTCATCATCATTTCGGCGAAGTTTGCTGAGTTTGCTCGACTGTACATTTGCGTCGATGTTAGTACTCACGAGGAATGGGACCAGTCCGGAGGTTCCGAAAACAACCGCGTAACACTTACTTACATGGGCGGGCCTGGCGTACATCCTGGCTGATGGTTAGGCGCGATGTCGATAATGTCGGTTTCCTTGCTTTCGAGATAGTTTGTTCAATCACCCTAGTCGGCCTCTCTGCTCGATGAGTACACGTCACCGGTCGGGCGAGCGTCTTTTTAGGCGGCTCTGCAGAGAAAACACAGAAGGGAGGAAGAGGAGGAGTACGACGAATACACGCTTCCTGTCAACTCGCTATTCTTGCCTCCGGCAGAGGCACGGAAGCTATACAGCCAGAGCACATCCAGGACGCCTTCTCGCGAATGCAAGGCGACTGGTCACACCATCGAACGGCGGCATACACAACTGGAGAGGTGGTGTTGTCCGAACCACATCTAAGCTCCTTCATCGCACTTATTATATATGTATGCTCGCCCTAGATTTACATTGCTTTGCTTTTATGTACTACAACTCAGCCTCCTAGAATAGCAACGAAGCTGCGACGTCGATGTTCCCACCGGCGGCATCCAATGTGCTTATTGCGACCTCCCTTGTCACACCAAGGTCCATTATGGTCCTTATGTACTCCTCTGAATGACGAGACGTCGACGCGGAAGCACGAGGTGGCGTCGACCGAGGAGGTCCTCCCAATGCATTTCCACCCCCAGGGAACCGAGCCGTGGGCTGAGTCTGACCAGAACCTGACGCAGAAGACGTTGACGGCACAGTCTCTGGAATCTCCCCATCCCTGGCCTTGTCCGGGAGCTCATGCTCGGATAAGAAGGTCACTTCCCGACCTTGTATCCGTAGTACGTTCTTCTCCAGGTCGATACACGCTTGGTGGGCTTTTAGCATGTCCAAGCCAAAGAGCAAGTCGACGCCTTGTCCCTAGAGACCTGTGTAAGCATCCTAAATAGTGCGAATCTAAAAAGGGCATGCCTCCATGACTTGGAAGGAACAAGGAAGAAACAGGTCAGCTAGCTTGAGCTGCGTACTGTGTATCCGTCCCAAGATTTTGGCAGTACCGACACCTTGTGCTATTCCCGAATAACGACTGTCGAGAAGACGCATGATGCTGTCGGGGGGAAGCCGTTAGTCTCTTTCTGGTGTCGCGTTCTAGCGAACGGAAAGTACGAACTTGCAGGCTTCCGCACATTGCGGGCTCACTAGTACGCGGTCTGTCAGCGATACGGAGCCAAATGCATTCAAGGAGACTCACTGATGGTGAATTGTGCGCCACTGTCGACAAAAGCTTTAACTTTATGGCCGTTCACTTCCACCGGGATGCTGTTGAGCTGTTAAGCAAGAGACGCTCAAGGACGTGTATACACCCACTAGAGCATCGTGACCCTCCCAAAGCTCTCTGGCGAATACTCCAGAGCGTGGGCCATATTCTCCAAGATGGCTTGCTGCCTGATAGCTTCCTCGATCTTCCGCTGGGACCTCAACATCGAAAGGATCCGCGTTCAGGCTGGCGATTTCCCGCTGCTGTGCCAGTTCGGCTTCGTACTGTCGTTCTTTGGTCAACCGTAGGAGCTCGGAGAAGCGAGCAGGTTCATGCTCCACTGCATGTGCAAGCTCAGGTTGGGTCTGTCCTTTGCCTTTGAGTGACCACGACACGGCATCGAGGTGGCGGGCGTACCTCTCTGAGCTCACGCATGAGAGTGGGATCACCAAGCAGCTGTAATCGCATCATCTCATCGTCCTGAGGTACAGCTCTATGGTTCGGTCAGCGAGATGGCAAGGTCAGAGTAAGTAGACGCACGCTCCGGCGGGATTAGCCACTGTGCGGCGCAACAGTAGCATCGCTTTATCCGTCACGCCCAGCTGTTGTATCGTCGCCTTAGGGTCATTGAGATGCCGCCCTTCGTGTGATATGTGCTGCTCTGATACTGGAATGCCCGACTAGTAAGTGTTAGTAAATAGTGACGAAGAGACAAGCAGCAGACGCACCTCGGCCTCGAGCAGTGCCATCACGTTTTCCAACTCCATATTTGGGTCAATTTCCACAACGAAGGAATGGCCAAGGTCGTTGACGAAAGTGAGCTCCATGGTGATAGTGGTGGTAAGGACTGGAAGTTAGTATTTGACACAGCACATGCTCGGATTAGGTATAAAAGAAGTTGTTTCAAACCAAACTCAGCTGCAACACGCTGTGCCTCAATCGCGTAACTGACAAGCCGGAAGGGCGTCGAAAGTGCTGGAATGATACATAGCTGACTGTTGTTGTTCGTGATCCGAATGTAACACGCCTCGCAATAGACAAAACCACGGGGGTATAATACCCTACAGTCATATGTCTATATACCTCTGCTCCTTTGAATGCTCTTATGCTGTTCAACTCCATGGAATGTGTAACTCTAATAAAATTCTACATATATTTCGTGATTTTATTTGCGTTTTCGTTTTGTAATATCTCTACCTACGGGAAGAAGGGGGCAAGGGCTCAGACCCGGGACTAATAGTTCAGCCAGGTACGATCTTTTCGTCCGTTGTGATGAGCGAGGGGGTGTAGTCGTGTCGAACAGCGCAGTCCAAGCCTGTAGTCGTATTCTGATACAGCTTCGTATAACAAATAAGGAGATACTAGTTTGCGAAAGATGGTGTGCCGCTTACCGTAAGGATCCACCCCTCGAATGAACCGTCAACCGTACGCGTAAGGTTGCATCTAAAGAAGATTCGCTCATTAGTAAATTGACAAAGAAACCAAAGAACCTCTTTACCAAGATGAGTTATTGAGCGAATCCTCGGCGCCATGCAACGTTGAGAACTTCTAAGCAGAGCAACATTAGAACAGAAGTAAATAGGTAAGGAATAGATATCGATATGCTCCTACCCCATTCAGTCTATTGTCACAACGCTCTCAGTATGGCTGACTATGTCATGTCATAGTCATGATCAGGGCTTGTGGAAATTCTAAGGGCCTGTCCTAATACATTCAAAATGAAAGTCGTGAACCGCGAGATTGCGACTAAAAACAGTGTCCGGTTTATCAGTGAATTAAGACCGGGACCAAAGTTCACTTACCGAGTAGGGAGTGAGAGCCGTAGCTAATCCTTGCCGCCGCGTAAGTTGAGGTCCTCTAAGCAACATTATAACACGGAACAATACGCGAGAATAAGAGGATGAGCTCACCGTACCACAAGCGAAGTCGACCCCATCGTCGTGGTGACTAGTAATATTAGAAATCAAATCAGTGAGTAGAACGAGAATCATGACCACGTGAGTTCATGAAAGCAAAGCAACGTAAATCTAGAGCGAGTCGGTTAATGAGCATACATATATACCAAGTGCGTGATGGCGTACAGTGAGCACTCGAATACAGAAGTTGGAAGGGAAAAATGAGCTAAGGTGAGAGTAACTCTAGTTCAAACAAGACTACCTCTCCAGTTGTGCATGCCAGCCGCTCGATGGTGTGACCGTTCGCCTCGGAGATTTCGCGTAGAAGACAGCGCACAGGTCCGTCTATTCTGGTGAAAATTATTAGAAAGAGGTGGCAAAGTAAGGCGAATTTTCAGCCAACAGCGCATCCATGATCTGCATTGATAGGAACGATGCACACAACTACGTAGCTTTAGTAAAAACGTTAGGCACGGCAGACTTTGAAGCTCATGAAGCCCTCCTAGACCTGACCCATTGGCCACTCTTCTCCAACCTTTTGATGGCGGCGATGGAATGAAGAGAATAGGTTTGTCATGCGAAACAGGCGAGACTGACGATCTTTAACTTGTGTGCCTGTCACCTTAAGAGTCTTTTCAGGAAATTCTTCGTATGGAGAAACCAGAATTACAGACCAGTGCTTGTTCCTCCTCAGATGCATGTCTAGAGAAAAACAGCTCCAGTACTACGGCAGTCTTGCGTATATGTTTCTTGCATTCTTCGGCATCCGCATGATCCGCATCACCAAAGTAATGCTTGTCACCGTTTGCTAAGGGATGCGAGCGATAGGAGAGCGTCTTTGCGGGGCCCTGACTTCAGGAGGAAGCATGCAACTAGAAGGTTGTCAGGCCGGTGAAGGTCGTCGAGGTGCTAGCATTTCAGAGTGAGGGCATCACCTTGGGCCTCGGAGAGTATGGTGATATACTGGGCAACCACTCCGCCCCAACAAGAACCAAACCCAAATCTATACAAGTCCCCACAACGTGCAAGGGTTTCAAGGAATCTCACTTAATAAAAGATCTCAAGCACCGAAGGTTCGTACGACTGTAGACAAAGGGCAACCAATTCACAGACTATGTTCAAGGTATACCATTGCCCATCACCCCACTGCCTTGAGAGCATCGTATCGCACAACCACTGAACGACCTCGAGCGAACAGCGTGAAGGATCTGCATTGACTGTAAACTCGTATGCGTTCACGAGGAACGCCAAGTGCTTGCTGCTTTGCTGCGAACCCTGACCTTTGGCAGCCCTAACCATCAACCCCTCAACGCGATGGAAGACGTCGCTGTTACCTCGGAGTTCCTGAGGCCAGTCTGGGACTCGTGTCAAGTGGGCTTCCTGTGGACTTGCATCGGGCGGAAGTAGAGCAAGCTGATGAAGAAGAAAGAGAACAGCAACACAAGTGGCCCTGTACCGATGTGGAATGTTCTGGCAAGGGATCGCGATATGCGGGAATGAAGCTCATTGTCGGTCGAGACAAGATGAACGAGATATAAGATCTCTAAGGTGTCAAGCAAAAGATCTTTTGGCGGCACTCTCGAGCCTCTATTCATCGTCATTCCACTTTCCCCCTTGCGCGTAGGCTGCTTTTTCGTCGTCTCATCACTGACCAATGCTATCTCCCGGCCGGTTGGCTATAACGTTTCTGTATGTATCTATTTATCCACGTTCCATTTTGACACACTCTACTCTCAGTGCATTATTTCCATCATTTGAATGGCCCCAATAAATTCAACGCCCAAGACGTCCCCGAAGGGTACCGGTGAGGGACCAACACTCCAGTCCACGCCGCAGAGCCAGGGCACTGCTTCGGCCGCTGCGCACAACGACGACGAAAAGTGCGCAACCTCCGCGTTCGTTCTGTGTTCAATGGCACCAAAATGCTTACATTGACAGGCTAGAGCATGTACGATAGGCAACATTAAGATTGTTGATATCGATCTAGTAGGCGCGCAAGTAGTCGAATTTGTGCCCATGCTCAAGGCGCTGCTCGCGAGGAGGTTGCTCGGTGTGTCTGCTAACGGGAAGGATACAGCGGCTTTGGACCTAGCCAAATCCGACGCCAATCAGCTATTTGACGAGATGTTCAAAGCTGCCATCGATTTCTGCAATTCTAGTCTTCCGGTGTCAGAAGAGACCTCGCCGCAGTCGAAGTCGGGGTTGGCGTTGGATACGGTGAAGTATTCAACAAGAATGAAAACAGCACTCAAGAAGTGGTGCGTCGTAGTTCTTTTTGTTCATTGTGTGTACTGACGCCTCTTAGCTTCGAGACGAAGGTCGAGAAGAAACGCTCCGGCTCGATTACCTCCGTCATAAATTACATTATGCTTGCATATGAAAAGCACCAGTTTGGCCAGCTACCAAGGCCAGAGTCAAGTGGCCGTAAACAAAATCATTGTGGTTCCAAATGATCCCGTGGTCATCGAATCCGAGCAAATCAAGCTGGATTTCCCGGATGTCCCGACCACGAAACGCAAGCCCGATCTCATCACCATCCTACTATCCTACCTCCACAAGCTCGAAGATGAGGTCGAAGATTTCGACTATGAAGCCCTGGGTAATCTCGGTTGATGACGAGTCTGAGGACTGGAAGCAGAAACAGAAAGACGCAGCACGGAGAGGCGGTGACGGAAAGACAAGCTGGCGGGATATTCTTTCTACCTGGGAATTGAAGGTGCATTCTGTCGTCAAATGTGCAGTGCTCAACGAACGTATGTCCGAGACACAGGTGTTGGGCGACAGTACGTTCCTTGTTCAACTTCCAATTCTGATATCAGTTCTGACTATCTACTTGCAGCGTCTTCCACTCCTGCATCTGATTTTTTCAGTCAATCAGCACCAAGCGCGAAGGTGACCGTCAATTGGCCAGTCAAGCTTCGGGTTCTTCCACTGGGGCTGCTTCCTCCCGCAGCTCTACGAAGAAGCGTAGTCATGCGGAGGCGGTGGGGTCAAAGTATGCATCGGCGTCCTCGCAGAAGAAGCCCAAGACAACGGATGTCAATGAATGCCCTACCCCAGATACACAATGCGCGTATTACGCCATCGAGCGTCTCCGGGCGGTATGGAATGTAACCCATAGCATCGTTCTGTTACTTGATGGTTGTGATTCTTTCCTTTACGCACGAAGGTTGTTGACATAACGTTTATAGATAACATGCTCAGCATTCAGTGGTATGATACTGAGGGCTGCATCATGACACAATCTGTCGACATCATTCGACAACTTCCACTGTTTGTGGTGCTGGTCATTATCCTCCAGCGGTTTGACGCTGCGATGTGGGGATTACCTGACATTCAGACATCTCAAACGACAGAGAACGGACGATTCTCCTGTGAGCTCGACAAAGCAAAACGTTCGTGTTTCCAACTCGCAGGACGCCGGACATTTGGTGTAGGTGCATGGCCGTCCCGGGCTGATGATGCAAAGATCACCCCGGATGGAAGTGGAAGAGCAGGTATCTCGCCTGTTCTTGACGGTTCGGAACAGTCCATCGCTCCTCCAGGGCTCCACGATACTCCCATTACCGCCTCGACGCCTCCCCCTACGATGCGTCCGATTCGGACCTCTCGTCAATCAAAAACTTCATCGACGGTACCACATCAAGGTTCCCGACCATCACCAGGATCGACCAGGGGAGCACCGTCTTTGTTCTTCAAAGCAGCGTGGCCAGAGAATTCTCGAGATAAGGAGCCTGATATCATCGCAACGGCTATTTCTGGGACGATGCAATATCTTGACCACAAATTCAAGCTGTACGTCCTTGAGCACAATACAACAGTCGTTTACTCGGAAGAGGTCGGGCATACTTCGATTAGTATCATTCGTCTACTCCTCGGTCTTAGCGCTCAGCTCTCACGCACCCTGCTCTGGATGGTTTGCCACAAAGTAGTCCCTATGATAGACCTTGACAAACAATCTGACGAGGAGGGCCTTGACGCATTCTGGAAGAAAATCTGGGAGCTCATTCGTGGTACGTTCTATGCCTTTCTTGTTATTCTCTCCTGATAACATGCTGATTACAGGCCACTATCTGCTCTGGCGCATCGGCATAGTGCATGGCGACATCAGCATCGAAAATCTGATGTACAATGCCGTTACCGCGAAGGCAGTCGTGAATGACTTTGATCTGGTTGCCGTCATGGAACCTGGAGGCACATCACCATGGAAAAGAGGTTTTGAGAGGACGGGGACGAAACCGTTCATGGCACTGGAACTGCTAAGGGTAGCCAAAGGTGAGGTTCAGCGGAAGTATCGGCATGACTTCGAATCCTTTGCCTGGTGCCTCCTCTGGTGTGCAATGGCTCCCCAAGAAGGCAATTCATGGGACACCGACAGAGGTCTATGCTTACAAATCTGGGTTGGCTCTTGATATTCGGGCGAAGACTGCTAAACCGGGCTTTGGACTAATATGGAAGTGTGTTGTGGAATGGGTGCGCACTTGCATTGTGAGACCATCTGAGGAGAACCTCAGGACGTTGGCCGAGAAATTTATAGCAATAGGGGGAGAATTTGCATCGAATGACCTATTGAGATGGGTTTTGCGAAGCAAGGATGAGGACGAGGACAGGAACTTCCTCAAGGTGCTTATAGCACTCGTTGATAAACACGGGCCAAAAATTCCCTTGGATGACCCACAATTGGACTGGGTAGAATTTGAAGTTCCTCGATAGGCATCATCACCGGGGATTTGACGGCGTAGTATACATCGTAATAGCTATTATCGGGACACTGTGGAACGACATTTGCTTGCGTTATACAGAATACATAAGTAACATTACAACCCTCCCTATCGTAGTTCGCAGTGAGGTGCACATGGAATAGAGACAGGTAGAACACGTAGCGCTTAGCCATTACTTGTAAAGCAGTCAAACAATGCGAGTCTTTCCATTTGTGTACATATCCTTTTCACCCGTGTAAACCTTAGAATACTGACACGTCTGGTTTGCAGCTTCAGCTCAGTATATATTTCAGAGTACTACAAAGATTTATTTCGCTTCTCAAACCATGGGTGCGTGATGGTGCACAGTGAGTGCTCGAATACATAAACTGGACAGAAAGAATTGCGCTTAGATGAGAGTGACCCTAGTTCGGACAAGCCCACCCCTCCAGTTGTGCATGCCAGCCGCTCGATGGTGTGACCAGTCGCCTTGCATTCTCGAGAATGCGTCCTGGATGTGCTCTGGCTGTATAGCTATCCGTGCTTCCGGTGGAGGTAAGAATAGCGAGTTGACAGGTAGCGTATATTCGTCGCGCTCCCTTCTTCGCTTCTCTTCGGAACCACCTAAAGATGCTGCCGTCCGCTTGGCCATGACAGGCGACGAGTACTCATCGAGTAGAGAGGCCTCTTCCAGCGACTTTTTAACGGAGAGACCAGCCAGGGTGAGTGAACGAACCATCTCAAAAGCAAGGAAACCGACGATATCGACCGTGTCATCGTTCGCTTTCAGATCGAGGTGTGGTGGAAGATTGAGAAACTCGCGGAAACGTTTGACTGAGAAGAATATTAATCACCAAAGACGGTGCAAGGAAACAGAACGCCTGCCTTTGCGACGTGTAAATGAAGCCTGTCGACAGTCAGAATAGTGTTGGTACTCCTCTCTGGTCATTTGGCGAGTAGCGTCGTCGGCTTCCTAGGGAATGGTCAACAGGGCAGATACATAGGAAAACCCTGCTTGCCTTGAGAAGCTGCATAGAGGCCTCATGAGCTTCGATGTCATCTTCATCTTCTTCGTCGTCCGATTGATGTCCATTCTGCTTAAGGACCTCCGAATATATCGTCGTAATTTCCCAAGGACAGTTTAATAGTGATCTTCTGTGCTTTTGCAGCAAGCTTGTCTACATCCACAGTCAGGACTCGCCAGTATCACTAGCAGAGAACGATGTACCATCAGCACCATCTTCCAAGGTCTCGACTTCGACGACATCTCCGCCAGAATCCTTAGCGTGTCTACGGACATCTTTCCAGGAAAGGTATGTTCGGATTCGGTTGACTTTACCACGGTCGTGACGAATTAGAAAGATGAGGTCCTCGGTTGTCAAGTAACGTGCTCCACGTCGTACGGCGAGTGCTCGGGCTTGTACGATCTGGAGAAGTATGTCAGGATGTTGAGTATAAGGAGAATGAAAGACTTACCAGCTCAATTAACTGCCCCCGAATGATATCCTCGACGAGGTTCACGGTATCCACGTTAGGCTCTTGCACTTCGCCGAATACAAACATCTATCACTTCAATTCAGTAAATTGCTGTATGATATACCAAGAACACATACCATTTGTGAAATCTCTTGGGTGTATTTGTACTCCCTCGGTCCTGACATCTCGCTAGTATTCGCCCTCCTGATCGTGGCCATGGTTGTACAGAAAGATATTGTTGGCCCGTGGGCGCCTAACCATCAGCCAGGCTGAGCCAAGCCTGCCTATGTAAGCGTTATGAGGTTGTTTTCCGGCCCGGTCCCATCCCTTCCTCCAGTCATTAACACCATCGAAACCGCCGCAAATGTACGTCGAGTAGACCACCTCATCGCCAAGTAAAACGATATCTCTTCCTTCTCGCGACCCTCTGAAAAGGCCGAAGATGTGCCGCCTACCACATAATACTGACATCTCTACGAACCAGTACGGCTTGCTGAGACCCTTATCAGCATCGGCCGCCGCCTTGTCCCTCTTCAACCCCTTCCAAACACCGACACCGACGAACTAGCCTTCCCTACAAGACAACGGCGAAAGTC
This sequence comes from Armillaria mellea, assembly GCA_030407055.1. NCBI lineage: Eukaryota > Fungi > Basidiomycota > Agaricomycetes > Agaricales > Physalacriaceae > Armillaria > Armillaria mellea. The sequence goes on from JAUDZF010000005.1 coordinate 888,582, forward strand.
GTCGGTGCCTCGTCCCTCCTCACAGCTACAAACGTCCTTCCGTCCTTCCCTGTGCGTCCTGTCTCCGTTCCTTTTGTCCTCCGCCCCCCGCTTCGGTATTCCTGTCGACCCAAGCTCCATTGTCAAATCCTTGGCGAAGGAGTCTGCGCTCCAGTCGAGGTGCGCGCCCACACCAGTTTTCCTTTAGCGTCTATAGAGTCCGACATCAGCGAGGAGGAAGATCCTGGGCCGCCATCCACAGGATCGACGAGTATGCACCTATTTGACACGCTTTGGGCTTTGACTCTCCCGTCTCAGGCTCACGACTAACTGCCGTGTCCTTTGCTCCGTAATAGTGTATGTACAAAACAGTACACTATTGTTGTTACAAATCAGTGATGTTCATCTTCAAATAGAGGAGACTTTACCTCGAACTTATTAATTGCTTTCGCCTCTTTCCCAGGGGAGGGATCCTTCAATCATACGGTGCCCTCCTTTGTCTACGTGTTTGCGCATGTGCACTGCCCCTGATGGTGCATCATGCACGCTTCTTTAACCAAGCACCTGATTTTTTCGTTTCCAGGTAGTATGTCGTACTGGTCCAGAGCCCATGTTCAGTGATGTTTCTTCGTCTTCCTTCATCAGCCCTGTAGATGTAACATACGCTAATGTACGCTGGGGTGGATTGCACGCAATCGTTGTACATTTCGTGCGGCCCACATGAGCCAATAAATTCCTCGGTGTAGGGTCCTCAGCCGCCTTTCTTTCGTCGGCGCCTGACTAGGATATCAATTCGAATTAGTAAATATGTTCTCGATATTGCTCCCTCTATCCAATCATCGTCGGCTAGTCGTAGCATGATTGGACTTAGTTTCACAGAATTTTCATATCCGTACCGCGGACTGGTCTCGCTCGAGGTCCAGGTGTTTTGTGGGCATAGACATCTCGATCTCTAGTGCCACAATTGGGGTCGTCTTGTACACTCCACACATTAGCCATAGTGCCGGACTCTGTGTACGTATATGCGAGGTTGGCCGGCCTCTCTTCCCTCGATACATAGCTGGCAAAAAATATCCACTTAAAGTTGTAGAGGGATCCGACCTAGAGATGCGTCACCATGAACGCGAATATTTACAGTAGTGATACAATACCATTTTATTTTATAATACACAATTTAATGAGGGACACCATTGCTTCTACCTCCAAACCGACTCTTGGCAAAATTAGAACTAGGGAAATTTTGAGTGAAGAGAGTAGCATGTGTGGCGTTCGAGAACTTACAACCGAGAACCGGTGCCGCGGATATTCGAAAGTAGGGCGCTCTCTAGAGCAGAAGCCGACAAACTTGCATCTAACAGCAGCTCAGTACATAAACAATTGTTAGAGGTAGGTATACTGACCACTAATATCACTGAAGCTGGAAGCCTCGGATCCACCGTTGCTTCCGTCGCTGGCGGTACGACGAACAAGATGCCCGTAACGCTGTCCAATCGCACTGCGGGGTGACAGAGCGGGTGGACTGGATGACTTACTGGGCGATATATGTCGGCTGATTGGTGAATGCGGCTGGGAATCGGAAGGGGGATGAGGGGATATCAGGAATTGATCCCTGTGGCGAACTCGCGCTCGACAGACTCTGGCTAGCGCTACGACTCGAATAAGTATCACGTCGCAGGCTGCCAACGGACATAGGCGACACCATTCCCATACGACCACGATCTATGGTCTGTCCGCTCTTCTTTCCGACACTGACCAATCCCAAGGCGTCATTTGTCATCATCCTCTGGAGGTCCTTTAGCTTTCGATCGAGAGCTTCCTGTTCCTCCGCCTGCCGGTCGGCCTCCTCTTCCTTCAGCACATCTTCATCTTCCGAGTCCGTGCTTTCCGACGACGACAGCGACGGGGGACGAACAGGGACCTGAGGCTTCGCAGTGCTTTGTAACGTAAGTGTGGATGATGACGATGCCTTTTTCGGCCGAGGAGAATTGTGGCCTAGCGAGCTGAGGCGCGCACGGATCCCCAGTGGTGTCGAATTGCGTCCAGAAGAGCCAGAGAGTCGAGAGCTGCTGGCCAACCTGCTGGCCGCCCGTGCAGCCATGGATGGCGGCTCAATGAAAGGAAATTCCTCTCCTGGTTTGCCTGGTGCAGGAGCCACGACGCCAGGTATGTTGTGCAGCCCTCTAAGCTCCTCTTGGAATCTGGCATGGACTCGGTACAAGAGGTACGGCAACGGAACTTCAAGGTGAGCAGCCAATCCCTTCCCTGGGGTACATTCAGGACCGTCACGGCAACAAAAGAAAACAGGAGAGCTCACAGTCTGTTCCTCCATTATCAGTCGTCCGTGATCGCTCAATAACCTTCCACAAAATGTCCGCTTTTTCTGGGGTCCATTCTATCTAAACCTGGATCAAAGCCAACGAAGAGAGTCATCCCTGGGGTCCACGTACTCGTGGTGGATCGCTGGGCGGATTCTCGGGCCTGTTGTAGGGCAAACGAACGACGACACGAACGGGCGGTGCATCTGCAGGCATGCACGATAGCTTGGCAATCAACAGGCCCCAACGGACGATAGCACTGGTCGACGCAGGTGTGAAATAACCAGGACCTAGGAAGTGGCTGTACTCTCCTCCTGCTGCCTTATCGGGACGTGATCGAACTTGCCTCCGACGGAGATGGTCTTAAACATCCACTGTCTACATCATCCTAATATCATCTCCGACGGAGTACTTCAGGTTTTTGTGATTTCTATTCGACATTTGCGGTATATAAGGACGAAAGACATGGACCCTCTCGCTCACAACACCCCCCAGTTTTGATGTCCTTTACCAAACGCTTCGCTGCAAGCATGAACTTGGCCGCCACGACGATATTATACATGGCCAGAGACACAGCTGGAAATGGTACATGCACACGTTCCAGTATCACATACATTATACTAAAACTTCTTAGACAACTCTTCCCAAGTGCCAACGCGAACAGAGTTTGTCTATGGAGAAATTCCCAGCAAAGTCCCAGCGGCAATCGTCGGCATAGTCTACGTCCTAATCGCCTTCGTTCTCTTCTTCCGTATCTGCCAATACCGCAACTGGTGGGGGCTCTGTCTTCCTATCGGCGCAGTAGGTTAGTACCCTCCCTATACTTCCAACTCCATCCCCTACTAACATGACATTCCCAATTCCTAGTCAGCGGCGTAGGCTTCTTCGTCAAAATCGTCCTTGTCTCCTCCGTGGAACACCAAAACTCCAAAGGCCTTCTCGCCACGCAAAACGTCCTCATCGCGTGCGCCCCGGCCGCGTTCCTGGCTTTTAACTACATCGTCTATGGCCGCCTCGTCGTCCAGTGCCTCGGAGCTCGGTTCTGTATATTGAGGCCCACACGCGTCTCTATGATCTTCATATGCAGCGATATCGTCACCTTCATTGTCCAGGTGTGATTTGATACTTTATTTCTATCCAACAACTCTAATCAGCTTTTTATTTAGGCCGGAGGTGCTGCCCTGATTATCAACCCAGACCGCGCAACACTCGGGAAAAACATATTTCTTGCTGGCCTGATCCTTCAGTCCATTTCGTACTACATATTTACCTTGATGATGCTATGGACCCACTGGAAACTCAAGAAGGCTCGCATCACTACCGGAAGGGAATACTGGTGGAAGGCTGTGTGGTTGCTCTACGTATCTTCATTTCTGATCATCGTAAGCTTAGCTTCGTACTATGGCGTACTTTTACCCATTCTGACTTGGTTTAGATTCGTACCATTTACCGGCTCGTCGAAGGAGCTTCTGATCGCGGAAGTTATGTTCGCACCCACGAAGGTAAGCGGCTCTTCTTCAACTGAATCGCAGCAGTACTCATTGTCTTCATCTAGTCTTTTTCTATTGCCTCGATTCGCTGCCTCTCCTTCTTTCCATTGGCGTGTACATGCCGTTCTGGCCTGGCAAGTACATCACCAAGGATTCGATTGTGACAGGGGAGCAATACAAATTGGCGGAGGCCTCCAGCGTATAATGTCCAATTAGAGTTACCCTACTTCTTTACTATTATCAATAATTAAGACCCGCCTCTGGCATTCTTCCAAGTTCATGGTCTGCTGATGTGCGTGTCAGTACCCCCCAGAGTCCAGATCATTCGAGGCCGAATTTCCCGGCAACCCGAGTCTTGAAAATTTGAGATTATCTAAGGCTACACAACTACGAATACAAAAATGCTGTTGCGGGTCGACACTAACTGTATGTCTCACGCATATTACTCTGAGGATAAACCGTCGAGTCCGCACCCGAGTCTCCTCCGAATAACGTAGACCAAAACTGGATATCCTGGAACATTGCAGGATCCGGAGCCCCTTCCCCCTCCCCCTCCGTCGCCACACCCGAAGTAGGGAAGTGCGTTCCAGACTGTTGAAACACCGACAAGGGGCCCAAAATATTGAGCTCGGTTTTTTGCCTCTTCATCCAAGAGGCGTGGAACGCCTGTAGCAACGCTGAACACCGGTGGGCTGCATGGTCCTGCGAAAAGGCTACCTGCGAGAGGAGCTGAAAACTTTGCTCGAGCAGCGCGTCGCCCGAGCCGAGAAGTTCTATTCCAACCCTTTCCACCATGAGAAATTTCACTCCCACAATCAGAGCACCAGCAAACGCCACCGTCATGAATGTGATGTCAGGCGTTGTGGGAAGTAACGTCTTCTCAGCTTGCAGCAGCGACACAAGAACGGCCTCTCCAACGGAAAGGCACTCTTTCCCCCATGTTGTGATGATATTAAGACCACGAGGTTTAACTTCTAAAAACCAGAACATGTTAGTGTCACCGTCAGGATTGAGGACGGCTCGACGCGCTAGCTGGATAGCGTGGTACAGGACCAATAGTCGAACACCTTGGAGGAGGAGGAGAAGCATATGATAGTAGAATTTCTCATGACTTAGGACCACTAGAATAGGATAAGTTCTATTGTACCATAAATTCAGAAGGGAAGTACTTACCCGAGAGCGGCAGGATCAGTCTACATAGTCTATCCATCGATGCCAGTGAATTTGATACTCCGTTGTACCAAGCATCCATATCTTCACGAGTAGGGAATTCTACCGCCATCCCTTGTTCTGCTGCATTGTAAATTTCCGCGAGGAGCCGTATTCGCAAGTCGTGGCCTTCTGATGCATCGGAGGGGGATATAATCGTGAAAATCGACATGTCAGAGGACGAACGACGAGATAGAGGTGCACGTCGTGTACCAATGCATAACCTACAACAGAGTTCGAACCAGAAAACTGAGACAGCTGTTGGGTTGGACTCACATGGATTCGATGGTTGAGAGGGTGATCCACTACGAAAGCATAAATAGAGGCATTTTCTGTTCGAAGGAGCGCTTACTAGTCTTGCCCTGTCTGTGGCCTCATCCAAAGCTACTTGGTCGCAAGGCACTTTATCTCGGAGGCTAATTGCTGTTGCAGATGCGTCGTTTAATCCGAGGTTTAAGGCCATGCTAACAGCCATACTAATCAACATCCGACCGCCGCCTTTCGGGAGGCCACATATAGGTGACCACAACGACAGAATGATAAGACCCTTTATAGTCTCTTGAGACTCAAACAATTCGGGATTGAAAATCATGCGGGCTATCGTATCCTCGGCCAACCTTTGAAGTCGTGGTGCTACTAGGTCTCGTGTAGATGCATCAAGGTAACGCGATGCTATTGTACAACAGACAAGGTCCAGGAACGATGTTGCGCCTTCTCGAGTTAACGTGAAGTTTATCCAGGGGGTGTAATTAACGGAAAATCTGCAGAAAAATATCTTCGTGTCGGGAAAGACAGACAAAGAGAATAAAACGTACAGAGTGATGAGATGATCAATTTCTGCTTGGGAGAGGATACTGGAGAGTGAATGGTCATTCATCGCAGGCGTACGGAATCCATCTTCCTGGGACTGCTTTGTTAGCTCTTGCATTGCCGCCAAAGGCGCCCACCAGTCAAGACGGCGAGGTACAAAGGACCACATATTGTCAGGCCGCGGAAAGTAGTTTACGTCGTCGTTACCCAAACCGAGAGGCGAATCAGCTACAGTACTTGGACTGCCAGAACTCGTTCCGGTACTAAGAAGTCTACTTCCCGCTCCTGTGTCATACGCCGACTGTATCGTCGGGCCCTCCACGCTAGACCCGGGCGAAGATTTTGCGACCGAAGGCTCTGGAATAAAAACGGATTTATCCATGCCCTCGTAGGAGCACTCGAGTTTTAGAACTTTGCATCGATGGCATCGCACGACGCTCCGTTCCAAATCAAGAACTTCACAGCGCGTTTTATGTCTGCGACACGAAGAGCATGCCTGGACTTTGGAGCGTTTTGAGCGCGACCGAGATGAGCTGTCGCCGCTTTCTTCAGTGGGTAAGGCTTTTGCGTCCCGAGATCGCTTCATGGTGCTGATGGTTGGAGGTGAAGGCGAGAGACAGGTAGAGAAACCTCATTCTATAAATAACGTTGCGGTGCAATCACTGCCCATCGGCAAATCTGAGCTGCCGCCTTAGTCATCATCGATTGTCATTTCCCACGTGGCATTGGAGGCTTGTCATTGGTTCGCCGAAGATAGTACTGGACCGCCCATCTAGAAGAGACAACTTCCTTGTTGACGATCGAATGAGAAGTGACTGTTCCTCCGGGAAAACAAATTACGGATTGTAGATCGACAGATTCTGAAGCGAATCATTATTGAGGCAATGTGCACACTGTCACTGTGCCTGTAGGAAGCGATGCTGTCCAGCCGGCGGCATAACGTGAATGCAATTGGATGTCAAAAAATATTGCCGGCTTGCGCATCTCAAAAACCTGTCAGTAAATGGAATTTACAGTGCGGTCTAGTATAGAGAGGTACAACCCACATCCTACTAGACAACCTAAGAATTTCCGGTTACTGTTAAAACCTAGCCTCCAGGCTAGCACCGAGTCCCGACGATACGAGACTATTTATTCAACAGGTCATTATGAACGGTATAAACATGTCTGCAAAATGACGTCAGTCAGATAACCAACTACAATGGAAAGGTCGACATTCAGTACGAATCCAACCCTTTTCAAATCGTCACCTCCGCCAACGCTACATATTTGATTCAGCGTTTCTTTCAAGCCAGATCTGACAGCGACTATCAATCGGCGCATAGAGCAATCAGGCGTTTGTTCGCGTTAGACGTCTACGACTTTAAACGGCCGTTTGTAAGCTGTGTCGCCACTACTGGTTGTTGGCCACTTTAGAGAACAGAGAAATGGAACTTCAGCGTTAATCAACTCACCTCAGAGGTTCAGTTCAGTCAGACGCAATACCCTGGTAGAGTACTTACCTGAGGACCGCTCTCCATCCACACAAGAGGCAGGCAGTTAGTTCAACGATTGTCATCACAGTCAAAGGAACTGTCCCTGAATCATCTTGGGTTAGTTTTCCCCACACTACTTACGTCTGGTTCATTCGTACGACTGTAGCTCGCTACAGATAACTCCTGGTCGATTGCTGTTCTGGCATGATGACAAGATGAATGAAACGACAGCTGGAAACCATCAGGTTGCTAAGGTTTCTCCAGCGCGTAAAGAACAGTAAAGTCACGATTATGGTAAACTCCGCGTTGGAAGGAGAGAGCACAGGATGTCGATCGCTTCCCGGTATTATTAGACGTGCATTCGCAAACCGGGCACGATTAGCGCGAAGAAGGTGAATGCCAGTGTGAACATAGTACCACGCATACATCGGGGTGAAAATGATTGGATCGGCCGCAGTCACAGGTCTCGGTGTGGGGGATTTAGGAAGTCCAAGCCATCAATGCATCCTTGTGCATGAAAGCTTAAAGGATCATTGCGAGTGCTGCGATTATCAGAAGATAACAGATAACAGATTAGAGTGGCCTTCAAGTCTCCAAGCTCCAAGTCTTCAATTTAGCTTGAAGGCTTTCTAGGAAATTCCATGTTACGAACGTTGGAACGAGCTCCGAAGTTTCACTAATCATCGATTCATCTCTGGTAGCCTGCGTTTGTTTTAAACTGTTTGGTGTTTGTTCCTATATTTTAAAACCGTCAAGGTACAGACGTCTCGTTACGCAAGGCAATGTTGCAGAAGTCCGCACGTATACACACCTACATACTTGTTTCAGTCATCGGCGCAAGCAGCGGGCCAAGTTCGTGGACAAGGAAGTGTGCTTACGTCATCACACTTTTGTGCTTTTTTGACCACGACGACGACGTCCACCCAGCCGCTGCGTTCAGCGTCAGGCTTCGATGTGCGCTGGCTCTTTTTGAGGACCAACTGGCCTTCCTTCCATATGTTTCAGCCGTCTACTCGACGAGGGACGCGTGTTTTTCCATTTCATGAATACCTTCGCGGTCCATTCCGATTCTATTCAAGTCTAAGTACACAACCCGACTCAAGGAGATGGGACTTCCAACTCGTACCAGCAGCGGAGCATGTAACAAATGTCTTCCTAGGGCCTACAACACAAGTTGCATGCTACTCTCGTCTGGATCACTCTGTTGTGAAGTACGATAACACACTTTTGCGATGGTTCCGGTGGCCGGCACCTGGGAGAAACTTAGCTATTGGCGCTAAGCTCTATGCCGCCCAAGATCCTTACAGGCTTCACGAGGCTGTTAGAGTTGACCATATGCTGGAAGCTTGCCTTGAGCATGGGAATCGTCACAGCTGGCTAAGGTCCGATGTTATAGCGACAAGCGAAGCGTTAACCAAGTACGTGTGCAGTTTTCTTCGTAAATGGCTGTGCAATTCAAACTTGGCTTGAGGCTCGTACGTGGTGTAGGCGGATTCAATGCATCTTACATCAATGGGAAACTATATATAGAGGCCCATGCCTGGAAGCGGTATGTGACAAGTTTCAAACCTATTCATTGGCTGACGGGATGCTATTTATAACGTTAGAAAGCGAAGCGCTACAGAGAGCTACGTCGGGTTTGTCAGGCTGTTGACTAAGATTTTTGCGATCTCGATTGACATTGTTTGCAGGGGCTACGGTTTTCGAAGAGTTGCAACCCAGCTGTACGATCCAAGTATGCTTGAAGGGTATTCTACCCCGAGGGATCCCGTTGGTGTCAATGACTTCAATACAGTGATAACCCGTACTTTGGGCGGATTACAGCTTTTAACCTCTGGAGAGATACATTGTGTCCAAGGTGTGATCATCATGCGGAGATTTTAAGATTTCAGCAATTGACTGACTCTGTAGATGGCCGCAGCGGGCTGCCTAACCAATATATTGAGCTTAGATGCAAGAAAGATGGCTGCGAACCTCAGTAAGTCTATATGTACAGTGATGTCCACACATCTCTGATCATCGTATCAGGAAGTTGGTGGAGGATTTGAAGAAGTGGCGAGTTCGTTGTCATTTGCTTGGCATCCCGGTCATATTTCTCGGATTCAGAAAGCATGAGGTTCTGTCCGAAAGCCGATTTTTTGGTGCGGATCAAGTGAACGAGCTTATTGGAAGATGGGCAACGGAGGCTCAACGGCCATGGACCATCGAAGATGTTTTTGATCGTGGGTTCAGGGTCTTGTGTAAGCTGAGGGAATACTGTCAGGCTGCGGGCGATTGGAGGGTTGCTATCAATGATTCCAAGATGGATCGAATCTGGAGAGTGCACATGTGTAGGCCGAAGATGGGGTTCTACGTCCGCGAACTCACTAGGGAAGAGAGGGCCGTGCTAAGAGGCGATAAACCACGTATTGGCATTGTTCCTAAAGGACTGTATGACACTCTTAGGGCACGGTCCGCAATCTATTAAAGTGCGTTCCGATACAATCTATCAAGGGGAACTTCATCAACGAACAATTGTTTGATCAGGCGACTCGTATCCCATACGGAATGAGCTACCCAGGCGTACCATAAGGGGTCTGATGCGTGATCCGGGGAGCCCAGAGCTATGGGTTCAAAGCGCTTAGTTTAACATACATACCGCATGTTCACGGCTGTCTTGTGGATCCCACCGTCCTCCTTCCGCAAACTGTCAACAAAATGTCCTACCCCGACTTCGAACGTCCCGTTTTCGATCCAGCACCGGACTACGTCGCCATAACTCGAAGGTGAGCCAACATCTATCAGAATCCAGCTGCGCCATCGAGCTCACTTGGAATCAACCCCATCACAGTAACACCACTACAACAGGCTCGAGCACATTCAGTCGCTCTCTGTCCGTCGACAATCTCCGCAAGAATAACCGAAGCTTAAGGTATGCCGTACCTTTCCGTATTGCAGAAGCTTTTGTATCGCTGACCAAGAGCTTATCATCATCAAGCCTTGGTGATAGACCCTCCGCTACACGCCGCACTACACGACATGCTCACGAACGATACGAATACACCTACCATGTCTACGATGGTTCAACCCCAATGCAATTTGTCATATCGTCAGCAATCTCTTTATTTAGCCCACCAATATCATCCTGACACATACTTAGGGTTGAGCCCGCCCATGGAACTCCAACACCAGGAAAATACACCTTATCCCTCTCCCTCAAAATCAACAAAATATCGCGCTCCCTCGCTGAACCCATAACACTCAAACTCAGCGTAGATCCCCGACAACTAAATTTCACCGTCTTGTACGTATCGTATCTCACACCGGGACACCGTGTGCTCATACCTCTCCACAGCCTTGTTCCCGGTAAAACAAGCCTCCCTGTCGGTACGCTCTTCTCATATCGCGTCTGGCTACGGGTCAACGAATTCTGCCATCGCTTATTCGGGGAGGACGACCTGTGGATAGGGAAAGATCCGGATTTCTCGTGCATTGCCGATTTGTCGATGGCCCGACTAAGACGGGTGCTCGCTGGCTCTCAGGTGTATGATGCGGCCGTTGGGAGGGCCAAGGTTCAATTTATCATTCGGTGAGTCTGTACTGCGGTGACTACACGACGAGCGCTAAAGATCATTTTGATCGTTCTGCTCTAGATGGCATCGCATTGGTGAAGGCGTGTATGATTATTCCATGGAGTACGAGTGCTGCGGGGTGGGAGCTGTCCTTTTCGAAGACCTGAGGCTAAAACTTGAGTGTGATCCGAGAGAGGTGACATTCTGTATCTAGTGAGTGTCACTTCTTTGTCGATGGCCGTCTCGTTCATTATGACTCCCTGAAGCACTGTTCCATTGAAATCCCTACCTGTTGGGGCATCCCATCGAATACGGGTCTGGGTCAAAACCTCCTCCGGTGGACAAACATCGGAGCCTTCCCCACATAACATCATGCCATTCACCGAGTCACACGTCTACCAGCGAGTGTGGAAATCGGACGCTTTAAAAATCGGTGCACGATTGGATTTTGATGCACTGGGTAGCAAAATGACGATGGGCTACATGCAAGGCGGTCCGAAGACTGTGGCCACCGCAATGAGCTCAAACGTTAAGAAGCGATTTGGATACACAGGCGTTATCGGAGAAGAAACTAACGAGCAAGTGGAAATATGAAAACGAGTATGAATATCATGATTTACGACGTCGAGACTAGCATAGTAATAATACATGGACATTCTTCCTTCTAACTTATCTAATTCGCGATTTCACTATTGTACAATATTTCCCTTTCTTTGTGTACTATGGACACTTCTCATACGTTTACCTTTGCCGCTAAAAACTGAGTCCACTCTTTTTCTCCCCAACTGCTTGAAATTTCACTCGCAACAAGGCCATCCCAAAGAACTGTTGGGGAGACGTGAATACTATTTTGCCTCGAGAACTTAACTGTTATATCGGGGCTGGATGAGAAAAGCTGTGGGGGGATAAGGCGATCAAACGTACTGGTGTACTTCAAATCGTCGGTTACAGCGACGCCTCCATTCGGGCTTGATTTGAGCGTGAGCAAGTCTTTAAATTCATCCGTGACGCTCTTCGACTGAATAACTTCATCCGCGAGCTTAGCGAGTTTTTCGCGAATTTGGAGTGGAGTGAGCGTGGAGGTCGGAATGTCGAAGTATTCGCCTTGATGTTTGAAAAGCTGCGAACGAATGAGTTATGCTGAATCTATCAAGAAGTTTGGAAGGACAAAGATCCAGCTAAATGGAGCGTGGCGTGCTTGTCCATATGACCCCGGTTATAAGAAAGACGACTCACCGCGAGAGAAAACGTCCAGAACGACTCGGGAGATGCCCGTGCAACCTGAGAATTCCGATGAGAAAGGATGTCATCGGACAGTAGTGTAGACACCGGAAGGAGGCGGTAAAGGAGAGTTCTTTAAGAACCCAGATAATACCCGATGAGGCATGAGCCCAGTTCGAACAAATATTGGTCAAATTGACTCTCAAACCCTGCCAGTGATCGAAGCTCCAACAGGTAGTTCACCTTCAACAATTGAAGACCCCCGCACCTTGGCAGGAGGGCCGACACCGAATTGTTGGTGACAAGTTTGAGTCCAAATCGAACAAAAATGGCCAAAATGGCCTTGGCATTTTCCAGGTCCTGTTCTGAGGAACAGTCCTGTCGATCCAAGATGCTGCCAATACCAGTATGCACTGTCCTTTACTGCCTCCTGACGTGATGAATGTGCCAACGGTGACTCACCGCTAACCCAGCCTCATGGGTAAATGTAGAGCTGCCGTGCCATGGTTGGACTTGAGGACGAAAGATGGCTTTCACTTTGCCATCGTATTTCCCGCCGGGTCCGAACAGAGGCTTGAGGACAGCATCTATGGTCAGGACCAGTTTGGCGCTGCGAGTCGATTGTCAGGGATGCGTCGTTAGGTGAGCAACAAGGGGGGAGTACCTGAAGGGACAAACATAGTCCACTGGCGATGGTCAGGACATGAGACATGGTGATGTGGTGATGTTACTCACAGAAGATATCCAAGGTGTGAGGTGCATCAGGACGACCGGCGATGATGAGAGGACGAAGGGAAGGTTGCAGAGCCATGGTGGTGGTAAGGAAGCAAGGAACTTGAAGGTCTTACTTGGCGCCACTCAAATTTATTATGAATAAGGCGTCATCGGGCCAATTCGGGCCAATTCCGACGCGTCTGTAATCATCTCCGCTACTTACCGTGGACCGGACAGAGTAACATGAACATATTCCGATGCGGAGACAGCTCAGATCTACTTTACCATGATAGAGGAAATATTGCTCGCGCTTGCAAGGGTATAACATTGTACAAAAGTATCTTTGTGATAACAGTGGAAAATAAGACCCATAATATGTGCATGTAAGTGCTGGAGCAGAGCGAGAATCGTGGGCAATTCTCATCAGTTCGAACTTCGCAGCACAACTTAGCAATCCGAGTCGGTAATCGGTGTAAGTAACTCTCAGTCAAAAATGATCTTCAAAAAGACTCACTAATATCATACGAAGCTGACTGGGGCTCCGAAATCCATCGCTGAAACAGCTTCGTTGCAAAAATACCGGGAATCGACCTAGGTCCTCTACTAGCGATAACATTGTGATGAGGAGGGAATTTGAAATTGATAAGCCGCTTTGGGAACGCGTTTGTGGCGTGGGACCAGCAGCCATTTTTTCACTGTCTGGTACTTGTACATGTTTAGGCCTTGCTCCTTTGCTCTCCGGCGGCATGCCCTACATCGCTCGCTATCGACCTTAACGGCAGCGGAACATGCTCCTACTCCATCTCGCTTAGTACGAATAGGTAATCTTACCGAAGGGTACGACATCCAGAAAACGCTCTTCGACGCGAAAGCAATACCCGTCGAGAAGGCGATACCGAGCAAGGACCATCTCCTCGTATGGTTTCCAGACACCACTAGCGCGGCTCGCGTTGTCGATGGGAAATCCAATCATGGCGAAGTCTTCACCTACGAGGCCCCGACACCACCTCTGTCGGCAAAAATCGCCGCTCATATTGGCTTGGGTGCTTTCCGGAAGATACGGATAATGAACCTGCCCATTTCTACGACGATAGATTCGGTGGAGGAGGCTTTTGCTGACTGTTGGGATGCGATGGCACATACGGAAGTAGTGAGGAAGGAGCAGCTGGGCAAAGCTACCGCCTTTCTGGAATTTGCGGATATACGCTCTGCTATTAAGGTTTTTCTTTTGGTTCTTTAGGTGCTTTCCAAAGCGTCTGATCATGCTCGTCGTGATAGGCTGTGGGCAAGCCGAAGCTGGGCCTCCTACAGGATACCATCATTGACTATTTCAACAATTCCCGAAGCTACAATTACCCCCCGTTTGTCCACGTACGCTTGGAAACCGTGTATGGAGGGAGATCTGCCGTTATCGTTAGCGGTATTAAAGACATAGCTCAAGTTGAGCAGGCTATATGGTCTACTGTCGGATCGAAGGCGGAACCCATGGTGCTGGACTCGGAGGTTGTTGCATCCCGAAACGTGAGTTTACGTGCTATGATTTTACTCAAATTGACTTGTTATAGTCTATCGTTTTGCAATTTGCTACTGCTCAGGCCGCATTGGAATTTAAGAAGAAATTTGCTCCTTCTACTGAAGCTCTTGGCGTCCGAGTCAACTGGCAAAGACTGGATTTAGACAAACCAGCCATCTCTGTCATAGAACTCGGTGGAGGCCGAACGTTGTACATTCGCTCAAATAAGAAGATCAGAAATGCAGCAAAGCTCAATCAATTTGGACCGGTGATGAACGTTTTCAAAAAGTAGGCGGCCTTTCCCACTTTTTACAGAAACCAGTTTCTTAAGTCGTTATCTTAGCGGCGACATCACAGAAGTCACATTCAAGTCTTTCCATGATGCCATGAACGCTCTTCTCCAGCTCGAGTCGGGAACTCATGGCGTTACTGGACTTGACGGCGCCTCGATATACATAGCGAACACGGAGCCCGTGACCATCGCACCTCCTACGTTACCACCACAGATGGAACCCACTTGTTCAGCCCAAGGGAAGGAATTCCTTGCCAAAGCAGAGGAGTTGGCCGCGCGGCCGTCGAAGAGATAAAGTCGTATAATTATAAGTTCTGCCCACGTAACTCGCAGTTGCCGCGGTGCTATTGTTCGTGACATTGACTCGAAAATATCTAATGATATCGCGACCCTCCGTCAAAGCTATTCTCAGTATGTTTAATCCCAAGTAGTCCGAGGGAGATCGACGGCAGTGCATTGTCATTTTAGAGAGGGGTGTGATACCGGAGGAATATATCTAACGTAATCTGGGATGAATAGACGAGAATCCTATTCAAGATCTCTTGCACTTTTGGACCCTTCCTACCCAAGGGACTTTTCAAGCATCCTGTGGTAATGCCTCAGAAGCCAGCGACTTCGCCTTTTCAACAAAGTTTAGGCCGCCTATTGACGGAGATGATTCAGATGATGGAGGCAACCGGGGCGGCGCGATGATGACAGGTTCTGTCTTTGAGAAGGATACCGACATGCCGTCAATTCCAGTCAAATGATGATTGCCAGACTCAAGCTGGAGCAGGGCGTTCATAGTGTCCCAGAAGCTCTTGTATGTGATTTCAGTTACATCGCCTCTGGAGTGAAAAATGTTATTTTCACGTGAACGGGAGAATTGAGGTGGACTTACTTCTGGACGGTCTGTAGTACTGGACCAAACTGGGCAAACTGCGCCACGTCCTGGCTCCCGTCCCCACGAATTTGCAAAGTTCGACTGGCACCCATACCAATGGCTGTAACCTCGGGCCTGTACAAGTCCGATTTGACCATAGTCACATTGACTTGGAAACCTCTAGGTTTGAATTTTCTATTGAATTCATTGGCGAGCCTTGCTGTGGAGAATGCGAGAACCATAGCCTAGAAACGAGGTTATGCTAAGCTGTTGAAAGTCGACGTTGACTCACTTTCTGCTCCGGAACGATCTGAGAATCCAGCACCCTCTCACTCATCCTGGACCCGACAGTTGACCATACGGCTTCCTCCGTCTTAGCAACGTCTTGAATATCGCTGATAACAACTGTCCTCTTCCCAGCATATTTAATTTCAAGCGCTCTTGAAACGAAGCTTGGTAATCTGAAGTGCCTGGTCGTCTCGAAATAGTCAAACTTTGCATCTACAAGACCTAGTATATCAGGGGAATTGACGACCTGCATGCATGAGAGTGCGAAATACGATCACATGCAGAAGAATATCGAACCTTGATGGCACTATTTACATCTGCGAAGTCGATGAATGCAGTACCGTCGTGAATTCGGATGTCTGTAACTGTGGGGTCGCCATAAGCTGAGAGGGCACCACGGGCCGTCTCCATGGTCACAGGTGTCGCCGTAGTAAGCCTGACTTTGCGTGAGGCCCCCAGACCGCAATAGGCTACTATTTTTGCTGAGACGAGTGGCACTGGGCTATCGTACTCGCAATCGTTCACATATGGATTGGTCTTGGTGAGTAAAAAGCGCCTAGCAAAATCTTGGTCGAAAAAGCGTAGAAGAACATGGTCCTGGCCGGGGACTATCTGCTCAATAGGTGAGAGGACGGCCTTGCTTGCGCGAAGGACTTGAAGGAGATCGTATCCCTCTGGAAGCTTTCCTATGCGAGCGACACGTGAGACTTCTGTGGAGTTGTAGCGTCTGTTCACCAGGCCATGACGGCGTACGATGGAGGAGAGATGTCTCAGCATGTGCAGCTGCAGAGTCGTCGACAGAAAAAATTGCCGGAAAGGAATTGCCGTCGGCTGTAGAATTCCCACGCCACACACGCGTGCCGAGTTGGGTTTGCACGTTGACATTTTACGGTTGCCCTTTCCCCCCTCTTCCCCGGCCAAGGTATGAAGCAAATACCCTGCCTTAAAATTCTACTTAAACTTCGTGTAGATGGAATCCCTCCCTTCTGAAATATTGTCTGCAATATTCACTTTGGCCGCCGACGAGGACGTCCTTTTTCATCATGTGTTGCCGACATCGATGGCAGGCAGCGCGTGGTTCAGGAACACCTTTGGTTCATGGTCCCTACGGAGTCCTGGTGAGGCCCTAAATGCACTCCAACGACGCAGCTATTCGACCAAGAAAAGTATCATCCTGACCTGCAAAACATTCCATCGAGTCGGCTACGAACTCTTCTTCCATTGCCTTTTCTTCAACGGACCGTCCAAACTCCCCGGCCTGTGTGCCATCCTTGACTCTAACAAATCAGATCCTTCTCCAGGATGGTGGACCAAGCGTCTCCACCTTACCTCTTACTCGGACGCTGTACTCAGTCCGGAATCAGCAAATGCATTATCGACCATCATCAGGCACTGTCCTAACCTCGAAATCATGGTCATGTCGTTTCCTGCCAGCAGCAGCGCATTTACGCCTGTTGCGGATACCATCAGCACCTATGTCAGGCGCACGATCCATACCCTTAATCTTAACGTCCCGGTATCAAGCCTCCCCAAGCTAATCTGGATGTTATCATCCCTTCCTCTCCTCACTTCGGCACATTTCTCCTTCAGGTCGCTCAAGGGTCTCGATGATGATGATGATGACCCGCCGCTTGGGGCAGCAGAATCCATCGCTCTCTCCCTACCGCGCCTCACCCAGCTTTCCTTGTACGGAAATACCGCGCAGTTCCTTGAACAGACCCTGAATTGGACCCTGCCGTCACTTCGAGTCCTGTCACTCAACACTTTCCAATCCGACATTCTGCCTGTCTTGGACGTGCATGGTAGCAAACTCACTCTCCTCGATGTGACCTGTTCGCATCCTATCGCGATGGATCTAGTCCTCCAACGCTGCCCGAGCCTTGAAACGGTGTGTTTTAACGCGGACTGGCGTATCGAAGGCCAGATGATGCATGATAATGTTCGTGATGTCGGTCTACATGGCTTGTCACTGGCATTCACCGCCGTGAAGAAAGATGCAGCCTCTCAACTTTCTCTGCTTGACTCAATGATTCGGCGGGCGAATGATTCTAACTTTGCCGCTGTGCTGGATAAGGCCAACTTTCCGAAACTTGCTAGGGTGCGGGTCCTCAGCCCGAATGTCCTGACGGTGTTGGAAAAAAATGGAGGACCTGAAAGCGCACCACCCACGGAGTACGGATACGTAGATGAGAGTGAGGATGGGTTCAAACGGTGGGAGAGATGGTGGGATATGTGCTACAAAGCTGGTGTCAGATTGGAGGATTGTACTGGAGGAGTGCTCGGTGAGTTGCCTGACGAAGAAGAGGACGTCGTTGAAGAGGATGAGGACGAGGATGAGGATGAGGATGTATCTTGGGAGTACGAAGTGCCGCCAATGGAGCAAGAAGATACCTCTGGAGTAGGTGAGCTGCGAAAGTTAATCGAGGAATGCAGACAGATGGAGCTGGAGCGGGATACATTCTAATCTTATGTGATTCTTCCTACGTTAATAGTAGGTCTTATAGACGGACGACGGTTTCTGAGTTTTTAGGTAAAGCCCAAATCATCACAATATTGGCAAGTGGTAAAGGAGCTTGGCATCAAACCACCAGTAGCAGTGAGCACGGCGACATTCAATTTTACAGTTTTTGTAGTATTTGCTCAGGTTCTACCGACGACTAAGAAAACCTGCTTCCTTCTCATACTTCCGACGGAATACCCGTCCTCCTCAGGTGCTCCGATAAACCGGCCCGGACCAATGATAGAACCATAAAGCCGTGATTCGTGGCTAAATCGCGCCTTTCCAACCTTTCCCAACTGCGGGCATCTGAGAAACTCTTCCCCCCGGCTCTTTAAACATTTTTTGTCTCGGAAATGGCACCCATCAAGACAGTGAGCTCACTGGTAAACGTTTAGATACTCTGCCTTGACGATGGCTCTTCTTTCTAGCAATGGACACGTTTGATTCGGTTCGTAGCCCTTGAGACCTCACGTGTGCACATTGGTGAGCCTGTGGATGCTTCCTTGGATGGTGCGTCGTTGTCCTTTCTAAGTCCAAGTTAGCTGATATGAAATGACCCCTTCAGTTGGCTTGGCTGCCCACGAAGGCAAAACTATCAAAGCGTATGAAATCATCGGTTCTGCGTTGGACCCTGCCGCCCAGGTTTCGAAGAACATACTTACCGTGAAACAACTCTTGACACCTCTGGCTGCAGAGGAAATCAAGGTGGTCCGCTGCTTGGGGCTGAATTATTCGGATCACGCTGTTAGTTTCCTACTTTACTTTGACTCACTTAGGTCTAACTTCTGCGTAAAAGATCGAGGCGAAGATGGCTAAACCAGTGTGAGACCGAACGTTCCCCGAAGTAGTTTCGCCGTAGTGACCTTGTGACGTGCTTTAGGTACCCGGTTTTGTTCTACAAGCCCGTCAACTCTCTCGTCGGACCTCTGGCGCCCATCATTATCCCCTCGGCGGTTCAGCCCCCGAAGGAGCACCAGTCAGATTATGAAGTCGAGTTTACTATCGTGATTGGAAAGCCGGCGAAGGACGTCTCGGAGGAGGATGCTTTAGATTATGTTCTTGCATATACTGGAGCAAATGATGTTAGTATATCCTTTCTCACAGGAGTTCCTGTATGCCTATTGACTGTATCATTTTATAGGTATCTTTCCGAAAACACCAAATGATCGTGTCACAATGGGGATTCTCCAAAAGCTTTGGTACGTTTGTTGCTTGAGTATTTTTACCGTGCTCACGTCCTTCAGATAACACAAATCCTTTGGGACCTTGTCTGGTCTCTGCATCCGCAATCCCTGACCCCCAGGCAGTGCCTCTCAAATCCGTTCTAAATGGAACGCTTGTACAAAATGGAACAACGGCGTAACTATTTGCCCCATAATTTTTTCACCCTTGGTAACACACTGTCATTTCTAGCGATCAAATCTTCAATGTCAGGCAGACGATTGCTCATCTATCCCAAGGCACTACACTAGAGCCTGGCTCGATTATCTTGACAGGAACACCCGCTGGTGTTGGATTTGTCCGCAAACCACCCTTGCATCTCAAGGATGGCGACAACATTTCGGTCTGGGTTGGGAACGGTATTGGTACACTTGTTAACGATGTGCAGGAGGCGAAGGCGCCTGTCAAAGCAAAGCTGTAATAATCTACACGCGATAATATAACCGAATTGTGAGTGCTTGGCCAATGAAATCTTCCTGGGAAAACGATAGATTTCATATCTCATGCGAGCTTGAGGGTAAGAACATGTTAAGGCCGCAAGAAAGACTTTGCCTTGGCTATCTTTACATTCGAGTTTATTTCTACTAATCTATGCTTCTTTTCCCTTAGGCTTATTTACTGGATACCTGGGTCGGCCGGTCTCAAGGAACGTCCGTACGTTATCCAAAACTTGGCATTCTCCAACATATATTGTTCCCTGCGTGCGAGCTATGAGAATTCAAACAATGCGAAATAGCATTCCCTTACCGTAGTGAATGCACCCCAATGTGGTTGGATGGTCACCTTGTCGGACTGGAGGAACCATGGATCAGGTTTGGGTTCACCGACGAACACGTCAAGGCCTGCGCGTTTGATTTTCCCGCTTTCAAGCGCTTGGATAAGAGCTGCTTCATCGACAATAGCACCACGAGCGGTCTGTATGGGACGTTAATATCTAATATAGAGAAAGAGGAATAAAAGGCCGAACATTAACAAAGAACGCGCCATTTTTCAATTTTGCTATACGCTCTGCATTAAACCACTGCCTCGTTTCAGGTGTGAGCGGACAGTGCAAGCTGATAACATCGGAAGAGGCGAGGAGCTCATCCTCAGTGACATAAGAGACATCGAGAGTCTGCTCCTCCTCGTCGCTCAGTTTGGTCCGGCTATGATAGATCACCTTCATCCCAGTGCCCTGGACCTTCTTCGCAGTAGCTTTCGCAATCTTACCCATGCCAAATATCCCGAAGGTCTTCCCAAAAGGATCTTCGTTCAGCTCCAAATCGTCGCGCCATCTGCCAGCTCGACAGTTGGCTTCAACCTGAGACGTATTTCGTAGAACAGCGAGAGTGAGGAAGAGAGCCATGTCGGCGGTTGCGTTGGTTACTGCGGTGGGGGTATTGGCGGCATAGGCACCTAGAAGCAAGGTCAGATGGAAGTCTTGATGTGTCACAGGGCAAAGTCATACATACCGTTCTCTGCCAAGAACTTAGTAGGGATGTCATCGTATCCTGCCCCACCAGATGCGAATAATCCGCACCCAGGAAAGAGAGGCCTGAGCATCTCCTCAGTGAAGGGCCCATACTTCGCTGTCCCAAATAAAACATAGGCCGCGTCGAATGGACCTTGCTCTTCGCATAGTCTCTTGACCTCGCGGATCACCTGGGGATGGTCATCGGGTACGAACCAATGAATGTCCGCTACTTCTTTGAGGGCAGTAAATTCTTTGGTGGCAAAGCGGGGTGAACCGATACCGAGGACCTTTTTCCGTTGCGACATGATAGTAGGACTTCAAAGTCTCAAAGTAGGAGGACAGTAGAAGTGATCATTGATAAAACAAGTGTCGGCCGAGATAAGTTTATCGGAGAAAAGATAAAAGGATGTTCCTGAACAGTTCCGAAGACCCGGCGGCAAAGAGAATTGGAAGATGATGCAAGATATTGACACAAAGCGCAAAGAGAGTAGAGATAGACAATATCAGGCCCTTCACTTTGAGATAAGAAGTCGTCTGCCATGCAGTCGTTAAAAATGGGCCTTTCTCTTGAAACACGGCCGCATTCTGTTTGGCTGTTGGTAGATGGAAGTAAGCAAGGGAGAGGAGTAAAGCAAGTACGAAAATGAATCAAAAAAGACGCAAATCGTCGCCACTCGGCATCATCCGAGGTTCCGTGCCGCTCTTCCTGCAACCAGCTCCTCGAAAGATAACTTGACTTTAAAATGGGTATTGCAATGACAACCGCCCACCTCAAATTCCAATGGCCTCTCTGCAAGACAAAAAAGTCATCATCGTCGGGGGTGCCGTTGCTGGACTGAGCACTAGCCTTCACCTTGCTCGTGCTGGGGTCGACGTTACCGTGCTCGACTATCAGCCCTATGAAGAGAACGGGTACGCGCCATCCAAAGGGTGCGATGCTCCATCGGCCGATGTGAATAAAGTCTTTCGTTGCTGGTGTAAGTCTTTTGCTAGCTATCTATTATTCATTTAAATGTCCACCTCTTTAGACGGAAAAGAAACAGAGTACCAGCATCTCGCCTTTGCAGCAAGGGAAGAGTGGTTCCAGTGGAACAAAGATATCGCGGCGACGCCTGCGGAGGACCTTCCACCTTCGCTGACCCCAAATACAGAACTGTTGTACCTGTCTGGTGTCCTTCGTCTCCCTTCAGCGGAGTCCTCACCTCTCAGCAAGTTCGACCTGGATAGCCTGGAGACGCTCACGCCGGAACAAAGGAGTCGCGCGCATATCTTATCAGAGGGTGGTGATCTAGGAGGAGAAAGCAGGAGAGTGCGCGCGGTCAATTGGAACGGAGATGGATTATTGGATTTGAATGGCGGATTTACCAGAGCCGATAAGGCTTGTGCGTATGCGAAGGTATGCCAACCTGAATTTTCCGTGCACATTCACTGAGAGCTGTACAGTATCTTGCTGGTAAAGCAGGCGTCAAGTTTATCCTTGGTCCAGAGAAAGGCAAGGTCGTCGAAATCATTAAGGAGGATAAGGATGGCGAGAAGAAGGCTACAGGCGTCAAGACGAAAGATGGCGTCATTCACGCTGGTGATCTTATCATTGTCGCCGCAGGAGGATGGACACCGTCGCTCCTCCCACAGACCGCCGATCGTCTTGAGACCACTGCTGGGTCCGTTATGCTCTATCAATTCCCTCCTAAAGAGCAGGAACCTGAGCTCTGGTCGAAGTACTCTCCGGAGAACTTCCTCGTTTGGGCGTGGGGCCTTAGCGGCGCCAGCCCAATCGGTAATGTGTATGGCTTTCCAATTACTGAGGATGGGCTGTTTAAAGTCGGATATCGCGGTTTGAAGGTATGAGTGCAATGTGGCCCATCAAAGATTATGCTAATCAAACCCACAGTACACAAACTTCGCGGATCATCCATCTGAGCCCGGCCTGCGCATTTCCGTACCAAAGACTAGATACACTGAAATCAAGGAGACCCGGATACCACTCGTCTCAGTCGAGCTAATCAAGGATACGTTACGCAAGCTCTTTCCTGACATTGCCGAAAAGGCGACGGTCGCCAGCACGCGTCTATGCTGGTACTGCGATAGCCTCGACAACAACTTCCTCATCGATTACGTACCTGGATACGGCAAAAGCTTGTTCGTCGTGAGTGGTGGAAGCGGCCATATGTTCAAGTTCCTGCCAAATCTCGGGGAGAAAGTCATTGATGTGCTCTTGGAGAAGGAGACGGAGTATACGAGGCTATGGAAATGGCCCCAGCCGGACAAGGAGAGGATTCCTTGGACTGAAAAGACGAATGGCCTGCAAGAGGGCGAGCTGGGGCCGAGGGTGTTACGGAAGGTGGTCCTCGCGGAAGAGCCAGATTTAGCTAACTGATATCGTTGATACTTGTGCTCAAAATGTAAAAATATAAGGAAGACAGTCATCCATGCGAGACCTTCGCATATTGAAGTACATCAAGAAACAGGTTGTGATGCTGAAAGCTGTCGAATCAGGACTGGTCTGCAGAATCTCAGAAGGCTCACACCGACGTGACTAGCAACTAGATTGCAAGCAGGCGCTGACGCTCAGTTCAAACTCCTCGCATGAGATTTCGAGAAGATCAAACTTCTACGTATGATGCCGTATGGCGAAATACCAGGCCCAACTCGCAACGGCTGTCTGCAGGCCATAGATGGAGACAGTAGCAGACCAAAATCAATCGCTGTCCCTAGCAGTCAATTTCGCACATCCTCCGATGCTAAGCTAGCTATAAAACATACAATCAAAAGTAAAATAACGAATTGACGCATCCCTTCATGTCAACTCACTAATGAGACTGGCCTGCAGTCAGCATAGAACTTGAACGAATGCGAACGAGATGGATGACCGGTTGTTCTCGGGGCGGTGGCAATCGAGCAAGAGTTTGATTCGGTGAAATACTCAAGCAAAACCAGACTCTGATGAGATCCTGCTTTTTTATCATAAAGAATGTTCTTGGGGTAAACGATGACTCTCACCATGTGGGTCCCAAAAAGAAAAAAAGTGGCTATCGGTACTCCCTGTATACAGGGACCGACGGTGCATAAGACTATATCCATGGTGCGTTTAAGGAGCATACTCACCGTCAATGCTAGATTCCATGCGGGGTCGACGTCCGGGAGTTGTAAAAACGATGTTATGGCCATGCTGTGCAGTTGGAAGCAGGAGTTTAGCCTTGTGAGAAGGGAGAGACCTACACTATGCCCAGCACTGTAAGCGCTGTCACAAACGAATTTCTCCGAATGAGATCCGACGTGGACAAGAGCGATGAGGTTGAACTCGTACTCTGAGATGCTCCCATTTTCCTCTTGCGTTGTAAAATAATCACATTGTTCCACACTAAGGATAACGTTCAGTACTACGCAAAAGGTAAGAATGACCCTACCTGAGAATATTACTATGAGGAACCCCACCAGCATCGCTACCACGGCGCTTACGATGGGCCTGTACATGAGTAAAGATCAACCAACAGACTAAATGATACATAGACGATAAACATACGGTCGGGCCAAAGTAGACTCCTCCGAGCCAGTCGGACTTTTTATATGGCAGAACATATGGGCACCATCGCGTTCCAGTAGGTGTGGTTTTGAAACGCCGATCTGGTCAAGTTGAGTCTCGGCCGTGGATGAAGTAGATGATTGAAACTAACATCAACCACCCAAATGAGCATTATAAAGTAAACCATGAGAGGGAACAAGACGAGCTGCAAGATCTGTGACGGAGACTATCATGAAGAGGAATAGGTACTTACCCCCCACGTCCCTTTCCTACTCAGTCCGCCGGTTTGGTTCACAAGGGCTTTCAAATTTATGAACAACTGAAACAAAAAGTATCGTATGAGCTGAGACAAGCTGTTGGAGAAACTGTTCCCATAACGAACCTCTAACTCGAATGCAAGGGCAGCGCTAGGCGCACTACGAAACAGAAAATTCAGATAGAAACTATTGGTTGCATAGAATTTGCATACTCACAATATAGTGGTTGAATAAATGACGGCTGCTTGGAATGCACAAAGGCCAACGGGTGGTATATCGCCCGTTTGGTGACCGAAGAGAATAAGATACGCAGCACACCACTCCACGATGCTCCCTATAAAAATGAACCAAGTTTTCGTGCGCTTTACGGTGGAAGAGAATTGGGCCGTCAAGAAGACAAGTAACAGAAGGGAGAAAAGTAGCCCTTGTAGGATGTCAAAGAGCGTAACGTAGAACAAGCTAGCCGGAAACCCGTTTTCGGAGCTCACATCGTCCATCGCAGTTGTGACAGGACTGAAAGATGTCGTAGACCTAGGCATCCTGTTTACAAGCTTTAAGGCCGTGTGAGGTTTCATCAGATCCCAGTCGTAGTCACTGCAACCCGCTAGTATGATGATCATGGTCCAACCTCCTCTTACAGAGAACGGCACCGTCATCATGTGCCAGATAGCAATCATTGAGCCTTTCAGTCGCAATGATCATCAGAGCATTGTGCCTGTTCCATGTAGCGTACGATGGTTTCGAAGTTCTTGCAAGATAATCATTGCCGATCACTGGTAACAACGATACGTATGGATCTTCAAGGCGCTTTTCTCCCACCAACTGATCGAAAGGAATGGTCAAAAAGACTTCATGATCAGGTGTGCTATGTGAGTTTCAGTGGGGAAGCAATATGAAAGGTTACCAACATGATTGTCAAGATCACAATTTTTGTGGGCAAAATTCCAAACTCTGGAGCCGACGTTACTGTGCTCGACTAGTGTGAGCGTTGAGAGCGGATTCGCGCACTCGGCCGACATGTCGGTTATGCCGTGGGAAATCCTCCCCGTTGCCCGCCGATGCTTTACCCGAGCTACTCCGCCTTTCCATGACATGGTTTCCTTTCACCCTCCACGCGACGGGGACACAACCGCCTCTGTCGCGTTTACTTTCTCTATCGACTTTTACCGGCGACCATTTGCGCAACATCTATTTACCTCGGGTCTTCACCCTGTCCCTTGAGATGCCAGCTGCTGTCCTTGATCCCCACTAGATATTGTCTATATCTTTTCGTGCCTCCCGTTCTGCGCTGGCACTTATGTGCTGTAGACCTCATCATACATATTCCTTTGAAGACTACTGAGCGCTCGGTCGGACGAAATCTTACACGCACCCTCTCTAGTCCAGGATTTGATGCCCGGAGGGGGCGTAATAAAAAACGAAAGTATCGCTAAAGCACGTTTATTACTGTATCGTATCGAACTCATGAAGCGTCATAAAAGCCTGAAGGGGAAACTAGAGTATGAAATGTTTCTGAGAATATATACTTCACTTGCCATAAAATCTAGATGCCATAAGATACTCGTCCAAATATCTGGAATATTATGTGAATTCTCAAGTGCTGAAACCACACGGGGGGAAGCCGGAGGGAAATCAAGTGCATTCAATAGCAGGGTATCCCTGAGAAAATTTTAGGTGGCATGAGAAAAATGATTGTGTTGACTAACCGGGCGTACGAAAAGTCCAGTAATGGAGTGTCAGCCAGATACGCGAGTAGACCACTTCCATGTAAACAAACATGTAGAGCCATCTTCGCTTGTAGGCATTCAAGACAGTGTGTATCCAAAAATTCTGGGTACCGTTCCTGTAGAGATGATATAAGTTCTGTCGTCCAGTTCTCTTCGAGGCACCTATTGATTGAAGATGAGAATTTTAACAAGGAGCGAAAGATATATGGATCCGACCTCGCCCATTCATGCAGACATTGGCAATAATCTGCAGTAGATATTAGAGGCGGCATTCAATTGCACAGGCTATCCAAGACTGCACGCGGACTGTAATCCTCAACACTTTCTAGAGACAGGCGTCCTCGAACAGCCGCTTGAAATTCTTGTGCAAGCCAAGTAGCACTAAGAGGTATAGCATATGGCCAATGGTATTTCTGGATGAAATCGTCACCCCTGATGAAGCCGATGAGCAAAGAATGCGCATTGGAAAAAACTTGGGTAGTACTGATATGGGCTAAACATGGCGTCTGGGTAGCATGTTGCAGAAAGAACCACAGCTGCATTGCCGTCTTTCAGTGCCCAATCAATGGTTTTGATAAAGGTAGGCATGTATGGGACCCCGACAGGCCTATAGAGCAAAAGCGAATTTGGTGACTTGGTCTACAGATTACAGCTGGCAGGAAGCTCACCTCGACCATCTCCAGGGCAATACAGGTGTCAAAGGCCTTTTCAAAACTCAGAGGCATTTTTCTATAATCCATTAAATGAATTCGAATTTGGGACTCAAATCCCGCTTTCCTGACTCGCTCCTCTGCTAAGACCTTTTGTTCTATCGATAACATCAAAGAATTGACTGAACATCCCATCTCGGCTGCCTTCAGAGGCGAAAAAGGGTCAATGTCCACTGCCTAGTAATGAACTAGGAAGTCATTCGTACCAGCGATAGCGAGACTGCCCCACCCACTTCCTATTTCCAACACACGGTGCCCAGGCCGTATTCTAGCTTTCTTCAGCACGTATTCAATCTTGCGTTCTTGAGCACATTCGAGATCTCCACGAGATCTTTGTCCAGTCAGGTCACCTCGGACGCCACCTTCTTCGTCACTCCAGATGGGACAAGAATATTGCATCTCTTGACTGAGGAAGGCCTGGTCGTGGTGTCATAAATATCCTAAAGAAAAATGCATGAAAGTACCTTCAACCTATCCTGACTGGTAAATTTAATTTTCCCAGTAGTTATCAGGGAAGCATAAGTACAATTTCCCCAATAACTATAGTAGGGCTGTCAGTCAGCATTTCATGTCGCAACCAGTGATAGGACCATGTGTCATCTCTGATTACATTTTTCCATGCAATCTATCCCCTTTACTTCTCTGGCCACATATTACAATAATCTTGTACCATTAAAAAAGTAGATACATTTAGTATTTGAATAGATATAATCAACAATAAAAATATGTGCATGTGGGCAGGGCACAGTGGCCTGTAGGCGTCAATGATGGTCATTGCTATCAGGTATGGTTGACAATGGGGATTGTGAGGATGTTGATGCACTGCCGAAAAGGGTGAGACATGCAGCCGAATGTGGACACACAATGGTGATGATGCCATATGGTGAGGGAAAGAAGCACAAAAGAAGCAGC
The DNA here is from genome assembly GCA_030407055.1 of Armillaria mellea. Taxonomy (NCBI): domain Eukaryota; kingdom Fungi; phylum Basidiomycota; class Agaricomycetes; order Agaricales; family Physalacriaceae; genus Armillaria; species Armillaria mellea. Next base: position 916,604 of record JAUDZF010000005.1, read on the forward strand.
ACAGCCACTCGATCACTCCACGGTTTCACAGGCCGGAGTAATTGAGCGAGTGGAATACATGCTCGGGATCCTTCCTTTGCTTGATTTATCCTTTCTATGGTCCCAAAAATTGGTGGAATATAGTATTATTGCAGTGTAGAGCATACATATATAGTTTTTTGTGCATGAAATACATTCCAGCCTTGATTAATATGTTTCAGGGATGATAAACCACATTTTGGGCCATTTCTTACACAGTATATCTGTTTTATGCAGTTCCGCATACCATCACAAAGGTCCAGATGAAGTGCTTATGCTTTATTTTGTCCAAACATCCATCCAATCTATACAAATCCACTTGTACAAGCCTTGTTATTCACTTTACTGCTTGGAAAATATATGTTCATGTTCTCCTTTGGTGCACTTTTGTCTGATTGTCTCACCAAAAGAAAATAATGTGCTGGAAGCTCAGGGCAGGTGTCTTTTCAGATATATACCACCAATAATAGGTGATGTACACTTTGATAGACTTTGTATCCTTGTTTGAATGTGTACTGTGGGGTGAAGGATGTGTTACAATTGACATTATTGATATTTATCTTTGAACTAGATACAGAACGGGAATAAAAAGCTGCATATAATATATGAGTACTAATATACACTATCTGTCAAAGATTTAAGGTCTGGAAGAGCTTCATTGACTGAACAGTCGCGATCCATTGGTCACTGCAAGTGATTTAGGGGCTATCCAGCAAATTCCAGAAACCAGCTTGAGATATTTTTCTTTCAGTGTGACGTAGCTGAAAGCGGACCAATGGGATTAATATGACGTATACAATGGGGATACAGCAGCTGGAGTCGGGCGACGATGAGTGAGGTGGCAGACGGAATCGATATCTGAAGCGTGGGACATACAGTGGCCAGAAGTATAGAATTTATTGGAAACCTGTCAAATATGTAAATACAATTCAAGTCTCCATAATGCACATATTCTGACACCTTCGATAGTTACTGGAGAAATTGTATTTGACATTCCCCAGTAGTTACTGGAATAAATTCCATTAAATGGACAGTACAGCCTCGTACCTTGTACAGGTCATTTGCTGCGTTGTAGCCTGCAACCTGGAGAGAGAATTAGGCTAGTACACATGTGATACAGTTCAAGAAGATGCGTACATTGAGAATTGATTGGCTCAAGCCATGGCTCAAGAATCGATGTACGATGATGTGGTCTATGATAGATTTGGCTTTGTAGGCCAAGGACCATACCCCGCTGTAAGAATACGCACAATATTCAGCCTTCTCTGTCCGTATGAGAGCAAAAGCTAATATATTATACCTGTAAGAATACACGCAATGCTAACTAGAAGTAAGTATGACGCTCAATAACAGGTATACAAAAGGAGCTCACCTCAGCCTTCTCTGTCTGTATGAGAGCAAAAGCTGAGGTGCGAAACACAAGGTACATGGTATATAAACTAATCTAAAGTCCGAGGAAGCGAGGCAAGTAAGTAATGAGTAATCAACGGGAATTAAAGCTGAGAGTCACAGAACGCAATGTCCAAGAAACGGATCATTGCAACGATGAGCAAGAAGACAGGATGACAGCATGTGAGGTGCTCTCAAGGGCGCAGACTTCAACACTCCCCCTCAAGCCATTGAGAGGCCGAGCTCTGACATGAAATGCTTGACTTTTGCAGATGGGAGAGCCTTGGTGAGAGTGTCAGCGATCATCTCATCGGTAGGGCAGTAGACAAGGCGGATAGAGCCGTTTTCCACGATCCAGCAGATAAAGTGGAATCGTATGTCGATGTGTTTCGTCCTGGCATGGTACTGGTGGTCTTTTGTAAGAGCAATCGCCGATTGGTTGTCAGAGAACAATGTTGTGGGCTTGGAGATGGGCTCAAAGAGCTGTGATATGAGGGAACGAAGCCAGAGAGCCTCTTTCGAGGCATGAGTCGCTGCCACGTACTCACTTTCCATGGTGGAAAGTGACACAATTTCTTGTTTCTTCAATGACCACGAGATTGCGCCGCCGCCAAGCAAAAAGGCGTATCCCGAGATAGCGTGCCTGTCCTCGGCCATGCTACCATCAGCATCAGCGTAGCCCTGAACACTGCCATGTCCTTCCCTTGTTTTTCCAAATGTCAACCACAAATTTCTCATACCACTCAAGTACCGGTAGATGTGCTTTACGGCCAGCCAATGCTGCAAGCCAGGATTTTTTGTGAATCAGGACACAGTCTGCGTGGTGAATGCGATGTCTGGGCGAGTTCCCTGTGACACCCACATCAGAGAGCCTACTGCTTCATGGTAGGGGATATGGCGCATCTGGGCAATTTCGGCTGTCATCATGGGGGACTGGGAGGATGAGAGGCGGGCATTGACATCCATGGGGGTGGATAGAGGCTTCAACTCGTCAAGGTTGTAACACTGCAGGATGGAGATGATGTACGACTGTTGGGACAGATGGATGGTGCGGTGATGAGCCTCCAGGCTCTGTACGCTCAGAATTTCGCGAAATTACCCTTAATTCCTACACCAAGTCCACCTGATGGACTTTCACCAAACCAGTCATTGCTGACATGGCAATACCACTTTTGTATCATGGCAATATGTCTTCGCACATTGGTTATCCATCCCATCTTGAAATCCAACACTTCACGGCATTACGGACACGTTAACATCGATTTTGATGGGCCCCCGATCGTATATGGTAATGCCGCATCCACATCAAAGCGCGTTGCTACGCATCATTGATTGCTAGACCCTATTAACATCACTTATCACCGCACTCATCCATCAAAGATATCAACCTGTCACGGATACTCCAGAACTATGGTGACTCAAGCTGTTACTTCGCCAAGTTGGCACGTCATTAGAAATGCATTGGGTGACCTCAGCGACACTAGCACGTCTTTACAATCCGCAGCACACGCAGTCGAAACAGCAAGAACCGGCCCGATAGCTGGACTCCACTATAGAATGTTTTCTAACCAAGCACAGCAATTCGAACAATGCTGTATACTTCAGCTGACAGATATAGGTCACGTTTATTCAGGATTTTACTCAGCTAAGGCCTTACAGCCTTAGTAAAAAGTCGCTTGAGATTCTATTAATATATGTAGGACTTTAGTATAAAAACGTAGATTACTGTAGCGTTCAGTACTTTTTGACCCCAGTGGGTACACTCTTGTTCACCAGACTATGCTTGTATTGATTTTCGTACATGTCAATCCATCGTACACCGTATTCACTGCACACACCAACAATAAATCGACTAGTCAGATCAGCAACTCTCTACGAATCCGTCCATCGTTTCTATAGGATCACCACACGTTTATTCGTCGTTTCACGGCAATATTCGTCTTGCATTGCATATAGTCGATTGCACGTTAACTCGCAGTATTGCTTGAGTTATTCCACGGTTCTTTAACTGTGAAGAAGATGTTTCCGTCCCCCTTTACTCTTAACACTATTAGTACATGTCAATATCGTGCCAATACGTGATCGACTGCGCCATACCTTGCCCCCCATTTACTTTATAGGCAGCACCAGTTTCAACTTCACCAGATAGGACTGTTTTACCAGTTTTCACCTTCGCCATCGTCATCGTTGCCCACTTGGGTAGTCTCAGAGCAGACTTAGGATTAGTATCAGTATAGGACCAGTTCAGCAATCATTTCAGTATAGGAAATCCCAGTGTGGATTATAGGATAAGTTTTTGACATCAGATAGGATCGTTTTCAGCCCAGTACCGTTCGCCTCCCGTTTCCGTATCAGCCCGTCCAGTTTAGGATCAGTTTCAGCCAGTTTCAGCACCTCATTCACGTTTATTCAATCGACCAGCACATTTATTCCCAGCATCGCCCGTCCCTCGATCTATTGCCGTATTGCTCAGGCATTTCCCTCTCGTTTCCCCACTCATATTAACATCTTGAGCACGTTTTCTCAAGTCTCATTCTCCATTTTCATTTCAGAATACGGTTTCTTGATATTCACGTCATATCAGGTGCCGTTCCCTCTCGTTCTACAAGACCTCACGACTTACAGTCATTCTTTCGATTCCTTGACACTCACATCGTATTATCTGCTTGACTGCATAGTCCAAGCGTATCTTCGCACCATTAAAGCTTTGATTTACTGCATGGAGGTGCCCTGAACCCACTCGCACACACGATCATCCTAGTATTGCCATGTTCACACGTTTATTTTCCATACTCCACCCGAGTTTGGTTTTGCCGTTGCCATGGAAGTCTAGGCTCATCATCGCCCCCAATTTTTGTTGCTCTCTCCCCTTCCCGCACCTTCGAGATGGGCTTTCTGGTCGCTTTGCCATATATGCAGGCTTCACAGAAGGTTGGCTTGTCAAACGAGGTCTCGTCAAGCTGTATGCCCATGACAAAACCCTTGTCAATGAGTTTTCGAGCGAGGTCTGGGGATATATGACCCATACGGCGATGGAATTGCATCAAGGTAATCTTTTCCACCACCACATTTGCACTCTCAGGCTCATGCTCGACACGATAGAGGCCCTTTCCTACTTTAGGAACCTCTCCAACCAACTTGCTGTCAGGACCACAGATTGTACACTTCCCACCAGCAAACGTGGCAGAAAATCCGAGGTCATCTAGCTTTCCGACGGACACAAGAGTATAGCCCACCTCCAGGGAGTACAGAACCTCGGTGAGTCTGAGCTGCGAAGCGTCAGATACGCCATTTGGTATGTCGATGGTCATATCGCCCATTCCGGTTGCACTGAAATTTTCTTTATTTGCAGCGCGGAATACTTTTGGGGGAATCTCGGTGAAGTTTGACATTTCTTCACGATATGGGGTGATATGTCTGGTGCATCCAGAGTCATAAACTTCGGTGTGACCCTTTTCAACATCAGTTTTGCTGTTGCTGATACTGAATGCCTCTTCTGATGCCGCAGCTTCAAGAACCTCCAGGAAGTCAGAGTCCTCATCAACATCCGAAAACCAATCGCCCTCGCCACAGCCCCCCTCTGAGTCGCCAAATGCAGACTCATCTTCTGAGTCGGTGACCGCCTCAAGGTCAGGCATGCTGTCCGCAGAGTCAGATGCTTCCTCCACCCAGAACGCGACATCACTGTCAGAATCAACAGCGGCATTTGCTAATTCAATCCCTTTTTGCTTCGGGCACTTATTCTTGAAGTGACCCGTCTCTCCGCAGACCCAACAAGCACCGCAGGGCTTCTTCGTACGTTCCTTTCCCTTTCCTTTCGACTCAGATCCTGATGCTACCATAATAGCAACATCCTGATCTTCCAACTTCGTACCCTTTGCCTTAAGGTGGCAGGCATGCTCACGTCGTTTCCTGTCGAACTCCTCAACGATAGCGTCGATGAGGATATCGGGGTCAAGGGTGTGTGATCTGCTGTACAGCTTGGCTGATGCAAGCTGATTCGCAGCGAAGTTTGAGAGATAGACAGGGAGAGAAGAGATAATAGTGGACCGGTAATCTTGTTCACTGATGTGCACGCCATACGTCACTAACTCTTCGCGCTTTGTCCTCAGGCCATCCAAGAACACTCTCACGTCACCACGCTCCTCGCACTTCGTTTCCATGAACTGGTTACGAAGGTCCGTCTGTGCGTATGCTCCCTTGTTGGTATACTCATCAACAATGGCTTCCCAGCGCTCCTGTACTGTGGGCTTGGAGTGGATACGCATCAACGTCGAGTTGGGGATCTTCTGCGTCAGAAGAGACCTCGCCGAGCATTCATCCTTCTGCCAAGCCTCAACAGCGGTGTGCTCTGCCTGAGTAGGGGGCGACGACACAGTTGGACAAGGGGTGGTACCGCTGAAGTGTCCCCAGAAACCCTTGGGCTCCACAGTGTCGCGAAAGCGGATCAAGAAGATCGCCCAGTTGAGTCCAGTTGGATCAAGCTTGGGCACGGACCCAGGGAGGGAGTCAGTGATGGACGTGGTAACAGACGAGGCCATGGCAGAAGGTGGGAGATGAGACGACAAGAGGGGAATCTAGCAGCTAGTTTGACAGAGTGCGCGGGGCCACAATAACCTGTAAGAATCGCGCAATGCTAACTAGAAGTAAGTACGACGCTCGATAACAGGTATACAAAAGGAGCTCACCTCAGCCTTCTCTGTCCGTATGAGAGCAAAAGCTGAGGTGCGAAACACAAGGTACGTGGTATATAAACTAATCTAAAGTCCGAGGAAGCGAGGCAAGTAAGTAATGAGTAATCAACGGGAATTAAAGCTGAGAGTCACAGAACGCAATGTCCAAGAAACGGATCGTCGCAACGACGAGCAAGAAGACAGGATGACAGCGTGTGAGGTGCTCTCGAGGGCGCGGACTTCAACACCCACTCATATGGCGAAAATTATCGATATAGATCTAGCGATGAGAGGTCAACCGCTTCATTAAGGAGGAGATTAGAGGCAGATTTACATTCAACACTTCCTTCATACAAAGTGAGCTTACTTCGTCATTCATGTATGCTTCAGAAACTGTGATGCATAGTGAGCGCGCGAAGTATATGAAGGAAACGGAACCAACAGCCAACATCATATGAAAGATAAACCCGAACCCAAAAAGTTTCGTCCTTGATGGTAAGCTTGCCCTCGCGATAGCCTGCAGACTTGGAAGCTGGACTGCGTATACCAAATTCCCTAGTAGTCCCATCACAGTCAGCAATTTCTAACAGTCCCTCTTTGATACCTTTGTCGAGGGATGCAACGATGGTAGAACGTGCTGTCCAAGAGAACGATCAGTGCTCTGTATGCCAAGTCAGCGGGCGAGCACATACCAAACGCGACGAAGGTAGACCAAAATCGTCCTTTCTGAATGGCAGAAAAAGACGGCAAGGACAGGGTGGCATAGGATGATGACATATCGATATCTCAGTGTAAACAGTAAATGGGAGGACAAAGTATACCGCATATTAGACAGTCAATGCTGCAACATATATACCGTGATAGCATCCCCATTTCAAGGTGACTCAGGCGTGTAGAGTAACGCAAGAGGAGGGACATGTATGCTTACCAGGACTACTGAGTGAAAGAGGCACTTCAAGAGGTTGACAACGAGCGCTCGTAATTGATCATCCATTCAGTCGATTCGACGCTGTACATGTGGCACCAGCGGTTGTTGAACACAGGTTGCACGAGTTCCTGAATCCGAGGATCACAGACAAGCCCACGGCTACAATAGTTGGGAACCACCATCTGGCTCCCGCATAGTTGCAAGATGGTGCATCAATCACTTAGTGCTCGCTGTTGGTCCTGATTAGAAGGCCTCGTCGGCTACCGGACCGATAGCCTATTAGACGTTGAGCTCTTATCATGTAACACTCGATGTCCCAACAACACCTACTTAGAATTTGGTTTACTAGTAAACGTATGAGCGGCCATTAATCCATTTCTGATCCCCTCAGGTTCCAGAACTCCTCGTTCAGGAGCACCGACGACTAATAAAAACTCCTTCCTTCCTCATCAGCAACTTTGTATAGGGCTTCCCGCCAGTTTACGATCAGTTCTGGCAGTCATCCCATAACAACGTTGAATCAGTCTGAAATTTGAATGAAAAACGATATCGTAGGAAGTCAGGCTGATGTCCAATCTCTTCTTTTTTTTGCTTTCCTCCGCCATGATCTTGATATTTGTAAGTATAACTTCCGTATGCGACGCTACGGCTTGATTGCCTCTGGCAATGGTAGGAAGAGCACCGTTTCTCTTTAGCTCAGGTGAAAAACTGTGGCAAGAGTCTTCCTTGATGAGCGCCGTGGTGTTTCTAACGAAGGGTATACATTGAGGTATTGGTATTGGTACCGTAATGAGAGTTATGAATGAATGCGAGTACGGAAAGCTGAATTCATTCAGAACGACACGAAGAGACTGTTCTTTGCAAACGTTAGTCTCGTGAACTAGACTCAACGATCCGTATGGAGAAAAGCCGTTCAATGGATGTAGCAAACGTGCGAAACAAACTTGGCACTTCACCTCCGTGGCTACATTTAAGGTGGTTGCCTCTAATCGCCGATAGGTCATTAACCGAGTTTGAGTCTGCTTCTGTACCCTGTTCACCAGAGGAAGAGTGTTCTCGCAGTTTGGCATACCATCACGTCCCTGTCATTGGTGCATCTTCACCACAACATCCGCGTACCTAGGTGTAAGATCTGGACCAACCCATCTGATAGCTTGATGAACTTAATGATGCAGCACTCCAAGACTGCTTTCTTGTTCCCTGGTCTACAAGCACAATCCTTCATATTGTAGCACCAACAAGAGGATCCCCTGGCGCTGAAGGAAGTTTAGAAACAAGAGTCGTTAGACTGAATTCACTTACCGGCACAACAGTGCGCCAAAATGATGTCTATCAAGTGGGCCCTGACAGGTCACCTTGCCACGAGCGCTACGGAACCCGTTGTAACAATTCTCTCAGAAATACTATGCGATATCAGTTGATGACTTTATTTTTGGCTCGTAGAATCAGAAATGCGCCTATATCGAACCTAGGATTTTGCGTACCAGCCCATTGGAGCATATAGGTCATTTAGCAAGTCGGATCGGTACTCCTGAACTATATGCTAAACAGTGCTCCGACTGAAGACAGAGAGTACCACACGTATAATTAGAACGTTATCTTCTTTGCAGAATTTGAGGACGGGAGGATGGCAGCGGACTGTCGCTGGGCTTGGGCCAGCGCAGCGCCAGGTCTAGGACGATTGCGATAATTGGCGGGACCCGTTCCACCTCGTCTCTCGCTCCCCTCAAATCTGTTGTGTTGCGGCACCGGACGGGAATCATCATCTCTTTCTTTCACGCCATCGTCCTCTACCCCGGCGCGCTTGTGTTCCCGACTCGGCTCCTGCTTCTTATGACTCTTATCAAAGGGCCGTTTCCGCTTTTCTCGTACTTCAGGAGCCTTTGGTTTTGACGTGCCACGCCGTACAGCGTCCGCCGACGCGTATTCAACGACGAGATCTCGGCCGTTCATGTGGTGGTTCTTGATGTTGATCAACGCAGTGGTGGCGTTTTCGATACTCGAGAAGTCAATGAATGCAAATCTGATGTACTGATGGTGAATATGAAAGTTGATATGGCCCACTGAAGAATGAACGTTACCCTTTACATGCACCGCTGTCCTCAAATGTGCCCATACGTATTTTTCGTATCCACGGATCCTTGGCCTCTTGCGCCTCGACCTCCGCTTTATCCTTTTCCTTCAGTCTCCGATGGCCCTCGAATAATTGGCGAATGGAATCGTTGGTAGTATCGAATCCTAAATTTCCTAGGAATAGTGTAGGTGCTGGAGGTTGCTTCTGTGCACGCAGAATTTTCTGCGCTGATTTCGAATGTGTTTTGCCGCCAACCAATAGCTTGGTTTCTTCTAAAGCCGGAGCAGACGGTCGTCCTGCAAAATCGTCACCTGGAAAAAGATAACTCAGTGGTAGCCCAAGTAGCGAGGTGAAGACATGCGCACCGTCTTTAATCAATAGCTTTCTTCCGATTAAATGCCTTTCGGATAGACCAATGGCAGCAGTTTTTGCTTCGGGAGTCGCAAAGTCGACATAAGCAAAGCTATACAACAGTTCGGTCAAAAAGACAGATAGAAAGACGACATATACATGCACCCCCGATTCTAGCTTTCTTCAGCACGTATTCAATCTTGCGTTCTTGAGCACGTTCGAGGTCTCCACGAGATCTTTGTCCAGTCAGGTCACCTCGGACGCCACCTTCTTCGTCGCTCCAGATGGGACAAGAATATTGCATCTCTTGACTGAGGAAGGCCTGGTCGTGGTGTCATAAATATCCTAAAGAAAAATGCATGAAAGTACCTTGTACAGGTCATTTGCTGCGTCGTAGCCTGCAACCTGGAGAGAGAATTAGGCTAGTACATATGTGATACAGTTCAAGAAGATGCGTACATTGAGAATTGATTGGCTCAAGCCATGGCTCAAGAATCGATGTACGATGATGCGGTCTATGATAGATTTGGCCTTGTAGGCCAAGGACCATACCCCGTTCATATGGCGAAAATTATCGATATAGATCTAGCGATGAGAGGTCAACCACTGAATTAAGGAGATTAGACGCAGAGTTACATTCAGCACTTCCTTCATAAAAGGTGAGCTTCGTCATTCATGTATGCTTCAGAAACTGATGCATAGTGAGCGTGCGAAATGTACGAAGGAAAGGGAACCAAGATCCAAAAGATAAACGCGAACCCAAAAAGTCTCGTCCTTGATGGTAAGCTTGCCCTCGTGATAGCCTGCAGACTTGGAAGCTGGACTGCGTGTACCAAATTCCCTGGTAGTCCCATCGCAGTCGAGTCGGCGATGTCTAACCATCCCTCTTTAATATCTTTGTCGAGGGATGCAACGGTGGTAGAACGTGCTATTGATGAGAACAGTCAGTATGTGCTCCGTAAGCCAAGTCAACGGGTGGGCGCATACCAAAGGCGACCAAGGTAGACCAAAATCGACCTTTCTGAATGGCAGAAAAGACAGCAACGACAGAGTGGCATAGGATGAAGACATCTCAGTGTATATAGTGAATGTGAGGAGAGGGTATTCAACACAGTTGACTGTCACTGCTGCAATATATACATCGTGACAGCCTCTACCTTTTCGAGGCGACTCAGGCATGTAAAATAACATTAGAGGAAGGGGAAGAATGTTTAATACGGACCGCCGGGTGATGGTGGTACTTTATGAGGTTGGCAACGAGCGCTCGCAATTGATCATCCACCCAACGATTCGATGCTGTACATGTGGTACCGGTGGCTATTGAAACCAAGTTGAACCAGTCCCAGCACTAGATGGTTACAAAGAAGCTTGCAGCGGCGATGCTTGGCTTGAATCTCCGTCTGTCCATCTAATTCTATCTGGTTGCACAGTGATGGTTCGTCAATTGTTCCGGGCTCGCTTCTTGTCGGCTTGTACATGAAAATGACAGTGTGAAGGGTCTCGGCGGCTATCGAACCGAGAGGTCAGAGCTCGATCGACGATCGTCAACTCATAGCGGTCGTCGGTTGCCGACTTTGATACCTTGATTCGCGGTTATCGATCTCCTTAACATGTAACAAGGTCTCATGATCTTCCTGTCATGAACGATATTCCGGCGGTGACGTCTATGTCTTTCCTGTGGATCTATCGATTCAATGGAGTCTCTCATTGCCAAGGGTCATCTGATTATCTGCGGACATGCTACTTATAAGATTTGGCGGTTGGCATGGACTCTGTATTCGGTTTCCATGGAGGATATTCGTACATCTCCATTTCGTTGCTGGTTGAATTTACGTTCACATGGAGACAGGGCGAGGCACATATCATGAATTCTTGTTGGTGTGCGGTATCATAGCGAGAGTGAGGGTAAGAGGTGAGTAGTATGACAGGTGGCTTTCTCAGGACGGGTCTGCATGGCGTAGAATATCAGTGGCGTGGGTGTTCCCATGTCCACGTTGTCTCAGCTGTGATGATGTATGACTGGGTACGCTCACCTAGGAGTCGTTGTCACTGGTGGGCGCGTAATATTCCTTCGCAATGAAGTAGTGTTGCGTAATTGTGATGTGAGGATGTTTCCCTTGGACGTCGTAGATGCTAATTGGTTTTCGTTGGAGAATAACAAGGAGGTCGATGTTGTCATATTTCCATCATATACGTTCTCGTGATGACTGATACAAGAGCAATCCACGTAAAACGTCTACGACGGGTGTATTGTCATCGAAAGTCGGGTTTCTGGAAGCGACGTGTCGACTGCGAATAAGGGATCGTATGGACTCCCGTTGTGGAAATTGAAGGTGATATAGGCAGTCGGCGCGCGTCAACCTAGATGGAATAGTATTATCTACATAGAATTTAACAATGTCGAGAAAGGTACGTCAAGGTACTAAAGATACATACCTTTTATATGTTCTCGGCATAACCATTGTAATATTGGCGTCAGCAAAACATGTATATAGTTTGTCGCGATTCCCGAACGAGTTCTGATGGTATGATCTCTCCTGGACATACGGACTGTAGAGCATTCGAGATGACATCTTTGTGATGTACATGTAGTGTTGTCGCCACGGATGTGCCGTCTATAAATGTGGGGTCGTCTGTGTTCCAACCTCGTTCACGAATAAGACCTTGCAGATCGTACTTCTTCAGTTCTCTTAACAAATCTTGTCGGAAATGACGTGTTGTTCTCATAATATCTATCATACTTATCAGCGACGTCAACGTAAAAGCGCAAAAGTGATGAACGTACCTGGATGGCGCGTCTTCAAGATAAATAGTAATAAAGATGTAGGTAATTTTGCAAATTGGTTTTGCTCTTGATGAAATCGCTGGGTTCCTTCGTCTCGAACAGCGACTTGCTGCAAAACGTTGCAATTTCCGATGAAATAGTACAAGTATTCTCTTTCGTTTACTATCGATTGTCCAACATAAATCTACAGACGAAGTTAACCAAAATTTTCGTTATAGTTTGATACGTACGTCATGATCCCGTAACAACTTTACGATATCACTCAGCTCCACCCCATCAAACACAGATGCGATAGATATGCCATCGTAAAAAGACAGCTACGAAAAGCGAGGTTGTGAGACAAAGATCCGATTGCTCCCGCACGTACCTCGGATGACGAATAATCACGGTCACAGTGATCACATCACTGCAAAAATAAATGTCCACCCTCTCGACACCGTTGTCTTAAACCCAGATTTCATCTACACATGAAAATCTAGGTAATGTAACCACTCACCAATATATATTTTTGAAGGAATTATCACGGAAATCTACGCCTAGAAAGTCTCATTATAAATTCCACTTTCCTCATCGCGACCTTGTCATTCTGTGGGAAAAATCACGGGACATGATGGGCTAACGTAATCCCCCAGCTCGACCTGGAGAGACCTTGCATGCAAGCAAGGTAACTATGTAACTTGAAGTCGACTCAATGGTCCTAACAACACTTGAGATTTTAGCATGCTGTTAAGTTTACAAGCGGCCGTTTCTGATCCCCTCGTGCTATAGATCTCATAGGAGGTCAGATCAGTGCTGAGCGCTGATGTCCAGTCACTTCTTTTTGAATTACAGGTACATACACTATGTTACTTATCATCTCAGCGAGCGAAAAAAGTTCCCACACCATTTTCTCCGCTATAGTTGTGATATTCTTAGGTACAGCCTCCGTTTGCGACACTGCAGCTTGAATACCTTTAACGGCAGTAGGAAGAACGCCATTTCTCTCGAGATCAGGCCCGTTGAAAACTACGAAGGCAGTCTTCCTTTCTGAGATCATTGCCGCCGTGTCGTGTATGCCAGGTTTATGGAAGGCTATACATTGAGGCGGGGGAATCTGCATTGATACACGCGTGGAAAGTTGAATTCGCTCCAGATGACCGGATGAGAGCGTTCTTTTGCAAAAACGTGCGAAACAAATATGGTACCCGGCTTCCATGGCTAGTACATCCAAAGTTGATTTGGCTCATCCATAGGACACTAGCTGAGCTTGAGTCCGCCTGTGTGGTACACATCTTGCCTTATCAGAGAGCGACTCTATTCTCTGAGGACCTCGCGTCTTCTCACACTTAAAGTCGGTATGCCATCACGTCCCTGATATTGATATAAGTAGACTAACACAGCCTTTAGTGACCCAGCCGTAAAAGCATCTACTAATATGCAACACATTCGATAGCTTGATGACACTGGCGCAGGGAAGTCAAGGTCTCGGTGAACCCTTTGTCTCTCACCTCTTAATGATGCAGCACGAGTTTCTTTTCTTTCCCCGTGATTCTACGGTCATAATCATTTTATATTGTAGCATCAATGATGTGGTCGTCTGACCCTGAACTTGATGAAAGTTCAGCACCGTCCAAAGCCGGTTGAATGGTTCGTTACTACTCTCAAGCTAGTTTATTCGTATAGTAACTGACCTCCGATCAATAGGTCTGTATCGTCTTCTGTATATGAGAGACCAGTACTAAGATGATGTCCATCATTGGTATGTGCGAGGCCTCATTGCCACGGATCACATTGCAAACTGAAGTTCTCTCGGAGATATTATCCGTGTGGTACTAGATATTATGCAATCGATTGTAATTTCTTTATTGACTATAGAGTTCTTTTTGACTCCGGACTCAGGAATACGCATATATTGAACTGGAGAACTTGAATTTGCGTACCAACTTGTTGAGGCATCTAGCCAAAATATAGAACATTTTACAATTGTGTGTCAGTTCCTCTGAGCCTCCAGAATTATAGCCGACAAACGACACAGTGATCATGCGTCTATCCTCCTCTATACAACCGGACCTACGCCAACTCTGGTCATCGCCGATAATAATACAGATCTCGGTTCATCAAGGCAATATATCTATTCCATCCGGACATCGTCACGTTTCTATTCAAGAGTACCAGCGATTAATATAACCTTCTTTCCTTCTTGATGGTCTCGAAGTCTGTGAGCCATCAGGTAGCAACAGTACAGGTTTTCCAACTACTACATTCTTCATAATGATAGATCCACAGACCACAGCGCCTGCCGACCTTGCGTCCGGTGTGCCCAGTGCCCACTGCTTCACAGTTCCGAGCCGTGTAATGGTTAGATAGGCTGACTGATACATTATCCTTTCGAATCGGAATGCAATAATTTTGCCTGACAGACCCAGTAAGTGGCAACAACTCAGAGAGCCGCAGAGGCCCCCATACTTTTTGGAACTCGACACAGATATGGACATAAACGCCGGAACCGTCGGAACCATCTATATATACGTCACTGTCAGGTGAAAGTACAATCGAATGCAGGTGCAGATAATTGTCATATTCAAATATACATATCGTCGCAAAGACAAACTGGCATTCGTAGCACAAATGTCCAGCCAGATCTAACATGCCTTCCGACTCAGAATAAAAACCAATTTCAAGTCAAAAAATAAGAGGAAAGCTGATTAAACGGAGGAGGTTTCTGTCCTATGACCAGGCGGAATACCCAAGCAAAACCAAACTCGAAGAAGATCCTGGTGATATGGTCATGGGCGTTCGACTCTGAAGCACAAAAGAGTCCCTACCATTCGAGTTCCAAATAGTAGAAAGGTACATATTGGCACTGAGGCAGACGTTGAGTTCTCTGGTGCGCAAGTTGAATGTAGGTTGACGTACTCGCCGTTAAGCCCAAGTTCCAGGCCGGGAAGTTTGGGTCTGAGGAATTCACAAAGGATGTTATGGCAAATCTATTTGATCCTTACACGTTAATGAAAGCGGAGGAGGATAGTAGACCCTGAACTTACATAATACCCACCGCCGTGAGCGCTGTCATGAGTGCATTTCTTCGTATGAACGCAGACATAGAGAATGGTGATGAGTTCTCTGAAAGAAACTCCCCCGTCTTTCTCTTGTGGTTAAAAAGAATTATGTTCGTCCAGACTATAGCAGCATTCATTAATAATTAATGAAAAGGCTAGAGTAAAATCTTACCGGAAAATACAACGACAAGAATTTCTGCGAGTAGCGTCACTGTGGCGCTCACGACGAACCTACAGCCTAAAGTTTGAGTAATAGTGATGGGCTGAACTCAGACTGGACCCACGGTTGAGCCAAGCCAATTTTTTGAGACACAACTATGTGGCAGAACATGTGTGTACCGTCGAGTTGTACTAGATCTGGATGGGAAATTCCAACCTAATAAAAATAAGAATATGTTGGGAGAATGTCGGTGAAACTTACGGCGATCACCCATATGAACACTATCATATAAACGAAGACAGGGAATATTACGAGCTGCAAAGATCTTCGATATCAAACATAAAGGATTGAAATGAGTAAAGACCGGGTACTGACACCCCACGACCATTTTACACTCATCGGCCCAGTTCGGTTAAGGGCAGCTTTCAACTTGATGAACAACTGAAATACAAGGAAGTATCAGCATAAGTTATGCCGGAAGAATGAGAATACTTTGAATACAGACCTCGAAAACCAGAGCGAAGGCAGCACTCGTAACGCTATTGGGCAAACAAATTTGGTCACAAAAGTGCCAACAAAAAGACAGACCATAGAACGCACAGTGGGTTAGACGAATAAATTCCTGCTGATTGAAATGTACAAAGGGCGACGGGCGGAGGGCTGCCAATTTGTTGGCCAATAAGGAGGAGATACGCGGCGCACCACTCTATAACGCTCCCCATGAAGATAAACCAAGTTTTGGACCGATTGACGGTAGAAGAAAAGAGCGCTGTTAAAAATGCAAGCAATAGAAGAGAAAATATAAGTCCCTGAAGAATATCGAAGAGGGTAATGTAAAAGGAATCGGCCAAAAAATTGGTCCCAAGTTCCGGCACTGCCGCGGCCATTACAGTCGAAAGATGAAAGAGGCGGATCGTAGGTCGCTTCCTGAAGTCAACCGCGGTTTAAGTACATCTGTAAAATTTTGACGATGAGTGTTGTGGTTACTAGCATGATGATCATGATATTGCTCTCCTTTCTCTTGCGGACAGGGCTCGTCTCGCGCGCAGGCATCTCCAGAGCATCCAGAGACACTGTGGTTCCACCGAATCGTACCAGCCTGTTTGAGTTCGCGATAAGAACTGCCAAATAAATGAAGTCGTCTTACAGGGATGGCCCTAGAGCTCCTGAGGTACAAACAAAGTCTGATGGTAAATGTTTGGCCGAAAAGTAGAACCTAAAGTTGGAAGAAGGAGATTAGACGGACGACTGTGTGTTCCATCAGTGCTAGTATTAGGACAAATGCAGTATCGCAACAAGCACTTGTTGAAGATTAGTCTGAAATTTGAGCACTATGCAAGGATAGACGGCACTCAACGGTGCTGCAGTCGTTCTTAATTGGGCCTGGTTTGCGCCTATACTGGTTGGCAACACCGACATCAACAAAGGTTGTAGGGCTTGTTGAGCGGCGATCTCGTGTTACCTTAGGTGAAACAACGAACAGCTGTGGAAGACGTGACTCAACGGGCCATTCATTTAACTCCGGCAATGGCCGGCATACACATTGCCAACGAAGATGGTGTGTAGCCAATGAAGTGAGGATCACTTCTCTTCTGCAGTACTGACTTCCCACTGTGCAAGCTGCCGTGTCCCGGTCAAGTCAGGATCCCTTTCAACGTAATCGAATAGTCGCTTGACCGGGTTTGTGGTGTACAATGCCTTCATATGCCACGCTTTCCATGCCATCTTTTTCCTTCCTTCAAAAAGGATGGTTTTGGTCAACCTTCATCGCTTACGGTATGGCGCTTGGACAACAGTCTGGCAGACATCTCTTACACTAAGCATTCTGCTTAACAGCCAGGTCGACTATCATGGTAGCTCTCGACAAGGGTGTTCAGGAGGGGCTCATAGAAATTGTTGACTGCGATGGTACTGCCAGGAAATTTGGTTCGTGGGACCAAACTTCTCGATCATCCCGTCATGGCATACTCACAGTTCACGACGAAACGTTTTGGGTTCGCTTGTATTCCTCTTATGATGTTGGATGTTGGTATCTCACTTTTTGCACCCTTGCTACGCGTCCTTACCGTGCATTATAGTTTCTGAAGCCTACATGAACGGCGAAATAAGCTCTCCTTCCATAAAGGATGTTTTGAACGTGAGTTTGCGCGTACTCACTGGGAAGTATGCTACATCCCGACCCTCAGATATATGTCGATAACTATCCTCATATGAGCAGAGTCTGGACATTGAGCTATAATGTCAAACTTGTTCTCGATGTCATTGTGCATCGTTTTTTGAGTCACGGATGCCGTCAATCCATGCTCAATGTATGGTATTTTCTTGGGCTGCAAATGCAAACTGAGGTCGTTTCTCCAGGTTGCGGGATATGATGCCTCAAATGAACTATACAAGGTGAGCGCTCGCTTCTTCTCACAGCCTCTGTTAATCAATCGTTAGGCATTCCTTAGTCAAGAGATGCAATACTCTTGTCCTATCTGGGGGATTGAAGAAGGCGGCGTGCGTGGCGATCTTTCCGGGCAAAGAACTTACGGTGATCTTGAACGAGCCCAAGAGCGTAAACTTGACTACGTCCTTAAGAAAGCGAGACTTCAGCCTGGGCACCGTCTGTTGGAAATAGGGAGTGGATGGGGAAGTCTTGCTATCGCGGTGCGAATGGCTCGATGGATGACAAGTGCTTGGCGTTCATTTCTGATGTTGTACAGGCGGCCCAGTGGGGATGTACGGTGGATTCCTTGACGCTGTCCGTAGAACAAAAGACGTTGGCCGAGGAACGAGTAAGGAAGGCGGGATTCGAGTCCCAGGTTCGAATACACTTAATGGATTACAGAAAGATGCCTCCCGATTTTGAAAAGGCCTTTGATGCATGCATTGCTTTGGAGATGATCGAGGTTTGTTCTTATCAATCAGCAGTTCATGCACTTATTTTTTTTTGTGCCAGGCTGTTGGAGTAGAATATATGCCGACCTTTATAAAAAAAGTTGATTGGGCATTGAAGGATCACAATGCTGCTGTCGTTCTTTCTGCTACGTGCTACCCCGATGCCACGTTCACCTCATACCAGTACGAATGCCTCTTTACACCGTTCTTTGCTCACTCCCTACTATCAGAGGCGACGACTTCATCCGTAAATACCATTGGCCACACACCATACCTCCCAGTGCTACCTGGCTTGCTCATCAGTTTCACACAGTTCTTCGAGGTCGGTTTTCTCTTGATAGCTGCGAAGATCATGCCCCGCGTAAGTCGCGATATCCCTCAGGTCATATATATCTTTGACGTCCATCCTAGATTATTGTCGATGTTTGCGTGAATGGACAAGGTAGGAACCATTTCGTCTGCCTCTTGTCATTGTAGTCATCTTTTGCTAGGCGCCTTGAAGAAAACTGGACGCCAGATCTTATCCGTTCCCTCCAACAACGATACCCAGAATTTCTGGATACACATTCTTTGAATGTCTACAAGCGCAGATGGCTTTACATGTTCGTCTACATGGAAGTGGCCTATTCACGTGTCTGGCTCACACTTCATTATTGGACGTTTGTACGGCCTGTAAGTCGTTGTGTGTTATCATGCACCTGACACATCTCAACAAAATTTTCAGGGATATTCTGCCATAGAATGCAGTTGATTACTTCCTTTTAGCTCGCAGAATCAGGGCTACGCCGCGACCTATATCGAACCTAGGATCTTGCGTACCGGTTGAATCATATAGCATATTTAGTACTACATCAGATCTTTCCTCCCACATTCATATTCTACAGGTTACTCGAAAAGTATTTGTAGACTCACAACTATCACCTTCCGTTCTTGACACCCTGATGCCTTCATCATGTTCCGAGTTTTGTCATTGAAACATGACTTTCTGCTTAGTATCTATAGATACCTAGGAGTTTGCCGTAAACTAAAGTTCGGGTATCATTCTCTCGGATTCTAGTAAAGACCGCTCTCCAAAATTGGTGTTGACATGTTTACCTGGGAGCGATAAGCGGGACTCGGCGGGTATGAATAGACGTCGTGGTGTACGAGGAGAGTCTGCTCGAGATTGGGACATACGCAGAAAACAGGACGAATACAGCTAAACTCGAACCAGTTTGGATACCGGAGAGGTCGACGAATTTAAATTTCAGTACTAGCAGCGCATGTTCTAAGTGACTTCAAAACATCACTACAACTATACAGGTGACAGATCAATCCAGACTTGCTTCATCACGCACACGAGAGAGGTTCTCTGCGGTAGAAGCATTTAGGTTTAATGTCTTGAGTACTTCCGCATCTATCGCCGCAGTCTAGCGCTGATGAAATCCCAACCGCATTTGAGGCGGGATCTGAAATTCACTTCCAGGGTTACCAAGGTGGTTGCCGGTCAGCTCATGCGCAACAATACTGCCTTCAAAACACCTAAAATATGACAGATATAGCAGCCATGGCTGTTCGCTGTAAACTCAGAATGTGAGGGCGCGAGGCGCAGCCAATAAGGAATGCGTATTTTCGATTCGATGTGCAAAGTTCACCGAAGCAATCACGATGGGCTACAAAGTGAATACACCCCCACACATAGTTCCGTGTGAACTCGACACTCGCTGTCCATAGTCTTCATGTTATAGATACCGAATAGTGTTCTGATTGAGGTCAAAGGGTACTACACACTCTGGCATTCGACAACCACGGTCTCAACATTTGCGCCAATGCACCTAGGTGAAAATTGTCGAGCAATAGCGATAAACGACGCAATGTCACTAGGCTTGAGACAGGATGTCTGATTTCTATGCTCTGCTTGGTGCTCGGCGATCAAGCCAACAAAGTTCAGAGGTTTTAATTTCCGAGTTCAAAGGACACGGACATCGTCAAACCCGGGGTTAGATGCTCCCGACTGCAGGGAACATGGGAGCTATCTGCAAGATTTAGGGTCAAGACAGAGCCCAGGCGTCGCGGGATTCTCCCCAATGCACAATAAGATTGAATCTGAAAAAAGAGTACTACACGTAGCTTTAGAATATGATCTTCTTAGCGGAATTTGAGGAGGGGAGAATGGCAGCGGACTGTCGCTGGGCTTGCGCTAGCGCAGCGCCAGGTCTAGGCCGGTTGCGATAATTAGCAGGACCCGTCGCACCCCGTCTCTCGCTACCCTCAAATTTATTGCGTTTCGGCGCCAGATGAGAATCATCATCTCTTCCTTTTATGTCATCTTCGTCCACCCCGGCGTCCTTGACGCACTCGTTGGGTTCCCGCTTCTTATGACTCTTGTCAAAGGGCCGTTTCCGCTTTTCTCGCACTTCAGGGGCTTTCGGTTTCGACGCGCCACGTCGTACAGCGTCCGCCGACGCGTATTCAACGACGAGATCTCGGCCGTTCATGTGGTGGTTCTTGATGTTGATCAACGCAGTGGTGGCGTTTTCGATACTCGAGAAATCAACGAATGCAAATCTGGTGTACTGATGGTGAATATGAAAGTTGACTATGGCTCACTGAGGAATGAACGTTACCCTTTACATGCACCGCTGTCCTCAAATGTGCCCATACGTATTTTTCGTATCCACGGATCCTTGGCCTCTTGCGCCTCGACCTCTACTTTATCCTTTTCCTTCAGTCCCCGATGGCCCTCGAATAATTGGCGAATGGAATCGTTGGTAGTATCGAATCCTAGATTTCCTAGGAATAGTGTAGGTGCTGGAGGTTGCTTCTGTGCACGCAGAATTTTCTGCGCTGATTTCGAATGTGTTTTGCCGCCAACCAATAGCTTGGTTTCTTCTAAAGCCGGAGCAGACGGTCGTCCTGCAAAATCGTCACCTGGAAAAAGATAACTCAGTGGTAGCCCAAGTAGCGAGGTGAAGACATGCGCACCGTCTTTAATCAATAGCTTTCTTCCGATTAAATGCCTTTCGGATAGACCAATGGCAGCAGTTTTTGCTTCGGGAGTCGCAAAGTCGACATAAGCAAAGCTATAAAACAGTTTGGTCCAAAAGACGGATAGAAAGACGACATATACACACACCCCCGATTCTCTCCCTTGAGCCCAGGTTTCGCCGACGGCTTCGTGGGCATATGTATGCGTGTGATCTCTCCAACACCTTCAAAGAACGTCCGCAGAGCATCTGAGGTCGTCTTGTATGACAAGTTCCCTACCCATATCGAATTCTGTCGCTTCCCAGAGGCATCGGGTTTGGCTTTTTTAGTTGTAGAGGACTGGTCCTTTTCGGATTTTGCCTTCTTTTTCTGTCGACGTTTTTCAGCATGGGAAATAACGGGTTCGTCGGGAGATGGTCCGTCTTCCTCTTCCTCTTCTTCGTCATCGCTGGAAACGCTGACAGCGCGTTTTCGTTTGAGGGGAGGGGAGGATGGTGCTGGACTGGAGCTTTTAGAGCTAGAGCTACTGCTTGTAGTAGAGGAAGCTGAAGACATGATGGTGGATGAAGAAAGAGATGTTATTTTTATTACATATTACTACTGCATTACAATTACATATGCCAAAAAAATCATTGCCATTCTCGAACCTTGGGACCTCCACCTTCCTCCCCTCTACTTCTAAGTATTGTCAATCTGATGCTAATATTCTCCGTTTCAAAGGCCTGCCGTTTTATTTTCATTTCGGTTCCATCTCGCAGATGGACCGTACGACTAAGGAAAATCTATCCATGCTGCGTCCATATGCGTATGAGATGCAAGCCGCGTTGAATGTCAAGGCTCGGTCTGGTGATGACCGTCTGAAGGCATCGAGGAGCTAAGCCTGGTCCGTCTATCCAAATTCCTGAATTCCGATATCAGCTCAATCAGTAGCCGCCACAGACGGATAGAAACCCGGTTCCCTGGTCAGATCTTGGCTTTCGCATTTTCGCACCTTAAACTCTTTCGCTCCTACACCACACCGATGATTGGAGGGATCCAGCCAGCAGCATTGGGAGATGCCATCCCACCCAGCGTTCCACATACGATTGTCTGCTCCTTACCCACCTGGAAGGATATCGTTGGTTTCGCAGAAGGGGAGGAAAGAGTCACGACCTCACTCAAGGCAGGCTATCCTCGACAAAAGATACACGACTACGTGAAAGCGGTGCGTTGTAGGGCCATTAAGAATAATTGCTGTCTCTGATTCGCATTCTGCGCCCTTAGCTTTGGAAGGTCTGTTCTCAAATCCACGGCGTTGAAGGAGAGGAATGCGCTCTCTCATTTTCGCGTAAATCCGTCGAAGAATGCGTGTTGTATGTGAAAAAGCATGCAGAGAAACCTGGAGAACCTCGTGCATGCCGTTTCGAAATTCCCTACAAGAGCGATATAGACGTCTCTAGGTTTCCGGAGGTTTTTGCCGTATTTTTTCCTTCATCCGCCCTCACAGAGGCATCTCAGTTCATGATGTACACTGGGTCAGGGATATCGGCACGTTTCGCGGAGCAGTGCCTCGAGTGCATTCCTGACGAGCTCGTTGATGCGAGCACCTTCGTTATACCCCTCAAGACCGTGAATTGGCGCGACCAAGAGTATTACAAAGTTCATAGACTCATAGAATCTGAATCGGAGGCCAAAAGTGCCCTCCGTAGACTATTTGCTGGAGATTTGGGAGATGGGTCGGCCAACATACGGGGCGTGCCAGATGTGTCGCCGGATGACGTCTACCTGTACGCCAGTGGGATGAATGCTGTCTGGCATCTCCATCTCATGATTCTGGATACCCGTCCCAAAGGGCTGAAGAGCACCGCGTTCAAGTGCGTCTTTCCTTCCTTCCAGGTCCTCTTTTATGACAAGATTGAGTAGCGTTTTGTATTCCCATTCTCATAATCTCATCGAAGGATGGGGTGCTGGACATTACGTTATCGGAAGTGGATCTATTGCCGACCTTGAGGCCCGCCTCGCCTCAGAGCAGGAAAAGGATCCTGAGCGGCCACCGCTCGCTGCACTCTACATAGACTTTCCCACCAACCCTATGCTCCAGTCTCCTGACGTTGCTCGTCTGCGGGAGCTCGCTGACCAATATCACTTCCCCTTGATCATCGACGAAACTGTTGGGAATCTCATCAACGTTCAATTGCTCCCATATGCGGACATCGTTGTCTGTAGCTTCACCAAGATTATCAGCGGACTCGCAAATGTCATGGGTGGGGGGTGAGTGCACTGAATTGCGAATTTTTTCATGCTCATTGCTGGAACTAGCCTTCTTTTAAACCCTACGTCTCCATACTACTCATCATTCAAGGAACACATGGAAGAGACATATCAGGACACATATTATGGCGAGGACGCTATCTGCTTGGAAGCGAACACGCGAGATGTCAAGCAGCGCATCGCGATTGTGGACAAGAACGCTGAAGCTGTGGCCGATTACCTCTACGCGCGATCACAAAAGTCCCAGGGTTCCTTTATCAAGCAGGTGTTGTACCCCAAATACCAGACACGCGACATCTATGAGAGGTACCTTAACAAAGAATCTGGGACGAAACCGGGATACGGCGGTCTGTTATCAGTTTCCTTCACTTCTCTGGCAATTGCGAAAGTGTTTTACGATGCTCTCCCATGCTATAAGGGCATCACCTTTGGTACAATCTTCACACTGGCTGTTCCTTTCACGGAGATGTCATTCCACTCAAAGCTCCAATGGGCCGAAGAGAATGGAGTGGAGCACGCCTTGGTGAGTAACTTCGTTTCAACGATATCAGCACTTCAGTGATGGTGTCGTAGATAAGAATAAGCATTGGAATGGAGGACTGGGAGAGCTTGAAAGATGGGTTTGATGTTGCTTTGGCGGCTGCCGAAGATGCGACCAAGCCCAATGACTCGGTTGAGCAGTAAGCATGTTATTTTCTAAGGTACACTTACCGCTGTTTGCATACAGCTTAACCGTGGAATGTATTTTATGCAAGAGAAGAAAGCAAATCAAAGTGGCCATTGCGAGCGTTAGCAAGCATAGTTGAACTATACGCGAGGGCCCAAACCTATTCGCCAAGCATGAGCAAGTCCCTGCCGGGTGATGCCCGCTTCCCCTAGAATTGCCATTTTTCTTCAATTCCTCATAGATTCCGTATCAGCGCGAGTGTCAGGTGGTAAAGGGTACTTCTATCGTTGCGCTACGTCCCGACGGATCATCAAATTTATCACTGTGCCAGCTTCCTCTTTTCTGTTTCTGCTACTGTGTTATGGGACCTATGGCAAGGGAACCTCCCATACAACAGACGCTAGTGCTCGCTCCTGTGGGTCCCCACTATCTGCATTAAACCAGGGTGTAGAAGCTTGAAGACATCTGCGGCTGGTTCATGGCTATTTCGGTGATGTCGGAGGCCCTTTCGCACGCTTGAAGTCCCCAAGATCATTATCCACGAAAGCGCCCATGTCAGCTGTATTCTAACACCACACCACAGCTCAAGTGCCGTCGAAGGAAGGATGTTTCGAAGACTCGTTCCGACTCGGGATTACTCTGATCTGATCGATAGTATCCATCACTCATCTCGAATTTCCTCAATCTTGCCGTCAAAGACTAATGACCTTTGCACCTGGGAGAATAAGCCCCGACGATATGTTGACGGCTCGCGGTTGAACGGCCTAAAAGTCTTGTCAGCAAATGTATTCGTGGGTGACGTCATGGGCCCGCGCTCGAGGATGAGGTATCCGCGACGATGAATAAGTTCCGGCTAGATTGCTTTCGATATGCGAGCCTCGGCGAAGTCTTCGAGCTGGGTTCGGATACGATGCACCCCATGCTGACAGTATCCGCGGTCGGACTTTTCATCGTAAGATCCTTTGGTGATAGTACGCATGAGTGGCTACAACTTACAACCGTTTCTAGTTAATTTGAACCCAATTTGATCTAGTAATGTATAAATGGCCAGCCCTACATACGATGCATTCATTACTTTCAAACACCCCTCGTATTTCTTAGCTACGATTACGATGTCAACGCCTACCAGCTTACAAGCTCTTTTCCAGCCTCTACAGCTTGGACCTCTTACCCTCAAGAATAGGGTATTCATGTCTGCCATGACGCGTAACCGCTCCGTCCCCACCAATGTCCCGAACGAGATCAATGTCGAATATTACAAGCAACGCGCGGCGGGCGGCGCTGGGCTTATCGTCGCCGAAGGTATTCTTATCAGCCAGCAAGGGTACGCAGATTTATAAACAGTGGAGTTGTTTGTATTGATTCTGTCGTATTAGATCGGAGTGGCAGAACGCCCCTGGCATATGGTCGAAAGAACAAGTCCAGCAGTGGACGAAGACAACCGATGCTGTACATGCTGAAGGATCCCTGATATTTGCGCAGGTACATACACTCTATTTATATTGGTATACGTCTCTTGACCAAATTTCTTCTAGCTTTGGCATCGTCAGTGTTGTTTGGTGCATACTTGACGTGGTCGTGTTGATTTGTTTATCTAGTTGGACGCGTTAGTCATCCAGACGCCCCAGAACAGATTGCATCTGGAGAGGTACATCAATCGTACGTATATGTTACGCATCTTATAATGCTGACTGGGTCCTATAGCCTGTTTATGCTCCCTCTGCGATATCTGCCCGAGGTGGGAAGTTCAGGTTCCTTCCCGGGCAGCCTGGTTATGTTACTCCGACCGTGATCGATGATCCGCGCAAGCTTCTACCGGCGTGGAAGCAGGCAGCCCTCAATGCAAAAGAAGCCGGTTTTGATGGTGTAGAAATCCACGGAGCCAGTGGATATATCATCCACCAGTTCCTCGATAATACTTCCAATCATCGTACAGATGAATGGGGTGGCAGCATCGAAAACCGCTCCCGGTTCGGTCTTGAAGTCGTCAAGATCCTCATTGATGTCTGGGGGGCAGATCGTGTGGCCATTAAGCTCACTCCTGCTGGTGGATACAATGATCAAGGGTGCGTGGCTGGCATGAAGCTCCAGCACAGTTTTCCCACTCATAAAATTACAGGATGCCGCTGAAGGAGACCATCGAAACGTTCACTTACTTCATCAACGAACTCGACAAGCTGAAAATCGCTTATGTTACTTTAGTACGGTGGACGGAGTACCTTGATGCTGTCATCGACGGCAGCCCCCGCGCTACTAAACACGACATCGTTGCCACATATGCGCCTCTCTTGAAAAACGTGACGGCATTTGTGAATGCTGGTTTCACAGGTGAGGAGGCTGCTCGTTATATCGAGCAGGGCAAGATCGAAGGTGTATTCTTCGGTCTTCCGTGGATTGCACACCCAGATTTCGCTAAGCGGTTACAGTACGGAAAGCCCTTGGATGGGAAGTTGGATATTACTACATTGTATGGGCATGGGAAGGATATGGAAACAGAAAAGAAAGGTTACATAGACTATCCACCGGCAAAGTATTAGCGAACCTTCAAAATTACAGTATTAAGGGGGCCTCGGACTTCAGATAGCTACTTACTGTACTTTATATTTGCTATCTGTATAATCATAGAAATGAGTGATATCTCAGGGCTAATAAGGATCTTTAAGGATAGATTTTCTCTTGGTTTTCTTATCTACGTTGCAACATCGGACCGACTTCGGGTGATTTATTTGGATGATTTATTTATGTATCCTTCCATAATAAGTAAAAGTATTCATTCGAGTCATTAATTTGTACCTTGACTTGATACCTTTACCTACGCGTATTATCGCGTTATACAGACCCCCATGGCTCCCATACATATCGACGAATCCACAGGTTCTGATACCACAGGAAAGGGCACTCCAGATCAGCCTTATCAGTCGCTGGCTTTTGCTCTTTTCACGCACGGCTCGTCAGACGGCTTTCTGACTCGAAAAGACTCATCGGGGACATACGAGGAACCGACCCAGTCCTCGCTGAAAAAGGCCAAAAAGACCGCTGATGGTCTAGAAAAGAAGCGCAAAAAGCAGGAGGAACTTGCGGAGCAAAAAGCAAAGGCGCAGGGTGATGAGCAGGAGAAGAGGGAGAAGTTGCTCGAGGAGAGCAAGAAGATCGTTCTAACGGAGGACGTATCGTTGTCTTCGGCCAAGAAGGTAGGCTGCTTACGGTTTACTCTTTCGTTGACGTCTCATTCGACTCGCGTGATCAGGCAAAGATATCCCAGCTATCTGATCTACGTTCTCAGCGCGTCCGTGTATTTGGATGGGTTCACCGACTGCGATCCCAAAAAGGGATCATATTCGTAGTCCTCAGAGATGGAACTGGATATCTACAGACAGTTCTTTCGGGTGCGGTCGTGCGTGCATTCTGGCTGTCGTGCATGAAAAGTTATTGATTGTATTGCAGAGTCAAACATACGATGCCTTAACTCTGACGCTGGAGTCGTCAATAGAGCTTGTTGGTACCTTACAGGTCGTTCCAGAGGGAAAGACAGCACCGGGCGGACATGAACTCATCGTTGACTACTGGAAAGTCGTGGGAGCTGCCCCTGGAGCTGATGATGCGTTTACCAACCGCTTAAACGAGGTATGTTTAAATTTTCATCTGTTGCTATAAACTCTAATGTTGCTATCAGAAATCCGACCCATCTATTCAAGCTGATCTCCGACATCTGGTCATTAGAGGAGAGACTGCCTCATCTGTTCTTCGGCTCCGCGCGTACTTACTCAGCGCCTTCCGCGACTCTCTGGTCAACCATCACCTACTCGAAGTAACCCCGCCATGTCTGGTGCAGACGCAAGTCGAGGGTGGTGCCACCCTTTTCAGTTTAAACTACTATGGCCAGCCCGCCTACCTCACGCAAAGTTCTCAACTGTACCTTGAGACATGTCTGCCCAGTCTCGGGGACGTATTCTGCGTCCAAGAAAGTTTCAGAGCTGAGAACAGCCATACAAGAAGGCATTTGAGCGAGTATACCCATCTTGAGGCTGAGTTGGCGTTCATCAGCTTTGACGATCTCATGGATCACATCGAGACAATCATATGCGAAACGGTTGATCAGCTCTTGGCTAACCCCGTCTCAGCGGGCCTCATCCAGCAACTCAACCCCGGATTCCAGGCTCCGGAACGGCCGTTTAAGCGCATGTCGTACTTCGATGCTATCGCGTGGCTCGTCAAACATGGGATCAAGCACGCAGCGGAAGATGCAGACGGGAATGTCATCCTCGATGAGTCAGGCCAGGCAAAGATGGTGGACCATGTCGTTGGCGATGATATCGCGGAGGCTGCGGAGAGGCAGATGACGGACATCATTGGGACGCCAGTATTCTTGCACTCGTTCCCAGCTGAGCTCAAGGCATTCTACATGAAGAAGCTACCAGCAGAAGAGGGCGCGAAAACTGTATACACGGAGAGCTGTGATTTGCTGATGCCGAACGTCGGCGAGATCGTAGGTGGTTCGATGAGGATTTCTGATATGGAGGAGTTGCTGGTGGCATATAAGCGGGAAGGAATTGATCCAGCTCCATATTACTGGTTCACCGATCAGCGTAAGTATGGGACTTGCGAGCACGGTGGGTATGGATTGGGGGTCGAGGTATGTTTGATCTATGGTTCCGCATTTAATACTCAGTATCAATGTCCCATCTTTAGCGATTCCTTGCGTGGCTCGCGAACAGGTATACGGTGAGAGAGTGTTCCCTATATCCAAGGTTTGTTCTTCCTCGTTGTTTACAGTATACAAAGCTCATGGTGTGTCGTAGGTGGCCTGGTCGTGCGACACCTTAGATTGCGTGTATGGCACTGTAGATGTTGTTTTACTAGACCCTATAATAATGGTTTGACTTCTGCCTATCGATGCTCGACACCGTAACAGCAGATGAGACGTGTATCTGATTTTCTCATTTCTTTCCATCTCTGATCAAGTTGCCTTCTCAGCCTCACGTAGAACTGAATTATGGGTAGCTTTTTATACATCATTCACAAGATAACTTATGCTAACCGATCTAGAGTGATATCGACCTCTTGTCTAGGGGACGCGCAATTAGTGGGCCCATAGCAGTGTATCCCGGAAGGAAATTTACTAGGCCATGGCTATCCGCCGAGCTTGGTGAGTTTCTAATGAATCTTGAAGCTCCGTCACTCCCTTTGCGATTCAATAGCAAATGTTCGCTGCGATCACCTTGCCTCTCAAGGTATCACAACGTCGACTTACTCTCCTTTCTCTTAACGCTGCAGGAAGAGTGCGAGGCTATCATCATCCACTTCCGATCCTTATATCCCAAGTCAAGCTTCTGGGCTCAGGTTGTCACTAAACATGCCAGCGGCCTTAGTTTCCCCCCCCCCCCCCCCCCATGGTTGCGGGCCTTCCCAGTAGAAATGCTACAAGCACCTCCGTTCTCCTGCCCTAGGGCCCGAAACGTGCCGATATAAAAATACGGTGCACCTGCTTACACAGCGCAAAAGGCCAGGACATCGTTGCGCTAGTTCTCCATCACCTCAGTGGCATTTTTTGGTTCTCAGTCCATCATGTTCCTGATCCACCGGGCGTTTGACCCGATGGACGAGAAACTTAAACGACGGCAGGAATGTTATGGCGTCCATCCCACGAACTACAACGTGTCGGGTTATGGATGATCTGAGCGGTGCTTCTGGCTGTGATACATGCCGCTGGTCACTGAAGGAGCCGATCAGCTTATGTCCTTCTTCTATCCTTGGCACTTGATCGACGGGGGTTCTTGGACATGGTGATTCTCTGAGGATCCTCGGAGGAGCGGAGGAACTGGCAGTTGACTGCTAACGGGTTTTTCGAATGTTCAGTGACGTTCTCCACGCGCACCACAAACTTCCACATCCTTTGGTGCCTCCTGCATCCTGTAGGTTTTCACCCTCATTCACCATTCGTCCTTACGCTCATCGTATCCGCCCACAAGAATCTATCTGCGTCGCGGCATCGTTATATGTATATCTCTTCGACATCCCATCTACTTTAGGAAAATATGGCACCATGATATTTTACCTTCGCTAGCTGAGTTGGAGATCGCGCCGACTCGTTCGGATTTTCACTTGTGCCTTCGATAATATTTTTTTAAAAGTATTCGACCTTGCGATTCGCTGACGGCTGACTCATCAGAAACTCGCCTTGAGACTTTGCTTTCTGTTCGCCTTTTTTGCATCATCTCCCATTGCTCCCACTGTCAACTCAAAATTGCTACCATTCCGCCCTACATTCGTGATGGAAAACCTTCAGAATCCGTGGAAGAAGCGAGAGGCCAGTCTCACAGTCACCGATCAACCCTCTCCAAAGCATGTCAAAACAGATTCTGCTTCCTCCGTCGCTGTCCAAGAATCGGTACACTCGCTGAAAATTCGGAAAATCGTACAAGAATGCGGCATCATGCCTGGAATTCGTGACCGTTTAAAAAACAGTCAAGTGTCACCCGAAGAAGTGCTAGCCGATATCCTAATGGTGCTGAGGGTTACAGTCCTCGAATACAAATCTTCACACTCGGACTGGCCATACAACCTCATAGCAAAGCTCAGTTTGCTATAACATCCTCATTTCAGCGCCACAGAGATATATAATCATGCCGTTGTCGTTAACAGTGAGGACGATCCGAAATGGTCTGTTCACGTTTAATTTCGCTTTACCCATTTTAATGTTATTCAAATAGGGAGGATCTAATCTATAAATGTAATTACTCAAATTCTCTCTAGACGAACTAATCGTATCAATGATGCTGTAGATGCCGTAGAGGAATCGGATTCACCTCATGTCAAGGAGCAAAACAATCATGCAATGTCGACCAGCATCGAAGACTACTTGTCAGGCTTTTGCGACGTGATCTGTCAAGTGATCTGCCGTCGAAAAGATTTCTCGTTATGGAAGGGCAGTGACAATGATAGTTTCTTCGAAAACCTCCGTCTGCCTCAGGTCGCTGGGTGGCCAAGCTTACTCTTGCACGAGCTTGGAAACTATGACGTCGGCGTGTTCGATAAACTTTTAGAGTCGCTATTCGTTCATGGCAGATGCTTGTAAGTCAACACGCTATGATCACAATAGACCGTAATCCGATCTTGAAACTCGTTGCAGACTGCTAGTCAACGCGACGGGCTCTGGCAAGACACGGTTCCTTTTGGAAGAACTGGTACGCCATTGGGGCGTATATATGGTTTGGAATCGCGATACTGCCCGATTGGGTTCCGGAGACTTCCAGTTCATCGTGGAAAGCATTCAGGCAACCAAAGCCTTCAAGGCAGATGCTGTATCCGAGGAGGATTTCAGAGTTAACGAAGACATAGCGCGCCGGCAATACAAAAAACTCCTGCTGTCCCGCATGATCGTCTTCGATTACTTTCTACAGACATCCACACTAGTGACATCCGAATCGACTGTCTCCGAGAAGGATCTGAGACTAGCCTGGGTCAAGATCCAAGTCCACTCAAGTGATATAATCGGGCGGGACATATTTGTTGATGTTGTACAAAAGCTTGACCGTGCGACCGATGAATACCTGGACCGAGAGTTACGAGAGCGTCTCAACAATATCCGAAACTTCCTTCAGAACCAATTCCCGCCCCATAATTCGGAATCGTACACACGCATGTTCTCTTGTATCGTCGACGAGGTGCAAGGGCCCATTCTGCAAGCACCTAATGCATTCCGGTCAGGTTCCTCGCCCGATATGCATCGATCTCTCATGAGGCCACTTATGCAAGATTGTCGTCACATCCTCTCCGATAAGAACTGGTTCTTGTCCCTATCAGGGACAGATACTAACATCCAGATGATGGCAGAACACCGTGCATCGAGCCTGCTGAAGCTCGGCACCGATTTCTATCGGCATTCGGAAATTGGCGCTTTTGAGAATGCTGATATACAAGCCAGATATATCAAGAAATTCGCACCACCCGAGTTACATAACAAACTCTCAAACTTCTTAGGGCGTGTCTTTGCGTGGACGAGGGGAAGGCATGTGATGACCCTACCATATCCCACTGTTTTTCTTACCATTTGTGACACTTAGATTCCGCCTCACTGCTACCTTGGTGGAACTTTTGATCGTAACCGGATTTAAGTGCCCACACACGGTGCTAAATCGGTATATAAAGGTGTTTTGTGGTGACAACTTTGAACCGGGAGACGCGACAGACCTCATCAAGCTGGAACCGCCGTTGCCTGATTCAGGTGTCTGGAAGGTTCTCAACGTACTCGATGTTGGGTGTCTGACCAAAATAAGTACGCCTTTTCTATCGTATCAGGATCCGGGTCTTGACCAACTGTAGAGCAATTTGAGGATGTCCTCAAACCAAATCTGGTAGACTATGCGCTGACAGGAAAGCCTCTACCCGTGCTCTCAGCGAATGATTCTATGCTAGTCGAGTTGGGTGTCTCTCGATTTATAGGGTCAAGCGAGGATGTGAAGACGGACGAGCCGCTTATCTTGACCGCTATCATGGCTTGGCTGGAGCGCACTGAGAAGGGCTATTTCCACAAACAGATTATGAAGGGCGCATTCACCGCTTCACCAGACCACAATCCATCAGAAGGATTCTGTTCTTATGCCCTGATGCGAGCTCTTGGGGACGGACGGACGCTCAACGAAGTTTTTGACTTCTACTTTCCGAAGTCGACGCCCATTCCGGAATGGATCTTCCAGAAGGCTAAGGTTGTCGTTCCTTGTTATTACGACCATATCAACGGTATCTGCCAGACCGCTCCTTATTCTTTCCATTCCAGGAATTACCCTCAGGAAGGGTTCTATGCCAAGAGTGTGAAACAATTTCAGCAATGGCTCAATTTCGAGGGGCCACCACATGCATTCTGTTACCCAATTCCAAGTGCTGGACCTGACCTGGCCTGTCTGGTGGAGTTGGAAGACGGTGAAAAGGTGTGGTTTCTGGGACAGACAAAAGTTCGAAAGAGCGTCTGGATGATTACCAAAGAAGATCTCACTCATGCAACCCGTTCAGTCATACCAGCCAACGTTTATATGAATGCTAATGTGAGTTACCATTATGATCACCTCTGAAGGTCTCTATCATATTGATGGACATTTCAGCAAACACCAACACATGGGCTACCTCAAGCGAATCAGAACTTCCTGGAAGCACTTGACGCACTCGATAACAAGATTAACAAGTGCTTGACATCAACATCTGTGGCACATCATGCGATTGGCATACTTTTCATCTATCCAGCGTTGCATGAGATTCAACGGCTGGAAACGACTATTTGGAGTACGACCACCACACCTATTGCCGCAGTCAATTGGAATAACGTTGGTCCGATTTTGGACAACATATCGCCTCAGGGATATTGGACCCGGCTTGTCAAGAACTCTGCTGCCGCTCATAGGGAGACACTCCGTCAGCGGGCCGAGGATGCCGAGATTGACTACGATTCAACCGTTCTGATCCTGCAGAAGGATGTCATCACTGAAAAAACATGGACGATGAAAATGATGGAAGTTCAGCTTGAACTTCATCGACGAATAGAAGCTCTCCTTCCCTCGGAGCAACGCAAAACACCTACACCTGCCGGAAAGAAGAAGAAGGTTCTACTTGCTGCTCTCAAGGAGGCTATTGACCGATATGTACAGCGTACCACCAGAAAGAATTGATACAGCATGTTACATTTCTGGACTCGGAAATCTCGCTACGGAAGTACTGCTGTTCGTTGAATGACATCAAGCTAAAACCTGTAAATGACTTCCAAGTTTACTCAACCCCTTGGTCATTGTTGAGATGGTTCGCTTCAGTAATGAGTCAGTTGCCATGGCTTATCATCCTCCCATTGACCGAAGTCCTCTGTTTAAATACTGACTAGCAATTGTAATCAGGCGACGGCCCCAAACCGAGTACTTGATCTTGGATCATGGATTGTAGTCTAGTATGTGGAGAATACGGATCATGGATTTCCGATGAGAATAAGAGGTGTGTATTTGTATCAATTTCGCCCCACAATTAAAATTTTAAGTTCACATAACGTGTCACAGCAGCCTGTGAAATGAAGGTATGCATACCTTATAACAGCCTGTCACAGCACTCAGCGACTAGAGCTTAGAGGCTTACTACTAGTAAGCCTCTAAGCTTCTAATATCAACGGCTTAATAATTCTTCCAGTATGTCTTGAGGGAGAGCCATGGTCGGACACATCAAGGTGCAAGTCCTATCCTTCACTGGCCCCAGGCTCGCATTATGTCATTCGAACATCGATATCCCAGAGGATCGAATCGATCAAACCGCCTCATACACAGCCCCGAGCAATCTCCAACGATTTCTTGCTAGGTTACAGATAAAGAGTAGCAATTGCTCGAAATTCCAAATTAGAGCAGAGAACTCAGGATTGAGAAAACAAAATCTTACTGAATCCCGACTCCCGAGTCTGACTATGTGCGGCACTCACATTGTCACGCAGGAGTCAGGAGTCAGGATCCTAGGACCTATACGACATAAACATTGTACTCACAAAAAAGACCCCAGCGTGACTCGAACACGCGACCCCGAGATAGGTTACAATACACTCCACACGTGAATAACTGCAATCTCATGCTATAACCACTTAGCTATGGAGTCATCTTCATTGGAATCGTGCTGCATTCAGATCCACTTTGCACTCTTTTACTTTTTATTCGCATTTACCGAACCGTCTCTTCGATTCCTATCCGCCACAACCTTCAGCCATGGAAGGCTGGTCAAAACGATATGTTGACCCGCGCAAAGTCGCCAAATCATACAGACCTAAAGCTGGGGTAAGTTTCCCTCTCTCAGCTTGTCACTATCTCCCGTCCTCAAGATTCGAAAACAGGCCATGTCTCCCGGGCTCAAACGCGCGCGCGAACCCTTTCGTATACCCAACGCTCTGACGGGGTTTGTTTTGGGTGCATTCGCCGTGGGGGTATACTCGTATTCAATATACGCTGTGAAACAAGACGAGTTCGAAGACCTTGACGATGAAGTCAAGTCGCGCGCGACATCACTGGCGAGGATGAATGCTGGGCATCTGACAGAGGAAGAGGAGAAAGGGCTCATGGATGCTGCGATCACAAAAGTTGCTACAACGAAAAAGTAGAACAAATGTGGCGATTGGGTGCATGGCGGAAATCATAGTGTGTTTAGTCACGTTAATGTTCTTACTTCTCTCTTCAGTGATTTTTTGTCCATGAATTATTCCGGATGAAGGGTATCTCAAAATGCAGTACGTATATCTATGGATCGACACTTAACCTAGCCCCCAAACACCCGCTTTCCGAACACCCTCAACCAACGCATCGACATTCCCCAACATCGTACCAAGAATTGCCTTCTTTTCCTCAGTCGTCCGAACTTTTTCTACTGCCCCCGTCGTCTTGGAACTTGTATCAAGAACAAAGGCTGATCCCAGTCGGGATCGTGTACTTGAATGAGACACACTTTTCCCGGACTGAGGTCGCAACAGGCTCGTGTTCGTAACAGAGCTTGCTGTGGACCTATGCGGGCTCTCAGGCACAAAGTCAAGGTCCCGCTGCAACATGTGCAGAGACTTCGGCCTGAACACCGGCGAAGGGGCTCTGGCCAGCGGCTTCGGTATAGGCAAACGGTCCGCCGTCGTCTTTGTTGGAGATGACTGTACAGAGGACGCGACAGTCGAGGCTGAGGCAACAGATGACGTTGATGAAAATGATTTAGTAGAGCTGGCCGATGTCGACCGGGACGTTTGACCTGTAGAGAAGGTGCTGGAGCTCGCAGAGAGGGTTGTGCTTCCAGAGCTCGCTGTGAACATAGATGGAGAGGTCGATGCCGCGCTCCCAGATGAGAAGGAGTAAGTCGAGGAGCCGTAGCGCGATGTTGGACGCGTTGGTGTCATGTTAATATATGGTTTTTTCGATCGCAAAGACGCTGTAGCAACGGGTGTCGCAGGAGCAGTGGTGATGAGTGGCACCAATGTTGGATGCTTTAACGCATCAGTCTCCGCAGAAAGACTCTCGTCGAGTAGGTAGAAGTACAAGAATTCTAAGCATTTCATCCTAATGTTCAAGTGTCAAATACCTGCCACCAACTATGCGGAGATGACATACCTAACGTCACGAGGAGTCCGAGCGCGCTTGAGGATGTTTACGATAGCCTGGACTCCATTGCACTCTTCAAACGAGCGCAAGGCAGTGGAAGAATCGACTAGTATGCAAAGGAGAGCATCCATGACAATGGAGGACAGTGGCGCCTGCAATTCTCGGGTTTTAGGAAGGGAGCCAGATGGGTTTGGATCAGATGGACAAGGCGCATGGCGCGAAGTCAAGAGCAGATCAATGAGTATCTTTCAATGTCGTCAGATTTAATTGCCATCAAACTCTCCAGTGGCGACGCACCTCCATGGGGTATTTCCGACCAAGATACATTTTGCTGGCGGGGTGCAGCATGACAATGCCTTGAATAAGAGACAAGGAAAGTGAGAGCTGGTCCAATAGCTGTGATATTTGGACGCTATCACTATCTGTTCTTGTCATCAGTAACGAGCTAGGTAAGACGATAAAAATGCCGAACCTTCAGGTGATCCCCTATTTAAGAGGGTTTGAAGTTTAGCTGAAGTTTCTGCTATCCATGGTATTAATCGGAGTGGTACTGTATACAGGTCAGCCGATGAGAAGGAAGCAGACCAACATGATACGCACTATTACACTCAAATGTGTGTTGTAAAGCCACAAAAAAGCCGAGTATTTCTGATTCCTTCTGAACACAGATCGACAGTTGGCACTCTAGGCGCTGCAGGGCCGTCGTTTTGCTCGGAGAAGCCGTACGAGGAGACAAAATCTATCAAACTCTAAAGTCAGCAAACTGTTATTGGAGCAGAAAGGGAACACTTGCATGGTCCAGAGAGTCTTGTATAAGAGTTCGTATGTTTGTCAACTGATCATCCATATTTCATGAGTTCGAATCTGGAGGTTGAGTACTGAGTGCGGATTTGATAAGTTGAAATTCCCCTCGAAAGCGCTGCCGTTGTGGGTGTCTATTTGTTGACTTCTCCAATTCAGGGTTTCGCGCCTGTATCACGTGATGTATATAGGGTTAGGGTCAGAAACTGGTACTTTCCTGGGTTTCAAAATTAGTCTGTCTCATCAGTACCATAATGGCCAGCCTCGTCCGGAGCGTTTTGGCTAACCAGTCGCGCTCGCTTCGAGGACTGGGTGTCAGGCCGTCGCTTGCCTTGTCAAAGACTGCTCTGCGAACTCCCAGGTTCGCTAGTTTTGCGACTGCGAGCGAAGACGGGGAAGCAGAGATCCCACAGCCGAACGACGGTCCAGTACCCTTTGGTGGCGAGAAGGAAGGCCACACTGATTGGTCCAAGAGTTACTATGGTCTTTCGCAGCAGGCTTTCCCTAAAGAAGCTGCCGATATCCTACTTGCGCCTGTGGATCCTCTCGACATTGAATGCAAGCCAGGTGACCTTTTTTTGTTTCTTTGTTGCGCGCCTGCTTATCCTCATTCGAACAGATGGCCTCATCTACCTTCCTGAAATCAAGTACCGGCGTATTCTGAATAGAGCGTTCGGTCCTGGTGCATGGGGTTTGGCACCTCGTTCTGAAACTAACGTCAGCGCGAAAATTGTCAGCCGAGAATATGCTCTTGTGTGCCAAGGACGGTGCGTGCATGTGTCTTCTTCTGGGGGCTGAGTTTTTCTCAACATTTTCATCCAGACTTGTCGCTATCGCTAGAGGCGAGCAGGAGTATTTCGACGTTAATGGAGTCCCCACGGCTACCGAAGCGTGCAAAAGCAATGCCTTGATGCGCTGTTGCAAGGATCTGGGAATTGCTAGCGAACTTTGGTGCGCTTTTTACGATTAGATATACTCAAATCTAACGCTGCTCAGGGATCCTCGATTCATCCGCGAATTCAAAGCCAAGTATTGTGTAGAAGTGTTTGCTGAGCATCTCCCTACCAAGAAAAAGTCAGTACTGTGCACTTATTTTGTGGGCGTCTTCTAAGCCATCCCATTATCTATAGGAAGAAGTTGTGGCGGCGCAAGGATGCCCCCAAGCTAACTTACCCTTACCAAGAGTAAATACATAGCCAGTTTTTTGTACCATCTTACAGGCATGTATCGTAATGCTACCTTGTCTCTTGCACCCCACTCCCATCATAATTTACATACTTGCGTTCATGTAAATAATAAGAACAAACTGCTAGATCAATGATCCTGAGCAATTGACGCTTTGTCCAGTGACCGCCACCACCCTCTCACTCTTATCTTCTCACGATGTGGTCAGTGCCCTTCGTCCAGTGCGCACCTACTGTCTTACACTCGTCGTCAGCAAACACATTCTAAACGCTCAAGTGTCCATCCGAGCGCCCTGCTGCAAGAAATGGTTCGACTGTGCCGAATGCCACGCCGAATCCGAAACGCATCCACTGGCGCGGACGGCCGAGATGGCCTTCATATGCAAAAAATGCAAGAAGGCTTTCCGTAAGGACATGGCGAACTACGAGGAGAGCGACGAGTTCTGTCCGCATTGCGATAACCATTACGTACGTTCTGCATTTCCTGGATTACGGGCTTGCTGATAGATGGGGTGTAGGTTATTGAGGCAAAGACGCCGCAGGCTATCGTCGGTGTAGAGGGTGACGATGCTAGGATGGATGCTAGGTGCGCTTCCTTTAGACTTCGCTGGCGCTCCCTCTGACTTTGAAATCAGAATGCTCAAAGACGATCGGGTAAAGCAGACCAAAAAGCGGACCATCTTTTCACGGGATGACTTCGAGGATCGTCTGGGATGAGCGTCGATAACGACTTGACTGTTGTTTGAGAGTTGATTCATTCTGGATTGTAGCCACCGTCATGGTTCTGGCAAGGTCCTTGTGCATCGTGGTCACTGGTGCCGCGTTCAGCCATGTATATCGCCAATACGCTCTAAT
Organism: Armillaria mellea; assembly: GCA_030407055.1. Classification (NCBI taxonomy): domain Eukaryota; kingdom Fungi; phylum Basidiomycota; class Agaricomycetes; order Agaricales; family Physalacriaceae; genus Armillaria; species Armillaria mellea. The sequence continues at coordinate 955,710 of JAUDZF010000005.1, forward strand.
GTTTACTCTCATCGTAAGAGCCTTTCCAATCATTCCTCAGAGAATCTTTCGTTGGCTATCAGTTCTCTGAAGCTGACATACCTTCCTTTGCGCTCTCTTAACGCTCTTTTGGGGGGCCTACTCACCCAGGTTGCTCAAACTTGCATGTCGACATTCTTGAATGTCGGACTCTTCGGTTGTTGCACAACGTCTTATGAGATGACCGACAGGCTTTATTCTGCAGACGTCGATGACTTATAACATGGAGAGTGATAAGAGTGGTATATTTCTCACCCCGGCATCTTCATGAATGTGTACCGTGTGCACCGGTTTCCCATCCACTTAAAATCGACAGAAACGATCTTCATTCGTGTAAAAACAACATGGTCCATTTTCAAGGACATAGTCGGGAATTAAATAATATGATGAAGCGGAACGACAAGGATGACGCGAAAAATCACTGGGAATCGTAAAGCGGACGGCGAGGGTCTCACAATGGGTATGTAGTAGGTGTTACTCGCTCGCAACAAAATAACTTACTATCCAACGAGGTTGCAATCAGTGGCTAATCTCGTGCGAAGGTAATGTTAGCGGTGAAGGACCAGAAATCCGCGAGATGGCACCCCTAAGCGAGGAGCGGTAAGAGGGTGGTGGGGATCCAATGTGCATAAACTCCATCTGCTCCTCCATGTACCCCACACGATTTGTCTGGGACAAAACCTCTTGACGTAGCCGTGCAATCTCTTCTTCATATACCGTTCGAGAAGACTGGGACATTCTCCTGGAGAGGGGATCCACTGGCAGGTTAGGCAACTCTGGTACGAGTCTGATCTGCTTCGAAGGATATGATGATGACCCTACGCGATGTTCACCGTCGAAGGGACTGACTATATCAACAGAGGAAGTCTGCAAACACGTAGCCGTCGGGCCCACTTCGGCGTCAGACTCAACGGAGTGAGTAACGCTATGGACAGAGTACATCCGTCTGTGTTTTCGCCGGATGAGGTAGACGAGGATGGCTACTAATAGAGCAAAAAGACCTAGGCTCCCTGCAACTATCCCGCCAATCTGGGCTTTCGAAGGTCTTATGGAAGGTGAGATATATCGGTTGCACGACGAGTTAAGGAAGAACGTACCCAAAAGTGGTTCTTGCAGTTGACGTTACTGAGACTACAGCAGTACTCGTAATGAGCTCCGTTGAGGTCAAATAAGGGGTGGATGTTGTCATGGTTGTAGGAGGCGAAGCGGTAGTCATGGTTGTTAACTCGAAGAAGGTCTTCAAAGATGTGAAAATAGTCGTATAAGTACTCAATTCAACGTCCTCAGCGTGTACTAGCCTAGCGTTGTTCAGTGGTACTTAGTCTTTTGACGGAAATGAATAAAGAAAAGAACGTACAGAGGGATAGGTAACGCTTCTGCTGCTACGGAACTGCTAGCATGATGACCTGACACTGGAGTTGGGTCAATGGGAATCTGAGTTAGACTGGTAGGCCCATCGTCAGCGCCCTTGGACAGTCCAGATTCAGGGTGCGATGGGGTGATTGGAGGATGTCTGACTCCAGTTGACCCTGCGCCATGCTGATCGGTTGGATCTGCGCCATTGGGAGTCACATTGGCTACTCCCGCGGACGAAGAGGTACAAGGCCGATTTGTTAAGGCAGGCTTCCCATTCAATGTTGAACTGTGACGGTCGGATTTATAGAAAGGGAGTAGGGTCGATTCGGGGGTAGACCTACGGCTACGTGCTAGTGCAGACCCGCCGCCAGGCTTGCCCTTGCTAGAGGAAGCAGGTCCAAGAGCAGATGGATACCTTTGACCCAAACCGTTATTACCAAAAGTTTGAGTCGCAATTGAAAGATCAGTACCTCGACACGCTCCTGGACGTAGCTGAACCGGGTGGTGCCCTGTTCTGCGACGATCCTTCGATAGCCAACGCATAAGAAAATGAGGCTTGCAGTGCAGTTTCAGTGGACGAAGAGGCAGCGGTATCTGAGGTGACTGTAGTCCCCAGCGACGATGCAATTTCCGTAAGTGAAGTACTTGTATCTAAAGAGGGTGTGGCGATGGTCGCGAAGCCTGTCAATTAAAGCCCACTAGAGGAGGAGGGTGGTGATATAGACACACTCTCACTAGAAGATAAGTTTGAGGTGAAGGGAGCTGTTGGGCTTGTAAAACTTGGTGTCGGGATGGCGACAGAGGAAGAGAATGGCGTCGTCTGCGACGAGCTTGAACCCGCAGACACAAAACCTGAGGAGGAAATGGCAGTAGAAGTAGCGGCATTGGTAGCTGAAGTGGTGGAATGTAACACAAATGAGCTGTCTGTCGATGTCAGAGACGTCGTGGGAGTTGATATAACTGACATCTCTGAAGTGTTCAATTGCTTGGTGGGAAAAGTTTGACTAACCATGATACTACTTGGTCCAGTTGGCGAGGCTTCCGTGGATGAGATACCTGACGTGGTCACGGTGGTGGGGTGTGAGCATCTGTTCATCTACAATTACACAAACTTACAAGTGCCAGGAGAGTGTTCTCGGGGGGAATGGAAGGAGAATGACAAGGATTGGAATCTTCATTCTTATAGGCAGTACTCGCAAGTTGATCATGCCATAAGAGTCTGACACTCAACCCGTTATTGATCGTCAAAGTTGTGTCAAAAAGTGGTAGCGTCCCGTCCCTTCTCAACGAGAACAAAGTTAGAAAGGCTGTGGATGTGTAATTAACGGAGTTGCTTACGGGGGAATGCGTGATTGACAACGAACAGTTGGACGTCCGTCGAGATGATAGTTGACATTGCTTCTCACGGTTCTGCGTTAATTTGAGCCAGCGATCCCAAGAGAAAATAGCAAGATATCAGTGGCAAAATCGACCGTTGTCTGATTGGAAGCTAGTTCTCCCATCCGTTGAACGTTCTACATAAATAATGTAAAGTCTCTAGGTACTGTTCTGGGGGTTCGTGTTAAGACTTGTGATACACAGTTCTGTTTATCAGCTTCTTCTGGCGACAATCTTGTTCCGATATTGCCACCATTGTGCGCGCAAACTTCTCCGTGAGCTGGAGTATCTCCATAGTAGCGAGTGTGATAGCGAGAGTAAATTGCATCGTGAAACGATAGCTGAACTTCCCCATCATGCACCATAGTTTCATTAAGAATATGATGGAGCGGAACAGCGAGGAAGCTGAGAAAATGTTATCGAGGGCCGTAAAGTTGTTTGGTGCATTATAAGACCAAGGTCTTCCAAGGTCGCAAATTTCACTCGTTCGCAATAAAATAATAACTTCCGATCCAACGAGACTGCATTAGTGGCTAATCTCGTGCGAAGGTAATGGCGGCGGCAGTGATAGAGAAGAACGAGAGGCCTGTGTTGAAATGGCACTCCTACGCGAAGAGCGGTATGAGGGTGGTGGTGGGGATCTAGGGTCCATGAGATCTATCTCCTCATCCAAGTACCTGATACGATCTGCCTGGGACAAAACCTCTTGTCGTAACCGCTCGATCTCTTTTTCATACGCCATTCGAGAAGACTGGGACATTCTCCTTGGAAGGGGATCCACTGACAAGTCGGGCGACTCAGACGCAAGGGATTCAGTGGATACAGTCTGCGCGGTGAGATATGATGATGACTCTGCGCTATGTCCCTCATCGGAGTGACGGTTCATATCAGCAGAGGAAGTGCGTACATGCGCAGTCGTCAAATTACTTGTCGTGTCAATGGCCCCCGTATGTGATGGATGCTGGTAGCTGACCGTGGAAGGTAAGCTGGAAACTTGCGGAGTATTATGGCAGACCTGTCCTGAAGGAGGGAGAATAACGGGGTCGCTGCCCGAAGTACAGGCGGGAACCTGAACTATAGACTGCCGGAAATTGCGGCTACTACCATCTTCACCCGTTTCGGGATCAGACTCAGGGAAAGGAATGTTGTTTGCAGGGACGAGGACAAAGTTCCTTCTGCGTTTTTGCAGGATGAGGTAGATAAGGATAGCTGCTAAGAATGCAAAAAGGCCTACGGCTCCCGCAATTATGCCGCCAATCTGGGCCTTCGAAAGTCTTAGAGAGACCAAAGTGAGATGCATAATACACTGTTTGAAAAGACATACCGAAAGGCGCTACCCGCTTTGGACGCAGGGACTATGATCGTAGCCGTAACAAAGTCCGCTGAATCACGAGCTACAAATGTAGTGGTAATGACTTCCATTTTAGTCAGGTATGGAGTGGATGTTATCACGATTGTAGGAGTCGGTGAGGCAGTTATGGTCGCAATGGTGAAAAAGGTCTTTAACGACGTGAAAGTGGTCGCATAGATAGTATAGCCATCGTCCTGCACGGTATTGCGTAGCCTTACGCTGCTCAGCCGTATTTAGCCATTTAACGCAACGGATAAAGAGAGGGGCGCACAAAGGGGTAGATGTTGATAATTCTGATTCCAACGGAGTAAGACTACCATCCTGGAAAGCTGACGTACCCAGATCGACGGAAATGGGAGATAGACTGGTGAGTCCATCATTGGAAAGCTCTGTTGGAGACGACGGGATGTTCATGGTGGGTGGTGAAGTAATAACGTCGGATGGCTGAGACGGCCATTGTATAGGCGTCTCTTGAATTGGCCAAAAAGATCCAGAGCTGGTGTCCATTGCCACGCCTGATATTGGAGATTGTGTGCTCACTGCCGTATTGGGGGAAGCGCTGTTATGTGTCTCCTGACCGGAAGTATTTGGATTTAAATCAGTATATGACGAAGTAATAGGGAGAGTTGTATCTTCGCCAGTCTCATGAATAATAGGACTATGGATGTAGGGAGGGGAAAGATCGGATGTGAGTGAAGAGCTTGCTGAAGGAGTGAATGTTATTGTAGAGGTCTGATTTATGCTGGAGGAGTCGGAAGATGTAGTATGCGACGTGGTTTCGTTGTTAGAGCTCGTGAAATCGGAGGTAGTAGCTGGTGTCGTCTGTGAAACAGACGTAGCATGCGATAATGTAGGAGGACTTGTGCTTGAAAGGGTATTGGAAGTAGTTAGACCGGATGGCACTTCGATTTGCGACGAGTAAGCACTCTCGGAAGTAGAGAACGATGTTTGTAATGCTTTTTCAGTGAATGAGACGGTAGCATTTGGAGCAATCGTGATCTGTGATGACGCAGTCGTTGTGTGCAAGGATTGTGAAGTGGTGATGGGTCCCGAAGACTTTGAATGTGAGGAGGCAAGTGTCGATGCAAACGGAATTGAACCAGAAAGCACCTCAGACTTAAGGGATACTGTCGTGAGAGAGTGTGGTGTCAGAGTGCCAGAGGATGCGAATGTCGCCTGCGATGACCTTGAGCTCGCAGATTCAAAAACCGAGGGTGTAACGATGGTAGAAGTAGTAACTGGAGTGGTAAAAGATAGCGAGATAATGCTATCTGTCTGTGCCAGATGCTTCGTGGAGGTTGACACAACCGACATCCTTGCGTGCTTAAACCTCCGGTGTCAGCGGTATTCTGTGGAGTAATCAAGATGTTAGTAGCAGCGATCAGTGTTGAAAACTTTTACCTCTGTCTATGGTTTGGGTCACAGTTTAAACACCAAAAGTTGTGGCTTGGGCTGCAGAGACCGCGTGAGCACCGTAGTTCGAGGAACATCCAGCAAAAGGAAGAGGGAATGAATCATCGTTTTTATAGACAGTACTCGCAATTTGATCAGATCGTAACAGCCTTCACACTCAGCCTGTTGATCGTCTTCAAAAGAAACCATCCCATCTCCTCCTTAATGATAACTAAGATAGAAAGGCAGTGTGAGTAATCTCTGTTGTAACCCACAGGAACACTCACGCGAGGTCTCTTGTGTGATTGATGACCGTCCAAAAAGATTGTTGTCAGGAGTATTCTTCACGATCTGGCTCAGTTTTTGCCAGCCGTCCTGGGAAAATATCAATTTCCTAATGTTGTTCAAGCTTCACGGACCTGGTATAATCATTCAACGTCGACGTACGAGTGCAGAGCTGAGCGGCATTTCCCGATCTGGTTTACATAACAGCTTCTTTCTTATACCATAACTTTCGGATTTTCTAGCACCACTATCTTCAATTACGATCAAATAATCGAGCTCTACAGTCGGGAGTTTGACTTTAAACGCTATATTTCCACACGAAGAATCGATAATTCACAACGATAGACCGTGTTCACCTAGACTCGGTGGCATGTTCAGTTCTCTTCGCGCGATGACCGTGAATCTTATGCCAGAGGATCCTGCGATTCACTACGGCCCTGCTTCATTACTAGGATACAGATGTCAAGCAGGACAGCTCAGGTGCACAGCTAGATTTTTTTCATACTGCGTTGAGTGCCATCGTTTCTTTTTAAAGGGAACCTTTGGAGAGGTCTACAAAAGGTGCGGGCTTGCGTGTACTCCTATTGACTGCGTTCCAACCAACATTCGTATCTGGCGATGACGGATGTACCAGATGGAGCGATTGAGATACGATCTCGAACGTGCAGAATCTAAATGCTCTCCCATCTCGACCCCCAAGTGCGGTACACTCCGTCAAAGTTGCTGATTTATCTTGGCAGTGTTTCTTGGATACCAATGGATTCCATCTGAAGAAATACAATCCCCGGATTGTCATGATGGATGTCTATTCCTCTCTCGCTTTATCTACTTCATGGGACACATCCTCAATGCCGGGGTAAGGAAACCCGTTGGCAAGAATATCGGAAGAAGCTGCCTTCTTGGATTCTACTAACTGCGGTACTTACAAGGCTTTCGTACATGTATCCCTCGTGTTGATCAATAGTCCGTCAGATACTGTTCTGGAGGATCTGATCAGTCCTGGTACGCGGTTCTGTTTATCAACTCCCTCTGGCGACCATTTTGTTCACTTTTTTTCCAGACTGAAAACGGTCACATTCCGAGATGAAGACCGGTCACTATCATTATGAGCGAACTTCTTCATCGATTGGAGTATCTCCATAGCGAAGGTGAGTTTCATCGTGAGTTGTGACCTGCAAGGCGGACATCTGGAGTCCTGATATCGCCGCAATTGAAGTGCCAAGGGAGAACCACCACGCAGACACTTCGCAGAGTTCATCTAAGAAGGTTCAGTGATGATAACAATTCTTTCTCGCCTCTGTTGAAGTCCTTTAATCAGTTCCTAAAAACCCCCTCTGATACTGGGAGGCACTATCTCTAAGCTTTTCGTGACTTCGGTTCCATTGTGTCTGACCCTCAGCCTCGATCCTCTACTCGTGACATTTCAAAGCCAAATTCGTTCGAATAGCGATGAAAACTAGCTACTTGACAAAGCTTGTTAAGAACGATACACATGCTTTCCGCCTGCCGAAGATCGTCAATGCCACAAGTTTGCGAAAGTCGCTGCGTCCGCCGCTACTACCTCTTGCCTGTATGCCACCGTTTAACCGAAGCGAAAATTAAAGCGTAAACTTTCGTTGGGCATCTGGGCACATCGAAAGTTACCTCTATACGCGCTTTGTTCTCGCTCCTCTGGACCGTGTACTATTCATGATCTATCCCCTTCTCCGGATCGCCATGCACCGTCCGTTTGTGACACATGCTTGAAACTGATGACATCGCGTCCGATGTCACCGAGTATGGATGGTCAGGAGGGGACGTAAAGGTGGACGTCTTGTATTGGCAGCAAGAAAATGCGAAATTCGGGGTTTAGCATGCAGCCTGAGGGTGGTAGATTAGTGACGAAGCATGGCACGGGTATAGGATTAACCGCCAGAACTAAACTTTCGCCATTACGAAAAGTTGAGAATTGGTATTATCCTTGTTACTACTTTCAAGGAAGTTTCATGAGCACGGTACACAATAGTTGTATGTTTATTATGATTGCAAAAATAACACGGAGTGATTTGGCAGCTTCCGAGTCCTGGATCCCGCCGAGCCGTGCTCGCAGTAGATCGTTTTGGAAATGACAAAACTGATGTGCGTTTATCCACTACAGTCTTTATTAAAAAAAGAACGTCTCTCCTCTTTCCTGAACGGCCTGGATTCTTTCGCAGAAAAAAACACTAAACGGGTAGAACATCCGGGTCTAAGAAGGTTGTATATACCGGCTTGCTATAGGCTACCCCGTATAGGTACTTCCTGCTCTCCAATGAGAACAGCAGCTGTCTCCTTTCTGACTCACGAGATAGGCCTGGATTCAAGTTCACCTGCTAAGTACTTACAAGTCAAGGAAGGACCGGCGCACGCATCATTCTGTCCAGCTCTGCCCCGTATAGGTATACTTCCCACTCACTAATCCTGATCGCCGAGACCATAAATAGCAAGCCAACAAGCCTAGCTCACAAACCAGGGACACGAACTACAGCCTCATCTCCTTCTTGATCCGCCCCAAACATATGTAGCATTGCTGTCTACCAATTCTGAGCTTTGTACCCGGAGAAATGAACCCCCTGCCCTCGCCTTGGAACTTCTCGAATTTGTAACACCGCAAAGGCGTTCGAGCTTCTCCTAGCAACTCACGCTCTAGGCTTGACCGATCCTTCCCCTTGACCTTCTAAATCAAAGCTAATTCAACGTGGCAGCACCTTTCAGCCAGCAGGTATGCAGAAAGCGGAAAGCATAATTTTTCGAGTCACTCGTGCTGCTGTTGATGAAGTGAACTTGGCAAGCGACCCGCCCAACACGGACTGCCAAGATCTGGGGATAAGACGAACCAGCAATGAATTAGAGCTCGGAGGAGTTATGGAGATCCCCGTTAATCTGAATCTGGCCCAGACTCTTTTCATCCCAACTACCAACAGCTACAAATGATTTCGCACAGTGTGTTCGTTCACATGACTAAAGATCTTAGAACTTTGTCCCGCCGTCGGTCGACCCCGCAATGTCCATATGAAGTAGTGCACGGCGCTCATTCGAAGGCGGATCACTAGACGTTCTTAGTAACGTCTGAGCCAACAAAAAGCAGATACGAAATTGACCTTTTCTTAGTCTGATGAATGGAATCATTCCATATCACAAATGATCGCTATCATTTCATTCATCGTTTCTAATCAGACGACGGGCGGAGACCCTCAAGATTACGAACTGTGTGAGATGGGAAAAAACAACAAAGAGCGTGTCTGCAGAGAGGAGTGATATAAAATAATGCAAGCATAGAAAACCAGATGGGCGGTGGGAACCTAAAGGATAGACTGAGCAGCTGGAATACACATATAATAGTATATAACCGACGGAGAAAGGAAGTGAAAAAATCAGTCAGTCATTATTGAGCTTCCTCCATCTCCTCCACCTCCTCCTGAACAACCCCAACCTCATACTCACCACAAACATCCCATCGTGAACCGTCCGCAGCAGCCGACACATACTTGACGAACCGCATTACACGTTCGTCCCTCAAAACCAGTAGCAGGCGGTTAAATCCGGGCTGCACGGTCAGTAGTGTGCTATCTTCCTCATCATCATCCTCTTCGTCCTCCGGGGGCCCACTCTCGTCGGCATCCATTGGCATCGGGTCGGGGCTACTATGCTTCCCATTCGGACTACCGCCTACAGGGCTGTGTCCTCCATTGCCGCTGGTTGCTGCGGCCGAGTTACCGTTAGTCGACCCGTTCCCGTTCCCATTGCCATTCCCATTGCCGCTTGTGTCTACCGTCCAGGCGGTCCCATTAAGAACCGCCGACTTTTTGTACGTACCGGCACGGTACACGGCCGGGTCGTCCTCTTCATTGTGTGGAGCCATGTAGCACTATGATAGAGCACTCATTAGAGAGAATATTAATGAAATGAAAAAAAATTATTACCTCCCAAGCTCCCCATTGACCGGCAGCCCATCCACGAAGCTCCTTTCCCCTCCCTTTCCCCACCCTTCCTCTCATGTCGTCGTCTTCACTCTCCAATACCTCGGGCGTAAGTCCAAGGACCACATCCAATCTAGCCTCATTTTCCTCGCTCGTCGCGAGCGTATAATCTAACCCGGGCCTGAACCGTCTCGCCTCGACGTTATGTCTCAGCGGGAGAAGTTTAGTCACGCTTGCCATCCACGCTCGCAAAGCCTGTGACGGGAACAACTCATCCTGAAGCACCCGTAGAATCTCCGATGGTGAAGGATGAGCGGAGAGCGGAGTGACGGACGTAACAGGAGCAGAGGGTGAGGGTGGAAGAAGGGTGCAGTACCGCCACTTGTGCGGCGGTCCTTTCACGGTCCAGGCGCTATTGGATTCGGAGACGAGCGGTGCTTTGCCATTGGTCGCCCCATGGGGCATATGCGTCGTCGGGTTCGAGGACGCGGGGAGGTTGATACCAGCAGAGTGTGGTGGGACGCGGCCCATCCGTTCGGGACCAAGGCCGTCCGTCGCATCAAGATCCCGTAGCCGTGGTTCGAGGGCCTCGGCGAGATCGTTCTTAAGGAAAGAGTGTAACTCTAGCGACGACTCTTCAACAAAACGAGAGGCGAGGGCTTTCATGGTGCGAGACTGTAGGTAGACGGGGTTGAGATATTCACTAAGGAAAGATATGTGTTCCTCTGATAACGGTTGGTCCGTTAGCTGAGGAAGTCCATCAGGCAGCGGCGAGGACGCCGGTGTGTTTGAGTAGGGTCTAAAGACAGTAGAAGTAGAGGCCTATGGGCAACATCAGCAGTGTACAGAACTGTAAACGAGGGCACTAACCAACTGCTCTCGTGAGCTCTTGCCCTCAGCAGTCAACCGTTCGGGATCGTAGCCTTCCTCGCCCTCCTGGGCAGCATGGAACCAACCGCTGATGCTCAAGCGCTCCCTGCCATCCTCGCCTTCTCCGCCAACGACCACCTCTTCGACGGAATGGAAGCTGCGCCCGGGCTGGACCTCGAAAAAGATGAACTGATTCCAGCTTGGTGGGATCATTTTCGCTGGTACAGCCAGGGGTTCCAGGTTACCATCAGCGGCTTCCTTGACGGGATAGAGCTCGAGGGCGCCTCCCCAGTCCTTTTGCCAGAGTTGGTAATTGGGAAGGGGCATGTAGAGAATGTAGGAAACGCGTCGGCTACCGATGACATCGTCATGATTGAGGAGATGGCAGCCTTTCGTGTACGAATTGACCGACATGTCCTGTTTCTTGCCAGACAGAGGTCCGCAGCCGGTGACGGTTCGGAGGAAAGAACGAAATTCGTAGGAGTAGAGCGCATCGCGGAGCCTGAGGAGATTAGGCAGGAGGGATATTTGGGAGGCGCTGAGGTAATTGAGCGAGGCCAGGTCGCCTGTCTGATTTACCTGCAGGGTAACAGGTGTGTTAACAGAAGCGGCGCATATAGTGAATAAACCGGACCTTGTAAATGTCAGTCTCCTTCTCCGTGAAGCTGAGCTCGCTCAGACACTCGTCCTTGACATTCTTGAGCAGGTCGTCCTGGAAAAGCTTCTCGACCATGGCATAGTGAAACGGGGTGCTCTCGAGGTAGGAGGTGTGGAGCCTCGATATATTGCCATGGTCGAAGACATCTGTCGCAAAGGCAGCAACTGGATCCTCCGCTGCCGTGCCATTGTTGGGATGCTGGGTCTTGAGGCGCTTCAGCAAGGACACAGTGTCTGATTGGTCTGCAGAGGGCGATCGAGGGCGCGCCATGGCAGTTTTTGGGGGTCGAGGCGGTACTCGTCCAGTGGAATTAGGCTTCCGTCGTTGGCAATAACGGTGGCGGATTGCCCGCTAAGTCGGGTGGGTCGCGGTGAGTCGAGTGCCTGTAAAGAAAGGCGGCGAGGTCGTCATCAGTACTGAACTCGAATGCGGGGAAGGGTAATGGGCCATCGACTGACCCAGTTATCGGTGAAAGCGGCAGGACAACGAGGATGAGGAAGAGGAGCAAAAGGCAGATATATGTTGGATATGTGCAAGATATATGCCTCCGTAAGGATTTGGAAAGAAAAATGGTAGAAAAATGCAAGTTGAAAAATTGGCCGGCAACCAGGTGATGGCCGGTTTAGGAAGGTGTGAGTCTCGACTGGATCTCGGCCTGTTTGGACCTGGCTGTACCTGCCTCTGACGATTCGTATTTCAAGTGATTACAAGTCTATACCCGTCTATACCTCGCATCCTGTAGGAGCCAGAGGGGGTAATTCCACATGTCTGCCGTGTAGTTCCCGGACTTTATAGCAAAAGGCACTGCGAGATTCAGATCCATGCACTGATACAATTCTATACTGATGAACCACTAAGAGTTAGTTTTGCCGTCGATTCTGGACTCACTACAAAATGAACTCACTTGACGCCCACTACAAATACTTCCTTGATCCTCCTCTACACGCAAGCCCGTTGCCGTCAGAGTCGAGATTCCCGGTTTTGGAAATTTTCTTCTGCTTCCAAGTACCCTGCGTCCAGATTGGTTCCTTCACTTCCCACCAGCCTGTCCAATCATCGATGGCCTGCGATTAATTGGCTGATATTCTTCGTCGGTCTTATTTCCCGACTCGGCTTTCCGTATACCAATCCCGACTCGCCGAGCTGCATTTAGTATATGTCTGGACCCTCTGCCTACCCTTGCCCCAATATTCGATATTCGGCGGTGCATGCTGGCGCATCTGGACTTGCTGGCGTGTCGCTTGTCGTTCCGACGACCCTCACTCGGCATTCTCCCTAGCGACCTTCCATATTTTTTCCTTGAATAAAAGTCCTCGTCACTGCTTATCGGCGTCCAAGTCCGTTCAATCATCATGCATCATGTCTGTCATTTTATCCACTAACCCCTTGTCATATAAATTATCCCTTTTTATTCCTTCGCAGCTTTCCTTGTGGCGTCACACACTATCTCGTATCTCGTTGTGGCGCTCTCGACTCTACTGCCGCCGTCGCAAGTTACGACATTAACGCTCCCTACTTCCGAACCAAGTCGCTCGACTTGAACATCGTGTAGCTTCGGCCGTGTATCCGATCGCGTTTCAACCAAATATATAATACGACTGTATTTCGAGCCGGAAAAATGTGTCTTGTACAACATGAAAATAGACGAGACTGTACAACTAAATAGCAATGTAACTTGAAGAAAGAAGGACAAGGCATGCAAATGAACGAGATGTTTGAATACGTTTATGGACAACTCAATACAAAGAAAGCCTATACTAAGCTTAAGCCTTCACATCGTCGTAATACGGCGGTAGCAACCCTTCATTAGGTTTAATGGGAAGAGTTATTCTGCCCGTGGCCGTGTTTGATTGTGACCTTGTGTGCCGGTGTGAATCTGTCCTCCGCACCCATGCTTCAGTTGCTGATTGGCGGAGCTCTGGCGTGAGGTTCTTTAATGATACTGGGGCATATACGGTGATGCTCTCCGGATCCGACGATGGATTTGAGCGCGGGAGAAGCAGCACCCGCTGAAGCGAGTCAGTACGGGAGTGAGCCCGAGACGTGGGCAGAAGACCGCTACTGCGCTGACTCGCGTGTCTCGAGACGTGTGAGTAATAGTTCGACACCGCCAACAGGAAATGCAACTGGGGTACCAGGTATCGGTGTTAGAACGGATGAAAAGATGGAAGAGAAACATCGATCTGCTTACTCGGGCAACAATCACAATAACCATGCATGCCACAAAAGCCATGACGGCCCGCTCGAACCACCGCTCGCAGTTCTCCAGGCTGAGTCCCATTTCGCCGAGATCACGCATTAACTCGGGCTGGCGAGACAGTTCCTCACACACACCCGTACGGGTGGTGCTACGAAAAGCCCCATAGGCGCCGAGAACTGTAACGATCGTGCAGAAGGAAAAATCGGCGATAGAGTAATCGCGGTAGAACCTGACAAAGGAAGGCTTGCTCTGTAGTGTCGTGCAGGGGCGACGATGAGTGATTCGGCATCAAATTTAGGAAAACAATGACAGCGCACCTTGACCACGCCAACGAAGCCTATCGCACACACTGTGGCAGCTGAAACAAAGTATGACAGCAGCAGCCCCCACACGACCTTGACACCGTCCACCCTCCAAGTATCATTCGACGTCTCCCACTCGAATTCAGGCTCCCATTTGATTGAACGTGAGGCTGCCAATACTTGGATAGCTAGCGCCGAATTGGTGATGATACCGAAGAGGGTAATCACGAAGGAGGCAGACCTAGAGTAGCGAGACATGACAAGAAAAACGAACTGGTCAACCTCGTGGGAGCGGGACAGAGGGGGAGAACTAGACCAGCAGATGGAGGTAAAGAGAAGAGCCTACCTTGCTGGATATCTGGCCATTGATGGACAGAAAAAGCTTTGTCAGGAGAGACGGGTTGAGTAAGTCAAGGAGAGACAACAAAGAAAGGTCGGATGATTCACGGACCTGGGTATGACTGTAACCATTGCCTTTTCGGGCCCCGATGACTCTGCCGGGAAAGGCTGTTGCTCTCTTTCCCGCCCATTACAGCGGCATTGAATCCGCTGTTTTCCCTCTACAGCCCGCCAGTATTTTCAGCTCTCCGGTTACGTTCAAAGGCCAGATATTGCGAGAATTCTAGGGGCCAGGGTCCGCGATGACGAGGCTTCCATCACGAAAACGTACGATCACGGAACGCTGGCGGCGGCCTGCGAGCGGGCGGCATGGCCAATGACTGCTCGAGAGAATAGACTTGTGCCTGCCAACACACCTGGATCTCTTCTACTACTATATGATGGCCTGCTTCTCCACCTGATATGCCTCGAAATTCCATGCCGAGCTGGGAAAGCGTTCAGATTTCGGCAAGATTCATCTCCGCTCGGCATGATCCGGTGCCAAGGATAATTCCCGGCTAATTACGTCATTCTGTGCCGATTCGTCTGCCCCTATTTCTCCATCATTCTGTTTTCAACTTCAACGCGAGTAACGCTGGCTCTACGGTTGTGGTTCTGACCGACATGTTTATAGATCCTTGGCTTTGATAGAGTAATCTTCTAGCCTAGACTCTTCTGCTGCTCATCCAATGAAACGTACCGGTGAAGAAGCTGGTGCGGCTTCAAATACCGCGTCGCCAAAGCAAAAACGGCGCAAAGCAAGCCAAGCCTGTGCTTCCTGCAGGCGACACAAAACGCGCTGCGAACTTCCCGAAGATATTGGTAGTATCCCCGGTTATCGTGGTCAACTGCGCTGTCATCGTTGCAAGGTCCTTAATGTCGAGTGTTCGTTCGAGACATCAAACATCATCCACGTCAAATCAAAGATTAACAACGCGTCGACGTCTACGATACTCCTTCCAGCAGCTTTGGATCCTTCCGCGGCATCCACATCAACGTCTGATGTATCTCGGGCGGCCCCATATCCCGCTCCTGTGGCTAGTGCACAAGAGCTGAGAATAGAAGACCTTCTCCCTGGCCCACAAAGTCTTATGGGTCCTATACCATCCCGGGGATACTTTGACTGGACTGCGGCACCTATGCTAGCCATCAGAGCGCTAGCGAATCAAAGAGAAGCGACGACAGCCCAAGCTCGCTCTAGTTCATCAAGCAATCAATCCAGCGATGAATCTTTATCCAGTATCTTAACCAGCACACAGAAAACGTGGCTGCTACAAATGTAAGTTGTTCCACCCCATTAGGAATTACTTTTGTTTATATCAAAATTACTTGTCAGCTTCCAAACACGATACACGCTGCTGGGTGTCCCAGCTTCAAACTACATCAGAACAAACCGAAATTCTTGACCTGGTCCGCTGTACAATCGCTTCGAGGCATCTGGATCCCATAACCCAGGCCTCCGTATCCCCTAAACTATATCGATTAACCGAGAGTATTTTCCTCGAGAAGCTCTTTCACCCTATTCCGTCATTGGAATCGATCGGTGCACTCATCATTCTATCTTTATGGTCCCCATTGGCATTGCTCCCCGCAAGATAGCCGATTGCTAGTTGCTTCGGCTGTTAGCATGGGCATGAATTTTCGGCTGAAAGAAGCTTCCGCGCATGCGGTCGGACTTCAAGAACAGGGTCTCGTAGGTTCTCAGATTTATGAAGAAGCCATCCAGAGGTCTCGCCTGGTAAGAATAGTCTCTTCACCGAATATTCTGATGCATTGTTGAATGAAGCTATTCTGTTTATAGTGGGTTCTCCTTTCGTCTACGGAATCGATGTAAGTCATATGCGTCTGGTTTTTTTTTTGTACATGCATGGAGTTATTTATTGGTTGTTTTCTTACAGGGTGTGCCTTGGCACCGGACGTGACTCACTGTCCTCGCGGTCAGCTTTTGACTATAGAGTGCTTAGTACCGGCTCCGTTGGGTCAGTTGAACAAGAAATGGACCTGAGAATCAATATCCAGGGAAAATTGATGGATCTCGCGGAAAAGGGTAACCAAATTACCTTGAAGGGTCCTAACAGCGCCGAAATCGAATCCTTTTATGTGGAAGTCTTAGATGTTCTGACGCGGATGGATTGCCTGTACACGCCGATGGCGCCTCTTCCCAGTAAGTATGAATGGAAACCGGCGAAATTATTATTGACCCCGCCTATCCCAGTCGTGTCGCAGCATGACCCGTTTGCATTCCACATGCTTCTGTTGCAGTACTATGGATCTCGCTTACTCGTTACACATCACGCACTCAGGGAGTTGCGCACGGTTATCTCAGGCTCTAACGCCACTGCCTGCCAGTCCTGGCTGCGTGCCCAGTACCACGGCACTTCCATGGCGATGTGCCTAGGACGAGACAGCATCAAATCAGCGCAATCTGTTCTCACGATAGTGCACTCAGTGGACGCCAACCTTCTGGTTACCGCTCCCGACGGCATATTCACCACCATCTCGTTCGCGGCTACTTGGCTTATAGTGGCCAACGTTTCAATTTATCAGCTGAATTGCGCGCCGCTGGGAGTGGCGTGCGATAGGCTAATTCTTATGACGATGGAGTTGCTATCGCGGTTGGCATTGGGTCCTGAGCATATACTTGCGAAGTATGCGCATATTATAGCAACATTAGTGGGTTTGTGGGAACGGAGGAGGCAGTCATCGGACCCTAGCCCCCGAGATCGCACAGATCCCTCAAGTACCACGCCGTCCGGACCTACCGCCAGCTTCGAAACGAGTGCCTTTCCGTCCCCCGCGGAGTGGAGTAGCGCCTAATCTGTCAAACAATACTAACATCTTCATGGATCCTGACTTTTGGGCGTCCTTCATGGACAACCTAGACACGACCCAGTCATCATGGTCGTAGATACACAAACCCCTTGTTATCGTGGACGCAGGAAGCTTTGTAAGGTAGGAGGCGAATTCTTCAGGGTGCGCGGGGTGTCCGTGATAGAAGTGTAATTATGGCGACCAGTAATATGCATGCTCAGGACCCACCAATGAGATCGGAGGGCCAGTCAAGCCTCGAACAATAATTTTGCGCTCATGCCATTGGAAGAAGAGTCTACCCAATGCTCGAGACCGTCGACGATGATTACCAAAGTCGTATCATCCAATCGGCAACCTGTCCACCTGACATTGATTTGGGATCCGGGCCATCGTGACGAAAGTTTACCCCTCCTTGTTGAAGATGTTGGAGTATCTATGCCGTTGTCGATTGCACCTACATGGAAAGAAGGACTGAGAGGGGCTCACGGCAGTGATAGCCAGATGGGGCGAAAAGCTCATCAATGCCGCGGCGCAACAAAAAAGGACATCGTTCACGCACAATGCGTCAATACATCGGAGGAAAGTGTAACTACGCCATTTGCGCAACGCGTTCCGATTCGCCAGTGTTGTAGTTTGGAGTCTAGCCCGTCTTCGAGGGAACAACCCATGCATTCCTTCCATCTGGTGGCGTAGTGTTCGAGAATTCGGGAGTGAATGCTGAACTTGGAGGTCGTGGTTGATACAATTGGATTGTATTACTCGAGTGGAAGCGACTCTTTTTTACCCTGGTAGGAAGTAAGTCCGAGGTCCACCTGATTCAAGAGTCAAGAGGCAAGAGCAATCATTCGACAGTTGTTTACAGGCACCATGACATCGTTATGTGTCTCGTTGCAGGACGTAAAACAGAATACAAATCCGTTTTATGACTGCAATCTCCTGGTCTTACCCAACAGATCACTAAGTTGAACGTTGCTGTGTAGCGATCTGTCAGGCACAGTTGTTCTCAGTCGGAGTTTCAAAGGTATCTTTCCCTCCCTTCTTCGAGTGACCGTGTCTACCTGCGACCCATTTCTCACTGCCCAAAATGACCCCTCCTTACTGTGGCTTACTCACGACGAAATCCCAGTATATCCACATTTTTCCGCGATGTCCAGCCCTGAAACAGCTGGGTTTAATTTCCTGTAGTGCTAACCTTCTCCAACACGTTGTTGATATCCGACTACTATCTTACTATCACTATTCTAGGCTCTCCTAGCGTACTCGTTGGGTTCTCTGTGATGTGTTTTCTTGGACCGGTCGTTCAGAGGCAAACTCATCAACTTTTAATGTTAACTTGTTAACTTCTGTACAGTTCCTTTTTGGCTCGTTTCTTAGTTCATCTTTGACACGTAACGGCTTTCTCTTTCTGTGCGGTTTCAGGCTGAGAGACCTAACATGGCACAGCTAAATCGCTATACTACCTGTCTTCCTGCTCGAATATCTTACCGATCTTGGCTACTCAGCGCGTTTCTTTTCTTCGCGTACGAATTCACCGGTCTCCACCGTGGTCACAGAAGCTCACGATTGCCAGCTCTAAGCGCTTTTACCTCTTTTCCTTGCTGCATCTCTTCGCGCAAGTACTTATCGTGCTTCGAAATACTTCAATAGCGCTTAAACTTCGCCGCAAATTTGAGCATTCCTCATTCGCTGAATGCAAATTACCACAACTTGTGGCCGCCTCGATTGATGGCCGACCAAAGTGCTCTCAGTTGCTTTCGGACGCTATACACATGTATCGGCTTTATGTCAATAACAGACTTTGTGGAACCCATATACCCGTTCTGGACGGCGCGCCCCAGGAAACCTCCGCGCCGGCATCTATCCGTGATTCATTCATCCCGTAAGCTGGCAAACATCTCTGGCTATCTGGCTCAACTAATGGACCAGGTTCAGCGATCAGATCTCTCGAACGCTGTGGAGATGCTTTTTTAGCGAATATATTTGTTTCACTGACACGCCATCCGAAGCGCCGATATTGTTCTTTAACCAATTCGGACTCGGACATATGCAGCACGCGCCCCTCTGAGACTATCTTTGAGTATACGCGTTATATCCTTTGTCTAGAATCACAGTGCCGTCCAGATCGCAGGGTAGAAGGAAATCTAACCGTCGGGCGGCATGAACAACTATGGGAGGCTCAGGTCACCAACCTTTGGCGAGACGTTCTGGCTCTGTCCAGGCTTTGGAGGATCGTAAGTAGCTTCTACAAATCGTTCCCGGATCTCCTAACACCCTTATGACCAGCTCGCGTGATTTTTACGAGTTGGCCTAACGCACCAATTTTCATTACAGCATACTAGGCCAGGAGTCGATGCCCAGATTACCCAGTTATCAACCTTGAGGAGCAGGGTTGCGTTTCACTCCGCTTCTGCACCCTGACTTCGCATATAACAGAATATTATCGCGATACCTTCCGCAAATGGATCCGTATCAGAGCTCGTGAAAATGGCACTCATTCTGTATCCGCTGTAGAATCATGGCGACGAAGCGCACTATCCGATTCCATAGCCAAAGCAACATGTAGCTTAGGTATCAGGGTCACTAGGGCGCCGTTCAATTTATGGAGGGCAACCCATGTAGGCTGAGACCCTTGAAAACATGTAAAGGCGCATCACAGCAATAACACCGCAAATTGGCGATCGTCCAAAACCCCCTCTCTAACGACCATGCCTTAGGACCTACAAATGTGTGACCAAGTGTTCAGTCTTAATCCAAAAAATTGCCGATTGCTTCTTCTTCTTGTTCTGCAGTCCCGTCGTTGCCGTCAAGCTCCTCCCTATTACCGGCATCTACGTACTCTCAGAGGAGCCCTGTCGCTTTCCTTCTTATCAGATACTACGCGTAATTTTGCCACACACCAACGGAGCCTTCAGTAGCCTGTCATCGGGTACTGTTGGCGACAGGCTTGTGTGCGAACTGTTTCCCATTCACTTGCATCGCAGGATCTCAGAACCCTTTGTAGGTTGGCGTGGGGGCGTGGGGGAATGCTAGGGACGTAAAAGTCGTACAAACCCCCATTGATCCCTATGAAGAACCTCACAAGACCTGTGGACAACTCATGGATATGGCGAGGCAATTATGAATAACTATACGCGGTTACTAAAGTTCGGGTAAGATGCACAATCATTTCTGGGGGACTGATTTCTTAATTCCTATGGTCGTAGGGTCGGTTCTTGCCTTCGGGTAGAGACCGTCCCATATATCATTCCTATACATTTATGTCTGGGGTATTGATAGCTCTGTCACCACCAGATCTTTACAAGAGAGGATATCGGCATTCACCCAGGAATATTCATGGTAGTAGACGGCGTAGAATCCGTTTTCGCGTCGGTTTGTACGTAACCTGGGTCAGCAACGCAATAATAAGCGTGGCGTCTAGGCAGGTTTGTCGACTATCAGTGTACTCACAGCGGTTGGTTAGCTATGTAGACCCGACGAATATTTTCTCAATCAGTTGATCGTCTTATCAGCCGAAGTGTTATACGAACAGCGTAGGCATCGAATATTAGTTTTTATTGAACGATTGATAAGTCCGAAGACAAAAAACATGTAACATCATTACTGATCCTCTGCCTTGAGTGATGAGAGCAAGCGATCTGCCAGTATCATATGGGCCGCTGGTGTCAGATGCAGATCATCTTCCCAGATGGCGCCTCCCTCATCATCTGGGTGATTTTCACCAAAGTCGTACTCAAGTGGATCGCCCAGCACGTCACTGAGCAGCTTGTGTGAGGAGAAAACAAACACGGTCGCCTGCGAGGTGCTCGTTGCGAACTCGGATGGGCGTGCACGCAAAAGGTCGCTCCATGTCTAGACGCGGTCCATTATCTCGTCCAACGAGTCAAGAGCCACACCAACAGATCAGTAACCTGGGAGGGAGATGAGGACTGTTCTGTACCGCCAGGTGAACGGTCAATCGGGGGGATGTCCACCAGGACAGAGTTCCGGGGGCCTGCCATGATGTACAGGCCACCAACAGCGCCCAACAGCGCCTCGACGATGGCCTCGAACTCATCGGATGATGTCCTACCGCAGTCGTTGATGCCGGGATACAATACTAAAACCACCAATCCGTTAGCCTGAACATATTAGAGCGGTCGGGAGGTGTAGAACCGTAAATAGTTTTGGTCGGATCGGGGGTGGGAGCATCGGAGTTAGACGGCGATTTCTTGGGAAAACACGTGAAGAAGCGCGATAACTGGCGCGATCTTCCACGGTGGCCGAAGGGAAAGCCAGGTTGTGTACACATTTGGAAGTGTCTCCAAGCAAGTAGTCGGCCTAAACCTTGTTGGACAAGCAGAATGCTTAGAACACTGATCCACGGACCCACTGTACTGCAGATTCCTCGTCCAAGTCCGGTTTGCTGTACGAATCTCCGCCAAGGTCGCGGAAATCAGTAATACCAGATAGAAAGTCGGAAAGACCGACAAAGCGACCATATTTCCAAGCGCGAGCTTTCTCCGCACCAGTGAGGCCCTCTGTATGCCACCAGTAGGTCCACTGAAGGCTTGATCATTAGGAGCTTGCCGTAAAACCGATTGAACGGCGTACGCGTAGAAACTGCCAAACCCTCAGAAATTCAGTCTATCTTCCTTGGCCGCTGATCCTTATCGAAGAGGTGGAAACGCTGCTGTTTGTTCGAAGAACTCGTCTTCGGAGAAGGGACCGTTACAACGGCATAAAAAGGGAAGGGAAGGGAATGAGCGGCCAGCCTCAACTGAAGAGCGGACTTGAAGCCTCAACGCGGCCACTGATTGGACGTGGCAGGCGGTTGTGCGGGATGACTAATACGATGGACCTGGCACTACCCAATCGGGCAGGAGGCGCGTCGGCACAAACGACACAACATGCAAGCATGTTCAGGAGAAGTGTTCGATCGCTTGTGCGCATGGTCAGTCATATCCATCATATTCAGTACTTGACGCTCAGTCTTTAGCTGCCGTGATGCGCTTTATTTAGCAACTCTTCTTCGAGATGAGCAGCGCGCGCTTCCATCGTTCCAATCTTACCAGTTCTACGAGGGAACATTGTTTTACATGGGCTGTACAGTCAATACTGCACGTCCTTGATCGAGGAGGAGTGATGTCAGTGACCTGACTTCGGACCGGAACCGTTGTGAATTGGTGGGATTGACGTCCTCGCGAATGAGATCCTGCTCCTCGTCGTTCGCCTGATAAATTATGTGCTTTCTTTGTTCACCGCGACGACCGGGAGAGGAATGGCTCAGTGCACCATGGTGTGAGCTACTGATGTATACAAGACAGCAGAGAGAATCGTGTGGACTGAATGTTTCTGTTTGTTTCGTCAATAAATAAAGTCACCGATGCGATGGACCCCTGGCTTACCACAGCATCCGTGCAGAGCGTAGAGAATGATTGATGATCGGTGAGCTATCGTAGAGCGCATGAGAGGTCAAAGGGGGAAACGCAATCAGCGAGACGTGCGAGGCACTGGAACTAGGTTAGAGATAGGTCGAATATATAGAAATTTAAACATACCTGCCTTCCCACTTGCATTATCACAGAGATGCAAGTGTCCAGCCTTCAGGTTTCCTTCTCGGCGGAGAAGTGCGAACTGGACGAGCATGCCTATAAAAAGACAAAACTGATCTTGGATGACGACTGATCCCGGTTTCTTGCATCTATATTGTTTAGAATTGTCATTGGCATCGACGTTAATGCTTATCTACAGTCTATTTAGTAGGAGACAACGAAATAAGTAAATACTTGCCAGCTGCTAGTTCGCTCAAGGAGGAGGGCAGGTGACCCAAACACTTGGGTCGGTGATGGCTCGTGTATTCATTGGCTTCAAAGGCTCCCAATGTTCGTGATAAAAACTTTCCACCTCCCAATTGATGATGCCCGAGAGTTGGTTACTCCATCAGGCTCATCGGTGACTATGATGCTGCGAGGATGAAAGTCTCCATGCGTGAGGACACTGCGATGGTCGTCCCTCATCAGTGAGCACAGGCAATTCCTATATCTTTGCGGCGCGCTAGAAGATGGCGAGGTGAGGAGGAAATCGTTGAAGTCAGCCTCGCTGTATATGGTGCTTGAGCTAGTCTGAGTGTTCATTCTACTATCTTTGCGTAAATGCTATCTGCAAAGTGAGCTAAACGCTCCGTGTGGTACCGCAACGCTTCGCAAAAGTTGCAAAATGCGATCCAAGGTCGTCCGGAGGCTCTGCTTTACTTCTTCAGAGAGCGTTGCCAGGAGGGTGGTGCTGTGAATGCGGGTCATAAATATATATGAAGTCGGCCCAACAGTGACTAGTCCCAGAGCTCGGTGGGCTGGCAAACCGGAAACTTGTTCTTCCAGGAACTTCAGAAAATCTATCTCGTCGTGCTCAAGGTCTTTGCCGACTTTGACAACCGCGTCGTCGCCGATCTGGACAACAGTGCGGCCCCCACTTTCTCATATGGGTGTCCCGACAGAGATGCGGTGCATGGTGGCCTCAGAGAGACGAGCGGACAAAGGTTCACCCAGCAGTACGTCAAGAATATCGTGAACTCCAGTGGATAACGCATGATCAATACATGGTGGAAGCTGGACCGCGATGTAGGAAGTAGCGTAGCAATCTTCCGTCGTATCGCGGTCTCTGACCGTTCTTCCTCCTCGCCATCTACAGAGAGTAAGCTTAGTTCGAATGGTAGTAAAGAATATACGTGCCTTTCAGCCGTTTCTTGAGTCGTTCCTCTACATTGTGCAGAGATGGATAGGTGGAGTATGTCTTGTGCAGCACATTCCCGAGGTCAGCCGCTGTAGGGTCATCTTTAAGCGCGTTCGATAATAGACGCAGGACAGAGTTATCGAAATTACGATATCCACGGTCTGTCATCGTGATCTCGGCCGGTCATTCTACGGCGCGAGTTCAAACTCTTGAGCCGCTTCATTGGCTTTGCACGGACATTTGTATAACCTGAAAAGTCAGAAGGGCGTGTTTTACAAATCTACTGTTACTTAAATTCAAAAAACAAAGATTGTTTAGTTTTTAACGGGTCCCACCATATCGAAAACGGTATCTAAGTAGGTAAAGTTAAAAAAGCGCATATAGGTATTTCGATCGAAGAAATTCGGGCACAAAAAAGATACTAGCTGTATATGTACAAATTAGATGTCCAGAAAGTCAGATTAGTATTCCAATGCTAACTGATTAGTGGTCTATTCCGTTAAGCTTGGCCGACAGTGGGGGGACGGGAGGTACTGATCGTTCTTCCGACACAGACGCGTCGTCGTCACCGTCAGCATTATCGTCCTCCTCCTCAGCCATGAGTCTCGCAGCGCGCTGTAAAAGACGGTAAGCAAACCTAGAAGCACCTCGGTCATCAAATTCAAAAGTGAAACCTTACCTTCATAGCTTCAGCCTCATTCGAATAATGCCGTCCTCTGGCACGAACAAACGCTGCGTGCTTCGCAGCAGCTGGCAAGAAAACCCTCAGCCAACGATACTTGGACGACAACAAGAGGAAAAAACCCACTCTCTTCGTCCATCTCTTCGTCTAGCTCAACCTCGCTTCCCGGATCTCTTCCGCGTCCATCTTCACGGATTCCCGACCGCGCTTCGTCGGACAGGTTGAAGCTCGTGCTGCGGCTCGAAGCGGTACTCGCCGATCGTCCAGATGAAGGCCTGCCGGTGCTAGAGAACGACGTTCGACGCGAAGAGGGCCCAGAGGCGTCGGCGCCGGTTGGCGACACCGAACGGGCGGGCGACGCTGAAATGTATCGGCCATTCAGGTCAAGATCAGGGATGTCTTTGTACAGCATTAGAATCGACGAGAAGTGGATACTGCATACTTACCTCCTTCAATCTCGTCTGTCTCCGCATTGTATCGAACATATGGGGTCTTCGGTTCTGTTATCTTCATGAGACTGTCTTTCTGTATCTCTGTCAGGGCAATGTTGGCTTCGTCCCATTGCAGGCTGCTGCAGAAAGAGGCACTCCATTAGATATCGAGTTGATATCTCCTAAATGCATATACTCACTGCTCCTTCGCTCCCGGTTGCGGCGGCGCATTCTTCAAAATGCCTTTGGGCTTGGGGTTCGATGCAGATCGCGGCAGGGGTGCGAGGTGAGGAGGATCTTCAATAATCTCGGCGGACATTGCAACAACGGCACAGTATGATGATGGCGGTGGAGTTCAACAAGAGGAGCCTTCGAGAACTTTAGCGCACAACAATTCCCAAATAGGAAATCTAGGAGTCTAAAATTACATTCCCACCAATCTTACATTCTCCTACATACCCAAGCCCATGAGCCCCCCAGTTAAACGTGATACTACATTATCAGGCTCCTGCCTTGCCATCTCTATCACACTCAGCAGCTTCTTAATCCCAATGTAGGTGCCGTGACGATGCCTCGTCTTTTGCCGTCAAAGCAAATCCAGCATCCTCGAGTATATGGATGGCTTCCCTCATCTCCCCATCCGAACCAAACAGATCGACTTCACGCAAAACACACTCCAATGACTCGAGATTCGAAATTGGTGGGACTCGCAACTCAGAATCAAACGTATCTGTAAGACCAAGTTCTGTCAGGACCGGTCGTAATGACGTCGTGGCAATCACAAGGAGGCGACGACCCTAAGAAGTTGGGATGGCGTAAGCTTTCGCTTCGAACCGTCATTATCGATTAATCGTACCTTTGGGGGTCTGCGAGCCAAAAGAACGAGTAAAGCTTGTAAAACCGCATTGGAGAATCGAGGGCCTATCGGTGTCCAGTCTGATCCAGGTCGTCAGGCATGAATTACGGCAACCGAAACGGAACATAAACGCACCGAGCAGACGTTCGAGATTGTCAACAACAATAACGCTCAACGGACTTTTATAACTGTCTGCGAAGACCTTCTGTATCGCTGTCACTTTCTGGTTCTCACCGAACCCAACCATGTTGTCTGGCGACACCAGTTTGATAAAAGGGAATTGAGAGGCCTGCGCAATCGACGCGCCCAAGGCCGTCTTCCCGGACCCTGGCGGGCCGTGCAGTAAAACGCTGACCAGAGGCGTTCTCGTAGATGTTTGCACTTGGTTCACGAACAGTTGTCCTGTACTGAGAATTTCCTGCGAGAGTCGTTCAACGATCCGAAAAAAAACACAATGTTCCAAAATGTGCATACGTTGATGATGGAGTCAAAGTGGATGATACCGTTCTGGATAACCTGCTGTAACTCTTCTTCGGACACACCGAATGCGGGATGCACTTCTTCTAGGGCGTTGAAAAAATCGCTTCTGTTGACGCGAAGATTCTCTACATCGTCGGATATGCCTGCAATGGTGCCGACCTGGGATACCATTAACTGATATCAAGAAAATTTCTATCAATCAGACATACCTTGACATGTCTATTGAATGCGAAACTGGTTGCACTCTTGATGAGACCGCCAATTTCGGCACCAGAAAAGTTCTTCGTCAAGGATGCGAACTCCGGGAGGTCAACGTCATGGTCCATAACACCATTTGTGCGCATCTTACTCGTATGGATGGATAGGATCTGGAGCCGTCCATGTTCATCGGGTAAAGAAATCTCCATATGGACTTCGAGACGACCAGGACGAAGAAGAGCTTCATCGATCATGTCGAGACGGTTGGTCATACCGATGATAAGAATGTTATTGAGCTTGTCTACACCATCCATCTACGACGACGTGAATACAGGAAACATGAACAAAACCCAAAGGCTTACCTTCGAAAGAAGCTGGTTGACGACGCTGTCTCCAACACCCGTACCGCTATTTGTTGACCCACGCTGCTTGAAGATGGCATCCAACTCATCGAAGATGATGATGTGTAGACCACTCTCATCGCCTTTGTCTTTATACTAGGCAGCTAACTTAGTTTTCAGCTTAACAAAAGAAATAATTAATACTACCTCTTTTTCGGCATCAGCAAAGAGTTTTCGTACGTTCTCCTCTGAAGCACCGACGTACTTGTTCAAAATTTCCGGCCCATTGACGATCTTTGGTTCCCGCGCATTCAGCATTTTACCAATTTGGCGAGCGATGAGAGTCTTTCCCGTTCCTGGTGGACCATGAAGCAGGATACCTTTAACGTGCTCGATACCTAGTTTGTCAACAAGGGCAGGAGGAAAGACTCGAGATGCGAACGCTCGGCGGAAAATTTCGCTGAATTCTGTATCCAAGCCTCCGATACCCATGTCTTCGAACTTGAAATTGGGAGCAAGAATTGCATTCGGCCGCGCCCTACAGTTGTCAGTACAGAATATATTAGTTCATGACAAGGATTCTCACTTCTTTGCGCTGGATCTGATTTTAATGGCGCTATCAGCAGCCTTCATGATAGTTACGTCGGTTTTGTCCATGATTATTCCCATAAATTGGTGATTCACAGAGCGTTGACCGCTAGACCCACCACGGCGCTGCTCGTCAGCGATATCAAGGACGGACACGCCCTTGATCGTCCCTTTGATATTCTGGCCGTGGTATTCGAACACTATTATCTCATCCGTGGACATGATAATGCCATTAAATGCTTTGACGACGTGTTGAGCCATGTCATCGGCGGAAAACTGCTCTGCAATTTCATGTCGAGGTTTGAGAAATCCGACTTCAATGTCAATCGACTGGAGGAAGGAAGGGGCCGATGGGTGGGGAGGGGGAGGAAAGGGTTCGATGCTAACATGATCGCCTTGAACGGAAAGACCTATCCACTGCCGTTGGACTTGAGATGCACCGATACATCCTGGCTGAATCTTTCCAGTGTTATCGTGTCTGACATCATGCATATAGTCAGGTTCTATGAACTAAGCGCCCAATACTTACTTGACAGTCAATGCGAACCCGCCTTTTACGAGAACGTGTTGACCGTTGGTAAAGTCAGATGGGTGGACGGCGAGACAATTGGACAATGCAAAGGAATCGCTTGGAGATGCAACAACTGCATAGCTACAAGAATTATGAGACATCAATCACGCCGTTCAAATGCTGCGTACCTTCCACTGGAACGTGGCGGTGCAGGTTTCCTGTCGTACGTCCCGCGTTTCTCGAACAAACTATTTGAAGGGTCATTGTAGCCGTATGACGGCGCATTATTCTGCATTGATTGAGGAGGGGGAGGCTGTCTCATTCCACTCCTTGTAGGCGACGAGCGGTAATCCGGTACACGATTATAAGCACCGGGGGGAGGCGGTGGAGGTGTGTTAGTCGAAGACCGGCCAAAGAAGCTCATTATGGTATCACAATTAGTCGTTGAATGTCTATTCACGTGTCGGTAAACGTCAGGTCGTCCAGATATCGTGGTAGTAAAGATTGAGGAGGTCGTGGATACGTGTAACTGGCGAGGCTGAAGGGAGCTGTGATCGAGATGAGGTTTGTCTCTGCTTGGCAAGCGGCTGCTCGAATAAGCTCGATCGGCCGCCGTGACGGACCATATTGCCGCGCCCAGCAGGCTTGACCTTACTTCTTTACAATGTCTGCCAACGAAACAGAGCCCACCGCGATATCGACCGGCGAAGCGGCCAAAAGTATTCTCGACGACTACCCAGATGTTGATAGTCACTCTTGTCAGCTTTTAGGCCCAACCGCGCTTGTTGGTGACTTCATATTTGGGAACAGCTTTATCTTACAGTAGTTCCTAGATTGTGCAAGGCCTTATGGGGGTCCTAGTGATTCTGTCGCTGGTGTACAAACGTCATAGAGAGAAACCGAAGCGTTTTTGGCGAATCTGGTGCGTGCGGTTGACCGTATCTGTCAAAAAATTAATTGATGTCAACTGAGAATAGGCTGTTCGATGTCTCCAAGCAAATTGTGGGCCAAATGTTCGTCCACGGAGTAAACGTCTTCGTATCCGATATCGTTTCTCACAACTCAGATGAGAACGCGTGTGTTTTCTATTTCTTCAACATCCTCGTCGACACGACCCTTGGTATGTGTCATGTTTCTAATCTTTTTATATCTCATTCACTTGTCGTGTAGGCGTCGGTCTACTCTACATCATTCTTCGCGTCCTGACTCACTTGTTCGTCGAGAACTTGCACCTGAAAGGCTTCGAATCTGGCATATATGGCACTCCGCCCTCTATAAAATTCTGGGGGAAGCAGGCGGCACTATATGTCGTTGCCCTTACGACTATGAAGCTTTTGGTTATTGCACTTCTGGCATTCTTCCCCGGTCTGTTCATCATCGGTGCATGGCTACTCAGTTGGACTAGGACAGGAGACGGTGATGCCTTGCAAGTCATCTTGTACGTTCCATTACTCTTATGTTAGCCTCACCTTATTCCCTCATCCGTTCAGCACAATGGGTCTCTTCCCCATTCTTATGAACATCCTTCAGTTTTGGCTCATAGACTCCATTGTCAAAGCCTCAAACGAACAATTCGTATCCTTAGACACCGATGTCCACGACGCGCTTGACCATGCAGACCGTGAACCTCTGTTCGGAGTCCCATCTGACGACGAGGACGATGGTGATACTGGTAATCAGCGCCATGATATCGAAAATCCACGATCCCACTCTCCCACCCATCAACATCAACGATCCCAGTCCAATGATAAATCATCAGGTGGCAGCACGCCGTTAGCTTCAGAACCCAAGTTGTCCGGCTCGAGTACACCCCAACCCATTCCTGGTCAGGCACACGAAGTACATGCATACCCTCCAAGCTTATCAAGTAGCGTAGCGTCAGCTTCCACGGCGTCATCGACATCTCCGCCAGCCATCCGGGAGGCAACGAAGCTTAACAAGAAGCGTCGGTCGCCGCCTACACCTATCCATATTCGTCAAGCGCGACAGCCCGCTGTGAATGCTGTCTCTCCTGAACCGAAAAGCCTTTCGCACGAGAGGAAACTATCTAGACCTGTGGTCGTTGTAGAACCGGCAGGACAGGAGTGGGCCGATTCATGGGGAGACGAGGATGACTGGGCAGATAGAGTGGGCGAGGAGGACTGGACTGGACGACGCATAGAACAGAAAAGAGACGGTATTAATGAGGTCTGGGATCATTCTCCGATAGGCGCTCATGCAGATTCATAAGACTATCTGCACCCTGTTCATCATTTGTGTGTATGTTCATCCACCAAGTTGCATATTATTACAGTGTATATAATGAACTTTAGTATTAGTACTATTAGTTGCATGTTATACCCCCCCAACCATTGTACCATTAACTGGAACCTACCGCCGTTCGGCTGGGGCCCCACTGGAAGGATCTAACTGGAGAGAGAAATGTGCCAACAATTCTTCGTCTAGAAGTTCTTGATCCGATCGACTTACACTATGCATTCGTTACCAACTTCCGACGCAGGAGAGGGGAAAGCGGGCTGCCTGCCCAAAGCGGGGGAGCCCCATTTCGGACGTCACGTAATACACGTGGGGAGTTGGAAATTTCAATATCAATTCTGCACTACATCAATCACCGCGATTGCTAGCCCACGGCCCAAAGCTCTCTTGGAAACAAGCGATATCATTCGCTTCAAGGTGGAAAATACAAAAACAATGCCAACCTCGACTTGTAGCCTTTAGATAAGGATATTCTCTGTGTGTCGAATCACTCGATGTACAACGGCAAAAGTTGCTTTACTCTGCACTGTGGTCTCAAGTCACGGTGGCGGTGAAGAAATCCTAGACCCTATTCACGCCGTATCGATTTGTAATTCTAGAACTCTCTGTTTTTGCTGTCCGCCGTGCTTGTGTCTTGTTTTCGTACTCTTGCGTTTTTATGATACTCTTTCATCGTGATTTATACCTTTCCATGCATCCGATTCCTAGAACCAGGCGACGATCAACCAGAAGGATCCTCAGACCTTGTTACTCTGAAAACCATTTGACCATGACGCCCGGGGTTGTCATGTCTTCACATCCTGTTTCTGTTGCATATTATCATTGGCGTCAATCTATTCTTATTCTTGTCCCTAGCAGGCTACAATATACTCAAATTCGACGATTAATGGTTCACAAGAGGATTCTACAGTGCCAGTAGCACAGCGCTCCGGGGAAAGCGGAACACTGATTTCTGCAAATAGCTTGAATGCTCGTGTAACATTCTCTTTCCTGGTGAGCATCCGCCAGCTTTAACTCCAGTGTAAGATCGTGACAATCTTCTGACCTAGCCAATACATTTTATTGATACGGCATTCGCTATTGCTGTGGTAGATATACGCTATATGTATCGATTTCAACTCCGCTGATCCCAAGTTCGAGTTCATCGATGCTGTGAACCCTCGGATGATGGGAAAAACATTCCCGTAAGTAGAAATCTATCCGCATCTGTGTCTTTATCCTCATACCATTGCTCCAAGGATTTCTATAAGCCACGGATACATAACGTCAACGGTGTCTTCCGCTCGCTTATTTCTCGCATCTCGGACTCGAATGTCTTGTAGGGCACCAAAAAGTCCATTTCTCATTGGGAATCCGTCGTCCGATTTTCCGGCCCATCATCTGTGTCCAGTTTTACTCGTTTAGCAACTACAAAGACAAAGAAGGACAACAAATAATCCTCTTTCCTCGCGTCTCTATCTTGCGCTTCGGCACGTCTAGTATAATCACCTGCATCAGGATACAACCACAGGACCGAGAGACTCACCGAAGTCATGCGAGCAAGTAACCGTCGGACCAAGACCCTTGAACAACCCGAGCTGAAGGATCGATGAAATAGATGTGTACACACTTAAGAGCTCAGCGCTCATCTATTTCAGTGTCCGAAGAAACGTGTTAAGACAGTTTGGGCAGAATCGTACTCATAATGACTCCAACTCGTGTCTCAGGCGAGAGGGTATTCGATTTTCACCTTCTACACTGCATGTCCCAGAACAGACAAGGGCGAAACTAGGTCGGCACGTTTATCACCCTCCATCACATGGTCCACGGCCATTAACATTAGGGTCATGGGTAGACTCGATTATGACACCGTAAATATCCCTCCCCTCCCGTGATCAAAAGAATTGATTCCTGCAGCGGACAGGGCGCCTGAGGAGTCCGTGACGAATACATTTGAAGGCCCAATCGACCATAATCGGCTTGTAATCGCAGGTCCGACTCGAGAGGCGCTTATCCAGCTGCGGTCGATTGTGGTTATTCCCACGACTACGCCATCATAAGAAGCCTTCCTAGGAGGGAGGAAAGCTGTAGCCCCACTTTCTCTACAGCAAATTGTCGATGCCTCCCCGTCACCGGTATATGCGACCGCCCACCCTTGACTTTGTGCTGAGAAGGCCCCCACCTTCCCACCGGCACTCAGGACCCTCTGTTCCTTGGTAGGAAACACCTATATTTATGCTCTCGCCTCAAACTGAACCTTCTGAAGGCCTTGGATAAATATCAACGACGGTGCGTTGTCCTCGCTGAGAATTCAGTGTTACAACGGTTGAGAAGATCTTTTGCAGAAGTCGAACTGCTCAGATCGGAGGCACCACCTATTCCAGTACCGTGCAACCACGTTAACTGCAACGAGTGTTGGAAGAGCTACCCTCGGTCGCGTTTTCCTAACTGGGGCGACTCACAAGTCAGCATAAGCGGGATAGGTGATGCCATTAATGAATACAACCACAACGTCCCATGTACAATCCATTACGTCGATGTCGACGACCGCGGTTATTTCAAGGACTCAGAGAAGTACGAAGTTACGGAGCAAACGAAGGGCGACTTCTGGGAGCTTCTCGTCGAGCACCACGTACGTGCCCAACTGTTAAGCACAGTATGCTTTATTTAAAGTCTGCTCAGAGGCCGATAAACCCGCGTGTCCACGCGCTTTTTGTGGAAAATATGTCAGGACCGGTGCTGCAAATGCTTGGCACAATGTGCGCTCAGTTTCCTTCCATTCGATTGTTTGAATTCACTGGTGTATATTTCAGCTACAACATAGAACCGTTCTTCTTTTCATCATCACTGTCATGGATCCCATCCCGCTTCCAGGAGGAAGTTCAGCCGGGAAGGGGGGACCGTGAGTTCATCTCCAGTCTATGCTGTTCTACACCTGCTCAGCGGTTACGGGCAGATATCACCATCACGTTAACATTTGTCAAAATTATGGTAGATGATCCTACATTCGAGTCAACAAGGAACGAAGACACTCCCGCCCGTGAGCTCAAGCATTCCTTCCAGTGTTCGATTCATTTTTAAGCGGTGTTTTTGAACAGGCAGACGAGTAATCAATTCTCAAACACCTTTAGTCCTGCAGTCCGGATCGCTCAGTGAGCATATTGCTAGCAGCGTGTCATTAGCTGGTTCATGTGTCTTTTCCAGGCAAGAACTGTTCCCTAGTGCTCGATCTTCTTGCAGTCCATCTTATTCGAAATGTCGAAGGTAATATCCTCATATCATACCATGATCCTGGCTGGGAGGCAACGTCTGCACCCTACCTTCACGAACGGATGCACTCTGCAGGTAAACATTTCGGACATTGAGTTTATCGTTCTTCGGCTCATGAGTCATAACTCCTCAGGTCGAAGTGTCTACTGGCAAAACATATTCCAGCGCTCTCAGGACCCCACCTTTGTCGTACTGATATTCATCTGGCACGCTATATGTGCTTGGGACGAGGCACTCGAGGCATTGTACGTCCACATCCGTTTGCTAGTACGTTGTCTCTGCTTTAATGTCCGACGACCGTTCTCACATCCATTAGGAAACTTATGCTTTAGGTCCTTCAGGTGTCCTCGTTACACATGAAATGCACATTATACGGGCGCACTGTATACAATTTTCCTCTTTATTGGAAAATTTGAGGAAGACCGTTGTATTCATACGTGATACTCCCAATCCAGCGATGGACACTCTTCCCCAAGAAGAAAAGCAATATAGTCGGACACTGCTGGAGAAGGAATGTCGAAATTTGCTCTCGGAAATTGACCGACTAGAGATGGGTGGGCGCATGCAGGATCAGCGACTTGAAAATGCCTTAAACCTAGTAAGTAGTGGATGTCTGTGTGATCGTCCAAGTTGATCGGACTTGTTACCAGGTGTTCAGCAGTGTCAATATCAACGATAGCAAACGCATGAAAGAGTTAACGGAAGCTGCTGTGAGGGACAGTGCGGCGGTATGTCTGATCCTTTGGTCGGCTAGTCCAGATAGCTTAGTATTCCATTGAAGATGAAACAAATAGCCTACCTCACTATGATATTCCTGCCCTCTTCGTTCGTCGCCGTATGTGTTCTAGACCATGCTTGCGCCAGTGGTACTGACTAGCCCATCCCCCGTTCCAGACTGTTTTTGGAATGAATGTTCAAGAGCTCACTGGCAGCAAGGATAGCGAAGGGACTCTACCACATTACTTTGCAGCTGCTGTTCCTTTGACGTTGGTAACGATATGGGTAGTACTGACTTTCCAGAGCAAACATCTCTTTGTCTCTGGATCCACATTTTGGATGCGCCTTGTGTGGCCGTGGATACTGTTCAAGCAAGTGTTTATGAAGCGGGAGATTGGAGAGGGGGAAGAGGCTTCAATACCGTCAAGTAATATGGTATAACATTTTTCAAATACTACTAGCCTCTTGTTCATGGATGCGACTATGTTGTTTTCTGGGTTTTCGCATCCACTGTTGCCAGGCCAGATAAATGTATACGGTGTACGGTGAAGGTTTACAAGACAGAAAAGAATCCAAAGTACAGAATAATACTTTGAAGATGGATGCAATGTCCAACTAGGGCAACATCGTTCGGGATTCAGCATATTTTGGAGGGTCTGAAGGGCGGTCAATGCACACATGTAAGTTCATGGGATGAAAACCCCTTAGCTGAAGGCCGGGGCTAACGTGGTTAGTCCAAAAGCTCTACCAAAAAAGAAGAAAACTCCATCCAATCCTTCCGCAGAGGACCTAAGTTGGCACGAATCGGAAAAAAAGGCAGTTTTGGAAATTGGAAGTGCGGCCGGCATGACCGGCATACTCGGGCCGAACAACATTGTCCGAGATACTTAGTATTTTTCCCTCTCAAATGTTGCATATTTGAGGTCCAATTTCCATGAAGACCTATGCCGGCTGGACCTTCCGTGGCATGCACTCACCCACGGCCGTACTAGAATTTGAAAGGCAGGCCGTCGCGATTCTTTTCAAGCAAAGTGATAAGTACCTTTGTGGAGATATTTATTATGATCCGGAGGCGTATCTGATCGCATTATATGACTGCGCGCCAGTGGGATCACATACATGATTGCATCTTTCTTTACTCGTGACCTCCCTTGCCGATAAAGAGTTGGAGACTTTTGGTCCATTGTACGCGTCCAGAGGCCCATTTGAATATGGGAAATGCGTCGAATTCGCAGAATCTATCAGTTGGCACGATCAATAACTCAGAAGGCGCGTCCATATCCTTCGGCCCGGTCACAAAACATTGACGTTAATGAACGTTGGTGCTTCACCGGAGAACGCGGTCCTGATTCCGAACTCATGATACCTATGACACCCAACGTTCCGTCACCTTTCTTCCTTCATCCACCATGACCACTGCGAACGCCAAACTTTATGATCCCCGCCAAGTGCTTGATCATCCAGAATTCAAGATCCTTGGACTCAATGACAAGCCAACAAAGGGTGCTAATATCGCTGTTTTCTACAATCACCACCATGAGTTGCATATGGTAGAGAAACCCCGTCCTAAGCCTGGTCCAGGTCAGGTTCTCTTGCATGTTCGAGCGTCTGGCATCTGTGGGTAAGCTTGTCATATCCTCTGTGGCAGCGTCTTTGGTATTCAATCGGTCCCGGTTGGCAGGAGTGATATTCATTATTGGCGCCATGGAAGAATCGGTAATATGGTATTACATGACGAGGTTTGCTCAGATCTCATTGACGATGGAGGGACCGTAAATCATCCCATCTTTATCATCTAGTGTGGATCCGGGCATGAATCTGCCGGCGAGGTGATCGAACTTGGAGAGGGCGTTACCGAGCTAAAAGTCGGTGAGTTATAATCATATAAGTCAATGTTTTCAAGCTGTGTCATCCGATGATATGATAACAGGTGATCGAGTGACCATCGAGGCTGAGATTCCCTGCTTCCAACCTTCCTGCGAGCCTTGCCGAACTGGGAAGTACAACGGATGCCCTAACGTGGTTTTTCTGTCCGCCCCTCCATATCACGGCGAGTTATCCGGTTGTTAGACCCATCGTTTATCCTATCTGACGACCAGATAATGTAGGTACTCTGACAAAATGGCATGTGCATCCTGCTGCCTGGTTGCATCGTATCCCCGACAACATGACCTTTGAAGAAGGCGCCCTCTGTGAACCTTTGACCGTCGCATTAGCGGGTGTAGAGGGCTCTGGTCTCCGCCTGGGAGATCCGACGCTTATCTGGTATTACGATCGTACAGTTCCAAACACCAACTTTATTGATATTCATTGATAGTGGTGCCGGGCCGATCGGATTAGCCACACTTCTCTCCGCTCGTGCTGCTGGTGCCGAACCTATCGTCATTACAGACCTCTTCCAAAACCGACTCGACTTTGCGAAGAAATTGGTCCCGACTGTCCGCACCGTTCTTATTGAACGCGACTTAAATCTAGAGGACCAGGCCGCAAAAATCAAGGCTGCTGCTGGTATGGCATTTAGAGTTGGTTTGGAATGCACTGGTGTAGAGTCTAGCATTGCTACTGCCGCCTATGTATGTCGACTCTTCGTCTCTCGGTATTACTAATGGTGTACATATCCTGCAGACTATTAAGTTTGGTGGTACGCTCATGGTCATCGGAGTAGGAAAGAGTCCGCAAACCGTAAGTCAACGGGAATACCATGCACATATCGTCGCCTGATCATTTTCTGTAGTACCCTTTTATGCAGCTAAGCTTGAACGAAATTAACCTTAAATTTATCAATCGCTACGTTGATCAAGTACGCATATCTTTGAATTTCTACTCGAACGATGACGTTAATATTGACCTGATAATCAGTATCCCAAGGCTATCCGTCTTATTTCCGGGGGGCTAATTGATATGAAGCCTCTGGTCACTCATCGATTTGCCCTCGAAGATGCCATGGATGCCTTCAATGTGGCCGCCGACCTCACTCAAGGTGCTATCAAAGTACAGATCCAGGATGGGGAGGACTAGGTGGCCTTTTGGTCCTTTATATCCCACGAGACTTCTTGTAATTCTTATTCAATCGGGGTTCATGGTCGATCTTCGTTCCATGTTCTACGTTTGTTCCAAAGAGAACATGTTGGTTACTAGAGCCTCTGCATTTGATCACGCTAGAAGTAACTGGAAGCTAAGTTTTATAGTGGAATTCGACTCAACGAGCTTTCCCATTAAAATAATTATGAACGGCACCAACAGTATCGCTAAGCGCTTATCACTGGCTGGAAGCGAAACGGTCCGGGTTCCCCGATTCTTTCCGAAGGATGAGGAAACGACAGAGGGTTATAGAAAAACGTAACTGGTCGTGAGTAGTGCCAAACTGTCTGGACAGGGGCTATACTCCGGGTTAGCTTACAAATCTGTAGTGATTGGCGAGCATCCGGCACGCTTCGGCTGCTATGCCGGCTGATTGCCATTGTGGCTGTCTTTCCGACTTCTCCCTATTGGTCTGTATCATTCTCATTGCTAACTCATCAAAACCGAGCTCGACGTCTTTTTTGTACCAGGACTGACCGGGACCGACGACTCCTCACAAAACCCTTCTCACTCTGAGTGCCAGACTTTCTGGTGTGAGGATTCAACTTTCAAATCCATTATTACCGCTTGGTGCTCACAAGGGAAACAACCTCCACCCGTTGACGATGCTGTAGCTTATAATAATTTGGCCCGACAATCTTTTATCGATAAATTGTGCTTCCCCTGAGTCCCTGAGTCCCACTATTACTTACCTCGTAGCTGCCTGAGGTTGCGGGGGAAAATGTGAGCTGGTGGCAGCTGCGCTGCCACCGAGCGAACTTTTTCCCTGCAACCAACCAGTGGATCAGATTCATGCATGTCTACAATATACAGTTTTGATTTTTTCAAGCATGTCTGAACTCCGTTAAGTGAGAAAATCCTATATCGTGCAAGGTAGCGACTTATTTAGTTATTTTTTGAAAATGAATCCAAGAAAAGGAAAGAATCGGGGACCCGACGTCCGCCGCTACTGGATACTCTCCCACGCGGCAGACTTCATTGATTAGCACAGTAACTCATCTTCGTTCTTCATCGTCGTCAGAAGTGCGTCAATCTTCCCGAGTTCGTTTATTCGTTCTTCTCCAATATTGAACTCTCCTTTGCTCGGGTCTATTCAATCAACGAGAAATCGTACAATCGCTCTCAGGCTGAATCGTGCCCTGCGATCGAAAATTCTGTGCAGTACTAGCGTCCGTTCGCTCCTGGAACCACTGAGGTATTCATCTCAGATCACAAGATGTTCAACTCTGAGCTTACAGAGAGAAACGGGAGATGATGGAAAAATATATATAGGCGAA
This sequence comes from Armillaria mellea, assembly GCA_030407055.1. Lineage (NCBI taxonomy): Eukaryota > Fungi > Basidiomycota > Agaricomycetes > Agaricales > Physalacriaceae > Armillaria > Armillaria mellea. The sequence continues at coordinate 994,021 of JAUDZF010000005.1, forward strand.
CAGAAAGCAAAATCCCAAGGCGAGATGGCGAGATGTTAGTAAAGGCGACCCAACTCTGAGTCACCCATCAGTGAATCACAACGTTGACTTTTTAAAACAAAATCACCTGAGAGACATCGTCTAGTAATGATAGACACCACAGGCCATATAATACAACCACATTTTCAAACTCGATCGCAGTCTGGTTCATCACCAACACTTCAAGCTTGCCATACCAAGTTGTGTAGTTGTTTTCTTAGACACATATAAGTACTGTTCCTCGGTTATTGAAGAGATGGATAAGCGAAGGCGCTTTTTTAAAACAAGCTAAGCCACCAGGAACGATTGTGTTCGGACCGCTACTACAAACGCGCCTCCACATTGCGGGAATTCAGAACACCCATCTTGGCTTTCCTCGTCCTCGTCCTCGTCCTCGTCCTCATCCTCTTCATCCTCCTCGTCATCCTCGTCTTCATCTTCATCATCTTCATCCTCCGATTCATCGTCCTCATCATCAGCACCTTCATCCGATGATCCGCCTCCAAACGAGTCCAATTCTTCGTCCTTCTCAAAGTCCCGAACGGCCCGTAACGACGTCCCTTCAAGCTCCCCGGGACCTCGTTCTCCAACACGCCGGGGAACACTCAAATCCTTCGCTACGGCAGCCATCATGCGCTTCTCAATGCCACTGCATCCGTCGCGATGTCTCACCCATACGTCGACATCGTAATCTCGGTCACGAAATACGACGAGCTCCTCGCATCCAGCACAGACACACGCGCCACGGGAAAGTCGATTCGGAACGATCCATTCCTCGGCAAGCAAAAAACGTTTACGGTGGTAACGGATTCTGCTGTAGCAAGGGAGGAAGGAAGCATAGTCCTTGTAGACTACGAGCACAGAACGCGGTGAGGAGGCGCGTATCTCATAACGAAACGTCCAGGATTGAGTGTAGGAGACGGGTCGAGACTCAGCGGCTGATGATGGCTTATATATCTCAGGCTGCTGGTCTTGCATCCTGAATGAGAGCAGATGAGAATTTAAGTATTGCACAGGATTGAGATGACTTCTTTACCGTCGGTTTTCATTTGCCACCTCTATAATGAACTCGATGTCGCGTATTCGGGACTTTGTGACGAGCACGCACACTTGGCGAGTACGCCGGCCCAATATCCTGAAGTCGAGCTTGTAATTCGAGTAGGGAAGCGCGTCCATAGCGAAAGAGACTATCCGTAGACACAAAGAATAGGTTGGGGTGTGAAGTTACTTGGTTGTTTGGCTCCTGGTAGTGGTGCATACAAATACGTTCATCCCACTGGAGGCGTAAACCCACGTGATGGTGTGTATTTCATGCACTCAACCATGTGTACGCGTCGGCAACCTACAATGGTAAGCAAGAGCCGTCAGACGCGTCGACGGGACTGCTCGCCTATCCACCGCTAATTGCAGATGATTAAGGGTATCGTGACGGTCAGGTTTTTTTTCAGACACGTCTCGCTGTAGCCACTTGAGTTCGTCAAAAAATAACCTGTAGTCGCCGATGAGCACTGAATACTGAGTCTTTATCACCTTAGGACACGAGTATCCCGCGGTGTTAAATCAGTTGAAGACACCTAGTTCGTGTTGATCATTGTCCGTCAAGACCTTCCGAGTCGACCGTGAAATAGAAATCATCACCGGTCCCGCCCGCTCCCCGGGTCACCCAGATTGACTGCATCCACAAGACACTCTGTGACTCCTCGAGACAAAGAAAGTGTGACTCATTGCAGACGTTATACGTCTGCTGACGGGACATTTGGAAGGGTCCAGAGCTGCATAGGTTACCAGAAGCCACGATATTTAACAGGGGGTCACTTGTATGTGGAACCTGGTGGATTGTGGATGGGGCTCGTGGGTGTTAAGAAATCCAACTTGACAGAACGTCGACATGGTCGCTTAGTATAAGACCTTCAAGAGCTGCATATACGAACAGTAGAACACAGTCGACTTGTGCTTGAAAGTTAAGCAAGCATCCTACTATTCGGTCCAGTCACTCACATCTTTTGACCAGCCAGTAGAGGGCAGCAGCTTATCGCTCGAGCCTACTAAGTCGTACTCAGTCAATAATATAATATTTATAGCACACCGGACTACCTTCAACATTTATGTTCAAGTACTTCGACTCCCGTCGCCAAGGGTGGACCAGCGATAGACCGCTTCGGCATGTTCCGACAGAATCCGACCCTAAAGTGCTCCTGTCTCACCCATCGGACCGAGTGCCGAAAAAAAGTTTTGTGTGCTACATTTCGCCTAGGGTCGCTCACCAGCATCGCCATAAAACGCCTAATGTCCAATCAAATCCATGGTAAAGGGCTCTTACTGAAAGCAGACCCCATCGCAGCCGTATTCCGAGAAGAAGTTGCATCTTCCCTGAAAAATGCACCCCGAAAACCAAAACTCGTGGGTATCCTCGCGACTTCCTCCGCCCCAAGTAGGATGTACGCAGAATTTACGAAAAAACAATGCGAGCAATTTGGAGTAGAGTTCGTGTTGAGAAAAACTGGGGCTGCGGAATCGACAGACTTGCAAGAAGGTGAAGGTGTTGAAGAAGCCATCATGGAGGCGAATGAGAACGATCAAGTAGATGGTATCATGGTATGTGTCTGCTTTGTTCCGAAAGTGCGACGCGAATATCCTTGCCCCAGGTATACTACCCGATCTTCGGTGCCCAGCAGGTCTGTAGCAAATTTAGAACGATACCAGCTTACTTCAACTCGCCTCTTCGGTAGGATCATTACCTTCAGCAGGTAGGCTACTTTATATGCTGAGAAGCATAATGTGAACTGTTTCGTCCAGATTGTTACCCCATTCAAAGACGTCGAGGGTCTCAATGTCAAGTTTCATTACAACTTGTACCACAAGTAAGGATCGCTTCTCTTACTCAGGCTAGTTCTAAATCGTTTCCAAGTATCCGGTTCATATCTCCCCAGACCCTGACATCCTCGTTACCATCCAACGTCGCAGCTTCTACTACGGATGGCGATACGCCGCCTCCGGGTATGGTCAAATCGATCATACCGTGCACCCCACTCGCTATCGTAAAATGTCTCGAACACGTTGGGGTATACAACAGGATCCTGCCGTACGGGGACCGTGCTTATGGGAGAATAATCACCGTGATTAACCGGTGAGATATGAGACCTCGACTTGCGAAGCAAGTACTCACAGTCATGTAGATCAGAGGTCGTCGGCCGACCGTTAGCGGCGCTCCTGGCGAACGACGGTGCCAGGGTGTTTTCAGTCGACATTGACTCTATTCAGGAATATAACAAGCGCCCCCGGCAAACAGACGCTACTGGGACGCGTCGGTTCTACCCGCGTCACGTCGCGCAACCCAGCACGCTTACATTACAAGAGTGCTTGACCCTCTCTGATGTTGTTGTTTCGGCCGTGCCGAGTGCGGACTATCAAGTCAAGACAGAATGGCTCAAGGACGGCTGCATATGCTTAAACATCGCTGCCGAGAAGAACTTTGAAAAGGACGTAAGGGACAAGGTAACGTATCTCTACATGTCTCGTATTTCTTTCTGTTAAAACTTGCCTCAAGGCCTCGTTATATATTCCCGCCGTAGGGAAGGTCACGATTCTCATGCTCCTTAGAAACTTGTATGTGGTGCCTAGCTATTGTGTGAATAGGTTATTAAAATCCTTTGTAGACTGCGACTCCAGCACTACAAAACCGTATCATCTCAATAGAGAATGCTCGGAGGGGGAAGTGGCGGCAGCGAGTACTATTATATATCCATATAGACAGAACAGTGTATGATTAAATTCCGGGTTAACATTCCCATGTTCTAAGTGCTGGAGATGAGAGTATTTATACAGAGCAGAAGAGATCATGATATGCTTTCGATGTGAAAAGATGCTCCGAGGAATGCAGTATGGGCACTGTTACCGGAAGTGAGCATCGGTAATATCAGACAGGCGCGCAGCATGATCTACTGGTGTCTGCGCTCCGGACGGAGGAAAACTCGGGGTTACAGGGGTAGCAATGCCGGATGCGTCGTCAGCCATGAAACGTACGCGCTGACGGTGCAGCTACAGGACCCACGGATGTGACGTTAGATGCATGACGTGGTTCACGGAGGACGGAGACACATACCTGGGGTAATTTGGGAATCAAGACAAAGATGAGCGCGGTAAGATTGACGGCGAACAGCCATGGATTATAATTAGTGTAATGTGTTGACGCAAGGAACCTGGTAAGCAATGAGGTTCGGCAGCAATGAGAATGCAGTGAAGGCGTACAACACGACTGGCACCGAGAATAGCCATTTCTTTGCGGGAGTGTATTGTGCACCGTCGTCTATTTGCTCCCATAGTGTTAGGTCGTCGTACGCCCCTCCACGCAAATCCCCCTCAAATGGCATCCCGGTGACCCAGTGGAACATTAGATACGAAAGCTAGAGACCTTAATGAGCCTGGAGATGAAGCAAAGTGTTAGCAACGCACAGCCAGATACACAAGGTTGACTAGAGTCCAGCTAACTTGCTGGGACATGCCAGGCAGAGTATCAATCAAGACCTTGCCGGCACAGATGAGAACGACGTGGATGAGCCATGCACCTGAAAGCCGTTCAGCAAGCTGTTGTGGCGACGACGCCGTGCGACGCACCCTTGGCATTGACCCAATTGGCGTTGATATTCACGAAAAGGCTCTGGTCGAGGGCATCTTCTGCCGAACGGTCGCCGACTTGCTCGACCTTGACGATGCTGCCGCTGCGCCCACGTACTCTCATGGGTGACGGCTTGGAGAGGTCCAGCGTTGGTAATTTGACAGAGGTGGTCCGACTGCCCATGGTCGCAGTTTTCTTTTGGAGATGGTGGTGGTATCACGAGCCAAAGCTAGGCGCAGGCGGCCGAAAATGGAATCGAGGACACACTACTTTCTCACACTCTACCCCATCTGGTCGACATAGACGACGACGACGGCGACGACGCTGCTCGCAGATGAAGCTCCTCCATTGGTGCTCGGTATCGCCTGAAGGACCGTCAGGGTTGGCTGCTGTCCGCTTCAACAAGCCAGTTCGCGTATCCTTTATACGCGTCTTCCCGTCGGGCGCTCAACCGTTTGTCAATTGTCCGGAAATCGTGGCGTACGTTGTCCTGTTATCGCGATGGATATCGACGGCTGAGCGAGACCACTAGTGAAACGGAACCGAAAGCATTCTATCTCGACGTCTTCTTCAATGCCCACCCACTTCATCCGGGCGAGTCCAAGGAGAAACAACGAGCTCCAAATGCCCTGGTTCCAACGTCAATTGCGTACTCTGGTGGGCAAGTCGATTTTACGGTCGATATGGGAACAGAAGTGCGTATCGCCATCGTCTTGGTGCTTCAATGGCTGACCGCCATAGTATTCTACGCGTCTTATGATCATCAAAGGCAAATTTCAAGTCCTTTCTCTTGCGGTTTACGGCGAGATAGTGTCAGAAATACCGCCAGTACCGGACACCTACGAACCTACTCCTTTGCCGTCGCTGCCATCTGCCCTGCTTCCCAAGTCAGTCGACCCAGCCAATGCTGCGGATCCAACGCAGCTCGCCAGGGCCCTTCTTATGCTGATTCCAGATTCGCCGCCTCTTCACCTCGTAATTCGACTAATTTTCTGTCTAAAACCAGCATATGATGACTGGGACGATCCTAAATTCCCGTACCTCAATGACACCAAATTGCAGACTGATACCGACTTCAGTCTCGAAAGAGCCTGGAAGATGATTGAAACACCTATCCGCGATAATACATCAGAGGAGCTGATATCCAGCTTCTCAGAGAGAGTTGCAGGCCTTCTTGGTGGCAAGGTATGTACACTTGCTCTGTCTAATAGCTGTCTTGTGACTGGCTACTTTAGAGCGTATACCAATCATATCATATCGCCAAACTGTTTAGTATATCTGCATCTCAGATGCCTTCACTGGGGCTGGCTCTATGTGTACGTGACTTTCACACAAAAGTGGTACGACCTATTAACTCCCTCTTAGCAACAGATTGATCCCACAGATGTTTTCGACGTCAGTGTCGTCGATGATGATACAATCTGTCACTTACTGGATGCCGTGGCCAATGCTGATTTCGCTCGGCATTTTGGTGCTGAGGCATTCCTGAACATGTTGCAAGATATTCAAGATAATCCGATCTCAGATCGGTCGTCCAGGCTTGCTGCGGGCCGTCTTGTTGATAGGATCAAGGGATGGGGCGTCTTTGAGGATGCGCTTTCAAATTCCCAAGCCGACTTTGAGACAAGTATGAAGATGTTGAACGACATTGGAAATGAAGAACAGTCGATGGGGACTTTGCTAGAGACTATGACATTTCACGAAGATTTGGTAACAAAGTTATCTGAGAATTCTGTCCCAGCTACGCAGCTTCCTCCCCCTCAAGTACCTTCCACCTCAACCGAGCATGATGAATTTATTCGTTTTGTGAGGGCCTTCATCGGTATCGGCGCCGTCTTTGCAGCATGGGCCTGGTCTGATAGTACTGGAGCTGAAGCGTGCAGGGAACGTGCTTTAGCAATCATTTTGATGTGGCAAGGGATTGAAGGCTATCGAGAGGTAAAGACCATTCCATCACGGCACCCGCATATCTCTAACTCGCGAGTCATCTAGATTGTGAACCGTCTATTGCTGGTTCGTCAATTCTCCCGACGCCTGAAATGGATAGCTGTAAATGAAGACGGCGAGCCACCCAAAAAGTCTTATACACTAGCGGAGCAAATTATTATCGAAATGGCAAAGGACCCCCAAGCTCTTCTTCATACTGATTTCGCCGAGACCGTCCTCGACCTAGGTCCACCGCTATCCTTCATATCTGAGAGCCAAAGGTTGTCTCTGCGGAAGGCCGCCTTGGTTGCTACGGACGGTCTACCTGCCGCTATCGAGGAGCTTGCATTCTCCAGTGATCATCCGCTCTCTTTGCGCAGGCTCCGTACCATCCGAGTGTCGTTAGCAATCGTTGAACGAGAGCTTCGGACTGAAAATGGAGCCCATGGGGGAGAATTTAACGTCCTGGAAACCATCTGGGACGAACATTCCGTTGGACTCATCCCCCAGCTTCTGTCTGTTTTGACAGGAGTTTCAGGGGATTTGAACGAGCATTTCGTAGTCACGTCTTCTCCTCCCGCCCCAATGAATCAGGAACTTATTGAACAACTGTTCTATACTGCAAATGACCTTCTCCGGTTGACATCACTTCTCTCGTCCTCCTTCCCTCTGACTCCGCGCCCGTTGCGTTGCTTCAGTACTACCTTGGCCGACATTTTTGCCTGTTCCGAAGCAGCAAAAAACTTGTACACCCAGTCCAATTCTGCATATGCGTCTGCCCAAACAACTCGACAAATGTGCATAGCTCTCATTTGCGAAATCTCCAAGCTTGACCTTCTCAGTGAGACAGGCAAACCCGCGTGCCAGATTGTTTTTCAAGCCTTACTCGAGCATAGTGCTTTCAGCAGGGGGCGTGATCCATTATCTCATTTAGCACAAGTGTTCATTCTTATTCTCGACTACGTGCTTCCGCAGAAGCAGGATGAGAATGATGTTTGGATTTCGACGGTTCTTCCCCCACTTCTTCCTGAAATCAAAGACTTTCTGCGTATGCTGGACGTTCAGAGAAAGGCGCTTATGATCAAGCGGATGATCGTGTTAGACGACGGTGTTATCGGTATCGCAGAGTGGTTGTTGATCGAAGAGTTGAAAGCTTTGCTCCAGACGGTGACTAGCCCTGAGACTCTCCGAGGACATACCCGTCACTGTTGCTCGGCAATGCCAGGCTAGTATGGCCCTCCAGTTTCTCGTCGAAGTGCTGGAGAGTTCGTCAAGTTGGTTCGTTACTACCATTTCCGAAGTCCCAGATGTTTGCGAACACGTTGAAGGCGTGCATCATAGCATTGCTCGATGGTCAATTCACTTCGACATTTCTAACGACGCTTGTCCGCTCGCTTGCGACATATACCGAGCTGACTGGTATTATGTTTCCGGTTCTTCTTGGTCTTCTGAAAACGCAGGATGGTACGGCAGAGCAGTGGTCGCTCTCTCTCTCGACCCTTGAAGAGCCTTCCTCCCACTGCCATACATGCAGGACCTCTTCGTCAAGAGCTAGGTCTGAGCATGTCGGCCTTGGCAAGGGCCGTGGACACGCTTGACCCCGACGTTGCCAAATCGTTGATATCCATGCTAGAGTGGGTGACGCTGCAGGGAGATAAGAGCTTCACTATACTATCAGGTGTCACGCCAGATGAGTTTTGGTCGCTGCATGAACGGATGGTGGAAAAGTGTCCGGCGGATAAGGCCGAATTCTTGGCAGGTCTGCGATCTCAGATTACCTTTGATGAAGATGAAATTATCGTACCACCAAGCATCAAGCTTGACACCAATGTGGAGCTCTCCATTCCAGAAATACATGCACTCTTCCAGTCAGCAGTCGTTGAAGAGCCTCCTTCGACTCCAAAGGGCACAAATGTCCAAGACATCCTAGGACTCGTTATATCGCCTCCGAATGCGCTGCTGCATTCTCCACAAGCGACGACACTCACAAAAACATATGCCAACAACGACTTCCGTGAATTGCGACAAGTACCTTCAGCAAGGCAGAACACAAGCCGACTGCCTAGTACGCACGGCAAGTCCTTAGTTTGATTGATGATAAAATTGTGTTAATACTAATGTTTGGATGTAGTCGATGTGGGTATTCATGGTCATTCGACCTGATTACTGACTAAAGGCCACAATCTCAAAATTGTGGCGTTTTATGCAGGATTTTGGATTTGCTCCTCCGGCCCCTTCGATGCTACTTTCGGAACCCTTTCAACCGCGTCCTCATACACAATAACAATAGTGATACATACAGCGGTACCGTGGGAATGAGAAGGGGTAGTGGGTAAGAGACAAAGAAATTGAAATGAAGATATTATTTTATTCAGGGTGCAAATAGGACCGTCGCAGGCGAACGTGATTTGGATGCATATTTGGCGATCCATTAGGAATAATCTGATTCTGATTTAGATCATCGTAAGAACGGAAGTAGCGGTCCATGTCGGCGAGGTCGAACTCTGATGGTGGCTGGGATGAATCTAGGTTGGGAGAGGGGGTGTTCAGGGCCGGTGCAGGAGGCTCTGGCTCGAGAGGAAGTGGTTTGGGCGCGCTGCCTATATGATAAGTCCGTTTTCTCTTGGCTTTGACAGGCTGTCTTTCTGGCACCAGGGATGCGCCTTCTCCATATCGGGGTGGACCGCTGCGGACGGTAAAGTGCTGTAAGGAACGGGTGTAGGGGGATAACGTATGGTTGGAATGGCTCAGCGTGGAGAAGTGGCTGATAGTGTTGTTCAGTAGAGAGGGTCGAATAATTATTTTTGGAGATGACTCTAAATCAGATAATATTGTAGTATATGTTGGATGCGAGCCACTGGGGAGAAAGGCGCTGTCCATCGTAGGTGATGACGAGACAGAAAAGCGTCGGTATCGTTCTGAGGGAGGAGCCGGAGGTGTCGGTATGGTCTGTGAGGAAGGTGGAGTGTCAGGGCTGTCGGGAGTCGTTGGCCGTTGATGTAGAATGCGGGGAGACGCAGTTGTCGGCGTTGGTGACGATCTAAGGGAACTGAGACCTAGGCCTGTGAAAGAATGACTGCCCAGTTGATAATCACTGAAATAAGGATTTGTTAAGGAGTTTGCACGTCGAATGCCTGGTGCGAAGTTTGGAGGAGGGAAGCCTGGCGATGCAAACCCTGGACGCGAGGAACTCGCCATAGAAGGCAGTGATATCCTACTGTCTCTCCGTAGGGGTGCTGTCGAAGATCCGTCGCCTGGACTCTGAAGCATGGACTGGGAATGATATATTCGGGGGCGCGTAATCATTCCGCCACCTACGGCGGGAATAGTTTCGTACTCAGTCACCGCGTTCTCCCTTCCATCATTCACATCACTGCTCGGGGGAGTCGTGTGCTCAGGATCATCATCCCAGTCAACAAGGTCGTACGACGTGGATTCATCATCATAGTCGCCACCGTCGCTTTCTTCCTCTGCCAAGTCCGCGAGTCCACGGTTAGGCATAAAGAGACTGCTGAAATCATTGAAGACACTTTTTGTAGGGACTCCTTCGGGCCTTAGACCGTATGTCGGATCGAAGTTTTCAAGATCGGGGAACGTGCTACTAGAGGTATCTTCAGCGCGAGGTGGAGGCGGTGACAAATGTATTGATCGGGTGGTCGCAGCCCGACGGCTTCCGCTGGCGACCGAGGGCGCATAAGATGAAGGAGGACGTCGGTTACGATGAGAGGAATGGGAACCAAGATGCTGAAGTTCAGGAAGTCTCTGCTCAGCACTCGGCACTTCAGAAACATTCTTGAATGAAAGGGGAGCCAGCTGAGGCTCAGATGGAGGTTGTTGGACGGGGCGGGGTATAGGTCTTTTGGCGAGATAAGGTGCTTCCACTTTGGCTTTTATCCACTGCTGGCTTAGGCGATGGATAATACCAGGGAGATCTTCACGAAACATTTGACGTAGCTGTCCTTCGATCTCCCTTTGAATAAATTTCTGGATGACGGCTATCGAGTCGAACGTGCTGTTGATGTCCACGCTTTGAAGGGGGTCGGTTTTAAATACCAAAGTAATGCCCTTCTGCTTGGACACGACAAGCACGACTATTGATCGCAGTTTGAATTGGGAAAGGCGGAGAAGCATTGGCACGACGAGCGGCTGTTTGGCGGCCAGCATGCCTTTGGTTCCCGCCATGAGATGAATATCGGGCTGCTTATGATTCAGAGGATTTGCCTGCCATATTCCAGTAAGTAAAATTTGAAAATAAGTAGCATATATCCAGCCCGCACCTGCACTTTGGTCTTGAGCACCAGATGTGCATCTCCGGCGTAAGACAATCGAAAAATACCACGAAATTGGTCGACAGTAAGCTCTCCAATCTCCCGTATCTCGAGCTCTGGTGGCTTTATGATGAACATGAGGCTCGACATGAGGTATCACGCAACGACAAAGCAAGTACCTCGGTGCCCATTTCCAACTCGACGACCTCTATTTTGTCAGCTATGATGGGGGGCTTGTCGCCCTTGTTGAGAGCATTGTTGAGCATCTGGATGGCATCGTAGTGGAACTGGTCCGAGAACCGAGGCCAGTTGAAGGTGAAAGACATGACATTGCAGGAGGCAAGTAGTGACGGGCTACTGCCGCTTCACTTACGGCTTCTTTTTCCGGCTTCCAGGGTCATCATACCATGCGGCATCTCCCGGCATTCAAATACCGATTGCGTCACGGGCTGCTACGCCCACGATCACCGAAGAAGCACTGAACGCGAAATATTTATTCCGTTTTCTGTACCTCTGCACTTTTGTCTCCTGATCATAATTTGTTATCTCGAGCTTTGCCTAGTCGTTTCTGGGCCAGTGGATCACTGTAGTCTGATGGTTTTTTCCACTAGCGCCCTCTGTCGACCTACTACATTTTTGACCATCAAAGACTCTTTGGACCGGGCATCTGGACTGTATTTTTGAATCTCGGATCTCTGTGATGCATACTGCTATCCGTTTCTATTGGATGTACATCATACGCGCTTCTGGCCAGGCTTTCAGATGGCTTCTGGGCTGGTCAAAATGAATTCCCCACACACCCCACCCCGCTTGACTAAATAGAGCGCTGTCCTCCAGTTTCTTCTGTCACACCAGAAATCCAGAAATTTAGGGCGTCCTGATCATAGTACCTATAACTAAGCTTTCGGACCATGAATAAGACTTACTGGAATTCCGTCCGATACCAAAGGTTCCAGGATGCCGTGAAATCGATTCCAAATCAAAGAAACCCGGAGTGCATAACAACGATCCGGTGCTCGAGCCGAAACTAATTGTTCCTAGCTACCCTGAATTGTTCCCGAGTGCACCCATTTCGGTACATATTTCGGCAGGATCAGTACCAAAGATATGACTGATACCGAAATCTAGTCCAGAATCATCTATTTCGGCATCCTGTTAGGGAAAACCGAAACTAAGGTTTGGGGCTTAGTTTCGGGCGTACTGTGCCGGAACATGGTCCGAAATTCTAGTTTTTGTATCTGCGATGTCGGCACTAGAAATTATGGTCTAGGCATTCGTTCCGGACAGCGTCAAACCTTAAGTTGCGATATTTTGCCTTGAACAGAGGCTTTCGTAATTATTTCAGGGAATTCCTGAATCTTTGCTTTCAGACCTCGATTACGGCAGTCCGGATTCAAATCTGATATCTTACATTCCGGATATGATTCAAAACTTTCTTGAACCTTTGATACGGGTACTGGTATCAGCAAGTCCTGTTTTTCTCACGAAATCTTATACATAGGTAAGAAGATCAGACTTTCTCAAATTTCTGTATCCCCGGTGTGTGTCATAGTCTTTTAATTATTGCCACCCTTTGCCATCGTGGTCTGGGATGTCGTGAAAGATGATCCGGAGCCCTGTGTTTTCGGCCACCTTTTCTCGCTGCTTGTACCGCCCATGCTGCTGTGCGATAGAGTCACAGACCGCGCTGGCTTGTGAAAATGTAGCCGTCTACTACTGCTGCCGTCCTCGACAGTGGGCACTGTTACCGCTTCTCTGGTTTGTCCTTCCAGAATATCAAGGAACGAGAAAGATATATTTGCCAACTCTCATCTTCTACGAGGCTAGCACGTTCGTTTATATCTTGCTCTCAAGTCTTTCGGCTCTGGACCAGCCGCACGAGCAGTAAGTCAAAGCCATCTAGATAATCAAATGCAGCTATACGTGCATCTTGTTGTATTCAATTTAACAATGTATCAACTTGAAATTGACGCGAAGTTTGGATATCATTACTTATATCTCCTTCTACATCTTTAGTCAGCAGCTGGATGTTAAGCCGAACAACTTTGATGGTTCAAGACTTTCTGGTTTACCACGACTTGCGGCAGTATATTGGGTACCATAACGCTCTCCCTGCTTGCTTTCATCCTCTTTTTTACCCCGAAGCCTTATATCCGCTCTGCTACTTGGCGTTGCCATGCATACATACCTGGGCTCACGCCAAACGCCACATGTGCGCCACAGAAGGGTTTCAATCATCGAATCTTCAAGCATTCAACTTTCTGACCATTGCCATTGAGTCGCTGACGCCCTGCTTGGAAGGTGAAACCAGTCGTTACTGTGTCAGCTGGGCGCCTAGCGTCATAATACCGGCAACTCCGAAACTATTTCTGAATCTCTCGGTGACCAAAGGACCCAAGGAAGGTCTTCGCTGATAACCACATCCATATTGGGGCCGGCGTCACTTTCTTGTTGCCGGTTATGTCAGGGGAACAGTATCTTCTGAATTCCCTGGTTCTCTTGAGGCGGCGGCATTCACGCTATGGGTCCTTATGATCAAGCATCCTCGTGTATGTTAGGCAATGTTGGCCTAGGGAAATCCCGAAACCTTGGGAAAGTATCAAGTGAGGCAGGTAAATACGGGAGGCGGTCCAGACCCGACCCGGGACATAAAAAGGTCCCATGCACATCCAAGGAAACCCGCACATCCCCCCTGACTACAACCGGCACCACCATGGTTCCTTCACTGTTCGACATCAGGAAACAAGTAAGCGCCCTCCCCACCGACGCGCATTGTCTTACGATCTGCAGTTCACGTTCTACGGTTCCTACCACACAAGTCCTATCAATGTCACGATTCATATAATTTGCGTGCCGATGATTCTGTGGTAAGTACACCCCATGCGCGCATCCCATTTTCTCAGCTCATATAAAATCACTCCACAGGACAGGTCTAGTCATGGGCACCCACGTCTTCCCTACATGGCTCCCCGATATCCATTTCGCGATCAACAAATACCTCACCTTCGACCTCAACTTTGCAACCATCTGGACGGTCGTGAACTTGCTCTACTACTACATCTTGGAACCCACGGCTGCGGTGCGTCGAATGTTCCCATCACCTCTATCTCCTTAGTCATAACATGCTTCCAATAGTTCATATACACCCCTCAAATGACGCTTTGTTTTTTGTCAGCCATGAAATTCGCCGAGCGACCTGATCATATGCCTATTGCTTTCACTGTGCATGTGCTCTGCTGGATCGCCCAGTTCCTCGGCCACGGCGTAGCAGAAAAACGCGCTCCTGCACTCCTTGATAATATTCTTGGCGGTGCGTCCTCTATTCCGCCGTTCCCTATAATGGATGAATAGATCTTCGTACCAGCTGCCGTTCTTGCACCATTCTTCGTGCATCTAGAGATCCTCTACAAACTGGGATATAATCCCGAACTACGCAAAATCATCATCAATGATATCGGCAAGGAGGTCACCAAGTTGAGAAAGGCGGATGCTGCCAAAAAGCGTGCTGCCAGTCAAACAGTGGCGGATGAACAACTCGAAGGAAAGAATTAAATGGAGTACATAACGTTGTACATTCATGAACTCGTGTATATGTAAACTTATTTTAAGCCTTAACATTCAAGCTTTTTATGTGGTTCAAGTCCGTAATTAATAATTCAGTGGCAGAGCAATCGCGGCGGTAATATGTAGTACTCGTAATCTCTACTTATACAGTGATTATTACAGTGGTATATTAGATGAATAGATTGTATGCAATAACTCTGCTCTTTGAGTACGCATTCAAAACGTGCAAAGAAAGCGAGGATAGCTGAACCAAAAGGAAGGAGCGGAACATCCGTATCACTCCCTAGCGCCAATCATTTGAGGCTTATATGATGCCAAGCTGAGAACTTCTCGTTGCTTCACCAGAGGCTTTATGCGAACAGGTAGTGAGCCTGGTACACCATTTCGCGTTGAATCCAATACTGCACATCAAGTCAGCTGATGAGGGATAAGAGTGCACCAGAGTTAGTTACCTTCTTCATAGTGCTCATTGATATGCTCTCGCCTCTTATCAACTTCATAATCGTCCTCCGCCATGGCATCTGAATCGAACATTCGTTCTCTTCCGCGATGCAAAAATTGTCCCCAAGCCTTTCCGCCGTTACTCCACGCTGCGCGATGACTAGGTGTCCCAGCGGCTAAAAGTCGCATTATCTCTTCATCGTGTCGTTGATGGTGACCGTCCATCTGCTCTTGGAGACTGCCCTCAATTGTAGGAGGGCGAACGATATCAATGCCATTGTCATGAGGTACCTCTCGTATCTCAGTTACTTTCCGTGGCGACTGAGCGGAACGCCTCGGAGAACCAGGAGATTCACGTGCGATGGACGGATCCTCGTCGGGTAATGACATGGCCACCCGAAGCGGTGACGGCCGTTCGACCCTTGACGTGACAGAAGAGGCAAGAGGGGATGAAGATATGCCATTGGGAGACCCACGATGAGGAGCAGATAATAGAGACAGAGGACGGAACGATGATAATGAGCTGGCTATCTCGGGCTGTTGTCTGTGTGAACGCGGCCGATTGGGACGAGCAGGCGCGGTTTGCTCAATCAAAGGCAGTACAGGCCTGACTTCGACAGGACGTCCTCCTCCTACCTCCTCTTCAAGATCGAAAACCATATCTAGACGATACATGAGCAGATGCCAGCATCGCATACAGAGATCCACAAACCTGAGTCGATACGTGACGAAGGGGAGTCTCCGGTTCCGCCAGATTTGTCTTCCGATTGGACATCAAAGGTCACCCGTCGCTTGGGTTTTAATGATGGTGGTCGTTCCCCACTATTTGGTGACTCCCGTTCTTTGGATTTGGAACCAGGCGTTGACTGCGGTGCTTCGGGTGCGACCTGTGCGCTCCCACTTGCGCTTCGCGGCTGCTCTTCCGGTTGCTTGCCAGTGTCCTTGCGATGTCGCGCCATTTCGTCTTCAATAACAAAATATCTGTAACTTGCCGCAGTGTTAAGGCCGTCATCCAGATTTCTTCGGAATTGTAACACCGTGCTTCCTTCTTCATGGTGCAGATGGGATTTCTCGGATGTGAGCGTGACTGAAGACGCGACGGACGAAGGGCGACCGTCGTGGGGAGCTTGTTCCTTGATTGCCCGGGGGTGGTGAAATGACGAAGTGGCGAGAGATGCCGAAAGCGTCGAGACACGAGGAGCAGGTGGTGATCGCGAAAGACTCGTTGCAGGTACTTGCACGGGGATAAAATCTCGCACAGAAACTGTAACTCCGTTGGGGTCACCGGAACTAGCCTCTTTCCACGGCCGGAGAGTAGGTGACTTTGGGTTACCTTCTTCTTCTGCAACACGTAAACCCTCTCTGTATGTGTCTACGAGAGCCTGGACTTGGGCCTTAAGTTCATCTTCAGCTTGAAGTAACTGTGCAATCTTGACATTGACGATCTCATCGACTTCTTGCTCTGCCTTTAGTCGCAGCTTTTCAGATTGAGTAGCGGCTATATTTGAAAGGCGAAGGAACACAGGATCGGATGTAGCAGGAATGGAAGAATACATGGGCTCCAAAGCTTTGAGATAATGGAGATCTGTCGGTGGCGGCGACATGGTTGGCGACTTGGGGAATGGCGAGGCGGTGATGGGAGGAAGAACAAGAGAAAATAGGGAAGAAAACTGTGGCGATTCTTCTTGCTGTGATATGTCAGCTTCGGTCTACAATTAGGAAGAAGTCAGCTTTCAAAACATAGAACGCCACTGAGAGAAAAAACGCGTAGCGCCAGCCGACGAAGCTGGGAAAAGCGCCCAAGGACCTGACTCACCAGTGCTCCTTCAAAGACCTCAATCCAACCCGACGGCGTCCTGAGCACATCATCCTCCACCCATCCCGACTTTGGTATAACGGGCCCTTCTCGAGTCGCCAAGTTTGCATACGAGTTGGTCAACAACGGTGCAGAAATGAAGACACGATATACCAGTGTCCGACAAACTAGACAGCCCAGGGACATGAACTGGGCGAGGCGCGACGATCCCTCCATTTGCGTGCCACGAGAACGGATCCTCAGTGTTAACTGTGGGTGCGCCTGCGATACATAGCGTGAACGATACCGTCCGGTTCCACAGGAACAGCGTACTTACCGCCGAGATTCCGTCGTGCTTCACATATACTTGGGTGAATCCTGGCTCCGTCGCGAGCTCTGCAGGTACTGGCCCGACCGGTTTCGAGGCCTTGATTTGGACATTGAGGCATTTGCAAGCGAAACGGGATTTTTTCTTGCGCGAAACCTCTGCCGCCATGGTGGGATGCAGCGAAGAAGCGCGAGGTGGATGAAGGTGGGCGTCAACAACGGACTGATTTGGACTGAATGCGTGGATATAACGGGTCACGGCCACGCTCCTGGCCGAGTCATTATATGTCATTCATTGCACAGCTCTCAGGCTACGCTACTGATGATAGCTCCGAGCACATCGTGTTCGCTTCGTCAAGGCTCTATTTACACAACCAGCAAGCATATAATAGATAACCTTCAATTAGTTTAGCGAGTTTTCTTCGACTCCTTATTCGCTGCATCCGCACCCTCTACCATGACCTGCCCATATTCATTCACCCGTTTGGGATCAATTCGGTATATCCACCGCTGCAAATAGAGTTCAGTCTCTCCAGTCGCCGCCGGTCAGATGGCGACTCACTTGATACAGGAAGATCAGAAATACCACATCGTCTCGGAAACATGCCAGCCGATGCAAGAACGGCATCTTAATGCAAAATCTTGGCACACACGGGCATCAATATCAAGAATGGGATCCTGGGCGTTCGGGACATACGCAAATAGATCGTCAACAACGGTTGAAAGTGTCTTATAGATCATTGCCTTCATTGGCATATGGGCTACGCTCTACTAGGACGTCAGCATCAGCAGATGAGCTAGTGTTTGCGCCCCACCTTGAGTTTATAGTTGATAATCAGCTGAGGCACCAATTGAGCCTATCGGGGGGAGTTAGCAGTGTAAAAGTACCACAGCGTCCGTTACATACGAATCCGAACATGTACACGAAGGACGTCAGGGTTGAGATGACGAAGCTGTACCATCCTTTGTGTGTGTTGTAGATTAGCGAGTACACGGTGTACGCAGCGAGAAGCGGAATCGCCGCATACGAGACATAACGAAAGGCCAATTTATCGTATCTACACCACAAATTGATTAGAGATTTTGGCATTAGGCATTGAAAAGGAGTGGCGCAGGCGTTAACACCGCGGATGATCGCTACCACATCCTGCCTTTCATTTGTGTCAGCGCCGGTAGAGACAGCGCCTCGACTACCGGCTAGTAAACCCAAAAGAACAGGCAGGACCTGCCATGATCGACCTCAATAGGACGCCGGCCGCAAGGGTGGGTATAAGGCAATTAAGATATTTCCGCAATCAGAAAAACTTCTCACTCTTGGGTCTTCTTCTCATCTTCGCTGAGAACATGCTTGTCTTTGATGTCAAGCTTGTACGGGATCAAAGAACCGGTCGGTGCGGATACCAAAGATATATCCACGGCTTTTGTTATCTGCATGAACTCATCAGATTTTGTTGATGAAACACTTTATTCTCACCTTCCAAGCTTCGATGAGCACGCCCATACCGGAACCAAAGAGAATCATCCAGCTAGTGTTCTCGTTGTTGTCAATGAGGTATAGCAAAATAACGATCTGGACAAAGACGTTGGTGATAATAGTTCTAGGCAGGAATTAGTACTAGCGTTAAACTTCACTCTGGACGCTCGGGGCTTCTCGCGGAAGTACCTGCGGAGCTATCCTAAGGATAAGCTCCCCACCGCAGGCTGTAAAATCGGGGGATTTCAGCTCCGTGTAAAGAAAGGCTGCCGGAGCCGAGATGTGAAGGCCTAGATGAAGCGAAATAAAAATACCTGACAGAGACTCCAACCATCTCCTTCTTCTGCCGCCAATGGGAAACGTCGGATTTGAAGGCAAGCATCTCGAAGCTGCACTTATCAGGAACCGCGCCACAGTCCTCAGGAAAGGGAAGCACTTACAGAACATGAAGCACACTAACGAAACCGGTCAATCCGAGGAACCAAGGGTTCGTCTCTAGCAGCATTCGCTTGACTTCGTCGATTTCCGCGCTGCCTGTCGAACCTTGTTGCTTCTCAGCATCCTTGAATCCCTGCGTCATAGTTGCGAATACTTGGAATTTCATATACGACATGGGCTGGAAAACAACTTGGACCGGTAGCGCCTTAGTAGTACTATTGACCTCAACATAGTGACTTCGTAGGTGCCAAAATTCGTTGGGGAAGATGATGGGTTTATAAAGACCTGAGAAGGGTTCAGCTTCATTGTATATGAACTACAAAGAAGGGTCCTCACCTTTCGTTCCAGTTTCATCTCTCGCGTCGGGTACGAGGTGTATGTCTAAAATACAGTTGCATGTTACTGGAGGACAACTAAATACACGAGATAACTCACGTTCAAGAATTGGCGGCGGAAGCGAAGAATAAGGAAGAACAGCTGGATCAGATATGAGAGCAAGGGTTATGTTCTACCGAAAAATGAGAGCTTTGCTGGTGAGAACAGACTTGGACTAACACTATGCCAATGAGGGACAATAACATCCGCTTCTTCGACCTCGTCCTCGGCAGCCGTCTCGCCACTCAACAGGTTCTTCTCCTTGCGAGCCTTTGCTCGAGGAAAATATGGCGTAAGTACTGTGAGAAATGAGATAAGGTTTCCACGCGCAGCAGACCCACGCACGTTTGCGAACATAGTGAATGTTTTCCGTGTCTAAAACGGTGCTCGAGGGATCTAAAGCAGCACCATTCCTTAGTAAGTAGATATCTGCCCATAGGGAACCATTGTTCTTGACAACCTGTGGAAACGATTAGGTAGAGTCAACGAGGCGAAATAAGTCACGCACCTCCGGGAAGTCAATAGTATACTCCACGGACCGATGGTCATTATAGTCTCCAAACTTGATGTTATCCCACACGAAATGTGGCAGATTATTTTCCTTGTTGGAGGTATGTGGGGTCGTAGTAAAGTACACCTGTATGGAATATGTTTCTCCGAGAGGCCACGCCAGAGATGCATGTGTTGGGGGTTGACTCCATGGATCTACAGGCTGCGTATCGACGGCCGGCTTTCCTCCAGTAGAAACCGCTGTATCCGGTCCAGCTGTCTTTGGCGCAAAAAATTTGGTGGCTACAGCCCAACCCGTAAATAGGAATCCTGACAAGAGGAATTTTATTTGCATACCGACTTGCGTGATAGCCCAAAAGAAAAATATTTGCTGGAATATAAACCTTATTAATGGGCTCAGCAGAAATTACTCAATACGCACCTGGGCAAATCCCAAGAACTTGCGAAATCCATTTTCTTCTTGTTGGGCACCCCCAGTGGCTGGAGCAGCGGCAGGAGCTTGCACTGTTGACATCGCAAGTTCGAGTACGTGGGCAAGGAGCGTACGTACCCAAAAAAGGAACCGGGCCGATATCACCGACCCCGCGTAATGTATTAGCCTCACCGATTCGCCAGCTACTTTCATGTCGAGCATCAAATGACGGTGTATAGCGCCATCGACGCTACCGATATTTTGAAAAGATCTCGTCCAAATTCATTAACGTGGTCCAGAAACGACACGGTATATAATAAAGCATAGGCTGTTGATAAAATATTTACTGAGTTCTAGACAACATTATAGCAAATTCCCACCACGGCGCTAGAGGTATGTGTAGTGTCATGGAATATCAATAACTTCCATGCATCCCGGCGGCTTCGAGAGCGTATCCAATACAGTCTCGCCTGCCCTTGTGCGAGCATTGACATCAGCCCTATGGTCCACAACCAACAGCGCAGTTACCACCTCCGCAGTCGTCTCAAAGGCCAGCATGAGCTTCGACAGAGGGGAGGGTTGCGAAAATCCAGAGAGTGACATACTTCTCCACCGTCTCATCTGTGAGAACTCTCTAGTACTTAGGCTCTGCGAATCGTACAAACGATATGCGTATTATAGTGCAGCGGTTTGAACGCTTCTTCGTCGCTGGTATTGACATTTGTTCCGTGTCTGAGGAGTGTGTATACCAACATAGTGCATGATCCGCTCAGCAGGGAAATGGTAAAGGATGAAGTCGAGACTAGTTGAGGACTAGTGCCGTCTGCTTTCGCGAGGTGCTCGATGAAAGTAACACTCTCACTGTGTCCTTCGTGTCCTAGAGCATTTTGGGCTAGAAGCGAAACGAGGAGTCCTTTCCTGAATCAAGGATATTCGGGTCCGCACCGTGCCTCAGAAGCCCATCCGTGTACTGAAGAGACGGGACTAGAGACGAATAGTTGATGAAACTTGCCGCTAAGAAGAGGTGATGGTCTAACCAAGCCCAAGCTGCTAATCATGGCCTTCAGCCTTAAAAGATACATGTACTTAGCTCACATTGATATTTGACACCTTTTTCCCGTGACGTATCTGCGGAACCTCCGAATGAGAATGGGATAGAATTGATTGTCCAGCCTGATGACCTCCATGTTTCCATGTCCGGAGAAGATCTCCTCGTGCTACCTCTGAATTGAAATCCAAGAGAGATGAAATGTCTGCGCGCATTGAACGCCTGTAAAAGAAACGTAAAATACGTAAGGTCCCGAGAACGAAGGATTAGGTAGATACAAACGTTATAAAATCGAGTAGTGTTCTGGGGGAGGAATATGGCTACAAAAGGTCATGAAGTTAAATAAATGCGAGAAAGTCCTGAAGAAGTCCGAGTCCGAAAGAGTAAGTTCTAAATCCTAAGTCCTTCTAGTAAGAATAAAAATGTCCAAAGTCCTTCAAATCCCGATTATCCTCCTGGTCGAGCCTTTTTGGCGGTGAATGGTGCAGCGAGCCTGACGCCTTCCGTAACAAAACTCCCGGATATGAAGTCGTTTGGGGCGGCGGAGGTAAGGCGTCGACTGCGAGGCTGCAGATGATACACTTGTCACAGAGGACAACGATACGTCAGAAAAATAAGATGACGTGGATTCTGTATCCGAGTCCGAGTCGCTATCGACTGGGGCGAGGTCAGGAGGAGCGGGCACCTGTATTGGCATGAGAATACGAGTGGGTGGGTGAACAGACTGCTTCCCAGCGATGAAACAGACGTTCGATGAATGGAGGTCAGCATCAGCATTCCAGAGAGCGACTGTGCGAGCTGAAATCTGGGCCTGCACATAAAGAGGCGTGATGGTTATGTGGATATCCTGGTTCCCGAGCAAAAGGATCCAGTAGGGCCAGGGTAGGCCGGTGGTCATGCAGGCATCGTGAAGTGGTCGTGGAGGGGGCCTATATGGCGACAACGAGAGAGTCCGTACTCGCTGTAGAGATTTTTTTAGCAGGCATCGTAGCTTGTCGACGACCCGAGACGAGCAAAGGGGAGCAAGGTCGTCGGTGAGGAACGAAACGACGGCAGAAATGGCGGTCGTGTCGATGACCTGCATGGCAGAAAACTGTGGGTACCCTTCGTGAAGCCGCAGTCCTTATATAGCCGGGTGGGTAACCAGTAACCATTATTGTGGACGCCGATGCCATTGTAATGCCAAAGCGCAACAATACCTGTCCAAGTAAACTTTTGCCGGCGTCACTACCGGTCCGCTCTGCCGAGCTGACCTTTTTTCATTCATACCCCGTCATGCTCGGGTTGGGTCGTGCCCTCTCTAACTGTCGTCGTCGCAATCTCTCTCTCTCTCGATATCTACCGTTCGCGCCAAGTGGTCAACCTTCTTTTCGACGCGTCGGTCGCGTCGACAATATCCCTCAGAAGCTTAGGTTTGATCTTGGTGCTATTGACGATTTTTTGCAGGCAAGCCCGGGGGAGGAGATAGAACCTGGAGCAGACCGTACTATGCTGGTGCACTGTCTCTCAAGATATGATCAATCTTTACATTTGGA
This sequence comes from Armillaria mellea, assembly GCA_030407055.1. NCBI lineage: Eukaryota > Fungi > Basidiomycota > Agaricomycetes > Agaricales > Physalacriaceae > Armillaria > Armillaria mellea. The sequence goes on from JAUDZF010000005.1 coordinate 1,016,767, forward strand.
CGCATAATGGCCGATGATGTACGGCTCTAACACTTGATGAAGAGACTCCGTGCCACCCAATATCCTCCTACACTATAGTCAATATTGGACTGACTCGGTGCCTCAAGATCCAAGATATTCTACCCACTGTCAAAGTGGAAAACATAACGGAGTTTCTTCCAGCCGTGCAGCGTGCATTCTTAGAGGATAGATGAAGAGTATCGTGTACATCTCCGCTTTCTGGACGTACATAAACGTAGGACATGTGGGTACCTTTTCTTGGAGCGACTCTGCTTGTCCTCATTCATTCAGTTAGGGTTATACCACTTTTTGTCTCCCCTTAAGGTTTCAATTCGGAGGTGCTCGCATGTCGTTTGCAAATGAATTTCGGGGGAAGCAAACGTGTATCCTCGGTGGTACACGAAGGAAAGAAACCTCTCTCTACTCCGCACTGTCGTCATCCGAGATATCGCGGATGCGTGCACCCACCTCCGGTCACCAGTGTCGGGTTGCCGTTGTCGAGTTCGACGTCGAACCGGTAACTCTTGCTCGATTTAAGCAGCGAAATATCCCCGAGGCAATACTATGCGACCTGATCGCGTATATTCATGCTAGTTACCTTCCAGATGTCGACAACTGCGCACAGATCCTTTGGCAGCTTCGGGCCTGAACAATTTAGCGTCACACAGTTGAAGGGGGAACCGACCGTCGACCCGTCGGTCCAGCGGCTTATGATCTGGGCGCACCGGAACCCTTCACCTTTTCATCGACGGAAACTCCCATTTATGCATACGTTTGATTGTTTCGGTGATATAGCGAGGACGTCAGTACGTTTTCCATGCGTCTTGGCAGGGTCTTCAGCCGTAGTTATTAACCGTATGGTGCAGGGAAGATCCCAACTCAATGGACCGAGACCTGTTTATTGTTGACTCGGAAATTTCCAGAATGACCTTGGGAGCCCTGCCGCCCTGCGCGCACTGTGGAGTGTCGATATTGATCTCCCCACTGAAGCCCGTGACTTGGACATACTTTGGAATGTTTCTGCCTCTTGGATGCTTGACACGGTCATGTCCAGGTTCGATCAGGAACAGTGATCGTGCCTTCACAATACACGGTGTTATTTGTTTTCTGAACACCGCCGGTCCTCTCTCCTTGCTTGAGTACCGCCTGAATCATCACGGACGTGACAAACCTTTATGTACATGAACCGTTCGTGTCATAGCCGTGGATGGCCTGTTCTTACCGCCGGCGGCGCGTGCTTACACGCTTATACCGCCCTGCCATGCCCTGCTCTGTCCCGCTTGTACGAACTTTCTATTCCACTCTATGCTCGTATTCTAGCTGCCCGGCGTCTATCCTGTTGCCCTGTCCCTTACAGATCGGTCACGCGAGAGCCCAGACACTACTCAGGGCGGACATCCTCGTTCACCCTGGTCCTTTATTTTAAGCTTTACCGTGCACCTCCCTCAGTTCCTGAATGTCGTTGTTGATATCTCATTATGTGGCGCCCAACACTTACTAGTCTTCAATGGGTTCCCATCTCAAAGTTAGCTCCAAGGACCGCCAATATAGTACAAACCTCAGAAATCGAGATGCTCGTAGTACGGAGCGCTCGATGGATGCGGATGATGTTCCGGGAGCTACGGGAGCGCAATGATCGAGCGCGCTACTTGCAATTCCCCTGGAGAAATTTTTGACGGTTTCTGATATCAGGTGGTCTTAGTCTCCTTTTCGACACACTTTATCAGTGGGCGCCGATGAGAGGATTCGCCATTTCCATCACCCCAGGATGTGTTGGTGCTGCCGCGTCTTTGCTTGGAAGGCTCATGTTAAAGCCACGCAGCGGCCGCCTCTTCCTCCGTATCTTGCTTATGAGCTCGCTATGCTGCGTCGAAGGAGGAATGCGCCATGGAAGCACCACTTGATCAACCGGGATTTATGGGACAAGGGATTTCCTTCCCAACGGATGAAGTGGCTCACGCGATGGCTCGATGGCTACAAGTGGCCGTAGAGCCGGACCTGGACAAGGCAGCAGTGCGTTTCACCCTTTACTTTGTCTGCAAATGTTGACCGTTGTCTAGGTATCCCCCTTTTCCAGCGATTTTATTGTTTTCTTGTCTTGTTCTTTTGTGGCTTTGCTTCGGCATGAGGCTCCACTAGCCACTCCTTCATCTCGACAACTTCTTCATTTATAAACCATGCTAAAGCTCCTCTATTTACAATCTCGCACCTCACGCCATGCCGGCCCGAACTTTCCCTTCAAACAACTCTACTTCTCTCTGGTATCTTGTCGCGTCCGCGGAACGCGTCAGCCAAAACTCTTCCGCCGCCCTCTCAGCTGCTAAAGGCCCATCCGACGAGGATCGTGCTGATACAATGAATGCCCTGATGGACTCGGTATTCGTGCACAACAGACTCCTCGCCGCTGCGAGGGAAAAGGTTCCAAACCTTCCCGCTGATTTCGAGAGCTTTGAATACAATACGCACGTTGCGTCGACTTATTCTGGTGTCAGCTATCTTCGGGGTTTCAAGGATGGTATTTACAGCTGGGATAAAGCATCCGCCGAAGTGGCCAGATGGTTGGCCTGCGTCTGGCGGTGCCTCATACATGAAAGTCCGGATATCAAGCTGGTCTATGACTGCCTTTCGTTGTTCACGCAAGTTGTACGTTTGCTAGAAGGGCCAGGCGTCTTATCGCGACAGAAGTCGGTGCTTCATCCGTTGCTCATGCTGGTACTGATTCATCCATCAGATTTTCTGATTTGACGTGTCCTCTCAGAGTGGAAACGGCTGTTTGTGATATCTATAACGCCGATGAACACTTGGAGAGCCATATCGCTTGGATGTGGAGGGATCTCATTGTATCTTCCGTTGCTCACAATGGTGCCACCGGTTTTACGGTTCTGATAAACAATCGTATTGGTGAGTACGGTTATGGGAAATCTGTTGCAAACTGTATTCGTGGACCTGGTAAGCTGCATACACAGTGGCTCTCGTTCTATGTGCTCATAACCATGCAGGGCAAGACCTCTACGAATTTTGGGATGGACATTGGTCGCAGGCTATGATAGATGCTGGTCAGGACCTACAACCGTAGTGACCGTTGACTCGTTTCATGTTACATGACCTTGAGAGATCTTTAGCTGTGTTACTTCTGTAATACTTTGGTCTGTCTGATCTAACACTATTTTGAGCATACCATTGGAACTAGTCTGAATGTCGAATCGTGTCTGATATATCAATTTGAATTGCGACCAAGTATTCATCCCAAAAGGTGATATTTAAGAGAGGTACATGAAGAGGTATAGCCGAAAATTCCCTGCTCTGCTGACATGGATCGAAATATTAGAACATTTACAGGTCCCCGTTGTCTAATGGTTTTGACGTCAGACTTCTACTACCCTCTGCGGGACTTGTACTCGTTCACGGTGGGGCCGGCTGCCGCTGCCGCGGGATGGGAATGTGCTCGTTCCATGCAGACCATGCACAGGCTCTGTGCACGGCACAACCTCAAATTGGGTCCGCAACGCCGACGCGACGGTTTAGGCTGCGCGCACCCAGGTCTGGTATGAACCGCCTTGACGATGCGCAGACTCTGTGCAAGGTTAGGCATGCCGTCGCCGCATACTTTCCTTCCGCTTGAATGCCCCCTCCTCACGAAGATCATGCACGTTCCCGGCGGTTATAACCCATGCCATTTTGAATACTCTCAAACGACGTCGCCAACGACGTGGACATGCGGCGGTCTCTTGACCCTAGGATGCGTGCACAGACTCTGTGCAAGCCGGGCGTGCGTGTACAGGTACTACCTACGGTGTTCTCTTACGTGCAACGTCGCTCCTGTCGTCTAATGGCTAGGACGCCAGACTTCTAATCTGGCGGTTGTGGGTTCGAGTCCCACCAGGAGTTGTTTTTGTTGGCAAGTTTGTCTCTATGCTCGCCGGGGGGGGGGTCTTTGTCGGCCCGGTCGGCATGGAGCACTGTGCGGGTCCTGCCGACGATATCCGCCGGGGTCCCGCAGAGCCGAAACCTGGCGGCATCCATCTGACGATGCTGGCAGCAACATCAGTGATCATCGATCAGTCCCGATGCATAACTCTCTTCTTCCTCAGTGTACTCGAAGACCCTCGCTCAGGAAAGCAGGACAGGAACCTTACTTCTCTAAATCATCGGCAATGTATACATAGGCAACTATACGTCCTGAGCTCAATCATTCGGGAAGTTTGTGATGAAATCCGAAGTACAGGAATCTTCTAAGACTATAGGTGCTCTGGAACGTTGATGTGCAGAGAATAGCTGCAGCCTTGGAGGGTACCACTCTACTCTTTCAATCACTACCGAGCTCCCAGAGCGTAATATACCCCCAACTCGGTGATTCCAGCAGAGCATCATGTAGGGATGGTAAGTAATCATGTCCTCAAAATTGGCTGTTTTCCTGAATTCTGCATAATTCTGAGTGGTCCCTGAAGGGAACAACAACAGACAGCAGTAAAAATGACGTACTATGAGTATTCAGTTCGTTTGAAACCATGAAGACATGGTGACAGGGACCATTACCTGGGGGTAGACGCGATATCCTAATCGACGCCGTCGCAACAGGGTTCTGAATTTGAGATGGGTCCAGATACGCAGTTGTTTCGTGCGATCGAAAGCTGGAAGATTTATGGCACGCTGACGGGGTTCGACTGCTGAAGAAATTCACCGTGGCGCCCTTCAGATGCGCTGTATCAAAGCCCAGCCTATCAGGCTTGGCAAATCCAATAATACACATCATGGCGGACCGTATGTCGTCGAAGCAAAGACTCCTTCCCTTCTCTATATTCTAATGAAAACTGTATCAGGAAACAGTAGACGAAAAACACACCTGACTTGAGCAAACTTTCAAACAGCCGGAAAATCTGGTTTTGAACCAAGACGAAGCGAAATGTCCTACGATCCCCAAAAGCTAGGGCAGTAACCATACCATGAGTAACATATCCTGTTCGATCATCACATTTCAGTGATGATCTACGCCTAGTCTGCTTGCTCCTGCTTGATAAATGTTAAGGTAGGAACAGCCCAAGTCTGCTGTAGGAAATCGCGTGGCAGTATTCTGCTAGCACTGTTAGCCTAAATTGCCTTGGAATAGTTGTGATTCAGCGTACATTTGTGCCGGAAAGATACGGAAAGATAACACAGGTTTCCAAAACTGAACATACATTTTCGTCTCCAAGCAGCGCAGTGACTCCAATTCGCCAATGGCGGCGAACATTTTCCTCGATCTGTCTTCTGTGGCAAACCGCAGGCAGGTTGTGCAATCGAGATGTCTGCGAGAGATTAAATGCCGCCGAGGCCCACGACAATTTCAGTAGATAACCGCCCTGAACCATCCTCGCGCATTGTCAACGAAAGGCCCCTATGTCCATGCACCGATCCATGCCACGCTTAGTAGCAGCGCCAATAAAAAATTGCATCAGTATATTGTCCTTCTTCAAGATCAATATCTGATTAGCTTTGATAGCTTCGTCAATCTAGGCGACCCCACAGGGAGGTTCCCAACGCAGACTATACGGTGTCGATGGACCGAAGAAGACGAGGAAACTGGTCCAAGGCGGGAACGATACGAGTAGCACCACGGAGACGGATAGTAGTAGAGCTGAGATCTAGACGTGCCATGTAATGGGACAGAGATTTTTCTCACGCCACAGACGCGATCACGCCCGTTCCTTCCACCACGACAACTTTTCCAGTCAATGTTCTTTTGGTTCATCCTAAACGCTATCTAGCAAAAAAACAAAAGTATTCTTGAAAACACAGTCTCTACGGGCAGGACGACGCCGGTAGGTTGTCACTTTTTGTTCGTTTGCAACGATCATGGATCTTCAAGTCTATCTTGGTCTGCAGAAACTCGTAATTTTCTTATTGTCTTTCGTATGCATATAGTATAGTATTAAGGACCCAGGTGAAATTCCAGGCATATCATTGTTCTTTTGCTTTGATCTGCTGTGGCAGCAGTTTCTGAATCATCTTACAATAGCACTCGCCCTTTCTTCGATGATCCCAGTCACGCTTTCTTGGGTCCGCTTGTCATTTCTGCCACCAACGTACACGGTATAAAATGTCTGGATCATGCCCCCAGAATAATATCACCCCCTTCCAAGTCCACCATTCGTCATGCGCTACACCATAAGCCGCACACTCGACATTGAAACCCATAAGCCATTGATCGACAACATCACCTCCCACATTTTTAGTCTTCGCAGTATTTGGCCTTCTACTGCTCAGACAAAACAAGAACTTGAATGCGACGCCGAAATTCTCATCGCCGAGTTAGTCAAATGGCTACCTGAAATTGGGTGGTTCTTGACAGGCCACGATGCCAACCTACAACTCATTAACCGCTGTCTTGATGCCTGCTCTGAGGCGCTGCGAGCTGTGGAACAAGCCGTATCTGACTCGGAAACGAGGTAGATTCCGCTCACCACTACGTCGCCCCGCGCTAATCACCCATGCCAGATTCAACGAAATGTGCAATCGCCGTATTACGGTTAGACTATTCGGACAAACAGAAACTACGGTGTACGACAACGTAGCACACCTTGACAACCACATGGTGTGGTTTTGGCGCGAGTTGGTTGTGAGGGCAGTTGTGCCCCGTCGCTACTACGTCAGGGACCTCCAGCAAACAAGAAAAGATATCATCTCTAACATTAGCAAGCACGATCGCTCATCCTTGGTTTACGACAGCATTCATGGTAAGTCAATATTCATGCATTCAATTACTAGCTCATCTTCCATTTTTAGATATTCGGACAGATGGATGGCATGGATGGGGTGACCAGACGTGGTCGGCCCACTGGCCGAAGGAGGTTCAGGAGTATTCAAAGATATCCGTGGACCTCTCTAATCGGGCTGGGGGTGATAGATTAGAGACTCTTGTCTTTATCGAGAATCCTTAGAACCACATCGTGTACAAGCTCTAGGCATAGATAGATTACAGTGAGTTATGAATACTGCTTCCTTACTACTCACAACAAGACACACATTCGGTGAAAGACAGGTGACAGTCTTTGACACTAGTTGGCTATGCTGTTCTCCCGGAGGGATTCTGTGAGTAGTTGTATTGTTAAATATAAGACAGAAATCATGTACTTCAACTCATGGTGACCAGCAAGATTTTCTGATCTGGAGGTGGAGCGTTTCATGTACCTACTTGCTTGTCTTGTGGTCACTTTCAGGAAGTTTCAGCATCGAATCTGAGTTATAATTCCTTGCATTATAAGACGAGAAATATGAGTAGGAGGACACTCACCGAAACCCTGTGGCAATCCAATTTACTATCAACGGTGCTAATTCGCCAACAGGCCTGTTGTACAACGCAAACTCGTGTAACACCTCATCGTGCACACCGTCTTTCTGTACGACATACTTGACATTCGAATGTAGTCCTTCAAGTGTCGCTCATGAAAATAATTATGCTTCATGCATGCATTCTGCACTACCGGAGGTGATCAAAATGCGCTCGACCAACTTGTCAACGCCGGAGAACCAGGCTTCGGGAGCTTTGGCGGGTTCGATGAATGGTAGAGCGGAATCGGAAAAGTCTCGAAGGCTAGGTTCCGCCCACAAGAGTAGAGCGTCTGAACTTATAACGTCGGTTTTACTATTTCGTCTGAAAGTCTCTGCACCGATTTCTCCGCTGGGAGAAACCCATGGTGAAATAAGGCATGCACCACGGAAGCGCATGGCTTCAAAGGGCTTCAACGTCGGGAGTGGGTGAAGAATATGAGATAATATTTGAAGTATGAGGTTGCAGCCCGCAGAATCGCCCACGAGCTCGATGTTTTCGGGCTTGACGCCGGATTGTATGAGGTATTCGATCGCGGATTGAGCTTCATGAAGCTGACTAGGGAATCTGGCGTTTGGTATGAGGTCTTTTCCCCAGATCAGCCAGATAGGAACATATAGAAACAAGGAGGCTTACTGTAGGAAAGAACGGCCGCGCCAACCTGGATGTTTCGCACCGCAAGTTCTAGTTGAACGTACCTCCAAAATGAAAAGAAACTATCAAACGGTGGGAGAACGTATCCGCCACCTAAGATTCAGCGTCTTCAAGAAAGTGTTGTCATCCAACTGAAAGCACCTACCAGGTATGTACAAGAGTACCTTGTCCATTCGCTTGGGGTCGACCCATAAGAGATAGGCACCATTCTCTCGGATTTTGTCTACTGTAGACGGCAACCCTCTAAGAAATATCCATCTTGCGTAGACATCAACGGCTTGCCCCGATAGATACTGAAGTTCGCGGTAACAGAGATGATCCATCAAGTAACGAGCCACAACGAGGGTAATCATCATCCTCCACGAATTGTTAGGACAGGACGCCGTCAGAATTCTCCAGATTACGTGTAGCGCTATTTTCGGTAGATGTTAGGAAGAGACACGACAAAGCTCTGAAAACAAACGCAGGAGCAGAAACGTAGTAACGATGTTGAGGACGTCTTTCCAGGTGATGTAGCCATAATCACTCTGACAGAGCCAGTGATATTTTAGCCGTATACGTGAACAACATAGCTGACGTTCACGTACCGATTGGTCCTTCTCTGGCATCGCCGTGCTGAACACAGCCTGAGTGAGCTCTTTGAACATTGGCTTGATCACGAGGGGCGATCACGACCCTGACGTCAGTGGTCACACGCACACTCACAAGGCTCACAATCCGTGTGACGCTTTCTTTCTTACCGGCGATGTAAAAATTGTATAACCACTCGAAACCGGGACTCTTGCAGTTGCGGTCATTGCCAGATTTCACTCCTTCTGATATATCTGATTCATGTGCACCTTCAACCATCGGAAACCATGGCAGTGCATCATCATAGCAATTTTCCTGAGCAGTTGGCCGCCAATTCATCGAAGTGTGTTTGAATTATAGCTGACGGTGTTATTATTCTACAGGAAGCCGCAATACACCGGAAATGCTCGCGGCCTTTACTCTTTTGATCGTAGTAAAAGTATCTAGCGCCGGTACTGTAATAAACACGTTTCAAGGCCTATCTTGGTGATACCCTTCCCTTGGTGACGTCCCTTTTAATGTGGATGAGCTACTCTCTCTACATAAGTGAGTCGACAGACACTTCCCCCTTCCCCCTTCCCAATCACTTCTATTCAACATGACGGACATAGCCCATGACGGGCTCAGTGTTCTGTATCATACGATAACGTTGGGTTGCCAGACCTTGGTTTACGGTGAGCGCCCTCTCTTTTCTGTTCGAAGGGTTGATCCCAACCTTAGCATGCAGGTATGTACGCAATAATCATGCCAGTCTGCTACGCTATGTTGTATGTCGCTTTCTTCTAGCAATACTTAGGTTTATGACTGACAGCCCTATATAGGAGGAGGGGCCTTCGGAGAAAATCACGTATCTTTCTGTTCGCCATGCTGGTCTTCATGTTCTCCCTTTCGACGGCCTATTGGATCTTAACTTTATATGGCGATGTGAATCTCATTGCTACCTCATTTTTGGATCGAGTCTCTCACGACGTTCCCATGCCATTAATGAACGCTATTGTCCTCATAAACGTGAGTATCTATCTGCTGTGAACAGTTCCAATGACCGATGCCCCATAGTATGTGTTAACCGATGGCGTTGTTGTTTGGCGGGCTTGGGTGATCTGTCGAGACGAGTATAGTAAAAGTTTAATTTTTCCCCTCGTATTCTTATGCTTGACTTTCCGTGAGTTCTATTTCTTTTACGGCGGTCATCATAAATTCTTATCCTCGCTCATGATCGGCATGATAACAGTATCTGTGTCGCTTACAATCGGAATGCGCGTCGCAATAACTATTCTCGACGATACACAGCATATCGTCATAGCGCATAGAGGCATAGATCGTGGGCTGGATTGTTTACAGGTAGCGAACTTGGTCCTGTCATTGTTGACCAACACTCTTTCTACTTCGATTATCGGAATCAAGGCTTGGTTCGTTTCATAGTTGTTTCTTACCTCTATAAGTTCTGACCTTGTATCTGTAGGCGTCATAGACGCTGGATCACATCTGAACTTCCGCTGAAGCGGAAAAATATAACCACAACAGAGCGAATCTTTGCTCTACTCGTTGAGTCTGGGATCATTTACAGTCTTTCTGGAGTAAGTGCCTGTTCGAACGATTTTGATATGAGCTGATGCTCAGTTCTCTTAGTTAGTGACCCTAATTGCCACTTTGATTAAACTTCCCGATGGCACTCTTGGCGATTTTTACACTCCAGTCAACGTCCAGTTCGCGGTCCGTATCAATTGGTACTCGTTCTAGCTGACCAAATTGACTGTTCGAACCAGGGCATCTATCCAGCCATAGTTCTTCTTCTCATCAATCGCCAAGGTGAACTAAACGAGAGTGTCGTGTTCACGTCTCAAGGCCGAAACAATGCGCCGGTGGATGTATCGAATTTAGACACCATCGAATTCGGCAATAACCCTCACGTCAACAACTCCTCTAGAGAAACAGAGACCTCTGAGGATGTTGCATATAATGGATCGATGGCATCGCACCGTTCTTTCGCTGGGCCACGCTGACATTGGTTACGCGAAATGAGATGGGTTCTTGGCGAGCAACGATGTTAATCTTGATGTTTCTAACTGCTGTCTCGATGCCTGTTCCGATATGCTGCAAGCGGCGGATATCCCATGTCCAAAATATGTAGGTCCCGTGTATTAGTCCATCGCCTGGCCTCCGAAGCTGATCGCCCATGCCAGATTTAACCGGACAACCAGGCATTATCGTTTATCATACGGAGACGAACGTATTAAAGTATATGGACATCACCTTTCAAGTTGTTCTCCGAGAGAGGATTCTGCTCATTTATCATAAGTAGAATGTTTCTACTTATCATGCTCCCAAAAACAAGACAGAATTCAATTTGGCTTACCAAATGGCAGCAACCAGGAGTTTTCTCGAATCTAAATGTGGATGTGTGTTTCATTAAGGAATCCGACGTTTGATATGAAGTCTTTTCCAAGAAAAGATCAGACTTTATCTGAAATAAAGATAGTGCTGGTGATGAGCTTTCGGATGATGCTTGCCAAACTCGTAAGCATTGGAAGTCCTGCAACGAACACTTTGACCTGTCGAGAGTCTAATGAAGGTGATTCAGGACACATGTGTCTTTTCTGGCATCATCGGGACCATGTGTTTGGATATGATCAAATCAAAAGAGTACTATTATCTTCGCGAGGTCCAAGATCAACTCTGTTCCGTCACTCATCGTCGCCATGATGAGCTACTAGAAGAGGAGGGAAGACTCTCGACCCCGATATATGTCACGACAGCATATCTCAATCCAGGTATGTGGGCGCTCTTACAATATTTCTGTACCGCTAACTAGATTTATTTCAACAGCAAACCTTCAATTAGACATACTCAGACGACGAAGCACCAAGTTGGCTATGATTTCTTCGAGATTTCTTGCTAGCACGGGCGCGAGCACCAACGGCAACGATTTTGTCGCCCCGTGGGTTCCATGTGAATTGAAGAGCAGGTCGGATAGGCAGTGCTGAATGCAGGGAGGTGGAAGCTCTGGAGAACGAGGAACAAGCGTGCAGATCAAGGGCCTGGATCTCGATATCGGCCACCGCATGTCCGGCAAAGCAAAGCCGTCAGCGTCATCACAGTGCCGCAACGCTTCGTTTCTTACCGCCATGGAAAAAATTCGAATCCATCCGGATTTCCGCAGATGCGGTCATTGCCAGACTGCCACCCCTTCTGATACTTCCGATGCAATTTGGGCAGCCTCAACCATCGGAGCTTGCACCATGGCAATGCATCATGATAGCATTTTTCACCAGCAGTTCTGATCTATTTGCAGAGTAAAAGGATTGCCGTACCGTGTTGTATATCCTACAGGAGGTCGCTATGCACCGGTAAATCTTCCCGTCATTTTGCTCTTTGACCGTAGTAAAGTATGGACCGCCGGTACTACTGGATGATCGACATGTTTCAAGGCTCATCTGAACAATCCATTTCCCTGGGCGACATCTGTTTCCTGCAGACGAGGTGCTCTGTATATATACAGGGTGTCAACAGACTCCCCCTCCTCAATCACATTTCTCTGAAATGACGAACACAGACGGGCTCAGTGTTCTGTATCACACGATAACACTCATTTGCCAAACCCTGGTTTACAGGTGAGCAGTCCTCTCTTTCCTGGTCGAAGGGTTGATCCAAACCTTGACGCGTAGGAATATACGCAATTATTATGCCGATCTGCTCCTATGTCATGTTGTACTGTCAATCTTTTACCAATAGATTTATGGCTGACAGCCTGTATAGAAAGAGAGGTCTTCGGAGAAAATCAGCATATCTTGCTGTTCTGCATGCTGGTCTTCATGTTCTCCCTTTCGACGGTCTATTGGATCATATCTTTGTATAACGACGGTGAACCTCATTACCATTGTTTTTTGTGAACGAAGGCTCTCTGGATGAGACCGCTGCCACCCATGCCCTAAGGCAAGGCATGCCATTAATGAGCGCTCTTGTCCTCCTGAACGTGAGTGCCTATTTGCTCTGAAGAGTTCAATGTGTCTAATGCCTCATAGTATGTGTTAACTGACGGCGTCGTCGTTTGGCGGGACTTGGGTGCTTTGTCGGGATGGATACAGAAAAAGTTTGATTATTCCTCTCATGTTCTTATGCCTGACTCTCTGTAAGTTTTGGTTTTTCTATGCATCAGCTGGATTTCTGCTCACGATCGGTATGACAACAGTGTCTGTCTTGACCACAATTGGTCTACGTAGCGCAATATCTGTTCTTACCGATACGCAGCACGCCGTTGCCGAACATAAGGGCATATCTCTTGTCCTGGATTATATACAGGTAGCGAACTTGGTCCTTTCATTGTTGACCAACATTTGTTCTACTTCCATTGTCGGAATCAAAGCTTGGTCCGCTTCATCGCTTGTTCCTTACATCTACAAGCTCTGACTTTGAATTTGTAGGCATCATAGACACTGGATCACGAGTGAACTTCACCAGAGGCGGAAAAACCATAACCACAGCTGAACAGATTTTCGCTCTTCTCGTCGAGTCTGGGATCATTTACTGTCTTTCTGGAGTAAGTATCTGTTCAAACAAATTTGATTTGAGTCCATGATTAGTTCCCTTAGTTAATGGTCTTGGTTGCCACTGTGGTTCGACTTCCCTTTGGCACTCTCGGGGACGTCTACACTCCAGTCAACGTCCAGTTCGCAGTCGGTGTTTATTGATAATCGGTTTAGCCTGCCGAATTGACCATTTGAACCAGGGGATCTATCCCACCATAGTTATTCTTCTTGTCACCTACCGAGGTGAATTAAACGACAGTGTCATGTTCACGTCTCAAGGCCACAACAATGCGCCGGTGGATGTATCGAATTTAGGACACCATCGAATTCGGTAATAACCCTCACGTCAACAGCTCGTCTAGAGAAGCAGAGATCTTTGCGGATGTTGCGCATACTGGGTCAACAGTATCCTACCGTTCTCAGGCTTAGCGTGCAGGTCCACGCTGACGTCGTTACGCATGGGTTCTTGACGGAGCACCTTGGTATTTTTAACTGCTGTCTCGATTCCTGCTCCGATACGCTGCAAGCAGGGGAAAATGGGGTGCCCGAAACAATGTAGGTCCTGCGCACTAGTATATCGCCTGGCCATTGAAGCTAATCACCCCTGCCAGATTTAACCGAACTCTACCGTTGAATTACTCGGCCAACTAGGCATTATCGTTTATGATACAAAGACGAACACGACACACCGTACTAGTACTAAGTAGTAGCCATCAACTTGCAATGCCGTTCTCCGGGAGAGGATTCTTCTGGTACTCATTAATCACAAGTGGAGTGTTTCCACCTATGAATGCTCCCAAAATAAGATCGCTTCAGCCTTCCAAATTGCGGCGATCAGTGGTTTTCTCGGATCTAAATGTGGGTGTGCGTGTTTCATTAAGGAATCCTGCGTTTAATATGAGGTCTTTTTCAAGAAAGGGTCGGAAATAGCAACGTATCCCGGAGTCGTTGAAGCTTGAACAGAGACTCGGTACAATGGGAAGCTCGCCGATCATGCTACTGAGATGTCATTGGACGAACATAAAAGAAATTCATCACTACTCGAATCCAGGGCCATTGCCGTTATGATCGTTGTCAAATGACACTCATTCTGATCCTTGCGATGCGTATAATATAGATCTTCACAGGCAGTGCAGTTCTGTTTGCAGAGCATTTGGCAAATCCATCACGTTGGGTATCATCCGACAGGAAGCCACCGTGCACTGGATTTCTATTCGCCTCTACGCATCGTAGGGGTGGACGTCAATACTACAATCAACGAGTTTCAAGGACTTGCTCCATGGAATATGATGATCCCGCCCCTTACTGATGTCTGCTTCCTCCCAACAGTTCTTGCTGCTCTTTATATAGGAGGATATCGACAGACCCGCTCCTTGCCCGTTCCCCTGCTTAATCCTATTGTATCCAACATGACAAACACAGACGGGCTCAATGTCCTGTATTATACAATACGATTGACTTGCCAAACCTTAGTTTATGGTGAGCGCCCTCTCTTTCCTGGCTGAAGGGTGGATCTGAATCTTAGCACCCAGGCATGTACGCAATTCTTATGCCGATCTGCTCCTATGTTATGTTGTGTGCCGTTTCCTTTAATCAATAGGTTTATGACCGATAGCCCTATATAGGACGAAAGGACTTCGGAGAAAATCACGTATCTTGCTTTTCGCCATGCTGGTCTTCATATTCTCCCTTTCGACAGCGTATTGGATCCTATCTTTATATCACATCGCACTTCTCATTACTACATCATCTGTGCATGACCTCCCTCTGGATAATATCGCTTCTACCTATGGCATGCAACAGGGTACGCTGATGAACTCTGTTGTCCTTTTGAACGTGAGCGTCTATTTTGAGTGAAGAGTCTCAATCTCTAACACTTTACAGTATGTGTTAACGGACGGTGTCGTCGTTTGGCGGGCTTGGGTACTCTGTCATGACGAGTATAACAAAAGTTTGATTCTCCCCCTCGTATTCTTATGCTTGACTTTCCGTGAGTTCTGGTTCATTCTACGGCGGGTCGTCATGAATCTCCTGATTACGGATCATCATGGCTGGCATGAAAACAGTGTCTGTTCTGGGAACAATCGGACTGCGCATCGCAATAACTGTTATCGATGTCAGTCAGCACATCGATATAGCGCGCATAGGCTTAGCTCATGTGCTGGATTATTGCCAAGTAACGAACTTGGTTCTGTCGCTGTTGACCAATGTTTTTTCTACTTCTATTGTCGGAATCAAGGCTTGGTCTGCTTCATATGCTAGCTCCTTACTTACAATATGTCTGATCTGTATCTGTAGGCACCATAGAAACTGGGTCACCTGCGAACTTCAGCTGAGACGAAGAAAAATAACCACAGCCAGAACGAGTCTTCACTCTCCTCGTCGAGTCCGGCATCATTTACTGTTTTTCTGGAGTACGCATCCATTTGAACGATTTTGATTACAGCGGTTACTTAGTTACTGCAGCTAACAGTCCTGGTTGCCACTCTGATTCGACTTCCCTATGGCACTCGCGGCGAACGTGTATACTCCGGTCAACATTCAGTTCGCGGTATGTATTCATAAATGCTTGTTCAAGCTAACCAAATTGATTATTCGAAGCTAGGGGATCTATCCGACCATAGTCCTTCTTCTCGTTAGTCGCCAAGGTGACTTAAACGAGACTGTCATCTTCACTCAAGACAAAAGCAATCCCCAGGAACGTGCACAGGATGTGTCGAATTTAGGCACCATTGAATTTGGTAACAACCCTCACGCTAACAGCTCGTTCGGAGAAACAGAGAACTTTGCGGATGTTACCCGTAACGCGTCAATGGTATCCCATCGTTCTCAGGGGTAGCGTGCTGGACCACGCTGACGTATGTTCTGCTTCAACGACACGTTGCCTATAGATCTACCCTCTTTCCTTTAAATAGGTGTACTATTACGAATAATCTTGTATGTGTGTCGTTGATACTTTATAAAACCTATGGTCCAAATACGATTCATAACGAAAATTTATGCTGCGACTTCCTGCCACTTGTCCGCAACAATTGAGGAACCTAGAAAAGTCGCATTTTAGATACCTCCAAGCTACCAGAAAGGGACAAAGTGGAATGCCTTACTGGTCTCATAGCAGTCTAGCCGATACGCCACGAAAGCCCAGTTCTCTTCCTTCATCTTTGCCACCGTTTCTTTCCCCATCTTCCATCTAACACTTCCCTTCGTGATACCAAATTGATCCAGAACCGACAGCACATAAATATCACCTTTACCATGACCCTTTTCGAAAACGTTGATTAATGTGTCCCGGTTCGTGCATTGTATCATGCTTGCTACCATCGTACCACGTTTATAGAACACAAGACTGAATACTGGGTCGTAGTTTCCAAACTTCCCCATCAAGGTCAAAGGACCAAAATCTTTGATGGAAAGAGGCGCTTCGTAAGTGCTGATTTCATCTCGACGTAGGCGCAGAGATACGGGAAATGGGAGTGCTTCATAGCTTAATGCTATTATTGTCTCGAACTCGGCAAGCCACGGACTTAAGTTGACTCTTCGACATGGAGCACATCGTGCCGGCTCAGACAGAGGGATGGGAAACTTTCCTCGATAGGGAACCAGATCGGTTATGAGGCTGTCACCGAGCAGTGTGTTGAGATATGCCAGATATCCAATGTGTGGGGTATCCAATTGCGGCAAGTCGCATAAGGAGCCCTAAGAAGGCCGTAAGGTTGTTTGGGTATCGGACACGGCACAGCAGTTCCTTTCGAGGGTTCGGCGGTTCGGGAGGGAGAATATTGGTGATGAATACACGCGTTAGCCACACGATGAGCTCCTCACGCGTGGCAAGTGTAGACAAGGGGCGAGGGAGTGGTTGGGCAGAGAATTCAATGGCATCCCAAGGGCCGCTCGCCACGATACGACATCCGAAGAAGCGAGCAAATTCTTTTCCGTCCAGCAAGGAGTAACTAAAAGGGACCCTAGTCACAACGCCGGTCAGATATATACGACGTGGGTCACATACTTGTAGATTAGGCTGTCACCGCTGTCTTTCCAAAGGCTAGGGTTCAGTAGACAATTGGCCGCGACCGAAGCATCTGGCTCCGGTTCTAGATTGGGCATGGCGAATACGGCCATATTCATGGGTCCATGAGTGTAATCGCTGGCACGGCATAAGAAAAATGGTCCAGTGCGAAAATAAATACCACTCACGGAACGTTGCTCAGCCACATTCGAGTAAACGTCCGCGGGAAATCAGGTGGACGGTTATCGATCCTATGAGCCATCTTCATTAACTCCTGGGAGATATCACCCTGAAGGAGTTCTATCTTAATCTGATCTTTGAGAACGAGTAGGCCATCGACCACAGCATCGAAGAAGATCTCAGAAACGGAATAGGCCGGGCAATCTTCGTCCATTTTTCTCTCTTTTAATAATCCCATACGGGAATTGAATTGCGTTATTCGTTCAACCATCTCAAATGCATTGAACTCGACTGATGGGTAGTCGAACTTGACTTCCTGAACGCCGTCCTATGCAATTATTAGATGATAAACGCGGAAGAGAGCAGTCCACTGCTTACAAAAAGTGATGGATTCGGTTTCCAAGTCCCTTCAATATGTTTTCGTACCTGAAATACGCATGAAATCAAGCTCTCACTGTGTACGTGCATCATACCTGCTTCTTTAAGACCTGCGTAGGCAACTCTAATATACCAGCCCAAAGTTCGTCAAACGAGTTGTGACGGGCCCTCAAAATTTTGGGCGGAACAAAACATTGAGTAATGCCATACCACGCCTCTTCGTTGGAGAATTGGGACGAACGACGACCATTGTCGTTCCCAGACACCAACAATCGGAACATCATGATGCGCATCCCCGACAACCATTCCTGCCGTGCTTCTTTCTCGGAAGGGGGAGGCATCTGCATCTGCATCTGGCCGAACTTGATTACTTCGTCGTCAGTCATATTATCGATCTCCGCTTTGATATCCTGTAATTTTAAGTTGGGAGAAGGAACAGGCCTATTCTCGAACTGGCGGTGTCGTCGAAGCATTTCCTGCACTGTCCGATGAGACAACTGTGTGTCCCAGTATCTCAGTGTGGCAACAATCCCCGGAATCGAATCTTCAGTGACTATATAACCAATGAGGAAGCCGATATGATGGGGTCTGCAAGTCTCTCAGGAGTGATTTAACAACATTCATAAATCTAGAAATTTTATTACTTAGAGGTAACACTGCATTTCAGGGGATTAGCGTACCTAACATTGCAATAGGGCGGTAGAACAACCCCCATCCAGACGTAGAAGATGGTTGCCTTGATTTCTGCCTCCTCGGTACTATCGGTGTGCTTGCGTACCCGTATCGCTATCAGCTCGTTGATCATCAAAAAGAGACACAAATTCCGAGCAATGGTCGTGGGATGTATATCAAGGAGTGTAAAATGAAATTGGGAGGCTTCGCGTTTCTTCAAGGTCAGTTCCAGAAAAGTCTGACTGAGGCCTATGATAGAACCGAAGATATGTCGACCTAGGGGCAGTGTCAAAAGATGCCACATCTATAATGTAGGGACACATTACCATCGCCACCTCCACCCCAAATAAAAGACAGACGCTCAAGACGCTCAACCGAGACTTTGAGAAGATCAAATGGATTCTTCTGGTTCTCTAGTCCCCAGTCGGTAATGATGGACATAACATCATCATGGCCAATCTACAAAGTTTCGTTGTACGACTGCCCTTGAAATTGAATCTTCGAACGTCACTTACTGTAAAATATTCCAAGTCTGACCAACTGAAACAATAATCTCTCAGATATCCATATCAGTTAATAAGAAACTAGACAACGCACGCCGCTTTTCGAGCCATCGCTAGAGAAACAAAATTCACTCTCGCAGCCCTCGCATGTCGCATAACAGTGTCATATTCGTCAATGGTTCGTTCCCATTCCTCCCAATATCCTTCGGAAACTCCAGCAGCCGGTTTAAGTCGTTCTATGAGCTGTTCTTCGTCGTAATAGTCTTTCAATGAGACGGTATTGTTCCGCAAGCCGTACGTTAATGCCTTGGGCAACCTTAAAGAGAGCTTTGTGGCTAATGGCGGGTTTGGGGTTTTGGAGAGTAGTTTGGCGGATCGCAAGATTGCCTGATAGGATCCGGCGTAGTCTCCCATTTCGTACAATGCTGCACTCAGATTTGACGGATAGACTGGGTCATCGGATTCAATTTCTTCAGCCTGAACCAGACTCGTCACGATGAGATTCTTTTCCGCAGAAGTCAACTTACAAACCTGTCTGTAGAGTTTTCCGGCCCTAAAAAATATGAGATAAAGACTCTGAGGCATGCGGGACAGTGCACGTACTGCGCAAACCACCGAGACTTGAAACATCTATTGCCCTCCTCTTTAAGATCTGCAGCACAAAGTTTTAGCATGTCTTCGTCCTCAGTGTTGATAATAGTGTTGAATCAGTAGTCGGCAGAACGCCAGCTACAGTTTTTTGAAGGTGACATTGACTCGGAGTTAATAAAAATGGACATTCCCGTGTCACCGGTAAGGTACTTGTTGAAGAGCGGATGTTGACTTTCTCAGCCTTCTCGTGGCCCGTGGGTCTAAATTTTGCCTCTCAAACACAGCCGCCACGTGATTTGGAACTATGTACCACATTTCCCAATTCCCACTGTTGGCGTCAATACATCGGTGGTTGCTTTAAGGATCTGACCTCTACAAGCCCAATGTTCACGAGGAAGAGGAAATCATCGATTGAGTAAGTACACTATTAAGCTCAAGCTATGCCCTTATGTGACGGGGACCTATGGACATGCCAATGTAAAATCAATGGTGTTTAAAGTCCAAGAAAACCAGGAGTAAAATGCTTAGCTTACCGTCTCCGTAGAAAAGCTCCCCTAACAGCAACATAGATACTCACTTTGCAAACGCCTGGACGCAAAATGTTTATTTCCCTTGTCTTTCAGATTAGATGCGCAAAGACGGATGGCATGTCAGTTATTATACGAGGGGGCAACCGTAGTTTAACAAGTACCAACGCGTTGCCGCGACGATCATACATAGCCTGCTAAGACTGCAAAGAAATCTTAAGTTACAACTCGTGCATCATGTTCTTTGGAGTAATAAAAATTGAGAGGGCTTAGAAGTAGGGCCCTAGTGCGCGCAAGAATGTGTCCATGCTAGTCAATCCTGAAAAATCCATAGTTCGATAGCTGAAAGCACCAATAAAAACACGAAAGCTACTCAACACGAGTTTCTCTACATAAATCAATTAAATCCCATTTCTCGGTCTCATTGGGCTGATACTCATCGCACCCAAAGACTCTCCCAGACCCTGCGTATCCGGATCCTCCTCAGTCTCCGTTTTCCGGCCAACAGGAATTCCGCCCTCATCAAACGTATCTCGCATCTCATCCTCATCCTCACTGTCCTCCTCGTCATCTTCATCAATGGCCACCTCTCCCCACTCGCGATAGATACCCTCGATATACGCGCCCGACCGTGGAAGTTTGTATGGATCAAAGGGGAAGAACGTGTTCAGCTCGGCATTGACAGCAGCGGTTGCAAAAATACGCGTTAGGGGCGGCTGTGGCCAGGGCATTTTGGCGCTTATTTGTCTCCAGCACAGTGTAACAATACATGAACCCGACAGTATTGGCCACACGAGCAAATTGCATCGCAACGTTGGGCGAACACACCTACCAAGGATCAGTCAGGAAATAATCCGTGTAGTATCGTACAGCATGGACATACCTTGAGAGGATTCAAGGATGAATTCACCACTTGATGCACCACACCCAGCTCCCGCATCCACTTCTTTCCCTCCGCCTTCACAATATCTTCATCTTCGACCTCTTGCATGTCCCTCCACCGGAAACAAAATACCAAAAAGAGGCTCTGCGATACAGCATAGAATACGCTATTCTGCGCTGAATCTGCGCTGCCTGCGTGCTCTATGTTATCCAAATGTGTAGCGAGAAAATCACATAGGACTCTGATGACTGTCCGCACACCCTCACGATCCACGAACCGCGCTCGGCTAACAAAGCTGCCTATGTAAGACGCGGCGGCTGCACGTGTGACGGTAGGGGTGGATGGGTTGATCAGGGCGCGGTCAATAAGCATGCCAAGGAAGATATCAGCAAAATCTGGATCTAGCGAGGTATACCAGAAGAGAAGAAATTGCGTGTATCGAGATTTGAATGTAAGGAGAATTGTGCGGTCAAAGATGGCGAGGAGGGTGGTAAATGTTATATGGAGGGCTAGGGTTTTGGAAGGTGGTGCGGGAGATGATGATTGAGGTGTCGAGGATGTTTGTGTTGATGGCGGCGGAGGTCGTGATATTGAAGGTGCCGGCGAATGTATTGATATTGCCAGGGGATTGAAAGAGTCATATACAGGAGGTAATGGTGGGAGGTCTAGTGGTGGTAGTGGTGTCGGTGGAGATGGAGACGACGGTTTGGGTGTCGAAGATTGGCTCCGGTCAAAATGTTCCAAGGTTAATGTCAGTATAGTGTCCAGTTTCTTCACCATATCTTGGATATGTCGCACGTTTGTGATTGTAGCCTCAGGTCGGCCATGGTTATCGAGGTCGAGATCACCTCCAGCATCAGATGAAAGGTCACTAAAGTCATCTCCAGTCTCCGTCGTCTGAATCACTGTCAGAATCATCGCCCTCTTGTCCTATGAGGACGTCGAACGGATCCAACTCAAAGACTTCTTGATCTTGATCTGCTTCCGCTTCTTCTAGTTCCTCTAGCTCGACTTGGATCTCGACCTGCGGAAATTTGTCAATTGGAAATGTAATGCAGTGATATCAGACGCACATCTATCTGAATGGCGCGATCGACAATTGTTCCGAGAATTTTGTCAGACAGTTCGGGGCAATAGCCGCAGACCCTCAACAGATTACGAATATAGGTGGACTGTGACGCTATATTTTGCCGCTTGTGGGGGAAATTGCGGGACAGAAGGGGCATCAGGGTCGCCGGAAGCGTTGGTATAAGTGACAGTATATGCTGGAGAAGGTAATGAAGTCGGTCGTAAACGGTACGACGGGTCATTGGACCTGACGAGGCTGATGCATCGAGGGCTTGAGCACATGACTCTGTACAGACAGGTGAAGATGCGAATCGGATATAATAGGATCGACGTACGATAGGTGAAGCCTTGTGCAATCATGCCCAGGACAAGTGAGAGGTACTCGGGTCTCGCCGAGAGCAGCATTCCAATAAAGATGGTGTACGACTTGACCGTAGCGGTATCCATCGTAGTCCATGGCATGCGAACGATGGCCTCTATCAGAGCATAATGAACACGCTCAAGGCGAGAGACAACGTGGGACAGTGTCAGGATCCAGGCTCGCAGCTGGGCCGACGTTTGGGAAGCTGCCTTTGGGTTGAATTGATTGACAAGGTCATCAAATCGTTCACTGCGTCCCTATGGTAGCCGAGTCAGATGTATGCCACGGAAATGGGAGCTCGTGTGACGCACAGTGGCCTTTTCCTGCAACGCAGTGGTGATAAAAGACAGATACATCTCATTACGGTACTTTTCATCTTGCTTCACGCGTGAGTTGGTCGCGATTGGTCGACGAACGAGCAACAGCGACGAGGACGATGCAGACGCTGCAGAGGATTTTCTTGATTGTTTGCCGGTAAAAGTGGCAAGGGACGGCTTTGGTAGTGGCACCTCCATGAAACGGGAGTTCTGAGGCCCAGATTTTGGAGTTCTGTGATTGAACTGGTTGAGTCGAGAATGGGGGTCCATTCTGCCGCAAGCAGACACGGAGCAAGGAAGGGAGAGCGGAACAAGGCTAAGCGTCGACTCGCTCGGTTCCGCCAGAAAAATCGCACAGCCTTAGGTAAGCAGGCCTAGAAAAGACCAAGCGGCCTGGCCGGTTCAGTCCATCCCTTGCCTTTTTCCCATGTCCTCCTCTACCTTCTCATCCGCCCACCGGCTCTATGTCAAGTCGCTCTACAAACGATACCTGAAGAATGAGCTCGATTGGACAGTCACCAGAAGTATCTGGCGGGCCAAGGCCCTTTTAATTAGAGCAGAGTTCGAGAAAAACCGGTAACTTACTCCTTATTTTTGTGTCGAATATATCCTGACCTCTTGGACAGAAATGTGCACGATCCCAGAGCACTGGCCGTAATTTTGGAGAGAGCAGAGGCTGAACTGGCAGCGAAAAAGCACCCCGACCCATACATTAGTGAGTCATTCTGCTTTGCTGTAGTCTCGAACTTTGTCTCAGCAGGGTATAGGTCCTCTATTCCCTAATGGCACTAAGTGGTGAGTGGTCATCCATGCTTTCCGCTATTTCCCCGTGCTGACCGCTTCATGTCCTATAGGGAACGAAACACTCCCGTAAGTCTCCGTGGACCCTGGTATGCCCTTCACTCATCCGTTTTCTAGCCTCCTATGGGACCTCTATATGATCATGAACTGGCCGGGGCAGCCCACTAGGTGATAGACGCGGTCAGGAGAAGAGGAGGACTCGGAGGCACACATAAATTGGGTGGAAATTCATTGATCTCTTCGATACCGTATAGCGCGCATCGGATGACACTGGCTGCAAGAGATCTGGTACGGTTGTATTATCACGCTCTGGCTAAATGAAAATTTACCAGTTGTATGCAAAATACTTGTGCAATCCCAATGGCGACATTCGATCATTTCTGTGCAACACACGCTTTGCAATATCGCTGCTGTCCCCAATCAACAATACTTCAAGGCCTATGATCTTTCCTATATCTCAGCACCTTTGACCCATGTAGATTCAGTCAGTCTGGTATACGCCACGTATCATACCATCGTGGTGGGATTTTAGCGGCGCGGATTACTCATGTCTACGCGACAGTAAGCTCGCAACTTGGCCATATTCACTTTCTTTGTCAGACTTCACTATTGAAGGGCCCGGACCACCTCGGAGTATGCGGCTCCCCGTATCAGCAAGAATGAGAAGACATTACAACATTACGAACTTTACACGCTCATTTCACATCAGAAGCACCTCTATCACCAGAAGCGTTGTTACATCTAACTTTGGAATTTCGTGAGTATGCACCGAGAACGTTTATCCCGACCATCACCGTGCGCAGTCATCACTATCGTCATCATCGTCATCACCGATTGGGCCCTACAGGTGTACTAGTGTGCCCATATATCCAAAGAACATTTTTTGATGGACATTCTCGGTCTTTTTCGCATGAATGCGGCTTTTCACATGTGGGTACTCCCTCCTTGTTTCGGCCACTCGAAAGGCCGTCGTGTCTCCTCAGCTCATTTACATGAACCTTGCATTCTAGACATGATTCGTTCTTCGACAACACAGCAAACGAATGTCTTCGGAAGAATAAACATGCGATTTATTCCCTCGAGTCCAGACTCAAGGTTACGACCAAGAGGGATAGAATCATTACTCTGCGATGAAGTAAGTCTGAGTGTTCTAGTATGACCGGGACTTTTTTAATCTATGGTTTTTTCTTGTCGTGACCATTCGGCACTGCGTGACATCTAATCTTCTATCAATCCTTCATACGCACAGATTTTTGCTTCTAGTGACTTATGTTCTCATTTTTTCGTTACCCGTCTGCATGGTTCTGGTCTGAACATCGAAGGCAAGAAAAAAGGCCCTGACTGACGCTGGACAAGCTTTCAGAACATTCAATCCTCGCCAAGAATAGGAACATATACTATATGAAACATTTGCAGCCGGGCCGCCGTCCCGCTGTACTTGGGATATGGACAGTACTTCAAAAGTGCAACGCACAGCAGCTCTGTACCTGACTTTCACCAAGTCCTCGTAAGCTTAGGCCCATTGCCGACCTTTACAGAAAGCGATCCCCGGCCTGTCTTGCTTTAGCTTACCTGACCCTCAAAAAGAACATTCCTTTGTCCATTTGCCCCTTTATCGGTCCCAGAGTAAGTTACCTAAATCTCTGCTGCTGATGCGCTGATGTGATGGCGAGCAACGAACTGTCAGTATCCGAATCTAGGTTTCAAGTTCAAGATTCACAACCAAATGAAGCCTCTGCCCCGAGGAGAAACTCCTAACTTGGAGCGGGATACAGTTGGAATGTGAAAGCAGCGTAACTATGTCGGTTTTAATACCCGGGGCTCCTACGGATGTCGATATATTCTTGGCGGAGAGGCACAGTTGTCTGAATTATTCTTTACAAAGGTTGTGCCAGTCTACCCTTCCACTGTACGTTGCCTCCCGACGGTGAGCACATTTTATAGCCCGACTGCTACTGCTGCGGGAGAATTTCATTTTCTCCCGTGTTCCTTATTCATCTTTTGATGAACACCTGTGGTATTCTAGATCCTGATGCGCCAACACGGGACGTAGCTCCCTGTGTGTTGGATCCCGGTTCAAACGTTCATTTCCTTACAAAGAGCAACGTACCCGTATATCTGCCGGGAAAATGAAAATGGCGTTCCTGAGTCGGGTCAGTCTCGTGTATATATGGTCAAGTTCAAGATACCCATCGACCCTTTGCTTTTGTTCTTTCCTTGATGACGGCCAACAGAGATGGTCTGGATGTCTTCTATTACACGATTCGGCTGATATGCCAAACGCTAGTATATGGTCAGTCTTTAAACAAAAGACTGGGGAAAATATCACTCATTCATATCGTTTGAACTAGGCATGTACACGATACTCATGCCCCTTTGCTGCCATGCAATGCTGTATGTGCATTGACGCCATCCGGGACCCGATACTCATGCAACGAGCAATAGGAAAAGAGGCCTCCAAGGAACAACCCGACGACTGCTATTCTGCATGCTGATCTTCATGTTCTCTCTCTCGACAGCCCACTGGGTTCTATCCGTATACCATGACCTGGACCTCATCTCGAGCGGGTTCGTGAATGGGATTCCTCTGGATAATGATGCGGCCAGCTACCGCCGACAGCAGTGCATGCTGATGAATGCATTAGCCCTGATAAACGTAAGTAGGTTTTTCCCCCCTTCTTCCGAGCACTCAAATTCCACGTATTACAGTGCGTCCTGACCGACGGCGTCGTTGTTTGGCGGGCATGGATACTCTGCCAGGAATACCGCAAAGCGTTGATGGTTCCTATCGCGTTTTTAAGCTGCACAGCATGTACGTATCCGTCTCTTCCTTTGTTCCGATTGTCTCTCGTCATCATCATCATCATCATCATCATCACATTAATCTTTCCTTGCGTAGTGTCTGCGGTAGTCACAATCGGAATACGAATTTCGATAATGGTTATATCGGTCAGTCAGCACAAAGTCGTAACTGGTAACGCCTTGGCTCGCTCGTTGGATTATGCACAAGTGCTGTGCTTGGCACTTACCTTGTTAACCAATTTGTCGTCGACGTCCATCATTGGAGTTAAAGCTTGGTTAGTGAGGAGACTCTTTTCCAATCTATTTCAAACGAATGATGTTGGGTAGGCGGTATAGACGATGGATTACCACAGAGGTAGTACAATCCCGGAAAAGGAGCACAACCCGAGGAGAACGAGTTGTCGCACTGCTGGTTGAAGCTGGAGTTCTTTATACACTCTCTACAGTGAGTGCTTATCCAGATGTGAGTTTTTCTCTTGGGCTAACAGGAGCAACAATTTGCACTACAGGTATTCTTCCTCATCGCCGTTGGGATTCGGCTTCCCTTCGGCACCTTGGGCGACATTTATGTTCCTGTCAACGCGCAATTTGCGGTAAAGACTGTTCACATCTAAGTTTATACGCTGACTTATTGACTGGATTTTCAGGGCATGTACCCAACGATTGTCCTTCTCTTTGTCAACCACCGCAGCGCTATTAGCGAGACTGTTGTCTTCAGTTTACATGGCAAACCCGAGACACTAGACCATGAGCGAAATTCCATACGACTGGAAACCATAGAATTTCGTTCAAATCCTTTGCTTGACACATCAGCCATGAACGAGAGTGGGACGGAGATTACCGGTGACGAATCTTTAAGACTCCAAGAACCATTAAATGAAGGCACAGGAAGGTTTTCCAAGGTGCGGTACGAGCCTCTGCACCTCATAGATATCGTCGCCAAATAGTAAATTAAAATTACATGTAAAAGTCTATCTAGTGTAGCTGTATATGTATCTATAAGAAAGGAACGTTCTTCATCTCTCCAGCAGCTAAGAGATCTTCGTCAAACGCGTCTTCTTCCGCCTCTTCATCAGCCATCATGCCTCCTTCCTCGTCAAATTCTTCATTCGGTTCATCCTCAACACCGTTTTCCTCCGGCTCATCAAGCTCAAAATGCATATCATCCAAAGCGCCTGGTATGCTGCTCATGCTGCGCCTCCGCACCCGCTTTTTCCTCTTTCCAGTGCCGTCATCACCATCCGCATCAGACTCATCATCTGACTCTGCATATGTAACCGAAGACATCGAATCCGGACTGGGGCTTCGTCTCGACGGACCGGAGAACCCAAAAGTACTGCTGAGTCTCTCAAACGATGACATCTGTCTCAATCGGTGCTCTAGTTCAGCTTCCGGTGAGGATTCTCTCCGAGTCGGTGAAGATGAAACAGAGGTCGCTGATCTGTAGACGTTGACTTGCCTACTTCCCACAAGGCTGAAGTTTCGCAGTCGGGCTAATGCACTCTGGTTTGACGTATCAGAACGAGCACTTAGCGCAGGAGAAGGAGGTGAGAGGTCTGGAAGCGGGTATTCCTGGACCGGGGCTTTCCAGTAATTAAAATCAGTGAATTCCGGAGCCCACTTGCGATGGATAGGAGGGAACATTTGGTCGACAAGGTCAGTCATGTGGATATAGCTAGTATAAACCAAGATTAGCGGCCATCACCTTCAAGGGAGGAAAAGACGTACGAAGATTTATACCCCGCCAATTCCAAGAGTTCCAACTTGACCTCGCCACTCGAATCAATAGTGAATATTCGTGAACTGGGCACGTTCACGCTTCGATAAGACATAGCGTCGGTAATCCGGTTCCCAAACCCTGCATAGAACGGATTTCTTGACGCCTCACCGAAGAGTCGCTGAATGTCCCTCAAACAAGCCATCTTAAACACTTCCGGCTTTCGCATGATGACTTCCCTAGAAGTTCAATTAGTCCAGATTGGAACCGCTCGATAACATATACACACCGATGCAACGACGCCATTAACCGGTCAGGACTCATAATCACAGGTCCTTCGGGGAGCTGGTAATCATTCTGTTTGATGCCCTTTAGATAATCCCTTGTAGAATCCGCTTGGCCTATCGCTCTTGAAGTCAAATACATGATCTTGTACCCGTTTCGACATATATCCGTGTAGAGCTTTGCCACTCCAAGGTGTGTCCAATCGCGGCCTATCATCGCAAAGACATGACCTAGCCCATCAGACCTATCCATCCCGTATCAGCCGCACTTCAAAGCTTTAAATGAATTTGGAACCCACTTGGTGATTGTCCCATCAATATCGGATACAACAACCAAGTCAGTCGACTCCCACAGGAATATGCGTGCAGTACATGCAATGGCACCAGTCACGGACAACGAAAATGTTATTGTATTAGAACCCAACTTCAGGTTCAGAGATTTCTTGACGCAGTATACGGCGTGAGCATAAGAACATGCTGAGATAATGCCACGCTTACTAGTTGATCTGACGTTAACCGCAATGTCTTAGCAAACTTGTGATCTGGTTTTTCGATCACAGGTACCGGGGCAGGAGCATCCTGAACGGGCTTCTGCAATGGTGTTGAGGGAAGGGCTGGTGCAGATTCTGCCGGCGGTATATCTTTCAGATGAGGCGGCGGCGTCTGCAGAAACTGTCAGCAACGGAAAGAATTTGAGTGATTCATGAATCAACGAACAGGTTCCAAGGGGACCGAGACTGACTCTCTTAATTCGGGACGTCCGGGCTTCCCATTACCTGGGTATGCTGGAAGGTGTGCCCCTTCTACTCCGACTCCACCACTGTACCCAAGATAAGGAAGTTGGAGGTTTTCGATTGCCTGCTGGTGTCGTATCTGAAAGGCCAGAAGAACCATTAACACCCAGCTTGACTGCTTCATCGTCATCCGAAAGTGGCGAAGAGGGTCGGGTCGGTGTTATTCCTGTGTCTCGTTGAAGTAGATACGCATTGCGCCACAGCCTTAGAGCTTGCACCAATGGCGAACCATCGCCCTGTTTAATGTACCTGTCGACAGCGTCAGAACACTAGGAAGCACGAGGAAAACCGCACAACATACTGGCCCTCATTCCAATTAATCACCAAAGCTGGATCGTCAATGATGCTCTCGTCAACCAAGAAAGTATTAAGATCGATCTTTCCTTTCTCAAATAGTCTATCAGTCTCAACCTCGTCCGTACCAAAGGCATTGCCTATGTTGTCGGGAATAGCGTGAACAGCGCCAGTCTCGATTCCGTCTACCGCGCATCTCATCCGCCTCATCACGCACCAGACTCAGCTCAAATGGCACCCGTCGTCCCTCTATTGTCACTCTAAACTTTGTGGGGTCCGATGGGCTGACAGTCAGTCTACCACCGTCACCATATTTCTCTTCCGTGACTTCTTCGTCATCATAGTCTTCATAAACTCTCTGCTCTTTCTCTTTCCCCTTCCCTTCATAGAATGGGGGCACGCTCCTACTTCGGATCTCGCCCTCTTCAACCGCCTCCAAACCACTAATTGACTTGGACTTGGATTTCCCCAGGCTCTTCCCCCACGCCGTCGATTTGTCACCACTATCAACGCGTCCGCTCTTTCCAAACGTTGTTTTCAAAGGGGACGGTTGCGGAAAAGCACCCCACTCCCAAGAGTATTCCTGGGGCGATGGTGAGGAAAGCTTCAGTGGCAGGGAACTAGACTTGGTGATATCGGGCGGCGGTTCAGGAAAATCGGGAGGCTCGGAAGTCGCGCGCATGGAAGGAAATGCGTAGGATGAAGGTTCATCGTCAAGAGTTCCTGGACGAGATGGTGAAGGCGTCGAGGATCCTGAAGAAGTGGGAAACTTGATGCCATTGGCATCAGAAGACCTAATGGTACGGTCCGACCGCTCACGGTCATGCGACGTACTATGACGCCTGCTGGAAGAGTGATACCCCTCCATGTCATATGCGATGCCTACAACCGAAGATCAATCCTCTACAGAACGAATCATATAGGTTCACGGACCATTCGAAAATTCAACCTCGGGTACATGGTTAGTTCCCTTTCGCAATTTCTTCTTCAGCACCTCATCAGCGCGTTCATCTTGTTCCTTCTGGGTCATATCTTTGGAGTCTATACCGGGTGGAGAATGTTCTTGAGAAAGTGACAGCCTCGACGGCCGCTTCTTCGTCACAGAACCTGATGACGTCAGGCTCTGAGTCTTCTTGTGTCGTTTCTCGTCGCCGTCTGGCTGAGCGTCCAGATCAAGGTAATCTGGCTCTTCCTTTGGTAGCTCGTCATCGTCTGGTTTGACCTTCGCTCCAAATAGTTCCATGTCGGGAGCTTCGGGCGTTGATTCCCCGTCGGGTCGTATGGGCTGAAGAATAGGCGAGGTAATAAGGTCGTCTGGGACGTCGTCATCAGTCTCAAATACGAAGAAAGCCTCGCCAGCATCTCCAATCTTCATACTGAACGGAATCGAGTGGCCATTGACCATTACGTTGACCTGGAGGCTAATTCATCGACTACTTCACTAAAAGATGTGACAATGACGCACCTTTTTCTCTCCCGGTCTGAGTACCTGCCATTTTCCAAATCGTACATGAAACGGTGAACAGGCTAGTTCCGTCCCGCCATTGTCGGCTGGGCGCTGGATGACGATGACATCAATCGCGCCAGTGAGCGTCGAGGGATTTATTGGCGGTAGTTCTTTGTAATACTGGTACGGGGCGCTGATGGCATTGACGGCACCACGGATGTAATTCATGGTATGAGGAAGAGATGGGGTTGCCTAAGGTTAAACTGGGCCGCATAGGATTTACACGTGCAAGACGCGCTCTTTGGGGCACATGCTTCGGGCCGGAGATCAAATGGATATTTTGTCAGCGAATTCGAAAAGAAATGCTGTAGAGACCGGAGCGGCGTAGGCTGTAGCAAGGCTAATGTCGGGACACAATATCGAGGTAGTTCAACACATAATTCGATGCACCATACAGTTCATAAGTCATTACATTTCAGACCTTTGTATAAAACGAATTTGTAGTATAAGGTTACTACTAGTACTACTTAAGATCAAGTTCGTTCATTTCCATTCTTTCAACCATGTATTCATAGATGCCAAAGCGGAGGCCTGCACCTTGCCAACAGTCGCATCAACTGCACCCGTCGTGGTGGACAAATCCGAGCAATGGAAACCATCCGAAAGTCCGATAGACATTTCATCAGTGCTCTGAACATCAAGTCCTTGCGCTGATAAAGTAGCCTCTTTCCAAGGGTCCCCTAGATTAATTTGTTAGTTTTCTCCCGCTCCGCGGTTGCAATATCGACATACGGATGCCGTTCGCAAAGAAAATTCTATTGAGGCTGACGTCCCACCCTTCATATAACGTGTTGACATTACTTGTGTCAGGGAATGGGGGGTCGGGGAAAGCCTCAGGGAAGTACATTTGGCATTGATGCTGAAAGCGCAATCACTGAGTTGATCTTCGTGAGGGTGATGGAGAAATACCTGATCATAGAAGGTTTCGACATTAACGAGTCGCGTCACAATGGGCGTCACTGTAGCATTCAATGGGGGACCATCCTAAAGGGAGAGTATGCATGAAACATGCAAATAGAAATGCTATAGAGAACTTACTTGATAAAAGCCCACTTCATTGCATCTGCCGGCGCAGGTAAACAGGGCTGGAAGGGACGACGACAATTTGAACATACACTATCCACATCCAGGAACGGTTGTCGTTGTCAATGTCGGTATTGGTCCAGAAATCTTGGGATGCGTCGTATGTACCCAGACAGTCTCTACAATCGCGTTGAGCTTTCGTTGAGCTGATTACTAGGTTATAAAGATTAATGAACGGACTCAGCACCGTCGTCACCACAAACTAGGAACATTCGGTTTAAAGTCAAAGGAGCTGTATGCACAATGAAGTGAATACTTACTCAAAGGGTAATAAACGTCTTTGAAATAAGATCCCCATGCTGAAAGCGCATGATCGAGCCCCCACCCTGTTTGAGGTGCGTTTTCACCATTCTTAACTTCTAGTGCGTCACAGAATTCGAAGAATTGTGCACCGGCACCAGATGTTGGTTGGAGTGACTGCCAGTCCCACAGATTGTTCCTTACTACGCAAAACATGTCAGTGAGAAACTTTCATTGCGATGGTCTACGTGCTCACACGAGCCAGCCACATCATCGAGATGTGACATCTCACTCAGACCGAATACGTCTTTAATCGCGTCGATAGCTGTTGTGTTATCGCCAGAGAATACATCGTCCACATAGGCAATCACGGCAGCAACATCCGCAGAACAATTCTGGGGCATGTTCTGGCGAATGGGTTCGAAATATCTCCAGAAATCACTGATTCGTTGCGTAAGCTGACTGAGATGCCATGGAAATGAATATCGGCTTACAATATTGCTTCGACGACAGCAGAAGATGCGTATCCCGCCCAGAATGTATTAGGCTTACTAGAATTCAACTTAGTCAAATGAATTTTATTCTGAGCAAAGATGTTCATACTTCACCATAGTCCAACTAGTCAAGGCACCTATTGGTTTTGAAAAAACTGTGAAAGGGTAGTTCACAGAAAATCGATGACGTGCCTGAATAACTGCCCCCGGTGAGGATCCATGGGGCTTTATCGGGGCCAACTTCATCACCATTGGGCATTGGAAGTACAACATTCTTAGCAAAATATTCCAGGTCGTCAATAGCTTGTTGAATAGTGTGATATTTCAAGCTTGCAACAGTAAGGTCAGGGTAGGGGTTGCTAAGGCCGTAAAATCGATGTTCAATAATGATGACCGATCCATGTTCTTGCTGAGCAATAAGCCCGTTGATCGTGCGATTCGTGAGGTACCCAGTATAAGCTGCCGGAAAAAAAGATATTAGAGAAATTTCCGATTAGAACTGAATCTGATACGAACGTGCTGCGTTGGCTTCCCCTGGGGTCATAAGAATAATTGGCCCACCTTCATTCATCACATTACTACTAGCAGAACGAGAGTGTTGGCACTACTTGCCTGGCTCATAAAACTCGTAAGTATGCCAATACCTTTGCTGGAACGTTCCAAGCGACGGCTCATTATGATCGATGAGCTGGTCGAAATAATAAACTTGTGTCGTAGGGCGATAGTTCATCCGCCAAAGAAGTCACTGCGTAGCTAGTAGTATCCTCTACTCCGATGACTGGCATGACTGGCATAGGCATGGTGTTGCCGTGCAGACGACCATTGCGGAGCAGAGCACTAGCGAGCGAAAAGCAGGAAGCAATGAAAGCAAGCTCAAGGAGGTGTAGGACAGCCATCCTTCGCGGGTAAAAGCGACTGGTAAAACCATCTTGAGAGATAATGCTTGTTTAAATACCAGCGTAGACCATACTACGGACAGGTATCGCCGAACGGACATGGATCATATGGGCCTGTGGATATCCGCATGTTTTATTCATCTTGAAGCACCGATTCACGATGTTTACAAGTGTTCGAGAAAATGTCAAGCCCGAAAGGAACCCACTAGCAGAACGGAGGAACGAGTTGAGACGGGAGCTGTCAAAAATAGGTTTACATACCTCTCGCATGGCCGCGCTCAAGAAGCAGCTCGAGCTAATGAAGTTCGATTGATACTATCGAGGATCGATTCTTAAGTTGGAGTCTGGACGATCATGGATCGCTTCAAAGTTAGTGAGTCAATCAAACGCCACGTACCAGGATGGGACTTGCCCTCGCAGGCTGTCATAATGTCATGAAAGTATACATACATGTCTGAGGCGTCTCAAAATACAACTAACGGTAAGGATATGTATGCGTGAGATATACAAGATTGATATAGAGATCGTGGTATGCTGAAATGATTATATTAGTATGTGATAAGTAACTCGTGAGTGTTATGCATCATGATTCAAAAAGCGACTCTGAGGTCGTCCACCACTAGGCGCCCCATCTAGGAATATCTTACTGAGTGGTCGAGCGGGCCTTGCTCTTCGTTTCCCGTCTCGCATGCTGCGAATGGCCTGGTCAAGGTCACCTCGGCCCACCGATTTACCACCAGCAGTTCGGCCATGAGAGTCCTGAGTATCAGCAACAGCCTTAATAGTCTGTGGCAGATGAGATCCGTGTCAACAACGCGTTGAATTGAAAGGACTTACAGGTTCCGCAGGCTGGTCTACTTCCACTCTGATCTGAATGTCAGGCTGTGTTGTCTGGACTGCCGACTTCTGTTGAGAGTCATGAACTTCTAGAGCACATTTCTGCATAACATGTTTAACGACGGGTTCGGACTTATCGGAGAGATGGTTACCTGAAGAGATGACGAAAACGATAAAATTAAACCAAAGAAATCTTCAGGTTTGGGTGCATCGGGCGTGTCGGGGTTTTCGCCATAGTATGCAAGAAGAGAGTGTAGGTCCCCTTCTAGCGACTGACCCATATTCTTAAGCGCCACGATACTTTCTTCAACCTCAGTCACAAATGGCTGAATACAAACGTCAGGGAAGATACGTGCTGCGACATGAGAGTACCCCTACCTGCATCACCAGAGTGAAGCGATCGTCGGGCAGGACAGACTGCTGCTTGAGCTGTGTAATTTCGGTCTTGATTTGAGTCAGACCCGAAGTCATGCCGCTAACCGACTGCATGATGGTCTGTACAGAGACTGTTAAAAGATGTAAGTAATCGGGATATAGCCATGCCGTTGAAACCAGGACAACATACGACGAGACGCGGCTTCAACATTAGGAAGATCCTCAATAAAAGTGACCAGACTAGGATTTGATCGAAGGAGTACTCGAGCCAAGTAATGCAGCAACGTAGGGCAGTCAGTACCGGCCTTGGCTGTTTTCGTCTCCCTCATCTTTTAAGAGATGAGCGCAAAGAAACAAGGAGCGTCCAGTCTAAGTTTACCTTCAGAAGGGCTTCGAGCTGAAAACCCTGGGCACCACCCCGGAAGCTGGACTCATTCAAGGCATTTCCTACGGCAAGCACGGCCTATTTCAAAAGCATCAGGACATCACTAGAAGGAGCGTTGACAGACACCCACTTGCAGGATCTGCCTGAACTTTGTTGACCCCCGGAGCTCCAGGGCAGCATTACGCAGAGTATTCAGATCTGGTCTAACCTTCCGCGATATCAAGATCTAATTTACGACGGTAAAGCATGCAATCCAGTCGTTCCGACAGCCTCGGAATAGATATTATCTACAGTAAATGTACATTCAACATCAAGGCATGAAATAAAGATAACTACGTACCTGGCCGAAATACTGGTCAGCCATGGCAAGCTTCCCAACATTTCCAAAGTCTCTGATTCGGTTGACCTGAAAGCCAATTATCAAGTTGAAAAACATCCTAAAATTTTTCTAAATACCTCGTCAGGTGTTGGTAAATGCTTCCCAATAGCTCTCAGATCATCAATGGAAAGATCATCGTTCAACTCAAGTAGTGCCTTGCGTATTCCCGGGAAATCCAGTTTAATCCGTTTCAACATTATAGCTTTTACGCAAAGAACGGGGAATCAGTGACAAACCATCGGGACAACGATGTTGACCTACCGATATTATTGGCACGGGTGATATCTAACAGTGTTGTTACAGCGGATTTCTTAGATGGATTGGCCTGGAGTTGCGAGGGTGTTGGAGTCGAGTTATCGATTGTGAATGTAGTTTCTAGATCATTCAAATCGAACTGAATGTCAGTCGGAACCTCACGCCATACTGTGTTGGAGACGGTTGAGTTGTTGATTTTGTTCCAGAAGAAGGGCTTTAGACGCTTCGCAGGCCGAGTGACCTTCGGTCTGACACCTCCCATTCGGAAAGCAGTGGGCGGGGGCGGGGGAATAGGCGGCCCGACGCCCAGAGGCTGCGGGGGTGGTGGTGGTGGTGGTGGCGGTGGTGGTGGAGGCCCAGTGGAAGCAGCGGAAATGGGGATACCAGCAGTGGGAGGGGGAGGAGGTGGTGGAGGTGGAGGTGGAGGTGGCGGCGGTGGTCTGGACGATGCTAATGGCGTGGAAGGCACTGGTTCCAGAACAACAGTCGCAGCAATAGCTATCGATGGTAATAGTGCAGGGGGCGGGGGTGGTGGGGGTGGAGATTTGCTTGATAATACTGCAAGTGATACATGGGATGGCGCCGTTGAGGTACGCTTAGGTTTAGAAGACGGCGGTGGTGGCGGTGGAGAACGTGCTTTGAACTCCTTCTCAGTCTTGGGTTTCGCTTCCAGCTTAGCTTTCATGTCGGCTACCTGCGCCTTCAGATCAGCCACTTCAATGCATAGTGAAGCAATCTGATCGTCCTTCTGCGATAGACTTTCAATGGTGCGAGTAGCCATGAGCTCAGCATCCATTTCCGCCTCTCGTGCTTCTTCACGGTGTTCTTCCCTAGCCGAAAAGCGAGAGTACACAGACTCAAGCGCGCGCTTTAGATAGACAATTTCCTTATCCTTGATTCCTAGTAATGTCCTCTGCCTCGCTATTCTGTTTTAAGTTGTTAACATCTGGGTACGAAAGCATATGATAGAGACAAAGGGTTCGAACGCACCTTGACCTTCAACTTGGCAATCTCGTCCATTAGCGTATTCCATTTCGTCCGATCGCGAGCCTGTTTGGCACGCTCGTCTGCATCGCGTACCTCGTTAGGATGTTGTTGGCCTTTGATTCGATCCAATTCTGACTGGAGCTGGAGAACTTGTTTTTCTTTCTGCACGAGGCGCTGAACGACACCGTGGAAGCTCTGGTAAAATATTAGATCCCGAAAATTCGTTGCAGCCATTTGACAGACCTCGGGGCCACCTTTTCCGGGCGGCTTTCCTTGGGAGCCTCCTAGAGGTAAAGATTTCAGGGCGTTCATCTCAGCGATCTGCTGGTTGAGTTCGTTCTTCAGCTTCGTGCGCTGTGAAACAAAACATTGTTTATTAGAGGGAAGAGAAACGCGGACTGTGTGTACCTCATCGCTGAGCTCTTCGACCTTGGTTCGCAGGGACTCTAGTTCTTCTTCAACAATGTGGTCGCTCTCAGATGCGGCCTTGACCTCGAGTTCTTGACCTGTGATATGCGAAACGGACGCTACGAACCTCTTCATGAAGATGTGCCAGCTATCATCACTGCACGTAATAGTCATCAGTATATGAGCCCTGGTTGACTGAAGAAACGTACAACTTGTCAAGCATTGCCGCCTGTTCAACAAATTTATCCAACACCGTAAGAAGATCAGCCTTTAGTTGCCTGCAATAGAGCATCATCAGCACCGAAGGCTGAATGGCCTCAAAAGACCTACAGTTCCACGTCCTTGCCAAGGATGTCGTTGTAATTGTGAAGGATATCAACCATCACAGGATACAGTTCACCGTGCTCTTGAGCCAGTCGGACTATGTCCTGTAGTACATCTTCAGCGTCAGATAGCGCTGCGTCGCTAGCAGTTCGCCTCATCATCCCTCTGGCCCTCTCTCTCATTTCTGCATCGTCGTCCAATTTCTCTTCCGTATATACGTTAAGTTGATTCATCACATATTCCGGCGGCTTAACATATCGTAGGGCCTATCACACAAATCCAGTTCAGGAAGACTTCGCAAAAAGAAAAAAGGGAATAATACGAACCACGATGACTTCATTCAGGCCCCTCCTACTAAATTCTTCTCGAAGTACAATTCTGTCTTCCAAAGCGTCGGGACAGTTTGTCAATGCGTTGACGAGGGACATCACCGCGGCCCTAGGATTCCAAATCCGCTTGACCTCTTCGTCATCCATATCCATTAGATAACTTGTAACATCATCGCTAAATTCTCCTTCGCCGGAAGGCAACTGTAAGGAGTTGACCAGGCCTTCAAACCGGAACATTTCGTCGTAGGTAACACGATAATCTGACAATGCAGAGAGCGCCGCTTTGTGACCATCGGCTGATAGAAAAGAAAGGGCCGCTAGAATTTCTGACGACATAGTCCTTAGTTCAGGAGAAGGAACGTGGAGAGAATAAGTGATGTAGGTTACGACCATTGGAGCAGCAATGATTCGGTCAAATAGTGCCTACCAAAATATTAGTAACGATTCAACGGGTATTATGCAAGTCTTACATTGCTTTTGTCGTTTCCGGCATTCAGAAAGACTTTGAAGCATTTGACGATTTCCAGCAGGCAGTTGGTTTCAATCTCTGTCAAATTCTTCCGCTTTCCGCCTTTGCCAACTAGCCCCGCGAGCATGGCTGTCAGTGAGTCCAGTCCCTTTTCATTGCTAAGGAACTCCTCCACCCATGCCATACTGGCGTTGCGAAGGTGCACTCGTAGCGATATGATGTGCTTGAGCAGCTTGATATCCGTCGTCTTCCAACTTTTCAATCCATCAACGTACCACTTCGGCGAATTTTCAAGCGCCCTGCTGTCACCAACACCACTTCTGTCACCGCTGGACAATGACCACCAGCTACTCCATCGCCCTCCAGTACTTTGAGGGAGGACAGGCTTAGGTTCCTCAGCAATTTTATCGATTGATCCCTTCCTACCCTTGTCAAACTCGCCACTAGTATGTGACTCTTCAGAAACCACAGGTGGCGCTGCAGGTGCTGCCCCCCAAATAGAGAATCGCTTCATGAGTCCATCTCCAGTCAGCTGTGGAACGATCCTTGGCATTATACCAGCGGCACTGCTAGGTCCATAGGACTGGACGTGAGCCGGACCCCGCACAGATCCAGTTGTTCCCGCCTTCATCAATTTATGCTGCGATAAAATCGTTCGTTTCCTTTCTGGTGACATAGTAAGCATTTCAGTCCGCTTGTCATTCTTTAATCCCAAATTGTTCACTAGATCCTCGAATTCTCCTTCGTCGAAATCGGACTCCTGACCTGAACTTGAACTCGTTATTGAGCTATTGCCGGTTTGGTTTTCAACTAATATCGGCTCGCTCACTATGCTCTTGCGTTTCTCTGAGGTGGCTATAACACTGGATCGGGAAGGAGGTGAAGCTTGGAACCATCCATCGAAGAGAGTCGACAAGCGATTCT
This sequence comes from Armillaria mellea, assembly GCA_030407055.1. Lineage (NCBI taxonomy): Eukaryota > Fungi > Basidiomycota > Agaricomycetes > Agaricales > Physalacriaceae > Armillaria > Armillaria mellea. The sequence continues at coordinate 1,055,893 of JAUDZF010000005.1, forward strand.
GGGAAATGGTTCCAGCTCCAGTGGCCGCGGACGCAAGAGAAGACGACTCTGGACTGGACATCTTTGCCGTTCCTTCATCCTCTTCATCTTCGTCGAACTCCTGTAAAGCCGCGAGGCGCCTTATGGTAGACTGCGTGGGTTCTGTGGATGCTGTTGACACACTCCTTGATTTGGATCGACGGTACCACTCATCGGGGACACAGAAACGGAAGCCGCGAGTAGCCGCAGATGTGTATGGGTTGGCACAGAAGGAGGACTCTATGATACTGAAGACCAAAGAGGATCCGGGCAGTCGCGTAGATTCTAAGGATGCAGATCAATATTTATTCAGACAATACAAGCTGGGCATTACGCACTTTCAGAATCAGCATCCTTCCATACCTCTTCAAGAACATATTCCAGGTTTCCGCCACCTGGAACTGGCAATGACTTGGTCAATCCAAGTTCATCTATTACTGCGTTTATAACATCATGAATAGTCGTGGTCTTGGAAATGAAAACCTTGTATCGAAAGTCGTCGTGAATTTCAGGGACACGGAGAAAAGAAAGATGTATGGATAGATGTGGATGGAGAGAAACCAAACGAAGGACAGGGTTGTGAAGATGGACAGTCATGGGAAACGAAGAGAAATGCCGTTGAGTCGTAGCCTTTGTTGGCGGTGCATTAACCAAAGGTGCGACCAGAATAGATGGATACAGGGTACCTGAGGAGCATAAGGCACGATTTCTCACTGAGAACTGGGTCGACCCACCATCGCCGAGGGCTTCCAGTTCGTCTTCTTCCCATGGACGTCCGTTCCGCTCTACTCTAATCTTCTGTAGAGCCCATCCTTGATCATCCAGGCCACCAAGAACCTCTGCCCGAGCGGTTTCTATCAAAGCATCAATAACATCCTGTGCGGTGGCATCTTCAGATACTTCAGCAAAATGAAGGGTTGCCGTAGTAAAGATTGTAGGCACGGCAAAGGAGCTGGTCGGCATAACCGTTGTCTTCCACGTAGCTGAAGGAAAATTTTGTTGCAATGGAGCGTTTACGCATGCATGGAATCGCCGTGGTGATAGATAGTAGAGTCAGAATACAGCCACAAAGCCTGAGCCGTTGGGTCGTCGGATTTGGATGCTGCTGGTGACAGAGCCACCACGTGGCAGGGCGGATCTCCCGATCTCCACCTTTCAATCAAAGCAACTACATGATGTTCAGACGTAGCATTTCCCCGGATTAAAATTATATTTAGTATGACTCCCAACTGCTGTTCAAAGAATCTCCTCCCAACTAACATAATCGAACACTCGCCGTGACTGTCAAGGAACAACCAAATGTACAACTTGAAGACACGGCACGCTCTTCTTAATCACCCCCATAACACAGAGGGAAAATAGAAAGGTTCTAACTAGGTTAACGTTTCAATGGAAACCTCAAGATAAACAACTTTTGAAGCGCTTTGTCCTGTATTGTGCTTTGCCGCGGCCGTGCTCATGTCCAGATTGAACTCGAAACCTGGTCAACCTGGGTGTGAACTTCGTTTTAAAGTCGTTCACAGCACGGAACACCCAAGGGTGAGAGAAATATGCGAGCCATGGTATCGCGCAATGCAAATTTACTCAGCGCATGACCTCGATGAACAACAAACGTTGACAGCCACCGAGCCAGTGCTAGCTTCTACCGGGTCAAGACCAATGGCTAACAAACTGACCATATAGACCCCATTTTCAACTACCACCACCCAGTCTTAACCGTTCTGTTTACGAACGAAAAGACGTACAGATGACTCAGGGGTCACGCTATGACCGTCTGGTGGTGCTTTTGGCCCACAAATGAAGAAACGACGCGTTATTTCGACTCATGTTCAGGCCGCAAACTGCAGGAGTCCCTGATACGTCTCAACAAGCTTACTACCGATGCCTTGGACATGCGAAAGCCATCCAGCCGAATCCAGCCGGCGGCTGAAGGTTGTATATCCATGAAAGTCGGTCCATTAACCACGTACGCGACAATGAATTCTTGTTCGCCACTCTATATCACACGACTCTGTAAACAGAGCCTTGAGGTATTCCCAATACGTGGGATATCATTCAACCGAGAAGACCGTTTGTGCAGATCATGTAGTCCCGTACTGGCCTCCCGAGAACGGAGCATAGGGTAGGGTTTTGGGAAGGAATGGTTCTGATTTCTTCCACAAAGCCGCAGAGTTATACATATATAGTATGGTTCTTCGCATCTGTGAGCCGATTCTAGCGTGTTTGAAGAATATCCCGGCCAGGGAGCCTCTGCATGAAAGGGTAACTCTTTCCCCGGAAGTTGATGCTACTAAACACTCTTGGAGATGATGTTGATGTACAAAACGCAGGGAAACGACCTCCTCAGTACCTCTGGTTCGTTTTACAAGGATCCAGCGTCCTAAGGAATTAGCACCAAAGTTGTCAGAGCTATCGAAAGTAAAAGTTCTGGACAAGGACTAAACCAGGGAGGCGCGTGTCAGTTTGCTTCCATAAAGGACTCAGGAGGGGGAGGATACTTGCAAGTAGCTGACGGCGGCGTTCCTCTCGGGATAGCATGATGCAAAAGCCCAGAAAGCTGAACCTGTTCGCAACGTGATCGACTGATCCTCAAGGTGCTCGCTGCTCGGCTTTAGTCCGAGTCATTTTGCGCTTGCTCAAGAAGTGACGTCGCTTCGGATGCTGTACCCCAGTCACGAGCCATCATGACTAATCACCGTATCCAAAATTTGATGAAGTTTTCAGGGATCGATAACTGACAGCCGACCACCATGGCACCCTCAGCCTCCAAACAAAAGCGTCTTGCTGAAAAAGCAGCCAAAAAGGCAGCTGGTGGTACTAGGTGCCTCCACTTCAACGTCTACGCCGTCGGGATCAGTCAATGGCGGAAGCAGCGTCAATACCCCAATTACCAGCATGAGCGCTGCCACGAGCCAAGAAGATCTTACTTCGATGGCAAAGCTCAATATTGCAACGGAAAGGTGCGTATAGAGCTGCTCACTTGTCCTATTTCTAATGTCGACAATGTTGCAGGAGCGCAGCCGGAGTGCTCGTATCCGATGTGAAAGCTCGAGACATCAAGATAGATTCGTATACTCTTTCTTTTCACGGTCGTCTCCTTGTCGAGAATGCAGAGATAGCGCTCAATTACGGCCAACGGTACGGTCTTTTGGGTGAAAATGGCTCTGGCAAGGTGCGCCAAATGGCTGCTGTGTGTCTTCCATCCTATTAACTGCTACTGCTTAGTCGACATTCCTTCAATCCATTGCCGAGCGCGACATAGAAATACCGCAACACATCGACATTTATCTTGTACGAGGGGAGGCTGAACCGTCAGATGTCAATGCCGTCGACTTCATTGTCGCTTCCGCCAAACAAAAGGTCGCCAAGCTCGAAGCCTATATAGAAGAGCTTTCGGTCGCTGATGATGTCGATGAAGTTGCTCTTGATGCTGCCTACGAGGAGCTCGAGGAACTTGACCCTAACACGTTCGAAACCAAAGCGGGAAGTATCCTTCACGGTCTTGGGTTTTCTCCGACTATGATGAAGAAACCTACAAAAGACATGAGTGGTGGTTGGCGGATGCGCGTGGCTCTTGCTAGAGCACTTTTCGTCAAACCTCATCTGCTTCTGCTTGACGAACCCACTAACCATCTCGATCTCGGTGCTGTGGTGTGGCTCGAAGCTTACCTGTCGACGTATAACCACATCCTCGTTATCACATCGCACTCCCAGGATTTTATGGACTCAGTCTGTACGAACATCATGGATTTGACGCCCAAGAAGAAATTGGTCTACTACACGGGTAACTATACCGTGTACGTGCGAACAAAGAAGGAAAACGAAGTGAACCAAATGAAGGCGTACAACAAGCAGCAGGAAGAAATTCTGCACATCAAAAAGTCTGTCTGCCTTGCCAACTTCGTCATACATCGTTCTGACAGACTTTAGATTCATTGCATCTGCCTGGTACCTACGCTAACCTCGTTCGTCAAGCTAAATCTAAGCAAAAGATTCTCGACAAAATGGAAGCTGCTGGATTGATCGAGAAAATTGAAATGCCCAAACCCTTACATTTCAACTTTGAGGATATTCGAAAACTCCCGCCGCCTATCATTGCCTTCGATGAAGTTGCTTTCTCGTACTCGGGCAAGAAGGTGGACTTCCTCTATGAGGGTCTATCGTTCGGTATAGAGTGTGTCTTGTTTCTTTCTTTGTGAAGTCCTCACTCATAGCCGTTAGTATGGATTCCCGAGTGGCTATCCTCGGCGCTAACGGTGCTGGTAAATCAACGCTACTGCACTTGATTACCGGAGTCCTTCAACCGGTGCAGGGAACTGTCTCCAAGCATGCCGCTCTGAAGCTTGCGAAGTATTCGCAACATAGTGCAGATCAACTACCCTATGACAAATGCCCAATCGAATACTTCCAGGAGTTGTTTAGCCAGAAGTTCCCGGAGAAGGACATTCAAGTGAGTCTTCAACCTCATCATGCAGTTCCGCCCATTGACGTTATTTCTCAGGCATGGCGCGCGCAGCTAGGCCGCTTTGGTTTGTCGGGAAGCCATCAGACATCGCCGATCCGGCAACTTTCAGATGGTCTGAGAAATCGGTGTGTGGAATATCTTCTTTAAGTGATTCGGCTCTGACCATCATCTCCATAGAGTGGTGTTCGCTCAACTGGCCATGGAGCACCCGCACATCCTGCTGCTTGGTATGTCGCGAATTTCTGTGCCGCTATGTGGTATTAATTAATACGTATAAAGATGAACCTACCAATCATTTGGATATGGAATCCATCGATGCCTTGGCCAAGGCCATCAAAGAATTCGAGGGAGGAGTGGTTATCGTGTCTCACGATTTCCGTAAGCTTATCATTCACATTGCACGTTGCCTTTCAAACTCAACTTGCTGTAGGTTTAATTTCTCAAGTGGCCGAAGAACTATGGGAGGTGGCGAATAAGACCATCAAGAATTTGACGAAGGAGGACATCAGCATCGTCGATTACAAGAAGAACTTGGTTCGACAAAGTACTGTTCTAATCTTGGCGTGGAAATCTCTCTAATTTCTGCCTAGGTAATGCCGCTATCGAGAAGGCGAAGCTGTTCAGCAAAACGGCGCCTAAAGGCAAGACTTAAATGGGCATCTGTTGTATTGTTACGATTGTTGACGATTGCATGTGCATGTGGTATACTTTTACATACAAGACATACTATATAGACTTCATAGATAAGCGGTCAAAGTGAACGATAGGTTGATGAATATAGCTCGACAAATTTCTCACAGTGACGCCATTGACTCATCTTACGATGTGAGGATATACAGGAAAATATGATGCTAAAAATGTGCAATTGCTGATACAACACATTTGCTTTGTTTGACTTCTTCGTGTCCCAGAACTATACACCACTAAGTCCTTTGCCCCTAGTGTCAACGACTGCACTTCCTCGCGTCGCATTTGAAGAGTTGAACGTTGAGCCCTGCACGCCGTCTGTTACTTGATGCCTGCCCTTCTCGAGGACAATTAGAGCAACATCGATGTCTTTCGACGTGCCGAAAACGGTGTCCAATTGTTGATTGGATGGTTTGCCGAGAATCCCTTGCGGGCCTTGACCAGAGTGGAACGCCTGAAAAGCTGGGATAACGCGGCGTAAATGAGGGGCGGCGATATGAAAGGGAGTACGGCACTTACAATCCACCACATCTGCCAATGGGATAGAGCTATATCGGCATCAGTATGTCACGCGCATGCGAGGGAAGGTTTCATTCACGTTTCTGGGAAAGAAAAAATTAACCTTGTGACTGTCGACGATCGCGTGGATTACTCACCGCCAGCTTTCCATTTCTTGTACTGCAACGTTGGAGAAAAGTCATCAGCGGCGTAAGCATTGCGATGTTGAAAAACAACTTACTTCTTCAGTGTTTACGAGTAGGAAGTACTCGTCCGTTGACTGGGAGTCAGGCTTGTAGATGACCTTGCTGATAGATTTTGTCATGATGTAGGAGGGCGAGGTCGTGATCGAATGGATACGATGAGTACTTGAGATGATGGGTGTATGGAAGGAAGCGGCGGTAGCACGAGTGGCCCTTTATACTGCTGGGTCCTATGACGTCGGGCGTCTGGAGCATATTGCGTCACGCGACATCATTTTAGGTCGAGGCCTCCGGCCTGCCAAGCCACATGGACTCGCGCAAGCACCGGCCCTCAAGAGATGTGTGACAGGTCACAGCGCACGCCAATTTTCGAGCGCGTCTTTCTTTTCGTCCCTTCAGCTCGTTATGTCGTTCTCGTCTCCTCGACAGCATCGTCAATCCTCTCTTCCGCCTAGCAGTGCACCGGAACCACCCTCGGAGGACATTAACACTAGATCGCGCACTGGAACGCCAGCCGCTAGTGGGACACCTCGACGACCAGATGCCTTGGATTTGGACGATGATGGTGGTAATGAAGAAGAGGATGGTAACGCAGGAGGCTCTAAACGAAGAAAACATATAAACTGGCGACGCACGACGCGATGTTCCTTTGGTGCGAGATGCTGTCGGAGAGAGCGTCGCTGAAAGCTTTGAAACCTTTTTGAAGACGTGGGTGTATCCGCCAACTCTGAGAACGACTGACATACCTTAGCCTAGTTTCACAGAAGATGTCGCACTCGCAGCGACGCCGGCTTCTGATGGAGATGTTCCAGATGCACCGGACAGCGAGCTTGTCTACGTCGAGCAGGTTCATACAATGCGCGAGTATGAGCTTACCACACTCTACGTTGACTACGGACATCTATTGGCGAGGGATGATGTCCTCGCGGACGCGATCCAAAAGCAGTACTACCGGTTCCTCCCCTACCTTCGCCGTGCACTCCTTAACCTCGTTACGGAATTCGAGCCCGAATATCTGAAAATCAACCCCACAGCTGCGACCACTGATTCCGCGAACCTCCAGTCTCGAGAGTTTAACATCGCATTCTACCATCTGCCACTAGTATCCGGTATAAGAGATCTGAAGACGGAGAAAATTGGAACACTGATGAGTATCAGTGGCACCGTCACTCGAACAAGCGAAGTGCGGCCAGAACTACTCTTTGGGAGCTTTGTTTGTGAAATTTGTAAAGGGCAAGTTAACGACGTAGAGCAGCAATTCAAGTACACGGAGGTGGGTGTTTTGGCTGGTTCTTACAGTCCTTGATGCCTCATTGGGTTTCCTTCATTAGCCTTCCCTTTGTCCAAACCCTACATGTGGCAATCGTACTGCGTGGCAGCTACAAATCGACAGCTCTAAATTTACTGACTGGCAAAAAGTCCGTATACAAGAAAATCCCTCCGAGATACCCACTGGATCCATGCCACGCTCTCTAGACGTTATCTTGCGCTCTGAGCTCGTAGAACGTGCAAAAGCCGGAGACAAATGTGTTTTCACGGGCACGTTTATTGTTGTTCCCGATGTCAGTCAATTAGGTCTACCGGGCGGCAATAAAGCGCAGCTCCAAAGGGAAGCAAATCGAAACAGTACTAATTCCGCTACTGGAGGTGTTGGAGGAACTGGTGTTACGGGTCTGAAGAGCTTAGGTGTCAGGGATTTGCAGTATAAGACCGCGTTCTTGGCATGCATGGTACACGATGCTGATGTACGAGTAAGTATGTTTTTCTACTATAGACTTCCAAGCTCATGGCTTATTTCCAACAGGGAGGTACAAATGTACGTGGGGAGGAAGACTCTGGGGAAGACAGTGGACAGGCATTTGTTCAGACTCTTACAGAGCCTGAGTTTGATGAACTGAAGGCTATGATTGAGTCTGATCATATATATGCTCGTCTTGTGGAGAGCATGGCGCCTACGGTTTATGGACACGAAATTGTGAAGAAAGGTCTCTTGTTGCAACTTATGGGTGGGGTGCACAAGCAGACATCTGAAGGGATGCATCTTCGTGGAGACATCAATATCTGCATTGTCGGTGATCCGTCAACCTCAAAATCACAGTTCTTGAAGTGAGTGTGTCCCATATCTCCCAGGGCGGTCATTAAATATGAGATAATAGGTACATCTGTTCCTTCCTTCCCCGAGCGGTCTACACCTCTGGCAAAGCTTCATCAGCTGCTGGTCTAACCGCTGCAGTCGTAAAGGACGAAGAAACAGGGGACTTCACCATCGAAGCAGGTGCCTTGATGCTCGCTGATAATGGAATCTGTGCTATTGACGAATTCGACAAAATGGACATCTCAGACCAAGTCGCCATCCACGAAGCCATGGAACAGCAAACAATATCCATCGCCAAGGCTGGTATTCACGCAACCCTCAACGCGAGGACATCTATCCTTGCGGCTGCTAATCCCATCGGTGGACGATACGATCGCAAGAAGACTCTGAGAACTAATGTTGCCATGAGCGCGCCTATTATGAGTCGTTTCGATCTCTTCTTTGTCGTTCTCGATGAGTGCGACGAGAAAACGGATTTGAACATAGCGAAGCATATCGTAAACGTTCACCGATTCCAAGACGAGGCCATCAATCCCGAGTTCAGCACAGAGACATTACAGAGGTATATCCGGTATGCGAGGACGTTCAATCCCAAGGTACAGCGTTTGTCTTTCGTCCTTGAGTTATTGATCGTGATGTTTCCTGTAGCTAAGTCGAGAAGCTGCAGATGTGCTCGTTGAAAAGTACAGAATTCTGCGCCAAGACGATGCCACAGGCGCAGGCAGAAATTCATACCGTATCACTGTACGACAGCTGGAGAGCATGATTCGATTGAGCGAGGCCATTGCTCGGGCAAATTGTACGAATGAGGTAAACATTACAATACCGACCTGCCAGACTCCTTGCTTATGCACTCCATCAGATCACGCCTGCTTTCGTGCGAGAAGCTTATGGTCTTCTGCGGCAATCGATCATTCACGTTGAGCAAGATGACATCGATTTCGACGAGGAAGAGCTTGAGGGCGAACGTGGACGTGAGGCGCCTGTCCAGCCGGCCCCTCAAGCATCTGAGGACGTTGAAATGGCAGGTGTGGAAGAGAGCCAAACACAGATGGATGAGAGCTCCGGTGTTCCTGACGGTCCCTCCTCTTCCAAGGATGCACCAGAAACTCCGAAGGCCTCAACATCCCAACTACCTCCATCAGACGTCGGTCACCGTCCTGCCGCACCGCCCAAGAGGAAGATAGTCATCACACATGACAAGTATATGATGCTTCAGGGACTGATTATTCTACATCTCTCCGAGGTCGAGCGGACAACTGGGCAGGGTCTTGATAAGGATGAGCTCATCGACTGGTATCTCGAATTGAAAGTGGACGGCGGGGAAGTGCAGACTGAGGACGAACTAGATTATGAGAAGGAACTCATCACGAAAATGCTGAAGAAGTTGGTCCGGGTGAGCCTTCCTTGCCTTGAATGATGTTGGCATGTTTACTGATCTCCTTGAATAGGACAACTACCTTATAGAAATGAGAGGGGATGTCCAAGACTCCCTACCTTCTATGGACGGCGAATCTCAGGAATCGTCGGGACCTGCAGAGGGGGAGAATCTCAAGTTGTATTACATGGTTCATCCGTCAGTAGACCAGGATTCATCCTTGACGTCTGGGCCCTAATCCCAAGTTTTGGTCTCATTGCTTTGATTGGTTGATTGTTGTTGTATTGTGGTGTATGTTATATATTGTCAGGCATATATTATCTATTATGCTTCCCTGGAAACATTTCCGTTTTGCCGAGGAAAGCACAAAGGGAGTGCAGTGGCGTTTGCGATGTCTACATGATGTGAATGGTCATAGTTGTTGTTTTCCTATCGCTCGATTCAGGCTTTTTGCCATCGCACCGATTCAACTGCCAGCTGCTAGAAGTAGCTGGTGGCCTAATGCCAACCGCAACTGAATCTTCTACGAAGCTATGATAAATAAACAGAAATGCACCTGAACACGAGCCCCAAATCTGAACTCGGACGGAGTCATACCATGGCTGAGTGTTGAGTGCTGAAACTTTATCTGCCAGTCAAAAGTTTAAAATATATACTTGCATAACGACCATGATTATATTCCAATATCATTCCGCTATAAAGCATCTTCCTCAGTCTTGCCAACAAATTATTGATAGATTGGAATTCTTTAACGCGTCGTATCACGTGGTCGTGTATTTCTAATGACGTCGATGGTCGGCGATCTCGTAGTTCCTACCACGCTTCTTCTTCTCGACCTTGAACAACCATGTCCATCTCTCTCTCAGAACTCACTGCTACCTTCAAGGCCAAGCCCACCGTCGAAACTTCATGGCTCATGAAGTCAATCAGGATCAAGGTTGCTCATCCAATTCACGGCTCTCTTGGATCTCTCTATGCCTTGCATATCTTTCGCTCGAGGTGCTCTAATCGTTTCTTGGAGGCGATGGATATAGAATGCGACGAAATGAACACGTTTGGAACGACTTTATTCGATAAATTTGGGCGTATCAAACCGCATATAATCACTAAAGGTTATCGTAGCGGCACGGGATGCTGGGGGGAGGAATTGAGTGAAGGTCAGCTCATTTACATTACCCATATCGATGTCATCGAGAAGGTTTGGGCTCTTCCTTCTGTAGCGTTCGCTGCATTTTTTTACCCTATATGACAGTACCAACGGCAAGGGATAGGATCGTTGCTACTCAACACGCTGTTCGAATCTGAACACGTACAAGACGAGGATTTTGTGATGTGTTGGCCCTTTCCGATTAGTAGGGAGGAGTCTGATGACCCTGGTGTTTTCAGTTTCTTTCGCGAGGCAAGATTTTCATGTTGACCTGATTATATGCGCACTTAATCTTTGATAGAATAATTTTAGACGCGTAAGGAAGGACCAAATTCTTTGGTTACTCCCCTTTCCCTCACCATCCATCTCGTCTCATTCGGTCTGAGAACGATGCCGGCTACGTTGGCGACAGTTTCTGCGCAGCTTCTCCTATAGAGGAAGAGCTTAAGATCCATGGACCGAGTTTCTTTCGGAATCAACGCGAACAAAATTTCCCTCTGCATTATTCTATCGTGGGGAACACGACTCCAGCTATCACAGATACGATCCAATCATTCTTCGACAAAGATCCTCTGTCAATCTCTCGTCCTGACCCCGATGGACTTCGTCCTATCTTCATTGCTACCGCCTCTCAGAATATCCATGCTGTTCGAAAGCTTCTTGAGCTCGGTGTCCGTCATGACCTCTTCAACTACGAGAATGGTGATGGCCTCACGCCGTTAGAGATGCTTCAAGGGAGTATGAGGTCTGTGCGGGAGTTCTCCGAGACGCTGTTATCGTTCTGGAACGGTTATCCAGAGTCAAGTCTTAGGATTGAATATCTTCTGAAAAATGCTATGAATATCTCGGTGGATGGCCTCTCTGACGACGAATATGTTTCTCTCAACAAGTATGGATGCACATGCGGACGTTGTAGTGACGGATGGCTATCTCCCCGCATGAGATTCCAGCTAAGCTGTACGTTCACTCCCAAGCAATTGTTCGATTTTCTAACATAGCATCATAAATAGGTCAGGCAGGCTTTTTCAGGGACATAATGCCTGATGGTCTGGAGTATTTCACACCTCGCCAAATCATTGATATCCCAACCCTTTTGCTCGCCAATGATTATCTTCCGCTGGAGCTCCATTCCTCGCTCTACAAGACATTCTATGCTGGTTACATTTCTGTGTTTGGTGCCCTCTACGATCTTCTCCATAATTCGAACGCCTCCGAGTCGTTTGCCCTTGACAAAGTCAATCAAGTCGCTCGGAACGACATTTCTACGAAGTTTTACTTTCAAAGAGGCGGGAAAGTAGAATACGCTCTCGATGCCATATCAGGCGCTGCGTTAGATCAGTCCTGGTTGGGCGACGGTGAATTCCATGCAATTTTCGATGACGACCAGAATTACATGGCGTTACCCAAGTGTGCTAACGATCTGGAGTTCCAGTTGGTTCGGGATACGTTGGGGCTGACCGCTGATAAGCCTTGGGGACCGTATGACAGCCGCCGAAACTACGATCCTTTTGAAATGTATGTGGACTCTGAAGACGAGGACGGGGACAACTCGGAAGACGAGGAAAGCATGCTGTTTTGATAATCCTGCATCTTTGGCGTTTGTAATCATATCTTGTGGCGCTCGGACAGGTAACCGAGTCCGACGCATGCTCTCTGGGCAGTAATAAACCATCCTCACGCCGCTATTGCCGTTTTGTGCTTTGTCGGTGACTCGCTCCGTTACAGCAACGCGGCCTTTAGGCACCAATTGTCCGTTCATGGAGGGAAGAGAGCACATGGGACGAATGCGTGACAGACAGAACGAGCTGAGGCCTCCCACGACTAGGCTCCAATTCTCCGCTTCAAGTGTGCTTCCAACGTACGTTAGCCGGCCTGAATTATCCGCATTACTACCAGGGCTGGTCTATCGCTCCTTGCTTGGGCAGGCCCTCTGTAGTGGCCTCACTAGAGTGTCCAGTGTTTCTTGCTCTGAGGTTCAGGAAGCGACCGCAGTCTGAGTAACGACACTGATCGCGACTTCGTCCATTGGTCATGTCCAAGTTTGGTTCGCGTACGAAGTTTTCGGGCTGACGACGTTTACATACACAAGATAACACCCTTCTTTCTCCGCGGTAAAACCCGTAAAATTTGTCGAGGCTGGACCACCTTGTCCTCATATTCACACGCAACCTCGTGAGTGGTGAGTTGATAGGATTCTCTGATACTCTGTTTTCCATGTGTTCTGGTTCTTCTGGAGACGATCGCCGGTATTTCATCGAATCTATCGTCGAGACACTGTGGGATGGAGTTTTGATCCTTGACTGAGGTGATTTTACACGTTGCGGTCTGAAGCTTCCGTCCCAAGACAAACTTTGGCCAATTCATTCCTCGGAGGGCCGTTCAATACTCTCATTGTCAAGCCAAACGGAGCTTGCCTAAATCCGCTGGCAGTGAAATAAACGTCACCTTCAATCAGACGGTTATAGCTGTCGGCAGGAGGAGAGAGGCCCAGCGGTCAGGACGGTCCACCGTTGATTGTCGACGGGTACAGCTGTTCAATGTGGTGCATTACTGCGCGCCCACGAGACACCGAAATGCTGGGCAGCTGTCCTTTGACTGGCGAAGGACCTCAAAGGACCAGGCACAGTCGGCAGCATCAATGACATGGGCGTCGAATCTCGCGCAAGGTTTATCCTTATCAAGTCGAACCCTGCAAGGGGCCTAGCCTAAATAGGAGAGAAATGATCGGCTCCTATCGCGGGCTATCCCAACGACGAGTACGCTCCTGATGCTCTTTATTTTCTTCCCCGCCTCTCGTTTATATTCCATCCAATGATTCGCTCCTACAAGATATACATTCTTTGTGCTCTATTTCTGCTTGTCTTTCTCTCCTTCCACCGTTGGCCGACGCTTCCAGAGAGTCAGACCTCTCTAATACCGCTCCGCCAGAAGCTCGCTGCAGCAATTCACGAGCCAGTCGTTTATGCTCCTTCGCCGCCGCCTGTTGTCTGTCCAGAGCCAGATGTACAAGTGCAGACCCATGTCGAGAAGGTGACCCAGGTGGAAACAGTGTACGTCCATGTGCCGCTGGAACCCGTCGCGATATCTCTCGTTATGATTGGGGGGAACATCGCTCACGAAGGGAGTATCGCAATCAAGTCGGCACTCATGCACACGAGTCGCCCGTTGCAGTTTCATATCGTTTGCACAGAGGATAATGTGCCATACCTGGAGAGGAAGTTTGCTCTGTTCACGAAGCCGATGTACAACGTCGATGTGAGTATTCTTGTAGGGTCCATTTGATGATGTTCACCCCCCTTCAGGTTACATTCTATCCAGTGACCATCGACCGCCTCTTTGAGCGGCTCAACCGCGCCAACATGGGCCACAACCCCGCTCAGCGGAGCAAACTCCTCCTGCACGAGATACTTGTCGACGTCGAGAAGGTCATATTCATCGATACCGATATGCTGTTCGTCGTCGACCCCTACGAGCTCGTGCGCAGTCTTTGTCTCACTTGCGGAACTTTTAACAACTAACCTCCTTTACGCAGTGGAAGAATTTTGAGTCCTTTGACGAAACCACGATCATACAGTTCCCTACCCTCGGTCCTAAGTCCCATGCGGGCCAAGTGTGTAGCTGCGTCATGCTTATGGAGCTGTCACGGATGCGAAATCCTTCAGCGATGTTCGTTCCCTCGTCATTCCTGCCTCAGACATCGATCACCGCTCTCACTGTCATGCCATTTGCTCGTGCTGCCCTTGAAGGGGTGCCAAATCCATTTAATCCCTCCGAAAATATCCCCTTGGACGCGTCACAACCCACACCATTCGGGGACCAAGATATCTACCACGTCATCTGGTATTACCGAAAAGATCTCATCAAACATCTCTCGCTCCGATGGGACGTCAGCTTCTGCCGAGGAAACCATCAAGGTCTATCATTGGGTCACTGGGACGAGAATCCCAAAGATGAAGACATGTCCGAAGCGGAACAGATCAAGCAGCAAAGCGATCTAGAAGGAAGTGGCGATGAGCATTCTGTGCTCAGCCCTGGCATCCTCCATTTGTGCGTGCTGTGACCACCTGCTTCTATTCCGCTGTTTTACTGACCCCCGTGAAGCAACTGCCAAAACCAGGGGGGCGAGAACGTCTGGCTGAATCAAGATAACCACGTTAAAGGGGCTCCGACAGGCAACCCAACGTACAATAACAACTACGTTACCGGAAAATTCGGACCCTGGGTCACAGCTGCGGTGCGATATAAGTGGACTTGGCTAAATCGTGGTGACGGCTCAGCCAAAGTGACGATCCGTGTTATGAGCGATCTCAGATGGTGGGACGAGCGACTAATGCGCACCCAAAACTTGGAGGAATATTGAGCGCGAACATAGACCTGTAAGCCTTGTTGGAGCGTATTTAAGTCTACGTCTCCTTGTATATTTCTCTGGGTAGAGGCCGGGAAGCCTCGGGTTGTCCATATTATACACTAACTACTTATACATAACTGTAAACCGGATAGATTAGTAGCCCTGCGCCTCAGTAATGACATGGACAGGAGGATCAAAGTCGGTGCGGTCTTCTGGAATGTAAGTATGGCGGCTCCGCGACGTCAAATTTCATTGTGATCAGCCGCATTGCACCGGAAAGCAAACAGAGATAAAAGCGGTCGAATGCGGCGCAAGGATGGTTGAGGCCCTGTGCGCGCGTTTGTATAGAGATGATTATCCGCTTCGGCGCTTCCTCAAAGTTACGGATAAGATGTTACATAGAATTCTACTAATACACATTACTTCACATCAATACCATTCATCTAACAAACAAGTGCCAGCATCAGCTTTTTGTACGATCCACTCGTTTCTCCGCTGATGCGGTCCCTAAGCGACTTTCTATACCGCTTCTGATACGCCGCCTTCAGTCTTTCCATGCGAGGACGGTCCCAATGCGCACGCAGGACTCTGCATATCTGTGAGCATATGTGTCATCAGAAAGCATGCTATCGTGCTTACCTCCAAATCAGCTGTTCATCTTTCGTCCCGAATCCTTTCATCGAAGCTTCGAGCAGCTGTACGTCTCGCCAGATACCCGGTCCCTCACCTAGTCGCTTCTCCTTGACGCCTTTAACGATGTACAAAAGAGCATCCCGAGAATGGCCGGAACTGGAAGACGGAGATAAGACTAAGCACGTAAAGATAGAGCGCAAACATGAAACATACAACTCTGATTTAATCACCCTCGACAACGTCTTCTTATATTTTATCTTGTACGCGTTACACCTAAACGTTGTCACATAAGTCACGGGCATTCCATCGTAAATAAATCACTTACAGAGCCGTTAAATGAGGCGTGGATCGATTCACAAGTATATCGAAGAAGGCAATCTGAAAAATCCGTATTGTGAGAAACAAAGCGAAATCTGTCGCCAATAAGTTTACCTCATCTGTCCCTATCTTTCCTGTCCCGGCCTTGTACAAGGCAAGCACATCGCTCTCAACCTGTTGAGGGTTCACAGGGAAATGGTCCGGAGGCCGAGAGGCGGCTAACGCCATAGTGAATACTACACTTGCGTGAGGAAGAAGAGAGTCGATGATCATAATGGGTACTCACATCTCTTTGTCTTCCCACTCAGATCATCCCGGACGGAATCGGCGAGACTTCGACGATAAGTCTGCTGATAGGCGCCAATCAATAGTTGGAGCTCTTCGTTTGACCGTCCAAGTAAGAGTTCCGTGAGCAAAATCTCGTTCGTTCTGGTGTCTATGCATCAGTGCGAGTGATAATATCAACCTCTCCCACTTACCCAGCTCCGTCAATAGCCAAGTGAGCAAGCCAAACATCACAGCCTAGAGGACCAAGAGCGAGACCGTGCAATGCCGTCCTGCATCATCCATCAGAAACTTCAATTAGACGCCCTTGTGTAGCGCTCACTTGAAATTATAGCTCATCTCCCCGTCCAACGTATCCTCCATTGTCCTACCAGTCTTGGCTAAAAACGCGTTCGAAAGGGCAGTCATCTCCATTGACGTGCGTGGCGCTAATGTCGAGATCACTGGACATAAATTTCAATATTGCATTTGTTGAGGAAACGTGCAATAAAGCCGCGTACCTAGATTCTCATCGGTGCCCATTTTCTTCGTTGCTGTCCTGATAGCCTCGACATCGCCCGAAGGGTTATAACCAGGAGCCATAGCCGTAGAAGGATGTACGTGTGGCGGTAGAACCGAAGCACCCAAGTATCGCGCCTCCTGACCTGGAGGCGCATAAGACTGCATCGGAGGCGGGTAGGGCGAACTTGGCGGTGGGTAAGGCGCTCCATGATACTGTCCTGGAGGTGGCCCTGGTGGAGGTTGATATTGTTGTTGTGGGATATACGCAGGATTCTACAGATGCGGTCAAAGGCGGTCTGAGACAAGTACGAGAGAACGAACATAATTTGTATTAGGCGGCGGAAGTGGGGGCGCGTATTGGTTCGGGTAATTCATTGGGATAGGAGGAGGTCCTCCAGGATAAGAATGGGCCGGAATAGGTGGAGGCGGCTACGCGAATTAAGTCAGTGTTCTGATACTGAAGGAGTCGCGTTCAAAACAGCTTACGCCGCCCTGTTAAAAATGACGCGCGTTAGCAATATGCAAGGACACAGATAAGTATGGTTCTCACGTAGCCGCTGGGAGGTCCAGGCGGCGGTGGATAGGTCTGTTGAGGATAAGCCGGCTGGCCACCGCTATAATTGGGGTAATAATTGGGCGATTGATTGTAAGCCATCGTGGTAGTAAGAGAAAGTTGAAAATGACGATGCTGTCTCGTTATAAAGGCGCCAAAGGCTGTGTAGACTTTGACTTGGCTGTACCGAGATCCGATCAACCAAAGGCCTAATCCGGCCTGCGAGAAAGCATCATTGTCTTCGTCATCAACCAGAAGTTTAAGAACTGCCTTGAAGTATGTTCTATGCACTGGTATAACTGTAAATACGCTGATTGTCCCGTGCACGATACGTGCGGAAACTTCGATTGGCCTATAAATTTGAGAGCAAGCTAAGAGACGATGGAACCTGTATTAGTCTTTAGATCCGGTGCAATGAGCACAGCATCTATCGATACGAATCAAAAAAGTAAAAGGTGGCAGTCCTCCGTAGAAAATCCAGTATACAGATTGCTGTGGGTCAAAGGCGAACACGTGGAAGGTATCATCTAGTACGCAGGTAAAATCTAGAGTCAGCACTAGACCTGATGCCGGAAGGATTCAAAAAAACGCACTACACAATACAGTACATCATACGAATTGGACAAGCTCCCTATCCATCATCGCTTGGATATTCATGTCTGAATAGTAACTATAGCCTTCTAGCTTCTCAATATCTTCGTCGGTAAACTGAGCTAGACTCAACCCATTCACCAGTGACCGGATAATAATGTCCGTTAACGAAACCTGGCATTCCACTAACCGTGTTTCAACCATTTGAACAAAGGCGCTGTCCACGAAATCCATGCTCTTCACTCCGTTCGCGGATAAGAGCACGACAACTTCATACTTCTGCAACTCAGGCATCATGACAGGAGAAGGATAGCGCTGACTCTCATCCTTTTCCGTCATGCGCATAGTAAGATTTTGGAAAACCAAATCAGAGTCTGCAGTCCAATCTGTCATCTGGAACTGCAGAGAAATGAGACCAGGGCATAGGTCTAGAATGGAGAGGACGTGGTTATCGAGCACGGGACCCGAGAAGAAGAAATGTGTGAGTGAGCAATGCGAAACTTCGATAAGATTACGTAGCGCAAGAAGCATGCCAGGAGGAGTGATGCATAACGGAGGATAAGCTCCACGGTAGATTTCAAGTGATTGGAGTGCTGGGAGTTCAAGGCTATTGATGAAGGCAGTCTCCCAAACGACCAGCTTCTGTAGTGATAAATGAACAATGCGGGGTGTCGCCACTGGTAATGCAACGCACAATGGGGCAAAATGCCGAATGTCGAATGTTTCTAGGTTAGGAGATCCTCGGATAATATCAAGGTACATTGAGTGAAGTAGTCCATCAAAATCTTTCATCCTGTCGTCTGAAAAGGAAACAAGACTGTGGGCCGTGACGACCATTGCCTGCTTATATGCTAGGTTCTTCAGATGCAGATGCTTTAAACGGGGAGCAGGATCGAGTGCATCAAACGTCGTGTGAACACCGAAGAGACGGGGGTTGATATGACACTCTTCGAGATTTGGAACATTTCCGCGGACACGCAAAAGACCTTCCATCAACCACGGGAGCCATTGAAATGGGCAGACCTCCATCGCCTCGATTGCGACACCAACTCGTCAAAGGGATCTGTGTTGGCGGAGAAGTTGATGGAGATATCAAGAATGGAAAAATCGAGTTTGCAGTTTGCGGAGTACGACAAAGCTGTCGTTAACAAAGGAGTAGGGTCATCGTCCGTCACTTTGATCAACATGCTTGCCCAGATACTCGGGCAGAGTGGTATTGAGACATGTCGCCACATGCGGCAGACCCGAGAAAGGACCTAAGGACCGTCGTTCACATTGAAGACATCGTAAAATCGGTCTTCACTCGTGAAAGCGTAGAAAATCTCCATGATGATTTCGGGAGGAACGCGACGGATGGGAGCCAAAGCAGCTTTGTATTCGCTATCGATTTCCTCGAGCTGCCGGCGTTTGTCTTCTAGGATTTTCAAGACACCACTGACGCGATGAATTTCAGCGAGCGTTTCGTCGAGAGCCGCTGTGACATGGTGAGCAGACGACTTCAGAGGACCGAGCATGGTATCGAGCGGCGGATCATTGACAACAAGGAGATTCCCTAAGAACGGAGGATCATCACGGTTATATGCGGTCGTATTGAAGCATGGTCTTTTGAAATTCAGGCAGGGCAGGGCATGGTCCATCTAACAACGAGGCTATCGTGAAGGCCAGAGAACCGAGTGACGGAAACCTTACCGCTACAAATCCGAAAATTTGACGCGTCAGTTACAATTCTTCCACCAGACAAAGCCAAGTCAGCACAGGTGGGCATTCAGAGGAAGCTTTCCACGTACTTTGCTGTCTTTACAGCAGGGCTGAGCTGTTGACTATTTCCTGAGGTCGTGGATGCTGATAAAGACGCCGAAAACACAGCCACATAACGAACTGCAATGCAGTGTAAGGATACTTAGCCACATCGACTTTCTACAACCTTTTTTTGGTCGAGAAGGTAGGAACCATCTTCAAGTATCTATTACGTTCGCTTGGCCACTGGTCTGGACCATGCGGTATCATCGCCTACTTGGAAATTTGTGACAACCACTTATAATTAGCTAGTTACTGCTGAGGAAATACTAAACAAAAACAACACACAGTGCAAGTAATAAATTGATTCACCATGATTGTACACAGATTTTACACCAGTACCTGCTGCCGAGAATCGAAGCATTCGGGGCGTTTTCACACGCCTGACATACTGCCTGCTCAGCACATCTTGACGAACTGATGCAGGCCAACTTTGAAATTTAGTAGCCAAACGGAAGAAAACATGTTGGCTTTGCCTTGTAGTGCAAGGATAGAGCTGCTAAGAGAGAATAAATTATTTTTCCCTTGATGAGTTCGTGGGGTGACGGGTGAAGGTTATCGGGTGGAAATTTCGAAGATGGAACTGGATAACGTGAACGGCACCTATGTATTTAAGCTAATAATCTACAGGCAAACACATGAACTCGTCGAAAATAAATTAAACAATACATAGCAACATAGCACTTACTTTGAAACTACATCTCTACATGGAAGATTCTCTACAGACCGGTATACAAAATGCCTGGGTATAAAAAGCATCAACCAAGCATTGAAGATTGATAGTTTGTGCTGCTTCCGCTACTAGGAGGGACTCTGTCCATCCTTGAATCGCCAGCTCGAAGAAAAGGGAATGTGTGACATTAAACAAGAAAAACGACCCCTCGAACGAACGAACGAAATACTCTCAGCACCGAATTAAATCAACAGACCCCACAACGTCCGGAACGTAGGCGCAGCTTCACGCTTCGAAAGTGCAGTGCCCAGAGCAGGTGTAGAGGTTGGCACGATAGCTACCACCGCATGACTGAGTCGAGTCGCCTGTAAAATCGGGTAAGAGACCATATCATTTCAAGGCATGTGTATTCAAACTCGCCTTGGCAAGACATATTACAATCGCTAGAGGATGTGGACGAACCAGAACCCCCAGTGTAGTACAACGTGTTACCACAGAGACATTGGTACGAGTACTCCGTAGCGGCCATCGTGAAACCAGCAGAAGAGCAAGAACTAATACAAGCGTTTGTCGTCAAACCGGAAATAGTGGTGAGAGAACCACGGAGGAGGCGATCGGCACTGTCGGTATAGCACCCTTGATTCGTCCACTAGAACACATGTCATTGATGTGGCTGACTGAAGACGAATGCGGTACATACGCTGCTTGCACTAGTCCCCTTAGCGTACACACTTAGATACCAGGAGCCACCACAAATCTCGTTGCTGTTTCCGTCGCAAGGAACCCAGCACTGGCTCGAATCCACAATTGCGCCAGATGCTCCGTTTTGAGTTATAGAGTTCCCGCAATAACATTCCTGACTGCCAGTACAACCACATAATCAGCACGAGTACATTTTATCTGTTGCGGAACTTACGCATATTCCGTTGCGGCATAGGTGTAGTCCCCACAAAGACTCTGACAAACCTCTGCTGTCATGCCCGATTGCTTATAACTGGCACCTGTGAGTGCACGTCCCGAGGACCCCTCGGCAATACATCCATAGTAGGAGAAAGATGAGCTGCTGGAGGATGAACCTGAACCTCCCTTGCCCCAGAGATTCAGAACCCAGGAACCACCACAAGGCTGGCTCGAATCACCGTCGCACATGACATTGCAACTGCTGGAGGCTATAATAGCGCCGCTTGCGCCGTTGCTGGTATACGAATTGCCACAATAACCTGTACAGACATTAGCCGAACCGACACTTGCGCAAGCCATTTCCTACGCACATTCTTTGCTGAAGAGAGGGTGTCATGTCAACAATAGCGCTATTTCGAGGTATGAGGTTGGCTTACCCGTACTCCATGCCTGCATAGTCATAAGCGGAGCATAACGAAGTGCAGATTGCTGGGGTCATTCCATCTTGCACATAGGAAGGCCCTGAGAGCGCACGACCAGTCGTGCCTTCAGCAATACAACCAATTGAAGACCAGGAAGTTGACGTCGAGGTAGCAGCTGCTGTGGTTGACGTTGCCGTAGTAGACGTTGATGAAGTCGAAGTTGCCGTCGTGCCTGAAGCGGCTGAAATAATGAAATAAATGAAGTGTACACATAAACGAAGGTGAGATCAGCTTACTAGCAGCACCCGCATAAGCATTGTAGTTATCTGGATTCCACCGTCAGCGATTAGAACTATGAGAGTGTTTGTTGGGAAAATTACATTGAGAAGGACTTGCAACGTAAGTGAAGTCAGTGGCAGTCTTGGAAATGACTGTCTGAGAGTTTTTGACCATTGTGACGGTTATTTGACCATAATCCATGGGGATCGAGAGCTTGGTGACGCCAGCACCGACGCTGAAGGTTTGCGAAGAACCACCGATCTGCAAAGTGACCGACGCAGACGACGTCGCAAAAACCAAGGCCCATAAATTGTCCTGAATGATGATGTCAACGGAGTTTAACGTTTTGGGATACCTGTGAACGTACTGTTGCCCAGTCCCAACCAGTTGGCTTACCGAGGGAATCGGCGTATGCGTTCGCAGCATATGGATGAGGACGAGCCCAGTAGTAAATGACATCTTGCTGCGTGGAATTGTCACATCAAAAAAAGAACAGGATGGCTTCACGAGACTTACAGTAATAGCGGGGTAACTACCAGTCTTAAACGCCGTCATATAGTACTGCGACAGATCGTAAAAGACCGTATGGGGGAAGTTCTCAGCCCAGTATGTACCTGTGTAAACCATAAGTGCCGGATTGGGATAATACCATCGCATCGAGCTTACCATCTGGCTGTGCTCCCTTGAAAGGTCCGAAGCTTTAAGCCAACCGTGAAGTCAGAATCAAGGGTAGGAGCGACACCCGGGTGCACTTACTAGTCTGACTCGCCGTAATCATTCCTGTCACATTACACTCAGGATCACCTTGATCTAAATGGTATAAAAATGCTCATACCAGGTTACCATTTCTACAAACGTCAACTGGTCACGCATGGAAATCAATTGCTCCCAACGATTAGCGATGAGCCAGTCATCGCCTCGAAGGTAGAAATTTTTGTTCGCCCATGAATAATGGGTACTATCGGAATGGGTTTACGTGAGGATTCTCCTGAAAAGCATGGAACGGTGCTTACAATATCCACATGCTGATGGTCGTGGCGTAGCGTGAACCCAATTGGCTCATGTCTATGTATTGATGTAAGATACACGCTTTTATGCTGTAGCGCGGGCAAAACTCACAGTATTGATCATCGGTGGTCTGAGTGATAGTTAGCGAGGAAACACTGATCGCCACGGAAAACACATACGCTCTTATCATAGTCGCCTTGTGGCCAAGCGCATCCCCAACTATCAAACGAAGTCCAGAAAAAGTATGCTTCAATGACATACGGGAACTAACCAAAGCCAAGAGTCCAAGAAAGACCAGGTTGAGCCAAAACTGCCCTCCAGACCCCAGATGAAAGGCATCAAGTAGGCATTCGTGGAAGATTGGATCGCCTGCCACCCACCAGTCCCCAGACAGTCGCCGGAGTAACTGGACACCATAACTTTTCCGTTATAGTAGAACTGATTGGGATGATTCTTGAACTGGTTGATATAGTTGATCGTTTGTGAGACGTCGCACGCAAAGGCAGTGTAGTCGAAAGAGATGAACAATTTCATGTTCGTGCCCACGGCGGCTGCATATGCGTCTTGGATTCGGGATAGCTGCCAGGCGTCGTTACCGATGTTCAGGGCGATAGCATCACTAAACGTCCAGGTGAGACAAGGCGTTGATTAATAAAGTTAAGAAGACAGATACGTACACGCTGTTGGCGCCGATGCGAGCGATGTCATCCGCCCAATCAGATTGGGTGTAGGGATATCTATGAGCAAACAGAAAAGGTTAGTGATAGAAATCAGAGTGCCAGTGTTTTCAACGTACGTATCTGTTAGTTGGGAACGACAGATTTTTAGCAGCGAGGTGGGGAACCTTGGACAAGAAAACACGCACTTCCAACAATCTGGCAGGAAAAATTAGTCGAAGAATAAACATGAGAGGATGGCGACTTGCATGATGCATGAAAATATACTTCGTATTGTCCCTTTTTTCTAACGTATCGTTACCAGCCAAGGCAGGGATGCGCTTCGCCTTGTGGGCGGAGCTGAGGGAGCCATGACTTCGCTGGGTGAAATGACCAAGAACCGAGAGCGCAAAAAAGAGGGGTATAAATAATAAATGAGTGACGCGCATGATTAAAGAGTGTGGGTGGCCTGGTAGCCTGGTACTTGAGGGAAGTCCTCCAAGGAAGTCACCGGCGATGAGAAGATGGGGGAGGCAGAAGCTTGGACAACGACGAAGGCAACGCCCATAAAAAGAGACCCCTTATTTATGACAGCTCCTGTTCATGTCGGCCCTTGCTCTTGACCAAAAATAGGGGGGATACACATCTGGAACTCCGTCGATCGAAGACCAAGGCAACGATTTCATTATTAGCTTCCCCGTCGTTACGTAGAGGAACCAGGATCATTCAAGCAACTAAATAAGAGTGAAGCCGTGAGTATATCGAAGGCATACAGACGCGTCGTGGCGTATGCATACCTAGGAAACCTACCATACTGAAGGATTCCTGGGCGCCGAATGTTAGCACCGAACGGAAGATAAACTACCGGACGTGGACTCGTGTTTTCAGGAGGTGACAATGACATAGGCAGGCACCGGACCTCGGCAGCGCACGCGGGGTCCCATCGATATCGTGAAGAAAATCTCTAACACGGCGGGACGAGCTTGAAGTATTGATGCGCTGAGGCACGAAAACACGAGCCCGGGTGGAAGTAGCAGGTATTTGTCCTTGTTGCTTTCGAGAGCCTTCAGACTTAACGCGTTCCCGTTCTTTTTCCTTGCGTTTAGAGCCTTCTGGGACTGTGTGGCAACTCCCATTGAAATCGTGTCATCACATCTCGAGCATTGCCTGCCTCGCTTGAGGTAAACCTACTAATTCGATTCTGATCATCTGATGCACCAGAGCGGGTGCTCCCGGAATATGTTAAGCTGAAGATGCTTATCCTTCAGACTGGTAACCAAGGCCGTAATAGATACATAGCTACTAGATGAATACAATCGATAGTGATCTCCAAAATTCACAGCAGATGTCAACCTCTCACTCATAAAATCAATATCACGCAGATGTCTCAGCCCACTCCTTGCTACCCATCTGTACAAGTCTAGAACATGCCCTCGCAAAGGCAAATATCTCTTCCTCGCCCGAAAACATCGAGCTGGTGCCGACATGCTGCTCCGACAAGCCCTAGAGAGAAGATAAGATCATGGGCGCTCGACCTATAAGCCAGGGACGAACCAGATCATCCATAACACTCCGCATATGCTCTGACGGGCCTGCGCCCGCATCCGCTTTGTCACTGGAAAATACTTGATGAATAGGTACTTCCGAGGTGACAAAAAGTTTCGTCTGTCGACAGAAAGCTCGTCAGGAACAGAAAAGAAAGAGAATAAAAACAGTATGCACCCTGCTCTCGTAACACGCGTCAATAAAAGTAATAAATCTTCTGGCTTTGTCCTTGCTATCCAACCCCATCTCGGGAACATCCAACAAGAAAACGGTATGGAACGCCTTCGTCACTTCCAGATAGTCGGCAGCGCTTAGCGGCTGTCCACATAGCTCTTCGAAACGGAACTTGGCTACATATTGTGTACTCTCCGGTACGTGAAGCGTCCGGCCCCATATCGTGAGCGGTCTGTTGTGTATGACCGGGTCTGAAGGGTCACTGCGATGTGAGGGATTTAAATATCTTGTTAATCTCGAGGGCATTTGTAGGTGTAAGAGGGTGGTAATAGACTTTAGAGAGGGCTCGGGGTATTCGGCGATAGTCTATCGGACAGTTAATATTCATTTCACGCGATCGAAGATATACTTACCGGTTCCCGAGTCTAAATCGGTCACTTTAAAACGTGACTTAAGGAGATCTATGGCAGGCATGAAGCTCGAACGCTGTATTCCATTCTTGTAGAGTTCATCGGGATGTCGACTGTGACAAATTGGAAGTCTACAGAAATATTCAACATCAGCTGAACACTTACTTTGAAGTAATGACACAGACGACGCCATAATTGAGCAAATTCTCAAGCAGTCGTCGAAGTATCATCGCATCTGCGATATCGGTGACCTAAGGGAGAACGTGTCAGATCGAACGCGGCCCAATTAGCCGACCCGAATATTCACCTGAAATTCATCGAAGCAGAGAATGGTGGCTTGACTGGCGAGATCGCGCGCAACAGGTATAATTGGGTCCCCGCCTTTGTGTCCCATTGCGATCTTGGCCGCATGCAGTCGTTTATGTACGTCTATCATGAATGCGTGGAAATGGACGCGTCGTTTGCGGTTCAGGTGAGAAGGCAGGGTATTGTAAAATAGATCCATGAGCATGGTTTTCCCCGTCCCGACATCACCGTACAGATATAAGCCCTTGGGTACATTTTCCGGCGGGGACGAGGGTGCTGCATCGCTGCGAGAGAAGAACCGAGACAACTATGAACAAAGTAAGACACTGGTGAGACCAAGAGAGGATAGCAACGCACCAGGGAGGTGAAAGCAGGGAAGTCTGGAAGTAGCGGCGGGGTATAATGCAGCAACTCGTCATGAAGGTCCTGCAACTTCTGAATTATCCTTGTCTGATGCTCGTCACCTCTGAGAGCCCCGATATCTATCAATCTACGGTACTGGGCGAGTGGTGGTGGGGGATCTGCTGCCGGGTCCGTGAGATTTACGTGGTGCTGACAACCGTTGTCAAAGACTCACCTCTGGCTGTCTCTGCTGATACGGCAGCCTGGCCCAGTACTCTGGCACCACTGGCATAAAGCTGCTCTTCCGCCGGTGTGGCCTCTATCGCTAAAGTTGAGGTTCTCCGACCTTTGATACCAATGGGCTGCGTCTGTGACGTCGAAGGTGTACCGGGTAGGGAACTGCTGCACCGTACCGAACTTCGAGAAAGGGCTCGTCGTTGGTACCGCGATGTAGAGACGAGCGACCTCGCTGCTCTCGACGACATTATCCTAGGTAGGTGTCTCCGGCAATGGAAGAAAGAATCAAATGCTCAGCATCGGCTCCCGACATCATGATGATGATTCAGAACGGAGCTAAAAGCGTGCACGTGCGGGGGGTCGATCGGCTGCCACCGGAACGATGAGCTCGCGATCATGAACGGCGACGACGAGACGTATATCCTGCTTCTGCTCTCTGATAGCAACCTTCCGACTGGCTCATTCGTGGCGTCGTCGGGGCTAGAGTCGTACATGAAGCACGGCTTTGGTTCCAATAACCCTACGACATTCATTCGCGACAGCATGGCGTCGTATGCGCGCAGTGCGCTGCCATTCGTCTCCGATGCTCACCGTCTCGTCTCTCTGTACCGCGAACTCGAAGCTGATCAAGCATCATCAAAGCTCTTGTCGGATATCGTCACCCTCGAAGAGCTCTACGAAACCATGACACTCAATCACGTCGCCAGACGGGCGTCAAAATCTCAGGGAGTCGCCCTTTTGACGTTGTACACAAAAGCCCTCTCTCCACCTTCTTCATTCCCACTAGAGCCCGATGCCAAGCGGGTACACGAACGGATGTCAACTTTCTTTGCCCAGTTCAAGACGATGGTCAGAAGAGAAGATGCGCATGGGCATTTGCCAACGTGTTGGGGAGCATTGACAGCGGCGTTAGGGCTGACTTTAGGCGCGCTCTCTATATACACCTACTATTATTTCCTAACAAACGTTTACAGAACGGTCCTGCTATCTTCACCTTTTCCTCCACGCCCGAAGTCTTCTCTCTGCATCTGTTCGTTTGAATGATATTGGTCCATATAACGCCCAGGAAATCTTACTGCACGCCGTGCGCCCATTGGTAGCAGCTGAAGCCGGTCGGTGTCGTAGTCTGACTACAGGAATAATCCCTCATTTATTAACCGATGACGGTACATTCGATGAAACAATTCAAGGACCAGCAAATACTTGGCCTCTGGGCGAGATATTGGCGGCCAGGCATGATCTGCAACATTCACGGATTTTTAACAGTTAGTTTCACCCAAGCAGCATCTCCATCTAGCCACGACATGGAATAGTTATCCCCCTGCAGTATGTGGATTATTATTGCCAGAAGTATCATTTGCGACCCTTGGTCGGTGTGACCGGAACAAACATCGCTTCGTCGTCAGAACCAAAACCATCCCCTTGTGAACCGGTACTCTTCAGTAGTAAGATGTCGGGCGAGCTACTCGGCAAATCCCACACCTCTTCCTCATCCTTTGCCGTCAACTTTGATGAAAAGAACGAAGAAGTGACCTGAGCTTGTGAGTTATGTACCTTGGTTAAGCCTAACCGTTTTTGTGGTTTCGGTTTCACGGGAGTAGCCTCTACTAGCGTCACACCTTCGTGTGTGGGTTTGGGTATCACTGGCTTTGGTTGTTCCTTGGTCACTTCCTCCACTTTGGGCTTTGATTTCCCTTTGAACACCCTGGACATACTGACTTCCCGGTTCAACACGCGTTTCTTCGAGTTTGTACCAACACTCTCGGTACGCTCTCGTTCTTTCTCCTGTGCAAGAGAGACAGACAGTGAACGCGAGCGTGAGCGAGCCAGTGATCTTGCCTGTACTTCTCGAGTTGAAGAGGACGCAATCGACAAGGCAGGAGAGGGATGCTGGTCATGGGCATTGTTGGCAGTCAGAGTTCGAGCTCGTTTGAGTCGGGGAGAGAAGCACTTTTTGCGCCTGAATCTCCGGTGATGGAGAGCGACCTGAAGAGTGTGATTCCGTTTCGTCGTCTGAGAAAATAGATGTACGGAAAATCTTGGAGTGAAGGAGGGAGCACTGGTCGGGGAGGCTTGTCTTAAATCTATAGAAAGATTAGTATGATATACGGTGACTTAATCACAACTCACTGAGGCTCGATAACGTCACGAAAGAAACGTTGTATCCAGTCAAGCTCAGCCTCCTTATCGTCTTTGGAGGGTGTAGGCGACTGTTCCACCACGTCTATCAGTTGCCACATTGACAATTTGTCCATGAATGCTTCCAATCTGTCTTCTGTGGTCTGAATCAGGGTACGAGACGCGTTTTTACGTGGCGACTGCTTCTTTCTCTTTCGAGACGGCGATTCTGAAGGTGGTGGTGGACCAGGTAACGACAAAATGAGAAGATGGAGCAGGATTTGAATAAGTGCCCTATAAATTAGTGAATAGAAAGATGATGAAATCGGGTAGTTGACATTACTCTCTTCTTTCCATACGCTCTAACCATTTGGCCTGCCATTTCTCGTTCATCCATAGTTCCTCTGCGCGTTCGATGCACCCAGGACGAGACTGGCCCTCACTCTCGTCAGCCTTTTCGTGGCTCAGAGCATACCACATCATCGTCTCTTCAATCTCGCCGTCTCCTCCACCGTCTGACAGAAGTTGCGGTAGGTCGGTTTGATATTTGTTCGCAGCTGAGCGGCTCGTCAACAGTAATGGCGAGATAATCACGTGTAAGGGAGGTGTTGTAGACTGGGACGAGGACGCGATATTCACGCGTAGCAGGCTCGGAACGAGAAGCGTTAGTGGCATTATCGACTATAAAGAAAGTTATTCATCCAGGGCATCGCCCCACCGAGAATGAGAGACGAACAGACCTCTGGCAGCCAAAGGAATTGCAGATATGTCCGCTGGACATACATGTCGGGTGTTTCGTTGGCAATGTCGGAAAATGGGTAGTCCTTTGACAGAGCTTTTCCGTGGGATTCCGACCAGTTCACTTGGCTGGGGGCGAGCCTGAAGGCAAATGAGGAAATTTCCGTCATGGTGGTTGCAGTGAAGAGGGTTGACGCGTGACGTGCCGTCGGCTATTTCATCACTACCAAGATTATTGAGCCGTACAGATAGCGACAATGCACGGCACCCCATTGACGTATCATGCTCGACACTAGCATCGTTAGAATTGCAGGGCTGAACTCGAACGATGTAAGTGGCGAAATGGGTTGCATCTTTGACAAACGCAATATAGGGACTAACTACCAAATATCTCCAGCCTTTTATACTACGAATACCCGTGGAAAGAAGTAAGCGAACATGTAGGTGAATCCGTACGAGAACTGATTGTCGTCCATGAGAAGCTCGCATGGGCATCGCACTTGACGGGCCACGGTGATTCTACAGTCGTGGTGCTGTCATCTCAGCGCAGAAGAAAATCAGTGAATATGACAGCTATTCATCGATGACTTCGAACGGTAGAGCTACCACTGTCAGAATAATTGGCACCATGGGTAGACCTGTTTCACACCAAGTAGAGTCCGTCTTCAAACGGACAAGCGACAAATGGCAGTCCCTTTCAAAATTCTTGCTGGAATATTTTCGCAGCATGTTTTGACGCAAACCATATTTCTGTATCGACTCTCACAGTTCAGACCGGTGTAGGAGCAGCGGTCTAGTGGATGTGCCGTTCTTTTGCCCGGTTTAACTAAGCTTGAACTCAAGATCATCAAACAACGCCCGGAACTCCACATTGCGCCACACCCCCCAGGAAGTATTTTCTCATGGAACGCGCTGCAGTGTGTTGCAAAATACTATGGCGCATATTATTTCAATCGGATGTACTGCATACAGGTGATTTGACTTCCGTCCCTTCGAAATGTGCTATTCATAAAGCCTAACATATAATGCTTCCAAAGTCAGGAATATCATGGACAATTGAGGCGGCGGTTTTAATTCTTACACCGACTCGGCACTTCTTGAAACTTGCTCTCAAGAGGCTCTAGGCGGCATTCTAGAACACTGACCGTCTTTCAGCCCATCACTATATATTCAATACCTTTTCGGAATGTTTCTTACGTGACAACAATCATGCCGGCTACAACAGCCGCCGTCTTAACACCTAAGTATTGTCTGGTACGAAAAAACACGGTCGTAAGCACATGGAGAAATACTCCGCTTTGTCATCTGCTTAACAGAATCTAGGTGTGGTCCAACTACGCAGATTTCAAAACACTCACTAGACTTGGGTTAGGCTAGCTATACCCTTCGCATGCATTCAACAATCCAGGTGGCAGAGGGATGGACCGGGCATACCGAAGTTGGCTATGTAGATCTCTGAAAACTGGTTCCCACCGGTGAGTTAAAAAGATGACGTTTTCCTGCCGTCAGGTCCCCCATTCACGAATTCATACATCCCTGGCGATAGCAATGATCGCGGCGCGGTATACTGCCTCATACTGCTCTTCCGTTCCTTTGCTCTAACTCTCAACTTCTAAGACTTGCTTCCTTGGATCGACGATCATAGGATGTCATGCCGTACCCGAAGACAATTAGAGAATCCGTTGTAGATCTCTTCGCGAGTACTCCGTTGTGTGATCGTCGTCAAGGTATGACGCGTTACTCCCGCATCATCACACGCACCAAAAACCTGGGCGTTCGTTCGACCCGGCGCCGAAACTGATATATAAATTCATTTTGGAACTTAGTATAAAGAAACTCTCATGGTGACGCCGACGGTCGCGGGCGCCTTTGAGAAGGCAAGATTGTTGGGCCATCCGAATCTAACAGCTGTGTCAAATTTGATCTTCCAGAGTTCCTCAACTCGCTATCTGTTACTTTCACCTGGCTTTTCCCCAGTCAATCTATTCGAAATTCGGGAGCTTGCGTTGCGGTAGTAATGGGAGCTTGGTAACTGGGGCCTCGGGACTGCGGTTTGAGTAAACGAGGAGGTCTTCCATGGACACGGTAGAGGCAGTGCAGGTGCGCCGGCCCAATTCTTAAAATCTTCTCCATGGTCATTGAAGTTTCTATAGTTATCATCTGTCCCAGGTACTAAGCGAAGCTGCTAGCGGCGACCTCCTCGAAACATAGCAAATTTTACCAGCCCTCGTGGGAATAATTGGTATCCGGATCGGCATTATAGAGTTATGAACCTTGCAAACGTGTTAGAGGGACGCAGCGATGCGACATCATTCGAAAACTCGGACTGGATGCAAGACGTGCAGACGTCGTAAAATCAAGGTGTGCTTCGATTTCAACAGGTCCGTGACCGCGCCTAATACGTTTTCACTGGCACCGTAGTGCGACGAGGAAACTCCCATTTGTAATAACTGCACAAGGCGGAAGATCGAGTGCATATGGGAGCAGGCTGAAGATAAACGCCCTGCGTCGTTGGCGGTGGGGTCGCACAGAATGCCGCCCACGTCGGGTCAATCTCCCTCTGAAGGAGGTGCCATGCTCGACTCGGACATCCTTGGGCTTGAGCTCATACACCATTACACCAGCAAAACATACTTCACGTTTTGTCGCGACCAGTCCAGAACCGAAATATACAAGTTCAAGCTCCCAAAGCTTGCCTTTCTTGACGGCAACTCATTCCTCCTCCACGCCCTCTTAGCCGTTTCTGCTTTACATCTTCATTCCCTTCACCCGACATCTGACAAATATTCCTCTGGCCGCCAAAACTCATTATTCACGGGCTCTTACAGGAGTCAAAGCTGTCTGGTGCGGCAACGAAGGCCACTCTTCCACAGCAGACCCCAACGCTGTGTTTCTGACGTACACAATGCTGATTGTATACGGCCACGCTACCAACACCCCGCCACTCTGTCAGGAAGCGTCCAAAGATTGGCTTACCGTACTCCGCGTTCTGATGACGTTCGGACAAAAGTGGCCGTTAGATCACGATATTTCAGTTGCTTTCGATTGGGCATTTCTCCTACAAGATCTAAAGGAACCCACCGATCCCGCGGTACGATTTCCGGAGTCCCTCAATGTTCTCCCACTCCCTCTGCCGGGATCCCCGGATATCGAGGAAGTGCAGAATCTTACGACATCCGTGGTGTACCAAGAATGCGTCGCTTTGCTGAGGCTTGCGTGGAAGGCGTCTTTTCACCCCCAGTACCAGACGTACACCCTTATGGCGTGGTTTGGGCGGGTACCCGTGACGTACTTCAATTATCTTTTTGAACGAAGACCCCGGGCGTTGCTCATCATGGCGCATTTCTGCGCGATTTCAAAGAGGGTTGAGCAAGCGTGGTGGTCGAGGAAATATTGGGACCAGATTATTCCGAATCTAAGGGATGAGGTCGGGGTGGAGTGGGAGGAGTTCATGGACTGGGATGCGCCACGTCGGAGTCTGGCTGGTGCTAATGCATTGGGACGCGACCGGTTGTCGATCTCTTGGCCCACGAATGCATAATGCGTAGTGTGTCTTGTACATTTCCGGGAAATTAGGTTAGGCACAAATAATGTATCAAGTCATGATGACTTTCGGATTTGTAAAATATATCAATGCAACGAAGAGAACGAGGTGCTCTCTCCCTTAGAGCCTTCTCCTTCTGGTTATGAATGTTCAGCTTGATGAGTGTCTGCAGTTTACAGCCAATCTTCATCAACTTAAAAGGGTTGACAATAGCTGTGATAATTACCCGCCTTAACAATAATTGTTTGGGGTTCTTGACGACACGAAGCACTAGTCATTTAGACTGACATTCAAAATTTGGAATTCCCACCTGAAAAGTGGAATTTCAACGACGGCTAGGGCACCTTCAATTCATGAAGGTATGGGTACTCGCCAGCGGCTGTATGGTTTCCCTCCGCCATTTACCACTGGCGGCATAACTCTTCCGTGAATGTTACGGGTGTTGGTGTGGCGTTGACAGGCAAGTGACTAAGAAGAGAAGCATGTCACTGAATACAAAAACGAATTCTATGTCATGAGAAATTTCGAGATAGCTGAATTCTTCGGTTCTATCGTTTAGTAATAGCTTTTCGCAAGAACGCTCTTCCAGACAAGTACCGTCCAAGCTACTTTGGGTTTCAAATAGCCTTGAGCTCGGATTGTTCGTAAAACACAAACCGTAAGGATAATACATCTGAAGACAGGATCTACCCGTGTCCTAGAGGGATCAGACTCAAAACCTGTTAAACGTACTGTCTTTACTTTCAACAACTTTGAAAGATCAAAGTTGCAGCTATAAGTACTAAGAGTCATCTTGCCTTGAGATACATTGCACGTCCAGTACGAATGAAGAAGATTCGGATTTCAGACTCGTTTCAGCAAACCTGTCTGATGATGGGCGAGTCCTTCCGTGTTCATAGTGATGCTGTCGGCCCGGAGGTCCGTTCCGGCATTCTTGAATAATCTGACGACATTATTTAGTACTAGCGGTCGTCGGTCGACGACTTTGATACCTTGCCTTACGGTCTCCTTTGACGTATTGATGGAGCAATATATTTATCAGTTGTTTCCGAGCGGTGCGTCGTGTCTATCTCTTTTACTCTTCTCTTGATATGTATCACATCCGTAGGTGTCTTTGTCCTCTCGGACGTTCTTTCGCTCACGGATTTTCAGGTCAGGGCACTTATTGTGAATTTCAGGCGAGGTTAGCTATTATGGCCCAGTTTTGGGTTGGAGGTGAAGATACTGTTACTCCGGGAACTCAATTCTAACCATTTTTGTGTAGGATCTCAACGACGTGGAAGCGTACACATGCACGTCGTGTATGGTCTCATGAGGAGGAGGCATCATTAAGATGTCATATTATTTCCGCTTTTCTATTTCATGAGCACGGTCCCAGTGAGACCGTTGTCTTTGCCTCGGCGTACAGGTAATATAAGTAAGTTCTGCATCATTAATGGAGGTCAATGTTCTTGTACTCACGTCTTTACAACAGTACGTTACTTTCCCCCTGTCATACGAAGTACTGTCGAACGATTTTTAGATGTCCATTTGCGATGATATTCTGTGCGCCAATCAGCGACATGTCCTAATGCAAAAGACGTCTTATCTCGCGCATCCACAATTTCTCTCTGTGCACATTGAATGGGTTCGTAGTGGTTCAGCTAATATTGTGGCTGATGCTCCAGAGGTTCATGCTGTCGATCGTGTCGAGCCTCCAAGCTCCTCTAAGGTCATTGTTGTCGGTCGTGTGATGGCGAATCCTCGTCTTCTCAAGCTAAGCGATGTCTGGAATATAATGACCGATTCATGAAGATACACAGCGCCAAATGGGTTGTTCATCTCTCCAGACCGGTTGGAACGTTATTCGGCAAGGATTGGAATGTCAGTATGAACAATCTGTCCACGTTGGAGTGGTGACGTCGAAGGGGGTGAACATGTTGATCTATCACGATGAGGACAACTCGGTGAACCTACGGATGAGTCGGTATTCACGTTTGTTCCGTAGCGAAGGCCCAACATCGATCTTTATGTGTATTTTTAACACTGTTTGGCATGATCAGTAAGGAATGCATGCACCTCCTGGTCCCCTAAAAGAGCTACGATGTCTTCCAATGCCAACTCGTCAAGCATGGAAGCAATCGGTGTACCATCATAAAAAGACATTTCCAACGGTATCAAAGTTTCAAAAGGGAACGAAAATTTCCGGTGCGTCACGGTAGCGACTGTCATCATTGTCGCCGCATTACCTGATACATTGATTATTCAATGATGACGTGAGTCATCGGTTTACTATCCGTGAAGCATAGATAATACGCGAGGTGATCATGCCGTGGGAGAATCACATGATGTCTAGGGTCTTGTAATCACCCGCGTAGACCCTGAGAGACCTTGCAAGCAAGGTAATTCACACGGAACACCTTCCGATTCCCCAGACCGCGCAACGTCGTCAAAAATAGCATCGTTTCTTGTGCCGTTGTCTGTCTGAAAAGGGAAAGGTTGGGGTTTCGGGCGTTGATGCCGCCCACTGGTTTGTCGGCGTGGCGCCCGATGGAGATACGACCTCACCTGGCTGAACTGTCTTATCTCAATGTGGATCCCCTAACTCTGGTTTATCACCTTCCGTTTATACCCCCGCCACGATGAGGACCGAAATCTGAAGCACGGCCTACTTTTTTTCTTCCGCTCTCTAGACTAGTATTGAAGCTGTCCAGGGTAACTTATTCTCTAATTCGAATTCCCCTCGCTATCATGACGAACAAAGACATACCCTACGATATCTGGGAATGCATTTCTACGTTCATCCCCGAATCCCAGTTGACAAAGCTGTTCGCAGTCAACCGTGCCTTGTATCGTGCTGCTATGAATGCCCGATACAGGCGTGTAGAATTCAATGAATTCAATGATCACAAGATGTGGCTCTTGGAGCGGAATGAGGTAGGTTCCTTGAGTTCCATCGCCCAATTCTGACTTATAAGTAAATAGGGACCCTTCCGTGGCCAAACGCGTCCATGCTCTTCACGTTGAAACGTGGTCCGTGTTTACTTCCTACCGCCACCGAGGTTCAACTATCTATTGCTCCGATGAAATTATCCGAGCCATGATAGGCGCTGTGCAGGGAATGGCAAACCTCCACGAATTGCACATACACTGGCGGAACCATCTCTTCTCCCAAGACCTCGTGCCGTTCTTTACCACAGTGTGGAACCTAAAGGCCGATATTCACCGCCTCGTTCTAGTGGCGCCGCTCGGGCGCTTCCGCACACTTCTGTCCACTGCAACCCGCAAGTTCAGCCATTTACAGGAACTCGAAATTATAGTGCAGAAGGACAGCTTTTCTTCCACCACAGAAAACATCAACTCGGCCAATATACAGGAAGACATTCTTACACCTTTCATCAATAGGACTGGAGAAACACTTCAAAGTTTGCTCATCAGGACCGTGCCCGGTGTAGATCTTGTGCCGGTTATTGCCTCGTTGGGTTACTTTCCGTGCCTGCGTAAACTGGCGCTTGTCATACCCCCAGCCGGAGACAGCCTTGTCCAAATGCTCAATACCCATGCAGAGACGCTCACCCATTTCGAGTGGGCAATGTCTTTGCTCGATCCAGACGCTGTGGAGGACACGGATGATGCAGTGGAGTCTCTGATCTCGAATGTTGATTTTGCGGACATGGAGACGTTGGGGTTGTACATCACCCAACGATGTTACCCCAGGGCAATCAAGTGTATATCCCAGAACGCCCACTCTCTAACCAGACTTCATATTGATGGTCTGATCATGCGGGGTGATCAGCTTACTAAACTGACGGGACTACTTGGGGGCTCATATTTGAGAACTTTGAGCATCACAGTGGAGACTCTCAGTCTCGATGTCGTCAAGATTTTATCTCGTTTGCCAACCAGTCTGAAGGATATATGTCTTCAGTTTAGAAACATCACGCTTCACCAGGAGGTTTGTGATCATCTTGTTACTTAAATCTTATACCTTAACGAGATGGTTCTATAGGTGTTTCCACTTGTAAATTTACCCATGCTACCAGTTCACCAACTTGCTCAGCTCGATATACGAGGAGCATACCTTTCAGTTTCCCAACTGAATGCTGTACTATCTGCTTTTTCGCGTTACTTCCTGCTCTCAAACCTCGAGACCTTCAGTGCCGACGTCCAGACCATGAATCCCCAGGTTATCGATTTGCTGGCCACTTGCCTCCCGACGATGTATTCTCTATGGTTACGCATCATTGAGCTTACTGGAGAGAACGGCGAGGATGATCGTTGGCTAACCAAACTGGTGAGCCACTGGTTGCCTCGATCCTGAGTTAACCGTTCTG
Organism: Armillaria mellea; assembly: GCA_030407055.1. Classification (NCBI taxonomy): domain Eukaryota; kingdom Fungi; phylum Basidiomycota; class Agaricomycetes; order Agaricales; family Physalacriaceae; genus Armillaria; species Armillaria mellea. The sequence goes on from JAUDZF010000005.1 coordinate 1,093,075, forward strand.
ATCTTGGACTGTAGGGCGCCTTCACGGCTGATATGAAAGGGCGATGGTATCCTCTATGGAGACTTGAAGATGCGAGGATCACCTCGACATATTTTGACGCTTCGAGACCAGGAGAAGCTGTAAGGCTGACGAACCATACGGAAATCGTTGAGGTTTTGGCGTTGTCGGTACCAGCTATGCGATGAGATATACCAAATTCATATTTATATACAATGCACCCTATCGAAGCCGTGTGACGGTCCGTGTTATATCGTAGTACTATGACTTGTTAGATAATGGCAGTAAAATAACTACTCAATGCTTAAGGGGAAGTCAAAGACGCCTGCTGGGTCGTATTGGCCTTTCAGACTCTCCAGCCTCTGGTAATGGGATTTGTAGTAAAGATAATGCTCTGGACAAAGCTTATCAGCCTTTGTTACAGAAGTTATGGAACTCTGGACGTACCATTCTTGAGTCGATCATCGGCATAGTTCACATAAGCTCCGTAATTCCAACCATTACCCATAGTTGTGGTGATAGCATCAGAAGCACCTGAAAGAAGCATGATGAACAAAGAGTCGTAAGGTGTAACGAGGTCATACCATCCAGGAAGGTGAACCCGTCTTCAGGATATGGCGGCGCGAAATTACTCGACGAGGCGTACAGCTGGACCGTGAACAATGCACTTCTTGTTGCAAATGCCGTTGAATCCACATTGACGGAGTTGATAAATGAATTGGCTCCGCCATAAAGTTCGAATTGCATGAACCAGGCCTACATCAGAGATGAATACAACGTCAATATTGTATGTGAGAAGCAGACAGACCGTATCTGAAGTATAGCCTTCATACGCTATATACTTCATATAAGCCTCCAAAGCTTCCGAAGTCATCGGCTGATCTTCCGGTGTCATCAACGATTTGACATAGAAAGTATCATTGGAATCCGGGCCAGCGACTTTGGTATTGACAACGCCATTGCCCAAAACTTGAACAGTGCTGATGTACGTTCCATTGCCAGAGAACTTTCCGCTCGTCGAAGGCATCGACTGCAAGTACGGAGCCAACACTTTTTGGAGGGCATCTATGGACTCGCCGTACCATCCACCAGTTAACACAAAAGAAATAGTCCCCTCGGAATTACCTTTCCCGAGATTGATTTCGGCTCCGAGTTGAGGTGGGATGTCTGTCGCCGCGTATTCTTGGAAGCTGGCCAAGGCGGTGGCAGCGGAGGAGTAATTCAGCTGCCAGTCGTATTCGTAGATGGTGGCGAAAGAGGGCACAGCATATGTCTGGAAATCTACAGAGGTGATGATACCAAACGAGGATGCAGCACCTCTCGATGCCTAGTAAATATGAAGACCTGTAAGCTATTACGCGGAAGCCGAGACATAATAGTTGCTTACCCAGAAGAGATCTACATTGGAGGTGTTCGACGCCGTTACAATCGTTCCATTTGCCAGGACTACGGTCATTGATCGGACTGCATCGAGAGTCAAGCCCCACATTCGAGACGTAAATCCAAATCCTCCACCAGCTGAGGTGCGTGAGAGTCAGGCACTTCAAACCATTGAAATGCCGAGAACTCACAGACGTGACCACCGATGCCTACGTAAGGGCAACTTCCATGAGGTATCGCCCTTCCTTGGTTATTTAAGGCATATGCGACATCTCCCAGTCTATTGCCCGTTTCTACGGTTGCAGTACCTGAGGCGTGAACCTCGACATTGGTCATATTACTCAGATCAATAACGAGGGCGCCATTTTTCCCTCCTAGACCATTAGCAATGTAGCTGTGCTGCAACGATATTAGCCAGGGGGTGAACAAGAGAAGAAGCCTACTTACACCCCCACTCCTTGCAACGACTGGCAGATTTTCTGAACTACCAAGAGAAACGATGGTGGACACCTGCTCTTTCGTTGAAGGATATGTGACTGCTACTGGAGCCCAATCGTAACGCAAGTTGACTGTGGGAGTAACGGGCTTTAAACGCGGAGTGAATGGAGAAGACGATTACGGCTTACACGGTTTGCTCGCAGCAGTATACGCAGAGCTTCCAGGGAAAACAGCCGTTATGTGAGCATCAGACAAACCCTGCTGTAGACCTGAACTCTCTGCAAAGACAGAGATAGCGAATGTTGCGATTGTAAGAAGGAACGAAGATGGGGTACCCATTGAATGATCTTGGTTAAAATTGTCACCCTCACTCGTTTATATACGAAAGATGATGAAACAAGGCGCTAAGCATCCTGCAGGCTCGTGCCCGGAGCAAATCCGAAGGGACAAGTTGAAGCTTTGTCTTCATCGATTGGAATCAGACTCTTCGATGACCAAGAACCCTGCATAGCCCGCCATTTTCATCTTGACACCAAGGTCCATTTGGATTGTGTACAATGAACATCATAGTGCTGTTATCATGTCAAGTGCTACCGTTGGGGACGGTGAACTGATCTTTCATTTCCCGGTCTTCACGCCGGCTTACGCATAAAAGAAAGTGTCATCTCTGGCGTGCCCTGACCGTCGTCGATGCTGCTCCGTACATAGCGCCCCCTCTCCCGCAACTATACCTTAAAGAATACCTAGGCGCCCAGTGGAGCTCGAAAATGCCGAGTTACCCAGGCCCTCGGCGTCTTGAGTAATGAGTAAGATGAACTCTCTCCATTTTGTCAGATGATGTCGGACTTCTTGCCTTGAAACAATGTTAGAATTGAAGTCGGCGCTCAGCTCGATGAGGCCTTTCCAGGATGAAACGCGAAAGAACCTACACCGATTCCGCCGTTCAATTAATTATGATCGATCTCAGAGAAAATGCTTACGGTCCGGGATCATTCCTGTTTAGCGAAGAGAAAAACTTCGGAACAGTCAAGACAGCGTTACCGCTCTGATCAGCATATGTTGGTTGCAGGTACCGTTCGCCCACACCGTCACTCGATAACATGTAACACTGGTTGGGTGGTAGTCTAACAACATGCAATGAGCCAACATCACGAGCAATAATAAACCGACCTACAAATTGGCTGCAGCTGCATCTTTCATAGACACAGACATGATCTGTCCGAGCTGCGCCATGCAGCTTAAAGGGGCAGGAACACCCCTTTGATTATCGTAAAAATCGCGGATAGGATCCATTACTTTGAAGAGTAGATCTCTGTTCAGCGGCAGTAGCTCTCCTGACGAAGAACAGAATATTGATACTGGAATTCGCATCATTGTTATGCCGATGGCATACCCAGGATATCCTTCATGCGTTGGTTGAGAATAAGGTTCCTTCAAACGACTCCGGCAATTCACAAGACTGTAATTGTTTAAGAAAGATTCTAAATCATTCTTTTCTGGGGGATTGTCAGACATGACAACCATAGCTAGTGCAGCGTGGACTAAAAGTTGACGTCAACATACAGAATTCGAATTAGACGTCAGGCGACTAACCTAGATGCGTGATGGTGTATGATCGTTGAGACGGCAATACATCTTTAAGTCGTTTGAGTATCAAGTCCGATTCCTGCTTTGAAAGGACAATTTCGTCTCGTTGGCAAAAAGGCCAGCGGGCATCTCTGGGGCGCGGGCGGAACCCATAAGCATTCTGAGCTTAATGATAATTGTCGGGCGATAAAATCCTCTACTAAAGCTTACCTGGGACGTTTTCATGACGCCACTGTAGATGGCTTGCATAGACTGGTAGTAAGGTTTGTCAAACGAAGGTTCTTCTCCAGAATGAGGTGGTATGGGACGAGGTTCAAGAGTTGACAAGATGTTGTAAACACAAGGGGTAAGGTTGTGAACCTCGCTGCCCCATATGAAGTCATAGGGCATGGAAGACTCTAGTGAGCTCGCGACCTGAGTCAAGTAGCGACTGAATACAAGCTTGATTCCCGGTCCATCAAATGGAGCATGGTGGCTTTGGAAAAGAAGCCCTACACGAGTGATAGCATCGTCTGCGACTGACGCGTCAGCGACAAAGTGCAGCCATGTTTGGTCACCAGCAGCGGATGGTATCCTCGCCTGTCCTACTTGTGTCCGGAGTTCGTTTAGGTCTGAGACTTGTTGATCATGAACGACAAACGTGCGTGCTACCCACTCTTCCACATCACTCGGTGTCGGGGAGTGGTATTCTAGATAACCAGAATCGTCATCGTCAACGGAAATGGTGCATGCAATGATCGGTACATAGTATCGAAGCCATTTCCAAGCGTCACGGCAAGTGTCTATGATTTTTGTCCGTTTGTACGCAGATGCGAGGTCCACGTAGACAGCAAAGAATAGAGTCTGGTCTCCCTGAACGTGACGATTCATGATGTCGTGCGTGCGTTCGCCACCAGCAAGGAGGCGAATGTGAGTTTCTGTACCATCGTCAGTATGAAAACATTTCCACTGGAACTGCTCGAGGTCGAATTTCGCTAGGAGTAAGTCGTCCATGGAGACAAGTATCAGGGTCCGACCTGTTCGTCAGAGATCTTCCTTTACTTATATAGGTAGTCATGGGAGAGGCAGGTTGATGAGACAATTTGCAATAAATTGCGGAGTCAAATTTGGATAGGGATTAGTGCGAAGCGGTGGGTATGCCGGATCTTTTATCGGTGCGACGGGTTACTGATTTTTGTTAGATCTTTGTCCATCGTATTGAACAGTATAATAGAAGCATATATCAATACCCAAAAACGTACAAGCGAAACATTCACAGACGAGTAATCCCTTCACTGCCTAGGTCTCGGCCTCTGAAAGCTGCCGTGTCATTGGCTGACTCGACGGCAGGTTGAGCTGAAACAAGTGTTGACTCTGACGGTGGTGCCAAAGCAACGGCTTGCGTAGACGAGGGCGGCTGAGTCGGACTCTGATGAGGCGGTGCTTTGGTCAATTCCTCCTCCTCCTCATCATCACCCAACATAAAGGGAACCCTCTCTTCGGTGGTCCCTTCTTCTTTCTTCTTTGGATGCTGCTGCAGGTCCGGTTGGGGTTGAGGTGGTGGGTTGTGGACTTGGGATTGATGCGATATAGGGTTTGTTCTCCCCGCAGTCCCGTTACGAGGCGGTCTGACAAATCCCCTGTCGAAATCTCCCGCATCCACACCACTCTGATGGCTTACAGGGTTGGTTCTGCCACCAAATCCGCCACCTTGACTGGGGCGTGTCCAACCTGCACCCTGACCACCTTCGTACATCCCTGCCATCCAGTCTTTAAATAAATCTGTGCCCTCCTTGAGATGGTACCGCATCGACTCAATGTTAAACTGCGGAATCTGGTCGAAACCACGCAGACGTAGAACATATCGATTGTGAAGAGTTCCGAGGGTAAGGTAAAGCATGAGAAAGACGAGAACAATGACGATAAGAGATGCAAAAAATCCCCATGGTCCAGAGCGTTCACCGGCAGGGCAAGCAAACTACGAGTTACGCTTCAGCACTATATGACGCCGTTCAGAGACTAGTGGAGCGTACATGTGTGCGCCATTCCACGAAGAACGCGCAGGCATCCTCATCTCCTTGAGGCAGCTGCGCCAGCAGTTTGGGCGTCCCAGAGCCAAAAACAGCAGTATCACAGATGAATTCAATGACGGTGTTGGCTGTGTTTTGGGAATTACATCGCGAACCAGACGTGAGTACTATTCGGACAGTATTGTCGGGTGAAAGGTCCAAAGTGGTGTTGGTCTTTCTGTGACGCGTTCAGTGAGAGCAGCCACGCAGAAATCACCACGCACCCGAGCGAGAAGTCTCCGTGGTCCCGCCTAACAACCCCACCGACGTCGGGGTCGTCAAGATTCCAGGTCTCGGACGCGACTGACCTACACACATTGATCCTAAATTCCTTTCCACCCGGGGAAGAGAATGTATAGTCCTTGCTGCGGTGCATAGTCAATACCAGTGAACCGATGGATGTCATCCGGTGTTTACCTGGCCCTGAGCGGGTTCAAATCAAAGTAGTCTCCATTGGAAGCATGTGTCGTGCACGGCTTTTCGTCTGCTGCTGCCACCGATATTGAATACAACAGTGACAGTAGAGAGAAGAGAAGAGGCGCCTTCATCGAGCAATTGCCAATGACGATAGCAGAAGGGAAAGCGTTGCAGGAACGCAACTTCAATCGGAGATTGAATGCTTGGCTGGACGGAGATGAAATTCTCGGCGACCAATCAGATCACTTCCAAAGGACACCGCGTCCTTCCGAAACTTCACTGGTCGTCGTCGACGTCAACGACGATGCTGAGCCGTCTAGCTGCCCGTTCTCGGGCCTTCGCCCCCTCATTTACTCGATGCATTTCTTCGACACACCCCTGCCGCGCCACAGCTGCAGAAGCTGCAGAAACTAAAACTGCGTTTGAATATCATACCGTGGAGGACCTTCAAGGCATGCATGCCTCAGAAATTTTGGCGGAGGCGGATACTAGGTCGGCGACAAATATGAGGCATTTTACCGTCAACTTTGGGTGAGCCACATCCTAGTACTGATGGAATCGAAGGTTGACCCGTGGAATAGACCTCAGCACCCCGCAGCCCATGGCGTGTTGCGAATGATTCTTGAGCTCAATGGCGAGGAAGTTCTCCGCGCAGACCCACATATTGGTCTTTTGCATCGAGGAACAGAGAAGCTGATTGAATACAAGACATACATTCAAGCGCTACCTTATTTCGACCGGCTGGACTATGTTTCCATGAGTGGGTCTATGCCGTCATTCCATTGTGCGGAAATTGACCCTACTGCCAGTGACGAATGAGTTATGTTACTCGTTGGCTGTCGAGAAATTGTTGAACATCGAAGTACCGGATCGTGGCAAATGGATACGCACATTATTTGGAGAGATCACGAGAATTCTAAACCGTATGTTTCCTGATGAAACTGTTCTGTGCCATGCTTATCTGTGTGGTAGATCTCATGGCTATTCTCACGCATGCTATGGACGTTGGTGCCCTAACACCTTTCCTTTGGGGTTTCGAAGAGCGAGAGAAACTTATGGAAGTAAGACTCACTGCCTCCGATTTCCTAGTGTACGAAAGCTAACGTTACGTTACTTCTAAGTTCTATGAGCGGGTTTCTGGCGCACGTCTTCATAGTGCCTATGTTCGTCCAGGCGGTGTAGCTTTTGACCTCCCCCACGGACTATTGGATGACATTTTCAACTGGGCGACCCAATTTGGATCGAGAGTAGATGAAGTTGAGGAGGTGAGGATACGAACTATGCTATCCTTGTATCTCCCTATTCACTTCTGAAAGGTTCTTACCGGCAACCGTATCTGGAAAGAGCGGACTATCGGAGTTGGCGTTGTCAGTGCTGCTGATGCTCTGAATTTCAGCTTCAGTGGTGTTATGTTGAGGGGCAGTGGCGTGAAATGGGATCTCAGAAAGGCATCACCTTATGACAAGTATGACGAGGTAAGTCGGCCCTCCCAATCACAAATGTTAAATACTGACAGTTACCTGCTGCAGGTTGAATTTGACATCCCGGTGGGCCAGCAAGGTGACTGTTACGATAGATATCTCTGTCGTGTGCAAGAAATGCGGGAGAGTCTAAGTATCATCAACCAGGTCGGTATCCACCTCTTTATGTTCTCAGCTATTCACTGATGTTTTACTATAGTGCTTGAATAAAATTACACCTGGTGCATTCAAAGTCGACGATCACAAGCTCGTGCCACCTCCAAGAGCAAGTATGAAAGAGAGTATGGAGAGTTTGATCCATCATTTTAAGGTCATCTTACATTTCTCCACAACTTTCCATTTAGCTGAGAAATGTCATTTAGATCTTCTCTGAGGGATATTCTGTGCCGCCTGGTGAAACATACAGTGCCATTGAGGCACCCAAGGGAGAGATGGGCGTATACCTGGTCTCGTATGTCATTTTTCTTATCTTTTTGACTTGTTTGTGTACTGATACCGTGCAAGGGATGGAACGAACAGACCATATCGTTGCTCAATCAGAGCACCCGGCTTCGCCCATTTAGCTGGGAGCGATTTCATTATGCGACATGTAGGTCGTTTCCTGAACTATGAGGACATCACTAAGATTTCTTTGTAGCACATGTTAGCAGACGTTGTAGCTATCATCGGAACTATGGATTTGGTGTTTGGAGAGGTTGATCGGTAGGATACAGCGATTCACCTCGCGCCGGCATAACAAATGTATACGAGGTGCGGATGTAGAATAAATCTTATTATTTCTTTCTCCCCCAGCGACTATTGGGGTTCCTTTGAGATTCATCAAAAAATGCTGCGGATGATGGTTTCCGTGTTACTGGTGGTATGACGTCGTCACTTGACCGTGTCTCATGCTATTCGTCCGAGGATTATCCGATGAAATGTCGTTCGTGAGCACCAGTCCCACGTCCCTTTAAAACAAACCACGATAGCTATGGCTTTCAATGTCGACGAAACGTTGTCGAAACTAACCCTCAGCGACAAAATCAAGCTTCTGACTGGATTGGTGAGTACTACTCAGTCAAATCCGACTATATCGACTTCAATATTGATTCTTGTAGGGATGGTGGCATACTGAGGCGATTCCACATGCAAACATTCCGTCAATGAGAATGAGCGATGGTAGGGACCTTGTGTTTGCATTCAATGTATCGAGACCGATCGAAATCTTGGCATTGTTCCTCAGGTCCCAACGGTGTTCGTGGTACTCAGTGTTAGTGGATTGGTCTTCGTCGATTGGCTAGATCTCACGGATCAGCATCAGTCTTCAACGGTGTGCCGTCGAGCTGCTTCCCCTCGTCCACCGGCCTCGGATCATCTTTTGACCTGGAGCTTGCATACAAGATTGGTGAGGCCCTTGGAGATGAGTGTCGCGCCAAAAGTGATTTCCCCCACACCTGAACGATTTGACTCTGGCATGATATTTATTGCCCTACAGGCTGTCACATACTGCTCGGACCAACCGTTAACACCCAACGTTCACCTCTCGGTGGAAGGGGTTTCGAGTCATTTTCTGAAGACGGTGTCTTGAACGGAGAGATTGCTGCGGCTTATATAAACGGCTTACAGTCAAAAGGCGTTAGTGCTACAATCAAGCACTATGTCGCCAATGATCAAGAGCATGAGAGATTTTCTGTAAGCAGTACGTCTTTTGGTCGCCACTGATTCGTAAGTCTCGGGCTGAACCTATGGATAGGCGAAGTGAGCGAACGAGCTCTCCGAGAGATCTATCTTAAGCCTTTCCAAATCGCGATCCGAAAGTCTAACCCGTGGGCTCTTATGTCATCGTACGCTCAACTTGGACGTGTAAATATATAACTCTCATCAGAACGCCAGGTATAATCGCGTTAATGGTCTTCATGTTTCTGAAGATAAACATCTACTTGACGACATCCTGAAGAAGGTGCGCACAAGTGTTCACGGTAGATTATGACACGTATTCAATTGCCATTCAGGAATGGGGTTACAAGGGTATGGTTTCAGAGACCGCTGATATCTTGTTGATGCTGAGGTATGAATACATAGGATTGGTTATGAGCGATTGGACCGGTGTTTACAGCACTGCTGAAAGCATCAAGGCAGGACTCGATCTAGAGATGCCGTGAGTTTCTGCTTTATTGGCTCTCCTCTACTTGCTTAGTCCGGTGAATAGAGGTCCAAGCGTTGTTCGCGGCCCTGCTGTGCTTCGTGCGATTCAAGCAGGAAAACTTCTTCCAGACGATATCGATGATCGGGCCCGAAAGGTGATTTCCCTTTTCCGTAGAAGGCCCTCAGTCCTCATATTACATACAGGTCCTCGAACTCCTGGGCAAGGCTCACGAGTCTGGTATCCCATTTAATGGTCCAGAAGAAGGGGTTGACACTCCTAAACTACGTCAGCTTTTGCGACGAGCTGCGGCTGATTCGGTAGTGCTCTTGAAGAATAAGGCCCGTCTCCTTCCTTTGAGCTCTCCAACATCCATCGCGGTGATTGGTCCTAACGCAAAAAAGGCCATGACTTCTGGAGGCGGCTCAGCCCAGTTGTTGTCTACCTATACGGTCAGCCCTCTTCAGGGTATCATCGAGGCAGCGAAAGCCATAAACGTACCAGTCAGCTACACAGTCGGTGCTACATCTCACAAAGTCCTTCCCTTGCTGGATGCATACATCAAACAGCAGGACGGTACACCTGGGGCTCTCTTAGAATTCTGGAATGAACTTCCCTCATCAGACTTCATGTCGCTGCAAGCCGACTTGAGCTCGACATCGAAGGAGCCTGTATGGGATACAAAAACTTCGGTTTCCAATTGTATCCTACTGGATGGTGTGGTAAGACATTGCGTGCAATCCCTTTCAATATCTAATATGCATGCTACCTTATCAGAACGCAGAGAAAGTCAGCACAAGCTGCTGGACTCGCGTAAGGACATACAATTGCTTTCTGGCACACCATCTCACCTCTTTCCTAGTACTCGACGACTTTCGTTCCAGACGAATCCGGCGACTGGGAATTTGGCATGAATGTCGCTGGTACCGGAAATATGTTCATTGATAAGGAGCTCGTGATCGACCAGAGCACCAAGACGGAGTATTCGAAGGACTCCTTTGGAGCAGGATCAACCGAAGTTAGGTCCATCGTTAAAGGGATGAAAGCAGGCCAGGAGTATAAGATTGAAGTGCGTCTGAGCAATGCCGAATTCATTGCAAGGGGTCCTCCGTTCCCTTGCTGGGGTGGCTTCCGGTTGGGCGGTATACGTGTTATAAGAGGACAAGAAGCCATTCAGGAAGCTGAGGCATTAGCGAAGGCTTCAGATGGTCAGTCTATTTCGTGTGTGGGTCCTGAAAGTATTCATCGGTATCTCTCTGGACAGTTGTCATCCTTGTAATCGGCCTTAATCATGAGTATGTCGTTTTTCATCCTCAGTTGCGTCGACGCTAAAGGGTTTGAAGGTGGGAAAGCGAGGGCTTCGACCGGGAAGACATGAAGTATGTGTCCATTTTCGGTTGTCATTGTTCAATTTAGCTCAAAATATTTGTCTAGATTGCCTGGATTGACGAACGATCTAGTCTCCAAAGTACTCCACGCCAATTCGAGGACCGTCGTGGTGAATCAGTCAGGGACACCCGTTGAGATGCCCTGGATTGACGATGCCGACACTGTGCTGCAGGTATGAGCATCATAGCCTCGACCATATGTGGCCATATGTTGATGGCTCGGTGCACAGGCCTTCTACGGAGGCAATGAGTTGGGAAACGGCTTGGCCGATGTGCTGTTTGGCAAGGTAAATCCTTCAGCCAAGTTATCGCTTACATTCCCGTAAGAATGTCTCTGATTAGTCGTCACTTTACTGATCAAATCACTTCTTAGCAAACGTCTTGAGGATAATCCTTCCTATCCCTCGTTCGGGAAAAACTGCCAGGAACATGGGAAAGTCTTGTACAATGAGGGTATCTTCGTTGGATACCGAGGATACGAGATCAAGAAAACCGCACCTCTTTTCCCGTTCGGCTTCGGCCTATCGTACTCCAAGTTTGACTACTCTGACTTGAGCTGTTCAGAAATATCTTCCGACGGGAAATTCAGCGTAAACTTCAAGATCATGAACTCCAGTAATATTGACGGACGGGAGGTTGCGCAAATATACATCCGTGATGTGCAAAGCTCTTTGCCTCGTCCAGCAAAGGAACTCAAGGGGTTTGTTAAGGAGATGTTTAAAGCAGGAGAAACAAAGGTCATAACGGTTTCCCTTGACAGAGATGCTCTGGGATACTATGATGATCGCAAATCGAGTTGGATAGCTGAGAAGGGCGAATTTGTTGTGCTCGTGGGACCGTCGTCGGATGATGTCAGGATGAAAAGAAGCGTTGAATTGAAGAGTAACTTTAGTTGGGTGGGAGTGTAGCTGATTAACAACGCTAATTTTGGTAGTGTCCATAAACATAGGTCTTAATAAATCAGACTTCGAAGATTGGCAAGGCCGGCCAACTTGCCGGTTCGAAGTTGAGGTGATCGGGTGCCGGTTCGATGGAGTAACATTAGATCCGCATGCGACTCAGTTGGCCTTCTGGCAAATTCATGTCGCATTCTCAGCTATCGTCTACTGCCTGTCTGCAACTTCCAACTTTCAACCGCATTTGCTCCTGCAATTGACCGTAAAATAATCGAACCCGCAGGCCGATTGCTTGGTTACAGCTTGTCTTATTGCTACCAGGTCGGAGTCCGGTATCCGAGTCGTGGAACTCACCCATTGCCGGTCCAACAAAGATTGATCGAATTTTTCGGGGAAACCCTGAGACCACTTGATCATGAAGTTGGGTTACACGCCATTGCGATTTTATTCCGAAGTCGCCCCGAGCTCGAGTCCTCTAAACCAGGATGGAATGTTTCTTGACAGTAGACTGCTACTCAGCCCTCTCGGGATAGAAACAGAAAATCCAGACGGAACGGCCCATCACACTCCCATAATGAAATTTCTGCATGGCGACTACAGGAACGGTGAATTTTGCGTGGCTTTATCTCAGCTATTACTCAAAAGAACCTTTCTATAGAATAAAGTTTCCCAAAGCGGCTTATTTTTTGATAACCCAATACCCCAATTGAGGTGTAACCAAGTCCCAAGAGTTCCCGGGACCAGTACCTTCTTCGCGACACTCGTGCGTTCCAGGAACCTCTCCGTCAGACTAGAATATAAAGAATCAATCAGTTCACAACACCGTCTATCTTGCCCCGCTTATCATGTCTGAGGAGAAAGCTCAGAGTTCTCTGAAGCATCAACACTCCCACGAAGACGATGTCAAAGAGACACCCTCGTCTCCAAGCGCACAAGTCCTAAATGACGTCCCTCACAGCGCGAAGATCCTTGAAGTCACCAACGCCGACCTTGCATTGGCTCTTTCTACTGGTCCCCCGCTAAACCCATGGAGCTGGACGTCCATCAAGCTGTACTTGTGCCTGGTGGTCGCATTCATGGGCAGTATGGCAAATGGCTTCGATGGGCAAGGTGCGGCATTCTACAGTAGTTCGGTGTTTCGCTTCTCATTACGGGGGCCTATCCGCAGTCATGAGCGCTGTTAATGGAATGCAGTACGATTTTATTTCGCGTTTTGAACTAATCCAAACCTGATCATAAACAACAGACAATATCTTAGCTACTTCGGTATCGATGGTCAGGACGCTGGTGGAGGTGTCGGTACAGTGACCGCGATTATCTTTGGTATTGTTCGTGATTTCTATATTCGCTCTTGTGATTTTCTCATTTCATTCTGCAGTATTCAATAGGTGAAAAACTGATTTAAATCTTGTTAGGCCCCCATGGCTAATATGATTTAACCCTGGAAGGCAGCATTGTGGGTGTTGCACTCGCCGGTCCAACTACCGACTACTTTGGACGTCGAGGAGGCATGGTATGGTTCGTTGATTTCTAGCATGATGCTAAGGATGTAACATTGTAACAGTTCACCGGAGCCGTCATCATAATAATTGGTCTGTCTCTGACTTGTTCAGTGGCATGATTTGTCTAATTTCGAGCCTTCATTCGCAAATAGGTGCTATCGTGATCACCGTGTCCAAGACCCAAGACTACCTTCTCGCTGGCAGATTTGTCCTCGGATTCGGTGTTTCTTTTGCTACGACTGCGGCTCCTTCATATGTTGTCGAGATGTCTCCCCCGCAGTGGCGCGGACGCTTGACGGGTTTGTGCGTCAATTAATACCGGTGTTCAATTGCGTCGTTGACCGTCATTATTTTATAGATACAACAGTACGTTAAACTCTCGATCCAATTGTTCGAATATCTCAGATATTGTCATGCAGCGTTTTACTACACTGGTTCCATCTTATGCAGTAAGTTGCTCATCTATAAACCATTCTCATAACTTACGCCTTACGTTGTTCTGCGTAGCTGGCGTTTCAATTGCGACGGGTCGTCTCAGCACCACAACATCGTGGCGTACTCCTTTGGCTATGCAACTCATACCTGCCGGAATTCTCGCTATTTTCTCCTTGTTCTTGCCTGAGGTGAAAGCCTGATACAGTTTGCTCGCATTCCAAAACCTGATCTTATTCTCTATAAGTCGCCTCGATGGTTGGTCGCTGTCGGTCGCAAAGAAGAAGCACAAGCGATCCTTGCGAAGTACCATGGGGATGGGGACGTTAATACACCTTTAGTGCAACTAGAAATGAGGGAATTCGAGGAATCTATCAAAACAGATGGATCCGATAAGCGATGGTACTTTTCATCAGCGTGTGCATTTCGTTTCGGATGAATGCTGATTTATTTGTAGGTGGGACTACTCTGAACTTGTTAACACGCACAATGCACGGTATCGTACATTTATGATGCTCCTAATGGGGTTCTTCGGACAATGGTCTGGAAATGGTCTAGGGTACGCAACTTTCTCTGTATTGTTTGGAAATTTTCCTATTCAGAACCCTGTCTGAAGATACTTCCTTACTATCCTGTTCAAGAACGCGGGAGCGAACACGCAAGACCGACGTCTGATTTTGAATTTTGTTAACACGGTCGTCTCGGCTTCAGGCGCCCTTATTGGAACGTCTCTAACTGACCACGGTTCGTATATAACTTGACGGTCATCTCGCTAGTTATGTAAATTGATGCATCATAGTTGGCAGACGTACAATGTGGTTCTGGGGAACTCTCGGTAGCGCAGGCATGCTTGCAGTTGTGACCGGTGCGCAGTGGATCCTCTGTTCCAGAATGCTCCTGACTTTCGGCTAGGCTGCACTGCAAAATGGGGTTCAGAAGGAAGTAATCCGGCGGGTTCCAATGCGGCTATTGCATTCATATGTAGGTTTTTTACTTGTTACACTTTGGTAATTGTATCGCAATTAACATCTCGTCTCAGTTCTATTTGGCTTCGTGTACAGCCTGACGTATACGCCATTACAAGCCCTGTATCCCTCAGAATGTCTTGCATACAACTCTCGGTAAGTATTTCGGTTGATAAAAACATAGTTCTTTGTTCATGCATTTCTCACTGTCTAGAGCGAAAGGCATGGCGATGTCAGTTTTTTTATTAATTCCCTTTTATGAACTTGTAACGATTCAGGCGTTCAGGTACTCATTCGCCGTGAGCTGTGCTGGTTTTGTCAACACCTATGCGGGTCCCATTGCGTTGAATAACATACAGTGGAAGGTTTGTGCAATTCTACCCATCGATCTCTGGGCGCCGCTGATGACCACAGTATTATATTGTCTACGTGGTTTGGGATCTTTTTGAATGTGTGATCATCTTTTTCTTTGCTATTGAAACGAAGGGACGTACGCTGTAAGTAATGCACAGCATCGATCTTCCAGCGAGCTGATACTTTTCTTTTTGTAACAGTGAAGAGCTGAACGAGATATTTGATGTGCGTTGTGCTAGAAATAACAGTTGTTATTACAACCGACCTGCTCTTAGGACCCCCATCCGGTCAAAGCGTCGATCAGTAAGAAGAAAGTTGCCGTCGTTCAGAAGGAAGGTCAGGTCCAGATGGTGACTGTTCAGCCTAGCTTTGATCAGGTGTAATTTATGCTGTATGTCTATGTTCACTGTTAACGGCCGTTGATTCAAAATAGTATACGGGGAATGACGCTCATGTGGCCCTGCACAATGTGAGTGTTTGAGATTGGAACAGGGAGAGCTTGTTACGCAGATCGTTGTCGAGGATGTAATGATACGTCTGGGCCGAGCAGCCTCCGAAAGTTGCGTGTCCGAGTGTACTTACTTGGTCAGGTTCATTCATCAAGCCAACGGTTACGCTGACAACAGTAACCTGGCAAGAGACCTAGCTAACAAAAGGCAGGGAACAAGAACGCCCAGAACTCGAAGGAATTATGGTCCTGCCCGATCGCGCAACACCTCGGGCGGTGAGAGCAAGAATGCACAGGAATACGCCGGGCATTTATTTGAATTTCAAACAGATCCTCGTTAGTCACGGAGATTACATAGATCATGATCTGTTAAAAGAAGTGCTAGAAACTTTGGCATTCAATTCCTTCTTTCAGTTCCCACTTCGACCTTCGTTTGTTCTTGTAGTCATGATTTGGCCATCATTGCTGGCACTTTCCTCTCTCTCACTCATCCACGCTGCGGACGTTGACTGCGAAGACAAGGTCGCCACGACTTGGTTTACTGGATGGCATGCCAATGAAGGCTTCAATGTCAGCGATGTGCCGTGGTCAAAATATACCGAAGTGACTTTCGCATTTGCGTGAGTCTCGAATGCAGGAACCGTGAACCTAAGTCTGACTATTAGGACATCCAGTGAAACGACGCCGGACGTCAATACACTCTCTTTCAACACCTCTGGGATAGACTCCTCAGGTGTGCTTGCTCAACTTGTAGCCACGGCGCATGAGAACGTGAGCTATCTTTCGAGTGTGAAATCCTCTTCGTCAGAGTCATGATGTCTTCATAGGACGTCGATGCAAAAGTCTCGATTGGAGGATGGACAGGCTCCCTCTATTGGTCTGACAATGTCGGGTCAGCAGAGAATCGTACAGCATGGATAAAAACCATCACCAACCTTGTGTCTAAATATGACCTTGACGGACTTGACTTTGAGTGAGCAATTTCAGACGCTCTTCTGCGTAATATCTAACCACGCATTTAGCTGGGAATATCCTGGTAAACAGGGCATCGGTTGTAATGCCCTCAACACCAATGACACAGCCAACTTCCTCGCATTCCTCAAAGAACTCCGAGAAGACCCCATTGGCGCCAACCTCACACTCTCGGCAGCGGCGTCGATAGCCCCATTCACCGGCTCCGACGGAACAGCCTTGACAGATGTATCAGAGTTCGCCGAATACCTGGACTATGTCGCCATTATGAATTACGACATCTGGGGATCCTGGAGCGCCACAGTTGGGCCTAACGCTCCCCTCAATGACTCTTGCGCGGTCGCAGCTAACCAAGCAGGCTCTGCCGTCTCTGCAGTAAGCAAATGGACTGAGGCAGGCTTCCCTAGCGATCAGCTCCTCCTCGGTGTTGCCGCATATGGACACAGTTTCAGTGTGCCGCAGGCCGGTGCATTCGCTAACGGTTCTGACGCGCTGGCACTTTACGCTAGTTTCAACTCGTCCGATCACCCTGCTGGTGATGGGTGGGATGATGTAGCCGGCTTCGACGTTTGTGGTGCCGCTACAACGGCTGGTGGAGTTATCAACTTCTGGGGATTGGTTGCGCAAGGGTATCTCACGGAGAACGGCGACGCCGTGGATGGTGTTCCTTATGTGTTTGATAACTGCAGTCAAACGGTGAGAAAGATTCCTGCTTGTCATGTTAGTTACCTTGATCTCATGTTTCGCACGTTAGCCTTTCATCTATAACACCACGACCGAGGTTATGATATCCTACGACAACGCTGAGTCCTTTGCTGCCAAAGGACAATTCATCACCGATATGGGCCTTGCTGGATTTGCAATGTGGGAGGCAGGAGGGGACTATAACAGTATTCTTCTGGATGCCATTCGTGAGAAAGTCTTTGCGTAACGACGTTGACGCTGCCGTTCAGTCTATATAAATATAAGATTCCTTTGGTCTAGGCGTGGACATAAGATACATCTATACGTAGCATGGCAGGTTGTTACTGTGTGACCTCGAAACCAGCAACATGAAGCACTGTAGCAAACTGAGAAGACAGTGAGATAAACATGCACATAGCTTTTGAAATGATGATACATACCTGAACTTTAGCTATCGCTTTTAATTGTTCGAAGTCATACCCCTCTCGATCACTCAGGTCACCTAATGGCGTTATATTTAGAGGCGAATTAGTAGGCATGATGAGAATACGTACCGCTGTTATGGTACATGGGGTCAAAAACTTCGGTCTGGTCAGTCATAGGGTAAAGAGTATGAAAACGGCGCGACATACTTGGTCCCGCTCGTTCGAACAGTTGTGTAGCGGGAAAACCTTGCTCGTGAAACGACTACAACAAAAACCATGAATTCTCACGCCGTCAAATAGAAAAGAATCGTACTTGATGGTCACTGCAGCAGACCTGAGTACCATTATGAATGATAATTAGAGGGTTCACCAAGAGGTAAACATACAGAAGTGTATCCAACGACTAGTGCCGGGCTATAGATTCCAGCAATGGCTGAAACGAGGTCTCCTGCTTCCGGGCTGCCGATACTGATAGTTCTTGTCAGTACTACAATTGCTCGGAAACAAAAGAGACTGACGTTTTAGGAAGTCCCAATTGAGGGGGCTCATCAAGAGCATGATATGCAGTCATGTCTGCTTGTATCACGAGCGTGAGATTCGACTCAGCAGCCCTTAGTTCACCTAAAACATGACAAGTATACAGGAAACTCGTGTAAGGGGTTACCCAGACTCACGGGAGTAGGCTCTGGAGCCTAGCAAACCTTGCTCCTCTCCAGCGAACAAGACAAGTTCGACATTAGTGTGGAACTTGATGCCTTTCGCTCCAATAGCGCGCGCAATGGAGAAGATACCTGTGGTACCTGAGCCATCGTCATTCCCGCCGGGCGCGCGAGTACTACCAAATGATCCACGACTGTCGTAGTGAGCACTGATGAGTACAGTTTCGGACGTGTTCACAATGGCCTCGTATCGGCTGAGAATGAATGTGTCAATCACTGGATGACGAGCTTGTATGGACTCACCATACAACATTGGGCGCGTAACCCGAGAGAAAAGGTTTCAGTTCGCAAACAGCACCGGTATCCTCAATCCGCTCCTTAATCCACGACGCCGCTGTCCGCGATCCCTCAGCGAAAGAATGGCGCGAAACAATACCTGACTTCCCGTCCTCCCCAGTGAGAAAACGGATGTCGTTCTTCATCTGCGCGACAGAGAGGCTATTTACCACGGACGCGACTAAGGGATCAAATCTGACATTCCTTGTCACATCCTGAATGCGGTGAGCGGTATATAAAGGGACCAGGATGTAGTCAACAGGCGACATTGGCAAGATGGTCGATTTCCAGAACCGCGGAATGAGAGAGTCAATGGTGCGCGCCTTATCGTAGCTGACCGATAGCAATGCAGCGTGGGGAGACTGATAGAGAAGTTCGTACTGTCGCTCCTGTTCGATGTATGCAAGAACATCTTGTTCATGGTCCTCCAGAGTCTGGTCCAATCCACGATAAGGCTGGTCAGACAGTCTCTCCAGGAAACTATCCAGTTCACTGCCAAACGGAACGACCTGAGATTTCAACGTCTCATCAACAGACTCTTCTTCAACCCACACGAGCTGCTGAACTGGCTGGAAGGCGGCAGATATCGTAGCAGACTCTGCAGCAAAGTCTGATACCCAGTTGTCTATGCAATTTTGTTCAGGGGCGTATACGGCCTGGTACGTCGGTCCATCACGATAGGTGCCGTAGTAGGATGTGGATAAACAAGATTCTCCCTGGAAGATAGCACTGTCGAAGGGAGTAATGAGGAGTAGAGCGAACGGTATGGCGTTCATAGTGAAGATACCGTGGGAAAGATCCAGTAGCGGCGGACGCCGGGTCCCCGATTCTTTCCTTTTCTTGGATTCATTTTCAAAAAATAACTAAATAAGTCGTTTTGAAGTCGCTACCTTGCACGATATAGGATTTTCTCACTTAACAGAGTTCAGACATGCTTGAAAAAATCAAAACTGTATATTGTAGACATGCATGAATCTGATCCACTGGTTGGTTGCGGGGAAAAAGTTCGCTCGGTGGCAGCACAGCTGCCACCAGCTCACATTTTCCCCTGCAACCTCAGGCAGCTACGAGGTAAGTAATAGTGGGACTCAGGGACTCAGGGGAAGCACAATTTATCGATAAAAGATTGTCGGGCCAAATTATTATAAGCTACAGCATCGTCAACGGGTGGAGGTTGTTTCCCTTGTGAGCACCAAGCGGTAATAATGGATTTGAAAGTTGAATCCTCATACCAGAAAGTCTGGCACTCAGAGTGAGAAGGGTTTTGTGAGGAGTCGTCGGTCCCGGTCAGTCCTGGTACAAAAAAGACGTCGAGCTCGGTTTTGATGAGGTAGCAATGAGAATGATACAGACCAATAGGGAGAAGTCGGAAAGACAGCCACAATGGCAATCAGCCGGCATAGCAGCCGAAGCATGCCGGAGGCTCGCCAATCACTACAGATTTGTAAGCTAACCCGGAGTATAGCCCCTGTCCAGACAGTTTGGCACTACTCACGACCAGTTACGTTTTTCTATAACCCTCTGTCGTTTCCTCATCCTTCGGAAAGAATCGGGGACTCGGTAGTTATCGACAAAGCGATCCGGTTCTGATCTCGATCACATTCCTGCCTTCTATACTTGCACTCAATTGTACATAAATACCTCACCGGTAACGACATGGATTTTTTCGACAAGCGCATGGTCGATAATAGGGACAGAAGAGCAGTTAATGAGGACTCTGCAGTTCCTCCCCAGCCGCCCGTTGCTCCTCCAACTGAGCATCATGAAGGTCTATTGGATAGGATCAGCCACGCGCTGGGCACTAGTACTGATGAACAGGGCTCGTCAGTCCAACCGGTTTCAGCATTACCCCCACCCCAACCAGTGCCAGATGTACAAAGCGGCATCTTGCACAAACTCGGCGATACACTCAGGGGGATACACGACGAAGCCACAGCGCCCGTCCCCGCTGCCCAGCCCCCTCCGGAGCCCAAACATCAAGGGTTTCTCGAAAAACTTATAGGTTATCATCACGAGGAAGCCCAACAGGCCCCCTCCACACAAGCTCCGGTCACGGTGAAGGAAGATAGCTTCATGGATAAGCTCACGGACAAGTTAAATGGGAAAGTCCACGACGCGCCTGGACCTGTAGCTGCTGCAACTCTTCCAGACCCAGAAAGCCACGGTCTTTTGCACAAGATTAGCAGCAATCTCCGTGGTCAGACCGCGGCTAGCACGTCGCCGCCTACCAAAGCAGAGCATGAACATGTCTTGGACAAACTGCACGATGTATTTAAGAGCGACGAAACAAAGGCAGCAGAAAGGCGAGCCATGGAGGAGGCCGAACAAAAGAAACAGGAAGAGGCGGAGAGGGCTGTTCATCATAACATATTTGGCAGGATCGGGGACGCATTTCACCGTGATGAGAAGGTCCCCCCTTCTCCGGAACAGAGCCACAGTGTCTTTGACAAAATCGGGGCGCAGATGTTATATGAAGAGCTACCTAGACCTGAGGAGCAGGGGTTAAGGGCGAAAGTAAACGCAGCTCTTGGTGGAGGCACTCAGGCCGAAGCTGATGAAGGTCAATCGATATCGGTTTACTCACGAGGCATCTGACATTCTTCTATTTTCAGATCACCTAGACAAAGGCTAGGAGCTTTCGAACATGTCAGGTACTATCACTGAACATCTTTTAGCCATCGACTTTGTACAGCAACACATATTCCGACAGGGTACCCAATCCCACGAATCGTTCTGGGAGCAAATGAAGGACGAACAGATTGCCAACATGGTTCGAAAGCAGTATAAGGAAAAGACGGGACATGAGTTCCCATCTTCACATAAGACTGCGTGATTCTATTACACCACAGCAGCGGATGTATGGGTGTATAGGCTGTACAGTATGTTAATTAGGAGATTACAGAGGATTGAATGCAATGTCCGATATATGCGAGAGAGGGGACACGTTTGTCATTTAGATGACAGAATACGGCTTGTAACTCCACTGATTGCGCCTCTTCAGCTTCGCCATAACCTGTTTTGGCTTCAACTGATAGAAGAACGTGCTCACGGTTACCGACGCCGTCGAACGTTTTGATAACAGTGGGTATGAATCGTGCTGGCCGTCGTCAATTGTGGAGCAGGGGCCCATTTCTGACGTTGACGCGTCACTTGAATGAACATGCTACGACATAGGATAAGCGAGTTGGCTGTAGCGACAAGCAAAACGGTATACCTCTGACCATGCCTCAATAGTGAGGAAAGTCGCGTCGCATTGTGAACAATGAAGGAGAGGCGCAGGACGCTGAACACCGTAAGCTCGCAAACCATAGAGAAAAGACCATTACGCGTACCGATGCCAGAATATTTTTTGCACTTCGGTTGAGATTCGCCAGACTAGGATGCCACTGATCCCAGTGCCTTTCCAGCGCCTCGTCATTTGCGCACCGTAGATGACATACGATGCAATCTGCCATGATGCTGGGGCGGAGAGAATGACCGTGGGCCTTTTAAATATTAGTTGATCTGGATTTAATAAGCAGCCTATTATTATGATGCGGTGCTTTTATTGCTCCTCGTTGCTTCCGTGGTCCATGTCAAAAAAAGAACTACAGATCGTATGATATCTATGACGGACCCACCTTCCGAGTAAAGGGGAGTCACTGGATTTGTATCAGTGAAGCCTGAACCTAGAACTCTAGTACCAACGATGTCGGAAATCCTACAGGCCTAACACACGCACAAACAGTACCTTGGTGTACTTTCAAGTTCGTGGTTGTGCATGAGAAAGCCTAATTTGCTTCGAACAAATTTTATAGCGGAGCAGAACAACAGAATGGCGGCAACAGGATTTAGCCGAGCTCCACGTCATCTTCAGAAGACCGAAATCCAAGGGAGAATAAACCGGCAGGTCTGACGGTGAGAACAACTACGATTTGGTTTACTTAGTATGCTATGAGCAGCAGACGCGAGTGGTGCCGGTGATGGGCTACGACCTAGTGAGCTGATAAAAGAGAGGTTTGAGTTATTTAAGGATGAAAGAAGAGGCGCATTGGAAGAGGAAGAGGTGGAAGGAAGAATTGATGATGACTGTTAAACTAGTACTCATTTCAAGTTCGACGTCGCGGAACCGGAATCGGACCGATTGCTTCTCTTTCTCCCACTACCACGACGAAGTGCGTAAATTGTTTATCCCCCTTTTCTGTCGCCGTCTGACTTTCAGGCCCAGGGCCTGAGATTGATATTGAACCTTCAAGACTGATATCAAAATGCATTGCGAAATTCAGCAAAGGCACGATAGTGGGCTTGCGACAGTAATACCACAGCGTGGCTAAGAATCCAGATTGCACTTACTCCCTTCTGTTCTGAACCTTTGGTTTCCTGATTTAATTCGCCTCCCTACTTGAACTATATCCGAGTCGAATCCTGCGGCTATGTCGAGCCCTGCTGTGCATTGAAGTCCGTGTTGATTTTGGAACGCGAAACTGAAACTGTAATGTCATAAACGATCCGTCTCACCGCGTCTCTGCTGATTTTTCTGTACCCATAGATGAACCCTCTAACGTGTGCAACATCTGGTGCTACGTGCTATAACAACCACGTGTTTGTCAGTGACGACCTTCCCTTTCTTCCAACCCTTCTTCGCAACAATGAACTACCGACAGAGTCTATGATTGAACCTCTTAAATTATCGGTGCTCCGTTTGAACGCTACCATCGACGAGATTCAGGCTGAAATTTCGCGCACCAGTGACTTTCAAGTTCTCAAGCCCTGGAGGATAAGCGCCTACATCGTCAGTCGATTGAAGAGGACTTCAAGACGGTTTCTCTCCTATTCGTCTTGTACCCCGTGAGGTTCCTACAGAGATATTCTCCGTGTACAGATGGAATGAAGGGTCGAAACGCAGGTATGATGTTTTCGATATGAAGAGTGGCCCCTGGGCTCTTTCGCGAGTGTACCGTTTATGGCGCCAGATTTTTATTCTTCCTTTGCCCATGTAGTTGGACTACCTTCACGGCGTCAGTGTATCCTCGGATGCCAAAGGGTCCCATCTCACTGTTAAAAGCCGCGCTATCACATTGCGGAAACCGTCAGTTGGAGTTTAGTATCTCCGACAGTCCAAGCCAGAATGTACGAACAACCAGCACATCCCTTTTCCAATTTTTACTACCGCTGTCTCATCGGCGGAAATCCGTCAACCTCAACATCTCCCGCGAACTTTTTCAACTTCTTTCATCTATCCGCGGGAAGGTTCTCTGTCTGGAAACTTGTATCATATCGACTGGCCCTATCACCTTTCAATGTTCTAGAATCCTCTCCGAGTTTGACGTATCTGACCTTCAAGAGACTGAGAAATTATCGCCTTCCTATGCGAATTTCAACCTCTAATCTTGTCAGGTTCTCTGATAATAGAGCAGCAGATTCCTTCGGACACCTGCATCAGATATCTGGATATAGTCCGCGACTCTCCTTTCTTAGAAGGAGTCGAGGTTTAACACCAGAGCTGAGCAGAAGGTGACCTGCCTGTAGCCACCCACGCATCATCCATCCAATCCTGCATACACTGGCTATTCGCGAAGGCTTAGTTGTATGCGAAGCCCAGAGCTCCCAAAGCTTGCATCCCTCCATATTCAAGAAAGTCTCACCCAATGGAGTGAGGACTCTGACCCTTTTCTTCAAGATGTCATCGAATCGATGGCCGAAACGATCACCGATAGCTCCGGTGATCATGAACTAGTTCTCATTCCCCTCTTGCAGGATTTCTTCGTCGGCATATATGATCGCTGGTCCTTTTACAGAGAGGAAGCCGAAGTGGGATTTGTTAACAGCAATTTTGTTTACATGTTGAAAGTGCGCTTGGATTGTGCAAGCCCCCTACGGTCCGTCAGATCAATGCGTCGACACGTCTCTTAGACCTGAGGTTTACGGAAGTTGATGACAATGATATTGAGCAGCTAGTAAAATGGCGAGACGAGAACAGATTTGAGGAACTTGCCATTCATTCGGGTCGGGGATCAAATTCTGCTCTTCATCGTGTAGTGTAAATTGTTGGGCCCTGGGATAATGGCACGCATAAAATAAATAAATGAGCAGAATGATTATATAAGTAGAACACTAAGGATGATATCACAGGCTCTCCCCTAGCGTACACTCAATGCTTTGGAACAATGGCCCATGAAAAACGTTAATAGCCGAAAATGCTATATATTCGTCATTTCCACGAACCAGTATATACTTTCAGTAAAGGAAACCAGACTGCTAAATGGTGTTAAACGATGTCAATGAGAGCGCTTGCTTGCTCAGGCCATTATACACAACCAGTTCAGCTGGTGAGGAAACGAGCTCTGGCCGGTTATTCTGATTTCAAGTTCAAGTTGCGATTCGAGGAGGACCATCGGCAAATGCCTGCTCATTGAAATATGTCAACGTAGCTATTATTCGTAGAACATAGGTGAGATCTATCCATGAATAACGAGAGCTATTCAGCACTACTTGCCAATACATAACATCATGTTGCAAGACATACTACCGCGGCCGTAAAACTTCCCAGGCCAGCGTCATCAAGCAGAGGTGACAAGTGCTAGCCGAGAGGACACCTCTGCTTGTGCCCGTACCAAGTTGGCCAAATATGAGATCATCAACGTATCCTGCAAAGTATCATCAGCGCCCAGGATAACTAGAAACAGCGCCGGAAGACACACCTGCAGACTCGCGTTGAAGCCACCCTTCTCCAAGTCATCCGTGCTAGCGCCCAGCGTATCCATCAGGTACCTCCCCAGCGCCGGATCGCCCTTCGTCTCTCCAGCCAGCACCGATCGCACATACGCCAGCACGCGGTCAAGCATGCCAGACACGTTCTGGATGGACTGCTCGAGGATCTCCAGGTCGGCCAAGGGCTGGTTGCTCGTCGAGCTCGGTGAGGCCGCGGTCGACGCCAAGAGGTCGACTTGGGGATGTCGATTGTCAGGATTTGGCAGTTCGTCGATGAAAGGGAATATAACTCACGTCCGCTCCGCTCAGCATTGTGGAACCGTAGTTCGACCGG
The DNA here is from genome assembly GCA_030407055.1 of Armillaria mellea. Classification (NCBI taxonomy): domain Eukaryota; kingdom Fungi; phylum Basidiomycota; class Agaricomycetes; order Agaricales; family Physalacriaceae; genus Armillaria; species Armillaria mellea. The sequence continues at coordinate 1,118,630 of JAUDZF010000005.1, forward strand.
GACAGGGACGAACACGCAGTTTTCGGGTCTTGGGAATACGCCCACTGGTGAGCTGGGCATTGGGTTAATAGACATGTTGTATGTCAATGAGAGCACGTACCTGAAGTACGCTTTGATGCCGGCGGGCTCGCCATCGTCTATACCGGTATTCAGAGCGACATGGATGGCCTGATGAGGTGCTGTTTCTTGCGAGTAGAAATTTTGAATCAGAGCTGAAAAAGTATTGAGGTTCGAGCCCGTCGAGTACCTAGTATCTGTTAGTTGTAAGGCAATACAAAGGAAGAATATACTCACCAGCCGACGATGACCTCCTTCGAGTTGACTTTATGATGCAAGTCGTACATCGTCCGGTGGTAATCCATGTCCACGGCCACCTGCTCACTGGTCTCACTGTGAAGCACAGCAAACGACGAGCGGACCTCCACCCCCGAGTCCGTGCGCGTACCAAGGAGAGTTCCTAGGACGCGATCCTGCTTGTCCGTCCGTCGCAAGTAATGGTCGAGAATTGAGAAAAGAGCCACGGGGTGGATCGTTACACTGGTCGGTGTCCGCCTGCATGTCGTTAGCAACCATCGAGAAAGGGATCTTGGGAGCTTACGGCGCATTTTGAACTGCTGCAGAGGTATTCAGTGAGCTGTGTACGTGAATCGCGGACGACGAAGGCTGGAGCGGCATCGTTCACTGTGGATGTGGTCGTCGGTAAGAACTTTTCTGATCGCTTCGGGATTTGCCGTACCTGTCTCTCAAAATTTCCACCATGCCCTCAGAGGATACCAAGGTTCGCTGGCCGTTTTCCTGTACTTCCAGCACAGTACTCACATTTTTTACGCAGGAAACAATAGCAAAAATCGTCGAGCTTGGACGAGTGCGTTTTACTACATGTGTGGGGACCAACGGCTGATTCGTTGCAGACCGCGCTCCATTATGGCTGGATACCTCTGATTATCTACGTCGGCTTCACTCGAAGCAACCCACAGCCGTCTTTGATCAAGTGCGCTTCCTTATGCTGAGAGTAAATGACCATTCTGATTGTCTTGCAGACTGATCAGCCCGCTGGCGTAATCCACCAGAAGGCGCCTCTGTACATAATGTCTGTCGCTGTTAATCCACATCTCATTCTGTTTTTTATCTATCGAGAGAAGGCTGTGGTGTCCTTATGGTGAGCTGACCTTTACTTCTGCTCCGTGTGAGGATGATCCACGTCGTGGTGATACATCCGTATCCCGAACGAACCGTAGATATACGGTGGCCAGTCGTTGTAACCCCTTCTGAGGTGGTTTATCGACTGGCGTAAAATGTGGACATGACAAGGCCAGATCTGAGCGCGCGCCATTTTAGTTATCCGACTAGTGACTGTCATGGCATTTCGCTTACTTTCCTTCCTTTCCTATAGAACAAGAAATCTGGCGTTCGAGAATCTGATGTCTCGTCTGGTGTATTATCGAACACTAGTTATCTTTGTGCCTTCGTTAGACATTAACTTGATGTACCTGAGTACAATCTTACACGAAGGTCCTGCAGACGATACGTTCTGGTTCACGACTCCGAGACAGTGGTTACGGATTGAACTGACATTGTCAAGATCTTTCAACACCCATCAAAATTTACCAGGTATACTATACATATTATCTATATACAACAAGAAATACTAGAGATACACTCGTCGGAGGTCTGTTGCACCAGTAATCCGCTTGCAAATAGGACAGAGCTTAGTCGATCCTAAACATCGAAGCCAGCATTCACGACAACAAGTATGCCAGCATCCCGTCGATACCGTAGGTTCGTTGTACGGATCTAGGCAAATACGACACAGAAGCGATGTTGACGAAGAAACTCTAGTCGCCTCCTGCAGAAATTTTATCAGAGAAGCCGAAAGAATTTCGCAGTCGTGTACATACCAGATATTTGACTTTCTCCTCCAATGCCTTGATCAACGCTGGGCGGTTACCAGATCGCTTGGCCGACAAAACAGCGCGGTCCATCCTATCAGCCTCGCCAACGCCCATGACCTCATCCATCTTGGCCTTCACCACATCCAGACCCTCGTGAGTTTTCTCCTTCCCCTTCGTAACCTTGCCTTCAGCCACCAAATCCCGTAATGTCATCGCAACGGCGCCGTTGCCTTCAGTCTCGATGTCCACATCCACTTCCACCTCGGGTGCTGGTGCCGGACCCAGGATATCGCCCTCTGTAAATTGAGGACAACCGAAAGCCTCGTCGTCGCCGTCAATGTCGATTTCTTCCTCTATGTCCTGCTCGTTCCTGTTGCGCGTGTGAAAGCCAGTACCTTGAAGAAAGGGTCAAGAATGGTATATAGGAAGCCTCTGAAAACATATACCTCTGACGCTCCCAATAATGGGACCCTCGTCTTCCCACTCTTCTTCGTCCTCTCTCTGGAGCGTCTCCCTCCGCACCCTCTCCTCGTCCATCCGCCTACTTTCGCCTGCCAGACAAGCATCTACATGCGCATCCAGCACATCGTCATCTCCCGTCACCGTCACCAGGCAGACAGGACACACAATCTCTCCACAAAATTGCGTTCGAGCATGCGAATACCCCTCCTCGTCCTCCTTCGTCATTTCCTTCAGCCCAGCATGCCTTCGCTTTCGGTTCCGCTTAATGCTTTGCAGCGTCTTGGTAGTTTGCTCATTGGCGGCGTCTCTGGTTTGAAAGGACTTCTGTGCACGAACAGCAGATTTTCTACGTGAATATGATGTACTGGACCTAGTAACCAATGCTTCAGTAACAACTAGGCGAGCAAAAACGCCAACGTACCCTTCCTCAAACTCAGCAGTCAGGACATTCGTCGACCCAACGCTCTGAACAATCTTCTCGACGCGTTGGGACTCGAGATCCGAGTGCTTAGCAAGAAGCCGTAAGGGTATATGTTCTTTGCAGATAGGACATTCTCTCGTCTCGACCTTGGCTAAGGATGAAGGTTGAGCTTATTCAAATTTCGGTGGTACGGCGATGGCTGGACCAACCTCTCTTTCTAGTCGTCGTGGGGGCGGGGGCGGAGGGCGTAGACGATAATGACGATAATGAAGATGATCTTGCTCTCTTTTGTGGGCTCATATGGGAGCTCGTGGGGTTGGATGGAGAAAAGTTGTTTTGGATGTCGCTGCATTGTTCGGAAGAACGGTCCGTGTCCCGGCATCATTGCTTCCAGAATCTAATTGCGACTTATCTGAGTAGAGATTGCATCTTCCATTTCTTGTAGCTATCTAAGTAACTATGTATCTTCCGAAACAATCGCGCTCTTCCAAGCCAAACAACGGGACCCTTGTATTGGGAACGCAAATTAAGACCAATTACCAGCATCCTGAACGACTCTACCCTCATTCGCGGCATTCACTAGATCTTGGACTGTCCAGGGTTCGTAGGCATATCCCGGAGGAATGTTGGTATTAGCGAACGGTGTACCTTCTGCGATATGTCTCGCACACGCGTCATAATTGTCGTAGGCATACATCTCCGAGTCGTGTTTGGCTAGCCAGTCGCCTACGAGTTTACCGAGCGCTGTTGGATCCTTCAACACGACTTCCCAGTTGGTGCGGTGCCAATTCTCGCGGGTCTTGAATCCCGCCCTTTGGGCGCACGAGACACGTTCAAAGCTAAGCGCATCAGTTCCGAGGGATGATCACTAAGAAAAAAGCGTGGAAACTGACCGAAGCTTGTTATAGACTCGCGCAGCCAAGGGAACGTCGCCCTTGCCGCTGACTTGGAGGCACGCTGCGAGTGTTATACCATCTTCCATGGCCATAGTCGCCCCGCTGGCGCTAGTAGGAAGAAGAGTGTGCGCGGCGTCTCCAATTTGGGCGATACGGCCCATAGGAGAGACCCATTTCGGTTGCGGGTTGCGCCACATGAGCTTCCAGTCGGTGACCTCCTTGTTAGGTACGGAACTGATGAGCGTCGGGACAAATGAATCCCATTCCTTCACATAATGAAGTGCACAGTCGGAACTCTGGGTCTTGGACCAGTTATCGTCTACATTGCCGCCATCCTGATATTTACGGTCATCAGAAACGGGCTGTAAGACAGACTGGGTAGAGGGTGCGTACCATATAGGTCATCAGGAAACACACACTGGTCTTATTCTTGCCAGTGACAATATGCGTGTTATGTCCAATATGAATAATTGTTCGGGGGCTGTCATCGAATACCCTCGCCAGCGCCGGGACCTTCAGAGCGTGATTAAGAGGAAATGTCATCCGATATATAGCATAGCCACTGCTTATAGGCTCCTCCTTCTTCCCACTAACTATACCCCATGCTTTACCTCCAATGCCGTCTGCTGCAATGACGAGATCCGCCTCGAGCTTGCTCCCATCTTCGAGGATGGCAAAACCCATCTCGGCGGTCTCCGAGTAGTCTTGGACGTTGACACCATGCTCGACTGGAATGCCGAGGGCCGTCGTGTAATCATGCAATGCACGATGAGCGTCGGTGCGACTGAGAGCTATACCACGGTCTTCGATATTCGGGCCAGATTCACATATGGGGAACACCCCAATAAGCGTCCCGTCGTACTTGTACATGTGGGCTTGGGGTCCGAAGGTGTTTTCGCTTAGCCCCTCGAGAAATCCTGGCCACTTGCGCATGGTGCGAAGTGCGCTTGGCTGTATGGCAACGAGATCACCTGTAGGGATAGTGAGTCCGAGAGTCGATGTCCCAATATACTCGGGCTACGCACCAAAGGGATCAAGACCGGGTCGACGTTCGACGACGCGGACATTGTGACCTTTGCGGTGACATTCAATTGCAGCCGTCAGGCCTGCAAGACCTCCTCCTGTATAGGAATAAATCATAGTGATTATGCAGACCAAGTTTCAGATTCACCGGCGATGAGAATATTTATGCCAGACAACGGTTCACGAACCATGTGTTCAGCCATGTTGACAGAGGTGCCAGTATAATGTCGAACGGTAGTATTTTACGAACGACGTGCGATCTTTTATATTTCACGGTCATGCACATAAAAATGAGTTGACAGTCACGACGATCGAAGACAAGTGACAAAGAAATGCGAGATATCGCTCGTTGGATGACGTTCAGAAGGGATCGGGTAGATTAAGAAGACCTTCAAGAGCCAATAAGACTTGGCGAAGGCAGAGAGCTACTCCATAAAATTGGGGACAGTGACGTTCTGTTAATAATCAATCTGATGAGAAAGTCTGAAAGTTCTTTTTTGCCAGCAACATACCAATGTAAGCGTAAGATAGTCTGTTCAGCTACGTGACCTGCGGCTGCCGACGAGTAAACAGAAGACTGGGCAACGTTCCCGCCTGTAAAATCCACCGTGCAACATTTGCCTTTCTCAGTAAGACTTACATATGATGAAAGAAGAAGACTAGCCAGACAGCACCAGCTTGACAATGTCGGGGATATGAGTCCCGAAGCGTAAGTCTGAACGCGTAATGGTTAGTAAGGGAATTTTCAGAAGCGTCAGATGCTGGAAATAGATACCGGTGCTCGGAACGAACAAGAGTGTAGTGCTAACAGATACCGTAAAGCTTTTAGGCTTGATAGAAGATTTCGGTAATGGTCTGAAAGCAAGAGAATCAGCTGGAGAACATGAAACGTCGATAGACGCATAATGGCTACGCTACCTGTACAAAGGGTAAGGAAGGAGCTCGGGTTGACTTCGGGATTCTAACGAAAGAGACGATTAGCGTTTTTTAACGGCTGTACGGACCGGTATTCCGTTTACTCGATAAACCGGAGTGCACAGACAGGCGATAGCTTGGCCTCCCTTTCTTCCCTTTTCTTTACCACATCTATGTGCTATCATTTGTGATCCACTTGCGAGACTGGGCCACAAGATGACATTGAGCGTTTCCAATGTCATACGGGAGTACTAGCAAGGCACTCAGAGTAAACTCGAGTTCGGCTGCAGAAAAATCACTTAGTACGGTACGTTTGTCTGAACATCAAACGCGACCAACAACGAGACTTCAGCGCTTCAGCTCCGTTCCTTTCGCTGCTAGGACTTACTACAGAATTGATGAGTGGATGCCAACGACAAGGTGAGTCACATTCATGTCAATAGGTCTCTTCTACTTCCTTTCAACAGTGGTCAATAAATGTAATATTCGTGATCACTACCAGTATAACGTATCATTTGTTCCTGTAGCTGTGAGCCGCGATTTCCTTGGTCACTTTTGTTCTGACTACTTACGCTGCGTTTTTGCCAGTGACGGAAGTCTGCTGTTATATGGTACACTTAGCCTCCTTATACGTCCGTACAAAGGCATGTACTAGTCCTTGGAGAGAACTGTATCGACATGGATTGGACACGCTCGACTAGGCAGGCAGACTCCGCTACTCAGATACAGATATCAGGTTTAATGGGTAATCGGAACAGTCGTGGTTTGCGCGACAGTTTTGATTCCAAGTTAGCATTGACGTTAAGTAATATATGCAACAGCTGGTACGGGCTGTACTATTTTCTCCGGAACACATATGCCCTAGCCAAAGGTCAATAAAAGAAAATTGGGATAGGAAAGGATAACGTACTTATTGAGCATAGCTTCTTTATGCGCAGCGTCCCGTTTGGCCAGGATCTTACTTGTCCCATTCAGAATCTCTATTATCTCTCGTGCCAGCCGCTCCTCCAACGCCAGCGGCCCAGGCCTCTTACACTCATCCAACAACCAGCTTATCCCTTTACGAAGACTCCGCCTCTCACTCAGCGGTACCGGTTTCATAATATGCTTCAAAGCTGTCGTCTTGACCCGCAAACAAACCGTCAGCGGGGAAATAGCAAAAAGGGCTTCGCGCAAAATGGGTAGTGGGGGTGCTCGGGTGTATGCATGTATATGCAGAAGCGTCCGTGAAACGATTTTTGAGGCCTTGGCCTTCTTTCCGTGTTTCATGACCATGGTGGCAAGGAACTGCAGCAGCGGGTCCTCTGGAGGAGGGATATTCATGAATGTGGATTTTGGGTTATCGGGGGGAAGAGAGACGAGGGGATTTCCTTGGGTAGTACGGAGGTGAAATTGTATCTGCGAGCGCAGCGAAAGGGAGTCTCCGCCTGGCGTTGCTGAAGGGCTTTGCTCAGCGCTGGTCGTAGCGCCGGTCGATGATGGCGACGTCGGCTCTGTATCAGGACGGTGGTGCTCAGGGAAACTCGGAGCAGTCGACAATGAGCGGAAGGTGGGAAGAGAGAAGCGCGTTTGCGAGAGTACCCTTCTCGACGCGAACTTCAGCATGGTGGTGAGAAAAGGATCAGCCGGAAATTGCCGATATTCATCGTTCTTTTATTTCTTCCAAGTACACTGACAAAAAAGTTTATACTGATTTGTGACAATGATGAATATATATTGTATTTTCGGCTAGCTATTAATTGCTAAACAACAAACGAGACCGAAGCGGGTGCTGAGGTGAGCGGGTAACCTGCCCTCAACTGAGTCAAGGGAGCACTACGTCACTAGCAACTTGGACTCTGACCATGACTTCAAAACATATATTACCCCACGCCCTTCAGGTTCCCGCTGTCAAGAGACTCTCCGGAAAGAAAATCATCCTAGCTTCCAACAGCGCCAGAAGAAAGGAAATACTCCATACTTATGTACGCCGACCCAGCATTCTATCTTACTTCAACTGACAAGTCTGCATGCAGGGTCTCGCCCCCGACATTGTACCTTCAACATTCGAAGAAAATCTCGCTCCTGGGACATTTGACGATATACATGAATATCCTGTAGCAACGGCGACTCATAAAGCGGTGGAGGTGTACGAGCGACTGGTGGTGAGTAGCCTTCATCTTTCTATCCTTCACCTTGACTCAAAGTTCCTGTAGGAGCAGGACCCAGATAACGCGCCGGATCTGGTGATTGCAGGTGGGAATCGTCGACTCTAGTCTGTCACCGCCTCTGATCTCACCAAGATAGCTGATACCGTGGTCCTGACCCACGCCCAACCTTCAACGTCGGATGTCTCGTACTCTGTGCTACCTGAAACGAACCAGGAACTACTAGAGAAGCCTTCTTCAAAAGAAGACAACTTGCGAATGCTGCTAGATCTCAATGGCGGTGTGTGCGAAGTGGTGACCGGCGTTGCTCTGGGTGTGTTTCAGTAAAAATACTTCTACATTGGCCTTGCTGATGACCCATTAAGTATACCCTATCCTCTCAGCGCCGGGTTACGCCATCAAGTGAGTGCATGTCAGTGGGAGACGACCAGGAACTGACCGCTCGGATAGATCCATTGACGAGCGCTCCCTGGTGTATTTCGCCGACAATCCAAAACATATTGTCGAAGCCTATGCTGATAGTGGCGAAGGCGTTGACAGGGCCGGAGGATTCGCCATCCAGGTGTGTCATTCAGTAATTGTCTCTGAACTGCTTGACCTAGAATTGTTTCTCTTGCAGGGACTTGGTGGCCTCTTGATACGGAAAATCGAGGGCGATTACAACAATGTCGTCGGATTCCCGGCTGCTTCTTTCTTCACTCTGTTGGACCTTTTAGTTGACGAGGAACCTGATTTTCTAGATATATAATATAAGTAGTGCAACATAGACACCTGCTTTTGGCCAGGAACGTCTCACGCGACTGCTTTTACCGACATCTCATTGACTGTGGTGATCGTACTGCTCTCGTTAGTGACAAACTGAACATACAACTGGCATAATGTGTCTCCACGACTAGTCATCCTAAACACTTCGAGACGCACTGCACGGTCTCATTTATCGCCGTCTTCTCCACAACTTTTTTGGTCATCACAAGAACTACGCCACTTGATATGATGACGCATATCACAGCCATCTTGACCGACGGCGCGTCGCGTTTTGCTCGATCGGGACGAGTCTAACCTGTGCACTAATGATTGGCCGATCCGACATAATGACCCTGAGGCTGGTGGGCGACCCTTAGGACCCTTACACTCCAGCCGTTTGTGTCTCTGGACTTTAGTCATCGGTCTTGTAGGTGGCGGTAGGACTCGATAGCAATGGGAGTAGCTTTCGGGTCTGTATGGCGTCTAATGGATCCATCATCGGGCATACACGTAGTAACTGCGGTTCCCCAAATAGCAAGCAAGTTAATCCAAGACAGGATATAGATGCTTTGTAGGGATCCCTAATGGCAATCAGGTACCTTCACAATGCCATGGTGAGTAAGTAATAGCATTGCATCCTGCTCAGTCTCTCTTTCTGCTCCTGTACGATCTACTGTTTCCGGAGCTAATTGTCGGCCATCTCCATTTATGTCGAGGTCCGTCGCCTCCTTGGCATACTTTGTGGCGTCCCCGCTGCCTTTCGACATGTTGGGTGGGTTGAAGCATTCGTAGACGCCAAATGGTCAACCGTTAAGTTGATCTAATGGCACCTGTTCTCATCCAGTGACCTATAAAAACATTGTCTATGCCGTTCTTTCACTCTCAGAGCTGGTCTCTATCCTTCTGCTTAACCTTCACAAGCCTGGTGCTTAATTTGCAACGACCTACTATCTACCATGCGTCTTTTCACCACCTTCTCGTTCTTTATCATCTGGACACTCTACTTCTTGCTGGGTGAATGTCGGTTGGTATCGTCCTCTTGTGCGAGAGCCGTGTTCTGATCTTGTTTAGACCATATGGGCTACTAGAACTCCGGACTCCTCAGTACACAAAGGGTCAAAAAATAATCATTAAAGTCAAGTCATCGACAATGGGTGTATCCAAAAATAAAGAATATGAATGCACTGTAATCGGGGAAGGACGCGATGGCGTGGCGTGCGAACTGTACTCTGAGAAGCAGTGGGCTATTGCGAAGTCCAGCAAAGCCGTCGAGGCTGGTCGTCAGACTATGGATCAAGGTATTCCTTTCGATGAGGAGGTCGCGGCGCTCAAGGATGTAAGCACAGCGCTATCTATTCATTGACATTAGTTGAATTTATGATGATACAAGGTTGGCCTGTATATCAAGACCTTGAACGCAGTTGACGGGACCAGGTGGATCGTGATGAAGAACGTCAAGCTTGGCCCGCCTGCGATGGTTGACCCTCTTGATCTCCTGAATGCAGCTCGTACAAAAGAGGAATGCCTAGCTATCCTGAAAGCCCTTGTAGACCGATCTGCGGAAATGATCGAATTTTGGGTCGACACGAAAGGTCTTCGGTGAATTTTATTTCTTCTTTACTTCTCCGGGCGCGTGGAGCTTACCATCTCCATAGCCACGAGGACCCAAAAGCAGACAACGTTTTCGTCACCCCCAACTTGGACCACTTGACGCTAATCGACTACGGTCGCTCTAGGCGTGTTACTGGTTTGGTATACTATATCCCAATTCTGCAAAATTCCGGAGAGAGAGGCTAATCCGGCTATTCAGGACGCGAAATTGAAACAAAATATCGAATACGATTCGGTGAAGGGATTCAACCCTTTGGTCGCCGCCGTGTGCAATAGGAAGCCTTCGGCGCCGGGAGGAAAGGAAACGACTTTCCCGCCGCTGATCAAGCCTAGCGCAACAAAATTAAGCGACAAGGAGAAGGCTAAAGCGGCGGAGGCGCAGAATAGCCGCATCGAGGCGGAGATTAGAGCGGCTCATGGTGGTGGTGGTGAAACCAGTCAGCAGGGAGCTGAGCGAAACCCTTGAGTATTACTGTGACGGTGGCGATATTGAAAGGAGGATAAATTATAATAACTGCGAGCTGTTATGGGGAGACATGGAGAACTGCCTGGATGGGTGAATATTTCGTTGGCGAGAAGAAAATTCAGGTTGCTTTTACCTCGTGCACTCGTATGAGCTAGAAAGTATTACCAGGTTCAACTCCCTGTCCAATATTTGCTTGACCCACCTGACCATTTATGCGGAGTCCTCTAATACAATCTAGTTCATTGCAGTTGATGTGGAAGCTGTTCGATTGACGGAACGTCCGGAGATTAATAGCATCTCAGCGTCGTCGGTACCGACTATGCGAAGAAGATGCATATCCAAGTGTGCTTGGTTGGAATTAGTACTATTTTTATGATGCTGTGATTGTAAGTAATAATTGTATGCTGAGGTATATCGTCCGTGTGCTTTAATAAAATGATACGATATGCAAATGCGTGTCATACCACGTCCTTACTGGACGCTTATGGGAAAGACAAAGACCCCCGTCGGATCATATTGACTTTTCAGACTCCCCAGCCTGGAATAATGTGATTTGTAGTAAAGGTTTTGTGCTGGATACAGCGATAATTAGTCTTTTGGGGAGAAGTAAAGAAATGGCGGACGTACCACTATTGAGACGGTCGTCGGGATAGTTAACGTAGGCTCCGTAATCCCAACCATCACCCATTGTTGAGGTAATAGCTTCAACGGCACCTGTGAAAGATGAGTGAGAGGAATACAAAGATATAATTTATCGTACCATCCAAGAAAGTAAAACCAGCTTCAGGGTATGGCGGCGCATAATTACTGGAAGAAGCATATAATTGTACGGTGAACAGTGCACTTCTTGTCGCAAACGCTGTCGAATCCACATCAACCGAGTTGATGACTGAATTTCCTCCACCGTAGAGCTCGAATTGCATGAACCAGGCCTACATCAGCAATAAGTAAAACCGTACTCTGATAGGTGAAGAGTAGACGAACCGTATTCGAAGTATAGCCATCATATGCCAGGTACTTCGTGAGTGCCGTCAAAGCATCCAAAGTCATTGGCTGACCTTCTGGCGTCATCAATGACTTGGCATAGAAAGTATCAGTGGAATCCGGGCCTGCGACTTTGGTGTTGACGACGCCGCTACCCAAAGCCTCGATAGTACTAATGTAGGTTCCGTTGCCAGAGTACTGGACACTCGCCCAAGGCATCGATGCTAAGAACGGCGCCAATGCGCTTTGAAGAGCATCTGTTGACTCCCCATACCATCCACCGGTCAAACCTAGGTAGACAGTCCCCTCGGTGTTACCTCTCCCGATATTAATTTCCGCTCCAAGTTCAGATGGAATGTCCGTCAACGCGTATTCTTGAAATTTGGATAAAGCGGCTGCAGCGGTGGAGTAGTCCAGCTGCCAATTGTATTCAAAGATAGTAGCGAAAGACGGCGCGGCGAATGTCTTCACATCAATGGAGGTAATAATGCCAAATGACGATGCGGCACCTCTCATTGCCTATATAAATGCGAAGAACTATGAGCAATGGGGCAGGTGCTCGAAATTGATGTCACATACCCAGAAGAGATCTGCGTTGGAGATGCTCGACGCTGTTACAATCGTTCCATTAGCCAATACTACAGTCATTGATTGGACTGTATCGAGCGTGAGGCCCCACATTCGAGATGCAAATCCAAAACCTCCACCAGCTGTATTGAATGAGATTCTGTCGCTTCTCGTTAACGGGTCATTGAGTTGAACTCACCAACGTGACCACCGATGCCTACGTAAGGGCAGCTTCCATGGGGAAGCGCCCTTCCCTGGTTATTCAATGCGAACGCGATATCTCCCAGCCTATTTCCCGTTTCTATTGTGGCAGTACCCGAAGACGCGTCGATGTCAACCCTGGTCAGATTACTCAGGTCAACGACAATGGCACCACTTTTGCCTCCCAGACCATTGGCAATGTAGTTATGCTAGAATGATATTAGCAAGGGTGGATGAGAAAACTTGAAACAGAGGCTACTTACACCTCCACTCCTTGCAACGACCTGCAGGTTTTCTGAATTACCAAGAGCAACGACAGCGGCCACCTGCTCCGTTGTTGAAGGATATGTTACTGCTGCTGGAGAAAAACTGAAGCGCAAGTTGTCTGAAGACACCATGTCGAGTTTCAATGTGAGGTGATTAGAATATATATTACTAGTTACTCACAAGCCCTCCTCGCAGCATCGTATGAAGAGCCACCGGGGAAAACGGCTGCTATGTGAGCATTGGATAAACCGTCCTGCAGGCCTGAACTCTGCGCGAGAACGGAGACAGCGAATGCTGCGAAGGTGAGGAGGAATGAAGTAGGTCGAGCCATTGCGTGAACTTTGAGACCATCCTTGCCTGCTTATATATGAAAGATGAAACACGGACGTCAGCCCACCGTGTGAGCTGTGCTCCGAGTAGCCTGTACGCGAACGGGCAAGTTTGAGCGCGTCTCGAATAAAGAAGATTTGCATTTGATCAGCGCATTCAGCAAAACTTGCACAGCCCGGATAGGCTATTTTGCTTGAACCTCGGATTCCGCGTACACCGTATAAGAGCCAACTTCGGGAGATCGGCATAGTAAGCACACCGTCCTTCGAAAACCCGCTTTTACCGCATCCCGGCGGGCCGCAATAATGACGAATGGCGAGCCCTGACCGCGGTAATCGTTGAGGTGCCGTCTCTCCAAGCGGCGCGTAATGAGCTCAGTATCTGGCCGTCAGCTGCAGACTTGCGTGGGGGGTCTTTTCTGGATGATAGTGGAAGAATTGAAATCAGCGCTCAACTGGCCTCGATGGCTTCGGCCCTTCCAAGATGAGAGGCAAAGGAGCCTAAATACCGCGTGCTCAATCGAACTCGGAGAGAGTTCTAGAAATTTTGGAACGCCGGTAGAGTTGTGGCGAAGACGATTTTTTGAACCGGCGTCGCGGCATAAGCACTAGTGGCTCGGAAGATACCTTCAGCCAGGTCCAACCTATGCTGACACGTAGTTGTAAGTATTATTGGTCTTTCAACCTACGCTGTAGTGTACTGGTTAGCTAGGCGCACTTATGATTGTGGTTGATGCAAGGATTTCGTTTAGACTTAACGTGGAAGGTGACCGGGCCGTGTTTCCGAGTGTGACTTCCAATCATGCTCTGGACTTGCTGGACTTGTACTACCCGTGATGCTCACCTCCTCGACACATGCAATCAGGCCGGTCCTAAATGTATCGGATTCTCCTTGGCCCTAATAAACTATCATGTCGTTGCAAAGGTAAGATCTAGTCATCGGCTGGCCTATACTTAGGCTTGAGCTGACATTGCCTCCCGGTTTAAGTTTGTTCAATCAATGCTCAAAATCCTGTGTAGGCTCGTCCAATGGCTGGTGCTGAAACAATTGCCGCTTCTCCGTATACCATTTCTTTTGTTACGCAACATGAGGACCACAGCTAAGAGTGTTTCTCTTGTGCCAACGGTGGATGCGGGATATGCCATGCCGACGACGACGGATGTCGTGTTGGCCGCTAGGATGCAAGATATTGATCAGCTCCTCATATAGTTACTACCTCCTAGTGTCCTTGTATATATACTTGGATGTAGTGATTCTCTGCAGGCAGAGCTGGTCTCTTCCGTCATTGCATTTCTCAAAGCTTGTCATGCTCTTTCGCGCATTGGATACATACTCGGCTCTTTGGTCTCTTTGCTTTCCACTGTATGAATCTCGGTGAGGATATCCTGCTCCAGCTGTACCGTTGTATACCGATTAGCCTCAGTCCAGTTGAACTTGACGTTCGCGTTCCCCGGTCCCACCAGTACGAGATAGGGCAGGATAATGATGATGTGATCCCGTTTGTGGGATTTACGCCCTTTAGATGGTGGCGATGGTGGCACTGGTGACTATCTGTACGCTACGTATTATGGCTGCTTTAGCAAGTGTTCGGTAAACTATTGTGTCTGCTTTAACTATCCATGAAATAATTCGTGAAAATTGAGGGTTTGCGAAAAGGAAGGTGGACCGTGCTGGGGCATATGGAAGGTGTTGAGCAGAAACCGAAGACAGCCATGGAAAAAGCGGCTAAACTGCAGGGCGAACGCCGAGCGAAACAATTTAGAGGCGCCGGTGTTACGCTTGGTCAATGAGTTGCCTGTACATATATTTGACGCCTGCGTTGTTTGTACATAGAACGTGCGCATCAGAGTCGTAATATACGATATGTATCCACGAGGCGGGAAAATGATGAAGGTTATCTAAATGCAGAGATCTCACAACTTACAGAGTGGCTGCATCTCCCGGAGACCCATATATCGTCGCGTCTTCATAATCCCCATCATAGGAATCCTCTTCAAAAAACTCCGAACCCGAAGTTAGACTCGACCCTGTCAAGCTTGAAAACTCCGAGTCGCCGCTGTCATCAGAGTCATCGTCTTCCTCATCGCTTTCATACGTCCCGCAAGGCGTATATCGAGGATTCTGTAAGTGAGTGAATGCACCAGGTACGTTATTGGGTGGAAAACGTGGTCGACCGTAGTATGGATTACGATTCCCATTATCGAAGTGTGTAGGCTGTTGGTATGTTGGGGAACGATGCACGAGCGGTCGAGGATCAGGATAGTTGTGGCTTGGACCGAACCTGGGGTGAGGTGGGGTATTAGCATCAAGATACCTTTTCGAGTTGGGGGGAATGTACGGAGGAGGCGGTGGCGGAGGAGGCGGAATGGGGGAATGGATGTTGCTCAGCGGTACAGCGGGAGAGCTATAGGGACTGATTGAAGGTGTTGGAGTCCGTCGTGAGTCTGAAGAATAGAGACTGGGAGATGAATACATGGTGCCTGATCTCGAGGGGAGATATGAAGCGCCAATCGAATATCTGGATGATGGTTGGAACGATGAGAACGGGCGATTGGTGCAATAGGTCTGCGACATAAAGATGGATGATCTTGTCTGCCCACGATCCAGGCGCGCAAGATTCTCTTCGCTGAGCCTCGCAGGTATTGGAGGTGGGGTAGGGTATGACCCATGCGCCATGCGCCAACGAGGATCATGATGGCTTGGAGGTGGCGGACCTGGAATGTAAGCCTGAGGACTAATATTTGAAGGGTGAGCTACGTTCAAAGTACAGAACTATACATGCTTACCGGTTAGTACCCCGGTAATACGACATGGTTAGGGGAGGAGTTTCTTCACAGACATCGACGACTTTATAGTCGACGAAGACTATTCTAGTCTTCCACACATACTTACACGTTGTCTCCGCATTGCCTGTTTACGAAGTAGCACTAGGCTTCAGGCTGGTGTAGTACGGCGCGCTGCACGCCTCATGAACTTCTCTCAGCCACACGTTTCTGAGAATCTCATATACAGAACTAGGGTCTGTTCCAGCGTCTATTATACCACATTTTGCAAAGTTGACTTCTTATCTACCGGTTTCGCCTGGGATGGATCTGGCTTCCATCCAATCTGGCATGGGGCTGTGTAATCGCTAGGGACTTAGAAAGGGGAACGGGGTAAGGCTCACCATGAATATCACTTGGAACGTAGCTGGCACGGTTCCGTCCTCGTTTCCGTGGAGTTCTGTGATGAAGAAAAGGATCAGCGCGGTGACCGCCTGGGAGGAACGTAAGACATACCCTTGTATATAGCGGAGGCAGCCGTTAACGTGTCGCGGTGTATGAAATGCCGTCTATACGAAGTCGTCAGTTACTGGAAAGCTGATTGGACAAGGAGCTTACCGTCCAATGATAGCATTACTCTCCCCCATATCTCTAAGGTCATCCATTAGCTCCCACATACTCGGATAAGCCACTTTGACTTCGTCGATGTCGACAGTTAAGAGAGTAAAGCCTGCGCGCCCGAGGAGGTTGGACACGTCGCGAGTATCTGGTGGAACATTGAAAATGACATTCCATAAAGGGTAGAACACGCTTTACCAGTCATGGGAGAGACATGAGGAGAAATGCCTCCTTCACGATCTACCTCAGCAAGTTGCAACGACGTCCTGATATAGAAATTACATTACTGGAGGAGGATGTGGGAAAAGAGGGGCATACCGAAGCTCGAAAAGGGTTTCACCGCCGAACATGGCCCCGAGGAATAATCCGTCGGGTCTCAAGGCTTTGTTGATTTGCACAAGCATGCCTAAGACCGAGTAGTAAGAAAACATTGTCGTGTCGCGTTGGCAGGAACTCACCTGGTAGGTCGTTTATCCACTGTAAGCTCAGACAGGATACAATTGCTTCTTGACTATTCGGTTCCACCACTTGCAGGAGCTCCTCCTCGTCTGCGTGAATTCTTTCGACAGGTACTTGATAACAGGTCAAAAGAGATTGGAGTGTATTAGCGGCAGGCAAACCTTCAAAAGTCGTGTCTGGATCGCGATAAAGGGTCCTTTCTGGTGAAGTTAATATGCTGCATTCATAGGGTAAGTCAAACAATGTACCACTTGATTCTATCATGATACACCGTGTTGCATTCTCTGGACCAAGTAATCTTGCGAAGTGGCCAGCGCCGGAACCCAAGTCGAGGATTGTGCTGAACCTTCTTTTAATGTCCTTATGTTAGGGTGAGCAGTGGTTCGAGCACATATATAATCCGAGTCACCTCCAGACGTTCCAACAGCCTGTCAGCCACTTCGTCCCTCACGTAGTCCACAGTGGTGCTCGACCTTCCACCGTCCTTTGCTGCCGCACGGTCGCGTTGTAACTGTTTTGCTTTCCGGTCGAATACAGTGAAAGGGCCCACATTGCTGGAAGATACAGATGCCAAAGACCGGACCGAGCGTGGGACAGTCCTCCTCACTGAGACGATCATGGAGGAAAGACAGCACCCTCGGATTACATAATCCAGCTCTTCGTGGTCTTGACCACATCCAACGACAACGACTCTGGGACCGGCGACACGAGTATTTACGCGTATTGTTGCCCCCAATGTCCTTAGAACGAACGAACAACAAAGGTGCATTCACAGCGGAGTCCTATCGACAGAACAGCGAGACTATTCAAACGATGCGGGCCCACTTGGATAGAGCGTGGGCAAACAACGAAATGGCAGAATTGGAGCGCAAGGTCAGGGAGGGCGAAGATGCCAAGTATGTTGTATAGCTCATCTTTCTGTTCCTTGACATCGAATCCTCCCAGACGGCAACTTTCTGAACTGCAGAGGCAGACCGCGCCAAGTTATGTCGGACCTGTCCACCCCCCATACGTTCCTTCCATCGAACCAGTTCAGCCTACTGCATACATCGAGGAAGTCGGCTATGATCATGTAATACGCCCTTGTTTCGTTGACCCGATATATGCTAATACATCAGTCGAGCAGCTCAGTTCGTCGCGGCCTGTTCCCCGCATCTCTCAGCCAAGCACGTCCTACCAATTACATCAGAATGGATTCGTGAACTATGTATCTACTCCTCACGGGCCTGTAGCCCCTGGCACACAAACCTCGGCAAATCTGGCTAATCGTCATCCACACACACATCGCCAAACTACATCTATGTCTGGACCAGTGACAAGCAGTTCTACCCCAGTGCGGCCTGTGCACTGGCAAGGAGGTATTGTTTGGGTCATTTCTTTTCACTGCATCCCTAACATCCTGGTCAGGACACGATTTTCGAACCTCCAGTCTGGCTAACGCTTTTGGTGGAACACAACCTCCAAATTCGTACGTGAAGGTATGTCCGACTCCGCTATTCTTATTTACTGAAGTTGTTTAATACTTCTAAAAGCCTACAGGGCCCCCTACTGCACAACCTACCTTGGTTGCAACGCCTAACTTTACCCCGTCCAACAGTGTGCAACAAAATGTCGTAGCGCAGTCCGAAAGTCTGAGTACTGGAAATGCAATTTATAATGAACTCACATCTGGGTCCTCACAATCAGTTAGCTCGAAGCAGCAGCAACAGGTACGTTGGCTTACACTGAAACTATCTCCATCTGACGAATAAAAGGCCTTTAATCCTTTCTCTGAATACAAGCTAGCCTTAAATTTTAATCTGGCCGTAAATGTCGCTCGAGAATGGAAAAAAGAATCTGTTGTCCAAATGCTGCGTCGATTCGACCAACAGGCAATTCGAAATACCCACGTTGACATTCCAGAACTACGATTGCGTGTAGCAAAGCTGCAGGACTCTACCACTCTTTTAGCGATCGTCGATGACCAAGGGGTGTTGATAGAGGCACACGAGTACTCGGAATCACAGGATCTGCCTCAGATACTGCAGGCGCAGATCGCTACTCTTGCCGTAAATGCACCAACTAAAACATCGCAGCCATTTCGCGACCCTCTTCTTCCTAAAAAGCTTGCTTCTGAGAGCAACCAGCCCTCACAAAGTCAAACGACACCAGTTTTCCCAGCTTCGAAGCACGCTGCTGCGCCGATACATGCAGCTTCCGTCGTCCCCACGCCCCCCGTCTCCTCCATTTCTGCCCCTGCACATGAACTTTCTACCAAGGTACCAGCGGCGTCGGGACCGTATCCCGCGACCCCAGATACATCAAGCAACGGTACCCTGCCAAATGGGTTGGCCAATGCCGGCGAATACAGCCGCTCTGTATTACCAGTCTCTCCTCCATCCAACGCTTTGACTCCCAGGGGGAATACTCCACTTCATCAGCCACGAAATGCTGCAATATCATCCTCATCGTCTGTCCATGTGGGCCCCAGGACTCCTTCACACGCCAATAAAAACACATTAGCTCGAGATGTCCTACGCGCTCTCGGATTTTCAAGCAAGCGTGGACGAGAGGGAGGTTCAGAAAATGAGGACGAGCGAGCTCCAAAGAAGCGTGTCATTGATGACCGCTCGTCGGTCTCGACTACTAACTCGACGAGCTTCAGCCAGGCGCCTGTCGCAATCACAGGGGCACCTGTGACTCCGACGATTAGACAATATACATATCAGCCTTATAATCCATATCGTGCATTGATAACCCCTTCGGCCCCAGTCGCTCGACTTTACAATCTGATTTCTGCGCCACCCAAGGCAATACCAAGTACGGTTCCCCCTGGCGCACAGGACCTGTCCACAACGGCCGATAGCAGGACAAAGGACTCCTCAAGTCACACAACGACGTCGTTACTTCCTGCACACGCAACTAGTGCTATGCCTGATTCATCTGCAGTCAAAGTCATGGCAACGACTTCGTCTTATGCAACTTCAGCACAAAATCCACCACTTGCCGACAAAGATGCAGTAGCTTCCTCTAACCTTGAAGTTTCACAGCGGACAGGGACCTCACCAATCCAAAACAATGATGCTACTACCCCACCATCGCGGTCGCACAGCCCAATCGACGATCAACAAGGGGACGCGGGCTCTAGCAAGCTGCCACTGTTTTTCCGTTCAAGCTCAACACCACTCGGTGATACCAGTGGGATAGACGATATTGACCATAATGATGCGGAAGATGTCCATATTATTGGACCTGTAGAGCCTTTATCTGCAAAGGCCTTTGGGAAAAGAAAGATACCATATGTTCTCATTCCGCCTCCGCCATCATGGGTTCAGGAGTTCAAAGCCAGATTAGAGAGAAGAAGAAGAAACGAAGCGATTCTTAAGGAGTCGGGTGATGACGAGACTCTTTCTGTTGACGTAGTTGGCTTTGAGTCTCCAGCGCGGGAAGAAATAAGTTCGTCCGCTCTTTTGTTGTCAATAAATGGCACCTTAATGACAAACCCAGGCTCCCAGCGACATTCTAGAACACCATTGCTAGGTCTGTCCCTGTTTTCAGGGTACAATTTATCCTCGTATTCATTATTGATAATTACAGACGAGAAGGAAGAAGCTGCCATGCAGAAATGTAGCTCTCGATTGCGGGAAGCTCCGTGTAAATGGAGTGACTGTGATAGTATTTTGAACTGTGCAGACAAGCTATATCTACACCTTCAAAATCATGTTGAACAAAACAAGGCTGAAAAGGTGCATTCTTTTAGTTTTTTCAAGAATATTTGTACTGATTTATTTATTTTGTAGTCGTTTCCATGTCATTGGCAACACTGTGGACGCGTCCTTCTGCACAAACATGAGATGTTCTTGCATCTCCAGGTCCATGCGTTCTTGCCAATGTATTGTGCCTACGAGAGTATGAACCGTCTTCAGTAATCAACGCACCATCTGATCATCAAGTTGCTGTTACAGATTGCGAGGAAACATTCCGAACGGCGCGACAATACTTGCAGCATAGCCTCCAGAAACATCAGGACGACAAGTTGAGACCGTCGGCTGATCCGGTTTTGCTTCAAAGACATATGGAGCTGCCAGATGTCCCTAGTGTTGTACCGTCATACATGGCAGTAGCCAGATCAGTGGCTCAATATCCCATCTCGCCAGAACGACACCAGGTAATCGGTCTTTGGGTAAATATATGTTCACTCGTGGGTTCCATTTACCCACTGACCACCTTTAATTAGACACTACAGAATATCTTCGGCAAGGTAGATTTAGCGCCGCAAAGGTACAATCTTGCGAAGCCGTTTCGACCAGGCGAGGCAAGCGCAGCAGAGTTGCGGAGCCGACACGAATACGATTTCCTAGAGACGAAACCGCCGATTTCCTCGTCCCCGTCAAGGTCTGCTAAGTGGGAGAGCATGAAAGGTGTTGCAGATCTCAACTCAGATGAAGTTACGGCGATGTTCAAGGATAAAGGCATCGTTTTATGGGGAAAGGGAGGAGATGATGACCTTGTCGACGAGGCGGAACAGGCAGGGAACGATGAAGAGACAGTCAGGGTGCTATTGCAAGTGTAGAATCACTTAATAATAGAGTTTTGGTACGTAACGGCACGGCCCCATTTTGCAAACATTTATTTAGTGAATACATCTCCGTTTGATGGTTGGGATCATTTTAAGAATGCAGTAATTGGTGGTTCATGCAAGCGCGATCAGATTTCCGGAAATGGATATTCTCGTTACGGGAACTGTTGCAGGAAAGCGGGTATCCTGCACCTCTACTCTACACCATCATGGCTGGCGCCGCGAGCACCCCCGACGGACACAGTGAGTACCACTAACGGCGCGACGACAGGCGACGTTACTGACCCTGGTGCCGCTTCAGGTCCGTCGTACCTCTCCGCGCATAGCGCCGATGTCATTCTGTCCGACATTCGTCCCATTAAATTGAAGGTCGAGGCACTTCACTCAATTAATGTCCTTCTCGACGAATTTCTTTACAAAATCATCAATACTGCGCAATCTCTCGTTACCGACAAGCTTAGAGCAGGATTGCTGAGCGTTTTACCGACACCATTGGGAAAGGAGGCGTTGCTAGAAGCGGAAGTCGAGCTGCGGGCGTACAAGGACCGGACAAAGTCCGCAAAGACTGTTGAGGATGACAAGGACACATTCAATCTGGCATGGGCATTTGAGGTGCGAAGCTGGTCTTTTGCTTAATTCTATAGGTTTTCATGGTCGTTTCCTTTATAGCTGCTGCAATTGAAATGCCAGGCGTATTCAACTCTCAATGAATCCGACGACGATCCTGCTAGTGAAGGCCTTCTTGAGGAACGGATGAACCAGAGCCACCATCCTACATGCACCATCGCCGACGCTGGTAGCCCCTGCAGCGCTTTATCTCACCGCAATCCTCGAGTAAGTTTTCACTCGTGTGCTCGCGACGTTCGCTCAATTATTTCTATTACAGAGCCGTGTGCGAGTGCGTTCATCATTCTGATTCGTTTCTGAGTCGTTTCATCGTTCTCATGTCCCATCATTGACAGACATATATTGTCCAACGTTGGACGGGTGGCATCAAGAGACAGCAGCAGGACATCTGCAACGGTCGAAGATGTCTTTGTTGCTCTATGCGAGGATGAAACAATTTACGGGCTCTTCAAAACGATGAAAGGTATGCGTCTAGGACGGCAACCGCCGCAGTATTGGCTAATGCCGATGCAGTGTATTCACAGATCGAGGAAATATCCACTATTTCAAAGTCGCGACGTAGCAAATCCATATCGAGGAGCGATAAGCTTTCCATCTCTCGCACCTCTTCTCCATACGACATGTCTTCCAAAGATTCTCGCATTTCCTCAGAAGCTTCTTCTTCCGTGATGGCTCACACGCTGACAGGGTCCAGAGCGTCCCTGGATAAGAACAAGTCTATGAAAAAACTAATTTCAAACAGCAGCAGGTTATCTTCTGACACGAACAACACTCACAAGCGTTCTGAATCCATCCTCAGCGAAGAGACCAAGCAGACTTTGGCAGCTTTCAATCAAGGCCTTTCATTTGACGACGTGAGTACAGAAGCCGTTTCCATGCCTCTGCCCAATGGTTTAGCCGTTCCCTAGGGTGCTTCGCTACAGGAATTCGACGACCTCATGCGCTCAGGTTCTACCATGAAAGTCTCCCTGACTCCAGATAGGCTGAAGTCTATGGAGGTTCGCGCATCCTCCTATTATGTCACTTTTTTCATGCTAAAAAATTAAGCTAGGTCTACAAACAGGAAAGGGACCGTGGTAATAGACGGCCCACACCCCTTTTCCCATCTGAACTTGACCCTTCATCGTCACCAACTCGAGCGAACGGTCGTCGTCCGTCTTTGAGACACGTTCATTCCATCACTGAGGACGAGGAACCACTCTCTTCACCGGCGTCGTCTCGTACGCTTCAGTCTAGCTCGACCCCTAATCCTCCTGCGCCTAGCAATCGTGCTCGGTCATTCTCGGTTGCGAGTCCGTCTCCTTCGACATCATCATCGACATCGTCACGTCTTCGCAAGTACTCTAAGCCATCCATTCCCTTTGCGCCTTCAAAGCCATCGACTCCGCCACCAGTACCGATGGCCCAGTCTAGGCGAGGAGGGTTGAAAGGGTCGGATGCAAGTCCATTCCCAGCTAAGACCAGAAACGTCCAGCGCAACAGGGAGTCTCTGGATCTTGACGACGTTATGGCTGGTTCTGACGATGACAACTACGAAGAGGCGATCAAGGAGCCATCAAGACGCTCACCTCCGTCTGTTCCCACAACTCCTAAGCGGGCTCCCAAAGTTTCATCGAATACACGCGATTTGATGGATTTCTTGGATGCGGGCCCTCCGTCCACAGGGCCGCATTCTACCGTTCCCAAGGTGTCTAGGGCTGCGAAAGACATGATGGACTTCCTCAATGAAGGGCCTCCGGAATACATGGTGGGGTCGACCTCGACCTCGTTCATAGAGATCGAGAAGCCGAAGAGTGGGAGGCTACAAAGGATGATGTCGAAGCTATCAATGGGCGGGGAAAAGACGCGTGGGGCACAAGGAAATGATGATTTCGGAAGGTCGATTCGACGCCAACCAAGCACTCCAGTCATTCATAGTAAACCTTCCCACCCTAGTCTCCCAGCACTCGCCAATAGGCCCATTCCACCACGTCCCCCTCCGATCTCGCCCCCGGCCTCGCCTCATGATCATTACGATGATTTCAGTGTGACACGACCAAAAAAGCCTACAGTTACCAATACTCCCATACCCAAGGTGGAACCGACTACCGTGGATACCCCGTCGGTTCCTGCGAAGACAGATACCCAGGAAGTCGCACCATCTCAAGCACCTGCCGCTAGTCATAGTGTCAAAAAGGGTGAAGACGCTACTGTCGCTTCTAGGGCCAATCATTCACCGGTCAATGGGACGGAGAAGGCGCCTTCATCTTCTACGCATTCTAGCGAGAAATCATCTCCGATCAAACCAGCGGAGAATCCTCCATCAAGAACTTCTCACATTACCCGCAAAGCTCCACCTCCAATTGTCCCCGACGCGCCACCACAGACGGTCGTCAATGACATGCAGGACATGCATCGCTTGATGTCTCGGGCGACGACCGTTGATGAATGCCGTGTGATTTTGGAACTTTTCCTTGCGAAGTCAGGTGTTGCAGGAGACAAGGCTATCGAGATGGAAGTTCCGTACCCTTCACCTTCCCCGTCTGATAATCCAGAGTCAGCAGCGTCTGATATGGCCCTGGAGCAAGCATTGGTGGAATACTTTTTGGGTTCGGAGGTAACGCCTGAAGGACCACCTCTTCGAAAGAAAAAGCACAGTTCTAGGAGGATAAAGGTTGTGCCCACAGTTGACGTCGCCCCGCCGCCCCCGTCTTCTGGGGCAGTTACATCGGTCGTGGAAGATGTTACCCCAAAACATACCTCCACCGTCATCGAAGTTAGCTCGTAAAATTTTTCTTCTGTGGCGGCATTGATTGCATAATGTGTTTATATATCCTAGTTATTTGCGAAGCTGGTACTTAGACGTGTGTTATACTGATTATATATCCTCTCACTCATTTATATTATGCTATATCCTTTCGGTGAATATAATGTGGAATTCAAGATGTACAAGATGATGACCAACACACCGAACAAGTGCAAAAAAAACATGTGCGTCATGATTAATATAAGTAATATCGAATGTAATTTTATGCGACGTCAAGTGCCACAGCGATACCCATGGAGGCTAGCTCGGCGCATAGATACCTGAACACGTATGGAACCGCCACAACGTCCAAATCCCCACCCTTCATGGCTCGATTGAGCACGTTTTGTGACGGTATGGACACTCTAACGTCAGTCTGCGGTCTTTGAGACTTGCGGCCAGTGGTAAGTGCCTGCCGCTCCCGTTCCTCCTCCTTCTCTGCGGCCGCACGACAGACTCTACAGTATTCCCCGCCAGGTCCTGTAGGTTTTAGCGACCCTGACGTAATGGAGACTTCACCAAGACTGATATCATCATACCCCAACGATATCAAACTGCCGCAAGTTCGACAGACCCATGCTGTCGAGTAATCTGAGCAGTTCATCAGTCTGTCTTGCAGTAAGAACGATGTGCCGTGGGCAATAAGGGCGTCTCGTTCCATTTCTCCAAAACGTATACCACCCGCTCGTTTTCGTCCCTAATTTTAGAGTCAGCGGGAGCAATAGAACATCAAAGTTCAGCCTCACCTTCACAGGCTGTCGAGTCAGAGGGTCGACGGGACCGGTTGTACGGACTTGGAATTTATCGAGCACCATGTGTCGTAGCCTTTGGTAGTACACGACTCCGATATATATGTCCGCGGCAAATTCTTCACCAGTTATTCCAGAATACATGGGCTCATTGCCGTAGTAGTTGTATCCGGCTGCAAGCAATTGCTCGCCGAAGTAGTCGATGGCGGTGTCCTCTTCCGAGAATCTACCAGGAAGTCAGAACAGAGACAGCACGAGGATGGGTGAAGAAAACCGACTTGAACGGCGTTGCATCTTGCGCCAGTCCGTGCATCGCTCCAGCTTTGCCAGCCATGCTCTCAACCAACATCCCAATAGTCATTCGACTTGGGAAGGCGTGTGGATTGATGATCACATCGGGCTGCATACCACTCTCACTGAATGGCATGTCGATGGCGGGCCATTTTTGCGAACATACGCCTTTCTGACCATGTCGCGAGGAGAATTTATCTCCGATGACGGGAGCACGAGTTATGCGCAGAGTCATGTGGACTTTTTGCGCCTCAGAGTCGCCAGTATCGTTACCTGCACGCGTCCCGTATAAGCAAAGGGTTCAACGGACAATCAACGAAAGCATACCTAAGACGCGGATTTTGTCAACGTAGGCTATTTCATCGCCTTTGTATTTGATAAACTTTGTACGGTTAGTCACGTCGTCGACATATGCTGCAATCGGGTCGCCTGGAGACAGCTTGCAGCCAACGAAGGGAAGACCATCCGAGTTGAGGAAAGAAGCGCAAATGTGGGCATTGTCACCATACATTCGGATATCACGACCAATGCCGAAGTGTAGTGTCGGTTCGGTTGATGACTTTGATGCACCCCGGACGTCTTTCAGGTCAACAATCTGGGACTTGTAGACAGTTCCATAGGCAAAACCGCGTTCGTGCGCAGATTTGTTGAGAATCATAGCATCTTCCATATCGTATCCAGTATATGATATGACGGCAACTATAGCGTTTGTACCGTTGGGAAACGCGTCCATGGCATAGGTATTATGCAGAGCAGGGCGAACTACAGGGCTTTGACCGCTCTGTAGGCGGTAAAGCTTGTTGTCTGTTCGATGCTGAATCGCCGTAGAAGGTGTTCCCATTGTTTGTTTACCCATCTAAAGAAAATCTTTCAGATGGACGATGTCAAGAAGGAATGTTACGACAAACCTGACACTGATAGATGTTTCGAGGACTCTGAAAACGAAAACGGTCTATAAACGTTTCCAAGAAGACATACGCTAGACTGACCTGATTGAAATCGGAAAAGGGTGTAAGGTTAGCCAATATTGACAAGAAGTTTGTTGGGTTGTGCTCGACGTGCGTTGAGATATCAGATTCAATTTCCTCAGGTGTGCAAGCAATGTTCATGTACACCTGTTCGAAAGACCCGACTTGGTCGTCACGTCCATTCGCCAGATACTTGACCGGTCGCATCATGCGGGATCTTGACGAGAACAAGAAGAGCCCTGGGTACTGGCCTCCATTGGATTCGAAGTACAAGACCGATTTCGAGGTCCATTGGGATGTTGTTCAAATGCTCAGTTTTCCATATTCGAAGATTTTTGGCAAGTTGTTCCGCCACATGAGGCCGTGCCCAGCCCACTATCCGGCCGTCGAGTTGGACGCAGAGATTTTTACGACCATTTATTGAGGTCGTGAATGCAAGAGTCATGCCGTGGGCGGAGAGAAGGGCGGGTATGTGGTTAACGGCAAGCGGGGCGGTGACTATACGACATGTTCGAGAAAGATGGTTCAATAAGCCACACGGAGAGCCATCCGGTGTATGAACAGGACATAAAAATCCTGAAATGGTTGAGAACGCAGGAATAAGCAGTCGAACTACTAAGCTCACCCCATGCCTCTGGAAGGAGTTTTCGTACGGTGGTTGTCTTGAGCTCGGCAAAGAATGCACCACGATGAATACATCTGAAGTGACTGATGTAGCGTTGCCAGTTGAGCTTCTCAGCAACAATGGTAAAACCTGAGGCTTGCTGTAGATCAAGACCGGTTGGTGACACCAGATTACCCGTAGCAAGGAAGTTAGCTAAACGCGCGCCAATATCAAAATTGACACGAGAAAAAACTTTCCCCAAGTATCGTTCTAACATATGTTAGCAAGGGCTGATTTACATATTTCAAACTTACTATCGTTGAAGTCGACATTCGCTCCATTTTTGACATCTATATTGATCGTGTTACGGATGTTGTTTAATATTTCATCGAGGCGCTCCTTAATGATCATCCCATATAGAGTGCCGGGAAGAAGGACTTCTTGATGTTGAGGTGAATCGGGGTTATCTGCGCAACATGACGATGAAACTAACGCATATAGTTTGCGTAACATGAAACTGGGAGGAGGGAATATGAATGAATGGAATTTTCGAAACAAATCATGTACTCACAGGAGCATTCTAAACTTGTCCCTTGGGTTTTCGAGGTGTACAAGTATCATCTTCTGGATAAGCCAAGCACCTGCAGCGCCGTTCGTCACGTCGTCAGGTAGCCCGAGAACGATCCTGAATCTGTCTCCGAGATAGTCAAGACACTGTTCTCCCGTGCGCATGGTGTATGCCTTGAAACTTCGAAGAAGTAGTTCCACCCGACCAGCCAGAAATGTGTCCTCGTAGTCCTCCATCATAACACCGTCAAAGATTTCTTTGTCTGACGCGCCGACAAGGGCCTTCAGGACAAGCATGATGGGGATCACGTATTCCTGTTTCCGCCAGCTGAATCTGAGCATAGCGCTACCGTTGGAGAGATAATGCAGGGTGTTCGTGACACTAGTCTGGTCGGGACGAACACAGCGAATTTGTACGGCGTACTCGGTGTATGACAGTCCACGGTTGCTAAATGACGGTCGAAGTAGAGATATGACATGGTTTCGCCGGGGTAGAATGAGATACCGAATGAGACGTTCGTTTCCGTTGATTACAAAGTAGCCGCCAAATTCCTCCGGTTCTTCGTGATGTTTTACTAGCTCGGCTGAGGACATGGAGCGCAGGTTACACCGAACAGACTGCAATCGAATGAATATCTTGTGACGGAAGAAAACTGACAACTTACGCGAACCATGATGGGTACTGATCCACATTCCTTGTGGAGTTCATGTTTCTGTCCATGCGTATCTGTCCAACAAAGCTTGATTGTCATGCGACCACGATATGATGTTAACCGTTCCCTGGCCTTGATTGAATTTCAGTTACCGTACAAATTATTTAGCTTCGAAACATACTTCCGAGGGATAGATCTGTTTATTGGTGACCCCGCTCGCCCGGTCCGAGACAAGTGGTCTAGATATTGAGACACTTTCGATCCAAACTGCGTGCAAATACTGTTAGCAGGGCCAACTTAGGCTTAGTAAATAACGCACTTCGCATTCTGTTGCCCCATTCCACTTTTCCAGTTTTCGGGTCGGCTGTGCCTGTTCCATCGAAAACAACGCGTTCACCAATGTCCTTGAGACCAAGTGATATTAAGCCCTTGCCGTCACCGTCACCATTAGGCAGACCAGAGTCGTCGAACAAAGCGTTGAAAGATTCTATATGGGGGGTGACGAATTCATTGAGGATGCTGTACGTCGATCCTTTGGCTGGGGGATTCCTGAATTGGTTTTCGCGTTCTAGAGTGTTGAATGTCGGTTTTCTACGCGGGCCTCCATCAGACATATCGTGGTCGGATTCCTGCCTTGTGCTATAATTTTTTGAGTGATCGAAAGCCACGTGCAGCAGAGGCCGAGTCGGAGTGTGAATTCTGTACACGAGTTGTCTCAAGTTCCGACCGGGAGCCCCTTCGGAGTTCTAATTTACACATCCAACTCCGACCGAGTCAAGAGATAGCGGTTCGCATACTTTGACCTTGCTTTCTCGTCGAAATGTTCGGTGGCGGCGGAATCACGTCCTCGTGGTCCAATCAGAATCAACAGCAGCAGCCACAGTCAACAGGGTCAGCTTTTGGGCAGCCTTCATTTGGACAGTCAGGTACGTTGATTGTGTCCTATCCGTTGTGTTTTTTTAACATTTTCCAGCTTTTGGAAACAGTGGAAGTGCATTTGGGCAGAATCAGCAGCAGCAGCCGCAGCAGCAGCCACCTCAAGTCAATCCAATGTTTGGAAATATAGCTACGCCCTCTACCAACACCACCAGCGGATTTGGTACGCAAATTTTGAATCAGGTAACGATCTTCAACTCAATTCTTTCTAGGCGCGTTCAGTAACAGTTCGGGCACTGCTGGTACCTCTGCGTTCGGTGCTACAAAACCTGCCACCGGATTTGGCGCGTTCAGTGGAGGAACAGGTACCTTTGGATCTGGAGGCGCTTTCGGACAAAATGCCAGTGCCAGCACGTCGACGCCGAGTGCATTCGGGCAGAGCAGTACTGGAACAAGTGCATTTGGCAGTGGCACCGGGCTATTTGGTCAGAACAAGACTACAGGAGCTTTTGGAAGCTCCACGACTGCACCCCCAGGTGAGTCTGTTCTTCTCATGTGCGTTAATGTTTAACCAAGACATTTCCCAGATGCTCCAGTGCTTCCTGTCACTACCGGAACCGCAAATCCACCTTGGTCTGCCACTAGCGATAAGGACCAAAATGGCACGTCGTTGTGCAACTATCAGACTATTTCTGCTATGCCGGCGTACAAGGGGACGTCTTTGGAGGTTAGGAACTTTATTTTGTGGTAGAATTTTCACTGAAGATGCCTTGTTCTGTTTAGGAACTTCGGTGCCAAGATTATGCGCAAGGACGCAAGACTGCCAGTACTGGTGGCGCCTTTGGTCAAAGCGCATTCGCCGGAAACCAAGTTGCGCAGCCCGCAGGTCCAGGTTTGTTTGGCTCACAGCAGCCTAATCAGCAGACTTCAGCCTTTGGCACCACGCCCAATGCTGGAGGTAGTGCATTTGGCGCGTTTGGACAGAACCAAGCGAACCAGGGAACTACCTCAGCCTTCGGCGGCGGTGGAGCTTTTGGCCAGCCTCAACAAACCCAACAACCAGCACAACAACAATCTGCCTTCGGTGCATTTGGACAGCAGCAAACCGGCGGAGCCTTCACAAACGCGTTTAATAAGCCCGCTTCGACCTTTGGAAGCTTTGCTAACCCAAGTGGTGAGCCTGTTCTTTAGTAAACTTGTTACTCGCAACTGATCACCGACATTGAAAAGGTACTAGCGCGTTCGGTGGTGGTGGCGCATTTGGTCAAAATAACGCCGCTAACAATCAGCAGCAGCAGCAGCAGCAACAACAACAGCAGCAGACTAGCGTTTTCGGGCAGCCATCTACAAACACCGGCCTTGGTGCCTTTGCAGGTACGACAAGTTATTGCAACGTTGGGATTCCAAATGACCGATTGAATCTATAGCGGCCACTGCAAATAAAGGCGTCTTTGGACAACCATCGCAACCCGCCGGCCAGACCACAAGTGCGTTTGGTGGAGGTGGGACGAACATCTTTGGTCAACCGAATCAAGCGCAACAGACTCAACCACAACCTTCCTCGTTGTTTGGCACTGGTACTTTTGGCAGTAACACCAATCAACAGCAACAGCAACAGCAACAACAGCCTAATCCTTGTATGTCTTTTATTGCATGTACTCTATACAGAACAGTGCAGCAGCTAACTTCTCAACAGTGTTTGGTAGTAGTGCTACTCAGGGAAGCGGTAGTCTGTTCACCACCGGTAGCAGTCTTTTTGGAAATAATCAGCAACAACAGCAGCAGCAGCAGCAGCAGCAGCAGAATCAAGCTGGCCAGAATGCGCTGGGCTTGTTTGGCAGTAAACCAGCTGGTCAAACGCAGCCCCTTTTTGGTACAGGTTTTGGTCAACAGCAGCAGCAGCCCACCAATACTGCGCAAAGCAACATCTTTGGGTCCAATCCAAATCAACAAGGAACTCAGCAGAATGCATTCGGTGCATCATTATTCGGCAATAAACCCCTTGGCGCCTCGATGTCGACTGGACAGTCTACCGGATTGTTCGGAAATTCTGGGAATACGTTCAATGCCTCCGCCTCCGTACCCGGTGCTCAAGGCACTCTCACTGCATCGATATCGCAGCCGATTGCTACGAATCTGCCAATATTCTCCATGTTACCTCCTGGCCCCCAAGCTGTCTCTTTGGAGCAATCTACGAAGAAGAAAGTCAGTTTCTTTGTCGACGTTCCGACCAGATCTCCAGTCCCTCGTATGCAGCTTGGATTCTCTCCAGCGAGCTCAAAGCTACGTGGATTCGCATCCACAGGATCCGTGTCTTCGGCTTCGGGCCTAAACTTCTCGCAGGGAGCGCCTTTCGCCCTGTCGCTTTCCAAGTCAGCTGACATCAAACCCTCTGATTCACTACTTGGTCGCAGCGCTAGTCCATCCCTAGGAAGTGGTCAGAAGAGGAGCGTCAAAAAGCTAATCTTCGACAAGAAGGTGTCCCCTTCAGATTTGTACGTCAAGTCGCCAAGCAACTCACCTGGGCGCGGAAGGGTCACTTTCAGTCCTGCGTTGAGCATCGCTCAGCGTGAAAAG
This sequence comes from Armillaria mellea, assembly GCA_030407055.1. Classification (NCBI taxonomy): domain Eukaryota; kingdom Fungi; phylum Basidiomycota; class Agaricomycetes; order Agaricales; family Physalacriaceae; genus Armillaria; species Armillaria mellea. The sequence continues at coordinate 1,150,650 of JAUDZF010000005.1, forward strand.
GAAGCGGAAGAGCGCAGTCAGTCAGCCAACCAGTTTATACCATCGTCCTCTCCTGGCCCCCGATCTCATAACCCAAAAAACACTCAAGCAGCTGATGGCGCGGACGTTGATTCATCCAACACTCTTGATGAGGGTGAGTATTGGGTGAAGCCTAGCATGGAGACACTGAAAGGTTGTGGTTACGACCAAATATCGTCTTTCGAGGACCTTGTCGTAGGTCGTGAGGGGTATGGCGAGATCCACTTCCTTGAGCCCGTCGATCTGACAGGGCTACCAAAGCTCGGATCCTTGTTAGGGGATGTCATCCGGTTTGACGACAAGGAGTGCAGCGTCTATCCAGATAGTGAAGACGTTGACAAGCCGCCGCCGGGTTCGGGCCTCAACGTTCGAGCGAGAATATCCTTGAAACGTTGTTGGGCTGTGGACAAGGCTAACCGGGATCCTATCAAAGACGAGACCCATCCCCAGGCCATCAAGCACTTGAAGCGGCTGAAGAACATGAAGGATACCCACTTTGAGAGCTTCAATGTGAAGGATGGAACGTGGACCTTTACCGTGGACCATTTCTGAACCGACTTTTTTCTCTTTCTGCTCCGTAACGCCAACTGAAGTTATAGTACTCTCCGCTTTCGCTTTTTGCTTTTTTTTACATATCTTATTAGGTAGTCACATAGGTAGCATTAGGCAGCATTTATATGTACGCATGCATGAAATATACAATTTTCCCATTCTCTATCGCCAATGAGGGACGAGTTAAAACATTACGAGGATTGGATACCATCGCCGTGACTGCACCTGTGGGCGGACGATTGATTCAATATACAAGTTTTACCGTGATCTGGTCATCCGCTGTTGGCGCTATGATTGCCTGAAATGCCTGATAAGACCCAGAGCGACCTCTTCCCGCATGTGCCCATAAAATGATCACACTGGGAAATGTACCCACATGCAAGGGCCAAGGGGCATCTCTGAAGCGAAGGTAACGTTCATATCCGAATTCGTGCCAACTCATGCTCCGTGTTCTCCCTCGCATTTTCCGAATTGACGGTCAAAGTCGGGTACCAACTTTGGAACGGGGGATTCAAAGTAGAGCCACTGATTTGTGTAACTTCTCTCGATGTCGTCTTGCGTGATCGGAATTATTATGGCGGTCGTCGGTGGTGAGGACGGGCTTGTGCGGATATGATTGGACGGGGTTTTACGTTCACCCGATGTGGTCCGGAGGCGTCATATACCACGTGATGGAATTCCGAATCTCCATCGCAAGTGGGCAAGTAAGCTGAGAAGTCCCGTATATAAGCATCGGCCCCCTCGGTTGCCCCATCATCTCCTTCTCCCCTCCCGTCACGACCTACCAGCCCTCCCCTCTCCCTTTGACGATTAAAAAATGAAGGTGCGGAGTAAATTCCATGTGTTTCTTCATTCGCGGTGCTGACGGGTCTCATACAGATTGATTTGACAGAAGAGCAGCTCGTCGGGCACAACAATGCGACTATGCGGGGCGCCCTCGAGGGTTTCGCTGCTGGAACAGGACTCGGCATGGCAGGCTCAGCAGTGTTGGCTCGCTATTCTGCAGGCTACCGTGCTCTTCCTCCTTCACTCAAGGCTCTTGGCATCATCTTTGTTGCGGCACCTGCATTTGCTATCCAAGCTGAACGCCGGGGTATCGAATTCGATAAATCTCAATGGTGCGTGTTTCGTGTGTCGTGTGATACTCTTTGTCTAATGGCTATGACCTTAGGCACACTTCAACTGCCAACTTGCTCGACAAGAAGGAACGTCTGCAAGAAGAACGATGGCAAAAGTTGACATTCGGTGGAAGGGTGTCGGATTGGGCTCAGCGACATGAGTACTCTGTATTTTTGGGCGGATGGGCTGCCAGTCTCGGGTTGGCCGGTGCGATCATTGCACGAGACAAGTGAGTGGTTGTATGGCTGGATTCATGTTGTATCAGTAACTGATGTTGCATCAAGATTACAAACTACTGCTCAAAAGGTGTGACTATTACTCGCGCGCTACTTACCCGTGGTCTGACCTGGCGGACAGGTTGTACAGGCCCGTATGTGGGCCCAGGCTCTAGCAATTGCCCTCATCATAGGCACTGCGGCATTCAAGGCTCACCAGAGCCGTAACTCTGCCCCAGTAAGTGTTTACTCTGAAATATGTCAGAATACTTGTCTCAATACTTGTCAGGTTGTGGATCATTCCTGGATGGAGGTTGTAAGTAGCGGCCGTACTCAACTCTGTTGTTTATGTTCTAACGTTTTCGGTGCAGCTCGAACAACAGGATCGTGCACGTAAGGAAGAAGAAGCACACTTGAAACAGCTTGCTTCACCCGAGGCACGCCGACTTGCTTCCGGCCTTTAAGGCTCTCCGTTTGTTTATCATCGTTGGTTACATGTCAGTGCGACAGCATGGACTTGTTTTGTGTCACTACGTAGTAGACTTTCAGACTACATAGACATACTGTATCTTTAGTATATAATGACCCAGTAATGAGTTTTTCCGTTCTTGCTGCGTCCTCCCGGATCTTTTAATATAAAAATTTTCGACGGTTTTCGTAACTGTGCGGGGGGAATCAATGAGCGGGGGAGTCGAATAGCTCCAGACCTCGATGCTTGACGACGGATGCTTCCACCGATCACGGAGGACTTTGGCGACAAGAGAACGCGCCTCCCGAGGCTTTACCGTTCGGGACTCTCCGACTCGGCACCACTCGGCGCGCACGTGAGGGATTCGCGGGAATGACGTGACTCTCGCTCAACTACCCGTTGTTGTCCACCAAGGATCAGAAAATGCTGACTGAACTTTGCACGGTATGCATGGCTGTCATTCACCGTTGAAGATCCTTACTAACAGTTCAATCTGGAATATAAAAAGGTGCTGAGCATCTGTCGTTAAACAGCAGATACGATATCATCGATGGCTTCATCCACACCTCTTACTCTTCCCATTTCGAACGATACCCTAGATGCTATCAACAAACAGCTCGTCGAGAACACTCCAGAAGAGATCCTGGAATGGGCTGTAGAGCATCTCCCGGGGCTGTACCAGACTACAGCCTTTGGGCTCACCGGTATGGTCGCAATAGACATGCTGTCCAAGATCACGAAGACCCCGCCACCTCTGATATTCATCGACACGCTGTATCACTTTCCCGAAACATACGAACTCGTGGAAGAGGTAAAGCAGCGGTACGGAGTCCCGGTAAATGTCTACAAGCCGGAGGGATGCGAAACGGTACAGGACTTTGAAAAGAAGTATGGTGAAAAGCTGTGGGAGCAAGATGAGGAGACGTATGATTTTGTTGTAAAGGTGTGATTCCATGGGTTCCGTCCAATTAATATTCATTTTTGATTTAGGTCGAGCCTGCGCGGCGCGCGTACGAGGAACTGGGCGTCAAGTCGGTTATCACTGGTCGACGAGCCTCACAAGGGGCTGATCGTGCTGGGCTTAAGCCGCTCGAGGTGGACGAAACGGGATTGGTCAAGCTGAACCCTCTTTTTGCCTGGCCATTCGCCATGGTGGATTGGCACATTACCGATAACGAAGTTCCCCGAAATGAACTGCTTGATCAAGGATACCGAAGTGTTGGGGACTGGCATAGCACGGTGAAGGTTGCTGAAGGCCAAGACGAGAGGGCTGGTAGATGGGCTGGGCAGGAGAAGACGGAGTGTGGGCTGCATAAGGATTATTTCGCAATGAAGGCGCAAGCTAAGCGTGCTGTGAGAACCGCGTCCCTTCTTTCTGTGATGAACGCTAATTTGTATTTCGGATTTAAGGCAGAGTCCGAGGCTACCAAGACGGCGCCTTCCGTAGAGGTTGGCGCGTGATACACTGGCCCGCGTTGTTCATCGTATCTTTATGGATCTAGAAGCAAATAATTTTGTGTATGTACTATAATAAAGGGTCACTAACTTCTGCCTCGCCTTTTATTGCTAGGCTGTCGGCAATTTGAAGCAAACGAAGATGCCATCTTGAGGTGAAGATATAATGCCTGGATATACGAGAAAGCCTGACGAGTGGCAGCATTTCACAGATTCGGAGGGAGAAGAATACATGTCACATGGAAAGACTAAGATGCATTGCTGTGGCCGAGGCCGGGGTGACAATGTTTGCCCATTTTTTTACGGTTGATGGTCGATTGTTCATGGCTAGTCTGCACCTACCCAGCGTCTAAAAGATGTGAAAAAGACCTGAACACCGTATGGAACCTGTCACCAAATTGGGTTTGCCTTCTATACACTTTCATCGTATCTCACCTACTCTTGCTGTCCTTCGGCGCGTCCTTCGTTCAGTTCTGGTACAGTCCAGATTCACATTATTGCCGATAACGACATCCCGTAAACAGCAACCACGAGGCCCCAAAATCATGATTTCTTCCAAGTATCTTTCCTCGAAGGTTTCTTTTACGCTGATGCAGCTAACTGGGAGCCCTTCTTACTCTACAAGAGCTGGACAGTAAACGTGTGTGTCCATGCTCTGTCGTCCCCGCTCAAGCACTGATATTCAATACTGCTGAAAATTCTGCATCTCCAAGGATGCTTCAATAATTCGACGTCGTTGGTTCTGTTTCAACAGGCCCTAAAAAGTTTTTTTGAACCTCCAACTTCCGTTCAAGCTGCTAGCACAATCAAACAGCCCAAAACTGTGAATTTGCACGGTTCGCGAACATATGAATGGCTACTCCTTCTAACAACTTAGGCGCCCTGCCTGTCAATGGTGGATTCTCAACTTTTCCTTTGCTATGGAGCAAGCCTTTACAAGCTTCTTAACTTCGTATCATGATACTAACTGTTCAAAACATAGTCACTCCGCGTGCTACACGGCGCTTGCAAGATGAAATCTAAGACCTATGGATATATCACTATCAACATTCGTCGGACTCCAGCCTAGTTGACACTTACCTCCGTCATACTGCGCGGCGATTGAGCTTCTCGAACATGGCTCAGTCGTTGATGTGGCATGACCCGCCAGATGCTCTTCTCTGGTTCGTGTCTATAGCCAAGGTCGCATATACTTCCACGTGCGCGTAACCTGCCGAACAAAAAGAAGAACCCGTACGTGTCGCTTCGGCTACTATTGATTTGCATATGGCATGCAAAATGATGCTCAGTTAAGGACACTCTCACCAGTCGACTTTGGAACTCAATAGTGATCATCGTACTGTTGAAGATGCTTCGGGCGTTGCTCTTACCATTCACCATCTCAATCACAATTCTAATCGTCAAAGAGTAGGCGCTGGAGAACCATGACGCCAATCCCGGCCCTCTTTGGATTTTTCGATTTGTCTCGTTCGTCGGAGCTACCACACATTTCTATCGTTGCTGTCAGCTCATTCCCGGATTTTTTGGCTGTCGTTATGGTATAAAAAGATTCGAGGCTCTCTCGAAAACCACAGAGCTCATTCTACGATGTTCAACAAGGGTGAGCCCTCATTCATTGACATACGGCATCTAACTCATTGGTATCTAGTCTTACTCCTCTTACCCGCCTTCTTGTCCAGCGTGGCTGGAAGTGTGACACCTCCAGGTTAGATGCGCTATATGTCCCCTTCCCTTCCCTGTCTCATGGTTGTGTAGGTGCGCAAGCAACTGGCGGTGTCTCTTCCAAAGGCTTACTGCCACGACTATTGGATGCACGCGACGTTGCGCCAGTTCTCAACTTCCGCAATTCTAGTTACATCTGGACCGGAGAGCAAACAGGGACGGCCCATACCGCACCTGCAGGCATGCGCCCATTCCGTGCGGAGATCCCCTCCTCGACCACGAAATGCCCTACTTGCGCGACGATCATCGTGGCTTGGTACGTTACCTCTGTCACCCGCTCGCTTGCACTCATATAGGCGCAGCGACGACCAGTGTCCCATCTACGTCAATGGCCAACAGATCGGTACCGGAAAGAGTCCCCAGCAGGGAGCTGTTGCCTACACTGCTGGCCTTCTCCCCGACAGCAAGAACGTCTTCGCCATCGACGTGAGCAACACCGCCGAAGGCTCCGCCGGACTCATCGCCACGATCCTCGTCGACTACACAGACGGCACGACGGAGACCATCGTCAGCGACTCTACGTGGAAGACGCTCCAGGGCGTGGCCCCCGGTGGGTGGACTAGCCCGAGTTTCAACGATTCGGCGTGGACCGCTGCGGTCGTGGAGGGACCCTCGACGGCTTCGCCCTGGGGCTCTCCGGCTCTCCCGCCTGCTATCAGTAATATGACGACTGCACAGTGGCTGCAGACGAACGAGAGTGTATCTAGCGGGAGCGCTCCTCGTGGTCATAGGCCCTTCCGCAGGACGTTTACGTCGCCTTATGGGAAAGCCGCTGTCTGTGGCAAGATCGTCCTCGCCGTGTGCGTCCCATGCTGTTTTCTTTCACTCATGCTCATCGTGCTTGCAGGGAAGACTCGTACACGCTCTACGTCAACGGCAAAACCATCGGAACAGGATCAAACTAGCATGCCATGCAGGCGTATTCCCTCCCACAATTGGACCCAGATGTGAACGTCGTTGCTGTTAATGGTGAGAATGACCGAGCAAGTAGTAGGGTCTGGCTCGGAGCGGGGGTGCTGATTGCGTATAATGACGGGTCGTCGGAGACGTATTACACGGATGCGTCGTGGAAGACTCTGAATGCGCTTCCTCCTGCTGGATTTGAACAGCCCGATGCAGATGATAGCGAGTGGGAAAGTGTGACGTTGTGGGGGGCTGTTACCAACAGTGATGCTACCATTCCCAATGCTTAGGCCGATTTCTTCCTATCCTCATAATTTTCTAGTTGCCCTCTATTTTTCGCTCGCCTGTTTCCCTCCTCTTTTGACTCTCCCGATTGATTTCTTCACTGCAGAGATAGTTTCCTCGTTTGCTATCCTTGTTTGCGTTATGGGTTACGATAACTCCTTTCTTCTCAGATGTGTTCTTCACCATATGCCATTGGTTGTTCTCCTTTACCCGCCCTGTTTTCCGTCGTAATTGGCACAGAACCAAGTCATGCTGCGTGTGTTGAGCCCTAATCCACCACAAACAGTATCTGTCGAAGCGGCAAGAGGACTATTACCATACCCAGATTCAATGCAGGCTACCACCCAGCTAAATATTCGCTATACTGTTTCGAGGAGCCACTGAACCTTCAGCCTGCGGCGGTCGGCTTCCTCCAACTACACCTGGAAAAGGTGCTCATCCATATGCAGCCTTCAACAATCTCCGATTTGTGGACAGCACGGGATAAGAAAGCAGTTAGGCTTTGTTTGAATTCCAGCAGGTATTAACATCGATTGATCCAAGATTGATCGCAATTTTGATAGATAAAATAACGCAGGAAGGAGCAAGCTGCTTTTGTCGCGTATCTACAGGAACAGAAAGAAGGAAAAGTCGGCCTTCTCCTCGTCGCAGGACTTGTAGCCCGCCAGGTTGCTTTTGAGACACTGAAGCTTATGCCTAGGTATACGGGAAAGCCTGATCGGCAGCATTCCACAGTTTTGGAGGGAGAGTAATACATGATCAGCGGGTGTCCCTTCAACATACTTTCATCGTATCCGAGTTGCCTACTCTTGTCATCCTTCCTCCAGTTCTAGTACGATTCATATTCACATCATACGACATCCTGTGAGCGATGGCGTCTTCATTTCTTCTCTTGAGCTTATAAGGATTTCCAGACTTGCGACAAAGTACAAAGTCCGACTAAAGTTACGGGGCTCTATAGAGCCTAGTAATCAAGAGTCAACTTTGCAAAGCGAAGCGAGCCCAAATTACATGACAGCTGTCAGTCACCTGTTGTGTTTCACGACACGCTGTACAGTCTCTGGGACTGACTTTGTGCATTGCCGTAGCGGTGATCTCTTCCCTACGACAATGCACACATTGCACGGTAGCTACCGTAAGGCTGAAACCTATAAAAGCGCGTAAACCCTGCGGCCTCAAATGACTCCAATATATTCCCTTGTGCCAGCTGTCACTTGGTATTCGCACTTCACTTTCAGCCCCCCCCCCCTCCCTCATACCAGCTATTAACATGGCACCACGACGCGTTCAAACGGAACAGGAACGCCGAGCTGCTCACAATGTTAGTAGTCGACTAAGTTATCAGAGGTAAGAAATATATTTATCAGAGCTCTGAGCCGTAAACTGAAGCTCTCCTGCCAGGCATCGTCACGCCATCAATCAGCGTCGACGCGAGAGATACCGAGCTGCTCAGGCTGGAAATCCGAACAATCGAGTACAAGGGTATGTGGGACGATAACTCTGTTTGGTCTATTTCTTACTCGTACACTTCTAGCTATTTGGAACCTTTGATTGAGCCGGCGACAGGACAAACTGATATTGAGGTTAACACAGGAGAAACGGTTGTACAGTATGTCCCTTGAATGTGCTCTCCTTAGAACATAATGTCTGATTTTCACTTCAGACGCAGCTCCGATCTGGCTGAAGCGCTTGACCAGATAGCACGGCTACGACAGCGGTTCGACATTCTAGCAGACAACGATCCACGCCGCTTCGTTGACAACATTTACCATAAGTACATCGATAGCATCGGACATAGTACACAACTCAGGGGACCCCGACGTGTGATCGAGAATGCTCTCACTCGACTTTCTCACTTTGAGAAGTTGGCATATGAATACGAGCATGTTGTTCTGAACAGTGCAGCAGGAGGACACTGATGTGGAGTGGGTGGAGTGGCAGCAGTGCATGTTGGGACCCATCCATCGGTTGATATTTTGGCTGGAAGACTTGTTATGCGAGACGAGGAACAGTCTGGAGGATTTACAAGCGAGGTACACTAACAAAGAAATATCCTTTTGTAGTAGTAATAAACATTAACATGAATTGATCGCATTTTCGGGTAACTAGTGAATCCGGTTCGCACCGCTGGGTAGTAATTCTGCAACTGAACTGTTGCTGTTTGATACTGGTATGATGTTACACAGCAGGTTATTCCAGATGTGTCGGGATAGGGCTGCTTCGAGTTCATTCTTGGGTCGAAGAGGGTAATTTGTATTTCTCATCGGATTTAAGGCAGAGTCCTGAGCCTATCAAGGCGGCCCCTTCCGCGGATGCTGGCGCGTGATTCGCTGGCTCGCACTGCTCGTCATCGTATCTCTATGGATCTAGAAGCTGGACCAAGGATTTTTACATTCTTTATCTAGACAATTCCTAATTAGACAAGTAAAGGGCGAATGGTCAGGTTCAGATATGAGTGTACCGAAACGCGTTCTATCTATCCAGATGTGTCGGGATAGGGCGTACCAATTCTGAGGCGTCGCTGACGAACACCGATGCATTGTTGAGGCAGGTATGACGCGTTCCGATCAGTATATACGCCTTTGACTTGAAATTCTCCTTTCCTTCCTTCTCCCACTATCTCTCTGTCATTAGACGATGCGGCTGTCCGTTCGTCGTTCTTCACGCAACGTGTCATGAAGAGCTCCATCGGAATGAGGAATTACTTACCCTTACACTGGTATCAGGCCCTTCAGTCTTAGGTTTTCCTGGGGCCTACTACAGCCTAACTTGCCGCGAAGCTGTACTAACTCTGTGTTACAATTAATTCGCGTACACAACCGGCTTCCGAGCTCTAAAGGGGTCCTTCTTTGGTTCTTCGGTGCCTATCACTGCATCAGCCCTGTGCTTGTCGGTTAAGCTCGCCGCACGGAATCAGAAGGCCTTTCCTTTTCTCGGTCCGAAAGCTGTTACTCAGGGAAACAGCATGTTCTTTAGTCCAGCTTCGAGCTGTGAGCCTGGCACTGGTACCACCTGACAGCCCTAGTAGCCCGATTAACTATAAAGGTGTCCGATGCAAGTAGCAGGACCAGTGGATACGTGTACACACTAGAGGCAGAATTCGACGGATACGACAACGTTCTACTCTCAAGAATCGACACAACAACATACGGTATACTTTTCAGTAGAACCGGCTTACTTATTGAATGTGGCTAGAGCGCAGGAGCTACTGTTCCCGAGTTCGTATTTCTTATCGGAATTCGCAGCGGAATCCGAGGCACCCCAGAACGGGGTCGACGCGTGATGCCTTGGTTTGTGCTCATCAGTGTTTCCTCACCTCGTCGCATCGTCGTTGGTTGAGAAGCACCCACATGCGTTCTTATACGGCATCCCGGATATTCCGAGCATCCCCACTGACCCCAAAGAATTTAAGAAAAGGCTCAAGTATGCTGCTATCATGTGATCAGCACTGATGGAAATTGCGTGCCCTGCAAATCAATCATTGACTTTGAATCTGCGACACCATTTCTACTCAGCGTAGCGTTATTTCAGACGGAGAATCTGAGCGAACTCAACAGCATGGCATCGCCTTGGATGCCCTTAAAAGGCTGATCTGACCTTCAAATCATCGCTATCTCTGTCTCATCGCTCCCTCCACGGTCTTTACTAGCGATGGCGCTCAAGTACGTCCTGCTGGCTAGGGTCTGTTTCGTTATACTGAAGGATGACTAGACCAGATTTGGGACCACAGGATTCCCTACTTCCTCCGCTACCGGACATCAGAGACGATAACATAAGGATCCAAGTGTTTACGCACAGGAGCTTTTTTGCGCGGCCTGTGCATATATTTGAGGACCACCCGAATGATCTCAGCCCAGATAATGAAAAGTACGGCTCTGACCATGCAGTGATCGGCTGGATACTGACGGTGGCCAACGCAGACTTGAGCATCTGGGGGACACGGTCTTGGGGCTGGTGGTGACACGCCTCATGTTGGACATGTATCCTGGCCTTCGGGTTGGCCCGTCGACAGTGAGTGGTTCCACATGCAAGCTTTGTGATTGGTGGGCTTAATAGGCGGCAGAAAATACGTGCGCTAATCGTTGGGAACGCCACATTGGCGCATATGTATGTGTAACCTTTTCCGATTCTGACGCATGCCATGACGTATTTTGATTTAGTTCGCTTAAGTATAAGCTACCTGACAAACTTCGCTTGCATCCTGCGCAGGCGCTGACTCTTCGTGCCTCGACGAATGTCCAAGGTAAGCGCCCTGGCTCAAGCCTGTATCATTTATTCATGTGGATCATATACAGCTGATGTGTTTGAGGTAAGCGCCAATTACTCCTCGGCGCTCGAAAGCAATTTTCATTTTTCATCAGTCTTTTGTTGGAGGTCTGTATGTCGACCAGGGCCTGGATAGCGCCCAGGCTTGGCTGTATGAGCTGTTCCGGCCGTTCGTTGAGCTAGCGTACAATATTGTACGCACACAGCACGGCCTGCCCTCAGCATGTGCCCCGCTTCCCCCGCCTCCGGAGCACCCTCAATTCCCGGCCCGCCAGCCCCTTGGGCATGCTGATCTCAATGTCACCGAGACGACTGTCGGCCATCTCGGACTGTTCAACCAGCACCTCCAGAAAGCCAACCGGCAAGTTGAGTGGATCTACTCCATCCGCGACCCCGATTCGGATGACGGGGAGGAGGTCGACCCGGAGATGACGAAGGGGATCAAGACCACGCCTGTGTGGTACGTCAAGGTCGTCGTTGACGGGGAACATTTTGGCAAGGGCAAGGGGAATACGAAGAAGGCGGCCCGGAACGAGGCAGCCAAGGAGGGCTTGAAGAAATTGGATATCAATGTTTAGTGAGTTGCCGCTTTGAGCTTCCACAGTTTCTCCAGACTGGGGCTGGACATCAGCGGCTAGCTGCAGTGTGAAGAGGCCGTGGATAGGGAAATCGGTCAAACAACCAATTGGGTATGTAGTGCAACATCGGAGGGAGTGGGGTAAATGGGCTGTAGCTGCGAAAAAGTGGATCAGATGACGGGTTGCCGTGGGGTACACATTGTAAATGTTTTTTTGTAAGAAATGCGATTAGTCGTCGGCTTTCTGCGGATCTGGGCACGGAAATATTTCTCATGAGTGCATGCTTTGCGCAAATCACGGATGACACAACGGCCCGTGGAGAGTGACACGTATCTTCGACGCGACTTCGAAGCAATTGAAGATCGTAAATAGTATTTGAAATCTTATCCGGGCACCGAGGAAAGCTGATGAATCACGATCTATTACAAGCAGCGGGAGCCCTTGAGGGTGTGGGGCAGCGTAGAAGCGGACAAGCAAAGGAATAAGTACAGTGAAAGCAAGAGACGACATTATTAGTATGTTGAGACGTTGCATGCAATCATACAGATCCCGTAGTGTAGAATCTCCAGGCAAAGTAGCCACCCAACAGTGCGAGCGGGATAAAGTACATCATACTAGCAAGGAAAAATTAACATGTTCGTCAACTGGAGATAACGGCGACGTACTTGGAACCCTGCTCAACAGCACCAGACACCCTCGAAGCTTGGGCGGCCGCTGCACCTGACTTGATATCGAGGCCCTGTGTAACGGTGAGCGCACTATCTTCGAACTCATGGACGGCGTACGCTGTTTTTGTCGAATTCGCCCACATACAAGCCGGGAAGGAGCGCCCTGGCCTCATCTGAGTGACCAACATCCTCGAAACCTTCTGTCGCGTCATGGCCTAGATAACGGTGAGAGCGGCTCAGCAAGCGAACACAGCCGGGGCTGACCTGCTTCAGCTAGGATAACTTCGTCTCCTCCAGGATGCTAGAAGAGCTGTGAATGGCGTGTAAAGCGCTGTATGGTAGCAGAAGCGTACTTCGTCGAGGAACTTTGTGGCATCGTACACTGTTGCTCGGCCTCGTCAGACAAAACAAAGAATTGTGATTGGCCCAGACAGCCCATACCCTTTCCGCTGATAAGCAGGATATACGGAGTCCTTGGTCGTGTGCGCACGAAGCTCTTCGTAAGTGACAATCTTCTCAGACATGGTGGGTGAAAAGGAAGAGGCCAAGGACCGGTTTGGCTAAAAGTGGATTCAAACCCGTCCACGTCGCGCGACTTTATAAGTTTTATTCTTTTCCCACGATTTCACCGATTGCTTGGAACTACTCTGGACCGACCAATCCATGGAATATGATAGGACGCGTAACCGGCCCTGTTGCACATAGATACTACATAATACAGCATATACGCCTAGTTTAGTACTCGAATGGCCATAGTAAAGTGTACAGTAGTAGCTGGCAGTTCAAGCGTGGACCAAGCATCGGTCAATCTTCCACTGCACGAGTAGGGGTAACGAAGGCAAGAAAAAGCCGTGTTCCCAGGCATTCGTGCGTGGCATGGAGAAGAACTCAAGATGGTACTTGGCATGGAAAAGACTTCGTATTGTGCAATAAGTCAGAAGACAAAGAAGTGGACTGAGGAAGAGAAATTTTTATAGTCTCATCCCAAACACAGACAAATAGCTTAGGTAACCCGAAAATACGGTTCCGCCCTTCGTCTTAACCATCAAAATCCAGTACGCGCAAGCTACGCGGTCGTGTCCAGTCATTCTTTCAACTCCGTACATCATGGCTGACGACTTTGCTGATATTCTGGGCAGCGATTCCCTGCCTGTCAGACGTGAGTTCTCGCCTAGCGCCTGGTCGGCAATGTCGTTGCTCAAATACACTGGCTGGGCACTCGGTGCCGCCGTCACCTACGTGGTACTGGTCCTTTGTTGGAACAGTTTCTCCAGGGCACGCGAAAGGTCTTATAGGCTGTACGTCTCGATAGCGTCTGTGGCATTACGAACTGCTCACTGCTCTTCTGTTCCAGGTCGATGCGACGCCGCCATGGGATTCCGGACAACGACCACCGTCCATTCAACGTAGCATATGCCGCAGTTCAACGCTCTCGACAAGACAAAGAGCGCCCGGCATCCGTACAAAAGAGTCAGGAAATTGTAAATATACAGACAGCTCGCGAAGCTCGTCCTGCACAGGTTGAGCAGGTCGTACGGAATCGCGGAGGTGTGTTGCTCGTTATATACTCAAGTTAGGTTTGCTGACGAGTATTTAGAAGGACACAGTATCCCTCAACCACAGGCTGCTTCACCCTCCAAGTTTCCGGGGCAGTATACTTCGTCGACTACGGAACAGCTGTATCCATCTTTGCCTGCAAGTGAGGCTGTACCACCAACACCACCCCCACCACCTGCGTAAGTTTACCTTACCACTATTATCTGGAATGCAACACGCGATGGTTTGACACGTAATGATAGATCCACACCTGCAAACAGAGTCGTCTTCGCTGATGGCTACAACACTAGTGCTCGTCACATCGGCCTCCCTACCTTTGCTGAGCGACCTGTTCGCAAAACAAATGGTATCCTCAAACCTGCTAATGCTCGTAGAAAGCGTGGACTGGAGGAAGAGCCGATCGTCGTTGATAATTCCAAGAAGTCCAGGGTCGAAGGGGACGAGTTTATTGACGGAGACGAAGAGGCCGGGTGGCAGAATTCGCCTTCTGGACTGACACGAGGCAATAAGCGTAGTCTCGGTGATGAGGATGATAATGAAGCTACGCTATCGAAACGTGCTAGGGAGAAGAGGCCGAGGCAGGTATCACGAGATCACGAAGCTGCTGCGTCCGAAGAAGACATGGAGGTAGACGAAGATGAGGCTGTGGAGGTGCGGACTACACCACGAGGCAGGAAGCGTGACCGCGTCGAGGCGGGACCTTCCTTTGACGGAGAAGATGAGGAGCCTGTTGAAGTCGAACCGAAGTCAAGAGGCAGGAAGAGGCGTAATAAACGGAGGTCGGATGTCGGTGTAAAGGCGCGGGGGACGAAGCGGGAACGTGATGTTGAGGATGTGGAGATGCTGGATGATGCCGAGGAGTCGTTTGCTGAAGAGTCTAGAAAAAAGAGGGGTAAACGAGCTCAGGTTGTCCAAGTGGATGAGGATGAAGATGATCGCTATGCTGATATCTCTATCGACGCGTCTCCGGACAGGGTCAAGGGTAGAGAGATCGGCGAGGAGTGGGAGAGCAATGGCGTGAGGTATAAAATTGGTCTGAACGGGCAAAGACTACGTCAGGCACTCGTTAAGAAAGCTGGGCAGAGGTATATTATGGTGAGTTTTGTTTATTTTATGTGGGCAGGAACATTGACAATCTCTCTGCAGCCGAAAGACTCTCAACATCCGGATCGGGAAGCTAATATTGAGGTCTGTGTGGAGAAATGGTTCACTGAGGAAGAGTTCAGGGAGGCCAAACAGCAACGCTTGCTCGCTTGGCAAGACTCGACGCCGAGCAAGTCTTCTGAGCCCTCAACACCGACATCTGAAGTTCCAGTAAGTTTTCTGATACTCTGGTCTCTTCATATTCTGAATGAACTATCTAGCCTTCTCCTTCCTCTGGGAAGCATCTTCTGTGGGACTCTACGGGTTCACCTAAACCCAACAGTCCAAAGGACCCATTTAGTAAACCGTCATCCCAGCAATCCCAAAGTGCGATCCGCCAGTCCGTGGCTACCCCTGTAGGGCTTCAGCCGACATCCCGTCGGCGCATCGCTGGCAACTTAACGCCGACCTCCCCCTCGCCCACCCCTCCGTCACCCGGAACCGGACTCGCTGACAGTACCAATGGCAGCCCGCGACGCGCCCAAAAGGGCTATTCCAAGTGGGAGAAACAGGATTTGGAAGCCAAGGCGATGATGAAGATGCGTGAGGCCAATCAGAAGAAGCGCGAGGAAAAAGAGGCGTTAGATCGATTGGAGAAGGAGAAAAAGGAGAAGTTGAAAGCTTCACTGATGCCACAGCCCACAATTCCAGTGATATCTGTGACCAAGCCTGCGGAGGAGAGTGCTGCTCCTAAGAGTATGTTCGCTTCGGGCGGGGCGGCTTCTGGATCATCGGCCAAACCTGCCTTTTCTCTAGCATCAGCGGCTCCGTTGGGTTCTGCCCCTCAGCCTTCGCTATCATCCGCTCCTCCCTTAGGTTCTACACCAGCGCCTTCACTCATGTCTGCTCCACCGTTGGGGTCAACCCCTCCCTTAGGTGGCGCTTCGAAGCCTGCCACTACTAATAATCCATTCTTCAAACAAGCGCCTGCTCCTAGCACTAACAAGACCGCTTTCTCCTTCCCTCCTGCGACGTCAAGTCCTTTAGCAACGAATTCACCGACCAAGGCACCTGAAAAGCCCAATGCACCAGGCCTTGGTTTCCCGAGCGCGATAAACCCTACTTCTGCACCCGCCTCTGTCTCTATATCTATGACATCATCCACTCCGGCCCAACCTGCCAAGTTTCCGTTCAGCCAGAACGTTTCCAATCCTTCTTCTGCGCCTACCAATTCATTGTTGGCTCGAATGGGACCTCCTCCCCAGCACCAGTCACAACAACAGTCAACGCCTGCATCTGCATCTCAGCCTGCGCAGAAACCACAGACATCATTTCCATTTAACACACCTCCTGCGACACAATCCGGGATGCCTTCCTCTTCTTTTTTCAATAAATCTGTTGAGCCCACAAGTACGCCAGCTCCAGCTGCCCCCTCCGCACCCGCGAAATTTAACTTCAGTGCCCCGTCTCCCACGAAGTCTAATGCGACACAGTCGTCCTTGAGTGGTGCCCTGGGCTCGGCACCTCCGGCCAAGCCTGCTGAGCCGTCCTCTAACTTTGGTACATTTTCCTTTGCGAAACCTTCTACGACCGGAAGCGGTAGTGGTGTATCGAACCCGAATCCGTCATCCTTGAGTGGTGCCCCGGGCTCGGCGCCTCCGAGCGACAGTAGCAAACCCGCTGAGCCTTCGTCTAACTTTGGTACATTTTCCTTCGCGAAACCTCCTACAACCGGTAGCGGTACGAACCCGAATCCGTTTGGAGCGGCTACAACTGGCAAGTTTAACTTTAAGGAGTCGACGCCTGCGTCCGCCCCTACATCTGGCTTTGGGGCTCAAGGCCAGTCCACGCTCGGAACTCCGAAAGAGTCAACACGTGCATCTTCGATAGGACCCGCTGATAACCATGTGTCAAGTGGCTCTGCCGATAAGTCACCATTCGGCGCACCAAAAGAATCAACTCCTGCTCCTGCATCCACTAGTACCCCAGGGTTTGGCGGCTTCGGGGCTCCCGGAAACTCGGCTTTCGGTACCTCCAAAGAGTCAACACCAGCCCCTGCTGCGCCGTCTTCTACCCCTGCCCCCGCAACTTTTTCGTTTGCATCTCCAGGGAAGTCGGCATTTGGGACTCCCAAAGAGTCAACACCTGCGCCCACTAAGCCTGCAGCCTCTCCGTTTGGTGCGTTCAGCCAATCGACAACGTTCGGTACGCCTAAAGAGTCTACTCCCGCGTCCACCAAGCCCGCGGCCTCTGCATTCGGTGCATTTGGTCAATCGACGACGTTCGGTACGCCCAAAGAGTCTACTCCCGCGTCATCTACATCTGCTACTTCTGCGTTTGGTGAATTTGGAGGTGCGGATAAGTCGAAGGCTTTTGGTACATTTGGAAACAAGCCGGCCTTTGGAGCTGGACCGTCGTCTACGTTTGGAAAGAGCGGTATATTTGGAGCGGCGACGGAGAAAGAAAAGGAAATGTCGGGTTCGGATTCTAGTGCTAATGGGACAACTTCGGCACCTACATTTGGTTCATCAGCGTTCTCCAGTCCGTTTGGTAAACAGAGTGGTGGCTCCGGAACGCCGTCGTCTGCGTTTGGGACGGGTGGTGCATTCGGAGCTGCTGCTGCAAAGGGAACAGAAGCGGCAGGTGCTGAATCCTCATCGGCTCAGGCCAACGGTCCTTCATTTGCTTCAACCTCGGCATCGCCAAATCCGTTTGGCAAACCTACCGAGAGTGGTAGTAGTGGTGCGCCGCCATCTGCGTTTGGGGCAAGTCGGGCATTCGGAGCTGCTGCTACAAAGGGAACAGAAGCGTCAGGCCCCGATTCCTCGTCAGCCCAGACCACGACTGCCACGTTTGGCTCAACCTCGTCACCTAGTCCGTTTGGCAACCCAACCAGCGATACTCCGAAACCCGTTTTTTCGTTCGCATCTCCAACTCCAGGGACGACACCAGCCCCGTCCGCTGGCGCATTTTCGTTTGCTTCCAAGTCGACTGCCTTTGGGGGAGGTTCGGGGTCTACCACTCCTTCTGTGTTTGGCCCTCAAGCTACCGAGAAAAAGTAGCTCTCTTTTCGTATCTTCGATTTTTGCTTGTATTTTTCCCGCCATCGTGTACTGGTAGATTTGCATGTAAAATACCAGGGGATGGGTTTCTAGCCCCAAATAATTGACATTGCCCCTAATCTCGATTTCACGTGGTAAAGTGCTAGAACGTCTCAAGTTGAATTCGAATCGTATGTTTCTCACTCCGTGTTACCTTGTCCTGCGACGTCGACGAGTACGCGCAGTGCTCGCCACTGCCAAATATCAAATCTTGACGCCAGGATAAGGCGCGTCGTACAATTCTATTTCTCTAGTGAGTCCTTGCATTTCGTGCTCGCCGCTGCTGGGTATTCAAGGATTCGCTGGCTAGCATTATTCTACTATCCGTCATATCCTAATCTATCCGGTAAGCACACTTGAATGCGGTAGAGTTGACCGCCTTTTGATTTATTTATTCAAACAGTATATTATCAACCATGCTAGCCAACGAGGGGTCTTCAGTCTCGAGGCCTCGTCCTCCTGCTCAGATGCGCCGTTCACACTCTATGTTCAACCAGAAAGGCTCTCCACCCCCGCCATATGCCTCCTCATTTGTGTTCCCTTCACAGAAGAAGCCGTCTCGGTCCTCATTGCTGGGATCGCCCGTCTCCGCGACGTTCCGGAGGATAGAACGCGAGGCGGGAAAAGTAGTAGCTGAAGAGGATAACACAGACTGGCTGAATGAAAAGTCACGGGAGGAACTGTCGGGTCTGTTGTTGAAAGCGGATGATATCATAAAGAAGCGCGAAACCGGTATGTGGCCATTTCCGGTGAAGGTTTGAAGCTAACTCGAAAACAGAACTTGAACGTACTTCATCCATCTGCAAGAGCCTCTACGATGATAACGTGTCCTTAAAGTCTAAACACCAAGATCTCTTCGCCCGTTTTCCAGGCAGCCTGTCTCCCGCTGCATCGTCTTCCCCATCACCTACCCCTCTTCAATCACCACATATTTACACCAACAGTATCTCGCGTTCAGCCTCTGCACAATCGTCCAAATCCAACTTTTTCTCTACTCCTCAAACCGATCAACATCGCCGCCGTGTACGCAAAGTTTCCGTGCGTCTGGACGATATCAGCCTACTTGCCGACCAGAATGATGAGCTACTCCAGAAAATCGAGCGTCTTGAGGCAGAAGCCGCTAGTGCGGACTTGTCGGGCAAGCGGATGCTCAGGAGATTGGAGAAGGAGATATCTCAATTAAGAGAGGACCTTGAGATGACTCAGGTGCGGAGTCAGGAATTTGAGGAGAAGGCCGAGAGGATGGCACCGATTGAGGCTGCCTGGCGACGAAAATTGGAACAAGAGGCCAAGGCGGAGTTTTCTCATTCAAAGTTGGATACGGAGGAAGAGGAAGAGGAAGAGATCAGGGACTTTGCCCCAGGTGGAATCCTCTCACGGCCTTCGACGTCCTCCATTCCGGATGACCCTCCTTCACAGGCGACCACCCCCCAAATGACAGCTTTATGTGATGCTTTCACCGGTCTGTCCTTCTCACAGGTTTCCTCCCCCTCTGAGGAATCTTCCACGCAAGCACAGGGACCTCAAGTCTCAAATGAACCCGAACTTGCTATCGTCTCTCAGCTACTGGTCAAAATCCAAGAGTTGGAGGACGCTAATCTTAGGATAATGCGCCAACAGTCGGAAACGGCCAACAAGCTCATGGCCGTCCAACAAGAGACAGAGAACATGAGTAAGGTGTACGAGTCGTTGAACGATTCCAAATTGGAGTTTATGGAAGGTAGTGATACCGCTTCCGAGAAGCCACGGACATCAGACGATAGTACTATTCGATTCAAGAGCTTCAGAAAGTCGCTAGAAGGGCGGCCCGTTACAGACGATTCTTTCCTAAACCTAGCAGGTACCCACAAGTCCCGCAAGTCTGTTGTGGGCCTCTTCGAGTCGCCGGACAGAGAAACATCCTCTCCCTACAAATCGAAAGGACTCTCCACGCCCTTCAAGACGCCATCGCGTCAACATCGGCACTCCTGGTCTATAGAAAGTGACGCACATTCCCCAACTCTTTCTTCCGTTCATTTCTCTTCCGCCTGCTCCACTCCACCGCGAGACTCTGGAGAATTGTCACCTTCGCCCTTCTTTGAGGACACCCTTCAGAACGAACTCGGCAGTCAATTTGGCGAAGATTGGGGTTTGAACACAGGTTTCCACCACCTTCGCTCGAGTAGTATATATGACCTCAGTCAAATTTCTGCTCCCCCTTCGCCATCCCCCGTACCGCACAATTTCAGCTCGCTATACTCTGCCGATCCAGACGGGTCAAGCGGGGAGAATATACTCCAAACACCAGTGGCGTCTTTGAGGGGCGGTAGCATTTTGCAATTGACGCTAGAGCCTCCTACGCCAGACAAGAACGAAGACCTTGGCCCGACTTTGCGTCGGAAGCGATCGCGATTGATGTCACAAACCATACGTTCCCGGACGAATCGCTGGGTTAACGGGCGGTTTACGGATAACGTGCTAAGCCCTCCAAGTTCAACAGCCCAAGTGCTACCGGAGGTCCCACAGATTGAGGAGCCGGAGCCGGAATTGGTGGCCGAGCAGGAGACCGATGCAGAAAAGACACCACGCGCGGATCGACGAAAGTCTCTTTTGGTGGCGTTTGTTCCTATGCCTCGTAGACTCTCGCGCGCCTTGGACACTGTGGTTACGAAATTTGCTGGTCATGCGCGTGCTACTGAGGAGCAGTTCGAGGTTTCAATGCTACAGCGTGAGGCACTACCAGAGCATGAAGATCGAATGGAAGTCTATGTTGACAACACCAAAGTCACAGAGAAACCGAAACGTTTTACCGGCCTTTTGATAGAGCTGTGGATGTGGCTGCAGTTTGCTATCATCATTTTGGTATTTTTGTGTGCGATGGCGAAGAAGGGGCCTAAATCTGTGATCGGGAACGCTAAGAGGCGGGTGGTAAGGAGCTGAGGATAGCTGTTTTTTTGTTTGTCTACTTGGACATCAGCATCGTACTGCGATCACATTCATTTCTCTTTCTCACTACATGTTTATCTATCACGGAATTGCATGCTACACGTAATGACATTTATGATTTGTAAAATTCTTCCTTTTACGGACCCACAAACTGCACGGAGATCCTTCTCTGCTCATGCAAGGCAGGAAAAGCAGAAAGAATAGCCTGCTCCATCTGCGGCAAGCCTAGCTGGTCTTCATTATGTTCACCGGTAACAGCCATCGGACTATCGAAAATCACTAGAATATTAAATTTCTCAAGTGATGCAAAGCGTTCAACCGCGAGTGCTCGATCCAAAGAGCGCCATACGAGCCTGTAATGATCAGAGAGGGTGTCGAAATCGGGAATACGGAGCGAGAGGTGCAATTGACTAATGCGTGCCGGTCCGTGTTCTTGATATCCCAAGCACTCCGTAAACCAATTCAGTCCTATGATTTGGTCGGTGCTACGCCGGGGCGCCTCGAAGATTACGCAAGGAACGTGTGAGAAGTCCAAGATATGCGACATCTGGTATGTGCCCCAATCTGGATTTTGGCCGATGAGAAACGAAATTTGAAAGAACAGAAGGGACCTACAACTCGCATTCCTATGGCACAAATGTAACTCCCGGAGAGTCCTCCTGGTGGCACGGAGGAACAACTGAAGATCGCGTGTCCCGTGCCAGTACTGTGCCCAGGTACATGAGAGCTTGCGTAATCCACGGAGAACAAATGGTCTTCCGTTGATCTCCAGGAGCACTTTCATATCACACAGGTTGTAGGATGTGAATGAAATGAACAAGTCCCCTATTACCGGCCCATCATCATGTTCAGTCTCCTCGGCTTCGTAAATCGACTCTAAAGGCCCGGGTGCACAGACTCGAACCTGGACCATCACCAAGGTTCGGAGAGCGGGAAAGGAACACAGGAGATGGCGCATGCGAGCAGACTTGATATTGAGGCCGTGCAGGGTGAGGGTAGTAATTGGATAGGTGAGCAGACTGGATGGAATCTCATGTATGGCAATCCGAGATGGGTGTTTATGGTTTATGCAAGGAACCCCGTCTATGCGAAGCGACCGCAAGTTGGGAAACGAGAGAGCTTGGTGTACATCGCAGTTGATAAAGACAATGATCTCGAGTGTCTGGACGAGGTCAGGAATATTCGGGGAAGCCATGCATAGCTCGAGAAACGAATGGCAGCTATGCTTCTCTGGGAGATGAACGGATCGGAAGAAATGGCTCTGTACGCGTTGTCTGAACGAGCGCGCTGTAGAATGAAGGGCGCGAAGAGAGTCGTGGTCTTGGCTGAGCTCGTCTACGATGATATCAAGGAGCTCTTGTGGGAGCCTGAGGCCAGCCATGATGCCAGTGAATGAATAACAAGTACCTGTCGAAATCGTGATTTTAGAAGCTGAATGATGAGGTTGGAATCTCGGACACACTTGACTGTCAGGAATATTCGATCTTGTCGCTACGTAATGTCTGGGCCGCAACACTAGAAAACTGGAAAACTGGATTGATTGGCCATCTCCGCTAGATGCGACTCGATCCAGTAGCGGCGGACGCCGGGTCCCCGATTCTTTCCTTTTCTTGGATTCATTTTCAAAAAATAACTAAGTAAGTCGCTACCCTGCACGATATAGGATTTTCTCAATTAACGGAGTTCAGACATGCTTGAAAAAATCAAAACTGTATATTGTAAATGACATGCATGAATCTGATCCACTGGTTGGTTGCAGGGAAAAAGTTCGCTCGGTGGCAGCACAGTTGCCACCAGCTCACATTTTCCCCCGCAACCTCAGGCAGCTACGAGGTAAGTAATAGTGGGGCTCAGGGGAAGCACAATTTATCGATAAAAGATCGTCGGGCCAAATTATTATAAGGTACAGCATCGTCAATGGGTGGAGGTTGTTTCCCTTGTGAGCACCAAGCGGTAATAATGAATTTAAAAGTTGAATCCTCATACCAGAAAGTCTAACACTCAGAGTGAAAAGGGTTTTGTGAGGAGTCGTCGGTCCCGGTCAGTCCTGGTACAAAAAAGACGTCGAGCTCGGTTTTGATGAGTTAGCAATGAGAATGATACAAACCAATAGGGAGAAGTCGGAAAGACAGCCACAACGGCAATCAGCCGGCATAGCAGCCGAAGCGTGCCGGATGCTCGCCAATCACTACAGATTTGTAAGCTAACCCGGAGTATAGCCCCTGTCCAGACAGTTTGGCACTACTCACGACCAGTTACGTTTTTCTATAACCCTCTGTCGTTTCCTCATCCTTCGGAAAGAATCGGGGAAGGAGCACCCGGGCCGAACTTGGCTTACTTGGCCTGCCCTAAATCGGCGTCATGGCTACGGATTTTGACCACATAATCACGATCAACCCTCCACAAAATGAAGGGGAAGGTAAGGACGTGAATTGGGCTGAGGATAGCCTTTTTCTTTGTCTACTAGGATATTAGTATCATACTGTTATTACATTCATTTATTTCTTCTTCCTACATGTTTACCTATCACGTACTAATGACCAGGACTTTTATGATCCATATACAATCTGCACGAACACCTTTCTCTGCTCTTGCAAAGTGGGAAAAGCAGACAAGATGGCCTGCTCCATCTGTGGAAAGCCTAGCTGTTCTTCGCCAATGGCAGCCACTGGAATATCAATAACAACTGAAAATTTGAACTTTTCAAGCGATGGAATCAGTTCAACCGCAAGTGCTCGATCCAAAGAGCGCCAAACGAGTTCGTAAGGATCGGAGAGAAGGGTTTCGAAATTGGGAATATGGAGCGAGAGGTACAATTGACTAATGCGTACCGGTCCATGTTCTCGAAATCCCATGCACTCCGTAAACCAATTCAGTCCTATGATTTGGTCGGTGCTACGCCGGGGAGCTTCAAAGGATATACAAGGAATGCTTGAGAAGTCTAAGAAATGCGACCTTTGGTATGTGTCCCAATCTAGATTTAGCAGATCAGAGAAGGAAAAAAAGGGAACTTTAGGAAGGGACCCACAAGTCACATCGCTGTGGCACACACGCAACTCCTGGAGAGAACTCTTGGATGTGGCAAGGATCAACAGAACATCGAATATCCCGCTCCAGTGTGTCCAGGTACACGAGAGTTTGCGCAATCCACGGAGAACAAATGGTCTTTCTTTGAACTGCAGGAGCGTGCCTAGATCAGATACGTGGAAAGATGAAAATGAGATGGACAGGTTCTCTATTTCCGGTCCGTCATCTTCAGCATTCTCCTTCACCTCGGTTTTATAGAGCGACGCGAAAGGGTCGGTTACACAGACTCGATAGTGGTCTATCACTAAAGTTTTCAGAGTAGGAAAGGAACAGAGGAGATGGCGCATGTGTAGAGAAGACTTGACATTGACGTCGGTCAAGGTCAGGCTCGTAATGGGGTATGCAAGCAGGCTGGATGGAATCTCATGGATGACGACCTGACTCGGAAGTGGATATTCAGGGAGTCTGTCAAGACCACCGTCTATGCGAAGCGAACGCAAGTTGGGGAACGAATGGTTCCCAAGAGCTTGGTATGCATTGCGCTTAGTAGAGGCAGTGACCCCGAGTGTCTGGACGAGGTCAAGGATATCGGGAGAAGCCGTGCATAGCTCGAGAAATGAACGACAGCAATCCTCCTTTCGGAAATGAATAGATCGGAAGAGATGTCGCAGCGCGCGACATCTGAACGATCGCGATGTGGAATGAAGGGCGCGAAGAGACTCGCGATCTTCGCTGAGCTCATCTACAATGATATCAAGGAGCTCTTGTAGCAGGATCGCCATGATGCTGAATGAATACTACCTGTCAAATCGTTATTTTAGGAGGTGAATGACGAGGTGGATTTCTCGGACACACTCGATTTTCAGGAATATTCGATCTTGGTGCTAGAATCGCGATGTCTGGACCGCAATACTAGGTGGGCTACAACACCCTTCAAAGCTAAGTGCAACTCGAAGTCGCACCCGGGCCGAGCGCTTGGCTTACTTGGCCTGCCCTAAATTACCGTCCTGACTACGGATCTGAAATTTCAATACTCCCCGTCCTCCGGGCACGTCGCGACTTGAACCTTTACATAACCAACCGACCCTCCGCAAAATGTGTCTTCCACTCGCAGTGATACGAAATCGACCTCGTTACCCTTTTTTCCCTAAACAAATCGCTTCCTCTATATCCCAGCTCTAAAGAAGTTCTCAGTCGTGAGCCGGCCGTACCAAGATAAATATCTCCCACCTGTCGCCTGCGATTCAACCGCCGTATCTTAACGAGTCTAGCGCGGTACGGTCTCTGAAAGGACGGTACTTGGTGGGGACTGGTCTTAGTTCTGCCTATGTCTCGTTACACGGAATAGTCTTTCAAGGCAATGCTCCGGCCTCTGACTTTCGCCTTCGTCTTCGTTACTCTGGTACTGCCGACAGACGAATCCTAGTGGATCTAGTAAGCCGTTGAAGTAGCGTTATCTTGCTACCCACAATCCCCTATACCGCAGTCAGAATCGCCCCATCCAAGTTCCATCGGAATTCAGACTATCACCCCCCTCTTTCTGAAAGTTCTTCGACATTTGTCCGTTGTTTCAGGCGTCATACGACTTCTTCTCTGACATGAGTCCGCAGCGGAAGCAAAGAGGAATGATGTTAGGTCATATAAGTACCGAAATCTACTTAAGATCGAGTAGAGGTCGGTACCCACGTCCAAGACCTCCCCCTGGTTCCAACGCAATGGTGGACTGCATTGCGTGTGACCTTAGTTGCCAGGATGAGTATGCCTTGGAGAGGCATTGGGACCACTGCCATCCCAGTCTGGCGAGCATCAACCGCAGCGTGAAGGACGTCCAAGTCACAGTGAGCATTGCACATTCTTGTGTCGCTCTGCAAACTTACATGGACACCGAACACAGCCTCCAGCACCTATCTTTTACTGCGATGGATGCTACAAAAGCTTTCCAACTATAGCGGCGTGCACAAAGGTACGAGATCTCCCCCTGCGCCACAACTTGACCGATGACAATTCTTCGTCGCAGCACGTTAAACGTGACGTGTGTCGAGGTCCAAGGCCGCGTTACGGAATAGCAAACGACGGACACCATGAGTCATGTCCGTTGTTGGCGACATGCTCAGCGGCCTCCTCGAGCTTCATCACCTTTTTCGATCAATTCAAACCCAAGCGAGTCATGGCGAAAATGAGGAGACGCAGTCGATGGAATTGTAATCGGTATTCAGTCATCTGATTTCAAAGAGATGCACGCTCCCTTGTATGTATTACTCGCTATACACAATCCTGTTTATATTTTGTATTTCACCTGTACGTACTTCGTGTCTCCAAGACATATGTAATAACATTGTCTGCGTAACGAAAGGATAGTGCCTCGCAAATCCCCCTGGCATTTAATTCGTGATCGTCCGAGACCATTATGTTTTCGGATAAACGTATAAGTACGGCGTTTGTCATAATCCCGCAAAGCAAATCAGATTCACAGACGAAGGACGGACGTGGACATCTCGGACCAACTGGAATAAATAAATTTTTACTCTCAGCATCGCCCACTGCAACTTCGAATTCAAACTTATCCAGTATTTATTGATCATGGCTTTGCTAGCAAATGATACGATCTACTAAGTACTAAATACACATTACCTGCGGAATAGGTTGAGATTTGAACATTAGACTTCACGAAGCTAGTACATTCGGGAATTCGACAACGCATCTCCTTTGACGCAAGAGTTTTCATAAAATTCTTCGCCACCCATGCTCCTGGTAGAATGAACAGCCTCTAGTTGGCCTTTACACCATTTTCGATAAATTTAAAATTTAAAAAACATTAGGTGTCCTGTATATCCCATGTTTTTTGAGGAATAAAAGAGATGGGAGAGAACCAAATTGTAATTTGTGGGAGATTGAACGTGGGAAATTACATTCCGGCCCGGGATGATCGTTGTCATGGAGATTCAACTTGTTCATCAAGGATCACATCTTAGTCCTCCAACGCCGCCTTTATTGGCGCTTTGGATTGCGGACGGTGTTCTCGCGCATTGTTCTTGCTTCTAGTCCTAGTTTGGTCGTATCGACACTCGTACTCAGGATATTGTCTCTTCTTGGGGCATCGCGCTACTCTTATGAATCAATGGAGACCAAGCCTCTCGATTCTAAAGGAAATATCGCCACTTCAGCAGTTCGCACTACACTATAACCGCAATGGCAATGTGCTTTCGGTGCCACTCGTCTTGTACACGGCTTTGTAAGGGTATCTCATCTGCTTATTACGGAGCTGGATCATCGTTGCAGGTCACATTGAAAGCTGAGCTGCAGCTGACGCCCTGGCAATAATCGAGCAAAACTCTTCCCAAGGACGATCGTCGCGTTTTAGGAGCAGAGCATTGTCGAACTGGTCGTAAATGCCATGGTACGTAACGCCGAATCCTACTGACCTGAGTCTAGAACACGGGGGACTGAAAACTCTTGGTAGCCCCAAAGCATCCACTAGTGATGGGGGCTCTTGTATCTGATCCGGTTGCGGTAATTTCCCCGCACCAGCTGATTGACAGGCCAATACAGTATCAGTCATCCAACTATATGATCATAAGCATCGAGGCCGCATCTCACTCGCGTTCGTACTTGTCATTCACTGAGTATCCGGAACTTGCCGTGTCTGCCTCTTTCGCCGTCCTTTATCTTGGTCTTTTAGATGTAAGGCTAACGGGATCGTAAAGTCAAGCTCCACAATATCTTTCGCCGTGGTCAGCGGCTTTGGATAGTCGACTTATCACCGGTATCGGAAAGTACCTTAAGACATAGGCAAGACGGAAAATAATGTAAGTGCCACTAACCGTCACCATCCTTAGGATCTTAAGAATAACTCTACTTTAGGACTTCCTACCGTCTTTCATCACCGTAAAGGCACAACAAAAGCAGTCTTTGTTGGGATGCAAGAGTCTCTGGTTGTAATTTCCAACCGCTGCTAAACCTCGTCATATTCACCAACAACCCACCCTCGATCTCCCATGCGACTAAGATTAGGGTGGATTGTAATACTACTGTCCTCGACGTAGCGATCGATTTGGACGCATCTTCATCAATTCCCTGGATTCGAAAGTCTCTCATGAAGGTGATCCCGATCCTTCTGGTGAGGGTTCTCTTCTGCAAAGAAGGTATGGTTCTTACAGGACATTCCTGATCACACATTTCTATGGTGGAGACGCCATTGGTCGACTTATCAAGTACCGATGGTCGATGGTTAACGGTGGACGTGATGTTTTGTTGTATATGGGTTTGGTCCCACTAGTACCGGAGCGAGGTGTTGACTTCCTTTCGGCTGTAGGGCGGTGCTTTTGCTTGAACGTGCAACAATATTATGAGAGGATCGTCTCAGCTGCAAAGGCGTGCGATAGTTTGAGGCTGGATTTGCATCTTTGGGACACAGCAAGAATGGGATTACGATGGAACTAGAACCGCCGCGGGTTATTGCTATTCCGTGCTGACTGTCCGGCAGCGCCTTCCATTGGTACAATTCTAGGTCAGACTAAGAGTAAGATACTATTACATTGAATGTACCAATCCTCTGAGCGTATGCATATCACAATGTCATCCGGAGTTACATACATCGAAAAGCGTGAATTTACGCTAGGCATAGCGCGTTTAACGAGGCAGGAAGCATTTCCTCTTGTGGAAGTCCTACACCTTCGGGGAGTGTGGGTTTTCTGCCAAAGATGAAGTGTGCAAGCGATATGCCAGGGTTGCGCTGCTGTGGCGTCGAATACCTTGAACACGCGGTACCTCAGCGTACCTGGGATCACCGGATTTCTTCCGCGAAGCAGCATCTGAACGTACGTCATGGAAATCGCACGTCAATCAGTAAACGGGTGCTGTCGGTCGCGGGAAAACGGAAAGAGCAATGATACAAGCCTAAAAAGATGTAGCTATCCAGTGCATACGAGCTTGAAAAGAGTAGGGGTGAGAGCGTCCTCTCTAATGGTACAACGTCTATCGGGTTTCTATCATGTTTAATGTATCCATCAGTGTCTTTCACATTGCCGGTATATCATTTCGCGCTACGCCGGAATGATCTTGGTAATCCAGGCCTTCAAATCGTCAAGCTCATCTGGGCTCGCAGTATGTGCGACACCCTGATAGACATGATACGACAGGCCTGTTAAACTATCGGGTGTTGCCTCAGGGATGCCGACCTCATCTTTCAAGAAATCAACAGATTCGCGAGAGAAGGTCAGCTTGATGAGGGGGTCATGAGAACCATGTCCCACGAAAATGGGTATTGATGTGGCGTGTCCAGATAGTATCTACCCCGATATTAGAAGTTCGAAGTGAGAAAAACACGAAGATCCGGGGAAGACCATACACCGACCGATTTGAGTTTATCTTTGAGTGCGACCCATCCACTGAGGGCAACGATCCCGGCTAATCTGCGTTCCATAGTGAGTCCAGTCAAGAGCGACATAGCGGCTCCTTGGCTGAAGCCGCCAAGAATTATACGACTGGGGTCAACCCCAGAAGCGACCTCCGTGTCGATCAACTGAGTAAGTGATTTGACGGTCTTAAGCATGCCGGCTTCATCCTCCTTGTCTTTCAAGCCAAAGGAAGTGATGTTAAACCTGCAGACGGACGTAATTATGATAAATAGGTTCGAGAGGCTGCGAAAGACGTACCACGATGGCATTTCCATGCCCATGTTGGCCGTGACAGACATAATGGGTCTGGTGAGAAGAAAGAACAGCAATGAGTCAAAGAGATGACGAGGGACGGAGGACGGAGAGAATAGATTGAGGATTCAGCGCTGTGGTACCGTTGTGAGGATATAAAAGCTTACGAGTGCGGGAGAACCCATTTGATGTGCTTTAGAGCAGGCTCTACACGAAACATGTCAGCGACAGGTTTCCACCCGTTCCCTGAGTCGCCCAATCCCTGTAGGAAGGCGCCATTAGCTCAACTGGAAATTAGTAGGCCAATGACCAAGGAAGTGAGCTTACATGAACGAATATCACAGTAGCGGTATGCACAGCGAGGGGAGATACGGTAAGATACTTGAGAGGAGCAATAGCAGCGGAGGCCATGGTGGTAGTACTGATGCACAAGTCAGAGAGACGAGCTTGAGCTTCAAAACGGCATCGTACCGGCAATTGCCGGGATGATGATCGAAAGCATTTTTAACGAGTCATCAGGACTAAGTAGGTTGAAATGGACTCACCGACTGCTCCAGAAACCCCAGCACTATCCAAGTCTGCACAGAAGAGGGCAGAAAGGAAGGAGCGGTTGGCTGCAACCAAGCTTGAACGCCGGGCGAAAGAAAAGGCTGCAAAAAAGGAAAAGAGGCGAATTAAAGCTGAAAAACGCACAGCGGGGGAGCTCGATAGTGCCGATGAAGCAGAAAGAGAACGCAATAAAAAGAAACCAAAGCTAGAATTTGGTGGAAGGGTACTCATCGATTTAGGTTTCGACGATAAAATGCTTGAGAAGGTCTGTCTCGCCATTGTTACCACATGTTCACGTTTGGCTGATCCGCAATGAACAGGAGATCAATTCTTTGTGTTCACAGCTGGCATATACATACAGCGCAAACCGCCAGGCTTCGTTTCCATTTTCCCTGATATGTTCGTCTCTCAATGGGCGTACTCGAGATCGCCTCGAAGGCATCAGTGACGCGGCGTACAAGCGTTGGGTAAATACCGAATGGTGGGAAGAGGGATACGAGAGACTCTGGTCCGGCGACGTTTTATCAGTGGAGCCTGGAGCTGAGAGCGGAAACGTGCCAGGAAACAGTTCTCCCGAGACATCCGCTACGGCAGATCCGGCCCAGAGTGTCAAGCAGTCGATTGTTTACTTGACTGCAGATTCTGAAGAAGAGCTTACTGAGCTCCGCCCAAACGAGACCTACATCATAGGAGGCATAGTGGATCGTAACCGCTATAAGGTGATTTATCACGATTTCTCGTACTTAGAAGACTTTCCTAACCTTTTCAAACATAGAATCTTTGTCTCGAAAAAGCTAAAGAATCTGACATTCGCACTGCTGCTCTTCCCATAGGTCGATACCTGGAAAACCTGCCAACGCGCAAGGTGCTCACCGTGAATCAGGTCTTCGAGATTATGCTCAAGTGGGTCGAGACAAGAGATTGGGAGACTTCTCTTTATGCGGTCATTCCCAAGCGAAAATTCCTGTCGGGAGGTAAACAAGGAGAGAAGGAAGGCTCTTCTATTGTTGCTGAAGAGGATGTTTTGGAGCAGAGTGAAGTTGCGAATTGAGTCAGAAGTATGAATTTCATAGCTGGACAAGAGGTCTTGTCAAAGAATGATTCAGAATACTATAAAGCTTCTTGTTTAATCAGAGACACATGACGAATTAAGTAACAATCAGGCAGATCTCATACCCCGATTTCTTGTACTCGAGTGTTGACAGTGAAAACGCTAGTTGTGTCTGAAACAAAATTATATTTGCATACACGAGTATGCATCACAGAACAAGAACACAGGGATCACAAACAAAAAGACATCATACTACAGCGATTCAACAAGTAAGATTTGCAAGGTATGCTTATATACGTATGTATAATGAGGAGAAAGTCCCCTAAAGTCTGGTGAAAGCGTGGGCGAAAGCATGCGAGATAATGAGAGATTGATGGTAGACTGTGGCATGGCGACGTGATAACTCAAAATGAGAGGAGGGATAGTACGCAAAATGAACCAAAATAAAAGAGATAGGAAGAAGTGCGATTAATAGTAAACGGTTCCTTGAGGAATGTGCTCGTTGTACATCTCGTACTGTGGTACCTGGGACATATCCATGTATGGCATGTACCCGTACGTCTCGGGGTAATAGTACTGCCCATAGGGCGCGTACATCATGCCAACTTGGTCAACCGGAACTGTCCCGTTCTCCGCACCTCCCTCAGAAGGATATGTGGGAATACCCGATCCCTCAGAGTATTCTTGATTGGTATCCTCTGCAGGCCGGGTTGGCTCAAATGTAGCAGCCGTGGATCTTAACCCTGATGAAGCACGTTCCTTGCCCGAGGTCCTGTCAGTATCTTCTTCTCCGGGTACGCGTATTTCGATCCGAGAAGATGGAGGAGCGAAGGAAAATATGGGCATGCCGGTAGCCGGATCAATGAAGCCATTGACGGGGGGTGTATGAGAAGCATAGTCGGCAGTCGGTGTTGACTGATGATGCATGTGTCCAGGTACGAATGGAGCACTTGTAGGCGCCAATGGAGGCATCATTGGACGAGGATTGTACATGGGCGGAGGGGGCAAATAAACCGGACGACCAGTAGCAACCTCGTAAGGCATGCCTACAGGATTCACCGCAACACCGGGTGGCAGTGGAACACCATAGTGATAAGGGGAAACATATGCAGGGGAGGGTTGAGAAACTGATGAAGGAAATGAAGTAGGAACAGGAACCAAGGAAGGACGAGAATCACTCGTGGAAGATGCAGGTTGTTCTGGAGTATCACTGGATGATGGATTACGCAAAACAGCTTCCTCAGTCTGCGACCATCTCGTCGAATCAGAAGGGGGCTGTATCGACAGCTGCTCGAGCTTCTGCTGGACGGCCAACGAGGGCGTGGATTGCGATTGTAGCGTACTAGAGCGTGCTCTGGAGGATGATGGTTCAGGTAGGGGTATAGGCTTAGCAGTAACAAGCTGTGGCCTAACAGTGAATACATCTTCAATGGGAAGATCGTTAACCTTGGTGACAATGTCCTCCACGTCAGACTTGCCTGAAACCGACTTCGACTTCTCTGCAGAGGGTAGTCGAACGACGACGGTTTTCTCACCATACTCAGAACCTAGCACACTGGTGGTTGAAGTGCCAGAAGGCGTTACAATCGGAAGTTCCTTGTTTGACGTCAATGGTGTTCTGACGATCTGTCCCCGACTCCCTGGTATTCTGACTCTGTATCCTGCACCGCGACCACGGCGTGGCTTCATGCTTGCATCGGTATAGAGAAAGCCTTCATGCTGCTTTGTCCACGCGAGCTCAGGCTTCATTGGATACCAGATACGACCAGAGGACATCAGAGGTGCAGTGGCGGACAGCGCAGGTGACGCGCTTGGCCCCTGAGCACGAGCGAAGCCGCCCCGCTCCCGAGTGGGCGCCCCTCCACGGACGCGGCCGGCTCCACGGAATGGTTGAGACTGGTGCTGGTGAACTGACCGACGAGCCTCGTCGCTGCGCTTCATTTCCTCGAATCCATCGTGCGTCCATGCCCGTTCAACAGGTGGAACATCAACAGCTTCTACTTCTTCATCCTCCTGGACGGAATCTTGATGAGGAAACGCGTTTCGTCCCGCGAATCCACCCCTACTGCGCATCGCGAAACTCCGATCGGAACCCCGCCCTCTACCGTAACCCCGCCCTTGCCACCGACCACGCCACCACCCACTCAAACTGCGCAGATCCTTATCCAACAGCCTGTCATCGTGGCCCCAGAACTCTCCCACCGTTGGAACATATGATGGGTCCGATTCTAGCCTGTTCTGATAAGCCTGACGAGCGGTCTGTCCAGGGGGACGTCGAATGAAATCACTACGATGAGTTGGGCGAGTCGATGAGGTAGCGGGAGGAGCCTCTTCGACAGACTCTTCTTCGTGATCTTCAGTGACAGACAGTGGGGGAGACGGAAGAGATGTAGCTTCGGAGCCCAGCTTCACTTTCGGTGCGGATTTCTTAGCTTTCCGTTGCCGAGTCGGTTTCGCTGCCGAGGTGCTGCCATTGAACTCCGCGAAGTCAATGACCGGGAGGTCTGCAGGGCCGTTACTGTTCTCTTCTGCCACCATTTCTGACCAGTTGCCCGATGGCGCAAAAAAGGATGTGCTTGTCTCTTTCTCTGCAGGTACTCCATTGGTTGGACTCTGGCTCGTGCTGGGGGTGAGAACTCGGGGACGTCTGTGGCCAGAGGCATCATCAGATACTTGTTCGGTGTCCGAGTCAGACGAGCCATCGCTGGATTCTGCTCCGTTTTCTGACTCGGAATCCGTCCCGACTTCCCTCACAATCTCGTCGTCGCTGTCCATAGCTCTTCCTCGTCTCCTAACGATCCTTGTCTTCTTTGCATGCTGGTGGCCATGCGTTTTCGCGATACTGGATTTGGAGGCTGTGGAGGTAGACACAGAAGATGGAGTAGGTACAGGCATATCTGTTACTGAGGAAGGACAAGTCTGAGATACAGTCAGCATTTGATAAAAGTAAATCGGACCTTACTTAGTGGCTCTTTAACAAGTCGTCCGAGCAAAAAAGGAGGCGTTTGAGAAGCAAAAAAGCTGAAAAAAAGAGATAAGATGAATGAGGTGTAAATGAAGAGTGTTGGGGGAAGATATTAAGGGCGTTCGCGAGGCACCGGTGAACGTTGAAGGACAACGGCAGATGATGACAGAAAGAGAGATGAGATGGCGGTTGCCGACCCTCAGCACGGTCCGCTTCAAACTCCGATTTCGCTGACTCACACTCGATCACTTGTCTACATTTGGTCTTGAACTTCGACTCCTTCGAAGTTGCCATTAGTCCCACATTCATGCTCATGTCATCATTGCCAGCTGCATACGTGGCTTCGGATCAGATGGTTGCTGCCCTATTACAGTGCTTCCTCGCATGAATTGCAGATATTAGACTGCTTGCAGTACTAGTGTCATGATGGCTAGCCTTCGGGTCGCTCCAGTACGTCAAAGAACGTTCCTTGTACCGACGGTGGTGTTTCTCGCAGCATCAGGTCCCATCTACACTGCACAACGTTCCAACAGCCGGCAATAGAACAAGGATCGCTAAAGAACACAGCCTAGGCATCGTACTGGTATTAGTAACGGCAAAGCATGGACGTGGGGCGTGACTTTAACGTTGCTACAGTTGTAGTATTCTGATGAATGGTCAATATCTTTCTTCTCGAAAACGTATACAGTATAACTCCCATCTGGACCGTACATATGTGAGTCTCATCACCGGCGCCGGCAAGACTGTAACCGGATACTACCATTTAAACAAACACTGCGCATCTTAATCACGTCCACAAGCCCTCTTCTCTTCCAGTATGGATCCCAGCTATCCAACTAGCTTCAACCACAGAAAGGAACGACTTTCAACCGGTCGCACGTACCACTTCGTCGACCAACTCCCGGAAACGTATCATTCTCAATCCACGACGCTTCTTTGCATCCACGGCTTCCCCGACCTTTGGTGCGCAACGAATTCTGACTTCCTACGAGCCAATTAAAATCTTACAATGCTAGGTATGGCTGGCGATACCAGGTGAAACCATGGGTGCAAATGGGCTTTCGTGTGGTCGTCCCAACTATATTAGGCTATGGGGATACCGACAAGCCAGTTGATCCTGCTGAATACACAACAAAGAAGCTGTGCGCGGATCTGGCGGCTTTACTGGACCTTCTTGGTGTCGAGAAAGCTGTTAGTCTGAACCGCGATTATACCATGTCTGTGCTGGATTGCTGAATAGATCTCTAGGTCGTTATTGGTCATGGTTGGGGTTCCGCCATTGCCAGCCGAATGGCCCTATGGCACCCTAGTAGGCTTCTTTCCCTCGTCCTGTAGGTCTTGTTTCGCACAGTGCCGGTCATAAATATCATGCTATACAGAATGTCTGTTCCATATACTCCTCCACTACGGCGCTATGTTACTGTTCAAGAAACCGCCCATCATCTCCCCAACCTAAAATACATGGTCCATTTCAGCGACCCAAGCTTCACGTCAGAAGTTGAAGCAGCGGTGAGATCCTATATCCTATATACGCTTTCGTCTTCCTTACAGAGTTGTTAGCTACTGCCGTTCTTAGGCGCCGTGTTTCTTCCACCAGGAGGTGACATCAAGTTTACAGATGTCTCATTGTGGCCGAAGATCCTTGGTGAAGGACATCTATCGAACCCGCCGTCTGTCTTGACACCACAGGTTCGAAGCTAATGTCACTCTATTTCGATGCCGTTGTGAAAAGCATGTCACTCTTTAGGAAATGAACTATTACTACACGCAACTCAAGAAAGGAATGACAGGGCCGCTCAACTACTACCGGACGTCTCAATATCGATTTGATGAAGAAAAAGGTGTGCTGGAGTTTTAGCATCAAACTTCTCGCCGTAATCAATATACATTTCATGCTAGCGGCAGACCTGCCGTCGTCTCTTCCCAACGATTTGTCTACTTTGTTTCTCTGGGGCACAAGCGACCCTGCTGCGATGCCGATCCAAGTCGGTAATGCTCGCAAGTTTGTCCCTCGACTACGAGATGTCGCATTGGAAGGACGAGGGCACTGGATAATGGTGGAAGCAAAGGACGAGGTCACCAATACAATTAGTAGTTGGCTAGGTGATCTGGGTCTACTCAGCCCTCAAAAATCGAAGCTATGATGTTCACATTCATACACCCACTAAATTGGGATTTCGGAATGCCATTATCGTCGTATCTGGCAGGATTATAATGACGAGTGCATAAGTATGTAGTTTGTAAGTAGGATATTAATTGTCCTACAATGTTAGCAGCTAGTCTTTTGGACTGATATGGGTCTAGACAGGACTGGTCTCATCTTTTTGCGTAGCAACCCCGTTGCTCTCCGTTTTAGCCTCTTCGCTGCACCGTTGACAAGTGCAAGCAAATTTCCACCCACGAGCCAACTCTATCCTTCTCCTTCGCCTGCACTCTACATCGGACTCTCCCTCGTGTTGAGTCACGTCAACAAAAGCCACGGTGACTTCATCTCCTTGCTTTAAGTCCTGGTCGGCGATGATGTGAATCTGGGCCGCGCCAGAACTGAACGAGGGATGCGCCGAAGGACGACAAGAGTGGGTGAGATACGACGAAAGCGTGTAGAAGGCGGACCCAATTTGGCGAGAGGTTCCATATGGCGTTCGGGTCTTTTCTACATCTTCTGGACGCTGGGTAGGTGCAGGCTAGTCGTGAACGGATGAGCGTCATCGACATTAACCATGAAAAATGAGCAAACCTTGTCGTCCCGGCCTCCGCCAAAGCAGACACCATATGCGTTGTACGCGATTTTGCCACGGAGCTGGGTCATATGCTCATCGGTCATAAACTTGTCCAAGTCTGCAACAGCAGAACCCAAGACTTTTGCGAGAAGTGGGGCCTCCTCATTAGGGAGATCAGCTTCGATGTATCGGAGTCTTTCCATGTGATCCGCAAGCATGTATTCCTCTCCCTCCGAATCTGTGAAATGCTGCTCGTCAGGCTTTCCGGTATATCCAGGCATTAGCTTCAGTGTCTCAAAAGCAATTTGGCGGGCTACAAATCTCGCGACGAGGAAAGGGCCGGCTTTTCCTTCTTTCTGCAGATATGCGATAAAAGCAGCTTGTGCCTTCCTGCGTTCTTCGAGGGTCTCCGGGGTAGGAGCGTCCATGGGGATCTCAGCCGGAAGGGGACGCTCTGTGGTAAAGAGAAGGTTGTGTGACTGAGATTTCGATAGGAGTTGGCAGGCTTTTGAGCAGTAGGTCGATGAAAGAGGATCTGAAGGTGATTTGATCGAGATAGAGGATTCTATGAGACGGAGACAGTGAGAGCAGTGGGTTCCAGCAGATTGTATATCAGCATCAAGGGCAGTGACAATGGGGTACTCCTAAAGGTGAAAATATTGACTTGGCTGACCAGACATGGTTAACAAATTGCTCTCGCCTTGTAGATAAGATCA
Organism: Armillaria mellea; assembly: GCA_030407055.1. Classification (NCBI taxonomy): domain Eukaryota; kingdom Fungi; phylum Basidiomycota; class Agaricomycetes; order Agaricales; family Physalacriaceae; genus Armillaria; species Armillaria mellea. The sequence goes on from JAUDZF010000005.1 coordinate 1,188,242, forward strand.
CCCTTTTTGAAGTCTTTGATCACAGCAACATATTTTCTGGGACCCTCTGGGGTATCCTCTGTTCGAATTTCAACACCGGTCGATTTCGGTGGGAAATAATTGTAATATCCTACACAGAACTCAGCCTTGGTACTGCACTGCATGCTCTCACAAGATCATACCTTGAACTTTAGCGGTTACCTGAATATGTAGACAGAGCAGAAAAGGAAAGTGTATTAGAACATATTGGCGTTAAATGGCAGCAAAGATACGAAGAGGTAAGCAGAGGACAAACGTGAGGAAATGGACCTCTGACTATGCCTACAGATCCATTATGGTCCCGCGGAGTTTGACCCGGGATCTGTGACTTTATCCCACTCCTGCGAAGATGCCTCTGACGGCGGCCCACCCCTCACTGGACTTGTTTCCTCATCCAACGCATCCAAATCAGATGAACTCACGTCCAGATTGGTCATTTGAATCACCATCTGGATAAAACCGTCAGATATCACGATGTAAGATCAGAAAAAGAAAGTTTACTTTGAAGATTGGCTCCGGGACAGTCTTCTCGTAGATAACCATGAGTTCGACGGGGGAGGGATACACGCGAAGGGCACGATAGAACGAGAGTGCCGCAGGCAGTTGGAAATCAGGGCCTAACCAAACGAGTTAGAATTTCGGCAGCAAAAGTAAAGGTCGAAACTAATCACCTTGAAGAGCGAGCTGTTCACCCATGGCCACCTGAGACATAAAATAATTCTCCCGTTCTGCAGGCGTTATCGGCACTTCTTCTTTTTTGACCCGTTCCAAGGCCTCTCTCAGTGAGTCTGCAGAAACTGCACTTGGTTGGGCAGAGGATGAAGCTATCGACTTGTCAACGCGTTTCTTTTCTTTGCCTGTGAGCAGCAAGCCAGATTAGCCATCAGGGTAACGGCAACCAGACAACGTACGCAGTCTCTTCCTGAACTCGGTGTCATTTCTTCGTTTGTAGTCGAAGTAGACAGCGTAAGCAACTAGCCCAGCGACGGCAGCGCCAGCAATGACGGCAGTGGTTGTCCTCGAGCTCATCGCCCTTTGTGCTGGATGATGGTGGAGAAAATCGAGTTTGGATGCTTTGTCAGCGTCTGAATCGGTCCGACGGTACCAGACCGTGGGACAGCACGCGTTGTTCGAATACTGCCTAGTTTTCTCCCCTGCTCTCCGTCGCGGCCAACGTCCAGCTCGTCATGGATGGTGACGTTGGCGCCGAAAATCTTCCGTTGTCTCTCATTGTGATACCTCCCGCCTCTGACATCGACGCTGCCGGCCGTTCGACCCGTATCAACGTTCCACTTTCCGATGAGCCATCTACCTCCGCTCCCGACCCATCTTCGCTCGACAGCAAGCTATCGGAAAAGCTGTCTGTGGTGTTGAATCCGCCTCCAACATCAATTGCTGACACACTGCTTCAAAGCCACTCAGTGGCAGCGTCGAAGGGTGCATCTGAACCGCAATCTGACTCTGCAAGCCTTGACGACAACCTCCTAGACGTCAACGGACAAGTCGAAATCATAGAAGCTTCGTCTATCAATCGGGATGTCACGAACGACGGCCTGGATGTCGTTGGTGAAGATGGGCAAGACTGGATCCAAGAAAACGAGCATGAAATGAAGCGCGTCAAGGTACGTCTATCCCTTTCCTTGATCACATCGTGATTCTTTTCTGTGCTGCATCACACCATCCTTCATTCCGGTTTCTTTTAGCCAGCATGCTTGTTACGGTGCTCGCCTTGTGTCGTGTGGCAGCTTCACTGTTCCTACGCATCTTTCTCATTTCGCTGTCCTTTAACTTTATCTGATGCCGTTATATTTGGTTCAATCGGAAACTCACTTCGTTACAGGTCTATGAGCTCGTAGGATCGAGATGGCATGACCGAGGGACCGCCTTCTGTTTTGGCCACTTCTCTCAGGACGGTACCGAGGCTCTTTTGACTGCTCGTTCAGAACGAAATCTACAGGAGGTCGTGCTTAGTACCACCATTCGCTCGAATGACGTATATCAACGGCAGCAAGGTGTGGCTTCTCACCTCCATTTGCCAAGGTCATGCTAACGACCTTTTTAAGATACATTGATTGTCTGGACAGAACCGGACGGAGTGGATTATGCACTTAGCTTTCAAGAAGCCGAGGGTTGCGCAGAGGTTTGGAACTTTATCAGCGAGGTCCAGCGACACATGAATCTTGGAGGTGCGTTACATTCTCGGTCTATTTGTAACTTGAGTTTGTAAACCCTACCACAGACGACCAAGGTCCCGTCATAGGGTCTTCCTCTCCAATCCTTGGCCCGGAGAGTTCGGCGACTACCTCGAGCATTATTCGGTCGGGACACCTGCCCACGCCACAAATGGGCATAATCGGCGATATTGAAGCGGCCATTAAAGGTCTAGCCAGGACGCCAGTCGTCAAAGAGCGAATATGCGAGTATATCCAGCACGAGGTACGTTATATCGCGTGTAGTTTACATATCGTTGCTGTTATATCCATGCTTGGACGGTAGAACACACACTGATATTCACGTGTTGTCACTTATTAGGATTACATCAAACAATTAATTGAAGTCCTTCGCATTGCCGAACGGGAAGAAAATCTGGAGAACCTGCACGCCCTCTTCAGCATTATGCAGACAATACGTAAGTAACATTGCTCCCTCACAACCGCTGCGATATTCTAATGATCTCATCTTTAGTAATGCTCAATGATCATGGTATGTACGAGCACATCTGCGAAGATAGCCTATTTTTCGGAGTAGTCGGAATGCTTGAATGTTTGTCTGATATCTCCTCTCGTGGTCCTTGGTGCCTGACTGATTCTTTCTTCAAGATGATCCCGAGTTTCCTTCTCACAAAGCTAACTATCGCGAATTTCTCACTGATACCGCGCGTTTCCACGAGCCAATCACCTTCCAACCCTCCATTCAGCGCAAAATCCACCATACCTATCGTCTACAATTTCTCAAAGACGTTGTCTTGGCACGTGCTCTTGATGACTCCACCTTCAACGTCCTCAACTCCTGTATCATCTTCAACCAAATCGACATTATCAACCACATACAACAGGACCTCACCTTTCTGCGGGAAGTGGTTCGTCTCTATGTGGATGAGGATATGTTGAGCGGAGGCGGAATCAGAAAATCTCCCGCTCAGGTCCAGCAACAGCAGCAGCAGTCAAACGGAGACGTCAAACCCTCCGAGACAGAGGCGATCGGGAAGCCGCCCAGCGCAGATATAACAAATGGAATACATCCGACAACGCCGATACCTCCTGCGACTGACCCTGACGATCAGGGGTTTGTCGTGCGTCGTGAAGTCATTTTTCTCGTCCAGCAGTTGTGCGTCATGGGCAAAAACGTTCAGCTGCCTGCCCGGATGGCTCTGTTTAGGTCACTTGTTGATCGAGGGATTCTGTTCGCCGTTCAATGGGCGTTGAATTTGCCTGAGAACAAGGAAGCGTCTAAACCTGTTATCAGTGCAGGTGGAGAGATTCTTGCCGCGCTGCTGGATCACGACATTAATGGTGTTCGAGGACATGTGCTCAAGCAGGTGGTGGCCATCGAGAAGGAGCGTGAGGCAGGGAAGAAAGGGTCCGACAAGGCCGAGACAATCCTCGAGATGGCGTGTAGGTTAATGGCGCAAAGCAAGGATATCGCCGTTCAAAGTCAGATTGGAGATGCTTTAAAGGTGTGGTTAGATCTTCCGCTTGAGATGGGGACTACTGGGGGCAGCTCGGAAGCCCATGTACGTGACTATCTACACGTTTCATATATATTTCCTGATCTCGTCATCCGCAGCCTGCTTCCAAGATGCCAACACGAAAAGATGACCCAGGGACCGAACGCTTTATGGACTACTTCTACAAAGATTGTGTGATGACATTGTTCTCGCCATTCAATGAACTTCCGGAATGGCGGAACACCACTGGTATGCCATCTCACGGGCCGCCAACCTCACTTTCTAACGTTGAACGATAGAGCCTGTGTTACACCTCACTCGGGAACAAGCCAACGAATTTGTGTATTTGTGTGATCTGTTGTACAATTTTGTCCTGCAGCATCATTTTCGAAGTCATTTTTTCGTGATGTCGACCAATATTATGGTTCGGGTACCATCATTATTCAAAGCACGAGATAAGCACCTGCGACACGGTGGGTATTTACTTTCCTTGCTTGCTGGCTGAGGTCTTATTTGTCCTCAAGCTGCTTTCCGATTCTTCCGGCTGTTGCTCAAACAGAACAACCCGAACATCCACGGTCAAGTTATGAAGTTTGACATCTTGAAACCTATCCTGGATCTGACGTTACGGGAATCGCGGAGGGACAATCTTCTAAGTTGCTCATGTCAAGAATACTTTGAACACATGCGAAGGGTCAGAATTTTCTGATTCTAGAAGCTTTTTTTTAGCTCATCGTTTTTCCAGGAGAACATGAAGGATCTCATCAAATTCTGTATGACAAAACACGAAGCGGAGATCAAAGCTTTGTGCGACACCCATCTCGGTGCTCAAAGGTTCCAACTCTTCATCCGGAGATGGGAGATCAATAACGAACCGATCCCAACTGAAAGTAAACCTGACAAGTTCGATCATCGCGGCTGGCCTATCCAGGCTCGTACACTTGAAGCCGAGGAAGAGGATTACTTCAATGCAGACGACGATGAGGATGATTACATTCCCCCAATCAGCCATTCATGGAATCGTGGTAACAATACTTCTACACCGCCAATGAACACGCTAAAGCGAAAGCGGAGAATGGCAATACGTGGATCGCCAAGAGGGTTCTTCTCATCGCAGCACTCTCCCATACAACATTCTCCCATACCTAATCCCCCTCCCATGCGCACGCTCTTAACACCGCTGGTAGATTATGATGAAGATTCGGATGAACAAGAAGACTTGATTGGGCCAAAGCCTTTAAACTCGTCGAAGACACCTCTATCACCTTCTCCAGAGCTTTCCGTTTCTCCGAGTCCCCTATTGTCGGGTAGGCGGTCTTTATCGCCAGGCCCGCCATCAAAAAGGCCTGCCGACGGCGACGACGAAGAGGACAATCTCCTGGAGTCTCTCGTAAGACAGAAACTACCAATTCGTCCACAGTCACCTGCCCCCGGAATGATGTCCTCGATGACCATGGGTCTCATGCGACCTAGCGAGAAGCGTCGACGGTCAGATGACGACGACGACGAACTAATGGAACGTCTGACGAAGGTCAAGAAGCAAGATCATGGAACACAAAAGGAGGGCGCGGGTGGGCCGATAGGCCCTCGAACAAAACCCGGAGATGACCCGCCTCCGAAAAAATTTAAGATGAAAATTGGAGTTGGGAGTGTAGCAGTGGCCTCTTTACCCCCGAATTCGGCCCCTTCAGAAACCGGCGCCAAGGACGGAGATACAGGATAAGACCTATCTTGTCTATCCTTTATTTCGACTGTTTACAACGCCCATGATGTATCTAGATACATGCACATGCCTTGTATAGACGTACTGATGTTATATTATTTGTCCGTTCCTTACTTATTCTATTTTTCTTCTTTGGACATTGCGATATTTTGTAGGAAAAGGTACCGGTGATGATGCGTTCCCGCTCGCTAAACCTTCTAGAGTAGGGTCAAGAAGCGATCCGACGGCTAAGGAGCCGATTCTTACAGTAAATTTCTCTCAGAGACCATCATTTTGAGTTCTCACAAGAACCTTTCCACCCAAACTCTGTAATACACGAATGAACAGGCACTGTTCCAAGTCGTCCGCCCGAAAACTCACGCTGATAACAATATGATGTTGACTGGGTATTGGTCCTCCTCCCGGGATCGGTACAGGTATAGCACACGCTCGAACAGGAAGAGATGTGGTGACCGCGTGTTGGAATCAGTCGTAAGAAATAACAGTGCCTTCGGTCAAAAGCATCAACCGGGTGCTCCCTGTCAACACCCAGTTGAACTCCGTCGCAGAGAATAATTCGGATCTTCCAACTAGGAAGATTCGGGAAGGGGGATAGGAATGAGGTTGTGCCGTGTTGCGTCAAGAATAATAGAGAATCCGGTGCTTTTGGACACCAAGCAGACCGTGGCAATTCCTTGACATCTAGAGAGCAGCAACATTGCCATTTGAGGTAGAAACCTAGGATGATAGGTCGTACCGTAGGTTCAGTGGGTACAACTGAAGGATACAATTTGATTGAAGTCAAGAAGGCGGAGGATGAATTGGTGGTTCAGATCTTGGCATCATTCTGATATTCGTTGAGGTTCAATTGGAGTGCACGAAGAGAAACCGCGATGACAAGCACACGAACATGTTGCGAACAAGTCGCCCATTTTTATGATAAATACATACCAGCTATCTGCAGCCTGCCTTCCAAGGAGCTCGTTGAAAGCTATGTCACCATTCTTGAACCTTCAGGCAAACACCGCTGTCCTGGACCCTGTAGAAAACCTAGGATCTCGAATTACTTACCTGCGAAGTCTGATGATTCAGAAGCGAGGGGATGTCAGACAAACACCGTGTATCTAATGTAGTGAATATGCGAAAAGAGGCCGAAAAGGGGGGAAGCGAGAACTCGCCTTGTAGATTGGTCGAAGCTCAGAGGAGATCTCGAGATCCAAAGTCGTCTAAGCTTGCCAAGAATACCACCCATACTTTCGGCGGAACGAAATGTGATGCTTCGGGTATAAACGCATTGCTTGACCCATCCCGTTTCCGAATCTCATAGGCCGCCTGCACAGGCTGCAATCCCATTGGTGTACGATGTAGTATGGTCCTAACCAGCTCATATACTGTTTTACATGCGGTAGCAGGCCTGCGCAGTGGAGAAAGAAGTTTCTGCGACAAATGAATGGCCAGATGATTGCCAGAGCGTCCATGCAAACTCGAGTGTATCATACTAGAATTGGAATACTGACAACCACGCACTGCCAGAAAAGCCGACGTACCGGCATTTGACCCGCGAAGGGGTGTGAGGAAAACAAGAATATCCCTTCCCTGACTGCCGACGAATCGCCAAATATCGGGTATCAAGCAAGTCAACAATGCGCGTAGGCAGGCGCGGGCCACGGCTATGAATCTGCCGGGGACAGTGGCACTTAAAGAGTAAGGAAATTTAAGGGACGTCGGTGCCGGGGCCGGTCCGAGCTGCCTGGCATTGAATCTGGTTGAAATCTGGTTTCTTTCGAACTTCTTACACTGCCATCGTTCCTGGCTCTTGATTTTCTCTAATGATCCAAGTTCATCGTTGCCGCAGAAATTTGCACGATAAAGGACCGGATTTTTCCAGTACACGCGTGTTTGCACACTCAGAAAATACTGCTCCGCTGAGCGCTCCGGCCTTCAAAAGTTTTCCGTCATCGCGCTTTATCTCGAAGGTGTGTTGTTGGGAAAAGTAAGTCTAATTGACCCCACTTACGCAGGACTAAGAGTAGATTTGGCGCCTCTTGTTGCCGGCTTCACAATAGCCCATACTGTTATGCCGGTATCTCTACGAGTGAGGCCGCCTTTTCCCGCCAGTTTTCTGGATTTGCGGGCTCAGATTAGATCTGATGATAAAGTTTTATGGGATATCGTTAATTCTACCAAACTAGAGACCCCGTTTGGTGCATAGCCTTCATCATGTCTCTCGCGATTGATGTCACCCGGCGATACATGTACGTGCGTGTTTAGTGTTGCTGGAAATTCCCCGGATGGATTGATTGATTAGTGTCGGCTGCGGCTCCTGGATCTGTAGGTAGCCTGGAGAAACGGAACGGCTCATTTCAGTGTGGCGTCACCATTCCACTGGGAGAAAAGCGATGTCGTGCCTGGTAAAAAGTCACACCCGGGGCTGAAGGTACATAGTACAGGAGGACGTGCCTACTACCGGGACCGCTTCAAGTTAAGAAAACCCTCGTCCTCCCAAGGCCTGTGTTCTGAACCAAACCAACTTTAACAGATGCAATTTTTAAAACCGAGTCGGGACTCGGCGACAGTAAGTGCGTACGATCGCGCGCCATCAAAAAAAATAGTAGTGCGTGCAACAGACAAATGCAATTTTCCGCGCGGATATCACAGTATGCTAGGCTATCGTATTCAGGCTCAAGTTGTGATACGATTGATATACACCGCATGGCAACGAAAAGATAATTTCTGTTAATGATGTTGTTCCTTACAGAGTCGCAACTTCGTATCAAATTGACGGTGGAATGGATGAGGAATATTGTCTAGTGTCGGTACGGCGGAGACCTCAAGCTGGTCCACAAAATTTCCAAGCCCTAGTTTGCTTTCAAAGATTTTAACAGACTGTTCAAATCAGTTCTGGGATCGTTCGTCTCTAGACGACCTGTCACTTCCGATCATTACCCAGCGATCGTCCCAAAAACAGGCCAAAATAGCGCACCGCTGCTCCGGGCCACCCTGAACTCATGTCCCTGCTTATTGCACATGCCTCGCGGACCCCACTCCCTTAGCTACGTGTAAAAATAATAGGCTACGGACACGGGCTACCAGGGACCCGTCCAGCCAGGTCTTCCCCGCCAAAAAATGCAAATATTCAAGTTTCAGCGCTGGGGTACATGGTCACGACTGCGCCGGCTCGCTCTTGATATAAAGGCTCAGCACTTTAAGCTTCTCTCATCAACGAGATCAACCAGGCCGGTTTCTTTCCTTGACTCGCACATTCCTTTCTGCCCTCTTCCTCGATGGTAAAGATGGTAAAGATGCTTTCGACGTCGCCTCTTCCGATTCTTGGTCGTAGCAGCGTTCGTAACCCAGTTGCTTGCGAGACCGACGCGTTTGAACTCTATTCTGAGGGATTCAAACTGCACTGATCCAACTGTTCGTGTTAATTGGTAAGGTTTCGGTTCTACTGGACCGTACTACGACTCATTCAAACGACCGTCAAGGTCGACCCTGACAGATGATGAGAAAAATGCGTACTTTGATGCTGAGCTGTGTCTCCTTTCCTTACCTGCTCAGACATCTATTCCTGGAGTCGTTACACGATACTGACTGACCTCGTAAGTTGCACTACCTATCGACTTCTTTCTTTGACTAATGCGCAATGTGGAGATTGGCGCACACTCCATGCAGGCTGACACTGGCGCCGGTACGGATTTGTGGCATAAGACTGGACAGTAAGTATCTGCGATCTTGCTCAATACGTTGTCTCACCATCATGCAGATTCTTAGCGGTACTTTTCATGAATATCTTATGAGCCGCGTGTTAGAGGACTGACATGTTGATACCAGGCTCACCGATACTACATGCATACCCACGAGACCCTGCTCCGCGAGGAGTGTGGATACACTGGAGTCGTACGTTGCAACTTCACTTAGGCGAGCATATACTGATTTTCAACCCTAGCTGCCATACTGGTATGAACTTGAAGACGCCGGCTGCATTTAACGAGTCGGTGACCCTGGCAGAATTCGGTGGTGAAGGCCTCGAAGAAAATGACTATGTTATCGTGGATGGGCCTTTTGCCAACCTCACTCGTAATCTCGGTCCAGGAGCTACGAATACACCTCATCTTCTAACCCGCCAAATGTCCTTGTGGAACACCACACTAGCTAACCAAACATACTTTGATAAAGTTAACGCCCAGACGACCTTTGCCTTGTTCCAGTCCACTCTCAACCCGACAATCCATACCGCTGGTCACAGAGGTGTCGGAGGCGACGTGAGTATTGATGATATCATTCATCACCTTCCTGTCCTGACCGTTAAATAGATGGAAAACATTCTGACGTCCCCCAATGACCCAGCATTCTTTCTGCATCACACTTATCTGGACTGGGTGCGTTTCTTTTGGGATCTTAGGCTTAGCTGTTGGTTCATAATTTATGATTCTATAGGTGTGGTGGAAGTGGCAGGGTGACAATGAAACCCGGATTTTTGACCTTGAAGGCGTTGGATATGAAACGCAATCTGAACCGGCGACTGGTTGGGTGGTAAGTGTGTTCCACTCCAGTGACTTGCGAAGGATTTACGTCATTATGCTAGGAAACGAGCGCGGAAACTAACATTTGGGTTTATGATATTATACCCAACATTACCGTACGTTCTCTGGTTATACTTGCTATCCTGAAGCCGTTTGACGCAGTTCTGTTCGACATGCAGGTTGGAGACGTCTTATACACTCAAGGTGGATATTTGTGCTACATCTACGCTTAGTCTCCTTTATGGCTTTTTTTATGATTAATTATTCGTAAAGCGCGAATCTTGGAAAAAGGGGGCTACAACACGCAATAGATATATTTAAAATGCTACCGAATTTCCTTTCAATGTCCGCAAATATGACGCCTTGTTTAGCCGATAGTTGATAGTCGCCCGTCGTGTTCAGGCGCCCAATGAGATTCTGGACGGGAGCGGCATGTCTCCGACCTCAACACATGCAACATGCAGCCTGTACTTATTACTTAAGGTTTGAGTCTGTTAATTGATGCTTTGACAAGCCAATTTGAACTATTCGAACTTAACATAGTACTTCTACACAAACATCCTAATATGGTCGTTTTGACGCCGCATCCGAGATCATTCGAGTTGAGCAGTTTCTTCCATTGAAGAGAATGTGGATGGATCTTGGCGTTCTAAGCAACGGGCTTGGGCTAGACCCAGGTAGCCAGCGTATTATAACGAATTTGAAGCTTAAGTTGGTTGGATACAAAGACATATGTCAGTAGAGTGGGGTCATTGGAACTCTCAAGGGTATGAAATAAGGGCCAGGTACATATGAACAGCGTTATTGACGAAGAATGTTTCTCAGGTTCAGCAATGACGGCAACGTAAAGTAGAATTTGACATATAGGCACAAAGAGACCTTGGGCTAGTTGCAAACCCAATCAGTAAGATAAGTTCCTTTGGAAATACAATGAATTGGTTGCGGGTCATGATCAGTAGTCTCCAGTAGTGCCTTTCACAGGAATAGTGATGTGGAAGATAGTCTAGAGCTAGAGCTTTAGCCGTGTGTCTACACGAAAGAAAGGCCTGGATTAAGCGGGAACGTCAATTAGTGGCGCATAACAACAATACTACTAGCGAAAGTATATCAATTCTAGTGCCGAATTTGGTAGCGTATGCGTTAAAGAATGGCTCTAGGCGTATCTCCGAGGATCCAAGATGAGATTCATACCAAGGACCATGACTAAATGAGGGCAAGTGCACGTCACACAGTTCTGAGTACTACACAATATGTTATATAATTCGTGAGAGCTCTGGTGTTTTTCGTAGCTTCTTGACATATTCAGCGACGTGCGGGAAAAAGGCACACCGAAACCTTAATCATTCAAAGTGAAGTGGGGTCAGAAGGTGTAGAGTGGCGGAAAGAGATTGTACGCGATAGTCAGTGATAGTCTCTGGGAGGAGTCCAGAATGTCATGTAGTAGTAACAATCGGGGGAAAGTCACTTCCGTGGGTCGGATATGAATCCCACACTGTGAATGCAGGATGACCGGATCAGAGGGATGTTACTTGGCCTATAACTCGTACCACATATGAGATTAATATTGATGCCAACGAGCTGAAGAATTTTTGGAAGCTGTCAGGGAGGGAAAGTCAACGTGGTCAGTGGCCATGCCAGCTGTTTGTGTCTGCTTTTCAACAGCCTTCTGTTGCTCGGAGTGATTGTTCCGATTACTACTTTCTCTCTACCATCTGGTCCTTTCTGTTGCTGCGTCTCCGGCATTTGAGGGCTATTTGCACCGCGAAACTGTCGGATCGTGCTACAGATGCGGGTGTAGCCTGACGACTCCTCAGGAACTGGTTACCTTGTCTTACCACTTTACCTTCAGCCTTACAAGGGCTATTTCGGATTCCGCTACCGATAATTTTGTGGATCGGCGGAATGTCTTCAACAACGGAAGTATCTCTGCGCATCGTCGACGTCGTCGACGACAAAGGGCAGTCCACCATGATGCCGGATATCAGCCTACCATCGACTAAGAACGTCGACATTGCACCTTGGGATGAGCCGGTGCGTCGTGCAGCTTGTTTCCGAAGCGTCTATCATGTGTCGAGGCCTTGTCAACCTGTCATGGCCTTCCCTCCTCACCTGCGCCTCGTTTTGATTGATGCTGATATATGTCTATCCAGCAGCCTTCGCCGCCTGCAAAGCGGACTTTCGGATTTCCGCACAAATCCTCGTTTTCTTCTTTCCGGCAAGGGAGCCTCGGAAGCGTATCGACTCGCGTCGGTCGTCCTTCCGAATCCCACAGCTTGCTCAGTATACCAGACAGCGCGAGCACTAGCACCAGCATGCTCGACACCTCCCTTTTCACCCAGGCGCCTCAGCTTCGCAAGTCCAAGTCATCAGTCTTCCGGAATTTTATTCGTCCACAGCGGTCCAGGGGGGCTCTGCGCTCAAGCTCAGATGAAGCTGAACATCCATCACTTCTTCCCCCACCCGTCCCCAGTCCCCAGTCCTACTTCCTTACTATCGGCTCTTCTCCTCCTTCGCCCTCACCTAAACACGGTCTGAAGAAGAAGAGAAGGAAGAGGGACGTGCTGGAGACATTGGAGGTTCCACCCACCCCGCCACCCAAAGACGATGAACTGCGGCTGGACACCAACTTTGAAGACCTTGAGGGTATTGTCGATCCTGCTTTGTGGGCCAAGAGTGACTCTCCAACATCTCCAAGTAGTGGTGGGCATTTCAACTTCAATCATTCCCGTACCCACTCGTCAGATCACAGCACTCTGAGTTCACATACTGGTCTTCCGCCACTGTCCCATTCCGATTTTCACAATCCTTTCAAACCTCAAAACCCACCTTATCCTCCACGTACGTCTTCAATGGCTACCGCCAGGCAAATAAACGGCGGTTTCGCCGACCGTAAAATATCGCCCAAGACCATTACGCCACGTGCGATACCTTCGCCTGTTATTATCAGACCTCTTTCTCCGAAAGAAGACGCGGACGATACCAAACCTTCATGGGTTGCGCCCGAGAGTTGGGCTGTGCAACCAGAAGGCGAAGATCCCGAAGAAGGTTATTCTAGTGAGGATAATAGTGCACAGCCGCTACCGGAGGACACACTAGCTTCAAAGACCTCTGTCTCCATGGCGTCTATGACCAGCAGTATCGGTTCTGTGCAGAGTCGGAGGAACATCGACGATAGTCTTCCCGCCAGCTTGAATCCACATAGGAATCAGAATCGGATCGCCAAACAGCCGTCAAATGGGATTCCCAGGTCTTTAGTCCACCCTGAACCGCATAAAAACTACACCATCCGTATTTATCGCGCCAACAACACTTATCACGTTGTACAGGTTGGATTTCAAGTGACGGTCGCTGCGCTGACGCCAAAACTTAACGCGAAGCTATTATTGGGTGCTGAGAGGGAAACACATCGACTGTATCTAAAGGAGCGAGGTAGAGGTTCGTGTGTCTTTGTCCTTCCTTTTGTCCTGGTCTTCATAAATTTCAGAGCGTATTCTGGCCCAACAGGAACGACCGGCCGAAATTGTGCAACGACGGCTTTCACAGGCTGGTTACGACATGTCGGATGGGGTAGAGTTGCTCGGAGGGGGGGAAGGGCTTTCTTTCCTATTAAGATTCGTGTATAAGAGCCAGGTCCTTGGTCCAGCTGTCCGTGTCTTCTTTTTTGTGATGAACGTGGGTCACTGATGATCTTATGCAGGAGAAGGATATCAATTTCGACAACTATGAGTATGTCGATCTCACGTCACGCAGCTTACGCGCTATCCCGGTCGATTTGCATAAACACGCCGATTCCATTGTCTCCCTATATTTATCACGCAATCCCATGCTGGAGATTCCTCTCGATTTCATTCAAGACTGCACTACCCTCCGAGAATTACGATTGTCACACATGGCTATGAAGAAAGTGCCTCATAGCGTCAAATCTAGCATCACTCTTCACCGGCTCGACTTGTCCTGCAATCGCATCGCAGACCTCGATGATGCATACCTGGATCATATACCTGACCTTCAATATCTTTATGTGCAGAACAATCGTATAGAGAAGCTACCGTGGAATTTCCCCCGTCTCCGAAACCTCACTACCCTGAACATCTCGAACAACCAATTCGCCACACTACCCGAAGTTGTGTGTCAATTAAGCAATTTGAAGGATTTGGACATCTCCTTCAACTCTATTTCGGAAATTCCGGACGAGCTTGGGAACTTGCGAAATCTGGAACGACTGATAATCGTCGGGAACCAAGTCTCCAAAGTGCCCCATGACTTCTCCAAACTCATCAGTTTGAAGCAGTTTGATTGCCGTAGGAATCAGGTAGTGGATTTGACGGTGATATGCATGTTACCCCACCTGGAACGACTCAGTGCAGATCATAACGCTGTACACGCACTCGAAGTGGCGCTTGGGCCCCATCTTACTTCACTTGACGCTTCGCACAATGCCATAACGCAGTTTGGACTAATACCGGGCCCCATTGGACAATCTCCCTATGCTTTGACATCCCTTGATGTTTCGTATGCGAAGCTTTCTGTGCTTGACGAAACTGTACTCGGTCAACTAACGGCACTTCGCTCACTCAATCTCGACCACAATTCATTCCGATACATCCCCAACTCTTTGGGCGAACTGAAATGGCTCGAAACCCTCTCTTGCGCAGACAACTCTCTCGACACCCTGCCGGATTCCATTGGGCTTTTGCAAAAGCTGGAAACGCTAGATGCTCACAACAATAGTCTGACAGAACTTCCTGCATCAATTTGGCAGTGCGCGTCGCTGTTGAAGATTAACATGACGTCGAACTTGCTTAACATCTGGCATTACCCAGCAAGTATGAGCGTTGGCGCGAGAAGCTCATCTGGAGATATTTCCATTGTGGCGGAACGGAAAACTTCCACGGCGTCAATAACTCAGGGCATGCCTCCGCTGGCATATTCATTGGAGAAGCTGTATTTGGGCGAAAATCAGTTCACCGACGAACTTCTACTTCCCTTGACGATATTCAGGGAGCTTCGAGTCCTGAATCTCTCATTCAACGAGATTCAAGATCTACCCACGACATTTTTCCGGTACCTTACAAAGTTGGAGGAGCTGTACCTAAGCGGAAATAAGCTGACGGCTATTCCAACGGAGGACCTTCCGAAGTTGACGAAGCTTTCTGTATTGTTCTTGAATGGGAATAAATTGCAGACGCTGCCTCAGGAACTGGGGAAGATCAAGTCGTTAATGACTTTGGACGTGGGAAGCAATATTTTGCGTTACAACATCAACAATTGGGAGTTTGATTGGAATTGGTGAGTTAGATGGCCGCTTTCTCGCAGTGAACCGCTCTAATTTGCCCCTCGTTCAGGAATTTTAACAAGAATCTGAAGTACCTTAATCTCTCCGGGAACAAGAGGCTGCAGATCAAGGCTGATTCCAGACTTCTTGCGAACCATCGTTACAGTCGTGACTTGAATTCCATTAGTCGACAGTCATTGGCTGGTTTTACAGACCTGACGCAGCTTCGCGTCCTAGGACTCATGGATGTTACCATCACCACCACCGGGTCAAACGCCAGCGTTGATATTCCAGATGAGAATGACGACCGTCGAGTCCGAACGTCGCTTTCCACTGTCATGGGTATGGGGTATGGCATCGCAGACACTCTAGGAAAGAATGAGCACCTGAATATGCTTGATCTCGTTCATGAATTTCCGGGTCGCCCTGGAGAGTCGGTATTCGCAATGTTCGGACGAGCGCAGCCTCCGAAAGCGCTTGCAAGTGGTGCAAGCTCTAATCGACTAGCGAAGTACTTGCACGACGGATTCATCGATGTTTTCATGACTCAACTGAACTCGCTAAATGCCCAACATAGTGAAGGAGTCCCGGATGCCTTGCGCCGCACATTTCTCAAGCTCAATCAAGATTTGCACGACGCCCTTTTCTCTTCGAATAGGAAGTTATCTGGGAGCTCAAGCCCCGGTAGTGTTTCTCATTCACATGATGCCTTTTTGACGCGGAGTGGTGCATCTGGGGTTGTACTGTATTTTGTTGGAAAGACGATGTATGTTGCGAACGCAGGAAATGCGCTAGCGGTGGTTTCCAGAGGCGGCAATGCGCACTTGTTGTCGACGAAGCATGACCCATATGATAGGGAAGAGACGAAGCGTATACGCAAAGCTGAAGGCTGGATATCGCCTCCTGGACTAGTCAATGACGAGATCGACATATCGCGGTCGTTCGGTTTCTTCCATCTTCTTCCTGTGGTCAACGCCCGACCTGATGTGCATTCGTTGGAGCTGAACGACCTGGATGAGTTTGTCATCATCGGGAATCGGGGCCTCTGGGATTACGTCTCTTATCAGACGGCCATTGACATTGCCCGACGAGAGCGAGGTGACCCTATGATTGCGGCGCAGAAGCTGCGCGATTTTGCCATCAGTTATGGCGCGGAGGGAAGCACCATGATCATGGTCATCTCTGTTGGTGACTTATTCAAACTTCCGGACTCGCGCTCCCGCCAGCCAACGTTGGATCCAGCTGTTGATCCATTGCTCGTCGCCAAACGGCTTCCTCGTCGACCACGAGATCAGATTATCGACCGAGACATTAGCCGCCTGACGGCAGAAGTTCCTGCGCCCACTGGTCACGTCACAATCGTTTTCACGGATATTAGGAATTCCACACCTCTCTGGGATGTTAATCCGGGGATGCGGTCTGCAATTACTATGCATAATAAGCTTCTTCGCCGACATCTCCGGTTTTGTGGTGGTTATGAAGTGAAGACTGAAGGAGATGCGTTTGTGATTTGCTTTCAGACCGCCGTTTCAGCGCTGTGGTGGTGCCTTACGATCCAGCTGGCATTGCTCCAGGAGGCCTGGCCGTTGGAGATGCTGGAGTGTGAAGATGGGAAGCCGGTGTATGATGACCAAGATCGTCTTGTTGCGCGGGGACTTTCTGTTCGCATGGGCATGCATTCCGGTTCTCCGATATGTGAAGTTGATCCTATAACGCATCGAATGGACTATTTCGGCCCAATGGTCAATCGTTCAGCGCGGATTGAACAGAGTGCGCAGGGCGGGCAGATTATGTGTAGTGCGGAAGTTATCAAGGAGCTGGAGATGAGCAGGGCAATGGATGGGGACGCGGAGCTTGATCCTTCCGATTCGCTTTATGAGGCTCTGGAGGGTATTCGCCGTATGGGGATGGTTGTCGTCCCTGTTGGCGAAGTGAAGCTAAAAGGTCTGGAGACGCCTTTGACCCTTTCCACAATTTACCCGTCCGAGCTGGAAGGAAGGAAGCAGCTCCAAGTGAAGCCTGCATCTTCCAACCCTTCCGGTTCTCGTGTGCAGTTCAGCATCAGTCAAATGCGCGACCTTGGGATGCTGTGCCTCCGTCTCGAGGCACTAGCGACCGGCCGTATCTTCCGTAAGGTCGAGGAGGAGCCAACGCCGGAAAGGAAGCAGAGTTCAGCATCCATCGAAGATGCCGAAGACGCTCCTTCTAAGTATCTATATGGTGATCCTGACATGCTTCTTCCGTCCATGAATGACAGCATGTCCGGCACTGACCTCATGTTGCTGCTGGACTCGATGGCTGGGAGGATTGAAAACGCGTGCCGAGCTATCATGGCGCCACACGTGGAGTCGCCATCTCGGGATTCCTTGAAGGCTTCCTGGTTTACGGCGCTAGCTGCTGAGGGTGGATTTGATGAGGAGATGCTGAATACGATATTGGGTGTATTAAATGGTATATAGCTGTGTTTATTGTTATCTCGCTTTCTCAATGCTCTGTACATCAAGTAGACTTTCGATTAATGTAGTCTAGTTGCAGTTACCATGTTTTTATTACCGGTATCATTACAATCGTGTAACATTTTATAAGGACGGTTTTTCGCTACATTGTCCGCGTCATGTGGCGCCTTGGCTTTTCTACTGCTCAATAGATGACGTTATAATTTGACCGAAGGCCGAGTAAATTCCATATCTAGGGAATTGCCGGTGTGGTGTGAGACAAACCTTCCGGTGCCCTCTGTCGTTGTCTGTGACGATGAGCTCGCCTCCAAAGGATGTTCCTATCCTGTCGACCTCGCCGGTTCCCGCACGAGGCAGCTCTCCACTGCGTCGCAGGGACAGCGTCAGTCCCAGCGACGACCGTCCTCGACATTCACCTACTCTCATTCGCTCTTTCGACCCCAATGACCCCGAAGTAAGGGAACGCCAAAGGACCATGGACGTCGACATGGCCATGCATCTCTCCAGAGCACGTCGAGAGACTATAATATCGTCCCCGGTGTCGTCTCCATACGAGACCTCCGCCCCTCAGGACCCAATATCGGCGCTCTCACCAAATGAGGAGAACGAGATTCACATCGCGCTCGGCGATGCTGAGGCAGACATTGCTGAAGGAGGCGCTGCGGGGACGAGACGACAGCCATCGTTCGTCGACTTGCGGGGCCACGTTCACCAGACTCACGACCCATCCTTGCTCGTCAGCCTTGACACCAACTTCGAACCTCACGATGATCCTTCTTCTTCTGCGTTCGGTCTGCCTACGTATCAGGCAAATGCTTCTCATTCTAGATTCGACTTCAGGATGATGGAGGAGTTTGCAGAGGCAGAAAAGGCGACGTTGGGTATATCATCCCCAGGCGACAAAATTTGTGCTGCCCGAGTCGCGAAACTTGCCCAACGAAGGTCCTTCGGACGGTGCGGGCCCTTCAGTTTTCACAATCCCGACCCCACGTACAGCTCGTCAGCGCAAGCTTAGTCAGAGCAACACGAACCCTCGCATGCGGAAAGGTATCGGCAAGAAGCTTGCTCTGTTTGAGGGAAACGTGGGTGCAGTTCCTCCTTCTCTTCCCGGCCGTCTTGGGATGTCTTTCGGTGGCACCCAGCTTCCTTCCTCAACTGATGACCTCCCTGCTCAAGTTCCACATGGACCAGGGTTCGGTATTCTGAACACTGGCCATGATCGGCCTTACCGCTTCTCCTTTTACTCCAACGCACTCTCCGCTACCATTCATGCTCGGAGTCTTAGCGAACTACCCGCCGACGGACAATCATTTGAAGACCTGTTTTCCGGTATTGCAGCACCATCACCTTCGAATCCTCATCCCCAAAACGATAGGTCATCCGCTCCTATACAACCTGATAGACGCCAAAGTTCCGCGCCAAGAAACGGATCGCATGGCTATTTTCCCCTAGCCGAAAAGCCCTCTTATGACAATGGTAATAGGATAACCGGCGGTATGATGCCGAATGGCAACTTTGACGGGACAACCTGGTGGCTCGATGTACAGAGTCCTACAGACGAGGAAATGAAAGTACTGAGCAAGGTGGACAGTCATCTAATGCCCGCGCTTTTCTGGATTTACTCACGACTTCACAGGCTTTCTCGATCCATCCCCTCACAACTGAAGACATCCAGATGGAAGAAATTCGCGAGAAGATCGAGCTCTTTCGCAATTACTACCTAGTCTGTTTCCGCAGTTTTGACCAGGATCCATACAGCCCTACACACCTAGAACCACTCAATATGTATATTATCGTTTTCCGTGAGGGTACTATATCGGTAAGAATTTTTGATGTGTCGTTGCATATTTCGGGCCCTTATCATCTTCTGCGGCATAGTTCCACTTCCGACCCACCCCCCACCCGCAAAATGTTCGTCGGCGTATTAAACAGTTGAAGGACTATATCAGCGTCACCTCCGACTGGATTTCCTACGCTCTCATCGATGACATTACTGATGCGTTCGGCCCGCTCATTCAAAATATCGAATACGAAGTCGACAGTATCGACGAGATCGTCCTCATTATCAAGGAGGCAGAGCAGAGCGACATGCTCCGCAGAATCGGCACCTGTAGAAAGAAAGTCATGGGTCTGCTCCGGCTTATGGGAAACAAAGCCGACGTTGTAAAGGGATTGGCGAAGAGGTGCAATGAAAATTGGCAGGTTGCCCCGACTTCAGATATTGTAAGGTCTTCGCCGCTGCGTATAATGCGCCAGGCTCACGGCCACTTCCTAGGGCCTCTACCTCTCAGATATTCAAGACCATCTTATCACCATGACGCAGAATCTCAATCACTACGAGAAGATTTTGTCTCGCTCTCATTCAAACTACCTGGCTCAGATCTCTATCGAGATGACAGATGCCAACAATCAGATCAACGATGTCCTCTCCAAGCTGACTGCGCTGGGTACAATCCTTATCCCGATGAACTTGGTTACCGGTACGTTCAGCGTCAAATATACTCTCTACAAACCTGAACCTGTTGATTAGGTCTGTGGGGAATGAACGTCCATGTTCCCGGCCAGGATGTTCCAGTGAGTCTCGTCAAGAATTATTCTATTTTCATGTTGTTTACAATGACATTCTCAGGGCTACGCCTGGTTCGTCTCGATCATTGCCTGTCTTGCCACTTTTGCACTAATCGGAGGCTATTCGACGTATAAATTCATGGTGCGATAGACTTCAGCACACACGATTTCATAATATTGTTATTATCATTGTTGTATTTCTATCACGATCGACATCACGTCCAGCTAACATACGAGTAGATAGTGTATGGGTTGATAAACAAGGCACTCGCACCCACTTTTTGTCCATTGCGAAGTTTAAGTTACCATACCGCGCATGACAGTTTTATGCCCACCCTTCACATGCAAATATCTTCTTTCGTATAACATTGATATTACAACAGAGAAGACATAAATACGACAGCGTGTAGGACATAAAAAGTATACCAGACCAACGATTAAACCCAAAATCTATGCATCACCTATTTCTCGGTAAAAGGGAAGGTGAGGTCTTCACGTCAAGTAAACGGGCATTATGTGCATCATACGTAGGACCTGAATACGGCGGATCTGGCGTTGACATAATCATAGCGAGGGACGGAGAGAGCGTCTGACGGGGTGTGTGTAGAGGAGGAAGGACGGGCGTGGTCGTTTGAGACGCCGATGGAAGGCTCGGAGGCTCCAGAGAGCGCCGTTTTGGAGAAGGCGCCCTAAGAGGTCTGAACTCTTCCAACGGAGAATCCTCATAGTGCTTGCGTTTTCTCAGAGGTTGAGGCTCGATGGGAACGATCTCCCGTCGCGGTAGGGACGGTGACGATCCGGGAGGAGGGAGAGGTGGGTTCCACCGAGACCATGGAGGTGGCGGAGGGTGTTGACCAGACGACGGCGAATTCAACAATGGTCGCGAAGATGATGCTACAGGTATGGCAGCAGGAAGATGCCGGGTATGATGGGACACGCCATTATGGGGAGGAGGAGCACGGGATGAACCAGGTGGGGGTACTGAAGACGAAGCCAGCGGATGCGGCTCCACATTTGGTGTTTCTGGCTGACCAGGGATGAACTTGACCAACTCAACGAAAAGCGTAGCCATGTACGGTGGAGGCAGCTTCTTGTAGATGATATCCTTGCTACAACTGTCCAGCATCTCTTCAACATTAACGTAGAGTTCAGGGGCGATGTTGCCTTCTGCTTCAAGAGGCATCAAAACTACATGCTGCAAAGCTATATTGAACTACTCACCGTATGGTTTGACCCTTACTTCGGCAAAAGGATAAGGCCTTCCCTTCCGTATACAGCAAAGAGGACATATGTAATGCTTCCGGGCGTGAGCCGTGGGTTCTTGAGGGAAGAAGACACAACCTGAGTGGTAGTGCTTCTCACATGACTCGCATTGAACCGTTGCATAATTAAGAAGGTAAGGTGTACGACCTCTGCAAATGCATCGAGTCCCGTCCGACCAGTCCCGGTCAATGTCTTGGCCAAACGTGAACTTCGGCCGTTTGCGTTTCTTCGCTCGCACAGGAGAAGGTCGTCCAGCCAATATGCGATGGAGTTGGGCAAGATCAAGTCCAAAAGAAACATCGGGGTTGGGGGAAACAGCAAATTGGATCTTGTAGAGTTTGCGCATGTAGTGTCGGACCTGGTGAATGAAATCGAGCCGTTGATGATCAGGTTGTGACGTATACGACAGGAACTGGCCAATCACGGCTGATAGGCGATCTACACGATGAATGATGATCTGCAGCTGCCGCCAGTCATCGGAATAGTTCTTGGTGATTTCAGGCGCGTTCCGGAGGATGTGAGGCAGGTAGCAGAAATGCCAGTTTCGTTCCTTGCGGATTTCGCCATTCCAATGATGATGATCGCAAAATGGACAAGAGCCTCCGTTTTTAGCACATTCTCCATGGAATCGAGCAAAACAAAAGTCACATTGCACGGCATCAGAGGGAATTCCGGCTGGCGGGGGACGCACAGGGTTGTTACAGATGCAAGTGAAGAACTCGTCTGTAGGAGGGTCGTCGTCCTCTTGGCGAGTGCAAGCCATCACGTCGTCAAGGATATCCTGACCCTCGGGCTGTTCATGCTCCTCGCACCACCAAGGTAGCTCCTTCAGCCACTGTTCGTGCTTTCCAAGTTCTTTCTCGACTTCGTCAAAGAACGGCAAAGTAAACATTTTGAGGTGGTCTCGCGTGTAAGAGCGCCACTGCCTCAAAGTAGCGAACAAATCCTCATTTGAAGACTTGCGATATTTGTTGTTCTTCACTTGTTCGCATCGCGTCTCAAGGTCAACCGCAATTTCAGCAGTGACTCTGAGATCGCGCACTGCAGATATCTTGAAATCCTTCTCAGCACGATTTACAAGTCGCATGACGTCCTGTGGGCGGGGCTTTGATATGTCGGGCTCAGGATGCAGCCAAGCCAGAGCCTGCTTTTCGAAGTCTTTCGCTTTGGCACGAGCCTGCACGAGCCGATCGAGAACGGTGGGATCGATAGGTATGTTGCTATCCAGGTTAGCGAACACTTCCAGTTCTTCGATGGTTTTGATGGGAAAGGAAAGGACACCCTTGGCCCGATCTTCCCAGGTGTCTCCGACGCGTTGGCGGCTTTCTAAAAGCTGCACGTACTTATCGTCGGCAGGCATATTGCATGCACGGGTACGTGTCAGGAGTTGGCGCACCTCCTCTAGCGTCAGCGTAATCTCTCCATCGTCCAGCTTCTCCTTGAGTTCCTTGCTCAACTGCACCCTTTCGACGATCTGTTCCACCCGTACCAACGCATCCAGCAGGACATTCAAAGACGAACCCTCTAGAAGAAGACGCCTACACCGCTCGATGTAGTCTTCAGCTTCGGTGTCCTGATCTTCTCCCATGAGCACATCGGCCTGTTTCTTCATATCCTCAGCCCGTTGTGCCAGATTTTGCAGAGTCGCTATTTCGGGACAATCGAAACCGAGCATATCAACCTTCTTCAGGACCTGATACAGGTCGTCAAGAGTTCGATCAGGTCTATCTGAATCATCCACGTCGTTCAAAGTGTGACGGCCTCGAGAACGCCTGGACCGTTTGCGACTTTGTTTGCGAACGATGAACGCATTGGCCTCATCTACCCATTCATTAGCCTTGGCGACACACTTTTTAAGATGTGCAAGTTCGGGTATGTGATAGTTGATTCGTTCTCCTTCGGCAAGAAGTGCACGAAGAGAGCGTAGGGGTGGCTTAGGGCTATCGGAGAGCAGTTTGGAAAGCTTCGTTTGCCACGTCGAGGGTATGGCGGCACGCTCTTCGACTTTAGCAAGGATCTCCAGTAATTCATCGTCCGAGAAGCGTTTCCGCAGCGTGTACGTAGCATGGTGATCGGCTTTATCACAAAGCAGATGGGCATGTTCCACACACACGATTTGCGTGGTACAACTGCTGGTAACCTGAGAGAGATAGCAAAACGCTTTACAGACAGCACATTGATACTGGTCTTCTGGCCGATCTTGCTCGTCCAAAATCTGCGCCATGCCCATAGATCGTGCAGTCTCGCGGTCGCGCATTTCCCGATCGGTCATTTCCTGTAGACTATCTATTAGCCTGAAAATGTACTCGTCAGGTCAGCGGAAGGAATACGGATATTAACACCGACCATATAGCCGTTGTGATTGATTGCGATTGTTGAGTAATGGTAATGACCAACTCATCGTGCGAAAACACAGGCAGCTTTCTGTGATCGCGGTACCTCTGTACACAATCTCTACCGTGGGGTAACCAGTCAGGAAGCGCGAAGTTGACAGCCTCATTGAAGTTTAGCTGCACATGGAGATTATTTCTCTTGAACCGCGGATATAAGTAGAAGACAATCACTTACGCCATGGTTGAAACCTGCATGATAAGATTTGGGGAAGGTGATGACAAATTCCCCCGCCCTTTGATTGCAGGCGAACACGCGTACACCAGCCTCCTTGACAAGTTGCGGATTCATGAGCGTGACCAATTGGAAGAGAAGATCGGGCTGCGCTTCGAATAGATCGGGCGCTTCACTACGAATTGCAGCTTCGAACAAATCTGCATCCTCGCCTGCGATTCCATACCAGGTCTTCGTTTCACCCCAGTGCACTGCAAAGATGATCAATATTGAATATATGACGGCAAGAACACTCCGAATCTTACTAAAGTTAATACTATATGTGTAATGATCCTGCCGTAATGATCAATCCAGGCTACTCATTTTATGATCGGCAGGAGTAACGTACCTCGTTGTGCCAACAGAAAGTCGAAAATGTCATCCCCACATAAGTCCAGGGAACAGTCATGCCAGAAATATCTGACTTAATGAACCGCAAAAGAGAATCATTGACAATAGGAATGTTATTAAGATTCCAGGGGTCTTTTGCATAAGGATCTAATGGGTGAGATTCCATGGTAGGCATGGCACTGTTCATGACAGTAAGTGGGGCTGAAACAGCGGAGAAGACAAAGCCGCTTACCTTCCGTGCGTTGTAGAGTGCACGTCAGCACCATACTCGATCTCAACCGTTTCATGAGGCGTCTGAACCAATCTCCAGAACTCATTCTCCATATCGTACTCGGAGAGGGTCAGATTACCGATACGGGTATTTGTAGGATCGTCGACGTCCATGGCATTTTCCGGCTTTTGCGGGGGATGTGTTTTGAACCAAACACGCCTGAATTCTGCGTCCCGAGCTTGGAAGCTGGATAAAGTGTGTTCATCGCCTTCGTCAAAGCCGAAATCGCGACCAGACCCGGAAAGACAGGCATGACAGTACCACTGTCCTTTGGGAATGCTCTTTACACGTGGCGTCAAGCAGAATGTGTGAAAACCTGAGATGATGTTGGCGCCCGAGACAATTAGAAACACTGGGAAGATGTGACATACCACAGTCACATCCATCACATAATAGCATAGAGGTTCCGTTGTCGTCCTGCAAGCATATTTCACAATGTGCCTTTTACAATTCGTCAATAAGCGGGAAACTATATTCGTGGTTATAGAAGTAAAGGGCACCTCTGTTATTTCTTTAGCGCCGATTTTGGAGTGAAGAACAGCCGGTAT
Organism: Armillaria mellea; assembly: GCA_030407055.1. Classification (NCBI taxonomy): domain Eukaryota; kingdom Fungi; phylum Basidiomycota; class Agaricomycetes; order Agaricales; family Physalacriaceae; genus Armillaria; species Armillaria mellea. Next base: position 1,213,491 of record JAUDZF010000005.1, read on the forward strand.
ATCAACCGGTACGGCAGGACCTGCGTTCACAGCAGATTTCTTTGTGTTAGCTATAATGATATGAGCGCACATATCAAAGATATGTAAGCAGTTACGCACAAGCTGTGGGATCAGACGAGTTGACCCGCCTGCTTCGTCGGGGCTTGGTGGGTGTGCCGGGGCCATCCTCTTCCTCATCCGAGTCAAGCGGTGGCTCTGAAAGTGGACTTGAAGGAGTTAGCGGACTGAATGCAGTTGCAGGGTCGACACCGTTCGTATCCGACCGACTCGGTGGCTTGCCTGACTGGGCGCTTGTCGAAGGCGTGTTAGGGGTGTTCCTTGGTTGATCACAGAAACGCTCGTATGGCAAGACAACCCGTAGATACGACTGCTTGATCTGTGTGGCCAGACCTTGTATGCCACGATAGCCAAGGAGCCTGCCCAGCTCTGACCATTTCTTGTCTCGGGTGACCTAAATACCGCAAGATGAGGTTCAAAGATAATACGACAAAGGCTACAGTTTCCAAGACGCCATTATGCTTACCGCTTCATATCCTCCTAGCTTGTTAACCTCCTTCTTGAGTAGCCACAAATCCAACGGTTTGTGGTTGATGGTCGGGATAACGACGCGCGCATTCCCCTGCTGCTTGTGGAATCGATATAACTGCTCCAAAAAGTTAATCTTTGCTCTAGATGCAGCCTCTATCGAGTTGAGACGCTGTAGACGTGTCTTGAAGCGAAATGTCTGAAAATTCTCAATTGTCAGAAAAAGAAGTTGCAACGGCTGAAAAATGCACAAACTTCAGTATTTGTCACAAAAGGCATCTTCCATCCTTCTGGCGGTACAATCTTGCAGATACCGAAAGCTTTTGCCTCGTCTGCGATAGAGTTGACATAGGCCATCGGGTCCTTGAATTCCTCCGCAGTAGGAAAGTATTCAGGACAGTCCTGTATTTCAAAGGGACGAGAGACATTAGGTGGAGGTTTGTAGCCACGAGGACTTGTTGTTTTGACAGTAGAGAGGTCAAGTGTGGGAGAGACGGAGATGGGAGCGGCATTACGGTACATCTCCTCCAAAAGGTCGGGAGGCTCGGAGTCATCACGATCGACCGAGTACGATATTTCTCTGTCCTTCATAGCAGCCAGAGCATCTGTCTTTGATTTCCGTGGCGCCCGCTTCTGCTCAGAGGAGAGCTCTGGCAGAGGAGTCCTAGAATCCCGAGTCGGCTCGTCTTCAATTGGGATCGCGCCCTCGACTGGAATACTGATACAAGAATAAAAAGTGGAAGTCGGTTGGTCCGGCAATTTGGAGGAGCTGGCAGAATTAGATACGGCCTGGGCTGGGGTGGGCGTGGTGAATCGGGAGGATTTGTTCCGTTTCGAGGGCGACCCTCGAGGCATCGAGGTCGAGGGACTGCCGTGCATGAAGTACAAGGGCAAGAGAGAAATTTCCTGGAGTCCCCCGGACGATTTTCGATATGTTTCCTAACGTTCCGGTGGTCGTTTGCTAAAGAGTTGCTGCTCACCGCTTCACGAATTTCAAACTCAGCTCCTTCAGCGTGGGAAATGCCCCGAAATGGATCAATCCACCCTTGTGTGATCTGCTGAATAGGCGGGTAATGCCGTCACCCCTTCTTGCAAGAGGAATTTCTATTCTTTCCTTACAATTAAAAGTAATATTTTCAGTTGAAGATATCGTTATCTTTTGTAGGGAATTTTTTGTCTTCTCCTCGTTCTTGTGCAATGTGCCCACAGGAACATTCCCGAAACAGGGCCGCTATATTTGGCTTCTTGGCGTCTACATTCGACCCAAGGGCTTCGACTGATGCATTGATGACTCGATATTACTCTTTCCGTGAGTCTGACTGGTGCCGATGCGAATCAGGCCTCTATCTGCTGCAGTGTGTTGATTTCGTGCGGCTGTCTGGTTCATAAATAGCCCCCGCTCGGCTACTTCGAGCGCATCGACTCGTATTATACTATTCCCTTTTCCCCCTGTTGATCCGATCCCTCCTTTGACAATTCAGCGGTCAACCGCAACTGCGCCCACAAACAACTGATACTTGCATACATCGTCCCTCGCACCTTGAGAGCAGGTATAATACGCCCGATCGCTTGCGTTGTTTCTGCATCTCACGCAGATTTAAAATTTGTCGAGGCGTGGCATCAGGGCGGAGGAGTATTCTAGCCCGGAACCGATCAATTGAGATCGATCTAACCGGCCACGTGATGGACGTATTTCCAAGTCCGCGATCGTTCGCAAAACAGACTGTCTTTATTGCCGTATAGTATGTTTAGCATTTGCCCCAGGAAAAGATCCATCCCAGTATCTCGTACCAATTCTAAAGACTACCATTAACCCAATGACGAGTTTTGTCGCATCGAATACTAAATAGGCCTGTTTCGGACCGTGTATAAACGCCACTACGGTAACAACCAGAAGCGACCATCGGACAGATACTCTCCTTTCGAGACTGACATACGGACGTTAATTACATAACAGAGAAAACGAGGAGTAATTTCTCACCGTGTTTTTTCAAATAAAGGTCCAGTCGTTCTCGACGCAAAATCTACAAGAAAGAGAAACGGTGCTACATTCAGGACGAAATGGTCTCCATCAAATGGCGTCGTAAACCCCGCGGTCGCAAGTGTCCGTGTCCAGACTACCAGGACTGGGGCAGCGAGAGGTAACAACCATGTCATGATTAGCAGTAGGTGCATATTGTGGTTGAAATTATTCGCGATTTGGAGTGATGATTGATCGACGGGCTCCGTAGGAGCATCAGACTCTTCGCCGTTTGTATGGGGATGCGATTCCATCAGTGAAATGATCACCGAACTCGACGGCGATTTCAACGAATCACCCACACTACGGGATCTTGAAGCACAAGTAACGGCATGAACAAACCAACACCCGAGAAAAGCAACTTGCCACGGGATAACAAGGAAGACAAACAGAAGGATAAGCGACATCGAAATGGCCGTTGCTCTGCTGAGACTGTTGGTTTCCCGATGTGATCTGACGTCACTCAGTATTAGCGTCCCTGAACAAGTATCTCGATGTCGAGAAGCCCACCTTCCAAGCGAAAATTTGGAGAGCAAACTAAGCGGCCACAGCAAAGCGAATAGAAACCAGTGGCTGACGACGACAAGGCCGAATGCGATAGCCATAAATAGCGGTGCAAGAAGCGAGAAAAATGGTTCCCCTTTGATGCCCAAAAAGTAATTTGTGGGAAGAGGGATGATAGCGAACGCAGATGATCCCAACAACAAGGCGGGGAGTCTTCGTCGGCAAAAGAAAACGAGCGACTGTGCTACCGTCGGTGTAAGTACTGCATTTACGGATCAATACACGGAGGTAGCTGAGACAACAGATGCTGAATCACTCACCCACCCCTTCATCAGAGATCCTCCATAGCTCTAACATGATCAGCGAGACAACACCGATGGCCCAAGAAATAATAGTGGTGAAGTAACGTGATGCCCAACGACCGGCGGTGGCTGTCCAAGCAATCTCCAATGTTATTACGTCTGCCCTACAATCATCGCCACCAGACGACAACAGATCGAGGTAAACGCCGCGGCCCGACATGGCGGTATCTATGTACGGCGCCGGACTGTGCGTATGAAGCAGGATGTCGCGATTCGGCGCCAACCTCAGGGGGAAGTAGTGGGTCTCCACTGGGTGAGACCCGTGAACTAACAAAGGCGATAGATAATTTTCTGTGTCGCAAAGGATTATAGTCATATCAAACTATGACGACCTAGACCGTACCTTTGCATTTGGTGCCTGAGGTAAATATACGTGGCGACACACGATAAACGATGAGCGCATTTGACAACAGGGTATCAAAATATACAGATACACGCAGAGCTCTGGTGTCAGGTAGATGGGTCGAAACACCTCCTGCTAGTAGGCCTTGTCAAGCAGAGAGAAAATCAATTTGAGATTAACGGAAGAAGGGAAACGCTGTACTTGTGGTTCTGATATCGCGCACTATGACGGTCTCGGGGGCTACTTGTGCAATAACCCAACCAAATCCGTCAGCTCGGTCAAGTTTGACACCCACCCATGTCGGACGGTCCTGATTCGTGGACGAAAGATCCACTTCAAATAGGACCACACCTTCGGACTCGTCACACCCTTCATGGGGGACAGGAAACGGCATCTCCGGAATAGGATTGGGTATCAGCTTCAAAACTGAAGGCTCAAGTGGGTCGCATTCGAAGGCCTCATCCACGGTCGCCTGGCATATCAAAACCGACACGTCCAGCGGGCCTGGATTCTGCGGAGAAATAGACAACACAGATCCCTGTGACACGTAGAGCGTTAGTCTCGCTGAGGAATTACTGACAACGGGCAAGAGATAGGTCTGTAGACCCCGCGGCCTATCCAGCACGAGCCGTTCATTCTCGGAGAGAATCTTATAGGAATCGCGCTCTAAGAGCTGAGGTGGAGCACCAATTGGTGGAAACCAGCTCCCGTCCCGTAACCACTTGTCCAAGACAGCTCCACGACTCTCCACAAACGTAGCATCACCCAGCTCCAGGGCAGCTCTAGCGACACGCCATCGAACCTGATGGCACCACACCATCTCCCGGTGTCCAACCCCAGTCCACGCTCCCTCGAGAGCGGACGAAAACACGGTGCGTCTAAATGGAACATCCTTCCTTTCCAGAATGCAAGACTCGGAGGGTATCATCATGTCCGTCGCGCCCCCACATATCGACAGGATTGGAGTCGGGTCGCTCTCCAGTACGAGCCTGTTGCGATTGTATATTTGACCAATACGCTGGTCAAAGCGCGCCGGAGGAAGGAGATGAGGTGTCGACATGGTTATAATAGCTGAAATCTTGTCTGAAGGCAGAAGGGACGTAGCAATGACGCCCCCCATGGAGTGGCCTAAAATTATGATTGACGTGTTTGAAGGATACATCGACAGAATGTAAGCAATGGCGTTAGCCGTGTATGCAGTCTCAGATTCCATAGTTGGCCCATGGAATGCAGACAGGTCCTCGTTGAATTCGACTGCGTAAAAATAAAAACGTCAGACACGCGTTGTCTTTTGCTGATACACGCACCAGCGAAGAAATCTAGCGGTTTGAAGGGTGTGCCTTCGAATTTTGGCGACAACCTATGAGGGGAAGAATAGAACTGCCGAACCGCAGACGAGGATATGGATCTGACTTGACGCGACGACCCAGCATTGCCTGGAATGAATAAAACGGGCTGGCTACTATGTATCTGTTGGCAAGCTGATAAACAACAGTGTTACATACTGCAATGGCCGTCATACCGTATTGGATTCCCATCCTACCTCTCGATACAGCCAAAGACTGTAACGGTTGGCCAGTGAGGTCCATGACGAGTTAAACCCTGTCTGCAGGATATATGAAGGCGACATCCTCGACATGCGACATCCTTGCGGAGATAGATTATTCTGAACATGTAACGCTGATAGATATAAAATAACGACTGAGACTAAAGAAAACAGGCCGAGAAACAACGTAGCTCTTGCATGTGGTAATGGCATAGCGCAGCAAAAAGCATGGATGGTGGGCGTCTGAAGACAAGGACGAAAATAGTCACCGACATTTCAACTGCACCTAACTGACAAAATCTCTCATCGAAAAAGTTATTATCTTGAACATCCGACAGTAGTTATGAATTTCTTCTTTTATCATTTTACCAGACACTAATAACACGACAAAAGGGATTGATCATGAACGAGACTACGGATAATATAACATCGCGGCTGGTGAGGGTGTGTATGCAGATGGCAGAGTGGATGAGGGGATGATGCAGAGGAGCACGACGATGAGACGTCAGAGTCGAAATATGTGACAAAGGAGATAAAAACAGTGTAGAACATCTATTCATCAGCCGGGGCATCAGCGGGCTCTTCCTTCTCGATGGGGGGCTTATCTGTAGGGCCAATGAGATTAGACGAATCTCCCAAGTTTAAAAAGAAATATGTACCAGAGTCCTGCATGTCAGACGTCCAGAGCGTGAGGTTGTCGCGGAGGAGTTGCATGATGAGGGTCGAATCCTTGTAGCTCTCTTCTGAGAGGGTGTCGAGCTCAGCGATAGCATCATCGAATGCCTGCTTAGCGAGATGGCATGCACGGTCGGGGCTGTTGAGGATTTCGTAGTAGAAGACAGAGAAGTTGAGGGCAAGACCAAGACGGATAGGATGTGTAGGAGGTAGCTCAGTGACAGCGACGTCCGAAGCAGCCTTGTACGCCTCTAGGGACTTGTCAGCACTATCTTTCCGCTTGTCACCGGTGGCAAATTCGGCCAAGTAACGGTGGTAGTCGCCCATCCTGGAATATCGATGGATAAGGGTACAGGATCAATGGAACCTAAAAACTTACATCTTGTGGTAGAAAACCTTCGACTCGCCAGATGCCGCAGAGGGGATCAGATGTTTGTCAAGGACGTCGAGGATATCCTCGCAGATCTTGGCCAATTCGCTTTCAATCTTCTCCCGGTAGCCCTTGATCATGGATACTTGAGCCTCGTTGCCTTTCGACTCCTCCTTCTGCTCGATTGAGGAGACGATTCTCCACGAAGCACGGCGAGCACCGATAACATTCTTGTAGGCGACGGAGAGTAGATTACGCTCCTCAACTGTAAGTTCCTGGTCTGACGAGGCAACTCGCTTCATGTTCTCAACCATTTCTGAGGGAGATAAGATCAAAGGGGCTGAATTGCGAAATAAAGCGAAATAAGCTAACCTTCATATCGCTCAGCCTGTTCAGCGAGCTTGGCGAGGTAGACGGAATCTTCACGGGACTCAGGCATCTAAAGCCGATGTTCAGCACTGCGACGACGCGTACAGGGGCGCGTCAAACACTCACGATAGTTAGAGATAAGGTTGGATGAGCTGGTAAGGGAGAGCAGATGAGCCTGACGTTGCCAACGACGACGACGAAAGCGGCGGGACTTACAGGTGTGGGGCGGTTGGTTGGTGGTGGGGAGATCTAGAGAATCAAAAAAGGGAGATAAAGAATTTAAGGCGAGCCGGCAACCCTCTGCCCAAGTCGCTTATATAATGTTTATGTCAGCAGGGTTGAGGGTTTAGCCACGCGACCTTTCCTAAACAGTGCGCATTTACTGGCAGTCGTTATGTGCAACCAGTGTCTCTATCTCGTTTGGGATCACCCATCACAATCCTGTTACCTGTAGACAATGCAGAGCATTCCTAATGATTCGGATGATACCTCTCGTAGAGAAGGCGGGGCACTTTCTCTTATCAATATCATGGAGCGGCTGCGTCACTCCTAACTTTCAGATTAGCTCCACGCCACACTGCGCTTCCTGGCCAGTTTTAACTCACGCTGTGCGGGACATCGATCATCATGCATACGGAATCTCTTGATGCCTTTGCCCATTCGGAATCTCGAATTGGCTGTACTGATGAACTAATACCGCCACTGTTCCATGTTTATTGGTTCAGAGGTTGTTGGATCGTTCATGCCGGTTCCGACCCTAGCAGCTTGATCCGTCTTCCTCCATTTAATGGCCCGACGCGGACAACTCATGCCTGGGCGAGTCTCCACTCTGCCGAGCTTCAGAGTGGCCAACAAATGGCGTAACGGTCGTGTGAGTCCATCGCTAAGTACTTTTGATTGTATACTCTTCAATAATTTTACTTATAATTTCTCTTACGTCGCTCAGAGCTATCGGTACTAAATACGATCCCGCCATCCGCGCGTGATTCCGAAAATGGCACGTGATGTGTGAAAACCTATTTAAACGCGTTTTCCCCTGCGTTTCTCCTTCATTCACTCTTTGTCACCGTCTCACACGCCAACGCCGCTATTTACGCGTATTTCTCAGAGGATAACTGTCGATGTCCACTACAGCCCGCAAACGCAAATCTGACGCGCCTTCTGGTGCCGCCGCCAAAAAGATGCGACTCAACCTTACGGCCGATAGAATTGTTGCCATCTTGGCAGACTCGAAGAACTACCCAGTCCCAGAGGATCCCGAAGCTTCTAGGGCAGTTTTTGTAGAACTTGCCCAGTACGCGCGGAGTCTGGAAGAGGAGATCGCTGGAAGCAAGCCAAAGGCACGTACACCGGAGCAGGTGAACGCCGCCGCGGAGAAGCTTAAATCTGCAGCTCGAAGTGGCATCAAGAAGCAAATGACCGTGAGTGAAATTCATATTGACTGTGGTTCATGAAAGAGTTGACGCGTCTTTAGTGGAAAACTTCCTGCAAACCGGGGTATTCAAAGTGGATGTATGATGGCGTCTGCAACGACGGGGAAGTTTTCGGTGCCATGCTCGGCTTGGGTGGTGCGCCTACATTTAAGATGAAGAAGATGACGGCAGAAGAATTTCAGAACGTTGTAGGTAATATTGAAGGGTCTGCACGGTAAGATCATTCCACTCAATTAGGATGGTCCTCTGCTGATGCGACCTAGATACAACACGTTGTATATGAGGGGCAATGTCAACATTCATTGGAAACCTGATGAGGGTACCTTCAAGCTCAGTGGCAGTTATGGTGTTTGAATTTGAACTTTGTTGTTTTGAAGGAGTTCGGTTTTTCGTTTATCTCATCAATAGCCATTGATTTCCGTCGCTGGTTAGATGTATCTGCTACTTTCCTAACAAACATACGCCGTGTATACAACGGTAATTAACATTCAAGTACTTATTCCAACATTACTTCTCAGATGATAACAAGTTGCTGATGTCTCAGTCCTCAAAGTTCTTGTAGCGACGGGTTTTGTACGATGCGGTCCGGAAATGATCGAAATGGGACATCATGGCATGCTCTAGAGCCACTGTATTATATCCCAAGCACCGGAGTAAATACCAGCCCTTGGCATTAAGTACTGTTGGAGCACCTTTAAGCCGAGTACCAGGCCATAGACCCACGTGAGATTGTTTGCCAAACGCTTCCGCCGCAAGTCAGGCACAACAACGCTGTTCAGCACTACTCCTGCTTCCCGTCAGTATGAACGGCGTGAGGCGCTTTCTCGGCGCGGCAACCACCACAATACAGGATACGCCGCCACCGCCACCACCAATCGATACCAATGGCCTACCACCATTAAAATCTAGTCCGACGTGGCCGCCGCAGTCTCCGACATCGACGAACGGAGTTGCCTCACCCTTCGGAAGCCCAAAGATGACGACGGCAGGCCTCTTTCTTAGAAAGGACAGGCAGAAACAGCCACCTCCCACAGCGGACGATGATACTCCACTAAAATCATCGCTTCGGTCGTCGAACGTTTCAACCAGCTCGCTCATTCTTTCCAACGGAAAGTTATCAACTTCTCCGGTTGGACCCTCACCCCCTCGAGCAGGTCCCTCCCGGATCGTCACCCGAAAGTCTGTGAAACCAGCGTCGATGGACTCGGAATACAAGCGATCGTCGAGCAGACTCAACAATCGAGATGAGTTATTGCTCAGTTTGTTGGCCAGTGACGCTGTCGTGGACAGCAGGGAGTTTGAGATCCTCGGTTTCGAAGAAGTAGATGAACTGAAGAAGGTGCGTCGTCATGCCATGCATTATGAACATCCGTGTAACAACGTGTAGGAATACCAAGTCCTCATGTCTCGACTCGGCGCCATGGAGAAAAAGCTCACTCTGGAAACGAAGATCCGGGATGCTGCAGTCTCTTTGTCTAAGGTCAATCAATCCAACAAGAAGATGTCGAAGCAAACCGAAGAACAGCTTGAGTCCGCTAATCGCCGCGTTGATATTGCACAGAAAGAATTATGGCGGGTTTCCGAGCGAGTAAACGAGATAAATAAGCGATTACTGGAACACCGTGCAGGAGTTCTCAGCTATTCTGTCCGTAGCATGGAGAAAAAAATGTCTCCGTCGTCCATAAACGGCCACACCCCTCCAAATCATCGAGACTCTGGCTACGAGACCCCGAACAGAAGCCTCTCGCTCAGCCCAACAGCGACATCCATCACAGACTCTCCTTTCTCCAAGTTTGATGGCGCTCATTTTTTCGCGGGTCACGCAGATGCTATCGTGCCGACGCGTCAACGTTCTCCGGATTCTGCTGCCCGAGAAATCCTTTCCTTAGAGGAGAAGCTCTTGGCCGCAACCGATTCGCTGAAAGCTGCAGGACAAAAGCAGGCAGAGATGGCGAAAGAGCTGTCCCATTTAAAGTTTGAGAAGGAACAAGTCGAGACGATGATGGACATAGAGCTGCAGAACGCTCAGGACACCATTTCCGCTTTGGAGCAGGAGATGCCCAAGATCGAATCTCTGGAAAATGAGTTTCAGGATCTGTTGGAGGAGAAGAGAGACTGGGAACGTGAGCGGGAGGAGCGGTACCAGCAGCTATCTGCTTTGCAAGATGAGTTGGAGGCACTCGAGTTGTCCAATGCTCAGGCTGCAGGAAACGAGTCGACGTTGGCGCAAGCACGAGAGGCATCGCAACAGCTGTTGGAAGACAAGAACGCCGAGCTGCGGCAGTTACAGGAAGAGTGGGAGCAGGACCGATTGACTTGGGAAAATGAGCGCGCGCGTTTAGAGGACGAGAAGTTGGAGGACCTGGCACGACTGCAGGAGGAGATGGACAGAGTACGGGAAGAAGATGTTTCTCTATTACAAAAGGCGACCGAAAGCCTTGAGGAAGGGCAAACTCTGATCCAAGCGCTCGTTCACAAACACTCCGTGCCTTTATTCTCTCGCGAGCTGTCTTTGAGGGCTCTCCTGTCTTCGGTGGATCTTTACCTTGAGAGAGTAGGCTCTAAACCAGATTTAGGTATGGAGTTGGAGGAAACGAGGAAGAAGCTTGACGAAGAAGTGTTGAGACGCGAAGCTCTTCTTCACGACCTCGAGGAAGCCCGACGTGAGCGAGAAGATGCCAGGAAGGAGGCTCGTATAGTTGCTCAGAAAATGAAGGTATGTATCCCGTGTTCATTCGAGCTATTGTGTTTTTGATGGCTCTTTAGGAGCAAATGGAGTCGGGCAATGGTACAATTCACTCCCCGGTTACGCCGACCCCCAATTTTCCGACCGAATTCAAAGGCGATGCAGCCAAGATTGTCGCCATCCTCCAACCTATCTGGGCTATGCTTCCTTCCCCCGAAGCTCGCGCCGCTAAATTCAACATTCAACGGCAGTTCCGGACTGGATCACCGACGGCATCAGCTCCTTCCAGTCCTAGCAGTCTGGGTCACAACAACGCCGCCAAATCTCTCTCAGATCTGGATGTGCGGTCCCTCAAGTCCCTCTATGACCTACGTTTAGGTGCAAGTTCATCCTCTAATCCCGGTACATTCACAGTGGAGGCTTTTGCTGCCCGGGTACAAGCGCTGGTGGCGGATGATAAGTCGCTCATTGAACGCCTGCTTCGGTTCGCCCAGGCGCATGAGCTCCTGAAGAAGAACGCCGACCGTGCTCAGAAGCTGGCGCAGGAGGGCAGTACTGCTTTAGAGACGTATCAAAAGCAGGTGCGGATGTTGGAGGACAGGAATATGACCATGATGGCCAGATACGCTGGGCTGTAAGTGCTCCAGGTCGTATCAAACCTGTCCTGTCGTTACTCATATTTATTATATAGGGAGGATGAAATGCATCGACTACAAGACAGCGTGGATATGATCACGGGGCAGAAGCTGGAGATTGAAATGCAGGCGGCTGAGCAGGCTGAAACGTGCCGGCAACTTACCGAGGCCAACAACACGTTAAGTGCTCGAGCGTTGACTTTGGCTGAAGAAGCGGCGTCTGCTCCGGAAGCTATCAAGAAACAGCTGGAGGCTCAACTTGCCGAATCCCGTGCAGCATTGAAGGCCGCACATGAACAACTCGACGCCATCATCTTGTCGGAGCAAAATCAAAAGGCCGCACTATTGGATGAGCTGAATGCGATGCAGACGGAGAATGGTCAACTCAGAGCGCAGCTTCGGGCAGTGAAGAAATAGTCGGTCCTGTCATGGATTCAAATTGGATACCCCCTCACATTTTTATTCCCTTTGCAAACTCTAATCTTATTTCTACTGATTGTAGAGTGTATGTATATGTACGATAATATATCGTGTAAAGCCGAGAGCCTGGGGACACTGCCGATGTTGTAGAACAAAGTTCAAGTTTTGCTTGAACTTTGTGGAAACTCTTCCCTCGAAAGGGAATTTTGGCTTTTTGCGTCTGGTACTACGCATCCGATACGGATTCGCTGGTTCCGCCTGTTGGACCACAAAGACGTCTGGTGTAAACCAGGCCTGCAGCCCTTGACTAGGAGTTTCACGAACTCAAACAAGGATAATCGTTGAAATTACTTAGAGTAGAACTGGTGGATGAAAATGACGAAGACCAATGGGCCAGTGGTGTACTAGATTTAAATGTCTCCTGGTGATATCACGTTTGGAGGGCCATCGTGGGCTTTCTCAACGCGTCCCATTTGCAGGATTCAACATCTTTATGCTAAACCTACATAAAGCTCAGACGCGCTTCAACTCCCAGTTAGCAGCCTTCATAGGTGCAAAGACATCGGGACGAGCGTAGACAACTCTCCAGAGTCATTGAAGAGAGAGGAGTCTTACTGATAACTTGAAGACGAGGCAAGTATCTAGCAAGGTTAAATCTGTTCCTGAGCCATGCCACAAACCTGTTGCGTAGGGTTTCAATCATTTCAGTCCTGCCAGCTTTTCCGTGCGCTATGTAACTGTTGCCGTAAATCCCACGAATTGGAGAAAAAATTGGAATGAATGAGACTGGGATTGGACGAGTAGCTTCGATCTTCGACGTCCTTCCGTTTGCATAACTCGCAATCTCGTATATTCCTTCGTAAGCTAGGAGTACGGGCGACCACGCATCGAGCCGGGATGGAATCGGCTTCTTTGTCAACTTTGAGCAGAGGGTCAAAGTTGTCGAGGTTTAGACTCTTCTCTCTCTCTCTCTCTCTCTCTCTCCTTTTCAAGCTCTGGACGGGCAGCTTCTTCCGCCTTCTTAGCCGGATCCTCGGCGGCTTTGTCTGCGCGGATTTGAAACATCTTGGTCTTTTGAATTTCTTGCTGGCTGAGCTGGGCGATGGCTTCGTCATTGGACAGATTATTGGCAGATTTCAGAGCATCTCGGACGAAAGTATAATCGGCTGCCGAGAAATCATGGCACGAGATTCAGTGATTATGAGACGTGGTGGGGGTTCGGGTTCGGGTGACATTTGTATGGACTAGTATTAGCGAAGCGAAGTCTAGTACAAGGAGTCGCAAATTTAGAGATTGGTGATAGCTTAAGAGAGGGGTTTACGCTTCGAGTTTTGTCTTGAGGTGAGATGGAAAATGGGAAGGAAAAGGACTGATTAGTAACTGATCATTCAGTCGTAGAGACTTCATTCGTGCCTCATACATTCTCAGAACGTCCGTCGTCACGAAATTCACGTGATTTGTTCATTTATAGTAAATTGATAGGTCACACTTATCGTTGGCTCAATGGTCTAGTAGTATGATTCGCGCTTCGGGGTTGTTCCCAGTGATTATGAAATCACTTAAATGTGCGAGGTCCCGAGTTCAACTCTCGGTTGAGCCCTTTTGCTCTAATTTCCGATTTTCAGAACGCTACGTTGTGGGTAACAGTTGCCAGTGTTGTTCTGTCGACCGAGGATGCAACTTGAACCCAATGGCCATGATCGGTGATCGATCATATCTTTTAATGTTTGCTGGTGTTTTTTCCTTGAGTTACCGGAGCGCAACGGTACAGACTCTACAATAGGTGTCTTTAATAAACACTTCAGCATCCTCAAATTTCCCTGAGACTTCTTGCTGTCCATTTACAGGCTCCTGGCTGCATTGGCAGGACCTCTGGCGAACTAGGCAACCCACCCTCGCCTTGGCGAGAACTGAGTTGAGCACTAGTTGAGCACTGCTGTTTTGTTTAGGCTAAGGCAGGTGCTACCAATTTGATAATTACAACATTTCAACAGCACCGCACCGTCTGACGATATCTACTTCAACCTATACGGTCCCACTGGCAGACCAAAAATCAAAATAAAACTGTTTACCGGTTGGGATTTTCAACTTCCCTTAGTCCTCAGACACGGAAAGGCCGATGCCAAGCGGCCGTTGTTATCCACCGTTGCATCCCACCCCTTCAAATCTTTTTAGCACCGGCCGTCGGCAATATGGATGGTGGTGCCCTTTGCACAGACGACGTACCTTCCTTCTCCGATTCCGATAGGTGCGTTGTCGTAATTCTTGCGACTCAATGCTTGTCAATATTCTCAACTCCAGATGATGCAGGGTCCTTCAACTACGTCTAATAGTGATAACCACAATTAGCCACATGACAATGACCTTGAGACGTCTTGTCGATGTTTCTTTTCAGCGCCATAACTTCTCTCGAAGGGCATGTCCTGTAGCCGAAACTGCCAGTGAACAAGACAGCTAGGTAATGAGCACGGACGCAACTTGACAGCAATATCCGGACGTAGATTTCAATAGTGTCACCCATCTTGCCGGGCCTATAGCATGCTATTATCCCTCCTTATTTGTTTCCTGCGTTATTGTATTTACTACCTCTAAAGCTCGACAAGTTGGAATACAACATCCGGTCATTATTGGGGCAGCAACCTGGTGGGAGCACCATATCACACCCGTTGGAAGATTTGCGACCAACGGATAAACTTGAAATGGGTCGTCGAAATATTGACTCTATGAGGGCTTTACACAATACGGAAAAATCCCCCCAATACTATCTGTATTTGGGCAGGTCCCCCGTTAGCTTCTTCGACGACCGCTACCACTCGCATCGCTATCCTTCCATCCAGTTTCAAATCCCCGACATGGTTACGATTTTTACACAGCCAACATGCCCTCTCTTACCAACACCCACCCGACCAACCCCGGCTTCTGGCGTGGAAAAAAAACCGGATACGCTTCACTGGCAGGCAAGTATTCAAAGACAATTATGGAACTAGCCCATACATATGACTCCCGCTGCCTTCAATGAGACTAGTACAGCAGTTCTTGATGTATCACCTTTTTCAGCATTCGTAACAGCATGTCCCCAGGCCGTCTGTTTCTGCTGAATTCATGATCAATGAATCTGTCACAAGCATTAAGATTCATGGTACGGTCGAGATCCTTTGCGGTAATGTAAAGAGTGCCTGTGGCTCTGGCGGGAGACCGACAACTTGACTTCGTATACGTTGCGGCGCTAACGCGAAACCTGCCACCTCCGTTTTCATGCCGAACCATCAATCTGATTTTTACAATCAGTTTTCAGCTGGGGATTTGAAACAAGATGAACTTGACAAGAACGGGCGAGGCGTCTATAATTTCGTCATTCTTATTATGGAAGTCTCACCGTCCTCCCAACTGAGTGAATTGCATTAGAAGGCCAACAGGTTTACATACATTTGCCCTGGCACGCGGCCGCAGCATAAAATACCGCTTTCGATCGAAGGCCCGGGATATTATACTACACAAGAGATCGACAATAGCAAATAATTCCCATGTGCTGCATTCTCATGTTCCTCTATTACTACACTGGGGGCACCAAGCGTTAATGTTGGGTGCTGAAACGTTAAAGTCAATGGATCTGAGTCGTCGGACAGCGAACAAAATCCTACAATATTGCTGTGGATATTGATGGCTAGTGACACGTAAGTCTTTGTGAAATCGATAGACAAAAAGAACTGACTACTGCCAACAAGTCTGGCTGCACTTGGGAGGCTTGCAAGTCTTTGGGTGCACCGTGCTGAATTTACAATTGACGAGGTCGCATTTAATCTGGTCCACGTTTTACTATGACTCCTGCATACCATGATGATCATCTTACCTCTTCGTCGGGCTCGATGATCGTCGAAGGGTGAGCCTTGCATAAGCCGTATTAGGAAGTTAGAATGCCCGTACCAAAGTTACGCCGTGGCCACAGCTAACAAGCCAGTTAGCCTCCAGGATAGTGAGTAAGAACGAGTAGTGCTGACCGCGTGTAGACGTTTCGGACCCTAAGATGAACGAGCCGATGTAAGTATTCGCCTGCTGAGCAAGGATGGTGAAACTCACTGTCGATAAAGGCACATTTGGAGAGACAGGAGGATACCACTCCAGCTCTAAGGTTCTTCTGCTTTATAGGATGCAGGATCCGGCCAACCCGTCCCCTGCGATCAGTCGAAGAAGAGGCATCACAAGTGTATTCTGAGTTTTGGGCAAGAATTGTGTGGCCCTGGGATCACATTTCGCAATACCAAAACGAAGTCAGTTCGATTCTCCGCGTAAACCCGCTATGTTGTCTATCGCTACTTCCTAGTCGCTAGGCAAGGAATTGAAGTGTGATAGTACCCATTCCGTACCAAGTAATTCACTACAAGCACTCTGTCACTGATAAACGCATAGATGTGCCGGAACCACATCACAGTAAAACAAGACAAGATACCGATCCATTCCAGATAGAAGTGTGCGATAGTCTGACCAGATGCACGGGAGAAGACAGTTCGAAATCGACCGAACTATCGGACATGAATGTTGTAGAACGCACCGGCTACCCAATGGCGAGATGCGATCACCTCGTTTAATGCACTTTTGCATATATCTTCTCATCAATTACAAGTATCCATAGAAATTCTTGAAGGTCACACCTACTACAACTCTAGCGAGCCGAGGAAGCCCGAAGACGGGTCTCTCAGATGTGCAAAGTGTGCAGTTCGCCGCTGTTTGGGGCTATTCGTGAGAGAAGACGGCCGTTCCGAAAGTCTGAAAAACATTCAGCAACATGTACGATCAATCGTTCGTTCCTTATCGGATTCAATCTAACCTTGTATCGCAGATGCCCGAACCTTATGAGCGTGTTACGTCCCCCTAAATTTAGGTTTTTCAGGCTGGACGCCTGCTTTGACCTTGACCGGGCACTTCAATTAGGCTGCTGCCTCAAGAAGTATAGTTGCCCAACGATCGGAAGCCTCTGGTGTATCAAAGTCCATACAGATGACTTGGATAGCCTACCGAACGCTTCGATGCCGTAGTGTTGGCGACATGAGGATGCAACTGGAAGACCGTTAGTAGTATCACATAGGCATGTGGATAGAAAACTTAGCCGGATCCATTCTACAGGCTCGTACACACATATGCAGCTGGAATCAACATCTAGAAAAAAACAGCTCCAGCTGTCAATAGATATTGAGTCCTTGATTGGTGGAACCAAACGGCGTTTGCTGTGTGATCTGCCATGCTTTTGATTAGATCCTGAGCAATGTATACTAGGCCCTTACCTCGGCAATATGAAGACTTCTACATCTTCGTGAAGGGTGCTTAGAGTCCATGCCCTGTATCTACAAAAAGTTCCACCAATCGCTGAGCCCCATAGTTAACGAGAAACCAGATGCCTTTGGCACGGATCCCCTTTGACGCCAAGTTCCAAGCATATTCTGATCCACCCGTAAGTGCTGTAAATGAACTTGCGGCTATCGGGCGTTGGACCATACAGCTCAGCAGTAGCACCCGTCAAACCGTCGTTTTCTTGCTTACTCCACTGCGAAATCACGGTGCTTAGAATCCTCCTTGAGATCAGCCACCTTCCGAATAGAAAAGAATTGAATGTCGCGAATCATGCAATACGCCAAATATCAAGATGTGTTCCTGGAAATAGATATTCATTGAAGATGGTGTACGCCTATGTCGATCCATACGGATTGGATCTTTCCGCCAGCTTTGGAAACGCATTCGTATTAGAGAGTACAACCATTCGCTTTTCGTGGCTGATGTACCCTTTCATGAAACCTTTGTATATCATGTTTGCGACTAGGCACTCCGCTTCCTCTTCTTCAACGTCAATATCTGAGATCTTGAGCGAGGAGTAGAACATAGATATAGGAACTCGTGATCCTTTTTGAGAAGCGACCCATCTACAGTAATAAAAAAAACAATCGAAAAAGGCATCCGGAAGGCGATTGAGCTAGCTTACACTCTTCTGAATAGGCCCCGTAGACATAGTTCTCTAGCCTTTTCGAGCGTTATCCATAGGTTAAGATCCAGGAGTGTCTTTTCGTGGTGGTCGAGTGCTCTATCGTAGCCGGATACATCACCGGTACGGATAGCAGTTAAAAATGGATGATAGAGTTCCTTAAGTGTAGGGAATCGATCCATTAGTTCTTGTGACGGAAGGTGGCCTTTCAAGATACGCAATGGGAGGAGATAGGTCAGGATGCGCCTGTAAACTGTCAAGCTGGGAATGAGACAAGGAGAAGGGGGTCGCACTCTTGGTTGCTCTGGGCTCTAGTGTGGCATTGGTAGAAAGCAAGGGTCAGTTCTTCCTCGGACTGCAGAATGTTATCTGAGATACTGAGTAGACACATCACCATGAACACATACCTTTGCATAGTCTTCATTCAAAAAACTCAGCATTCCAATGTAATATCGATAGGTGACCTTGCAAGACATTAACTAGGACAATAGATCGAGGAAAAGAATCATACTTGATGCGACCGAGGATACAACTGCAGTGGGGGGATGTCGGAGTTCGCTTCAAGAGCCCGCAAGATACTCTTTGACAGGGATATTCGTTTGACCTGTGATCAAAACCACTGACGATCGTGGAGGAGAGGAACTTTGATGAGAAGCAAGTGACTTGCCCGAAAGTAACACTTGAGTATGAGACCAACAACATAATACACCCCCCATTTTCGGGATTCATTGAGTGGTGACGTCCTAGTAGATCAGGTTCTGAGTTGAAAGAGGAGAGGAAGTCGCATACCTGTCAGTCATGCAGTTTCCGAAAGCCTTCGCAATGACTCTAGCAGCTTCCTCCATTGATTCGCTCTTCAGGTTGTTATATTTTGCAAAGGAGTCGGCCTAAGGTAGACTGTGAGTGGCGCCAGACACAGAAAAGGGCGCGTACATCAAATGCCAAATCGCGCAAGTCCCGCAATATAGAGAACAGAGCCGGTAGTGTCCAACCTCGATTTTCGGTGAAGAAACGGAAGAACAGGCTGAGCCAGTGTGAGCATCGTGGAACGGAGAAGATAGACGCATGCTCACGAGACAAGTTGTGTATGCTCCTTGAATGCTTCCATCGGTCTCCGCCTAGGCTACATGCGAACAGGTCATCACATATTGTATTGCAATATCGTCCCAGGGGCTTTGTATGCTTCCTTGATAATGGTTGAATGCTGCACGCTGAGGATATTTCGCGTGAATTGGATGTTGAGGTCCTGGTACAAGCCCGGCTTACCGTAGGATTCCTGAATTGCTTGACAAGATCTTTTCCGTGTGGACTTGTTGGCCGAAGGAGGTAAGCAAGATTAAGACCATTCTCAGCAACGAGGGCGTCGTTCAGCTGTGTCAAAAAGGTGGGGAAATCAACCAGCATGATGGTACAAAAGTAACCCTGGCTGGACCACGTGGCGAACGCGTCTTCCGCTTGTTCTCTTGTTGTCACTTTCCCGTGGCGTTTCTCGCCAATGCTAACCCAGTACTGTGGCAAAAAATGTTATCCGACATATATGATTCTTAATCTGACTGCTACAGCTCATATCATCTGCAGGTGTTGCGGCAGCCGGGCCGTGTACTGAAAATTCTTCTTGATCGCGTGAACAGATATTTCCGCGTGTCCTTGGTTTGCTAATATTTTCAGTTCTGTCTTCTACTTTGACCCGGAGATTCAAGAGAGGCAGCCATGTTTGCTCGTCGTTCTACTAAGTCCCTATTTTTGTCCAGACCTTCTGCGACTTTGTTCTCCGCGTATTGGACTTCAAGTTCACGGCGTTGGTTTACTACGGCGAACGACACTCCGCCTCGAGAAATTCCCTCCAAACTGCACCCTGCATATAGTATCCTCGCAGCATCTCTAGCTAGCGGTGCCTTGGGATATTTTGTGTCGAGCTGGAATAGCACTGAAGCCATTCCAACTACACCCAAGTACGGCTCTCCGAAGGAATATGAACAAGCTATCTTAGGAGCTTCAGCGTACATTTTCCGATCGTGACGGTGCCGTTTCGACTGATCCACAAGACCTCCACATACACGGCCACTCGGAATATGATTACCACCCTGGTGTGTTTAGTCCTCACCCAAGACATGGCATTTCTGACATTTCCACGTTAGATTCTCTTCACAGCGTCGTTGTCTACCCTGACTCAACGGATGATGTCGTCAAAATTGTCAAGGTTGCGACAAAATACCGCATGCCTATTACACCTTATTCAGGCGCCACAAACTTAGAGGGACATACTCGCGGCGTATTTATTGTGTTATTCGAACTCCTTGCGACTTTTTCTGATGGGTGTCATGTAGCATCACTCCGGTGGGATATGTATTGATCTTTCTAGCATGAAGAAGATCATAGAAATTCACGGTAATCCCCGAAGCACAGTGGGTTGAGTTTGAATAACGGCTTTCATAGAGGCAGACTCTGACATGGTCTGCCAACCTGGCATCGGCTGGGTTGAAATCAACGACACTCTAGAAGAAAAAGGTAGGTTAGTTACGAAACGAAATTACAAGTCAACTGAGAATTCTGTTCAGGAATCCCCCTCTTTTTTCCGGTAAGTGAAGAATTATTCACGCATTTACTCTTCGAATCTGATGAGGTCTGGAATCTAGATCGACCCCGCTCCGGGTGCAACAATTGGAGGAATGCTCAGTACAGGATGCTCCGGAAGTAAGTAACTATCTACTTTACATGAAAGTGGTGCCCATTGTTTTCTTCTATATTACAGCGAATGCTGTCCGATACGGTACAAGCAAGGCAGAATGGTTCTTGAACGCGGTAAGTTGGACAACCGTCAGAAACCAAACTTTGCTGAGCAGAAATAGACCGTCGTGTTGCCTTCCGGGGAGGTCATAAAGACGAGAAGACGATCTAGAAAGTCTTCCGCTGGGTTTGACACTACAAAGTTATTCATTGGTGCTGAAGGGACGTTGGGCATCGTCACCGAAGGTTGTTCTTCCGCACTGTACATCTTTCATTCTCTGCTCTAATATTGTCTTTCTAATTACAGTCACAATCCGATTAGCGCCTGTTTTGCCGACCACTGTCGCCGTAGTCCAGTTTCCTAACGTAAGAAACGCAACAGAAGCCGTCAGAGAAATTTAAACCAGGGGGTTGGAATACGTAAGTTTTCACATCAGTTCGCAGCGGGGGATGTCTAACGTCTGTATGTAGAATGCATAGAGTTGGTAGATTCAGAATTCATGCACGCAACAAATGTCTACGGCCAATCCAAACGCAAGTGGCCAGAAAAGGACGGCCTCTTCATCAAGCTACAGGGACATACGCAACAGTCCATCATGGAGAGTGCCAAGGTGGTCAAGAAGGTTGCCGAAAAACATGGCGGGACGGGTTTTGAGTTTGCAAAGAACGACAAGGAGGCGGCGGACCTTTGGACTGATAGGAAAAATGCACACTTTTCCGGTTTGGCCCTGATTCCGGGGGCGAAGGGATGGGCGACGGACGTATGGTGAGCCCCTTGTGACGGTATCTTTAAGTCCTTCAACTGACGTCTTTCAATAGTGTACCCGTGTCGAAGCTACCAGACCTCGTATACCAGACTAAGGAAGATCTCAAAAACCTTGGGCTTGTTACTACTATAGTCGGGCATGTTGGAGACGGGAATTTCCATGCTCTGATCCTCTTTAATAACGAGGAAGAGCATGCTAAGACAAAGCAGGCCGTCAGCCGAATGGTAAAGAGAGCTATTGCGCTGGATGGCACGTGTGAGTTTGAGCAGTTCGCTATCCTCTGCACATCTGACTTGATGACTGAAGGTACCGGGGAACACGGTGTCGGTATTGGCAAGAGGGACTACCTCATAGAAGAGCTTGGAGAAGGGACAGTAGAGCTGATGAAGACAATTAAACGTGCCATTGACCCTCTTGGGCTTTTCAATCCCGGAAAGGCATGTCTTTCCGTCAATATAGAGGATGCTGAGTACTGAATATTATCCAGCTGTACCCTGATACACCCACGAAAGACAAAGGAAACAACAACTAGATATATTCGTCCGATTCATGCTACCTTTCAAACCATGTGTGTTATGACCCAGTTAGATATAGATTATCCAAGACGTCTCCTCGTGTCATTTACCCGAACGTTCGATTCGTCGGAGGCATTCACACTATGCATTATAGCCATATGAATTGGAGCATTCAAACAAGCTGTCCATACTTGTTTTGCGACCATCAGTCCCTCAATTTGTGGCGCCGTCATGAGGACGGTGCTCTTGACGTTGACTGGCATGAAGTAGCGTGATGGATCCCATGAATAGCGGGGGATACTGTAGCCGCTGTGATTCAAGAAAAGGCGAATCAACGGACGTATACCACCAATACAAATAAGAATACCACGTATACGCAGCAGCAACGGGGTTCGTAGAAGGTACCTGAACAGTCAACTGTAACATTTCCTCCGTGTGCCCGAAACTGGCATCTTTCCCGCATACATCGAAGTGATATTCTGGGATACACGCCGTCCCATAATGACTAACTCGTTCACCTTGGAAAGGGCAGATAACTTCGAGTGTTCGTCAACCTTGAGCACGGTAAGACAGGCGCTGATAAATCACTTCGCATCGTCAAAGAAAACCGGATCCTATTATAATGTTCGCGATTATGACACTCCTGTTATCTTGTTCAAATAATACCCGTCGGTGCAAGTTAACGGATCCCACACGTTCCAATAATCTTAGACTTTGCTTGCGTATTCTCCGTACTGATAGTAGTACTTGTTGGTTAATATGCTCTCATCAAAAGGCCTAGTAACACTTATCAACACATCAGGGTGGGAATAATAGGTAGAATCACGGAGGCAGTGAGTATTGAATGAGACGAAGGATAATTGATTTAAACATCCAAGAGGTCGGTGCTACGCAGAGTGGAAGCGAGTAGAACCGGGGGTAGCACTAAGTAAGAATATCTCAGCAGCAATCATAATCTTTCATACTCACTTCACATCGCTGAAAAGATCCGTATCCACGATCAATTTGGTCGTTTCGTCGCGCTCCTTAGTTCGAAAGGGTTATTACTACAGCCATTACAGTAAGAAATGTATAGTTATTTGAGTGCGCGCTCTTGATCCTCCGTCGCTAAATAATACGGCAGCTTCGTTATCTGTTCTTGGCTTGCGCTAGCCCGGGCTACAGCCGCAGTGGTGGTTATGCGACTATACGTTTTCCACATGCGTGGCCATTGAGATAAATTTCTAATTCTTGCTTCTGATCCTGGTTTCTTAATTTCCGCCCGGTGTCCAAAAATTGTCCAACATTGTGCTTGGTGGTTAGTTTTGCCGGCTAGTCTGCCTCTAGGCTTTGTGAATAGGCCGGAATTTGACTTCTCAGTGTGCCGTATTTTAGATCAAGTTAGCAGCGACGTCGAAGTCCACACGACCTATCACCAGACCGCAAACAGCCCATGAAACATGTTGCTGCTAGTGAGGTTTTAGAAGAGAAACTGAAGGATGTACGGTGCCTCTTGTTTACCAAAATCTTAATCACTAGGCTTGAAGCAGTCATCCGATGCCGCTTAAAACTGCCGTGATAGCTAAACCGTGGACCACATCCAAGAGCCAGGACTTCAGCTCAAATCAATTTGATATCGACGTGACAGTGCTTTGTGGGTTTCCACAAACTTTGTCTGCAGAACAGCTGCGCCAGTAAGCCGCATCTCCTGCAATGCATATTATCACTCCGAATTCAAATCCAAAGAATTATCAATAGACTCACTACTACACTATTATATCATAGCGGCAGATTTAGTCTGTCGTCGTTTATAGAAATCGGGCTGTTTCATAAGTATGCAGACCTGTTAGAGTGGGGTGGCGGCGGGATGGATAGTTTTCTCGCGAACGACGGGCCGAGCGAGGCGAGGAGAAGGTTGCAGAACTGTGTATATGAGACTTTGGAATCGTTGGGAGGAAAGACTAGCCCCTACCATTCGCGCTGTTCACCAACTGTCTAATGTATTTCTGTTCCAAGGAGCCTCTAGATTCGGGCATGTCGCGTACACTTAGTTGTGCGAGACAAAAATTGTATTGGTGAGTAATCGCTGCTCACAGATAACTGTATTAATGCCGTTTGGGCGACGAGCGAGACAATTAAGGTGAGGTGGAGGTTGGAAAGTAAGATGGGAACGATAATGTTCAGTGGTGTGTGTGTGTGGTGTACCGGGACAAGGTCCCAATCAGGAACGGCCGGGTCCACAGCCCTAACATGGCCAAAGCCATGTCGCTGTGGCCACGAAGGCTCATACCGTTGTGATCGCACGGTTGCGTACGTCTCGCGGAGCAGAGACACATCGTGGGGTAAAGATACGAAGTCAAAGATCTTTTAAAATATGGACAAATTTTACAGGTACGATGCAGGACAAAACATAGGTACCTGTTGGAAGATACGAAAGATATCATGAACATATTTTGCGAAGGAATACAGAACATCAACATTGTCGCCCTCTACCAGTCGTATCACCTCCGATCTCGAAGGAGCGGATTGTAAGGGTGCAATGAGTGTGTGAGCAACGAGGTGAAAGACTTTATCCAAGAACTGATGTCGAAGTGCTTTGAGCTTCTCAATTCCAGTGCAATACAACACAACGTGGGCGTCGTCTTCGACATCAGTCTGGCAATAGCGACATAACTGGCACTCGCGAGGAACAGGAGGGCGACGGCATTTATTCCATCTAAGAACCTCGACAGCGAGTGTATGGGACGAAGTCAGCAGTCGGATCAGTGCTTTTCGATGGGCAGGAACCGGTGAACATCGATAATGCTATCCACATCGCATGGGGACCAGGCACGGGAGAGATCAAGGATTATGGGATGGCGAAGACGATGCAAGGCATGACAAAGACCGACGATGACTTTCCGTCTCTAGTGCAGGTATCGCAACGCGAGCGTCAGTGTACGAAACTTGATGGGCCACACCCCTCTCTGAAAAGAACATCGCGACCGAGGACCGCTTAGCAATGCAGAGGAGGCGACGAATGAATGTCTTCTGAACACGTTCGAGCTCGGACAAAGACCCAGCATCGATGGAACAAAGCGTTCATGGACTTACGCGCCTTCGATGCTTTGATATAGTAATGCTCCCTGAATATAGACCTGTCCGTGGATGACAGCGTAATTCCAACATATAGACACAAGAAAGAGCAAGAGGGTGACCCCCAATTGTGAAGGAAGGCAAGGTAGAAGGTAGAGTGTCTGCAATCCAGAGTTTCGTTTTGTCATGAGATATTGTCATCGAGTTCCTCTGACACCAATCGAAGAGAATATCAAGCTTCACCTGTAAATCTTGGGCCGAATTCGAAAACAAGTAGTAGTAGTAGTAGCCGCCATGGGCCTGTTCGATATGCGACTCATGGGAAGATTTCCGATGATGACATCATCAGGATGAGGTGGCAAGGAGAAACCCGAGAAATAGATACGGGCACACATCCCGACAATGACGTCGGATACTCGTCACTGACATTTGACCTGAGACAAGGGAGAAACGTGCCGCATTACAGCGATTCAGAGGGAGCAGGACACTGCGGAAGTGAGAGCAGAGAGCGGCTAACGGAGAATCATGAAGAAAGAGGAGAGGTCCAATACCATACACTGTGCAAACATCATACGCGTAGTGATGGATAGTAGACCAAATCCGGGCAGGGACGTCGAAGGAAAAGCGCGCTGTAGACAAATATCACGAACAGGGAAATACGACGTGGCGTATTCACAGACGCTAATTCGAGATGAGAAGGAAGGGACATCATGAAAAGTAGTCAGAACGTGGATGTTGACCGTGCATATGAAAGCGGAGCCTCAAAACAAACGGTGCCCCTGCCCTCCGCGACGGTGGAACCCATGACTGGTACAGAGACAAGACGTACGGCGACCGCAAAGAGGCCAGCATGATGTTCAAACCGAAAACAGTATGACGGACATGGTGTCAGAGTCTATGATACGGAACAACACGCAGGTCACGAATAATCACTAACAAGCAAGAACACTGAATGGAGGACCAACAGTGTAGTTGCTGTGACGTTCGAGCCTATGACAGCTACCGAAACCAGGCCTGAGAGCTGCAGGGCACCAAGCGCATCCTTTCCTGCAGAGAGGGCGCCCTTGG
This sequence comes from Armillaria mellea, assembly GCA_030407055.1. NCBI lineage: Eukaryota > Fungi > Basidiomycota > Agaricomycetes > Agaricales > Physalacriaceae > Armillaria > Armillaria mellea. Next base: position 1,239,481 of record JAUDZF010000005.1, read on the forward strand.
ACACAGGTCAGAGGCCTATTGTCAGCGACTAACTCAAACACTCTTTAGAGTCGACCCTATACCGGTAACACCGAGGGTTTAGTGACAATAGAGTAGTCTGGGCGTAGCCTCAGAGTTCTTAGACCTTAGCGAGGAGTTCAGTTAGGAAGTATAGACTTTAGTCCGAAGCTAAGGCTTAAGGCCAATAATACAGGTCCTTATATACGTTTCTGGTTATGCTATTAATAGTGCTACACCTGTCCTTGGTGCGGTTCTGGTATGGTATAGGGTTGGTCATGAAGTCATTAGTGTCATCAGCGCAGCGCTGTGTGTTAGTTGTGTGTGTATTGATAAGATAAAAGTGAAAAGTCGTGACAATTACCCCCTCTCTAAGGCTATCGTCCCGATAGCTCGTTTAGCTCCTGATACTGTTAGACCCGAACTCCGGGTAAACCAAACAAGAGTAAACCGAGGGCTGTTTCGCGTTCGAACAGTCACCCAAGGAGTCTCTGTACTGAATGGCTACTGAGAGCATCGGACTAGTGTCTTAGTCTGAGGCTGAGTCGACTAGCTAAGTTCGGTGTGATTAAACTTTAGCTTGAAGCTGGGGAATATACAGCGAGAGCTATGCTACTTATATACTAAAAGTCCTGTGCTATGAATAGAGTCTTTGTCTGTGGTTGTCATGCGGAATACAAGGGAAAACATGAGAAGGGCGAGCGTTGGTCGCAAGCTGTAGTTGTCCATAGTACAATTGCTGATGCGGTCCGTTATAGTCGTGGTTACGATGATAGGCGCTTGAGATAAGATAAGATATAGATAAGCGCCGGCCAATAAGATAAGATAAAGGAGAAAATCGTAACATTACCCCCTCGTTAAGGCAGGCGTCTTGACTGCCCTAAGACTTGTCTCCGTCGGGGGGTCCACTTCGCTGTCCTGTTTGTTAGCCCATCAATAATCTTTAATGAGCTCCTCCAGATGTCCGAGTTCGGGTTCTGGCCTCCATTCTTCGTCCAGCCATCTATACTCTTGGCCCCCTTTTTCCACCTGGGCGCTAGCGACCTTGATAAGGTAGTACCATGTGTTGTCCTCTGGTCCTATTTTGTCGTTGTCGTCCTCCTGCTGGTAGCGGGCATCGATAATGATCATGTCATTGCCGGGGTTGATTACAATAGCATCTACCGTCATTCCTCCTTTTTTCTCCCAGTATTCAGCAATCGCTTCTTTTGCGTTGCCGAGGTACCTTTCTGCGGTCCACTTGTTGTCTTCGGGACCGTAGCCTTTCCATTTAACGAGGTAATCGGTCACTATTTTGGACTTTTCCCCCTTTTTTCCTTGTACTTTGCGGGTTTTGTCGTCGAGGATTTCCTCGACTTCGTATTCTTCTTCGCCCATGATGATATCGGGCAGAGGAGGTGGCGGTTGTTGTTGGTTTGGGAACGCTGGGGGTGTATACGGCGTGAGGAGGGTCTCGTTGAAGACGGGATATATTCTCCATGCAGGGGGAAGCTTCAGTTTGTAGGCTGAAGTGCCGCGTTTTTCCAGGATTTGGAAAGGGCCAACTCGTTTGTCATCTAGCTTTTTCTTTGGTCTGGGGAGGTGAAGATTTGTCGTATCGAGCCAGACCTTGTTTCCGGTCTGATATTCGACGGCGGCTCTCTTCTTTTTGTCGTACTGTGTCTTCATTTGTTCAGCTGCTTTAATAAGAGCGGCCTCGGTTTTGGCGTGGATGTTCTTCATTTGGTCGTGGAAGGTTTCCGACGCAGGAGTACGGAGGGTGGCATGGGATCTGGAGTCAGAGGCGACTCGGGGATGTCGTCCATATAGGACTTGGAATGGGCTCTTGCCCATGGCGGAGTGTATGCAATTGTTGTGCTGGAAAGCACAAATCGATAGCCATTCGGCCCAGTCATTTTGATGATGATTAATGATGAGGTGGAGGTATTTTTCAATTTCTTGATTGACGTGCTCGGTTTGGCCGTCAGTCTGGGGGTGGAAAGCGGTGGAGGCATTGCTTTTGATGTTAAGCATGCCGTAGAGGTCCTCGAGGAATTTTGAAACGAATTGAGGTCCTCGGTCGGAGATGATGGTGACGGGCATGCCATGTTTGGCATATACTTCGTCACGGAGGATTTTCGCCCATCCCTCTGATGAAAGCTCGATGTTACAGGCGACTGGGATGATGTCTTTGGAAAATCGGTCGACAATGACGAGGATCGCGTCGTGGCCGTTGGATTCTGGGAGACCAGTGATCATGTCGACGGATATATGAGTCCAGGGTTCGGATGGAACTTCATTTGGATGTAGTGGCGCTCGCTTGGCTTGAGTGCTGGACTTGGTGCGGGCACAAGTTTCACAGGCTTGGACGTAAGTTTGGATGTCCTTCCTGATCTTTGGCCACCAGTAGTCCCTAAGGACGAGTTCTTTAGTCTTTTCTACTCCGGGGTGTCCTGTGGTAATATGATTGTGGCAGCGCGAGATGATTTCTCCTCGCACTGCATGGTCGCAGGGCACATATATCCTTTCGTCGTAGTATAGGAGTCCATCCTTTTCCTGTATGCCCTTTTCGTGGTTGAGTGACTTGGCGATCCCTTGATCCCATTTCTGGTGGTCACGGGTCACGCTCTTGATGCGCTCATGGGATTCGTCGATGGTGGGCATGATTAGTGCCCGGAAATGTTCTGCTTTGAGGACGACGACTTCGTTGTTATCGTCATGTCCTTGGTCATGGTCTGCACATCGTGACAAGAGATCTGCTTTCTTGTTTGCCGTCCCTGGCTTGTGATGGAGGGTGAAATGATACTTGGCAAGTTCAGTTACCCATCGCGCTTGTCTGCAGTTGAGTTTCTGAGGTTTTCTGAAATACTGGAGGTTCTGGTGGTCCGTCCAGATTTCGATGTCGACTGCTGCGCCCATGAGGTAGTGTCTCCATTCCTCGAGGGCGAGCATTATGGCAAGTAGTTCCTTGTCATAAATTTCATAGTTGCATTCTGTGGCTGTTAAGGCTTTGGACAAGAACGCGACTGGCCTCCATTTTCCTTCCTGCTCCTGGGATAGGATGGCGCCAATGGCGCCTTCACTAGCGTCTGCTTCCACTCTGAACTTCCCGGTTTCGGTTGGGATTGCTAACACAACGTCCTGGGCAAGACAGGCCTTAAGCTTGTCGAAGGCCTCCTACTGCGCGGTTCCCCAGGTCCAGGCTTCATTCCCGGTGAGACGCGTCATTGGGCGTACTATTTTGCTGTAGCCCTTTATGAACCATTGGTAGAAGTTGGTGAACCCTAAGAAAGACTGAAGTTCTTTCTTTTTGTTGGGGACGGGCCACTCAGTGATTCCAGCGATCTTGACTTGGTCCATGCGGATGGATCCTTCGCTAATTATTACCCCGAGGTACTCCGTTTCCAGTACCTCAAACTCACATTTCTCGGCCTTCAGGAATAGCTTGTGTTTCCTAAGGAGTGCGAGAACTTTGCGAGTGATCTGTCGATGCTCTTCTAGAGTCTTCGAAAAGATCAGGATGTCATCAAGGTATATAGTAACCTTGCCCGAGGCGATGAGGTCCTTGAAGATGTCGTTCATCATCCATTGGAACGTGGCGGGAGAGTTGGTAAGACCGAAGAACATGACGGTGGGTTCGAACAGGCCACAGTTTGTTCTGAACGCAGCCTTCCACTCGTCATCTTTCTTGATGCGAATATTGTTGTATCCCCATCGCACATCGAGCTTAGTGAAGTATTTGGCACTTCCTAGCTTGTCCATGAGCTCGGCGATGAGGGGCAAGGGGTAACGATTCTTGATGGTCATTTCGTTGAGCTTGCGATAGTCCTGAACAGGGCATAGCTTCCCATCCTTCTTTTTGACGAAAAAGAAGGGAGAAGCCATAGGGGACTTGGACGGTTGGATTCGACCAGTGGTGAGGTTTTCGTCGAGGAACTTGTCAAGCTCCTCCTGCTCGGTGCGGTTTAGGGGATACACTTTGCAGTCAAGAGTATTTTTGGCATTAGGGACAAGTTCAATGGCATGGTCCCAAGGTTTGCGCATAGGGAGCTTGTCAAAGTTTTCCTTTTCGAAGAGGTCCGCAAAGTCGCGATACGCGACTGGGACCATCTCCTCAAAGGTTTTCTTCTCCTTTCCCTCGTTGGCTTTGGCGGCGAGTTCGTTTGCCTTATGGACTGCATGGATTTCAATGGCTTCCTCGAAGTCAATGGCGAGAATACGGTCACCTTCTTCGAGCTCTTCATCCCACCGGTCGTCAGGATCTGAGTCCGGTAGGGGGAAGGGGTTCTTGGCACATTGGCATCTGGCAAAGGTGATCTTGCCGGTGCTCCAGTTGATAAGTGGGTTGTGGCAAACGAGCCAGTCATGACCAAGGAAAATCTCTTTAGAACCAAGGTTGACGACAGTGAGGTCGATCCTCTCGTTATGGTCACCAATGGTGAGCCTTAGTTCTGCGAACTCAGTGATTTCTCTGGCCTTGTTATGGGAACCGTCTGCATTATAGATTGGAATGGGGCTAGCAGTTTTGTAAACAGGGATGTTGTGGGTTTTGACAAACTCACTGTGAATTGAGCTGCCCGTACATCCACTGTCTAGGAGGGTGGTGGCATCAATGGTTTGGTTATTGGTGGTTTCGACTTTAAGTGGGATTTTGAGGTCTCGCTTGGAGGTGGTCTGAGAATGGATTAGGTAGCGTCGGGGCTTCCTTAATTCGTCAAGCCATTCTAGTGCGTTCGCTCGTTGTGCGTGGCGGAGCCCTTCCAAGAGATTATCGACTACTTCTTTGGCCCTGGTCCTGTGTATCCAATTAAGGAGCACTGACCTGGTGGCAGATTCGTCTTTGGCCTCTCGGATGGCCCTCCACGTCCACTCGGTTTCGAAAGGTTTCATCCATCCCGGTGGGACCTTCTCAGCTGGAGGCTGGGTCTCCTCTGGTGTCAGGGATAGACGGGTCTTGGCTTGCTTTGCTTGGTGAATTCTGAAGGCGGTATCGTCTTCTTTGTCCGGGACTTCGACCATGGTTACTTTGTTGGGGCTCTCTGCCCCGTGCCCCAGAGAGTCGGACTCTGTGGACTTGGCCCTTGGCGGGTGCTTGAGATCCTCCGCATTGGTCCTTGCAGGGAATGTCTTGGTCTTCAGAGAAGACGCTGAGTCTTTCAGCTTCAGAGGCCCGAGGGCGTCCCGCCTACTCGACTCCGACCCGAGTCCTAATACTCATATGGAAGGCTCCAGCACCACCTGGCATGTCCCTTCCCCCACAGTGGACTCGGATGTCATTTTTTCTTTAGGTTCTTGGTTATCTGGACTTGGAACGGTTAAGGCGGGTATATTCGAATGCATATTTATCGTATCAACATATTGCGTAACTACAGAAGAGCTATGAGTCCGACCAGCGATATTGTTCCTCGTACCAGATAAGTCCTTCACTGAGCAAGTAGAACCTTTTACTTCTTGGCGCCGTCTTTTACCTCCTCCACTTTGGATTCGGTAGCGGGTTCCGTTGTTACGGCCTGATTCTCCTCCTTCTTCTTGTCTTTGTTCCAACTCTGCAGCGGGCAATTTTTGCTAATGTGGCCTTTCTGTTTGCATCGGAAACACTTCCCTTCTGACCTGAGCGCATCAATATCCATTGCTTGTCCCCGACCGCCGTAGGTGATGCCGGTACCAGTCTTCTTGTCCGTCGAGGAACTTGTCGTGCCACTACTAGCTTTGTTAGCGTTCGTGGCAGGGTTATTGTTCTTCGGGACGAAGGGACCGGGGCGACCAAGGCCATCTTCGATGGCCTTGCGCTGGTGGGCCTCGTTCATGACGGTGACCCGGTGCTTCCACTCGTCATAGGTTTCGGGCATGCCGACCCCAATATCATAAATGATCTTGGTGTATGAGTCGGGAATGCCCTTTTTGACGGCGGCGACCATGTGTCCTCGGGCCCCAGTGTCGCCTCAGAGGCCTGCTTTCTTGGCCTCCTTTTCAATGGCCTGGAAGTAGTCATCGGCGAGACCCTTTCCAAGGCGGAGGTCGTACATTTTCTGCTGATGGATTTCTTCCACTGCATGATCGCGGAACTTGTCGCAGATCATTTGGCAGAAGTCATCCCAGTGTTACGATTTTCTCCTTTATCTTATCTTATTGGCCGGCGCTTATCTATATCTTATCTTATCTCAAGCGCCTATCATCGTAACCACGACTATAACGGACCGCATCAGCAATTGTACTACGGACAACTACGGCTTGCGACCAACGCTCGCCCTTCTCATGTTTTCCCTTGTATTCTGCACGACAACCACGGACAAGGATTCTATTCATAGCACAGGACTTTTAGTATATAAGTAGTGTAGCTCTCGCTGTATATTCCCCAGCTTCGAGCTAAAGTTTAATCACACCGAACTTAGCTAGTCGACTCAGCCTCAGACTAAGACCTTAGTCCGACGCTCTTAGTAGCCATTCAGTACAGAGACCCCTTGGGTGACTGTTCGAACGCGAAACAGCCCTTGGTTTACTCTTGTTTGGTTTACCCGGAGTTCAGGTCTAACAATTAGCTCGAAGCTTTCATTCCCTTTCTCTAAGCAACCACCATTGCTTTTTGAAACCGAATGCCCGCATCGTTCACCAGCACCGGAATCATCTCCGCCTTCTTCCTGACACTCTTTGTCAGGATCCCCGCCCTCTCGTACCTTCTCTATCGGTCCAGGTGGCCGATTGTCTTCTGGTACAACACCCAACGCAACCGTCTTCAGCGTTGGACGGACCGCACCTTCTGTGCCCCCCGTCTCCCAGCTGTCCCCTTCTACCCATCCCCCTACGGTCTACAACGCTATGGCACCACCCAGCCCGACAGATCCGTCACGTCCTTCCCCTCATCGCTCGCATCCGTACAGCATCCCGAAAGTCGGGAAACTCCTGCAGTCGCTCCGGTCCAAGAAATCGAAGTCGACATTGGCGAGCAAGGACACAGCGTCTTTGTTCACGACTCCCCCGTCACTGGCACCCTCGACATCCCCGTCCCTACCGTACTCGCTGCCTCCTCTACCGCCGACACCACCTCTACTGCACCACTCCCTACCGGAGGAATGGCTAGAACCCGAGACTCCCTCGATCTATACGAGGTCGCAGCCTCCAGCGGCACCGAACTCCCCAACGACCCCTCCTCGGACAGCGAAAGTGAGCCCTACGTCCCTCAGAGCCCCACTCAGTCAGAGTTCGAGGCCTACATCCGTAACCGCCAGACGCGCCCCGATTCCCCTACCATCCCTGTCGCCATCCTCGACCAAGCACGGCTGATTACCCTCCAGCCCGGACCCTCCATCTGGGCAGAGGCAAGCAGGGAAAGGGAGAGAGTCGCCAAGGACGAGCTCCTCCGACTCTGGGGCGTCCAGGTCGATGTCCAAACCGGCCCCACCCCCCGTCCATGGCACCTCGAACCCCTTTGGCCACACGAATGAGCCGTTACCATCCAGCGCCTCCATAACCTCGGAATCCACAATCAGCAGCAGTACAACCAGTGGCAGTACCAGCAGCGAGTCGAGCACGACGCCTGCCAAGCTACTAGCGTGTGCCTACCGGGAGAGGATGACGAAGACCACCGAAGGCGCCTCCATTGGAACCGCCTCCGTAACATCAGCCGCGAGGATGAGGACTGGTACGCCCAAGACGAAGCAAGGAGGTGGAGAGAATGCTGGCAGAGGGGCCAGTGGGTCGACACCCAGCTTGGCGCGAACTATGCACCTCCCCCCCTCGATCAGGATGAGCGGCTTATCTACGGTAACCGCTTCAGTTCACAATTTGAGTCCCGAAGACAGGAGCATATCCGACAAGGCACCCAGGATATCACCCACGAGCAGCATAGCGCCATCAGTCAGCACGCTGTCGCTCGAGGTCCAGCAGATCCACGATCCGTGGGAACGCGAATACACGCGGATCTTTATAGGTCACTTATTGGCCCTTACGGAGGACCCGACCTTCCTCGCCTCGAAGATGGGGAGATTGATGAACAGCCTGAGGCCAGCGGATCCGGAGCGGGAGGATATTATTGAGTATTGCGCAACAGAGCGGGCCGTGTACGATTTTAATATAAAGCATCCTGATCGTCCCTATGCAGAACCTGAAGATTACCAACCACGAAATCCCCCAAAGCTGCTCCCCCTGTCCCCGCCACCATGATCCCACATGCCGAGAAGCCAGAAAGGCAAAGGCCGAATGTTCGCAGGAGCTGGACCAGAGGACGCAGAAACCTCGAATGCCGGTGGCAATCAGCCGCCCATTGTCCCAACCTGGACTGGCTATGATGGAGCCATCAAAGGCTCCCCGCCTCCAGGACGACATACTAGTCCCCTTGCCCGAGACCCTGACAGCTGGTCGCTCCCTCGAGGACCAGGAAAGTACCATGACCCCGACGACCCGCTCCCCAACCCTGTCGGCCAAATGGCTGAAGATGCACCCTGGATGGGGTGCAAGCCAGACCTGATGCGAAAGCCCGCCGTCTTCAAAGGCGAGGCCGACGACATCGACCGCTTCCTCACCCACTGCGAAATGTACTTCCAAATGCATGATCCCTACATGTACGCCAGTCCCTTCCGCGTCGGCTTTGCCGCCTCCTACTTTACCGGGAAGGCCGAAGAATGGTGGATTATGATCCTCGCCGAACGACGAAGCCACTCCCGCAACAAGTTCCGTCTTCCCAGCTGGGACGACTTCTGCCAAATGATCCGCGACAAGTTCCGCGATCATGCCGTGGAAGAAATCCACCAGCAGAAGATGTACGACCTTCGCCTTGGAAAGGGTCTGGCCGACAACTACTTCCAAGCCATCGAAAAAGAGGCCAAGAAAGCAGGTCTCTGGGGAGATACCAGTGTCCGCGGCCACATGGTCGCCGCCATCAAGAAAGGCATCCCCGACTCCTATACCAAAATCATCTATGATATTGGAGTCGGCATGCCTGAAACCTACGATGACTGGAAGACCCGAGTCACCGTCATGAATGAAGCCCGCCAACGCAAGGCCATTGAAGATGGTCTCGGACGTCCTGGTCCCTTCGTCCCCAAGAACAACAACCCTGCCACGAACGCTAACAAAGCAAGTAGTGGCACGACAAGTTCCTCGACAGACAAGAAGACTGGTACCGGCATCACCTATGGCGGCCGAGGACAGGCAATGGATATAGATGCACTCAGGTCAGAAGGGAAGTGTTTCAGGTGCAAGCAAAAAGGTCACATCAGCAAGAACTGCCCGTTACAAAGTTGGAACAAGGACAAGAAGAAGGAGGAGAATCAGGCCGTAACAACGGAACCCGCCACAGAATCAAAGATTGAGGAGGTAAAAGACGGCGCCGAGAAGTAAAAGGTTCTACTTGCTCGGCGAAGGACTTATCTGGTACGAGGAACAATATCGCTGGTCGGACTTATGATATCTCTGTAGTTACGCCATCTGTTGATACGAAATACGCGCATTCGAATATACCCGCTTTAACCGTTCCAAGTCCAGATAACCAAGAACCTAAGAAACAAACGACATCCGAGCCCGCTGTGGGGGAAGGGACATGCCAGGTAGCGCTGGAGCCTTCAAAACGAGTATTAGGACTCGGGTCGGAATCAAGTAGACGGGACGCCCTCAGGCCTCTGAAGTTGAAAGATTCAGCGCCTTCTTTGAAGGCCAAGACACTCCCTGCAAGGACCAGTGCGGAGAATCTCAAGCGCCCGCTCAGGGCCAAGTCCACAGAGTCCAACTCTCTGGGGCACGGGGCAGAGAGCCCCAACAAAGTAACCATGGTCGAAGTCCCGGACGAAGAAGACGATACCGCCTTCAGAATCTATCAGGCAAAGGAAACCAAGACATGTCAACCTCCGGTCATTGAGGAGACCCAGCCCACAGCTGAGAAGGTCCCACCAGGATGGATGAAACCATTCGAGACCGAGTGGACGTGGAGGGCCATCCGAGAGGCCAAAGATGAATCTGCCGCCAGGTCAATACTCCTTAATTGGATACACTGGACCAGGGCCGAAGAGGTAGTCGATGACCTTTTGGAAGGACTCCGCCGTGCCCAGCGAGCAAATGCGCTTGAATGGCTGGACGAACTTAGAAAGCCTAAGCGCTACCTAATTCGTTCGCAAACCACCTCCAAACGAGATCTCAAAATCCCGCTCAAAGTGGAAACCGTTGACAACCAAACCATCGATGCCACCGCCCTCCTGGACAGTGGATGCACGGGCAGCTCAATTCACAGTGAGTTTGTCAGAACCCACAACATCCCTGTCTACAAAACTGCTAGCCCCATCCCAATCTATAACACAGACGGTTCCCGTAACAAGGCTGGGGAAATCACCGAGTTCGCAGAACTAAGGCTCACCATTGGTGACCATAACGAGAGGATCGACCTCGCCGTCGTCAACCTTGGTTCAAAAGAGATTTTCCTCGGTCATGACTGGCTCGTCCAGCACAACCCGCTTATCGACTGGAGCACCGGCAAAATCACCTTTGCCAGGTGCCAGTGCGCCAAAAACCCCTTTCCCCTACCAGACTCAGATCCTGATGACCGGTGGGATGAAGAGCTCGAGGAAGGTGACCGCATCCTTGCCGTCGACTTTGAGGAAGCCATTGAAATTCGTACAGTTCATAAGGCGAACGAACTCGCCGCCAAAGCCAATGAGGGAAAGGAGAAGAAAACCTTTGAAGAGATGGTCCCAGCCGCATACCGCGACTTTGCGGACCTCTTCGAAAAAGAGAACTTTGACGAGCTCCCTATGCGCAAACCCTGGGACCACGCCATCGAACTGGTCCCTAATGCCAAGAACACTCTCGACTGCAAGGTGTACCCCCTAAACTGCACCGAGCAGGAGGAGCTTGACAAGTTCCTCGATGAAAACCTCGCCACTGGTTGAATCCGACCGTCCAAGTCCCCTATGGCTTCCCCCTTCTTTTTCATCAAAAAGAAGGATGGGAAGCTGCGCCCTGTTCAGGACTATCACAAACTCAACGAAATGACCATTAAGAATCGTTACCCCTTGCCCCTCATCGCCGAGCTCATGGACAAGCTAGGAAGTGCCAAATACTTCACTAAGCTCGACGTGCGATGGGGATACAACAATATTCGCATCAAGAAAGACGACGAGTGAAAGGCTGCGTTCAGGACAAACCGTGGCCTGTTCGAACCCACCATCATGTTCTTCGGTCTTACCAACTCTCCCACCACATTCCAATGGATGATGAACGACATCTTCAAGGACCTCATCGCCTCCAGCAAGGTTACTGTATACCTTGACGACATCCTGATCTTTTCGAAGACTCTAGAAGAGCATCGACAGATCACTCGCAAAGTTCTCGCGCTTCTCAGGAAGCACAAACTATTCCTGAAAGCCGAGAAGTGTGAGTTCGAGGTACTGGAAACAGAGTACCTCGGGGTAATAATTAGCGAAGGATCCATCCGCATGGACCAAGTCAAGATTGCTGGAATCACCGAGTGGCCCGTCCCCAACAAAAAGAAAGAACTTCAGTCTTTCTTAGGGTTCACCAACTTCTACCGACGCTTCATCAAAGGCTATAGTGAAATAGTACGCCCGATGACGCGTCTTACTGGGAATGAAGCATGGACATGAGGCACAGCGCAGCAAGAGGCTTTCAAAAAACTCAAAGCCCGCCTCACCCAAGACGTGGTATTGGCAATCCCAATGGAAACCGGGAAATTCAGGGTAGAAGCGGATGCGAGCGAAGGTGCCATTGGAGCCGTCCTGTCCCAGGAACAAAAAGGAAAGTGGAGACCAGTCACGTTCTTGTCCAAAGCCTTAACGGCCACAGAACGCAACTACAAAATTTATGACAAGGAACTCCTTGCCATAATGCTCGCCCTTGAGGAATGGAGACACTACCTCATGGGTGCGGCCATCGATATAGAAATCTGGACGGATCACCAAAACCTCCAGTATTTCCGAAAGCCTCAGAAACTCAATCGCTGACAAGCGCGATGGGTAACTGAGCTCGCAGAATACCATTTCACGCTTCATCACAAGCCGGGGACCACCAATAAAAAGGCAGATCTCCTCTCTCGCCGGGCAGACCACGACCAGGGACACGATGACAACAATGAAGTTGTCGTCCTCAAAGCCGAACATTTTCGGGTGTTAATCATGCCCACTACCGACGAGTCCCACGAGCGCATCAAGAGTGCAACCCGTGACCACCAGAAATGGGACCAAGGGATTGCCAAGTCGCTCAACCATGAAAAGGGCATCCAGGAGAAGGATGGCCTTCTATACTACGACGAAAGGATATACGTGCCCTGCGACCATGCAGTGCGAGGAGAGATCATCTCGCACTGTCATGACCATATTACCGCAGGACACCCTGGAGTAGAGAAGATTAAGGAACTCGTCCTTAGGGACTACTGGTGGCCAAAGATCAGGAAGGACGTCCAAACTTACGTCCAAGCCTGTGAGACTTGTGCCCGCACCAAATCCAGTACTCAAGCTAAGCGAGTGCCACTTCATCCCAACGAAGTTCCCTCCGAGCCCTGGACCCATATTTCAGTCGATATGATCACCGGTCTCCCAGAATCCAACGGTCACGATGCAATCCTTGTCATCGTCAATCGTTTTTCCAAAGACATCATCCCAGTCGCCTGCAACATTGAACTTTCATCAGAAGGATGGGCAAAAATTCTCCGAGACGAAGTATATGCCAAACACGGCATGCCCATCACCATCATCTCCGACCGAGGACCTCAATTCGTTTCAAAATTCCTCGAGGACCTCTACGGCATGCTTAACATCAAAAGCAATGCCTCCACCGCTTTCCACCCCCAGACTGACGGCCAAACCGAGCGCGTCAATCAAGAAATTGAAAAATATCTCCGCCTCATCATTAATCATCATCAGAATGACTGGGCCGAATGGTTATCAATTTGTGCTTTCCAGCACAACAACCAAATACACTCCGCCACGGGCAAAAGCCCCTTCCAAGTCCTATATGGACGACACCCCCGAGTCGCTCCCGACTCCAGATCCCACGCTCCCCTCCGCACTCCTGCGTCAGAAGCCTTCCATGATCAGATGAAAACCATCCACGCTGAAACAGAGGCCGCCCTGATCAAAGCAGCCGAGCAAATGAAAACTCAGTACGACAAAAAGAAGAAAGCCGCAATTGAGTACCAGACCGGCAACAAGGTCTGGCTCGATACGACAAACCTTCACCTCCCCAGACCAAAGAAAAAGCTAGACGACAAGCAAGTCGGCCCTTTCCAAATTCTGGAAAAACGCGGCACTTCTGCATACAAACTGAAGCTTCCCCCTGCGTGGAGAATATATCCGGTCTTCAACGAAACCCTCCTCACGCCGTACACACCCCCGGCGTTCCCGAACCAACAACAACCGCCACCTCCTCTGCCCGATATCATCATGGGCGAAGAAGAATATGAAGTTGAGGAAATCCTCGACGACAAAACCTGCAAAGTACGCGGAAAGAAGGGGGAGAGGTCCAAAATAGTAACTGACTACCTCGTCAAATGGAAAGGATATGGTCCTGAAGACAACAAGTGGACTGCAGAAAAGTACCTCGGCAACGCAAAAGAAGTGATTGCTGAATACTGGGAGAGAAAAGGAGGAATGGCGGTGGATGCCATCGTAATCAACCCCGGCAATAACACGATCATCATCGATGCCCACTATCAGCAGGAGGACGACAACGACAAAGTAGGACCAGAAAACAACACATGGTATTACCTTATCAAGGTCGCTAGCGCCCAGGTGGAAAAAGGGGGCCAAGAGTATAGATGGCTGGACGAAGAATGGAGGCCAGAACCCGAACTCGGACATCTGGAGGAGCTCATTAAAGATTATTGGTGGGCTAACAAACAGGACAGCGAAGTGGACCCCCCGACGGAGACGAGTCTTAGGGCAGTCAAGACGCCTGCCTTAACGAGGGGGTAATGTTACGATTTTCTCCTTTATCTTATCTTATTGGCCGGCGCTTATCTATATCTTATCTTATCTCAAGCGCCTATCATCGTAACCACGACTATAACGGACCGCATCAGCAATTGTACTATGGACAACTACAGCTTGCGACCAACGCTCGCCCTTCTCATGTTTTCCCTTGTATTCCGCACGACAACCATGGACAAAGACTCTATTCATAGCACAGGACTTTTAGTATATAAGTAGCATAGCTCTCGCTGTATATTCCCCAGCTTCAAGCTAAAGTTTAATCACACCAAACTTAGCTAGTCGACTCAGCCTCAGACTAAGACCTTAGTCCGACGCTCTTAGTAGCCATTCAGCACAGAGACCCCTTGGGTGACTGTTCGAACGCGAAACAGCCCTTGGTTTACTCTTGTTTGGTTTACCCAGAGTTTGGGTCTAACACCCAGCTGGGAAGACGGAACTTGTTGCAGGAGTGGCTTCGTCGTTCCGCAAGGATCATTATCCACCACTCCTCCGCCTTTCTGGTAAAGTAGGAGGCGGCAAAACCGACTCGGAAAGGACTAGCATACATGTATGGATCATGCATTTGGAAGTACATCTCACAGTGGGTGAGGAAGCGGTCGATGTCATCGGCCTCGTCCTTGAAGACAGTGGGCTTTCGCATCAGATCTGGTTTACACCCCATCCATGGAGCATCTTCGGCCATTTGGCCGACAGGATTGGGGAGCGGGTCGTCGGGGTCATGGTACTTTCCTGGTCCTCGAGGGAGCGACCAACTGTCGGGGTCTTGGGCGAGGGGACTAGTGTGCCGTCCTGGAGGCGGGGAGCCTTTGATGGCTCCATCATAGCCAGTCCAGGTTGGGACAATGGGCGGCTGATTGCCGCCGGCGTTCGAGGTTTCTGCGTCTTCCGGGCCGGCTCCGGCAAGCATTCGGCTTTTGCCTTTGCGGCTTCTCAGCACGTGGGACCGTGGTGGCGGGGACAGGGGGAGTGGCTTTGGGGGGTTTTGTGGATGGTAGTCTTCGGGTTCTGTGTAGGGACAATCAGGGTGTTTCATATTAAACTCGTATACTGCCCGCTCTGTTGCACAATATTCAATAATATCCTCCCGCTCCGGATCCGCTGGCCTCAGGCTGTTCATCAATCTCCCCATCTTCGAGGCGAGGAAGGTCGGGTCCTCCGTAAGGGCCGATAAGTGACCCATAAAGATCCACGTGTATTCGCGTTCCCATGGATCGTGGATCTGCTGGACCTCGAGCGACAGCGCGCTGACTGATGGCACTATGCTGCTTGTGGGTGATATCTCTGGCGCCTTGTTGGATATGCTCCTGTCATCAGGACTCAAATTGTGTACTGAAGCGGTTACCGTAGATAAGCCGCTCATCTTGATCGAGGGGGGGAGGGGCGTAGTTCGCGCCGAGCCATGTGTCGACCCACTGGCCCCTCTGCCAACGTTCTCTCCACCTCCTTGCCTCATCTTGTGTGTACCAGTCCTCATCCTCGCGGCTGATGTTCCGGAGGCGGTTCCAATGGAGGCGCCTTCGGTGGTCTTCGTCATCTTCTCCTGGTAGTCACGCGCTAGTAGCTTGGTGGGCGTCGTGCTCGACTCGCTGCTGGTACTGCCACTCGTTATACTGCTGCTGATTGTGGATTCCGAGGTTATGGAGGCGCTGGATGGTAATGGCTCGCTCGTGCGGCCAAAGAGGTTTGAGGTGCCATGGACGGGGGGTGGGGCCAGTTTGGACGTTGACCTGGATGCCCCAGAGTCGGAGGAGCTCGTCTTCGGCGAGCCTCTCCCTTTCTCTACTGACCTCTGCCCAGATGTTGGTGTCGGGGTGGAGGACAATCGGCCGTGCTTGGTCGAGGATTGCAACAGGGATGGTAGGGGAATCGAGGCGTGTCTGGCGGTTACGGATGTAGGCCTCGAACTCGGACTGAGTGGGGCTCTGAGGGACATAGGGCTCGCTTTCGCTGTCCGAGGAGGGGTCATTGAGGAGTTCAGTGCCGCTGAAGGCTGTGACCTCATATAGATCGAGGGAGTCTCGGGTTCGAGCCATTCCTCCGGTAGGGAGTGGTGCGGTAGAGGTGGTGTCGGCGGTAGAGGAGGCAGCGAGTATGGCAGGGACGGGGAGGTCGAGGGTGCCAGTGACGGGGGAGTTGTGAACAAGGACACTGTGTCCTTGCTCGCCAATGTCAATTTCGATTTCTTGGACCGGAGCGACTGCAGGAGTTTCCCGACTTTCGGGATGCTGTATGAACGCGAGCGATGAGGGGAAGGACGTGACGGATCTGTCGGGCTGGGTGGTGCCATAGCGCTGGAGACCGTAGGGGGATGGGTAGAATGGGACAGCTGGGAGACGGGGGGTGCGGAAGGTGCGGTCCGTCCAACGCTGAAGGCGGTTACGTTGGGTGTTGTACCAGAAGATGATCAGCCACCTGGACCGATAGATGAGGTACGAGAGGGCAGGTATCCCGACAAAGAGTGTCAGGAAGAAGACGGAGATGATTCCGGTGCTGGTGAACGATGCGGGCATTCAGTTTCAAAAAGCAATGGTGGCTGCTTAGAGAAAGGGAATGGAAAGCTTCGAGCTAATTGTTAGACCCGAACTCCGGGTAAACCAAACAAGAGTAAACTGAGGGCTGTTTCGCATTCGAACAGTCACCCAAGGAGTCTCTGTACTGAATGGCTACTGAGAGCGTCAGACTAGTGTCTTAGTCTGAGGCTGAGTCAATTAGCTAAGTTTGGTGTGATTAAACTTTAGCTCAAAGCTGGGGAATATACAGCGAGAGCTACACTACTTATATACTAAAAGTCCTGTGCTATGAATAGAGTCTTTGTCCGTGGTTGTCGTGCGGAATACAAGGGAAAACATGAGAAGGGCAAGCGTTGGTCGCAAGCCGTAGTTGTCCATAGTGCAATTGCTGATGCGGTCCGTTATAGTCGTGGTTACGATGATAGGTGCTTGAGATAAGATAAGATATAGATAAGTGCCAGCCGATAAGATAAGATAAAGGAGAAAATCGTAACAGATACTCGTTGAGGGAGTCATCGTAGTCATTGACCATTTGGTCGTAATAAAAGTCTGCTTCATCTACCCATTTTCTCGTGCCATATCTGTTTTCCACTAAGAATACCTGTTGTCCCCTTTCCGTTATGTGTCGTATGATGGTTTTGAGGAACAAGTCGGGGTCCTCGAGGGAGGCTACATAGATTTCTTCTTCCTCGGGATGGGCGAAGCCCTCACTGTCTGTCCAAATGGGTCCACGTGCGATCCAGTAGTTGGTGATTGATTCCTTCGCGTGTTCCAGCTGATGATAGGGAATCCACTCGGCTTCCTCTTTGGGGAATCCTTTGAACTTTATGTGGTACCACCAGACGCCTCGTCTAGCTTGGGCGTCTAGGATTTCCTCAATCTCTTGTTCGGGTTGCCCTTCGATGATGTCAGGTGGAGGCAGAGGCGGGACTTCCTGGTTTGGAAAAGCGGGTGGGTGATACGGGGTGAGAAGTGCTTCGTTGACTACATCGTGGATTTTCCAGGTGGCAGGCAGCTTGAGGCAGTAGGCCGTATTTCCGACTTTTTCTAGAACTTCGAAAGGTCCGACTCGCTTGTCGTCGAGCTTCTTCTTGGGTCGCAAGGTGGTGATGTTGGTGGCTTCGATCCACACCTTGCTGCCAATCGGATACTCTCGAGACGTTTCGTTCTTGCGGTCGTACTGTTTTTTCATTTGGTCGGCGGCTTTCTGCATTGTGGTCTGAGCCTGTGACCTGGCTTGGTCCATTTCTTGGGCAAACTTCTCAGCGGAGGGTACGTTCTTGTTTACAGCTCCCGTGGGACAGATGACTGGGTTTCGGCTGTGATTTAGGAAGAAGGGCGAATAGCCCGTGCTAGAGTGAATGCGGTTGTTGTGCTGGAAAGCCGCGATTGGTAGCCACTCTACCCAATTGTCCTGTTTGTGGTTGACGAACATGTGTAGGGACTTTTCAAGCTCTTGATTGACTCGCTCGGTTTGTCCGTCCGTTTGTGGGTGGAATGCGGTGGACGGATTTCCTTTGATCTGCAATCCATCGTAGAGTGCCTTGATAAACTTGGATACAAACTGCTGTCCTCTATCTGAGATGATCTTTGAGGGCATTCCATGTTTGCAGAATACCTCGTCTCATAGGATACGGGCCCATCCTTCTGCCGTCAGCGTCTTGTGACAAGGCATGTAAATGACCTCCTTGGTGAGTCGGTCTACAATGACACACACTGAGTCATATCCTTTTGACTCAGGTAGATCCATGATCAAGTCCGTGCTGATGATTTCCCATGGTGCCGTTGGTACCGAGTTCGGGTTCAGCGGCGCTCTTCGTTTGTCTGTGCAGGGCTTTGCTCTCTGGCACATCTCGCATCCTTTCATGTACTCTTCTATGTCCTGCTTCATTCGTGGCCACCAATAGTCTCTGAGTACCAGCTCCTTTGTCTTGGCTACTCCTGGGTGTCCAGCTGTTATGTGGTCGTGGCAGGTGGCAATGATGTTTCCCCTGACCGACCGTTCCTTTGGTACATAAATACGATTGTCGTACAATATTATGCCTCATTCCATCTTGAGTCCCCGTTCATGGGTTAGGGCCGCGGATATGTGCGAGTCCCACAGCTTCTTGTCTCGGGTGGCGGTTTGGATCGTTTGATAGAGCTCATCCGGTGCGGGAATTTCCATGACACGGAAATGCTCCGGTTTGAGAAGGATGACGTCTTGGTTGTCACTTCCTCCTTGGTTGTGGTCTGCTCGCCGGGATAATAAGTCTGCCTTTTTGTTTGCCGTGCCAGGTTTGTGGTGGAGGGTGTAGTGATACTCTGCTAGCTCCATCACCCAGCATGCTTGTCGTCGGTTTAACTTCTGTGGCTTTCTGAAATACTGGAGGTTCATGTGATCGGTCCAAATTTCGAATATTTCCCTGGCTCCCATAAGATAATGTCTCCACTCTTCCAAAGCAAGCATGATGGCGAGTAATTCTTTGTCATAAATTTTGTAATTTCGTTCCGTGGTTGTTAATGCTTTTGATAGAAATGCAACGGGTCGCCACTTTTTGCCTTGCCTTTGCGATAAAACGGCGCCAATTGCCCCCTCACTAGAGTCCGCTTCCATGCGGAATTGCCCTTCGTCTGTTGGCATTGCCAGTACTACTCCTCCATTTCGGAAGGCATCCTTTAAAGCTTCAAACACTTTATCTTGCTCTTCTCCCCATGTCCAGCCTTCTTTCCCAGTTAACTTTGTCATCGGTCGTACAATCTTGGAGTAGTCCTTGATGAATCTTTGGTAAAAGTTGGTGAAACCGAGGAAGCTTTGTACTTGTTGCTTCTTTTCGGGTTTCGGCCAATCTAGTATTCCGGCGATTTTGACTTCGTCCATTTGGATCTTTCCTTCGCTGATTATGACCCCTAGGTACTCCGTTTCTAATACTTCGAACTCGCATTTCTCTGGTTTGAGGAAAAGCTTGTTCTTTCTCAGGATCTCGAGTACTTTTCGCATGATCTTGCGGTGTTCCTCTTTTCCTTTTGTAAAGATAAGGATATCGTCTAGGTATATGGTGACCTTTCCTTCGTTGATTAGATCTTTGAACAAGTCGTTCATCATAGTCTGAAAGGTTGCTGGCAAATTGGTGAGTCCGAAGAACATTACCAGGGGTTCGTACAGGCCCCGGTTAGTCCTGAATGCCGCTTTGAACTCATCTCCTTCTTTGATGCGTACATTGTTGGTATCCCCATCTGACATCTAATTTCGAAAAGTACTTGGCACCTTTTAACTTGTCCATAAGGTCGCCGATTAAGGGGAGCGGATATCGATTCTTGATCGTGATCTCGTTTAGCTTCCGGTAATCTTGTACAGGTCGTAGTTTTCCATCTTTCTTTTTGACGAAGAAGAATGGCGAAGCCATGGGTGACTTGGATGGTTGAATTTGTCCCGTGGCGAGGTTCTCCTCCAAGAACTTGTCAAGTTCTTCTTGCTCCTTTGGGTTGAGCAGATACACCTTGCAGTCAAGGCTAGCATTCACATTGGGTATCAGCTCTATGGTGTGGTCCCATGGTTTACGGGGTGGGAGCTCGTCAAAGTTCTCCTTTGAGAACATGTCCTCAAAGTCTCTGGCCCATTCTGGTACTATCTCCTCGTACGACTTCGCCTTCTTCTTGCTGTTTGCTTTGGTGGCTAAGTCGTTCGCCTTGGACCCCATAGCTCGTACGTGCATTGCTTCTTGCACGTCGATCATCAGGATCCGGTCTCCCTCTTCTATCTCTTTCCACTGGATCTCCGGGTCTGCGTCGGGAAGATGGAACGGTACGGCGCGGCAGTGACATCTAACTAAGGATACCTCGCCAGTTTCCCAGTTGACTAGGGGGTTGTGGCGTTGAAGCCAATCATAGCCTAAGAACATGTCGGCAGTTCCTAGGTGTGTGACTGCTAGGTCCATGCGTTCTTTGTGGTCACCGATTATGATGCGCATGTCCACGTGGCTTTTGATGTCTCCTTCCTTGTTTCAGGTTCCGTCGGCGTTGTAGACAGGCGTTGCGAACTCATTGTTGATTACATTCAGCTCGTTGTCTTGCACAAACTTGGAGCTTACTATGCTATGAGTGCAGCCGCTGTCTAACAGCGCGTTGACCTGAAACTTTCGTCTCGTGTCCATCGTTTCCAGCTGTAATTTGACCATGACGCTTCGGCCCGGTCTTCCTCAGATGTACCTTGGCGCTCGGTGCAAATCGTGGAGCCAATCAATGATTAGCTCGTATCTTTCCGACTTGAAACTTTCCGGTCCTACTATCTGTGCCAACATCTCGTCGTCTACCTCTTCTCTTCGCTTTGGGTGCACCCAGTCCTTCAGGATAGCCATACATTTTTCATGTGTCCTGGCTTCCCGAATACGGTGCTGGGTCCAGTCTGCCGTGAAAGGCTTAGTCCAGACATGAACTATTGGTACCCGTCTAGCTCCTTTCGGAGACACGGCAGTTTCCTGCAGGGTGTTGCCGCCGTTCGAATCCGTGCTCTCGGATCGTTCGGTTAGGCTTCCTGCCTCGCTAGGAGGACTTTTTCGCTTCGGGGATGGCCCGCATGCGTCTGGCTTTTGGACAGAGTCCCTGGTGCCAGCAGCCAACCACTGTCAGTACAAGAAGTCATCTTCCTCATCCGGTACTTCTACCATTGATACACTTCGTGAGCTGGAGGCGGTGGAACGGCTACTCACCGATTCCATGGGAGAACTTGGTCTCTCAGGCCCCCTTTCTACCGCCTGGGCGCTAGCGGGTTCCCATCCTGCGGCTTTCTTGTCGTCTGATGGGTCTTTATTGGGGCTCTCTGCCCCGTGCCCCAGAGGATCGGACTCTGTGGTCTTGGCCTTTGGCAGGCGCTTGAGGTTCGCCGCATCGGTCCTTGCAAAGTCTGCCTTGGCCCCCATGGGAGGCGCTGAGTCTTTCGGCTTCAGAGGCCCGAGGGCGTCCCGCTTACTCGACTCTGGTCCGAGTCCTAATACTCGTGTCGAGGGCTCCAGCGCCACCTGGCATGTCCCCTCCTTCACAGCGGGCTTGGATGTCGAGTCTTGAGGTTTTGATTCGGTTTCTTGGTCGCACTCTTCAATGTTAAGCAGCGTATATTTATTCAATGTAACTACAGAAGATGTATCAGTCCACGCAGCGGTGTTAGAATGCGTACCATGTCCCTTGGCCGGTGCAGACGAATCTACTGCCTGGCCTTGTCTTTTACCTCCTCGACCTTGCTCGTGGTGGCGGTTTCTTCCTTTTCCACTCCTTCGAGCTGCCCCTTCCAATATTCTTGAATGGCCCGGATCTCCGCGGCCGTCTTCTTTCTTCGCTCCTTTTTGCAGTCCCTGGATATATGGCCTTTTTCGCCGCAGTTGTAGCACTTGCCTTCTGCGCGTAGTTTGCCGAGATCCATGGGCTGTCCTTGGCCTCCATAGGTCATACCAGTGTTGGTCTTCTTGTCACCGGTTGACTTGCCACTCGAATGGTTCGAGCCGGCAGAGTTCTTCTTCTGGCCGTCGTGGCCCTTCTTCTCGTTGCTCTGTCCCGAGCTGCCTCCGATCGCCTTGTTGCGGCGGAAGCCGTAGTCCATGCGCAGGAGGCGCGCTTTCCACTCCTGGTAGGTGGTCGGGCTCTCGGCATCGTTCATCAGGATCTTGTCCTTTGACGATTGTCGGGCCGCTTTCTCAATCTGGGAGCACATCATCTGCTCATTGGTGATGACGTTGGCTTCCAGGGCCAGTTCTTCAAACTTCTGGAAGAAGACCTCGCCGTCACTGTAGGTGGCTTGGCAGAGTTTCTCCCACTGCGCTTGCTTGATCTTGGCATCAGAGTCTCGCTAAAATCGTTTGATGACCGCGGCCTTGAAGGTGTCATAGGCCGGGTATCGCATTCGGCCAATCGCGGGGTCATATAGTTCGCGGGCTTGTAGTGCCCACCAGGTCTGGGCTTCTTCTTTGAAGCAGGAGATGCAGAAGACTACCTTATGTGGGTGTCTTCGGAATCCCTGATCGTGTACTTCGAAGTACATCTCGGCCTGGTTGAAGAACCGCATGATGTCATCGGACTTTCCCTTGAAGACCATGGGTTCCCTGGCATAGTTGGGTTTGGAGGTTCCCCAGGGACCCATGTCTCCTGCGGCCAGGACCCACTTGGCTGGGGGGCTTGGCAGCTTTGGCGGGGAAGAGAACCGTGGGAGGTTCCACGTTCTCAGATGATGGGGTCTGCTGCCCGGGAGTCCCGATCCTCCTGCTTCGTCGTTGCCGGCTCCGGCAAAGGGTCTTCCGAGGTTTACTTGGGGTGTCCCTTGATGTCTGCCATATTGCCCAAAGGCTGGTGGGGATCTCTGCTGTGGCGGTGTTTGCCGCATGGGTCATACCTGCTCTGCCGGTAACCATGGGTCTGGTACCTTAAGGAGTTGCTGCGGGTGGTACTGATTCCATTGGATTACGGCCCGATGGATCGCCTCGGTTCTTAGTATGAGTTCTGCGTAATGCGAGGCGCTTACTTTATACTTGGTGTATTCTTCACCGGCCGGGAGTCCTCGCCAGGAGAACTTGACCGGTAGTCTTTCTACTACGAACTGTACCAGTTCGTCAATACTCATCTCCGTCGATAACCATTTCCGACGGAGGGGTGCTCCGCTTGCCCTCTGCTTCCCTTTGCCATTGTTGGAAACTTCCGTTTCCAGGTGCGGAGTCGCAGGTGTCGCACTCCGAGTGTCCGTGACTGGACTCACGGGGATCAACAGTGGAACCGTTGGTCGGGTAGGAACGGGGGCGTGTGGAGGAAGGGGTGCGACTCCAGCCAATGGGGTGTCGTCAGGGGTATCGGGGATGATGGGAATAGGGTCCTGTGGCTGCCAGGCGGAAGGATGCGCTGTCGCTGTAGTACTCAGCGGCGGCGCAGTAGTCGTCTTGCCAGTGGGCACGTTCTGGGAGGGGAATGATGTCCTCGGGAACGAGGAACTCCCGGATTGGGAACTCCTCGAGGCTTTCCTCTGGACGGTGGGGGGTGGTTTCGTGTAGGGGGCTGGGGGGTCGAACGAGTACGACTGAGCCATGCTCGCATGGGGTGCGTTGAGCCCTTCTTCTTGTGCAGGCCTGCTCGGCGCGGCGCTGGTAGTAGCCAATGATGCAAAGGCTGAGGATGACAGCGATGGCTGCCGGGAGTATAAGGAGGTGGAGGTAGTGGGCGGGCATGATGGTGGTTGGGAGGGGAGGTCTGCTGGGCCACTGGATGCGACTAGCTTGGGCACGTAGCATGCCAGGTTCTTGGGCCAGGGTTTAGGTGGCTGGGGGGTCGGGGGGAATTGGGGAATTTGCGGCAAAGGCCACGAGGCTTTGGGGATAGAGTGCTCCTGCTCATATCGAGCGGAGCCAGGGACTGGGGGACGGATGGTGACGGGAGCGCCATAGATGTCGTCGTCTTCAAACTCTAGGGCTTCGTTGAGAACTTCTTGTTCCCAGGCTTTGCGTCATTGCTGGATGCAGGAGATGTCCTTCTTAGGGACGTGGGTATAGTAGGATGTTTTCTTGTGCTGGATACCAGCAGGAATGGTGGGTTGCGGTCGGGGTGGCATTGCGCCGGGGTAACTTGAGACCAGTTGCGAACCTGGATACGCAGGGACAAGCTTCGGACTAATTGTCAGCGACTAACTCAAACACTCTTTAGAGTCGACCCAATACCGGTAACACCGAGGGTTTAGTGACAATAGAGTAGTCTGGGCGTAGCCTCAGAGTTCTTAGACCTTAGCGAGGAGTTCAGTTAGGAAGTATAGACTTTAGTCCGAAGCTAAGGCTTAAGGCCAATAATACAGGTCCTTATATACGTTTCTGGTTATGCTATTAATAGTGCTACACCTGTCCTTGGTGCGGTTCTGGTATGGTATAGGGTTGGTCATGAAGTCATTAGTGTCGTCAGCGCAGCGCTGTGTGTTAGTCGTGTGTGTATTGATAAGATAAAAGTGAAAAGTCGTGACACCTATGAACACAACGGAACGCAGATCAGGAACAGTCACTCATCAGCAAGCACACTGAATGGCGGACCAACAGTGGACCTGCAGTGAAGTTCGAGCCTATGACAGCTGCCGAAAGCAGGGCTCAAAGGGAAGCGGGGCACCGATCGCACTGATTCCTGCAGAAACAGCATGTTTGGACGCAGCTCTGAGACCTATGAATGCTCGAGGTCCGGTATTGGTAGGTGAAGCAGTCGTGGTATTGGTAGCAGTGGTGGCCGGTCCTTGGGTGCAGCGTCCATGGGAGTGGGAATGTAGTGGTTCGACAGATCTATTAGGCGTTCGACGCGAAGGGCGAGAATATACAAGCTTCTTGAATCCTGGGTGTTGAGGGAAGGTGTAGCGGGAGAGATGAGACGAATTTATCGAGGAGATATTGACGCTGGTTGGAGGGAGAGACGCGTTAAAGGGTCGGAATCGATCATGCTCAACAGGCTCTGAATCATGGTGATGTATCGCGGGTGAATTGGACAGGAGTCATTTGTACGAAAAAGGAAGTAATCAAAATTGCGAGTCACGATCGCATCTGCATGCTGAGTCGCTTTCATCGATTCGCATTTCGTCTTCAGCCATCGCGTTCTTTCCTTTCTACAATGTCGTCTCAATCGGATCCCAATTCGAAGAGCGCAGGCATGTGTTTTATATGTATTTCGTGCATATATACTTAGTCCTTTATAGCCAAAAAAGAAGCGAAGAGGCTCGAAAAAGAGGCCAAGCTCGCGGCCAAGGCGTTGAAGACTAACAATACCAACAGCGGGGAGAAAAAGGTCAAGGTGGAGAAGAAAAAGGAGGAGGAGGAGGTTTTTGTCAATACGACGCCCAAGGGCGAGAAGAAGGGTGCGTAACTCGTACTATTCCTTTCTCTGTCTGATCATGGGTAGATCTTTCGCAACCCATGTCGGCGGGGTACAACCCCATCGCGGTAGAGTCGGCATGGTACGACTGGTGGCACGCCCAAGGGTTCTTCAAGCCGGAGTATGGTGGTGAGGAGAATGGGGAGGTCTTCGTTGTCCCGGCCCCTCCTCCCAATGTGACGGGAAGCCTACATATCGGCCATGCATTGACAACGGCAATACAGGATTCACTCGTTAGATGGTGAGTAGGGTGCGAACCGTCCACTGCGTTATGGATTGACAACCAATAGGAACCGCATGCTTGGGCGCAAGACGTTGTTTTCGCCTGGCTTTGACCATGCCGGTATATCGACGCAGAGTGTGGTGGAGAAACGATTATTCAAAAGCGAGGGAAAAACGAGGCATGATCTTGGTCGAGAAAGATTTCTGGAGACGGTTATGGATTGGAAGAATGAGTCTGTCCTTCTTCCTTTCAACATGAATTTGGACTGACGACGGATGTAGGTACCAGGCTAGGATAACCAACCAGCTTCATCGGCTAGGCGGGAGCTACGACTGGGACCGCGTCGCGTTCACGATGAACGAGAGTCTAAGTAAGGCTGTCATCGAGACTTTCTGCAGGCTACACGAGGAAGGGATCATCTATCGTGCGAATAGGCTTGTGAACTGGTGCGTCCGCCTCAACACGACACTTAGTAATCTCGAGGTCGACCAGAAACAGTTGGCGGGGCGGACCTTAATGAGCGTGCCAGGGTATGACGCGAAAGAAAAGTTTGAATTTGGTGTCATCACGAGTTTTGCGTATCCGTTGGAGGGCGGGGAGAGGGTGGTGGTAGCAACGACCAGGCCCGAGACGATGCTGGGTGATACAGCAATTGCGGTGCATCCTGACGACGAGCGGTATCGACATCTCCATGGCAAATACGCCGTCCATCCATTTGTGGAGGGAAGGAGGATCCCTATTGTCACGGATGAGATGGTGGATCGGGAATTTGGGACTGGGGCCGTGAAGATTACACCTGCGCATGACCAGAACGATTGGGAGGTTGGTGTGAGGCATAACTTGGAGGTGGTGAATATTATGAACGATGATGGGACGTTCAACGAGCATGCAGGAGAAAGATTCAAGGTAAGTGCGTTCCCTTGTATTTGGGCAAGTTATTGACCGTCATACAGGGTATGAAGCGCTTCCACGCCCGTGTTGCGGTCGTTGAGGCTCTCAGGCAGGCAGGACTGTTTGTAGAGACAAAGGATAACCCAATGATGATTCCCATTTGCAGGTACGTGCCCATCCCTCTTTTCTAAATCCTCTCATATTTCTCTAGTAAATCGGGCGACGTCATCGAACCTATCCTCAAACCCCAGTGGTGGGTAAACTGCAAACCTCTTGCTGAAGAAGCTATCAAGGTACGCGTCTTTTTTCAGTCCCTGATATCTACTGACGAGGTGCCATAGCGAACACGCGCTGGAGAGCTCATCATCGCGCCTAAACAATCCGAGAACGAGTGGTACCGCTGGCTGGAAGGTATCCAGGACTGGTGCATCTCCCGTCAGCTCTGGTGGGGCCATCGCTGTCCAGCATATTTTGTGAACATCCAAGGGAAGGAGCAGGATGTATGCAGTTTCTTTTCCTTTCTTCTTCATATCTTGACGGCTACCTGCAGAAAAATGATGGGAAAAACTGGATTGTAGGTCGGACGCTCGAGGAGGCTACGGAGCGTGCCAAGGCGCTTGCCGCTGGCCAGCCGTTCACGCTGGAACAGGATGAAGACGTTCTCGACACCTGGTTCTCTTCCGGATTGTGGCCTTTCTCAATTATGGGCTGGCCGGAAAAAGCATGTCCATCTCTTTCATCAGGGTATATCTATCTGACTGGCCTTGTAGACGCCCGATCTCGAGAAATTCTACCCCGCCTCGCTTCTTGAGACCGGTTGGGATATCCTCTTCTTCTGGGTAGCGAGGATGGTCATGCTGGGGATCAAGCTCACCGGGAAGGTACCGTTCAAGGAAGTGTACTGCCATGCGATGATCCGTGATGCACACGGGAGGAAGATGAGCAAGTCCCTCGGGAACGTTATAGACCCGATTGATGTCATCCAGGGCTTGGAGTTGGAGAAGTTACACGAGAAGCTTCTTGAGGGCAACTTGGACGAAAGGGAGATCAAGAAAGCGAAAGATGGCCAGAAAAAGGACTTCCCCAAGGGTATCCCGCAGTGTGGGACTGATGCGCTAAGGTTTGCTCTTTGTGCGTACTCTGGTGGTGGGCGCGATATCAATCTCGAAATTCTACGCGTGGAGGGATACCGCAAGTTTTGCAACAAGATTTTCAACGCGACCAAATTTGCCATGCTCAAATTGGATGAGGAATTTGTCCCCGAGGCCATTGCCAAGGTGCGTTTGCATGCTAGCTTAGCTATTTCCCTAGCTGAGGTTGGTTTGTAGCCTACGGGCAAGGAAAGCCTCGTGGAGCGTTGGATCCTGCATAAACTCAATATTGCCGTCAGGGAGATCAACACCCAACTAGGGGAGCGCAATTTCATGATAACCACAACAGCAGCGTATAATTTTTGGCTGTACGAATTATGTGATGTCTACATTGTGGGTACTACAACGTTGTTGTTTCTACTACTGATATACAAATAGGAAGCGATGAAACCCATGACGGACGACAAGGCATCGATAGAGACGAGGAGATCCGCTCAGCAGACGCTATATACATGTTTAGATTATGGACTGAAGTTGCTGCATCCTTTCATGCCGTTCGTGACCGAGGAGTTGTGGCAGCGCCTCCCGCGTCGGCCGAGAGATTCGACTCCGTCGATTATGGTTTCGAAGTTCCCGGTGTTTGTAAGTACGAGCTTATATGAGAGACATTGTGTACTAATGTTGGCTGCTAGGATGAGGCGTTCGTGTTTGAGGATGCAGATAGAGAATTTGATCTGGTATTTGCAGTGCTCAAGGCGGGACGGTCCCTGGCTGCATCGTATAATCTCCAGAGTGATATACAGTGTGCGTGGCTTTTCCTTTGGCATGGTCTAGGACTAAAGCGGTTTTATATAGTCTTCATACATGCGCAGGACGACGCGCGGCTTATTGAGAGCCAACTACCAACGATGGTTGCTCTGACGAAGGGATGCAAGAGCGCGGTGGTCGTCGGCGATTCAAAGGACGTTCCTGCCGGATGTGGAAGTAGCTTTGTGACCAAGTCAATTGTCATACATACACTCGTGAGGGTGAGTGCAACTTGCTTTCCTTTCCTTTAGTGTAGTCCTTGATCCAGGTGTGTGGTAGGGCCTGGTGGATCTTGACCGTGAGATTGCGAAATGTGAAAAGAAGCTGGATATAGCGCGGTTGAGCCTCTCCAAACTGGCCAAGTTTGAGAACGAGACTCTTCCGGAGAATGTAAGGTTGGCAAACGAAGAAAAAGTGAGCAATTGTCCGATGCTTAAGGATGCATATTAATCTATTTGGGCTGCTACAGAAAAAGACGTTGGAGGCGGAGATAATGACACTGGAGGCGTCACAGAAGATGTTTGCAGATTTGAAATAGAAAGATGTAGAATATGGTCGGAAGATGTCTTATGATCTGAGAGTCGGACGCGATGTGCAGATTTAGTATGCAGTACGTTATAGCCAGTTGTCAGCTCAAGTCTGCTTCATCGGCCGAATGAGTGCAGTACCGTGTAATAATTCTATGATTGGTTATCGAACAAGCTGAATATGCAACTACCTGATTCCTATCGTCCTAGGTTTGGATATTTACTTACCCAAAGCACGATGATCTTGACAAGAGAATGTCTTAATCAATGCTTGCAGGCCATCAGTGACATAACCGTAAACATAGCCAGGAGAGTCGTAGTAGTCATCAAATCTGTGAGTATCCACGGTCAGTCCATCAATTGAAGCCCTCGTAAGAACTTGACGTACGTAGCTGTAACTCTCCAGGTGTGGAGCTGTTCACGGGGTGATGGTGCAGGGTATTCTACCGGTGTAGACTTGGCTTGGCGCCGCTTTTCTGCCTGTACCGAATCTGCCACCTTGATACGATCCATTAATGCTTCCTCTGCGCCCTCCACGGAAGAGAAAAGTAGCTCAGAGCCATCAAACTTCACCGTATCCCAGACTTCTGCAGCTGCACTCTCGTCGGGCCACTGGGAAAGAATCTGTGCCCAATCTCGAATGCAGCGCACCAAGTCGCGTTTAGGCTTCCCTTCGCGATACACGTTGTCCAGGCTGACTTCTTTTTTCTTTGGAGGTGTCCAATCTGCGTCGGTCAAAGGCCCTCCCTGGGCTGCGCGCTCAGCAAAGCTACTGAGATTGCCCTCTCGCTCAGAGTAACTGTCATCGAATAGGTCCTCATTACGAGTGAGCCTTCCCGCGTCTATGAGATCTCGAAGCCGACATTGCGCATCTTCTAGACCTGGAAACAGGTGCACCAGAGCGTCCAATGCATCCTGTTTCGCCGTCTCGAGCCCGTCTCTGACGACCCGGAGCGCATGTGCGCGTTGTTCCTCGTCGGACATCGTGGAGAGATGTTTCATAATGACAAGAATGGTTGAGTTGTGATGAGAGATACCTTCCTCGATCAATCTATCGAGCAAATAGACGATGTCTTCCGTTTGGGATGCATTGGCGAGGATCTTTGCGGCGTCCGTGTAGGGTATGGAAGGCTCTTCTCCGAAGATATTTTGCTTGATTGAGATTAAGAGTGAAGACTCGATGTCAGGATAATCTGACACCAGGGAGGTGTATAGATGCACGGATGGTGCCTCGAGGAAACTGTTGATGCGATGACGATGTCTTTCAGCGTAGAGCCGAAGGGCGGCCGTTCTCATTTCCGCCGACCAATGATCATCCCAGAAAGCAAGACCATCCACGTTCACCGATTCTGAAAAACAGTCAATTCGGAGAGTGCCAGAAGGTGAGAAAACCGTACCACCGGGTGTTCGGCGAATGAGATTGAGAACATCATCATAACTCTCACCCCATATAGCTTCATTGGCTGGAATTGTTGAGCCCCTAATAGCCGAGAAAACGAGGTATTCTCTCCACATCCAAGCCATGTAATCTCCAACAAGATAGTGGCCATCGTAAACCGTCTGTTTTGTCGAGTCAATGATGACAAGCCTACTTGTCCAGTCAAAATAGTTTCCGCTGGAAAAAAAGCGTTAGTCCTTTATGATGCATGGAAAGTATGCAGTCAACGAACAGGCAATTATCAACTTGGTCCGCAACAGATGAGCACAGCATCAAACAGCAGCGGACAAGCTCCATATCTGCACTCTCATCGGCCATTGCGAGCCATATGTCAGGAAGCCACTTGATAATCTCCTCCATGATGCACTGCAGCATATGCGCTTGCTGGTCTCCCTGATCCTCTGGATTGTGTTTGACATCCGTGGTGAGCTCGTTGACCAGTGAACTCAGAGAAACACAGTGAAGCTCGTATGCGAGGTCCTTGATAGCGCTCTCATCCTCAGCCTCAGGAAGGACATCAAGAATGGAGGCAGCAAGTTTACGAGCGTTCTGAAGAGCCGCGCGGTTGCCAGGGGTCACCTTTATCACCTTGGCCCTCGTCAATGCATCCGTGAGGATGTCGTTAAGGCGCTTAGCCGGTGATGGGCCGGCTTTGGGAATTGGTACAGATACGACACGTCCTTTTCTCGCTGAAGACACTGTTGGGGCGGTTGTAATTCGACTAGTACGAAGTGGAGCCGGAGCAATCCGACCGGTACGAAGTGGGGCTGGTGCAAACCGACTAGTACGAAGTGAAGCAGGTGCGATTCGACTAGTACGAACTTGTGCACCCGTCGTAATACGAGGTTTGCTTGCAGAGGCCGACATGACGATGAAGAGCGAGTCCTGGAACGTAAAGAGGCCTTCTCCCGCCCCTACACCGGTCTGCACACCTCTTTAATTCCATGATGGTGATCAAGACAACATATACTGAAAGGCTGTCAGTGAGAGAAGAAATGTCAGTTGTCACACCCGGCCCGGCTCCTTCTGTGAGTTCGCTCCTTCAACTAACCGACCACTAAGGACGATACTCAATCTC
The DNA here is from genome assembly GCA_030407055.1 of Armillaria mellea. Taxonomy (NCBI): domain Eukaryota; kingdom Fungi; phylum Basidiomycota; class Agaricomycetes; order Agaricales; family Physalacriaceae; genus Armillaria; species Armillaria mellea. The sequence goes on from JAUDZF010000005.1 coordinate 1,270,803, forward strand.
AACATCTCTAAATGCTCTCCCCCTTGGCAAAGCCATACTGCTTGAACGCCAATTTGCAGCTCTTCTTTGCCTTGAACTATAGTGCGATAAACGCGTCATGATTCTAACACCGGTTCTCTTGGTAACGGGCTCTTATCTGAGGCGTCCGTCAGTGATCTTTGACAGGCTGAACATGTTTTCGACGTTTCTCGGTTTGACTCAGACTATATGATATAGCCTGAAGATTCTGTAACAATCATCCTAAGACAATCAGATGGTAAATGCGCATACAGATGGCTATCTTGAAGGAAGGAAGGAAGGAAGAGGTTTTTATTAGTCGTCGTGGCTCTTGAGAATGGCTGGGTTTAGGATTGTCGACTCAGTTGAGCCTGAAACAACAGATCAAAGATGGTTGACCAAGAAGGGGATCGCTTGTTTGCCCTGAAGGTGCAGAAGGTAATGGTCACTGCAACCGCCTGGGCTTCCAGTAACAGAAAAGGCTGTCGAGATACCTCGATCCTGATTAATGGGGTCATATAAATTAACAGGAGGCTCCAGTGGACTACCGTGGGCAGACATTCACAAGCGCCAGTTGATATCATTCAAATACCCCCGTACTGGATGTGTGCACGCAGATAGGTAGTTATAGTTGACACCACGAACCAAACGACAAGGAAATGTCAGGGCCACAGGCGTCGAGCAGAGTGTAGATGTGTAATGGGCCATTTGTCTGGAATAGAGACATATGCGTATGTGTGCGTGTGTGCAGCCCGTGCAAGTATAGACAGGAATCGGCAGTAGAGAACTCGAACGTGAGAACCAAGCAGATCCTGTACACAGCTACTCCCATGGAGAAAGAAATATTTACACGCTTGGAAAAAAGAGTTTTCGTCAGAGCAAGTAATGCTACAATTAAGCCAAGGGTTGATATGCTTGTAAATGGCGAGTTTTAGGTGCAGAGCTAGGTCGCATAGGTAGTATAGGTATCCAAGGAAGTGCAATAGGGAATATATAGCAGTTGATCTGAGGGCAAGTGGTCATTAGGGACTGCCGGACAACAGAAGGCATTTAAGAGTGTCACATTTCGTAGACGATTGTTTCTACTAGCTCTGAAAGAAATGTATCCACGAAAAAGTTGTAACAGCCACACTGCAAGAGACGAATCGGATGTTTCGTCCAGTAGAGACAAGCTTCAAGCTGGTTGTGGTTCACCAATTAATAGGCCATTTCTCCTGAAGGCAGTAGAAGATCCTTTCCATGGGGCTCATTGTTCGAGTCGCAGACAGACTCTAACAGAGAGGCTTCCAGGTAAGATTTAACGTGGGAGGGTAGAGATCAAATCCAGTAGCGGCGGACGCCGGGTCCCCGATTCTTTCCTTTTCTTGGATTCATTTTCAAAAAATAACTAAATAAGCCGCTACCTTGCACGATATAGGATTTTCTCACTTAACGGAGTTCAGACATGCTTGAAAAAATCAAAACTGTATATTGTAGACATGCATGAATCTGATCCACTGGTTGGTTGCAGGGAAAAAGTTCGCTCGGTGGCAGCACAGCTGCCACCAGCTCACATTTTCCCCCACAACCTCAGGCAGCTACAAGGTAAGTAATAGTGGGACTCAGGGACTCAGGGGAAGCACAATTTATCGATAAAAGATTGTCGGACCAAATTATTATAAGCTACAGCATCGTCAACGGGTGGAGGTTGTTTCCCTTGTGAGCACCAAGCGGTAATAATGGATTTGAAAGTTGAATCCTCATACCAGAAAGTCTGGCACTCAGAGTGAGAAGGGTTTTGTGAGGAGTCGTCGGTCCCGGTCAGTCCTAGTACAAAAAAGACGTCGAGCTCGGTTTTGATGAGTTAGCAATGAGAATGATACAGACCAATAGGGAGAAGTCGGAAAGACAGCCACAATGGCAATCAGCCGGCATAGCAGCCGAAGCGTGCCGGATGTTCGCCAATCACTACAGATTTGTAAGCTAACCCGGAGTATAGCCCCTGTCCAGACAGTTTGGCACTACTCACGACCAGTTACGTTTTTCTATAACCCTCTGTCGTTTCCTCATCCTTCGGAAAGAATCGGGGAACAGGCTCTATCGACCGGCAGCCGGCCCGCTCACGTGAAATCTCCCAAATTTTCTATCCTTCCCCCCCTCCTCGACCGCGTAGTGGGTCAGTAGACCATGCGCAAGCAACTAGATCCCCGCATACCAATATTAATCAACAATAATGTCAAGAAAAATCATAGGTCGTTCATAGTCTTGGTCGGAGACAAGGGAAGGGACCAAATCGTCAACCTTCACTTTTTACTGTCACAAGCCAGGATATCTGCCCGTCCGTCAGTGCTTTGGTGCTACAAAAAGGACCTCGGATTCACCACGTACGTCTCTGTTGTCCACATCCCGCTTATTTACCGATAACATATACCCAGCCATCGAAAGAAACGGGAGGCAAAAATCAAAAGAGATGTCAAACGCGGTATCCGTGAACCGAACGACCAAAATCCCTTTGAAATCTTCGTAACGGTGACCGACATTCGGTATACGTACTATAAAGAATCACATAAAATCCTTGGAAATACCTATGGCATGTGTGTATTGCAGGATTTCGAGGCCATAACACCGAATCTTCTGGCTCGGACAATTGAAACGGTCGAAGGTGGTGGCTTGGTGGTGCTTTTGCTAAAGACGATGACTTCCCTTCGACAGTTGTACTCCATGACTATGGTGAGGGTGCTGCTATTCACTTCTAGGTTCATCTAACTCTCCATAGGATATCCATTCACGGTACCGAACTTCATCTCACGACGCAGTCACCGCACGCTTCAATGAACGCTTCATCCTCTCCCTAGGGTCGTGCCCTGATTGCCTTTTCCTTGACGATGAACTGAACGTTCTTCCCATTTCTCGTGGGAAGGATATCTCGCCTTACACCTCCCCATCTGAAGAAGCCTCCTCTTCAGAATTGCAAGAGCTCAAATCGTCATTATCCTCCACAAAACCAGCCGGTGATCTCGTTCAGCTCACAAAGACACTTGATCAAGCCCAAGCCATCCTTACGTTTATCGAAGCCATTGCTGAAAAAACCTTGTCGTCTACGGTGACACTCACAGCTGGACGGGGTCGTGGGAAGAGTGCTGCGCTGGGATTAGGCATTGCTGCTGCCCTTGCGCACGGATATTCCAACATATTTGTTACAAGTCCCAGCCCGGAAAATTTGAAGACCGTTTTTGAATTCATATTCAAAGGCCTGGATGCACTTGGATACGAAGAGCACCTCGACTATGATATCGCTCAGAGTACTAATCCAGATTTCAACAATGCAATTGTTAGAGTGAATGTCTTCAAGGATCATCGGCAGACAATCCAGGTTAGTTCTGTAGCTTAGTTAATCTCGACATCTCATTGATTTATTTGTCAGTACATTCAACCCGAAGATGCTCATGTGTTAGGGCAAGCTGAATTGGTCATCATTGACGAGGCCGCGGCTATCCCTTTACCTCTTGTCAGAAATCTTATTGGACCTTATCTTGTTTTCCTTGCTTCGACAATTAACGGATACGAAGGAACTGGCCGCTCCCTTTCCCTTAAGCTCATCCAGCAGTTACGTGACTCCACCCGCCCGTCTATACCTACATCCTCCACAACCAAAGACGACGAACCAAAAAAGCACGTCCAAACGGCCACCAAAGCTGCCCCAAAAGCCCTCCGATCCCTTCGTGAAGTCAGCCTCACCACTCCCATTCGATATTCCCAAGACGACGAAATCGAAAAATGGCTCAATGTCCTTCTCTGCCTCGTTCCCACTCCAGCATCATCTACTCTCTCATCCGGGTGCCCACATCCATCGACCTGCGACCTTTACTATGTAAACCGCGACACCCTTTTCAGTTTCCATCCTGCATCAGAGGCATTTCTTCAGCGTATGATGTCTCTTTACGTGTCAAGCCATTACAAAAACCAGCCTAACGACCTTCAGCTAATGTCTGATGCACCCGCTCACCATTTGTTTGTGCTGCTTCCTCCCATCAGTGATGCTAATGCCTCCGTCCTCCCTGAGCCGTTGGTGGTCCTCCAGGTGGCTCTTGAAGGCTCAATATCCAAAGCATCCATCATGGAAGGTTTGAGCCGAGGCTTGAGATCGGGAGGTGACTTAATACCATGGTCGGTCGCAAACCAGTTCCAAGAGGGACGGTTCGCAGAAATGAGTGGGGCTCGAATTGTGCGAGTTGCTACGTCACTCGAAGTTGCGAATGTAAGCTATTAGTGTCCATTGTTTTCGCGTCTTTCAACGTTAACCAGTATGATCATTAAATAGATGGGCTATGGTTCCAGGGCTCTGCAGGCACTCAATTCATACTACAGCGGCGAGCTGTACAATTTCGACGACGCAGAGCGGCAAGAAGAGCATTCCGATATCTCCGCCATTGATGCCGTGCGTTGTATCTTCTCCTTCAGAGATGATTTGTACCTTAACTTTATCCAGTCTACTACCCTAGACACTGACACACCCACTATTCGCTCACCACAATCAATGCCTCCTCTTTTACAACGACTGTCGGAACGGAAACCCGAAAATTTGGATTATCTGGGCGTGAGCTACGGGATGACTGGCCAGCTTCTTAGGTATCGTGACCGGTGGTTCATACCTTGAACTTTCTGTTAACTGTCGTTGCTCAGATTCTGGAAGCGGCTGGGCTACGTACCACTGTATCTTCGCCAGACGGCCAGCGACCTCACCGGGGAGCATACATGTGTTATGGTGAGGGGACTTAACAGCTCTGCTGACAGTGAGCTGGAATGGCTAGCCGAATTCGCCGTTGGTAAGTAAATAAACCTTACCTTCCCTTCCCGTTTGGCTCATCTCTATTAGATTTCCGATCCCGGCTCCTTACCCTGCTCTCGTTCCCAAAATTCCGCGAGTTTGGATGTGTCACGGCGTTGAGCGTTTTGGAGGCTATCAACACATTCAGCGGCGTAAAGAATCTGGACAAGAAAGGCGGCGGTGTTAAGGCGCTCACCCCTGCGTTACTACCGACAATACTGACGCCTTTTGATCTGAAACGATTGGAGACATATGGAAATAATGTGTTGGATTTCCATGTTATCATGGATCTAATGCCCACGATTTCCGCTCTCTACTTCCAGCGACGGTTGGATAAGCGGGTAGACACCCCGGAAGGCAAGAGCGAGGGATCCGTGAATTTGAGTGCAGCGCAAAACGCTATCCTATTGGGTATGGGGATCCAGAGAAAGAGCGTCGAGGATATTGAGGTACGTCATGTGAAACTGTGAGAGAAATTCCCTGATTATGATCATGACAGACCGAGCTTTCGCTACCCGTATCCCAGGTCCTTGCTTTGCTCGTCAAAATCGTACGGAAGATTGCCAAGCGGCTCATAAATATACAGAAAGAAGGTGTGACAGAATCAATGGGTCCGGACAGATCTTTGGAGGGTATGTCTCGTGCGTCTGGACCCGTTGTAGAAATAACTGGGAACGCTCTCCAGTCGGTGGAAAAGGAACTTGAGGAAGCGGGAGAGCAAGAGAAGGAGGCTATGAAGGCAAGGGAACGGCAGCGTGAAATGATCAATGCCTTGGACCTGAAAAAGTGAGTAAAAATATTTTGTCCTTTCGTCTCGTCCTCTGATGCCGGCTAGATATGCCATTGACGATGGCGCAATGGATTGGAGTGCTGCTGAGAGCCGGGTTGCTGCTGGCGGTGTCAAGGCTGGACAGACAATCATAAGTGTCAAGAAAAGCAGCGAGGTTACGGGACAGAAAAGAAAAGCAGACGAAGATATTGGGGGTGGTGATGCAGGGAAGGAGAAGAAGACACGAAGGCGTTCAGGCAAGAAGGCAAAACACTAGCGTGAGTCGGATCGCAATGATCTTGGGTGTTATTGATCTATGTACATAGTTACGATATTGTATCGTGAGTTCGAGCCTTACAGTTAAGGACTCGGTTATATTAACCTCCATGACGCTGGAAGTATATTGATTCATATATCATCGCGTCTTTACTGTACGTCTGAAACCACTGAGCAATTACAACTTTGCAGTACATACTGCCATCTGTTCAGGGCCAATATCACATTGGAGACGCATCAGATACATAACGCTCAAAGATCACCACATAGTCAGCCTTACGAGTCTCGGGTAGTGTGGGTTGCAGACCACCGTCATCAATGGTCAAAGTAATATAAACAACACTGCCTTGGTACTTAGACTGGCTCAGATGGAGTGTAATCCTAGTTGACAGGCGTCACTGGTGAAAAAAGTCCTTCAAGTGGCGGGCAGGTGCTATCCATCCTTGTCCCGTCAATATTTCAGCGTCCACCTATCAAGCTGGGGAAGACGCTGCTGACCGGCTCCACGAGGTTGGGCAGAGATAAGGTAATGGAGGGAAAATGATGCACGGAGTCAATTTCCCGAGGCTGGCTTAAAGCCACAGGCGCGCCGAAAGCCTTTATGAGACAACAAAATTACGACGAGGGTACTGGTGGATGAGATGACGACGACGGCGGCGCTGCAGAGGCAGTTTTGATGCTGCTCAGTCGTACCACAAGCGGCAGCAGAGACACATTTTCGCTAGATGCATAATACTGCACGCAGTCTAGGTATATCTGCAGGTAAGAATAAGTGGGCTGTCCAGTGCCGCGGGAAGGCCTATTAACTCACCGGGAACCTAATACAGCATCAGACAAGAGTAAGATTAGAGAAAGTCCAGAGACTCACCAATGATTGAAGTTGGCTTCAAATTTGATAAACGTGTCCCATCGCCGAGCCTGGTCTTGCTCTGTTTCCAGACCATCCACGGCTTTGTTCGCGGACCGTGTGAACGAAGGACCGTACATCGCGAACATTGAGCATGTCGCAATCAGTTTCGAGAATGCCTATAGCTCCATGATAAAGAAAATGTTACACAAGGGCGAGGGAAAACAAAGACCTTGATGAGCTTTGAGCTAGTCAGCATGCACTCCTTGAGACAGGTATCCAAAAAATCCACATGATCTCTCAAGAGCTGATCTACAGTTGATACCTTGTCCAGCTTCCCCTCCAGCGCGCGCCAATTAGGCTCAAGGACCTCGAATGTCGCAAAAGCGAGTATCTGCTGTACAAAAGACAACATCCGCGCTCGAAGTAAGAATACACGGGATTTCCATTTTTCAAACTCTGGCTGGTCTTGTATTGTTTGCCGCCATGTGGGGGTCTTGTGGTCTATCCATACGGAAGAGAGGGACTGCTCGGCGTGCTTCAGGTTGAGAAGGAAACGGAAGAGGAGCTGGTACCGCAGGATGGTTTTGCGTGATATGACAAGGGATAGGGGGAACTTGACGCTGTAATCAAAAGCTAGTGCGTCGATGGCTGGGGAGTTGGAGGTAAGATCAGAGCACATCGTAGATAAAAAGAAAACCCACCAAGCAATGGCTTCTTCTCGTCTCTCTCTTTCTCCTTCTTCTCGTCCCTCCCTTTCGTGGGATCAATTTCGTCTCCGATCTGACCACTCTCCCCTACAACCTTCATCAACCACTCGTACAGCCCCGTAGCAGCCATCGTAACTTTGACGTCCTCTCTGAACAAAGCTTCGTCGCCATGGACATCATTGTTCAACGCTAGGTCTAGCAGACTTTGCAGTTTGATAATGGATACTGACTTGGCTGATTTTCGAAGCTCATTCTGGGAGAGGTCGAGAAGATGGGTCAGGAACGAGGAGTGGGAAAGGAAGAAGTAGCGTTTGAAGGACCGGAGGCGAGGAATGAGTTGCTGATCCTTAATCAGGAGCTGGAGGAGTGTCTGGTTGGCGTGCGAATAAGCTTTCTCGATGAACGCATAAAACCTACGACCATATGAGTATCGAAGGCGAATGAGGCTGGGAGACTGACTTTTCATCATCCATACTGCACTCCTCATCGTCGTGCGGATCCCGCCGTATCTCAATGCCACACTCACGAATGACATTGAGATACTTTCCCGCAAGTAGAATTTTGTGCTTCCACCCTTCGAGCAGCGGAGGCACACAGGCGCCTCCGGGTAGCCTTCCGCCGATAGACCGAGGAGAGGGTACACCGGCTAAATGCCGCTTCGATGTTGTTGACGATGTGCCGTCTCTCAACGTATACCGGCGCTCCCAGTATTCATCGGTATAGTCCATCTCTAGAATGCCCCGATCGATAAACTTGGACTCCTTCACCAATAGCTCCTCATGCGTGTCCACCAATCTGCCGGTCGTCATCCACATTTTTAGCATGTTGACGTATGGCTTTCCCGCAGCTTTCAGTAGAGACCCGTATAGGGTGTTCGCAGTGGGGTCTCCCGACATGTTTTGCATCCGTTCGTATATAATGGTTAGGACTTCTCCTCCCTTGACCGCGATGCCGCTGCTTGTAGTCAGGCCATTCTTGTCGATTTCTGAGAGCACGGCCTTGAGCTTTGCGCCTCCGATACCAAGGGCCTCATTGCGGGCTTCTTCCTCCGGATCTATGCTCTCACTATCCGATGAAGAGCCAGAAAGTTCCCCAGATGGGTCATCCGCCGACCCTAGCTCTAGGATGAGCTGATAGATTAGCGATAGCGTATGAACGGTCGGATGGACGTAGAACCATAGTTTTTGGAGGGAGAACTGAGGGGAATAGTTGAAAGCATGTTCTAATTGAGAGAGAAGAGTTTGATAATCCTGTGAAAACTGTTAGGGAGATGGGGTAAGTGGAAGGGTGCGTGTACCTTGAGCATATCACGGATGGCGGCACAGAGGGCATGGTTGACAAGGCCGTAGTCAAGATCGCTCCGATGTTCAATAAAGGATGAGATGGCTGTGTAATACGTGCCGAGAGGAAGTATACGTTCCACGAGGTCGCGCAAGGACGAGTCTAGTGAGGGTGCAACGGTGAAATGGACGCCCTGTAAAGGATCGTCTTCCTCAGGCGAGTAGTCGGGATGAAAAGTCACGAATGTCCCTTCGATTCCCTGTGTGCCATGAGACAGCGACTACAAGGAAACTGGTATCACCAACCATGAGGACAGACAGTAGGTCCTCGAGAATCATGGCCTCTTGGATCTCCACAGACACATGGTCCAGATTCTCTTGTTTCCCTTTGCCCTTCGACTTTGGTGGAACGGCACCGCTGCTGACGCGAGAATTGAGGGGTGCACGCACGAAGGACGTCTCGGCGATGAAAGAGGGCTCGTTGTAGCGAGCTTCACGCGACGAATGGCCGCGTCCGTTAACCTCGTTATCCAGCTCATCTCCCTGGACACGGTTACGACGCACCGACGCGATCGTACCTGCAATCTGGACAATGATTGGCACGCAGAAGGGCGAAAAAGAAGTTTGCTTGCCTTGGTGTATTCTTTTGCCGAGAGTGATATCTTTTTCTGGCGGGCGCCCGTCTTTGAGCGTGGGGTATAATAATCCATGGGCAGCACGGAAACGGAATTTGGAGGGTCTATTCGACGTCAGCAACGGTGTGGTGGCAATGAGGGCAATGAAGTCAGTGGTCACATTTGTCACATTTTCTTTGACGGCCTCTCCGGTGCTCTCACCAACAATCTTAACAGAAGACAACGACGGTCGTCCGTAGGCAGCGATGCGGGACAGGGGAATATTCAGTATCAAAAGGGCTTTGCCTCGCATGGTCAGTTCATTTTACTTATTCTCTATCACAATATACTCAAAGTTTCACACAGAGCTGGTCTCCGGTCAACTTGTATAATCTCTGGGCACGGACAGTGGGCCCTTTGGCCCAAAAAATCGGGGACATGAAAACCAGTAACCGCACTCTTTTCCAACAGCGTTGGCTGTCGAAAGCTCTTGTTCGCGCCTACCACGGCGACTACATTCCCGAAAAAATATTCAAGCGGTGGTATCTACTAGAAACACTGCCCAACGTTCGGCCTCGTTCGGCCAATGCTGGGAATGACGTAGACATGCTGACTGCCTTTGCGGCTAGACGTGAGAGGGTGGAGAAATACCATGTAGCGGAGGCTGAGAAGGGACTGGCCCCCGTCGGAAGTCTTATGTTCTCTCCCGTGGAACGGCGAATAGATGTCTTCATCTTCCGGTGCTGTTTTACACACAGCGTGTACGAAGCCCGTCGTTTGGTCATCCACGGTCATGTTAAACTCAACGGGAAGAAGGTGTGTATCCTATATTACCTACAAGCTTGGTCGCCTGAAAAATAATCCTAGCACTCCGATGCCAATACGCGACTGGCACCTGGTGACATGGTATCCGTGGATCCAGATGCTATTCGATTTTTCAAAACACCGTCGGAACCTGTTACCGACGTGAACGAGGATGAAAAACGCAAAGGCGACAACCTCACCCCATTTTATTTGCCTCACTATGCCTCTCCTTGGCTTTTCATCCCCGCCTACATCGAACCTAATTTTGCGACTTGCTCTGCTGTGTACGTCCGCCATCCTACGGCGCGGCCTGGTTATTCTGAAATCCCAACACCGTACGATGCCGACGGGGATGTCATTCGTTTCGCGTGGGAGTGGTATGCGAAGAGCAGGCCGCGTATAAGATCAAAGTCACAGCTGTCGAGGATGCCGGAGGACAGAGCGTTTGATCCTACACCGCTCAACCTCGAGGCGGAGAGGAAGAGGCTTAGAAAGGCAGCGAAGCAGAGGGCTGCTGCATTGTCTGGAGTGATCTTGTAGCGTAGCAATGCTCAACTCAACCCTACTCTGGAACATTTGTGAAAACACAGACAGAATCAAGGACAAGTAACGCTTTCAAGTAGGTCTCAATGTCACCATGACACTTGCAAACTATCGCCGCCTTTCACGGGATCGTCGATGTCGATGAAGAGTTGCGCACGGTAGTCGGCATCGAATACGGCAGCTATCAAGCTTATCAACTGGGATTATATGTGCGAAGCCACTGCCAAAGACCGACCCTATAGGGAGCAATATTGTTCCAAAAATAGTGAGCGAAAAGTCGCAGCCACATCTTTGATGACGTTTGTTTACCTGCCCCGTTGAGGTCCTCCTTGACCACCATCACCCACCATCTACCACGACGATACAGCAGTGCTCTGTCTTCCCTGTCTACCGGCTCTCTAAAAGTTAACTCTTCTCGGGAGCCTGTTTAGACGTTCGTTCGTTAAACCATATCTTCCCCATAAAATGGGTAAATGGTGGGGTTTCTGTTACGGTGGCAATATCCGGGTCTTGCTGACTTGCATGGGAATAGGACTTCTGCTCATTGCGACGATGTCTTGAACACAAAAATTAAAAGCCTAGTGTATGTAGATCATACTTGGAAACCCATGGATCCGATTCTAAACTGTGGCTAGATCCGGCGCTATCAAACGGGCGATGCTGGAGAAAGAGAAGATGGAGCCCACCATCAGCTACCGGGACTTTGCAGAGGAATTGGAACCTGGGGATTCTTTCACTACCTCTATCATTGACATAATGGTCAAGGTGCGTAACCTACTGCTGTCTCTCGCTTGATTGATCAATGTCTATCAGGAGTTGGCTGACCGCCGGAACCGGACAAACGTGGGCGATCGTAAGCTTATAGCTGAACGAACAGCCAAGAGCCTTCGGGCGCTGAGCATGGACTACAAAAGCATTCGCCGTCGTTCCGTCGCTCGGAGACCAGTGTTGTCAGAATATCTGACTTCGCCTCCGGCTCGGGTGGTGGACATGGACGACGACGACGAATTTGACCATCTACTTGATCCCATGACATCGACCATCGAAGGTGTCCGAATCAATTCCAACCTTTATGATGCGTATGGCAGTGACAGCTGGAACGATGGATGGATCGGTTCCGCCGGCGCCACTACCGTTGTCCAGCATCGCAGCCCTACTCCAACTGATGTTCTCTCCGGATCTGATCCCCAAACTCAGTCATCCCCTCCAGCAGCAGCAGATGTTCGTCGTAACAGTATGCCTACATCGCTGTTCGGTCCCATGCCCTCGTCGCATACATCACCTAGCAGGGTATCATCCTTACGCCGTCCCATTCGTTCAAGAACCGTCGACTTCAATGACTTTACCTCCCGCCGTCGTTCGACCATACGCGACAGTCTCAGACAGTCCTTGGGAATCCTCTCGGAGAATCCTGAGCCCAGCCATGTCACAGACTCTAGAGAAAGAGAGTCAGCTTGGACCACTTCATCTGCTCGACGATTCTTCCCTCTTCCCAGACGAAGCAGAGTGCACGATTCGCCCCCTGCAGAAATAATAGATATCATTGAGGACCGCAGTGAACCTAGGTCTGCCCCACCTTCAAGTTATTGGTTCCCTTTTCCTAGTCCTGTAACATCTCGTTCTCCGATCAGCTCGCCTACCACCGAAATCAGTGAGGAGAGAACCTTGGCTGTGCCGAGGCTTCGTCGTGGTGGTGTTCGAGCTCCCGAGTCCATACTTTCTCGTCATGCTTCCCCCCTTGCCGATCTTGCTGCCCTTCCTTCTCCCGTGTCTCTGGGTGACATTGCAGATATTGGTGATCGAGAACGAGCTCGCTCCAGCTTGTCCGTACCACCAGAGACTGAATTAATATCGTAATTAATGTATAAAACCGTTCATCCCTATGTCAACGCATGGACGACTTCTGTAGCTTTGGTTTTTCGAATAAATTAAATACTTGGATTTGTAGCATTTGCTTATGCCTTACCTTACCACTGCACAGCCACGAACTTCGTTATTTACACTTGAACCATGATCAAGAAACGCTCCCGACCTCAGCCAAGAGTCCGTGAAGTGTCACCGGAATTAGAGGACAAAGAGATAGAAGAAGAAGGCGACGAGAAATTGCCGTGCGTTTTGTTTCCTGGTCCTGGAAGTTCATCAATTTTAACGACAGTAGATTGTCCGACCTCATAGAGCTCCGAAGACTTAGAAAGTTGCGGCAGGGTATTGATGCAACGAAATTGAACAAGGGTGACACGAAGAAAAAACGGAAGCTCCCTGTTGAGGGAGTACAGGAGCAGGGAGGGCTGAGGAAGGGCGCCGTCGTTGATCCTGAGGAGGAAGAGTGCGTCTTGAAATACGTTTCGCTCTGGGGTGTTAATAATACGAGCGGTCTACAGTGACGAGGAAAGAGATGCTCGAGCCCGGAGGGTGGTGCGAGCGAACAACTTCACTCAACAGACCAATGCCCTCGACGTCGACAAGCACATGTGCGTCGGCCGTCGCGTCATCGCCTGCATACTGACCGTGCTTTTGTAGGATGGCATATATAGAGGAGAACCTCAAGATACGAAGTCACCCACGCAACGAGTCAGAGGACAAGAACAAGCCCATGGATCCCCAGGAGGCGCTGTACCAAATCTCGGACCGATGGAAAGTTGAGCAGAAGCCGACTGGGGACGATGGCAGCGTTACTAACAGCATATCAATGCTGACGGCCATACCCGAAGTTGACCTTGGCATGGAGTGAGTCGTCGCCTGTTACCTTTGAATGTCCACCTATAATATTCTTCCAGTGCAAGGTTGAAAAATATCGAAGACACAGAGAAAGCCAAGCGGGTTGTCGCTGAGGGAAAGCAGGACAGACGACCTACGAATAACGACGAAGCTCATTTGGCTGCTAATCGCTGTGAGCTGTCAATTCCGTTCCATAGCATGCTGGATTTCTGATGCGCAGACAGTCTATCGACCAAACCTGAAGTCTAAATCGGACGCTGACATTATGCGAGACGCGAAATTGGAGGCCATGGGTTTGCCTACTCCAGAAGACAGACCACAAAGATCGAACGACAAACCTCAGATGGCTACGGACGAATTGGTTTGTGCTTACTGTCGTTCAATTCCCTTTATATATTAACATGCCACTACGTAGGTCATGGAGCGGTTCAAGAAACGAATGCGGAAATGACCCCGTTCGTTCTGTATACGCTTGTACAATCTTTACGGGTCTGTGGTATACATCTGTACTTCTGGTTTGGATGCCTTAACGAGTCAGCAGGTCCTTGAGCTTGCCAAAATTGGGAGTTCCGAGGCCGGTCGCTATGACGCATAAGTATAAAAGAGCCAACGGGGCTGCCACTACACTGACCTGGATCCCAACCTTCAGTGGCCTGTCGCATTCTCGTCAGTTGAGGAAGACGAATTACTTGCCAAGAAGACCCACATTGAACCCATTGGTACCGCAGCCAGGATTGCTCCCAGACTTGATATCATTGAGGCCCGCTAAACCTTTCTCATAGAGCAGCGGGTTTAAAAATCCCAGTGTTGGTTTAGAGGCTTTCAGTCGGGCGTCATTTAGCAATGCCACTAGTCCCGAAAACGTGGGCGTTGATGCTGAAGTGCCGCCGATACTAGTCGCCAATCCTCTGTACCAAGCGCGGTAGGTCACTGCGTATGCGGAGACATCTGGAACTCCCTAGAACGGTTGTAAGCATCTTCGGTTGTACCTTGAACATCAGCGTACTCTTCCAGAACTAGAATATCATTTTGATTAATCTGCCATTCAAGAAGAGCAACCTTGTGCGCACGCATTGTAAAGGCCCTCGTAGGTCCCGTCGGGAAGTCTTGCGAGGTATTTGTTAACTGCTTTATCCTGCCACTTTGGACGGGGGAAATAGTCGCTGAAACCTCCGCTAGAGAAAAAGACCGCTTGCTCTGGTATGCCTGACGTTCCACCTACTGCCGTAACGCTGCAAACATGTCATTTTGACTGTATTGATAGGCTCGCAACCGCTTACTAGGGACAAGTGGCAGGGAAATCTAAAGCAAAGTGAGTTGGCTTTCGTGTGTAGAAGGACAATCATGAGACAAACTTGGAATGAATCTTTTGGTTTGGCTACCGTCGTTCGTGATGCAATCTCCGTTACCGACACCACTGTCGCCGCTGGCGAACAGTAAAGAGACACCGCGAGCTCCTGTGAAGGCATAGCAAAGAGGAAGTACATTGCGATACAATGAAACGAACCGAGTTGGGCAAAGCCCTGACAGATACGGCGTGCGTAGGCCAAGGGGACTAAAGAAAACTCATGTATCGGTGATGTATCTCGAACATTTCGTAATGTATACCAGTATTTTCACTGTCTCCATAGCTCGTGGAAATGGTAGCGGGGAGGTCCTCCTGGTTTAACATATAGTCGAGCCACTGCACGAGTGGCTTAAGCCGGTAATTTCAATGAAACTCGTGAAGGTACTCACCTGTGCGTAAGGTTCGTTCGTATTGGTGGGAGCACTAGAATTGTCGGCCTGATATGGCGGAATAAAGGGTGGACGACCGGCCGTCGAATAGAAGGTAGACTAAAGCGGGAATTATGTACAGGATGGAGGTATGGGTTCAAATGGACATACTTTAGTAGGGAAACTCATCCCAAAAGCAAACTGAACGTCAAGGTTCGCCTCAGCGCCAGCCTGTGATATGTTTTGGGGATTCTGACCACCTCCATAGATCTTGAGCGTGAGCTACGGGACATCTAATATGTAGCTACTGACCGTTTATTGACACGACTTGGAACTGAGAGCCTTGGGCGTTGGGTAGTTGCTCGCGATAGAACAGTTGCAAATCCTGATAATTAGCATATTCTTCCAGATATCCGGTAATACCGATGCCGTTCTTAGATTGGTCAGTCGCGCTGTAATTCATAGCATTGTACAACTGCTTGAGGCAGTTGAGAGTAATTGCGTATTTGCAACTATTGTCGATGATGGGACCAGAGCCAAGACTCTCTGCAGTGGTGCCATCCAAGTCCGCCGTTGGAAGTGCGTCATTGAGGTCGTGGATTGTAGACCTGAACCCCTTCATACGAGAAAATATCGTTGTAGGTTGGATAAGCTCGACGTGGTCGTGCAAATGAGGTGGCAGACTGTAACTGGTCGTTCGAACGATATACTCGCCGCTGTCTACGTGTCTCCAGACATGATATTTCTGAGAATGTAGAATGTCTATTACACAATCGTCGGTGGTATGAATAGAACTACTTACCGTGTCAAGTATTTCCTCCGCAAGGCTGACCGGGATTTTGACAGTCAGCCAGTCCTTGGCTGGAGAATGGAGGTAGTCGCTTTCCTGAAGGCCGTAAGACGAGAGCCACGCGTCAACTGCTGCCAAGCTTTCTGGATGAGGCGCGACTAGATCCTCCACTTCCCCTTTGGACAGGTAGTCGCCATACCGGTTGTGGGATGGATCGCTAACCTCGTATAAGTGACGTTCAAGAGCGTCAAAATCGGATTGCCGAAGACCGATTCGCAGTTCTACAATGTGATTGGAAGGAGGAAGTCCATCGGGAATCCATTCTTGAGGAGGGACGATCCTCTCCTTCACAACATGTGCCGCGAAAGCTTCAGAGGCAGCCAGGGATAAAAGAGCGGCCCACAACTTCATTTCCGGGGAGGGAAGGGTCGACTGGAAGCCCGCAAAAGCTTCGAAGTGTTTTATACTGCCAGTGTTGGTCATTACATCATTCTTCCCTCCGGGATAGCCTTGACACATCACGAGCCTCGAAATCCCAAGTACATGCTTGTGGATGCGACCAGGCTCGGACTACGAGAAGCCTCATCCGAACTCAATTACGCCGCGAAGGACGGGCGCCAGTGCGTGTTGCTGAGGGACACTTCAGAGTTTCTCCATGCAGAGCATACAGAGAGCAAGTATCCAGGCGGTCGGGCTCATCGAGAACGCTGAAGATCGAGAGATAGGCTGGAATAACGTACCTACCATCTACACAAGGTGGCGCCGCATTACTATTTTAGCGGAGTTTTCTATAAAAAAAACAAAGATACATTTTTAGAATAGTACTGTTAGAACATCATTGGATTTGAATTGTTGTTAGCTTCAAATCCTTCGTATCATCTCGGTTAGTCCGTCAGTATAGCTTCTTCCAAACATGTTAACGGCACATGCGGATTTGATTGGAATAACGAGTGAAACTTGGAAAGTAATTTGAAGGGTGCGTCAAAATATCAAGGAGCTAGCAATTCTTTCAACCAGCCAAAGTTGGGCGTTCCAAAGCCGGTTACTGGATTGTCAGCAGTCAGTACCAGATAGAAAGACAAGCTACAGGCAAAGAAAGGCAACACTCACTGGGATCCCAACCTTTAGTAGCCTGTAGTCATGTCAGTCCATAGCAGTATTGCAGACCACCAAGTGCTCACATTAAATCCAGGTGTTCCACATCCGGGGTTATTTCCCACAGTGATGTCATTGAACGTTGCGCTGATCTTGTCCTTGTACAACAAAGGATTAACGAATCCCAGGGTCGGCAAGCCTTTAGTGAGCCGAGCATCATTCAACAACGCAAAAATAGCAGCTGCGGTAGGTGATGATGCGGAAGTGCCACTGACGGAGATAGTCGCGTTTTGAAACCACACCCGGAAACGACGCCCTTGGGCAGCGATGTCTGGGAATGCCTGACAAAGAATGATAAGATCGATGATGAGAAGAGCCGAGATTCTTGCGTACCCGACCTGATCTGGGGGAAATGTCACTACAGATTCAGGTACTAAGGAAGAACGCGTACCTGTTGAATAGACCTTCATAGGTACCATTGGGTAAAGTCTTCAGATAAGCTTCCGACGACTGCATCTTGGTATGAAGGACGCGGGAACTATACAAAGAAATGAATAAGCAATGGTGGAATCATGGTGAAATCTCACGTAGTTGCTAAATCCACCGCCAGAGAAGTCTACGGCTATCTCGGGAACATTCACAGTTCCGCCGATTGCAGTCACACTGGAAAGATGTCAGAAGGTTTCAGTGGCAAGCATGAGGTAGTGCGCACAACGGACATCCACTTGAATAACCTGCTTGAGTGAAAAATGGGAACAAAGATGCGGGATCACATACGCTGGAAAAAGAGGCATGAACTGTGTTCTATTTTGGCCGTCGTTGGTATGGCACTGTTGAGTAGCGGGATCTGAGTTACCGTCTCCTACACCGCCATCGCCACTGGAAAAGGTTAGAGTAACACCACGAGCACCAAGTTGAGCGAAACCAGCACATGCGCGGCGAGCATAGCTTTCTGGGACGGTTTGCTCGGCCTCTCCGTAACTTGTGGAGATGACTCTAGGAGGATTAGGATGTGACAAGACGAAATCAAGCCACTAATGGAGAAAATAAGCCATTTGAATTAGTGTCCACTTCAATACGTACATCATTATACGGTTCATTGCTGTTCTCGGTCTCACTCTCATCCGGGATGAAAGGCGGACGACCGGCGGTTGAATAAAAGGTTCTATGAATGGGAAACGCGATTCCGAATGCAAACTGAACGTCGAGATTAGCCTCCACGCCGGCCAAACTGATGTTCTGATCGTTTAGACCGCCCTTGACTGGGACGAAATCGAAGGTAGAACCAACAGCCTGTGGGACCTGGTCCTGATAGAACCGTTGTAAGTCAGCTTTGTTCGCGTACTGCTCGAGATACGCGGTAATGCCGATGGTACTGTCCTTATTACGACCGGAGGGAACAAAGCCGACAGCATTGTAAAGTTGTTTCAGACAGTTGACGGTGATGGAGACGTTACACGCCGGATCGACGTAGTCGGTTTCAGCGTCGAGTTGGGCCACATCGGCGGTGCTCCCCAGGTCGAAATTTTCGAAATCAATGACGGTGCTTTTCATCCCTTTCCAACGTCCAAACAATGTTGTAGGCTGTACAACGTCAATGTGATCCAGGAGCGGTTCTGGCAGACTATAACGCGTCGTGCGGACAAGATAGTCTCCGTCAGTGTGCTTCCAGACATGGTACGACTGCCTCGGAAATGAGGAGGCATTAAGAAGGCGAGGAAATACGACGGCTTACCGTGTCCAACATTTCTTCAACCAATTGCAGTGGTAACGTAACTCTGACCCAGTCCTGTGCTGACGACCTGGTTATGTCGGCCTCGTCCACGCCGTATGAAGCAAGCCATTCCTGCACAAGTTCAAGACTTTCACCGGCGGGTGCAACCAACGCGTCGACCTCTTCTTTAGAGAGATGCTGACCATAACGGGGGTGGTCAGGATCACTGACTTCCCAGAGGTGCTGTTCAAGAACATGGAAGTTGGGTTGGCGAAGACCGATTTGGAGCTCGATCATATGGTCCGGCGAAGGAAGACTGTGTTTCGCCCATCCGTTGGGGGGGTTGAAAGTCTCTTTCACCCTGGGGATCCATCGTTTCATGTCTGGACTGGCGAATGCGAATGGAGCGAGCAACGCGACAAACAACAGTAGCCTCATCCTTGCCAGGACGCGTTTAATGGAAGAGTGGGAGTGGGAGATTCGCACTGTACGGTCCTTATATGCAGGACATCCGTGGGACAAAACTGGATATAAAGCTACCCGATGATGGGAAATAGTGTAATTGAGGCGGCCCTATCACTCATGTGTCAACAAGTCAAACGATAGCAAGTGTTTCGCCGAAAACTTGAAGATTCATCGGATATCTATTACCTCTTTCTGCGAAACATTCAGTGAAAATATCCAAAACATCAAGTTGGTGGTACTCACTTGGTATCGTCTGAGTGGTTCACCTCCAGACCGTGGGTCCAGCTGATAAAAATCGATTCCATATGGTGCATCATGACGATATTGAGTAAATTCAAAATTTGATGAAAAATTCGAAGGTGGCGGCCGGTAAGTAGAAAGCGGAACTACGGGCCGGTCGCAAGGCTTTAGGCTTGTTGTCCAATGCCCTTGCGTGACAAATTTTTATGACACGCGTAGTGCTTGTCCAATGTCCAACGCCACTCCCGGTACAAATGCAATGGCGACGACGACAGCGACAAACGGCGTATTTTCGCTTCAAAATATCCTCGGTGCCGACCACGAGTCGTTAGAACACCCCGATATCAATGGGTCACCGCCTGGATGGGACGAGGAGACCCCCGAGAAGCCTCCAGCGGAAGGTTATTGTGTCGAGTGCGAAGGTAAGAAAGTTTGTTCTGTTACTTCCATTTCAAGCCTAAAGGGAGTCCAGACCAGCCAGCCCAGGTCGTATGCGTAACATGTACCGATGTATACTGTGAAGTCTGCTTTGCTGCCCAGCACCGAAAGGGTTCCCGGAAATCGCACACGTTCAAACAGCTAGAGGAAATGAATAAAACGGGGCCGGTAGGCAACGGGTCGACATCGGTAAGTTACCACGTGTTTGAACTCATTCCCTGCCTCATGTAAATATACAGATGGACGTCGACGGGGATGCTGCCGACTCCGACGACGAAGACTGGGAACGGGTTCCGGCTGGTCCTGCTCCCCTCTTGCTGGATGCTCAACCTTTAGCAGGCGAAAAAAGTGGGGAATGGTTCATCGAGCGTTCAAAATTCATACCCCTCCGTCTCAGCCTACCAGAACGCAAATATCTACGTCTCCTAGAAGCTGCGTTGTCGGTATCAGAGTACACCGACAAGATTGATACCATCAGTTTCGGCCAGTCCAAGTCGAAAAGAATTGTCAACCAGATTCGCGAGCTCTGTGCTATAATGTCCGGGCTATTACTTTCGGCAGACTACAAGCAAGGTCAAGAACTATTTCAGGACCGTGATTTTGAGGCCAATGCTACATTCTATCAAACCGTGTTTGAGCTCGGCCGGAGGCACAAGATTATGAATCCTGATAAGATGCGGACGACCTACGGAAAGCTCATCTATCTCCTACAGGTTGGATCCATTCTCCACCTGCATTTCATAACAACTCACGTCGAGTTGTAGGACAGTCAGTCTCCGGAGGTCAAAGATATGCTAAGTTTTTCTTGCGTAAAGCCCATCAAGACCGTCTACACAGTGCTGGAGGAGGCTGGCGCCCTAGACCTCTTGCGAGACGACCTCATCGGGGTAGCGACGAAGGAAATCTACGCCGAAGGTCGGCCACGACGCGACATCCAGAAGGAGATCAAAAGCAAAGAGCGTGCCATCGAAACCCTCGCATCTCGTTATGCGAAAGGCTTTTCGCAAGAGAATGTACGACAATGTCTGTACAGTATCGGCGATAATCACGCGTTTCTACGCGCTAATCGCGACCCATGCGAACGTATGATTGCGTATCTCAAGCAGTACTTCCACCCCACACAGGCGAAGGACCCTAAGACCAGTCTGGCCATTCGATCTGTAAGAGTTTCAATGAATGCTTGGCGTGGGGTTTCTGGTTGAACTAGTCCTCAGGGTCGCGGTGGAGCGAGGTTGTCGCATGATCACAGTAAGCAGTATGCATACGTACTGCAGAGCCTTACGCTATGGAAGGAAATTCTTCACGGTATGTCCCAAAGATCCCCGCCAAACATCAAATCTTACCATCCTCGCTAGATATGTTCCATCTTTGGTCCCTGGCCGAGCAGGATCTACTCTCGGAGAACGTTTCCTACCGTTTACGTGACACTGGTCAAGGACTTAACCGTGTCCAGGCAAGCCCAAAAACATCTCGAATGATGCACAACATTCTGCATAAAGCCCAGAAAAGCGTCGGGACATGGATAGGTTCCAGCGTGGTCCATATGGGTGATCACAACGTCCCGAACGCTCTCCTCTTCATAGACAAATACACTCAGATCTACCGCATTCTTCTTCCTATATGTAATACTCTACAACAGATACCCACCATAGAAGCCAAGCCGGCGCTCCGCTCATACATTGACGATGAGTTTGGGTCGACGGAGAACCTGATCCTTGAAATACTGGGAGACTTTTTCCGGCACGGATTTGATGGATCCGGGGCCGATAATTTCTTTGATGCCGGAAGCTGTATAGATGGGAGATTGACGAGCGCATGGAATTGGTGCTCGACTCTGGAAAAGAAAAGATATTTCCCGATATTTTTGCTTTCTGGTATGTTCAGGCAGTGCTTTGAAATGGTTTTGATGTTGATACACGCTTCAGGTTTCATCGGGTTTGATGGCGAATGGTAACCCCACTAACGGTCAATTGCATGATATGAAGGCTCTTTGTGTTTTGCGCCATCTATTAGACATACACATATCCCATTACTAAATATCACCTTAGATACATCTAAAATGGTATAAACTCTCCCACTAGGGAGTTTGAGTTGTACCGTAACGTTTGGAGTGCACAGGTTGAATCGTCATTCTGACTACGCAGCTACGGGTATTCCATGTACTCCATTTTGTCTCCTAGCATTAGCAACGACTTCCAACACCCCGGCAAGACCGGCTTTCCAAGCTAATATCCTCTTCTCCAGAACCTCCCATTGCTCCCGTTCAAATGTCCGTGCTGTCGAGCGCATAATATGCAAAGATTGAGTCGTTTGCGACAGCTTTCCCGAAAGTAAGCCTGCACGAATGACTAAAAGATGACTTTAGATGGACAACAGTGAAATGGAAGTGAGCAAGAGATCATACCATCGATAACCCATTTTTCCACTTCAGACACGTCGACTTGCAGCGTTTCCGCTATTTTAGAGTAAGGAACATTCTGTCCCACCTTTTGGAACCCTAACGATGCAAGGGTGAGAAGCCGAATTTTGCGTTCTAATTGGTATAACTTCAAGGTCTACATGCCAACGGTCAGAAAATAGCCTGAAGAATGATAGTGCTGCATCTACCAAATTTCTCGAGCACGCCGGAATGACTTTGTTGCCATGCCTTGAACTCGGATAGTCCGCCGTTGAGGAAGACTTGGAGAAGAGAGAAAAGATCATGGCCTTTGACTGCCACGACTGCGTCCAGCCTGAACAATGGGTCAAAATCAAACGTAAATGGGAGGCGCAGCGCGGCGGCGATGACGTCGAGAGCCGCGGCCTTTGTAGCTTCTGAAGTGGCGAGAAGCGAGCGGACATATAATAATGAATATTCGTACGACGTTGTCCTATAACAACGTAAGACGGAGGTTGTTCGGCAGAGGACATAGATGACTCACGGTTGGCCTGATTTTGTGTACGCATCTACAACACTTTTCAAAAAGGAGCTTTTCTCCTCAGATGATATGTCCCATTCGCTGAGCCATTTTTCTACTTCTGCTCTTGAGAGTTGCAAGACCTCAATGCCGTCGTTTGATAGAGCGGTGTCCAGTAAGGAATTATAGACGAGATACCGTAGTGGCGACGTCCTCGGGAGAGCATTGAAGAAATTAGAGAGTCTAATACAAACGATTTAGTTTTTTGGATACGAAAGAAGAAATAGTCCCACATCCGGTATTTGATGGCAGTATGCTGAGCTGGTGCTGAGGTCACGGTTCCAAGCAATTGTGTAACATATTCTTTCGTCTTCAGCGAGTCATATGAGTGGAGTGAAAGGACGTGTGAAAAAAGGAGATTGAAAAATCCCTCGATCTCTAAGGAACAGAGTGAGCATTGGATAAAGACGAGAGAGAGTAATACGTACCTTTATCCGAGCCATCCCCAAGCCCTTTCACCTCAGCCATCACCATCGCAAAGATTTTTTGGCGTCTTTCCGTGTCTTCTGCGAGAGATTTCTTCTCATTTTCTGTTTTGAAAGCATCTTGGAAAGGGCGAAGGAGAACAGAGCGCTCTTCATCTTGATTTCGGACGACGTAGAACACCAATTCCTGAATCTGGAACAAAGGTTCAACTAAGAGTAGCTATCTATTCGAAATTAGAAAATACCTGTTCTTCGAATGTCCCCTCTGCGAAGACTGAGATAGAGTCTGTTACCGCCATCGACGTCTGAGGGAGAAATTTAGCCGAGGCTCTTGCAAAATAAAAGTAAACGTCTTGATCAAATTGGCGGCTTGGCGGGCCGGACGCTCTTGGAATGAATCCAGAACCACCTCAGTATCTGACATCGATTCTGAACCGTTTTATACCGCTCCCACCCGGGGTGAAGCGTCCCAAGGTAACTCTCACATTCGCGCAGTCCCTAGACGCGAAAATATCGGGACAGAATGGCGCCCAACTTATCCTGAGTGGAAAGGAGAGCATGGTCATGACGCACTGGTCTGGTCCATTTTTCTCGCGAACAAGCGCCGCTTTTGATTTTCAGTGGATTAGGATGAGAACGATGCATGATGCTATCCTGGTGGGAATAGGGACGGCTGTCAACGATAATCCGCAGTTAAATGGTACGCACGCGAGGCTTCGAATAGTGCATTCAGATGAAAACATGAATCATAGCCCGCCATCTTCCACCTAGAAGACCACCTTCGGGCCAGGAGCACGTGTACAATCTCCCCCGTCCGGTAATTCTCGACCCTCAGCTTCGCCTGCCAACTACATGCGAGCTATTGGATAATTATCAACGTGGGAAAGGTAGGCGGCCTTGGGTACTATGCACACATGAGCCACAGGCTGCCGGAGAGCGCCTTGAGGCCTTGCAAGCCGCGGGAGCACTTGTTGTGCCTGTTCAATCTAAAAACGGTGAAGCACCATCTACTCGAGACTTTTTTATGTCAAATCTGAGGTCAGCCCTCCAAGGATTGTTATCAGTTCCTTCTGTCTTACAGACGCTTCATGAACTTGGTGTCCAGTCACTTATGGTCGAAGGAGGTGCTCGAGTCATTGGCTCCTTCCTAGCCGAACAAGACTCGGTCGACACAGTAATAATAACCATCGCCCCAAAATTTGTTGGTAGCCAAGGGGTAGGTTATGGTGTCGACACTATACATGTATATCTTTTCCTTATCATGCGCTGCACTTCACTGACTTGCCTTGTGTCAGGCATCCCATTATGAACACCTTGAAAGCCAAGCTGTTGGATGTGACACTATCATTGCACTGAATGCGAGAAGGAAATAGCTTCCTCGGGATTATAGTCAAATGTATATCGCTCAAAATTAACGGACATCCACGTGCAATAATAGAAAGACAACACAAGGCGAACACGTTATGAACCTGCCTCATCCTGGCCATCCGAAGCTGTTGACGAAGTTCCGTTAGGTGCTGGGCGGGACGCAGAAGCGGGACTCGGCCGATCCCTGTTGCTGAGCAGACTCTGGAAAAAGTTCTGCAACACCTCATGCTGCGTCTGTCCACCAGCAGAAGTAGGACTAGGAGAAGCGGCTACCGGGGGTGATGAAGGCTGTCTTGGCGAGGTCTGTGTTCCCAAGGTTGTAGGTCTTCCCGTAGCTGTCCGTCCGGTAAGTCTCCTCGCAGCAGCGTCTGGGACACTCGAACTTGATGGACCACTGCCGCTACTGCTACCCATCTCCATCTCAGACAACGCTTTTACAACATTCGGAAGGTTGAAGCTACTGCTTCCCAACGGACCGACGACACCTGCAGCTGCCCCTTCCAGTTCTGCAGGATTACGGAAAGCACCCCGAGGATCTCGGTCTGCCTTTTTGAGATTTTCCTCGTAGTTTTTCAGAAGGAAGGTTGGCTCGGGAACAGGGTTGTTGAATGGCGGTAGCGGTGGAGGCTATTGTAACTGTTAGTCCCGGGAGTTATACAAGAAACATGGCGAGTCCTACCTTGGTACCCTGATCGGGAACTAAAGCCTGGAACATCCTCTTGGCTCCCATCTCGTCAGATGCTGGGTCGTATCCAGCTTCCAAGTCCCTTTCCCATGCCTCGCCCCACGTCCTAGGTTCGAACGGCCGCACGACTTCTATTTTTCCCCAGCTGTCCCATCCTGCCGGAATAACGAGATGGTCTCGGTCTAATGGGTTTGGTTTGTGCTTGAAAGGAAAAGGGTTTCTGACGGTAGCAGGAGGCTCCCCTCCAGCAGTCACAGCGGGCGAAGGAGCAGATGGCGCGAAAAGTAAATGAAGCGCGTAATGCCGCAATACCTGTAGTGTGGTAGGTAGAGGCGTAGTGTAGAACAATGCAGCACCATCTGCAAAATAACCTCAGCCAGTGTTACTACAAGGCACCAAAATAGCTTACATTTCAGACATATCGTCCGCAGGACTTGCATAATTCCGTCGGTTCTTTCTTCCCATTCACCGCCCGTACCTTTCACCATGCCTCCCATCCCCGAGGCTCCAGCTACAAGATCGTGCCCTTCATCGATGAGGTCTGCTTTGGTACACGTAACAATGATTGGGATGCCAGCTGTATTGTGAGTGAATGTCCCGGAGCCCAATGGCAATAGAGTGCTTGAGCTCAACGTCGACGTCGCAGGTATTGGATCACTGGACGGTTCCGTATAATGCTGTAGATGTGATTGGACTAGAGAATGTAAACAGAAGATAGCATGACTGTAAGATAGCACTTACACCGTTCGCGACCTTCTTCTCTTGCAATCTGCGCTTCGCGAGAGCTGTCGCTATTGACCCATTCATCAATCCACTTGAACCAGATTTCCAGCTCCTCTACGAAGGTCCAAGGGCGCGTCCAGTCGAGAACAATCATGACAAGGGTGTGCGGTAAACACGTCCGCGGTGGTAGAAAATGTGGAAGAAGAGCGGTATAGGAGGGATTGGATGATGGTACAGTGTATACCGACAGTCTAGCAAGGGTATCTTGACAGCATCAATGAATATATGACAGCAGCAGAACAAAGAGCTGAAGCGACGAACCTTCATCCGCATCATCTCTCACATCTGCAAAATCATATCCTAAGGCAAAATCAACCTTGTGATCTTCCTTGCCATCGCTATCTAGTGGCTTTTGCAGCAGCGCAGAAGCAAGCGTGGATTTCCCTGCTGATGGTTGGCCCAGCAAAAGGATTTGTTTGGAATTTATTGAACGCGACGACGAGACGGAATCAAGGATGGACGACCTGCATGCCGTCAGAACGTTGTCAACGGTAACTGTAGAGGCTCTTCACCATAAGTCTTGAGGGGGTGCCTCTGGCGATGTAGGCCGCGAATCCATTGGCAGAGTATATGAAAGCAAGTTACCGTACGATTCTATTTCTGTATTCAACTTCCGACCCTTCCTCATTGTTCACAACGACGTCGACCTCATCTTCACCATCGTCGCCTACGGCGCCCAGCCATCTCGAGGCAATCATGTCTGCTGCAGTCTCAGTGCCGGAACACAAACTCTTCGAATCGCCCAATTCACGCTCTATTCATGTCAACGGCTGGGTTATTACCGCGTCCACGAATCCGATATCCAACGCCTTTGAGTGCGATACCATCCAGGGATCTCTAGGTATCCCTCTACCTGAAATGACCTTTGGGAACAATATCCTGACGTTGGAGCACCGTCCTTCTGGGTGGAAATACTCGTTTACTGCCGCGGACGCGTTGAGATTGGTGAAAAAAGGTGAGCTCGAGGACGGCGATGGCGGCGTCAAGGTTAACTACGCCGATGCCTGGTTGAAAAGTCGGTGCGCCTTCCTCCCAGCTATTCTATGTACTCTTGGCTTCAATCAACACGTAGGACCGACCCATCGTCGAATCTCACGATGCCCAAGACCGTTGCCACCAAGCCTTACGACTGGACATATACTACGATATACACAGGGCACACAGAACCTGAAGAATCCCGCTTCGTGCCATCGTGGACACCATCAGACGAAGCTGATCCAGCATACAACATCCCCATTGCTGAGCTCACTCGACCCGATCCAATCTTGTTCTACGCTGAGATACCCTTGTTCGAGGATGAGCTACACGATAACGGGTCGTCGGCGCTTATTGTGAGGATAGTGAGCCAACATTTTCATTTGCCTGTGTCGGAGCTCATGCGTCGATTAGCGTGTTATGCCGACATGTATCTTTATTCTTTGCCGATTCACTCTTCGAGTCGACAATGTACTCTTTCGTACATCGGACACAAGAATCTATCATTCATTCTCATCGGAGCCTTCCCTGATCATTAGAGAGACAAGCGGCTGGGAGGCACCCTACGATGTAATCAAAGAGGTAGACCACCCCCTCTCCATTTTGTTTCCTGGCTGATGTCAGTTCATAGCGCCTTCCAAAGCGAGATGATATGACGCCCCTCACCGACCCCAATTTCATCTCCAAGGCTTTAGCAGACACGCGCCGCATGTCACAGACTGTGGGCGCTAGGACTGGGTGGCGAGGTATTGGCACTAAACTCGAACACGTAACGCTGGTGTAACAGTATCATTTACAAGCAATGTATGTATACAACTATATGGACCCGTCCAAAAGCACTACTGAATACTCCGCAGGCGCTCACATCAACTTAGCTTCTCTCTTGGCCTGCTGGACTTGGTTTAGACGCTGACTCCGTAATGTCATATGGGTTCCTTGTGCCGTCTTTTTCGCCTGTGGAGCAGGGGCAACGGGGGCAACTGATGATTGCGACAAAGATATGCGTGTCTCGTCAGAAGCAAATCCAGGTATTCGGATATTGTGGTTTCGTTCTAGAGAAACATCAGCTGGAACTGTAATGTGCACAAAGAGGGAATACTCACCCAAATGTAACTGTAAATCACGAACTTCCAGTGTATCTCCACCTCTATGCTTCGCTAGCCGACATGAGAAATTTGTAACCGAGTCTATAAATTCGTCCGCTATCGATAGAAGCAGCTAAAACAAGTCATTGGCATGGAAAAACTCGGGAGCAGAGTAGTCACCAACATCTTCTACGTCGGGTTCAATCTTTACGTTCGGATCTACACTTGCCACTAGATCTTGTATTGTTCGTCGCATACTCTGATCTCCAGGGGTGTTTTTCCGCCGTGACCGATTGTCATCCAGAGAGAGCATTGTCGAATCATCAGCTGGACGGGCAATCTGTGCGGGGGTACCTGACCGAGGCAACGCGTGAGTCTCACAGATCCAGCAACAAAAGTGAACACCAGCGCACCAGACATACGCCCACTTGGCATACCACCTGTCAGTGTCGGCCGCGTTTGTGTCCATTGCACAGCTCCTGGGTTCGTTATATGATTGAGGTTCGCGCTTATGGGATACGCGGTCTCCGAGGGAGTGTTTGCAAGGTTTGGTACAGAGTCTGCTGCACCTTTGAACGCTGGATGGCTGGACTGTGCAGTGGACGATGTAGAAGCCGCAGGTGTCCCCGTCGAAGCCGGTACAGCAGGGTTATTCTTGTGCTGATCAGCATACCGCTTCAGCTATACCACACGAAGTCCGTTATTTCAACGCAAAGAACCTAGAACTACACGGAAAACGCGCCTGGAGGATTTGCTGTTGACTGAGCTTCCCCTGTTGAACTAGTGTCGTCATGTTGCTGATGAGGAGCTGCGCGACGTTTTGATCAGAGACTTCCTGGCCTGTTTGAGCCTTCAACAAAGAGTTGAGGACATCAATTACTGTGGGACTTTTCTGGTTTCCGTTCTCCATTATGTTTTGGAATATTGGCGCAGTGGTGAATGAAGATGACAAGGGGCAGGCAGGTCAACAGCCTCGGGTGGAAATATACACAAACATTCTCTTTTCGCGGCTTGCCGCAAGATCGCTGCCCGTCGCGTGGCACTTCGCGATCAAGTTTCACAAGAGATCAGTAGTAAGTAAACCAGATCAATAACTGCTGGGAAACCGGTATAACAGCAATGTATGCACTGGTTATCGAGGATTACTAACATTTCTCACCATTAGTAGAGGACAATAGAATTCCATCCAAATTCAGTCAATCTTCTAGCCTCTAGACTTCATCTCCGGGGACATTCATCTGCTTTCAGGGAACCCGCGAGGCTCCAGTGTTTCCCTGAAGGAACAGAGTTATGATCCATATGAAGGGACGCGCTGATGTCAAATGGTCGAACTGCAGCCACGAATCTTGTGGGAATCTGTCAGTGGCCGGTACTGACCGCGGCCGTACCCAATAATGTTCCTTAGAAGGCTACGGCCCTGTATATTTCGAGGCGGCCACCTTCGTAGCTGTCGGGACCGAGTCCGATTTATGCGGGTGCCCTATAAGGGATATGGTCTTGGCTGTTATCATACACGGAAACGGGTACTTAAGTGCTGTTCCTAAGTCATGAACTCGTAGAACATACTCCATTAAGTAACTAGGCGGTAAGCAACTATCATTCTACATCACACGCCCAAAGTATAACTTACCAACCTTTGGCACTCTTGCTGAACTACTCGGTAGTACTCGCCGAAATGAGTAGCTTCTGTACTAAAAAAAACCTCAAATCCCACAGGTCAACTATGAGTCTTGCCCAATGCCTCTCAGGGTAGAAGCTAGTGCCACGATTCTTGATTATCCTGTATTGATTCCGCATCAAAGCTAGACGACAAATATGTACCTCGGGCTCCCCGTCGCCGATCATACCGAAATGTGAATGCATCGTGGCTAGAGCCATCTGCGTCCCGACCTAAAAAGTCGCTAGTGACCCGAATGTTTAGTCAAAGCCGATCTCAGATATAGTTGTGAGTCCCGAAGGGCTGCGACTAACAATCCAACTACAAAAGGACCACCATGAAATAAGCGTACAAGAAACGCCGCGTCCGTTTTTGTCTTATCGATGCCTTTTCATCGTTTCTATGTCCCCCACGGGCTCTACTCCCCCTGCGACAAACAATCTATCGCCGAAGCCGTGACCGACGTCTACGTCAAAGCCGGACTTCCTCGTTTCTATGTCGTAGTGAATTTCATCGAGGTCTCGGAGGAGAACTTCTACGTCAGCGGGAAGTCCTCTACCGACTTTGTGAGGATATCCATCCATCACATTGCTCGCCAACTACCTTCGTAAGCTGTCTTTGTATAATTGTGACACGGTTAAATACTAACGAGGACCCTTCAGACGTGAACGCAAACGAGACTTCATGCAACGATACGAGAAAGCCATCGAGCCATTTACGAAAGGGCGAGGGATCAGATGGGAGATACAGATCGCAGAAATGGATGTAAGTTGCCGAGAATGTGTTGCTGCTATTGCGCTTTCTCAGACTCATTTATCTAGAGAGATCTGTGGAACGAGAATGGTATAAACCCGCCACTTGGAGGGTCGGATGGTGAAATACTTTGGCGGAAGCTAGATCGAGCCATCCCATATTCTACTGGACATCTCGAGTTGAGATAAGTTTCTAGTTATCATTGACGGGAAAATGTAACATAAGGGAACTGACCAAGCATCAGTACTTACTACCAGCACGCTTCTGCTTCCGCTTCATTGAAAATTAGTATCTACCGGTGTATCAGAACCAAAAGAAAGCGAAAGCTTATGTGTGTGCGCCATTAGTGGAATCAATAGCAGCGAAGAGGGAAAACCGGTAAGTGATACATCATCCGAAGTGAATGCGAAACGCGGGGACTGTGGGAATATCACGGACTGAAAGGAAAAGTGGTAGGTTATATCCAAAAGGGGACTATTTGCCAACGCTATCGGGAGCAAACTTAAAGAAATAGCGCTGACGCCTTCGGGTCGCGTTGATTTAAGTAATACCAAAGGATAGTCCATCAGCAAGCATCATACAGTGCTACTGACGTTTGCCATCCAACGGGAAATACTGACAAAAATCATGCTGGGAAGTTCCTGGCGTTTAACTTCTCAAAATCTTTTAGGTCCCAGAAATTGGGCAAGCAGAGGTTGACAGGAAAATCAGGGCTTCTTTATTATGTACAGATCGCGCACGCTGGGGCTTGATGTGAGTCAGAAAAAGTTAGTATAGTGCTTGTCCAACATAAGAATCCTACCAGGAGCTTGTTACTTTCAAGTGGATCGTACGTAATGAGATTCGTGTAGTACAGTGACTACAGTGACCGTAGAGGTGGTCCATGTAGTGAAAGTCCCTATTACATGCACGATGAATGATTGTATGGTATCGAGACAACAGGTCGACAGGACACCAAAGATATCGGTCCCCAGAGGCAATCCGCCTCCCTCGTATCTAAGTAGAGCGATTGAGTTCACCTCCACGAAACCATCAGTGGGAACAATGTCAATGACCCAGATGGGCAAGGATCTCTTGCGCCCTGAGGATTCTTGTCTTGGTCCGATATGGAGAGAAGATTGGTACCGTAGCTGCCTCAGCTGAGCTTGAGGCTACTTTGATCATACGAGAGGCATCCTCGGGCATTTTGGTAAAAAGATTGGTGCGTCTGAATCGGCCTCGGCCCTTGTTCCCGCGTGTAATAGGCTGGCACCCTGTGAAACAGAAGAACCAAGGGACATGTCCCAATGCTTGTCATACCCGACAGTCGACTGAACGATCCGCGTTAAAGGTACATGGATCAGACGGAGTAGCCAGGTACAAGGACGGATTTCATTGTGTTAGACGCGCGACCAATATTTGGGACTACCCACCTTTCCGACAATTCAAAAGTTTGCCGGTGGGACGAGGGGAAGGACCTCGTAGAGTAGGATCACAAGACACCAGGACGCTAAAGGACAGTCCTAGAAAAAGAACGAGTAGCGACATATTCAACAGAAGGAAATTGAAGTATACCAGTAAGACTGAAGCCAAACGTCTTGGCTTTGCGCTATCAGTGCTTTCGACTCGGCAATAGCCTTGCATACATATTGGCTCTCTTCAAAGAATCGCATGGAGGCTTTTCGAGATTTGAGATCTTGAGTATGGACTTCTCACGATTATTGACGCGTTGGTCGATATCCCACGAAGATGTTGGAAGATAGTACTTTAGAACAGGGATAACTGTATTGTTCCTTAGCTTGCCATCTCCGACGAAAGTCGCCTACGCGTCCCAAGAAGTCGAGATTCTTGACTTTACCTGGGTGCCAATAGTATCCTCAGAATCGAGGCCTAGTCGATAAATGTCACCGAAAAAAAAGACCATACGGGGAGCAAAGCAGGGGTAAAGGTGGAGATTGTAAACGTACATCAATAGATAAGTCTGCCATCTAGAATAAACTGTTCAGAATGTGCCTGCAGTTTCTGACTTGATGATTCAGCTTGGCAGCGCGTCGCGGCATCGGTGGCTATTTCAAGGAGAATTAGATATTATAGGCATCGTGGGTCGCCCGGTAGGCCGCGGTTTAATAGAAAATGTACGCGCGATAAAGAAGAGCCGATGGTCACTTGGTAGCAATCTTGATCAAAGTTCATCCATCCCACACGTATTACAGTCCCAGCAGGTACCTTGCATACCTTATCAAGAGCGAGATATCATTCAATTCGAGAGGCAAAAATAGACATACCGGAACGGATTAACCAGCCCTTCAGCCCTGTAGCATTCAAGCCGCACATGGAGAAACACCAGCCAAAGCGGTATGATATTCCGCTCTGTTGAAACCCGGTCAGAAAGTGGAGAGCTCGTGACTCGGAATGTTACGGCGTTGTTTGGCGACTTCGAGAGTAACAAATACAACAGATTTTCCTCTTTTGCTTGCTTTCTCATTTACCCACAATGGACGTCTCGAATATCTTAGCTTCGCATGCCGCAAAATAGTAAGCTCGAATTCAAATCATTATTGTGAATTCTAGTCTTAGAATTTTGTCTCAGTCAATCGATAACGGTTGAAAAAGAAACGTCGCTTGACGTCGATGTAGGATACCTAACAGTGACGGACTCAAACCCCATTGACGAAGACAGCTACAAGTGCGGCTAAGTTAGATTTTTGACATTTTACCTGTCTAACGTTGACTTAGATCCAATCTTGAAGAACACTTGCAGTCCCTCGCACGCGACGGTGTACAATCACTATTTTCGTCTCTTTTCACACTTCCTACAAAAAACTCTGATGACGGTCCGTTGGCTCAGTTACCACCCCCAAAAACTCAACTACCCCGTTCCAAACCTCTGCCGAAGCCCAAACCACCCACTAAATGGGAGCAGTTTGCTGCAGCGAAGGGTATTCAGAAAAAGAGAAGGGACAAGAAAGAGTGGGACGAGGAACGGCAAGAGTGGGTTAACAGGTGGGGTAAGGATGGGAAGAATAAGCAGCTTGAAGAGCAGTGGATTACAGAGGTACCTCTCAATGCTGGTGCGCATAGCTTTCCCGCTTTTCACTGCGTCATCTAAAAACATTGCGCAGATGTGGATCACGACCCCCGGAAAGTAGCTCGCGACGAGCGCAAAGCAAGAGTGGCCAAAAACGAAAAGCAACGACAGGGAAACCTTGCTCGTGCACAAGGCCCCTCGTCCTCAGTAGCAGATACAAATCCTCGCGAACAACGGAAGAAAGAGATAGTCAAGACACTTTCTTCAGCACGTATAAGTACTGCAAGTATGGGTCGCTTTGATAAGAAACTTGAGGGTGAGAAGAAAATGCGTGGTGTGAAACGGAAGGTCAGTCATTGCTTAATGCTTGCCATCATCTATCTAACACAGATGCGTTAGTTCGACGCAAACGAACAACCCGTTGAACATGAAAAGAACGCGTCTCTGGCCCTACTATCCAAAATGGATAGCGACGCCAGGAAGACAAGGGCGGCCCCACCGTCCGGAGATAGTGTCGTCAATGTTCGGAAAGCTGTGAGGTTCGCGAGCAAAGGCCGAGGAGGTATTGCTCTCGGTAGAGAGTCGTCCACTGGGAGTGGGAAGCGCAAACAAGGTGCTAAAAGAAGATGAACTTGCCCTCGACTTCATTTTATACTTGTCTGTATATCTACTAAGTACTTGCAAGCGTTTGAGCAGAATCGCTGGGATAACTATATCCAACAAATATTGATATTTTATGTAAGTAACGATCGATGACTAGGTAGATACATTGCAGAACAACTTATGAATCCATAACTAAAGAAAACGAAACAATGAATGATCTATACAGCGTCTTTCAGGTTGTCCGGGTTGGCCTTCCCCTCGTCAATCCACTTCTGCTTCACCAGCTTATCCTTCTCCGCGAGATATAAGCGATAAACGAGCTTAATGGTCCCGTCACTGACACCGGCGACGGCACCAATGTCCCTCGTGGACTTCGGCTTCCCGAGCAAAAGACAGGTGAAGTAGATGGCGCCCCCTGCAATAGAAACTGGGCTCCTTCCATCACCAATGCCCAACTCACGTGCGGCAATGATGATATCGGAGCATATGCCCTGGAAATTCGGAGGGAGATCCTAGGTGGTTGCAGTAACGCACGACGAGGGACTCTGGACCAGTAGCGGGTGCTAATGATGGATGAGTCGCCGAGGCTCCAGGCGTGAGATTGAACGCTTGTTCAAGAGATTTGTAACACTGCCCAAGAACTTTCTTGGAAACATGCGTGAGATTGCATATTTCTCGGAACGTTCGCGGTACATGTGCCTGTCTGCATGCTATGAAGATACAGGCCGCAATGATGGCATCCATAGGTTTGCCCCGGAGGATTTTTTCTTGTTCAGCGCGCTTGAAGAGTTGCTTGGCAATATCACTGATGGTTTTGGGGAGAGAGAATTGGTCACACCAGCTGGAGATGTCGCGGAATGCCACCATGAGATTTCGCTCTTGCCGCGAGCCCTGCCCGCGAGACTGGGCGCGTTGAAGTTCTCGTGACAGCCCATTCCCGCCATCCCTGAAACTGATCACCGTGTCTAACTGCTCCATTCCCTCCATCAATGGATCACTAGCCGCACCGACGCGAGATGGGTCATCTCCTTCGTCATTGGCAAACGTCTATGATCAAAAAATTTAACTTGGAGAATAGAAAAGACTCAAGACTGGAACATACACGCCATTCACTCCGTGTATCTACAATACGGTCACCCAACACCAATCCACAATTCCGACAAACAAGATCGCCGGAGCCAAACTCTTCAGCAATCTGAGGGTTGGGGTCTCTGCATTCAGGACAAATCAGGCGAACAGCAAGGTCAGGCCCGAATGTTGGCGGTGGTGGTGCTTTTGCTTGAGACTGAGCGAGTGGAAATGCTTGCGCGTAGGCCATATTTTATGGGATGGTGCGCCGCTGCTCAAGAAGGTACGCAGCTACAAGTAAAAAGACAAGACATTAGTAGGATTCTAGCAATCTACTGCTGCAGAAATGGTGGCGCTTCTTACACGAACGTTGCGTCGCTGTACAGGCGAGGAACGAGTTCGGCGCCAGAGACGACGACAACGAGATGGTGGTTTGGAGGCAAGTCAGTCAGCCGATGATGGCACCGAAGGCTGACATAAAACCCCTTTTCGGATATAACGCACAGCCACATTGTCCACACACACAGCCACGAGTTATTGCCTGGCGGTCACTGATAGGAGTCAACGTTGGGCCTTACTACAGCACGAGGTCCCCCCTCTCTTTTTTTGTGATACTCAGCAGTACTAGTGCTGTATACTGAAAAGTATTCCTGATAATATAACAACATTACTAGTTAATGAAGGTCATCACAACTACTGTAAATACAAATCCGTATTAAGTCTCACTGTCAAACCGACCCACAAGCATCAGTAGTCGCGTTAGGCTCTTCATTAGCCATGCAAGGTCTTTCCGTACAACTAACGTCTGAAATTTTCTTCGGTGAATGCCCAGCTCAACATGTAACTATCCTCTATTCTTTCAATAGCAATGATCAAAACGTAGGACAACGTCTCTTGATTTCCTGCGGCCAGTTCAGATTTATTCTACGAACAATGACTTTGAATACGAGACTGACCACCCAGAGATCAGGAGTATTCATCACTGACTCGATGTGGTAGATCACTCAAGACAATTATAATTCCTAATTCGTAGACCTGAACGCGCTACAATCGACGCTTGCTCATTGAGTAGAGGGACCGCGTTTCAGGTCTAGTAAGGGCATTGCTGGAAGGATCATTGCCAACATGACATGTTGTGCTCAACCATGTGGTCAGCGTCGACTATGGTACCCAAGACAAATTGACAAGAAGAATTTCGGAATTACAAGAAAGCTTTCATCGACTACGGGCTGTCCAGATTTTTTTCAAAGAGTAAGAGGATCACAAGAACGCATTCTAGGAGAAGCATCCCAGTACCAAGATTGCAGACAAGGATGACACTATAGATCTGAGTCGTCAACATAGGCATCGACTGGCAAAAACACAACAATCAATTCTTTCCGCCTCTTCGTTTCTCTCGTCGGCCTGACTTCTTGTTCACCACGCGTTGCAGCGCCTGCCTGGTCCCGCCATCGATGAACGTTGATAGGGTAAAGTAGTTTGCTGCATGTTCTAATAGCCTGCACAGACATATGTTAAGATCCAAGAAGCTCAGAGCAGAAGAGTCAAGTGTACCATTCAGGGCGAACATCGGAGACCGTGCGAATGTAAGGTCTCGTCGTTAACACAAATTCATTGAAGATGACCCATTCGGGTCGAGTGTCAAGGCCACAGGATGGATGAAACGCCACGACCTACACATGTATCTTCAGTCAAGAGGCCTTGAAAGCAGAGAACATGAACCTGATTATCCTTGGCCGTCAGATAATTTCCCTTCTCTCCCTCTTTATGTGCGACTTGCATGAAGAATCCACAGACAAGCATTTGACGAACGTTCTGGTACAGCTTCTTCTCGTCTGAAAGAGAAATCAGGTCCACGTCGTATTTGGCCATGATTCGCTCTAACTGAGCGCGAACATTGTCCGCCTCCGCAAGAGCTCGAGCAGAGAGGAAATGTTTGTACAGCCAACTCTTGTCATACTTATCTGTGGTATGGTGTGAGCGTCTAATTTTGGGAAACCAAATGGACGGGAGGCTACTTTGGACATACTGATTATAGACATTCAGCAAGGTAAGATGGTCACCATCGGGGACAGTGAGTAGGGCTTTCGCTGCATCAGCCTGGTTACGTGCATTTGACGGTCGTATCCACACGTTCTGCACTGATAAGTAGTTTCCATTGGCTGTAAAATTTGGATGGGGAACGTCTTACCGGAAAGCATGGCGATGATAATAAGGATTTCATTACTGCATTTGAATTCTGGGCTGACAATAAGCATTTTCGCGAGCTACATGAAAGGAGTCCAGTGTTAGTCGACGCCTGTAAAGGGAGCTTTAGACGCACCTGAGGATCGATTGGGAACTCTGCCATTATGCTACCCAATGCAGTTAGGTTACCCTCATCATCTATAGCGGAGAGGAAATTCAATAACTCCAAAGCTCGCATTGAATGTCTCGGGAGCTGGAGCATCGACGTAGTCAAACCGAATGAGATCCTGGAGCGGATCAGTATATATTTGTATTTCACGCATGAGAATCTTACCTTGATACCCAATTTGACAAGCACCAAAACTGTACTACTTAAATTACACCTTCAAAATCTCCGGATGGGTTTGCTCCTCGAGCTCGTTCATGAAGTCCTTCTCCGTATAAAGCCGGAAGCACTTCCCCGGTCTTGTACGACCTGCCCGACCTGCTCTTTGCTGGGCAGAGGCTTTGGATATTGGACTAACGATAAGGCTTTCAACTCGTACCCGAGGGTTGTAGATTCTTTGTTTAGAGTGGCCGGAATCAACGACATATACGATTCCATCTATTGTTAAGGAGGTTTCGGCAATATTGGTGGAGACAACGACCTTTCGGCCTGGGGGACCGTCGGGGGTTCGAGGAGTCGGGGCAGGGGCGAAGATACGCTGTTGTTCTTGAGGGGACAGGGAAGAATAGAGGGGAATGCAAACCAGGGGACCGACGGAGTCTGGATAGTCTATTGATTCAAGCTTTATCTTTTGGCACGCATCTTCTATTTCTTCTTCACCTGCGAGAAATAGTAAGATATCACCAGGCTCTTCGGCCCGATGAATCATAAGGACAGTTCGAATAGCAGCTTGAACATAGTCGAACTCAGGTGCCTTGGTGTAGAACACCTCTACAGGATGCGCGCGGCCTATTACTTTGAACAGAGGCG
Source organism: Armillaria mellea (assembly GCA_030407055.1). Taxonomy (NCBI): domain Eukaryota; kingdom Fungi; phylum Basidiomycota; class Agaricomycetes; order Agaricales; family Physalacriaceae; genus Armillaria; species Armillaria mellea. Next base: position 1,309,155 of record JAUDZF010000005.1, read on the forward strand.
CAGGTGTATCAGCTGTAAGGCCAAAATACTTTTGGAATTTGAGAGCATCGAGGGTTGCAGACATGATGATGATCTTCAGGTCAGATCGGCGTTTTGCGAGATCTTTCAGGAGACCCATGAGGATGTCAGTAGCAAGCGTCCGCTCGTGCGCCTCATCCAGGATGATAGTAGAGTACCCCTCGAGATTGGGATCGTTCATCGCCTCTCGGAGAAGCATACCGTCTGTCATGTATTTGAGAAAAGTCGTACCAGGCTCTGTCATGTCTTCGAATCGAATCGAATAACCGACGTGCCGGCCAAATTGGACTAGAAACAAGGTAAGCTTTCTGGGTAGAAGCACTTTCACAGCACTCACCGTCCATTTCATCCGCCACCCGCTTTGCCACTGACAGTACTGTAACGCGACGAGGTTGAGTACATGCTACGAGCTTGCCTTTGGAATGCGGAAGGTCCGAGTACGCGACAAATTGAGGTATTCTTTGAGCAGGAGTGAGTGTAGATACGGTAAAAAGCAAATGCGCAGCGCATACTGTGTCGTTTTTCCTGTCCCAGTCTCTCCAATGATTACGATGACCTGATTTTTATTGAACTATTGGCAAAGATTAGCCCAATCATTACTTGAAGAGGGGTCGACGTATTCCTAAAGGCCACAATATTCAAATCCCTCAAACCTAGTGTGCCTATACTCACCATCTTGAAAAAGTCATCCATCTGTGAATACACGGGTAACTTTTTTCGCGAGGCAAGATGGTTCTTGTACTGGGCAGAGTGTGGCTGCCTCGTGAAAGGATTGAGTTCATGTTCCTAGGTATATTGTCAAATCAAACCGTGGATTCTGCGAAGGATAAAACATACCAGGGCTTTTCGGGCCTGTAAACCGGTGACTTTTCTCGGTAAAGACCCAAAGAGTGGCTCTTTCGAGGTGTCCATTTTGGTCTTGGACGAACTGGCGCCACGTTGTGAAGGGGGTAGATGAGCGAGGTATGGGTTGTCCATGATTGTTTCGAGATGGCGATGAGAAGGATAGATGCTAGATAGATATTACCGGTCAAGGTCCCCAAATCCCCAAAAGGATAGCAACGGTGTATCTGAATACACCGTTGTTCCCGCGACAGGTTGCCGCGGCTATTCCTGAGTGCCGTCTAATGATTGGTACCGATACCTTCTCACACTCGATGAGACGAAATGGAGCAACATTTACTGACCCGTAAAATTTCACACCAGCCCACACCTGTTTCCGTCAAACTTCAAGAACCTAAAAACGATGCGTACACTATACATTGAATCATGGCTGAAGTCGGTCAAAGAACAAGGGAGGATAGATTGTGCTGGTGACTACCTCTGAGGAGACTGACTGGATGCGGAGATAGGAAAGGAAAGGGCCGACATCTTCAGGACTTCACAGTGTTCGAGACGGCATCGTCCACTCTTATATTTACCGACTGACGTCACTTACATCGATCGATCTCAAGTATATGGATCGTCATTGGTACCAAACCACCGCGTTACTGGCCTGACACTTGAGGGCACCTGGCAGTACGGAGAAATCAGAGTGTTTTGGGAAGCCAGTATGAGCAGACACTCGGGTAAAAAAAATCTATCGAGATCGATAAGCAATAATAAAACCAAAGAAAAACAAGAACTCGGGCAGAACATCAGTCAATTTCCATCGGACCATCTCCGCCTTGATCCATATCTCCATCGTCATTTCCGTCACCGTCGGAGTCAGACTCGCGGTTACTGTCGAGAGTAATGCCTTCCTTTTTCAACCGCTGTATCTCCTGAAGTTCGTCCCGCTGAGCAATCTTTGTTTCTAGGTCATACGCCAATTTCTTCAGCGCGTCTTCGAACCGTTTCTGACATGGATAGCGAATCAGAAACACGAGTACGACAAAAAAGAGTAAATGTGCACCCTAATGAGCGGATTGGAAGAGCTTGCAATTTCGTTACCCTTCTTTGCCACCGCCAGCTTCCAAGTCACGAATTTCTTCGTTCAATAATTTCCTGGCTTGGGCTTCTTCATCGTCTTCGTCGTCTTCATCTTCTTCACTTTCATCATCCTCGTCGTCCTCGTCTTCATCACCATCACCTTGCTCTTCGTCACCAAGGGCCAAATCGAGCTCGGCCGCTAACTCCTCGTCGATGTCTCCGTCAGGTTCTTCATCTTCCTCCTCATCACCTTCACCCTCATATTCTCCCATATCTCCTCCGGGTGTAGCGGCGTCACCAAGATCAGATATAGCGGGGGTCGCGGCGTCGATTGCTTCTTCTCGTTCAATGAACTCTGAGTCGGACAAGTCAGGATTGACATTTTCCAGTACCTCTAGTTAAAAAAATTAGTATGAAGAATTATGTACAGAACTATCACCCACCATATTTGACTTCTGTTGCCAGCGAGTCTTCCTCGAGAAGCCTTTCGACCGCTTGCTCGACGCTCTCAATGGTCTATCATGACATTAGTTCGAAGATGTTCGACAGGTCGGGTACGGGATAAATCACCCTTCTATTAATTCTTTTGCGAAATCTTCGTTTCCGAACGTGATGCAATGGTGGGGTGATACCATGCGGCCAAATGAACTCCTCAATGTTGAAACTCCTCTGGTTCGCGGCGGCGTCCTCGTTCTCAATGCGATTTTCAACAACAAGCATCTGTCAAAAGGCCTGTCAATCATCTGTGTGAACTCCAGAAAATGATAAATTGCGGCGAACTTGGCATATGTCTGCAACTTTGAACATTTGTTTATTATCCAATGTTTTCTGAGACTCAATAATACAGGGCAAATCCACTAGTTTCGAAGTGTACGTTGAATTACCGATGTGAACCACACCACGCCGAGAGTCTTTCAAAAACTAGTTCAATGCAAAGATACACCGGAACGTTTAAACCGCGCACCTTTGAATTTGAACCAGACATCATTGGGTAACTCCCGAGCAGCAACCATCTTCCTTAATTTTTCACAATCCTCACCCGCTGGCATACGCAAAATGAACTGTTCTTCGAAAGCGAGTTCTTCGTCATCTGAATCCAGTTCTCTGTCGTATTGGCCCAGAAATGACATTCCTGGGGCCTGTGCTGCCGCTTTCTCACTCAGCTTAAGCTTCAGCTTGGGCGGCGGTTTGTTCTTCACGCTTGTAGACCGTGTCGTCCGCTCATTGGCAGCGTCTATTGCGGCCCGTGCAGCAGCACTCGTTGTTCGAAGGCGCGAAGAATGTCTTTCGCCGGTACCGGTCGGTGAAGGTTTTGCGGATGATTCTGACATGCCGCTAAATCCATTGACCTTGGATGGCCCTGCTTGAGATGGCAGAGCCTCGCCGTCGTCGACGACGATGATGTCTTCGTCCATGATGAGAGTATAGAGACAGGATTGTTACAAAAATAGCTGTGTTTGGCGAGAACCTCTTGCCAAGCAGTTCCTCCTGACACAGCCACCCTCGGAGACCCATTCGACGCGTCTCAAAACACGCAGTTCCCTTTCCTTATTCCACACAATTCCCCATGAACCTTTCCCCGTCAGCGTAGGCGTCTGACACATATGGGTGCGCCTTATCTTGATGTAGTAGAACTGTTTATTGATTCGTCACGCAGAATCGGCTATTGCCAAACAACTTATTGACAAAATCTACGAGAAGCGGAAGGCAGCTGCTCTTGACCTTGAGAAGTGAGTCGGTATCATCTCCCAGGGAACTTCATTTGATGACTGTGGGGTCGGTATGGAGGCAGATCCGAGAATGTCATCAGCAAGGGGACGAACGGCGCATCACCCAAATAATCGACCAGCTCGTTGAAATGTTCAACAACCCGGCCAACCCTTTACATATGCGTAACGGAGGCTTGATAGGGCTGGCTGGTACTGCCATCGCATTAGGTGTCGACGTCGCACCGTACATGGATAAATTCGTACACCCCTTATTGGATTGTTTCGTCGACCCCGAAAACAGGATACGGTACTTTTCCGCAGAGTGTCTATACAATATAGCAAAGGTGTCAAAGGGCGAAGTTTTGGTATATTTCAATGAGATATTCGATGCTTTGAGCAAGGTGCGTCTCCTTGCTCTTGCCGTGCTCTCCGACCAACCTCGTGTAGCTCGCAGCAGATTCGGAGTTGTCGGTGAAGAACGGCGCTGAGCTCTTGGATCGCCTTCTGAAAGACATTGTTGCCGAATCGGCCTCTGTCTACATTCCTCAATATCCGGAGACCGAGAGGGTTCGCGACCAAGTACAAGGCGTTTTGGTAACACATCCCGACGGCACGCTTGGAAATGATGGTGAAGGACCAAGGAAGGCCTTCTCCTTGGCACATTTCATTCCACTGCTTCGCGAGCGCATCTATGTTGTCAGTCCTTTCACAAGAAGTTACCTAGTGTCATGGATCACCGTCTTAGACTCGGTCCCCGAACTCGAGCTGATTTCGTATCTCCCAGAATTTCTGGATGGGCTTCTGTAGGTGCTTTCGCTTCAATGCTAAATAAACCTCATCAGTTTCGCCTAGCAAGTACCTCTCCGACCCCATCGAAGATGTGCGCGTGGCGACCGAAACCCTACTTTCTGAATTTTTGCGCGAAATACGCGATGTAAGTGGGGTTCGGAAGCAAACGACGGAGTCTCCCCTTCAGCAGTCGAAATATAGCGAAAAATCTGATTCCAGGCCATCGGATAACGCGAGTGAGAAAATTCTTGATACTCCGATTGAAGATGCAGAACGCGCAGCATTTATTGTCGATCAAGACGAACGTTCCTCCTATGATCCTGACAATCTTAAAGATGATTTCACTTCCGATATCGACTTTCGGGATGCTGGTGGTCAGTGACCCGCGCCGTATCTCTCCGCCTTGGTGTGTTAACTCCTCCGGCAGTCTGGGTACCTGGACAGGGGGTCAGAATAGACTACTCAGCAATTATAGAAATACTCATCCAGCAATTAGATGGAGAACGTAAGTTTTGCTCCTCAGTCATACTTTCTGATGTCTTCATGAAGTTGGCGCAGATGACGAAATTCAACAATCCACCGCTTTGCGATGGTTGGCAGAATTTTTGAGCTTTGCCTCAGAAGTCATGCTTCCATTTACCCCGCGTCTCATTCCCGCCATACTCCCCAACCTCGCTCACCACGTAAACATGATTCAGTCGGTGGCTATCAATGCTAATAAGCTTCTCTTGAACGTCATCCAGAATCTCCCCTCTCCATCTGAAGCACCACAGCGTGACAAGGTTGCACCCACCCGAAATCGTGCGTCGCCTACGCCGGCTACGTCGACGTCAAATTCCCGGCAGTCTACGACGGGGAAGGAATCTACCAGAGAAGCCTCATCGCCAGAATCCTTGGCAGAAACGACCACGACGACCGCTAATGCCGGCACGGGACTCAGCGGACTTTCCCGAAGTCGAGGGAGCGGTGCGGATATGACGTTGACACCGCGACCTCCTCCCGTTGCTGATATACAGACGAATGCAGGATCTAGTCGGTCACATTCTCCCATATCTCTCAAAAGTCAGACGACTGGGCCAAATGCTACCGTCCCCCCTGGAACTATCCAAGACGAACCGGACCCTTTCGATTATCAGGCTACCGTGAACGAATTGACCGTTCAGTTCTTAAGCGAATTTGAAGAGACGCGAGTTGCAGCACTTAAATGGCTCATCATGTTGCATCAGAAAGCTCCCAAAAAGGTAGGCTCACAACTCCCGGGGTCTAAACTGTAATATCCATCTTTCGTCTAGATACTAGCGATGGACGATGGTACATTTCCGGCATTGCTTAAGACGCTGTCGGATAGTTCGGAAGAGGTTAGCCTCTCCGTTAATTTACTTTGTTGTCGACTAATATGTGCTGAGCTAGGTTATCAAACACGATCTTCAACTACTAGCTCAAATTTCATCAAGCTCAGAAGAGACCTATTTCAAGGCCTTCATGATGAACTTGCTAGAGCTTTTCAGCACTGACCGTAGGCTTCTAGAAACGCGAGGCAGCCTCATCATTAGACAGTTATGTCTGAACCTTAACACTGAAAGGATATATCGAACGTTCGCTGAAATCCTCGAAAAAGAAGACGTGCGTGTGCCCGATATCTTACTTTTCAATCCATAAACCCTCTCCCACAGGACCTCGAGTTTGCTAGTGGTATGGTCCAGAAGCTGAACATCATCCTCATTACATCGCCAGAGCTCGCCGACTTCAGAAAACGTCTGAAGAGTCTCGAAACGCGTGTAAGCTATCAATATATATATGACTTTCAGACGACACTGATAAACCCATCAGCAAGACGGGCAGGCACTATTCACTACGCTATATCGGTCTTGGTGTCATAATGCAGTCGCCGTCTTTTCCCTGTGTTTGCTAGCACAGGCATACGAACATGCATCAAATCTTCTCTACATCTTGTACGTCAAATGACCTTTACATGGAGTTGACAGTGCATTGACATGCGGCCTCTCCCCCAGTGCCGACCTAGAAGTCACTGTGCCAATGCTAGTGCAGATTGACAAGCTAGTGCAGCTCATTGAGTCACCTGTTTTTACATGTGAGCAACTCATTTTCTTATCAACCTTACACCCTGAACAGGTCTCTTAGATATCCGCCTCCAACTGCTAGAACCTGAACGATACCCCCATCTGTTCAAATGCCTTTACGGCCTCCTCATGTTGCTGCCACAGAGCTCCGCCTTCGTGTCCTTGAGAAACCGATTGAATGCTGTCAACTCGGCCGGTTTCCTTCACATCGCTCCGAAATCGTGAGTCATCTAAACAATTGCAGGCTTCCCTGAAACTTCACATGTCCAACTTCCAGGACTGTTGGAGCATTGTCTACCCGTTCCAAGATTGGTCGCGATGAGATAAAATGGCAAGAACTCGTGCAGCATTTCCGTTCAGTGCAGGCCAAACATGAGAAAGCGCGACGTCAAGCATTGGGCACTGATACCACGTCGTTCTCCGAGTATACTGACTCGGAAAGGCCGCTTGATTCAGGGGAACGAACCGTTCGTAACGCCGGGATGAGACCACCCATGCGGAGAAGAGTGACTGGCGATATATCCATTCACCCCAATACACCATCAGCACCCGTACCGGGTCCAAATACGCCGTTCTCACCTCGGAACGGTGCATTGTCCCCCTTGAATCCACGAGCAAGGGGGAACAGCGGGATGTTGGCTAGTACGATCTCACCGACCGGTGGTCCCCCCTCCGCGGCCGCGGTATTGGCACAGCAAGCTCAGAAACAGAGACGGACGACCAGCCTGAATCGGAACGCGAAGTCGTAGTCTCCATCACAGGGTCTTTATGTTTTTGGCCGTCATTATTTCGATTTTGCAATCTTTTTCTTTGCTATCGCATACACCGGATCAGTACACACATACTTTCTTTGCCTCCTTATATACACGATAAAGTCATTTAATTCAGAGAGGTGATGACGCAATATTCGCCTGGATTGCTTCCGTGCAAGCAAGGACAAAGTGAACCTCTCTTGATCTCTTACTTCTCGCTATTTTCCTCCTAATGGCCGTTACGAATGAATTGGCACCTCTCGATCCTGCCTATGTTTCTGAATTGTTATCCCGACACCCATTCGTGAAGATACCCGGCGTAATAAATGCTAGGGATTTGGGCTTGTATCCCTCAGTGACACTTCCAACCCACATCACAAAACCAGGCTTCGTCTTTCGCTCAGCCGAGCTCTCTGGTATTACAGAAGAAGGTTTCTTTATTCGACGATGCCATGTATCCCTGATCTTCATTGAGAATACTTAGGCAAAGAACAAATCAAGAAATTGGGTATAACAAAAGTATACGACCTGCGATCAGATACCGAGATGGCAAAATACAACACCCCGTTGCCAGAGATAGAGGGGGTCGATGTGATTAGAGCCCCGGTATTCAAGCTGGAAGACTATAGCCCTGAGGTGATGGCCAAGTACGTACGTGTTGGGATGTCGTATTCGGCCCAGTCGTGATGCCATGGCTTATCTTGTATCCAGACGCTATCAACTATATGCTAGGGGAGATATAGAAGTAAGCAATGACTTCAACTGTCCAGAGTGCACTGTGCTGACAGGACATCTTGTAGGCTTTTATGGAGCTCTATTCTCAGATACTAGACAATGGTGGTCCCGCGTTCAGCGCCATCCTCCGTCATGTTCGAGACAGGTCAAACGAAGGACTGATATTCCACTGTACTGCTGGGAAAGACAGGACTGGCGTCGCTGCCGCTATACTTTTGAAGGTCGGTTTGGACTTCTCGGCACTGATGAGAACTGACCTGGGGACGGAACAATTTAGCTTGCGGGGGTGGACAATGATAGCGTAGCAGATGACTATGCTTTATCTCGCGTTGGACGGGAACCTTCCCGTGCGATGATACTACAACGCCTTTCCAAGGAGCCATTGTTTGCCTCCAATAACCAGGCCGCGTTAAACATGCTGACTTGTCGGTATGTCTTGGCGAATTTCATTGCGACCATCGGGTGAATAACATTGGATTCCTTTCAGTCGGGAGACAATGCTCGCGTTTCTAACACACCTTGAAGCCACATACAACGGTGTGGAAGAATACGTGAAAACTTATCTAGGCCTCACCGACGAAGACATCGTTATAATACGCAATAATCTTCTCACACCTAATTCTTCCCGTATGTAGAGGATATCATTAGAAGTTGGTAATTTTGTACTACCTTCGGCCCGACGCCTTCTGATACTTAATCGATAATGAACGGAACACGGATCCATTTGGCGAGATTATTAACTGAAAATTTCGGCAGCTAATTCGGACTTTTGTGATGTGTACATGGCCTGGCATTCTCTGTGAACCTCTGCCTCTGATCCAGTCGGAGAATCAATGTTCTGGTCAACGCCCAGATTCCCTTGTAAGACTTGCGCGACGTAATGCTACCTGCATGCTTAGCGTTGTAATATATTGAGCGATAACTCATTGCAGCACGCATGGTAAGCATTGGGGAGTGAGCGCGCAATACATAGATCCGGAACGACCTTCTAAGTGTTAACAATAGTACATCTAACGAGTTCGCTTATATATAAGAGCTACAGCAATGATAACATAAAAAGAGAGAAGTACGAGGGAGCCTAAGGATGGTTCATATACCCACTTTCAGACATGTTCGTATCATCCAGGTCGGAGGATTCGATGACGCGACTTCGAGCCTCCACAAAAGCATTCACAGACATCTATTCGCATCATCCATCAGCCTCGCAAGTCATCGATTGAAACGAAGTCCATTACCATTCGCTCGTGACCAACATAGATCCCGAACCTGTCAATCCGCTCCTGCGGAGACAAATCCAAGAACTCCTCCACCGTAATTTGGCAGAGAATGACATATGCAGCAAACCGATTCATGCCAGAAACAGCTGCTAGACTTTCTTCTTCCTGTGGGAGTTGTGAATCAGGTGCACGTCAAGAAATAAGAAGCGACTTCTGTACGAACTTCTGGTACTTCGCCATCGAGCCAGGCTCGATCCCCCCACACCGTACCCTGTGAAACATCTTCGGCCTCGGCAACATCACCGAAATACCTCGCAAACATCGCGGCGTCTTCTACAGTATCGGCGAATGCCATTTGAACTCGACAAGTGGGGCTCTTCTTGTCGCAAGCCTCGGCAAGGTCCACATCGCGTCTAAAGCGTCCTATCGCCTTGAGATTCGGAGGTGTGTACGCATTCAACAGTGTCACAGATGCAGCTGCCTTGTACGAAGCAGATATCGGGTACGCTTCGAAGATAACGAGCAGGTTCGCATACCGCCAGGACTGCTCAGAAACCGTAAACAGGAGAGCTTCGCGTTGAGAACTTAGAGAGATCAGACTTGCGAAGATGATTGCAGTGTTAGGATCCAGGATGAGGTCGACACCGGAAAGGTGGTCACGGTCCACAAGTCCAACGGCACACGAACTCGAGCGAAGTGTTCGAATTAAGACTTGCTTTTGCAAGGTCTCCATGGATGCCATATAAAAATGTGCGGTGGATGGTTCACCACCGGTTGGTAGACGCAGAGTGTTTTTGTCAAAGATTTCAGGAGGTGCAGTTCGAGGTACTTCGGGAATGTTAGTGGCACATTCAACTTGATTGTCAGGGACACAAGGATTCGGTGCGTTTGCAGGGGGAGAACCTGTAGAGTTGATACGTTTGGCGCGCAACTTAAGGAAATATGTTATACCAAGAGGATGAGTTGCAATCTCGGAGACGAGCATGGAATCGTTTGTGATGGGAGCAGTATCGGCAGGAAAACGAGGGTGAAGGTTTGAAGCACGTTGGGTAGATAGAGCAGGTGCACGACCCTCAGTGATAGCATATTCGTCCGCGTCCGCGTCCATAATAACAGGCTCATAGGCGCAAATCATCCGAGGAGGAGCACTATGAGGCTCCATAGAGGCTTCTCGTCGGGTGATATGTTGTGATAAGGCCTCATTCGATTCAAAAGATAAGGGCTGAAAGGGGCCTTGTTGAGATTGAGAGTCCTCCCTGATACCAGTAGAGAATTGAGAATTCGGGTAGGCGTCATCATCAACTAGCTGTTGCTGCTGAAGGAACTGGTCCCCCTGTTCATGATGATACAAAGGGGCACCAATCATAGCAACATCCAACATGTCGTCAGGGTGAGAAAAGCGAAATGGATTTGAAGTGTCCTCATTAGAGGTGACAGTAGGAGAACAATTTCTTGGAGAAGGATTTTCAACAGACAAGTGTTTGTGGGGGGAGAAGGCGATGCCAGAATCATCAATATCGTGGCAGTTGACGTCAATTCTTGCTCTCTTTGCAGGCCTTGAGAATATAGGTTGATTCTCCTTGTCGCTGCAACTATCGTCCTCGTCGGCGTCTTCGACGAGCGTCAGTCCAGAAAGCCGATTTCGCTCGACACGAGATAACATAATCTCCGAAGAATGGAGGCCATCTTCAGAACGTGGTTCATTATCCTCATCAAGCAGGAAGTGTCTTGTGTCCGATACCGCGGGCGAAGAATCCGACATTATCGCCGTTTCCAGCAGGGACTGTACCTGAGTTTTGATATGCTCTTCGGAAAGGCCGTTCCTCATATCGTCACCATCAATGAGCGTCGTCGATCCAGTAACATCCACGTGCGTAGGTAGGCTTCCCTTGATCGTGAATGGCCTATCGAAATATCAGGACAATGGTTGAGGCGCCCAGCAGCTTGGAACACTTGCGTCCAAGAGAGAGCTAGGCTAAGAGATTGGATTCCTTTAGCCTTTCTCAGAAACTTGTACATAGGCAGTGCTTGATCGTTGTGTGCTTTAGCCGATTTCGGTGGACAAACGTATTCAGTTAGTTTTGTTGGTAGGAAAAGCGCGCTTGGTAGATGTTCGTTAGGAGATGGTAGATCAGGAACTGTGCAGACCGGTCGCTGTAAGTCCAAAAATCAACTACATGCATTGACATACCCTTCATGAGTAAGCTAACGTCTTCAGTAAGCGTTTCGTCGAGTATGATGTCTTTGGGATTTTCCGCATTCACACTCTTATATATTCGGTCAATCTCATCATCCAAGGTGTCTGTACGCTGACTGGCATCGTCTGAAATGGAGGGTGGTTGGCCCAGCGTCGACGATTCAGGTATCGGCAACAAGTGGTGTTCTTCAGGCTCCTGCCCCGCTGTCGTCGACGAAATAAGGGGCAGAAGAAACTCGGATAATCTGTTGTCACAAATTATGTTAAAATTATGTTCCCTGAAAATCACAGATGGTAAAAGAGCATACGATTTTCCTTTTCCAATGGGAGAGACTTGTTCTCTAGAGCCGTGTCTTCTTCTGTTGCGTGGTAAGGGTGGCACATCTGTTGTTTTGAAGATTGTCAAATGATTTCGGTTACATGACAAGAAGCTTACCCATACGAGTCAGCTTGAGGGGTGATATTTCAGTATCGGGGGACGACACATTGAAGAGTTGATCAATTTTATCTTCTTGGCTCGACGACAGTGTTGATGGTGATGGCGATGAAGTAATATATGTCTCTACAGCGAAAAAGCTCATGAGCCTTGAGTGGGGTGGAGGTGGAAGTGCCATTTACGCCATCCGTCTACAACTACCATGTTGGCTTTGAACAGTTCCGCGTCGTCGTCTTCCACTTTGGCTATCGGTGGTATTTTTGAAGGCAGATCACGCATTTTCTGGAAATCGGAGGGAAAGAAGCTGACATTGGCTGAACATCCAGCACCCCGTCTGCTTGATCTCGGAAACATGGGGACAGATTCCTCTTCGTGAAGCTGAAGCGGCGGAGAATCTTCCCATGTGGAAGGATCTAAATGTTTGTTCTTGTATGCCGGCCCTGGACGGGATAGAGCTGCAGCAGATTTGAGAAAGGCGGATACTGCTTGATGCTCTTCGGTTTGCAGGCGGTAATTGAGATCCCTGAATGCTTTAGTTAAATTACGGGAAACCTGAGCGAGTAAGACATACAGGACTTCGGCAGGTGAAACCTTAGGGTTGTCGAATCCTTCAAGCGAGATAGGCTTGATAGACTGAGACGTCAAAAATGCTGCACGACTTTGGGGCATTGATGTAAAAGATCCACTTGAGCCAGGATGAGGGGTAGCACGTCTCGACCTTCGACTAAGCATCGGCGATAAGGGCTTGTGGATGATAAAGTCCTCCTTGTCATCGGCTGCGAATGTCAGTAAAGTACGCAGAAGACGGGGTGAAGTAACGTACTACTGAACTCATGCGCGACTCTCTCACTCTTTGTTGGCCCATGGTTGACCTTCATCACGTTCTTCAGATACTGCAGCGCCTCAGGAAGAACTTGAAATTTTTCTTGATATGGTTCGAGACTGCCAAACCGATACCGCTGCGTCAGGTTCAAGAAGGGATCTGTAGGAAGCCGTATCGAGTTCTTGTCATGCAGCGGTACCACCACGAGGGCCTGAGTCAGTAACTTGAGAGTGGAAAATCAGCTCCATCTCATCGAAATAGTAAGGATGACCTTTACCTCGGAGACGGCATCTTCAGTAAATTGAACGTAATCGGTCGTTAGATGGGTGACAGCATATTCATATAGAATATTCCGAATATGTTCGCGTAGAGCACGTTCCTCCTCGTCGCCATTGGCATCCATTGTGACGGTACAAATTCAACGAGCGACGCGACGCGAGTCAGGAAGAAGCCGATCCGAGCCGACGGCAAATGCGGACCGATCACTTTGAGAGTGCCTCGCCTCCGTTACGACAACAGTCAAGTCAATTCAACAAAGCCCTTTCTCGCCAGTGTCTAGTATTCGATCGCCCACATATCTAGCGGACTGAAGACTGCTATCGTCCTTCGACTCTCTCTGTGTCTTGGGTTGGGTGTGGAGGTTCAACTTATGTCTCGAGATGTCTGCAAAGTTTACGCTGACCCCAACTGCTATCGAGCGCAAAGAATCATACACATCATAGCCCTGGAACATATCTATATTTTTGTCAAGTCTTTCTAAGTCTTTCTCCCAGCACGTGGTCTGTTTTAGTTATCTCAGACTACTTATGCCGTTACTGCCTATCTAGTTATCTGTCTTCGTCAAACCCAGTAGACCAGAATGTCCTCCATTGTCAACTACGAACATGAAAGCGGCATTCCTGTTGTAGACTTTGGCCCTTTCAGAGATGGGACTCGGAAACAAGAGGTTGCTGATGCCATCTTAAAGTCCTTCAAGGAAGTGGGGGTACGTGATGTGTTGCTTCACTGTGACTGTCGCTAATCATAGTGAAAAGTTTGTATATTTAGTCAATCATGGCGTACCCCAAGAGAAGATGGACGGTATCATTGGTTGGGTACGTCGGTACCATTACGTATCCCCCCAGCTTCTGTGACTTCGAGTAGGCCAAGAGGTTTTTCGCTCTTCCCATGGAAACAAAGATGCTGGCTCCACATCCCCCTATTGGCACCCATCATCGCGGTGTGCTTTCTCACATTCATGCTATGTATAGATGAGCTAAGATTTCATAGGGTACTCGGCGCCTGGGCTCGAGAAGGTCATCCATAATGAGTTTGATCCCAACAAGATTGTTCAAAGCAGAAAGAAAGCTCCGGATGCCAAAGAAAATTTCGAATCTGGAAAAGAGGACGACAAAGTCATGCCGAATATCTGGTTGCCCGACGGGATTCTACCAGGTTTCAAGGAGGCATGCTTGGATTATTTCTGGGTGCGATACTACCCCTGTACCATCCCGTGTGAATTTGACCACTCTCCTTCATAGGCCTGTTACGAAGTAGAGTTGAATATCTTCAGAGCCCTTGCTCTCGGCTTTCATATCAACGAAGAATTTTTTACGGGGTACCATTCTGCTGCTGATAATCAGCTTCGTATGCTGCATTATTTCAGGTATGACTTACGTGCCTTGCTCCTCCTTCAAGTCATCCTGGAGTGTACTTTCTAGCGTTCCTGTCAAGGACGTCGAAAAAGGGTTGGCACCCCGTATCGGAGCGCATTCGGATTTCGGTACTATCACTATGTTACTTCAAGATCATGCCGGTGGCCTCGAAGTTGAAGATCCTTATAACCCGGGGAAGTTCAAGGTATCTTCATGCTTTCTTTCATTTCGGCGTCATCGGATAATTGTTTTTCAATGGGCGGCGACACCGATTCCTGGTTCTCTCGTGATCAATGCTGGTGACTTTTTGACGCGATGTACGTCATGGACACCTTTTGCTCTCCCGCAACCCTTATCCTTTGAGAAGGGTCAAACGACACCATTCGAAGCACCGTTCACCGCGTCCGTGCACCGAAGCACATGTATGGCACTGACTGCATGACCCTGGAGAGATATTCTATTCCTTATGTGAGCAGTCATTTCAGCTTGGCCGCCAGAGATGCTACCTCTTCATCCAATATTTAGTTCTGCAGCCCAGTAAGCTCTCTTCTCAACCAATTAAATGGCTACTATAATTCTCACTGCCATCAGAACTACTCTGCGATCATCGACAGCGTTCCCGGGACATGGTCGGAGACTGTACCTAAGAAATATGAACCTATCGATGTAGGACATTTAGCCATTGCACCATTCCATCAACTAACTATGTCTTCACAAGTCCGCGGAATACCGGATGAAGCGACTCGCCATGTCGTATATGTGACTTGTAGATTCTTTTGCATTGTACAGAGACGGGAAAACATGATCTAGCCGTTTCTGCTTCTACTGGAACACTTGTACTGTTATATGGATAGTCTGGACTTTAGAGACATGTGTTGGCTGAATAGGATGTCATGGACTCGTGGCAAGGCTCTCAAATTTCTCAGTCCGAGTTATCGGTGCTTTGAAAAACATCCAGGAAATCAATGCGTTCTCGTTTCATTTCCTCCCAAAATGAACTGTTCTCGGGTGATACTGCACAAGTTACGGCTATCATTGTAAATTTCCTTGTCACAAGCTCCTTCTGCGCCGTCTTTTTGTTACCTTTACTGCGTTCATCTAAGGTTTCGACTTAAAGCATTAAGTATTCTCGTTTTAATGGCCGTCAATTCCCGAGAGTTTGGTACAGCCTCGGATACTTTACGAAGTTTAGTTTAAACAGGGACGAATGTTGCGGGCTTCCCATTGGATGTCGTGTACCTTCTATGAAAAGCCTTTTCTTATCACGAAACAGAGAGGTTCTGTAGTGGCCGTACGAGGCCGCTAGCAAGTGCGGGCAACGGTCTATTTCTGGTACATTTTGGTTACATGAAACCCACTCGTAGAAATGGATACCACTGCACAAGGAGCCTTCCATACAGTATCCGCACCCACTAACGAGTCACCT
The DNA here is from genome assembly GCA_030407055.1 of Armillaria mellea. Classification (NCBI taxonomy): domain Eukaryota; kingdom Fungi; phylum Basidiomycota; class Agaricomycetes; order Agaricales; family Physalacriaceae; genus Armillaria; species Armillaria mellea. The sequence continues at coordinate 1,324,883 of JAUDZF010000005.1, forward strand.
TCGGGGATTGAGTTTGCTGACTTGTCGGTGTGCCTTCGGCAGAACTTCTCAGGCATATCAGAATGCATCAACTAAATTTCCCCGGCAGGGAAACAATGTTCCCCCTTCTACCGCCTTTGCCGACAAACCCGACGGATTTGGCCAAGCCCTATATTCTAGGACGAAGACGTCACGGCGAACTTCTAATCAATTCCCTGTACCTCGGAACTATTTCACTGCAAAGATATGCCAACCGATGGGTAATTTGGATATCGCTTCGAACCGGCTAGCGGTCCCGATAGTCAACGAACGGAACCGTGATGCACTCTGGATCCTGGAAAACCCTTCTCCGCACCAACATTAAGTTACCAGGCCCCTTCCCAACCTCCTTTACTAGGCTTTCATTCAAGCCATCTGTCAAGCTCTGGTTCTGCGCAGCACAGCACAGCACCCCATAATAGTATCTCTTCCCAAAGTTCCGTAATTCGAAGGCCGGCCTCGTAGATCACCTTAGCACAATCAAACTGAAGCGTTACAATATTCATTTACATTATTGAAACTACGTACCTACAGATCATGATCAGGGTTGCCATTGCAATTCCTAAAACTTTAGATCCATCAGCACCAATTCACAGGAAACTGGATTTAGTAACAGCTTCGATTTCTCGATCACTCGATCGTTGAGTCGGGAATCGGAGGACGTACCACGGAAGGCTGTGGTCCACATGCAAAGCAGGATGAATACGGCGAGACTGGGCATTTGCTCCCGCCGCTCCAGAAATCCATTCATTTAGTACTTGTTCCACGGAAAGAGCTCGATACAAGAGTTTAAAGATAGCGATGGCGGAACATGACAAACACCTCGTCTGAGGAGCGCCTTTATCTTACTTGTCCCCGATAAGTGGCAAAAGTCGTCATAAGCTGCACCTCGGTCATTGTGGCGTCACCTAAGCACATATGGGATTTTCATGGACAAATTCGTCGAGATAGCACGGTGCACTTACCGGATGCACTTACCGAGAGCACTGCTTCCTCCTTCCATCGAATGATCATGTCTAACTCCGGATAGAATTCTTTAACGATTACGATTTCGTCCAGTATAGAAGGTACAAACCAGAACAATAGAGCAGGGCTGTATACCATACCCGGTATCGATAATAGTGGTTCCTAATGCAGGTTACTCTCCGAATGTTCGAGCTGTGACCAACTTAGCGGACCCCCTTTCGCTCCAGTCACGTCCTTCGATATATCAGTCAATGGTACTAAAGACGGCCTGTAGGAAACACCTGTATTACACAACAGCAAAGCAGCATATGAGAACAATCCCACCGACCTTCCATGTGCACATTGAAATGGAAACGCAGTATCAGCCAATTGCAGCACCAGCCGTTCACACTGTGACACACTAAGCACATCATTAAACATAATAGCACCTGTAAGGAAAAAGTCTAGTCAACGACCTTGACACTAAAAGTAAACAAGATCACCTCTACAGGCCTTTGAATTAATCAAATCCATGAGTTCTCGGGGGCACCATCTTAGAGCTTTCAGCCAAACAAAACTATTTTCATCTGACTCTGGTGTACTATCTTCAACGGCAGGATCACCGGACAGGTCTGGATTAGAAAGAGATCCCTTGACCAAATCACGCAGTTCGTCACCGACTAGGAGCTGGTGGTACCTGTATTAGCGCGCGGAAGAAGTTGAATAAGTAGTATTCTCCCCGACCTTATTACCGACGATATCCGGTATAGTTTCCACCATGATTTGTCTATATCCACTTTCATCGGAATTTGGCTCTGACTCTGACCCAACTTCATCCAGTCCACAAAATGCGAAACCCCAATAGCGCAATGCGTGCTGGACCTGGGGACTACGGGCTAGTTGAATCGCTTCGTGTTTCGTTAAGAGTATAGGTATATTCGGAGAAAGTAGCCTCGTCTCCACCATCCTAGTCTTATCTTGGCCTCCCTTCTGGCTATACAAAAAGCCCGAGCAAAGTGTTTTCAGGAATCGTTCAACCCGGATACGTTCATCAGCAGCATGCTGGTCGATAAGGACAAGTGCCCGTCCAGGTCGACCGCCACCTTCGATTTGCCCGGTGTCATTGATAAGGCATGCTATGAACTTCCTGTCCACCTGATTTATGACATGGGCATTTCTGAGGTCCTCCTTTCGATATCGATGTCTTGAAGAGCCACCGATGGTCATGGCGTAGGTCATCGGATTATGTTGTCCGGAAGGGAAGTAGCGGGAGGATTGGCAACCGTGAGAGGGATCCTTGTGTCTGAAAGCATCTTGTATATTCAGCCACGGTGTGGAGTCCGAAATGCTAATAGCGGGTATTCTGCGTTCAGTTTGGGTATATACGTCGTTGGCCTGTCACAAAAAATGAGTCATCAAACAATGAATACGAAAGCCAAACTAACCTCAAGGGCCTCCTGAATCCATTCTGGCATTACAGCTTTCCCAGATCCAGAAGCTTGTTTCGAGATAGGAAAGGTAATTCTAGAGTTTGGTGTTCGGAGCTTAGTATCCCTCACTTCGTCACCCCCACCTAGAATGGCATTCTCGCAAGCTCGCGAGTTGCCAGTTCGGCCATTCACAACGAAGGCTCGCCCTGTTGTTGGGTCAGTCCAAATAAACTCGTCCGGCACCTTGTCACGTTCATCCTGACAATTGATATATCTGAATTTATTAGTGGGACGCCTGATCGAAACACATACCCGTCTGATGAACAGCGGCGTGGCGGTGCGCTGTAATTCTAGGCCGCCTCTATCGACTTCCTCCTCATCAGAAACATAACCCGAGTCGTCAATATTGGTTTTTCTCCGTTTCCGAGGGGCAGGAGATGCGCTATTCCTTGTGCTTCCCTCTCCCACATTCGAAAACCCATTACGAGACAAAAATGATTGGATAGCGTCAGAAAGAAGAGCGATTATCGTGTGTTTGTTCTGAACAGGAACAAGGGGTTGTAAAATGGTATCGTGAAACAGGAAAATCGATATTACCTGAAAATGGAGGTTCCCCTTTGCTGGTTCAAGACAGTTGTCTACTTCACGGGGAGGCACAGTCAAATTTAAGACATAAACGGGCTTTTTCTCCATTTTTCTGGGAGATCTCCGCGAGGCTGTGAACTGCGCTTAGATATTTACCCACCAGATACAAGACGTGCTTACTTGGCCGCAGACTCGTCTCTCCAGTTTCGTCATAAGCCTGTGAAAAAAAGATAAGTAAACGTCATTCTAAGGGAAATCCATGAGAGTACGTACATGCTTGGCGAACGTGCTCGCGGTAAATTTAGCATCGATGAGCCTGTGTAAATCGCCCACATCAATAGGATGCTTGTTGACGTCTTTGAAAAATATCAGTGACAAGTCACTGAGCTGGGAGCAAAATAGATACATATATATTGATACGCCTGGTGGAGCAGTTTTTGATTGACATGGAAAACACCAAAATTCATTTAAACGCACTTTGGATGGCGCGCCGTCCAAGCTGATGAAGCCGTCAAGCGTAATGCCATTTTCAGAAAGATTAATTTCTTTGACGTGCTAGAAACCCATGTCAATGCCTTTAAAAAACAGATTCATGCACGGGAGCCGAGCACTGAGCCCTGGCACAACGAAACATATGAACAAATCTTAATTCCCCTCCGCTACGGCCAGCAAAGCGCCACATTCAGAAGAACTGTGTTAGCTGCACCGGAGAACCAAGTCTTTGGGACAAAACCCCAAGATTCTGTTGTCCTCTCGCAGTCGGCCTCCGTCACGACGAAATGAAGTACGTACCTGGACTAAAGCCTTTCCAAACAGATGCCGGAACGTACAGAGCGGCGACGGCGTCTGCGATGACTCTTGATCAGGGGAAAACTGAAACCCAATTATAGCGAAAGCCGACCGACCTTGGGAACCTTCACCACGGGTCCGCTATTCTTGACCGCGTTCGTATTCTCGAGCGAGAAAGCAACACCAGGAAAGACCAACGCGTAAGTCTCGATTTCCTGTTTGATTAGCTCTAATGTCCGGCCTGGGGAAGGGTGAGAACGCCGTCGGACTGGGAGCTGGAGAGTGTCAGCCATACAGGGTATATGCGCCTACGGCAGCCAAGACGCACGTTGTAGAAGGCATCCCGAACACAAACGACCGTTCCGGGCGTCTCTCTCCTCCAACGAACAGCGGCGCCGGAGTATAACGTCTGGCCTCCCTAGAGAACGTGAGAAACGGTGGAGGCCAAGTGCCGGGTGGCGTTACCTTGAGTATAACAGACCACGTCTCCTTCGACCCGGCCGACCGCGACGAAATCTCCAGGCAACACATGTCTGCAGCCGAGGCGAGAGCTATTCACATTCGTAGGCATCAACTTACAACCAAGTCACGATAAGGACACACCTTCGCCACGAAACCCAAACGTCGACAGAACATCCAACGAGTCCAGATCGTAGGCTTTCGACGTGACTGGCAAGCACTCAGCGAACTTCGCAAGTCACCGCCGATCCCAATTACACACCGTAGCGTCCCTCGATACCAGTCAACGCGTCCTTGCCCATTCCAGTCCCATCGTCCCTCACCCAGCACGTCCACCCATCACAGTCTATCCCGACGTCAACATGCCTCGCCCCGGCGTCAAGCGAGTTCTGGATGAGCTCGGAGACGATTTGGGGGAGGGAGGTGAGGATCTGGGTGGACCGGATTTTGCTCTGTGTAGAAGCTGGTAGGAGCTCGATACCTTTTGTTTGATCCATTTTATGGTGCACGTGTAAATAAGTGCGGAGAGAACGACATGCAGGTACTTGTTCAAGTTGGTGTTGAATCACTGATAGTCGTGCTAAGGTTCAAGTTGGGATGATGTCATACATTGAACGCAAATAGACATAGCCCCTATTTTACGCCGGGCATAAATAACTTTGTACCTTTAGTACGATGCCATCTTACATTCCACCGTTCAAAAGTTCGGGCGTATCATTTACAAAACGGGAGGATCTTCGTGGTAAATGGCGTTAAAGGGTTAGCGTTATACGACCCCAACGCCTAACTGACGACTAAATATAAAAGACCATATATTCTTCCGAATGCAAAAAGACAAGCAAAAAACACAGTAGTACATAATATTACAGACATAATGGATGCAAGATCTATTACTCCACATTATCCATATCCTCCGAACCAGAATCAGATCGCCGTCGCTTACTCGACCCAGGCCGACTCCGCTTCAGGTCCGAATTCTATTAGCAATGCCATAACGTACCCAGATACTAGCTCTCACCAGAGGAAGTTTCTGTCCCTGATTCCCAAGTGCAATAGACAGCACTGTCATATCTACAGAAAAGCACCATTACCACCAACCCAACACATACGCAATAAAAAAGTCCGTACCCGGAACACCAGGAAACCTCTTTGCTGAAAACACCGTAAACGGCTCCGTGAACGTCTGCGCCAGCACAGGCGACATACTCGTATGGACTCCTGACGCCCCCGCTTCAGGTGCAGGCGGAGCTCCGACGTTCATCAGTCGCAGACGCAAGCGAAATGTACCCTCAGTGCGAACGGACAAGTCCTGGAAGAGGAAGAATATTCCGGGCTGGCGGTGCGCGTCCATGAGGCGGGTAGCGTTGGCAGACAGCGGACCGACGAGGGTACGCGTGTAGGTGTGTCGAGGAAGGGGCGGGATCAAAGGCGTAGACAAGGGCTGCTTCTTCTTGGCTATAGACGGAGAAGCAGGAGCTGGAACAGACGGTTCACAGTATACATTTGATGGTGGACTAGAGCTTGGATCTGGTAGGGGATTGGGGTTAGAATAAGCGTCTGAAGTCCATTCAGACCCTTCAGAGTTGTTGGAGAACTTCCATGGTTCCCCATCGAAAGACTGGGGAGGTTGCTGGGGCGATTGCGGGAAGGGTGTGCAAAGATAGCAACACGGTGGGGCAGGCCCCGGGTATACGTCTGTGGGCGGGGAATCGGGGTCGGATGTCGGGTGCGGTGGCTGTCCACTTTTGGATGTACGCCGCCGCTTGTTGTTACTGCATGGCCTCGATGTCTGCTGAACATATCGTTCAGCTAATGAGGGGTGTAGGACTAAGTTCATTTCTTGTTTCCCGTCCTCAGACCAGAGATCTACTGTTACCAGGAAGAAGGAGCAATCCACGTCACTGGAGGCAGGTCAACAATGGCAATCGGTATAAAAAGACACATACTGGACATCAACGATACTATCGTCTTCCCGTTTAACCACCATCTTCACGACTGCTGCGGGTGCTAGCGGTCTTCGATCCTGTATATACATTGGTTTACAATTGAGATCTCTAAATAACCCAACCTACCTTGTCTCCAAAGCCGCACGTTCGAGCCCTCAGCGGGTTCTGAACGACCTCAAGACTATAGAGCCTATGGGGATCATAGGCAAAAGAGATACCAAAGAACACAAGCACTCACTTTCGCCCAGACCACCGAGCCCATGTAAGCTCTGAACATGCATCAACAACAGCCTTGGCGGGCATATGTTTGTTTTATCATTAGGACCAGAGGGGAAAAAGAGAGGTGTTCCATAACAACGGAACGCTCGACGATCAATAAATACCTAATCACTCGCCTAACTGCGCGATATCCCGACGACCCAATTCAATACTGTTGAGGTTAGCGCTGTTCGGCGTGGGTTGTGGATCAAGAGCGCGTTTCAGTGCACAGCCACTCAGACGCGTCTCTTCACTCGTCCGCGTACTTGCCTTACACGGCAGCTTCAGCTACGAGTACCATTCCTCTGGCGTGGCGTTCAACCGGTATTCGAATGTCTACGACCACCCGGTGGTCTTTGTCTGTAGTATGTTCACATCCAAAATGGGACACACCTTGATTGCCTTGTATTGCCTAGACTACGAAAAAGTCGGACTAAGCCTTGCAGAGTGGAATATCCACCGCTGCACTAATAATAAAAGTAATTGCAAGAGCCAAACAGACATTCCTAACGAATTCCTAATCAATTAGAAGTGATACCTCGTGGTACCTTTGTATACAACGGCACGAATTACGTCTTTGATTTTGTACAGACAAGATAAGTAAATCCAGGCGAGAGCAAAAGAGATTCTGGGTGTCGAGGCAACGAGAGACCGCGAGCACATATGTATATCATGATGGCACTGGCAAGACAACAACTAGAGCCTGGTATTCATTCCGGTGGGACTAGGCCAGTGACCGGGCTTCCCGGTTTATGTAGGATGCACTACATCAATATTGCATCAATGCCAAGAGACGTCTCGAGCGCGAAGCTATATAATCGACCTCCTAATTACCCTGCCAGACTATCAATCGCAAGTGGGGATTCTCACACCATCCCTTTCAAGTTGTTCTTCAATATCTACCTCCTTCGGTAGGTCCCGTTCGCAGACGGACCGGCAACTCGACTCAGGAAAACAATCCTACTTGGACACGGATGTCAAAACCTGTGAGAGCATCACGGATACTTTTGGGTGATCTGAGAACCTGTCAGGCTTGCCATACCGGATCGGAAAATGATACTGTACAGTCCGAGTCATGCTTTTAACGATAAGACTGTGTTTTCAGAGACGAGACTAAATCTAGTACCAACAATACCTGAACTAAAGAATTAAATAAGAAAAAAGGAGAGCAGTGTATCGACGTAGCATGAAATTCAACGAACAGCAGAAGGTTACATGCCAGAGTCGCATACTAATAACAAGACACCCACCATAAAGATACCATAAATTCTTCCGATATACAAAAAAATATAGCAATAAATCAAACCTAAACGAACGTGAAGAAATCTACATCACCACTTTATGCTACTCCGAATCCTCCTCCGAACCAGAATCGTGCCGCCGTCTCTTATTATTCGAGCCATGCCGATTCCGCTACAAAATACCATTAACAACACATATGCACCACATATCACAACACTCACCAAAGGGAGCTTCTGTCCCTGATTCCCAAGAGCAATAGACAACGCCGTCGTATCTACAAAGAACCATCAATCGCCACACAACCTCCAAAAAAAGACACACGTACCCGGAACGCCAGGAAACCTCTTAGCCGAATACACCGTGAACGGCTCGGTGAACGTCTGCGCCAGCACGGGTGACACGTCCGTATGCACTGCTGACGCCCCCGCTTCAGGTGCAGGCGGAGCTCCGACGTTCATCAGCCGCAGACGCAGGCGAAATGTACCCTCAGTGCGAACAGACAAGTCCTGGAAGAGGAAGAATATCCCAGGTTTGCGGTGTTCATCCAGAAGGCGGGTCGCATTGGCGGATAACGGACCGACGAGGGTACGCGTATAGGTGTGTCGGGGCAGAGGTGGTATCGAGGGCGTAGGCAGGGGGTCGTTTCTCCTTGGTTATAGACGGAGACGTGGGGGCGGGAGCAGGCGGTTCCCAATACGACGGTGGACTTGAGTTGGGATTCGCGTTGGATGGCGGATTGGAGTAAGTCTCTGCAGTCCATGGACGGTATTCAGGCCCTTCGGAATTGTCGGCGTCGACTTGCCATGGTTCTCGGCCGAACGACTGGGGAGGTTGCGGGGGCGGCTGTGGGAAAGACGTGCTGGGGTAGCCCCATGTCGGGGAGGTCTCCGAATAAGCTAGGTTGGGAGGCGGCGGGTATGGGTAGGGCTGCTCGGGGGAGGTCGGCGTGGGTGTTGGCGTAGGTGTTCGAGTCGGGTTGGGCGCCTGTCCACTTTTGGACGTACGCCGTCTGGTGTTGCTACTTGACTTGGGGGTCTGTTGGACGTATCGTTCCGACGATGAAGGATGCAGGACTAGGTTCATTTCTTGTTTCCCGTCTCCAGACCAGAGATCGACCGTTACTAGGAAGAAGGAACAATCCACGTCGCTGAGGGGAGGTAAACCACGGTAGACAGTACAAAAAGAGACACACACTCGACGTCGACTATACTGTCATCTTCTCGTTTCACTACCATCTTCACTACAGCAGCTGGTGCTAGCGGTCGTCGATCCTGCATACAGATTTATTTCCAATCGAGATCTCTAAATTCACCAGCCTACCTTGTCCCCAAATCCACACATCCTAGCTCTGAGCGGGTTCTGAATGACCTCGAGTGTGTATAGCCTACAGAAAATCAGACACAAATTGGGCTAGTGATAGAAACAAGCGCTCACTTTCGCCCAGACCACTGGCCCCATGTAAGTTCTGAATCGTCTACGGCCCCAACACGAAGGCCTGATCCAGCCTGACGAGCATTCGTTTGCTGAATCATCCAGGCGCTGAGAGGAGGGAGGAGGAAGGAGGAGTGAAGGAGAGAGCAGCGATGAGAGAGTGACCCAAAACAGCGGAACGCTCGACGATCAATTATCTGGTCACGCGGCGCTTGCGCGATATGCCGACACCACCTGCTTTGCAATGATGGGTCCGACTTTTGGACCCCGATGTCGATGATGCTGGTTGGATGGCAAGGCGTGTTTAAATGCACAACCACGTCGGTGTCCCTGCCTCGCTTGCGAACATGACTAGAGCTTAGCGTCAACCCTTGTACCGCTATTCTGGTGTGGTACATATTCCACCGGTCCTCGAACAACAATGATCACTGCTGTACCGGTTCTCGAAAGAAAGCATCACCCGGTTATCTTATTCCCTTCGAATTCCTCCCGATCCCTGTACTTCTTTTTAGAGTCAATAGCAAACAGACCGCTATCGTGACCCAAAGCTCTGCAACGATCGCGGCGACTCCATCTCTAGGTGTTCGTGGTTATCTGGCATCCTAGCCCCATACTGCAGAATTGGCACGAACGTTCCTGGGGCCGCATTTGGAGCTTTTGTATTCCTGTCTCTGCGAACACTATATTACACTAGTACCTCGCCTAAACGACCACCTCTTCGATATAACACAATATCAGAAAAACAGTATTCTTCCGTTGAACTGCTCAAGCTCAAGTCCCAAAGACTTCATAACATTTCATCGCATTGATTTTAAGTTCGGCTAACCAATCGACTGGAACATACCAGGTACATGCCAATTTCGCAAATGGGTTTTGTAAGGTGATCCACCGCATACTTGGTATTGACCGATTTTCGCAACAACAGGCCTATTTCTACTGCTGCGCGCTACCGTCAACTCGCACGATAACGGTCGCACTCTATTTGTCCGGTCTATTTCTGGATGTTCCATCCATGCTATTCTCCCCTGGATAGGGTCGATTCTAGCAAGCCATTCAAGATGGGGCTCCGAACGCATCAACTACAATTTGAGAGGTGCACGGCAACGAAAAGAGAATTAAACGCGGCTTCTTTCCGCAGCGTAGGAGGAAGAGCGATTGGCGGAACCCAGCGGTGTGCTCGTCAACTTGCAGAGTTGCAGGGAGGAGACGACACATTATGGAAGGAAGGAGCCTAATTTCGGGTCCAGGGATAAAGGGAAAGGGCTAGCCTGCTGCGATGCGACTCGCTAGATTCACAGTTGCGAGTATAATACTCGAGTCTTGACTCACCCGTTGGTTAAGTATAGAGTCATTATGCGTTATGGCCCGATTGAAAGGATGGCATCGGTCTGCTATTTTTAGGTATATCTAGACCTCGGTGGGCCTGCTGCAAGGGGTTGGAAACTCTAGGGGGTCAGTTTTCGTTCATTTTTGAACCCTGGGGGGGTATTTTGGCTCGCCACCCGTCAATGTCGCCGTGAAGGGGCCCCGTGAAGCTATGACCGTGCTACCACCATGGTCGCTAGGGCGTGCGTTCGAGTCTCATTGGGTTCAAAGAAAACATGACCGAGTTGATTGTCGGTTCAACGCAACGAGTCTGAGCTACAACACAGGACGAGTACAGTATTTCCGACGACGCTGGGGGGGGGGGTCCAAACCTGATCATTCTTCGAATCATTTCCAGGCAAGTGACCAGTCCAAAAAATCAAAAATGAGGTTACGACACTGGGACTCGAACCGTGCGCAGCGTAGAAAGAACAGTGATTGACGGCACGAAACCTTTAGTGCGCAGCGCTAGTTACTAGGGTTGCGCACGAAACTCTGGGTTTATTCCCAGTAATTTACCTGTCATGGGATCAGCATTTAGGCAGAGATCTGGAGATTTATGTCCTACAAAATTCGATAACTTTCCTTTAGTGTTTGCTATACATTGTCCTGCTCTAATGCAGGATAATTCAGCTGCAAAGAACGCATATCAGTAAATATACAATATCACTTGTGACGTGCATATAACAACAGTTGCGGCACGCCATTCACATTAAAATCCACATTGTAGGGTAAGTTACAATAACTTACCGTGGCAAAATCACGCCCCTGGGGAGAAATTGGTAATAAACGGTTACCTATCTCGGAAGTTTTGTGCACAACCCTATTAATTACCTGCCTAAATTATGTACTCCGTGCTGTTTCCTAGAAATAAAAAAGCAGGCCAAATTGTCAGACTGACAACAGTGGGACTCGAACCCACGCCCTTTCGGACTAGATTGCGCAATCACAATTACCTGATAATCCGTGATTACCTGATTCTAGCGCCTTAACCACTCGGCCATGTTGCCACAAAAATTCTGGATGCATAGGTTACTATGCAACTCCATAGGGTTCGAAACTCTAGGGGTCAGTTTTCGTTCATTTTTGAACCCTTGGGGGGGGGGGGCATTTTGGCCCGCCACTCATCAATGTCGACGTGACATGTGACCTACCACCATGGTCGCTGACGTAGCTCCTGACGATCATGACCACCACACGCCGCTCGACGCGACCGTGACACTTGCATGTCGACGTAGTCACTAAACCCACTTCATGGGTACTCCCAAGTTGTCAGTGGGATGAATGCATGTTAATGGGAGTAACGATGATCTGGATCACCCTTTCCGCGTTCACCTCCCAGACTAAGTATCTACATCCTAAAGACACCAAACCCAGGCCTACCCTCAGTCCTCCTCCCCGCAACACCCAACGCCAACCCCAAAACGTCTCTCGTATCCTTCGGAGCCACGATCCCATCGTCCCACAGCCTCGCCGTCGAATACAGCGCGGTACTCTGCTCTTCGATCTCCGTCTTGAGGGCTGCGTGCTGCGTTGGGTCCCTAGCGCCACACCTAAGACGCAGGAGGAGAAAGAGAGGATTTGAACGTACTTGGACACAGACGTCATGACCTGCGAGAGCTGAGCCGAGCCCATCACGGATACTTTTGCGTTCTGCCGTGCTATCAGCAGGTACTAGCACGGAGAGATGAATAACGTACAGGCCACATCCACAGGAACCTCGGAGAGTACTTTCGACGAGTAGCAGTTAGCGTCAAATGTGGAGATGGGGGGAGCTTACCGCTCGGCCGGCCATGCCTGGGTTAATTAATGAATAAATAAATGGATGAGCTAGCGGGTGTAGGATGGACGCACCGTAATTGCCCGCCCCAAAGCTGCCACCGACGATGACAGCAAACTTTGGCACGGTCGTACAGGCAACGGCTCTGACCATCTTTGCACCTAGTACACGAAATTCACGGAAGCATACAATACATTGAAGGGGGTGACGTACCGTCCTTGGCTATCCCCCCTCGTTCCGCCTTGGAACCCACCATATAGCCTACAAACGTAGTTTACGAAGGGTACCCTGGCAACAGGCATCGACCCACCAGTGACATTAACGAGAAAGACCAACGGCACCCCCCTCTGCTCGCAGATCTGTATGAAATGCGTGGCCTTCAAAGCAGATGGTGAAAACAGAATGCCGTTGTTGGCGATGATGCCCACTTGGTAGCCGTGTATATGCGCAAAGCCCTAGTAGAACACAAATGAGCAACATTCTCCACACAAGACCAAACTCACAGTGATGATCGTCGGTCCATACTCCGTCTTAAACTCCCTAAAGCGGCTCCCGTCAACCAAACGGGCAATGACATCACGCATATCAAAGGCCTGGCGCACGTCCGTACCCACGATCCCATGCAGCTCACCAGCATCATACAACGGCTCCTCCGGCTCAGCATCCGCGCGCCTCTCCCCGCCTCCACGCAGATCGCCCACGACACCCCTTACGATCTCCAGCGCATGCTCGTCATCCCGCGCCAGATGGTCCGTCACGCCGCTCTCTGCCGCATGCATGCGCCCCCCGCCCAGGTCCTCCTCGCCCACCTCCTCGCCCGTTGCGGCGCGCACGAGCGGCGGCCCCGCGAGGAATATGCGCCCCTGGTTCTGCACGATGACGTTCTCGTCGGCCATGGCGGGGACGTAGGCGCCGCCTGCGACGCTTATCCCGTGGACGGAGGCGATCTGGGGGATGCCCAGGGCGGACATGTGGGCCTGCTGCGCGTGAGTAGGGGCGGGTGAGGAGGGGGGACGCGTACCATGTTGTAAAAGATCCGCCCGAAGTGGTCCTTGTCGGGAAAGACGTTTGCTTGGTGTGGGAGGGCTGCGCCGCCCGACTCGACTGGGATTCGTTGGGTAGACGTTGGGGAAAAGACAAAGAGGCGCACCGATATACACACAGGGTAGTCCGTTCTCTCTGGCGATCTCTTGGGCACGGAGATGTTTCTTGACGGTGAGCGGGTAGTACGCGCCGCCCTTGACAGTCGGGTCATTCACGACTACCATGCACTCTCTTCCCTTTATTCTGCCTATACCAGTGATAATGCCGGCGCCGGGGACGTGGTCGCCTGGATAGACATCGTGTGCAGCAAGCGGCGAGAGCTCGAGAAAGGGCGTGTGTGGATCAAGGAGGAGGTTGAGCCTGTTGGCAATGAGATAGGCAGTCTAGGACACACTCTGCTCACCTATCTCTGGGAACACGCTTTCCTCTGCTCCTCATTCGCTCTGCAGCCTTGTCGCCTCCTCCCAGTCTGGCGGTAGCGAGCTTGGCGTTGAGATCCGTGACGAGGTCGTCCATTGCCTGTGCTTTGGCAACAAACTCGGGAGATGCAGACGATACACGGGAAGGCAGGACTGAGGCATGGTACCCTCGCCGTGCAAGCTGGATGATACGGTTCATGGTAGATGCGGGGACGAATGCGGGGTATGACGACATAAATAATAATTTGCATAAATAAACGAATCTATAATCTAAAAATCCTTCCAGTCGTCATCCCAGCCATCGGCCGGCTTTTTCGGCGGAGGAGTCGGGGCTTTAGTCGTGTGCTCAAACAAGTCGTCGTCGTCCTCTGCATACAACGCCCTCCGCTCGCCCTCCCAGCCCGTCGGGACGGCGTCATAGCCCTCCCTCGACGGGCCGCCACCCAGCTTGCCCACAACCTCCCCGACACTGCTCGCGACGTCGACGCCAAACTGGCTCTTCCCCCAAGCATTCGCGGAGCTGCCCACGCTCACGGCGCCCTTCTTTGCGCCGTCCAAGTAGCCCTTGACGTTCCTCTGGAGCTCCGGGTCGGACACCTTTTCCATGCCGGGCTGGATGACGGATTCGTTGACGACTTTGGACGCGCCGACGACTGCAGCAGAGAGGAACGACCAGCCCTTGCTCAGCGTGGCCATGGGGTTGTCTTGGAGGGTGGTGGAGGACACACTCTGGGGCGTGCTCCCGAAGCCTTGGTAGCGCCCGCCTTGAGACGGAGGGAGGTGGTCTGGACGGCTCGCATTGGCCTGTCCGAGGGAGTTGAAGTAGAGCTCGTTTGCCTCTTTCTGGGGAACGGCGGGCGGGTCGGACGGGGCTGGCGACGACGACGCGCCTCTCCGGGACTTGCGCAGGGCGGGCGAGGCGGGCTCTGGCGGGGGCGACGGCGCCCACTCCTTGTCCAGCAACTCGTAGTCCAGCTACACGCACAGTTAGCAACAGTACGCGCGTGATAGAACACACACCTTTTGGCGATACTGACTCGCGGCCCAGCAATGATACGTATCATGCACACCCAGCGCATCGCTGTACCCGCCCTGCTCCACCGGCCGGTACCCGCGCATAAACTCGCGAAACCGGGCATTCCCACCGAGCTAGCACCGTCAACGAGGGAAGGCAGAGACACAGACGCACGGACCTGCATACGACTCAGCTGGTCATCCTGCCACGTGTCCATCGACAGCGACCGGACGAAGCTGCACGGCATCAGCGTCGTCGAGCAAGCAGGCAAGGCACGCACGTTATATGGACTCCAAAGCCGCGATGGGTCCCTGCGCACTGCAGACACATGAACACCGCAAAACTGCATCCTCAGCAGCAGCAGCGGGACAGATCGGATGACGCGCACCTCAGCGACGCCCACTGCGGATTCGGGCTCCCACAGTCGACGCACGCCCGATTGCCCAGGTCTTCCCGCTTTACAAGCTCTTGAAGCGTCTTTTTGGCAGCTGTCTGGTCCATGATGGCACAAGCAAACCACCACTTGCCTTTTTGGGTGCTAGACTCCTCCCCCGCTGTTCATCCAACCGAAACAAAACCACCATCCCTGTCAACCCAGTTGAAACTATCCAAGTCATCATAGCGACTATGGAGCAGTCCCGAGTCGAACGTCAGGGAACATTTTTTGTTCATGGAATCTTATAACACCGCACCTCGACTGTCGAACCACTGCATGTCTCACAACGCCATTCGACCTCTACGTCTCTTCAATGGGTCCCTTGGTGCCGGTACCAGTTCCGTGATAGCACCACCTCTCCCGATGAACACAAGATCCTCCTCGACCATGCTGCACAGACGCGTTAAATCTCGATATCGCAGCTGGCATCTTGACTTTTCAGAGGTGCATCACGACGGATGCTCAGCTACGGTGATGTTGACAACGATGGAATTAGCTGATACGAGTCCTTTGTGATTCGGGAATGAAGCTGAAGATTCGAAAGGTCTCATAACGATCACATTCGTGCTCCGTACCTGCCAGTTCCTCGTGCGTCTGTTCTTTTCTCTCCTTCACTGACCCTTCGTACATTGTGTTTTCGAATCACGGCTATGGGGTTTGCGAATTGACTTGATTCCCGTGTATCGTTGTTTCTGTGTTTGTGTTCCGTTTGTGTTGGCGTTTCGGCGTTTCGATCCGGGATCCATGTTCTACTGTTACCTCCCCATCCTTCGCTGGTCTTGGGTCTGTGCACTTTGCCTGAGTATCTGTGGCCCGTGCGCCACCACGTCTATCACCTATGCTTCGCTTATGCCCTTTCATCTCGTCATTCTTCCGTATATGTGCTCTGTAGCTGCACCTCTATATACCATCTTCTGAGTATTCCGACTAGAGATGGTTTCCGAACACCAAACGTAGGGTATGCCGGAACACCATAGGCTTGATACAGGAAGCGTCCATTTTGGCGGTCGGTAAACGGCAATACTGTGACCACCATATCAAGTTTGTAGAAAAAATGCGGGAGGAAACGAGAAACACCGGAGGAATATGACTGATCTAACTCTCAGATGCTAGAGGATCCATAAGACTTCAGCTTCAGAGTTCGCAGAACTAGACTCCTACGAGACGGCATCTCAATTCTCCTCCCCCGCTGTTCATCCAACCTTTCCCTGAATATCCTGCTTGATATCCCACCAATGTGAGAAGCTGATCATCGAAACCTTAACAGAATTGATTCGCTCGGCGAGCTCTACCCTTGCTGTGCAAATTCATGAATGGAATGCAGCGTTACATAAAAATCTCATCCAGACCACGTCTATTTAAAGACATCTCTCATCATCCTCGCGCGTATCTCTCACGAAAGAGAACTCAATCTTACTCAGATGCCACGGGCAATATACACCTTCGAATTCTCAGCCAATGAGGCGTAGGCTTCATTCGCCCGGCATCCCTGCACACTAGCTCTACACTTCGCCGTGTTTCAAATTCATCACCTGCGCAAGTAGTTCATATTCCCAACAACCACCCATACGGATTACCGACGACGTATCTTTTCCCCCGACCCTCGTCGTAAAATTTGCATCAAACCGCAGCCGATCCCTACCCCATTCACACAACATGGTGTCTGAACGTGTATTCGTCGCGTCTATCTTTCAGTCTCAACACAAACCTCGAGCATACTATCTTCCGTCCATTTTCAAATTCATCCTTCTCAAAAATCCTCGTGGCCCATGATATCTCACCAGTGTGAGAAAGATCCCTCATCGAAACCTTAACACAATTGAATCGCTTAGCCCTGCTGAAAGTCCACCTGTGCAGGTTCATACTCGACCACTCGTATGGATATCCCGCGCAGAATGGAACGTCTCCTTCTGTGTTAGCAAGAAAGCTCTCAGTCTTCTAGTCTACATCTATTTTCAGACATCGTCCCCAGCACGAACTCGTCCGTCCTCCCAATATGCACGATTCCCCGGTGAACGCGAGCTCTACCCAAGTTCATACTCTCAGTAACCACTCCCACGCAGAATGGCGTTACTGCATCCACCCCTAGCAATAATCGCCAGCGAGGTATCCTTCCCCCCGACTCGGACCGGAGTCGTGTCTCGTTGTCAGACGCATCGGATCGTTACCCTTGAGCAATTCGTTTCTAGATAATCTTCAGTGGTATCGAGTTCAAGGTCCCCCGGTGTACGCGAGCTCTACACTTCTCCGTTGTTTCGAATTCACGAGCCGTACAAAGTTCAGCAACACATTAAAATTCTCATCCAGACCACATCTATTTCCAGGCATCTTACTTTCAGATCCCGGGTTTCTCAATGCAAACCTCACGCATACCTCTCACGAAAACAACTCAATCTTACGCCACGGTCAACGTACACCTTCTCAGCCAATTAGACGTGGGCCTCAGTCGCTACACTTTTCCGTTTTTCAAATTCATCGGCTGTGCCAGTTCACATTCTCAACTACTACCCCATGCAGAATGGTGTTATTGCATCCACCCTCCAGCGATATCACCGACGAGGTATCTTTCCCCCGACCCTCGTCGTAAAAAAAAAGGTCTAGCTTACACCAGCTGTTCTCAGACGTATCGAACCGCAGCCGACTCTTAGCCCAAAGCGATCCGTTTCTGGATATCTTCATTGCTGCTCTCTTCTCGGCGGTATCGAACTCGTCGATGCGTGGTCTCTGTTCTCCGCGTATACCGGTGCTCTTGACTGCCTTAACCCGAACGCTCGAAAACTTAACCGCCACTCTCGCAACATGAATGCATGAGGCCTGAGATCTGCTCCGGCTTCGTGGAATTCATCTCCAAAGAGACCGTGAGTTATCACGTCTACCCACCCCAGGCTCTTCCTCCACATCTGCATAAACAATCCCCTCTCGGACAAGAAAAACCACATCGAGACTCAATGCAACCATTCGCTTCTCGTTCCAAAAACCACCGCTTTGCAAGGTCCCCTCCGCCCGCAATTGATATCCCTTCCCTTTTCCATCAGAACATCATCGCCTTCACTCTCTTATTCTCATTCAGTAGGACTCTCCGAAGCGAATGGAGGGCCTCTTCCAGACTATCATCGAGGTTTCACTCAAGACAACACCCGTGGTGCACATACGTAAAAACCTCGCTCATCACGCTCTCGCAAAAAAAAAAAAAAAAAAAAAACCGCAACGAAATCAATGCTCGATCAGATGTAGCGCCGCCACTCCTTCATGTTCACCCAATTATAACACACCTATCGGGGTGGCCTCTCGCCACCAAGCCCCGGGTCCCATGCACACTTCGAATTTCAACGACCCTCCCGCGTAGCATAATATGGCTGGAACCCGAGACCCGAGGGTTGAGCCTCGAGTTATAAGAACCTCCGAATTAACCGGAGGAATAACTAAAATCCTGGCCTCCGCGCAATTGAATGAAGACCGGCCCTCGCCTCCGGGGGTGCTGGGAATCGTCTCGCAGCCTGGAGTCTCTCTCAGGTTCTTGGCCTTAGCTCCCGTTCCTCCGCTTCCTCGACCACATGTAACGGTAGGATGCATACTCACAAAGCGGCGTTGCTTTGTTTCACTCTCTTGCTTTACTTGAAACACACACACACACACACATATGCTTTTCCCTTGTATTCATGACCCTTGCGCTGGTCCTCGACCACATGTAGCGGCAAAATACATATTCACACATGCGGCGTTCTATTCTCTCGCCTACTTTGACCAGACACTCCCATTTCCCTTATATTTTGTGACCGGCCCACACTCGGAGACCTTGCGTGAAGGTCGAAAATTCGATTTGTTCTGGTATTATCGTTCAGTGCCATGGTCTGGTGAGCACTCATAGCCAGACTACACTTTATAAATACTCGCCTGGGATTTCCTTCTCCGAACCATAGATAAGCGAACCGTTGATTTCCAAAGCGCAAAGTGAATAGGGGATGGTTAAATGATTCTCGCGCAATGGCTAAAGTAGGAAAAAACATTCCTAGCGTCCGCGCTATTGAATACGCACTCCGGAAGTCTTGTACGTAGCCTTACCAAGGTTCCGTTCCCCTGCTCTACGCGACAAAGAGTTGAATCATTTCTTCCTTTGGAGTCATGTTCACAGGCGTGAGTGGCGCTCTGTTCTCTGGAAAAGCTTATGACCCCGCATCAAATGACGATTTACTCCGACCTTAGTCCTCCCATCCTACGCTTCACTTGACTCCTCGGAATCCTTCTTCTGTCCCCCTCTGATAATACTAAAAGGAGCTCTGCCACTCCAAAGGCGCCGTGAAGGACGTGCGTTGAGGCCGAATTCGACTTGTGCTTTCAGATAGAGTTATACTTCTCTGTCACATCCAAACCTCTTCCGAGCATAGTCAAACCGTATTTGAATAAATGATCTTTCCTCTGCATACGCTTGATAGTGGAAATGTACCGACCTTGAGGGTCTCGTTCCCTCGGGAGTGGAAAGAAGTGCCATCTCGCCTTTTTTGCGAGCGCTTGACTCCGACGCAGCTCTTCTCTTCTCGACGGTACATTTTATTCCCTCCGAAAATCGCTTGCTTTTCCCCCAAAGGTCTTCCTGTGGTAGCAAGAGAACAACCTTGCTCGGAATGATGCGCATTCCCGTTCAGCGAAGGTTCCCCTCGACCAAGACCCGGATAAACAATCCCTCTTTAGCACACAATTTGATGTCGATATTGATAGTGTCCTCGCGCATCCTTTCGTCGGACCCTGTAGGGAGCTATAGCCGCTCGTTCTCGTTGCAGCTAACGACCGGTCCGACCTTTGGAGAGGACTAGGGAGTCAATACTCGCGCGGATCTACTTTGTTTAGTTCGCAGAGGCCGGGTAGCCAAGACGATAGAGTGAATCCAGAACAGCAATAATGCCTACTCAGTCGCCATACACATGAGCAATGGTGAAGACCCGGATCCAACGAACGAAGTTTCCAAAACAGGCGTATAGATCCATCCTAGATGCAAAGGGACTCGACACATCGCTTAGTGCACGTCCGAGCTCGAGTCCAGCCCCTCCGATAAGGAGGACATTTTACCCCAGACTCTACTATGAAGTCATGCAGATCGAGAACATGCCACGCCAGTTGAAATAACCAAGGCGAACATTCTCCGGCCACCACAAATCCCCGTCCAGAGGTCCGTCCAATCACGGTGAGCACAAAGAAACATACAGATCGACTAGTGGGCATCCAACCGGCTGATCGTCGAAGGAGCTGGACAAGCAGCGAGGTCCCACCTGGGCCGCCCGTAGTGGTTGTGTGGAAAGCAGCCGTGATGGGAAGAGTTAAATTCCGATGTCTTCGGCTGCTTCTGTATGGGAGTAAGGCTCCACGACAAGCTGTGTTATTGGGACCTGGAGTTCAGCGAACGAGTCATGATAGGTGGAGGCCATCCCTTACCTGTCCGGGAGAAGCCCTGGTGCGGGATGTTTCGTCCCCATGTGCAGCACCTCCGTTTTCTTCAATTCAGTCCTTTTGTTCCGGGCGCTTTAGGCATGGCTATAGTTCCACCTCTGGTCCTCCAATTGACTGGGCATTGAATTTGACGTGATCGTTTTTGACAAGGGTACTATTCGCCGACGTTCCTGGCTATACCGTGACGTGATTGTTTTTGATGCCCGTATCCGGCGGCTCCATGTATGAATTATCATCAATATAGCACACTCAATATATCACTGCTGTTCATACTACTAATTCAAACGGATGTTTGTCATGAAGAATGGAAACGCACTTTTCGTAACGCTTACGGCAGTCCGAGTTTACCACAGCTCCTCGGGCGTTTCCGCTGTCGAACCACAAGGACCCCAGCACAGATAATTGATAAATATCACTGACATAGCTCGGAGGAACTGGGCGCGCATATGGAGTAGCGCTGCGCTATCCTCAGGAACACGAGGCAGATATTCATGGCAGCGCAGATCCGTATATATATAGATCCACGGCCCAACGTCATACCGCCACCGGGGAACTTGGGAAAAAGTATATGCAAACTTGGTTGGTCAATGGGCCTGACTTATTGTAGGAGACGTGTTTCATTCGTGCTGCGCCAATCTAATCCAACCCTAAATTTTATGTCATCTTTCGGCGACTAGTCAAGGTATACGTGAATACTTTATTGTCATGCGAATGACTTCGCAAAGCGATGCGCTGAATAACATGTATACTAATACACAGCTACTAGTCATTTTGCCCAAATATACAATCCCGGTACTCCCCAGCAGTGCCCCGAACTATTAACAACTATTAGATGCCAGTCAGCAAGATGTATACAGTAAAATATATACTCCGTAACATACACCTATTATGACAACGCGCTTTAACGCTAATGAATCCAAAATTCTTGACCGAGAAACTTATTTTCCCGGGTATGAATTTCCATCCTGACTAGTAGATTATTCGTATCGCTACTCGCTACTTTTCCTTTCTACAAGTAAATTTTAAGTCTTCCTCCAAGTTTTCGCCCCTCAGTTTCACCGCCGGACCTCCTCTCGACCGACAGCCGAGGCGTAGTCGCCTCGCAAGCATTGTCAGCAGGATGATCAGGTGGGAAATCGTTGATCGAGTCTGAGCCCTAAGCCCGCCTGTTCTTCGACAGCCCGTCCGTAACAAATCCCAATCATCTGGGAACGAACTGCCTATACTTCTTATCGAAGCCACGCACTAACCGCTTCTTCTCCTTGATTTCAAACACCCTCAGCTCTTCCATGGTGTCGGGAAATTGACCATGCAGACTGTTCAGAAGTGCCTCGCTCTCTTGGCGTTCTGCCAGAAGCTCCTCACGTCCTTGCACCGGAAACTCGTCAGGGTTGCGCTTATGCAAAGCCATTGCTTCCAGCAGTAGCCCTGCCTTCAGTCGTAGCACGGCCATCAACAGTGCGGTCATCGCTACCCGGTGAGGTCGCCATGTATTCCAGCCTGGGGAGATCTGTTGCAGGATGTAAAGTGGGTGTGCATAGTCATCCTCTTGCGCATGCTCCGCCATCATCTGCTCCGTCCACGGTTCCCGTCTGAACATGTCGACATGCATCTTCCCTGACTCCCTCCTCTCCCTGCCCCAGTCACCTCTTCGCTCCCCTTCCAATACCTTATCATATTCCTCAAACGACAACGGCGTGTCCGGGTGGTCATCTCGCTCGCTCACCACCACTTTGTACTTGCGCTGATACGGTAAAATCACCTTCTCTACAATCTCAAACGCCCGCTCAATCTCTCCTGCGCGGAGGAGAACGACCACGAGATGGTTGTAGTTCTGCGACGTGAATACGAAATGGTGGTCCTGGAAGCGCTTCCAGATCGCTGCAACTTCCGTGAAAAGAGCGGCACGGGAGAGAGCATCCATGTATATCGACAGCGGGATACTCAGCATGTCTCCGCGGACTCTCACCTGGCCCTGACCATCCTTATCCAGCCCGAAGACACTTGTCCGCTGAGTAAGCTGTAAACCTAGCTGGAACACCTGCGGCCACACCTGGAGCACTGCATCAATATCCTTCGACCTCCGATAGGCATCCATCAGCGCAGTGACCATCCCCAGTGTCGGCGTCCCGTTGTGGTCAAGCATGTGCTGGTACACCCGTTCTACGTCCTGTGGTTGGACCTTACGCGAGTATCCCCACAGCACAGGCGCATAGATATGGTCCATGGAGGTCTTGCCTTGTCGCGGGGGAACTAACCAAGTCCGGTGCTCCGGCGGCGCACTCATTAGCGTTTCGATGAATTCCTCCGCGAGCTTGAGACCCTCGTCCGAGCGTTCCATACCATATGCACTCTGGATCTCCCCAAACGAGACAGAATTGGGCTGGATACCCCGGTCGACCATCATGTCATATACAGCTTTCCCTTTTTTCTTTTTATTTAGCCGGAGCCAGCCTCCCATGAGCATCGTCATGACGTGGACAGTGACTTTGATGTCCGAGGCAGGTGTAACCAGGCGGTCCATCTCTTCAAACAGCTTCGTGGCTGTGGGCATGAGACCCGCATCGCACGCAGCGAGGATGACTAGCGCATACGTGTACTTATCAGGAGTGATAGAGGATTGTCGGAGTTTCGTAAATAGCCGTGCTACGACATTGAAGGGTGCTCCAATTCGGACATAGGCTTTGAGTAAGATATTGCAGACATCGATAGTCAATGGCGTATTAGGAATCGAACGGACGTAGTCGAACACCCTGATAACACCTCTCCATGACCCTGCTTCAGCATGAGCAGTCATAAGTGTGTTGATCATCCGAGAATTCGGCTTGATTCCTTCTTCCAGAGCCTTCTTGTAAAGCTTCTCAGCAGTAAGCGGATCCTGCATCTTGGCCATAGTCGACATGAGGGCAGTATACGTGGCAACGGTCGGCTTCATGCCAGAACTTTGCATCCGCTCCATCGTAAGTCCTAGTGCTTCCAGATCACCCTTAACGGCCATCGCCTGGAGGATCATGGTGTACATGACCACATTGACCCTGATGCCCGCGTCTCGCATGACCTTCAACCACTGATCGAGGCCACTGAGGTCGGCACTACGTGCATAAGAATACAACACGGTAGCGTAATGGATATTCCGAGGATCGTTCGCTCGCCTTTGTTGCCCACGACTATTCACAAACAGAGGAAAAAACTCATTGAACAAGTGTAGGACCTGCTCGACTTTGCCCTGTACGGCGTATGAATGCATCAGCATCGCTGTATCTTCCTTCGTCACCAGATCGTCATGTGAGAGCTGGTCGAAAAAGTATTCCGCGCGTTCGAAGTCACCATCGTGGGCACACAGGTAAAGTGCAGTAGATAGATAGGGCTTGGCACGTGTTTCCTCAAGGTGAGAAAAGGTCTCCTTCGCTGGACCCATCGCTTCCTCTTTCGTTAATGCGCGGACGAGGACTAAGTGTGTCTCCAATTGTGGGGTGAGGCCGTGGGAGCGCATCGCCCGGAACACGTTCCAAGCATGCAGAGGTCGCTGATGAGCACAGTGCGCTTGGATAAATAAGTTACCTATACGCTGCTTCTGGATAACATCCAGACGCGCTTCTGGGGCAAAAAGTATTTTGGCATCTGGAACCCGGCACAGTAGGTCCGTCACGGTGAAGAAAAACAGCGTCCATGCGCGCTGGACAGGGTCGGGGGAAAATGGTCTGCGTGGAGGCACGCCAAGATAGGCGCTTACGTCGTTCCATTCAGCAAGAAGGTATGCCACCATTTGAGGCACATCATAATAGCGAAATTTCGATAGCACTATGCTCTGGTGCATCGCAATGAGGTCCACCTGGGAACATTCCCTGTATGCCCGCGCTGATTGAAGGAACTGCGCTGCGAGCTCGTATTCACCGGTTAAAGCGTGTGCACGTGCGGCTTGACAGCAATGTGTATAGTGAAACCGAGAGGGGGACAATATCCGAGATTCTAGGGTTCGCAAAAGATGTTTTATCCGATCCCCCCATTGATGAAGCGCCTCTAGTCCGGTTTTTGAGTCGTACCATTTTCCAGTCGTGTACAACATGCGCTCGACAAGTTGTAGGAGAAGATAAACACTTGTTAGATGTTCTGCATGCTCCTCAATGACTGACTCATACGCCGTCCAGGTCTCTTCAATATCAAAGTCGTCTGGAGGCTTTAGTGCAATACGGTGAAGGGAATGTATCACTTGTGCACTCTTATCCGGTGAAAGGAGAAGCATTGGCAGAACCCACCGAGAATCGGAGGAGTCGTGTGGAATCTCAGACGCCACCTCCGGATGTGTGAGGGATGCATCAACAGCTTCAGAACCTTCGTCGGCGACAGAAGAAACTCCGGAGTCTTCAGACGGCGGCCCGGTCTTCGAAGTACGCGAAACATGTCTTCTCTGCCCATCGTGAGCACGAACAGCGACACGACGAGAAGAATATGAATGTAGAGTGGCGGGAATTCGCGTGGAGATACGACTTCTGGACGGAACGTCTTCAACCAAAGGGAACTCCCTCATCAGAAGCCGTCGATGGTGATCTAACATGGCGTAGATGAGAATTTAGCAGGCGAGAAGAATCCGCCGGACTCACTTGAACACCATATTGAGTGCCGGGCCATACACGACCATTCTCGACATTGCGACAGACGATCCGGGGTGCACTCGTGTTGCTCAAACTGGACCCCCGTTGCCCTTGCTTTCCCTTTGTCCTTGACGCGTCTTGGTTGCGGAATAAAGAAATCGGACGTCAAAGCATTTGCCGAAGAACGTCGCATTGATCGAGCAGCAGCCTGGAACGCAGACGGCTGTCCTATATGGCCACCAAGGACAGAAGTGAAAAGTGCGGTTGCAACGGGTTCCAGCATGTACCCACTCGTCCAGATAGACGAGTATCTGCAGAGCCATTATTAGAAAGTGTGGCAAATGCAATAGAAACAGTGGCTGGAATACCTGCAGGCGAATAATGAGAGGTGATTGAACGAATGACCAGTATATTCGGCAATTGATTGCAAAAGAAAACTTTGAGAAAGGACGACCGTGTCACGGTCACTCGGAGCATCACGTGCTGTGACGCGATCTCCCCGCTTCGATCCGCTTTCTGACAGAGTAATGCTCCCGTTTTTTCATTTCTGTTCATGAACTTCATATAGTTCATATTTACCGCAGTCTTCTCTACCCTAACCTTCGCCTGTCCTGGCGTCTTCTTTCTCTGCCCCGTACTTCCCCCGTGTCCCCCAATTTATATTCTAATTTTAGGTATTTGCGGTCTCCATGTAACCCGCTCGGATACGGATTCAAACTTATGCTATAGCTACCCATATATCTCCTACACGAGAGGTCGAACAGTGTCGGCGGCGCACCATACTTCCCCTGGCCTCTTGTTACCGTACAGATCACCATCACTCCACCATTCGACGTCTACCGACTATGTCTACGGTCGACCGTGTTCTAGAACACGAAATCATCATCGCCACCACAAAGGAACACATTCAGCAATGCCTTGATGTTCGAATTCAGGTCTTCCATCACGAGCAAAAATTTCCCCTTGAAACCGAAATAGACGAGTCGCTACATCTCTTCGTTTAGTTGACCGTACCGTACTTCTCTGACTATGATGCTCCAATAGGTTCGATACCCCTCAGGCTGCAACCCATTTCCTTCTACGGTCCCTCCCTTCTCTCCAACCGGTCGGAACTATCCGTGGAGTCAGATTATCCGAGAATTATTACAAGCTTGGTAGACTTGCTGTACTCGACCAGTATCGACAGTTCAAGTTTGGGAGAGAACTCGTTTTGCGCTTGCATGACTGGGTCAAAATTGACGCGAGTCCCATGGCTACTATGCCCGAGCATGACGTATACGCGATTGTCGTGTCCCATTCTCAGATACCTGTCAAGGGGTTTTACGCCAAGTAGGTATTCTCCGCCGAACATCGGAGCAAGGTCTAATACATTTCTTCTTCCAGGTTTGGGTATATACCAGTGGTATGTCAAGAAGTCCCGTCGTCTTTCTCCGGTGTCGCCTCATGGCTATCTTATCATTTTAGGGTGCCGAGTTTGATGAGGACGGTGCACCTCATCAGAAGATGGTCCTTCAAATCCCGTTGATTACTCCAAAGACTTCTGATTGAATGAAATTGTATTCGTCAGATATACGGAGATGCAATATGTGCTAACAATACATAAGTGGGGTGCATAGGTATTCCCATTATACAATGCTGTCCGAAGAATGTTCGAAGCAATAAAATACTCGAAACACACCAATAAGTAGAGATCGTTTCGAAGGGCGTACGTATAATAGAATGGGCATGAAGGTCATCAGCAGGCCATAGGCCAACACAGGGAATGTATCATCAAGAGAAGAAAAGTAGAACACCATCATCGAGTGTATCGTTCGTAGCCACCGTCATCCGTGTATCCCTCGCTCTCACTCTCTGACTCCACCTTGACAGATCGGAAGGCAGGGCTGCCAGGTAAGATGCTAAAATTGATAGTCGTTCCGAAGGCTGGTGCCCCTTCTTCGTATAGTCTTCGTGCGGCTTCGTATTCCATCTTCTCCTGCTCGGCCTGAGCGAGGAACGGCTGTCAAGTCGCCGTAATGAGAAAATGTCACCATAATCAGTGAACATCAAGTTCAACACACCTTGCGTTCATCATCGGTCATCGATCGCCATTTGGCTGCAGCGAGAACACTCTGCTTCGTCGTCTCCGTCTCATCACCAAAGATCTCCTGGACCAAGTGCGGATTCGCCCGGATACGTTGAAGGAACATGAAGTATGCGGAGAGAGGCTTCTTTGGCGCATTAGGATCCTTGATGTTGCTCTTTCGCGATTTCCCGGCTTTCCGTTGGGCAGCGCGATAAGCATTCTCACGCTTGATGTCGTCGGGGGTTAGAGTTCGCATGTAAGCGGCGAGCTCCCGCTCCCTGGCTTCTTTCATAGCCTGAGACCGTCGCTTATAGGGCTAATGGAATATTAGATTGAATGACGTCAGACAATAAATGGTCACACACCTCTTTCTCTTCAGCACTCAGCCCTGCATACTCTTGCCCGGCTTCTTTAGCAGCTTGTGCAACATTGAGCTTACGTGTGTTAGATGCTTGCTGCCTTTGGATCCAGTCCGTGAAATACAGCTGCCAAGCCGAAGGAGCTAACTTCGGGGGTCGCAGCACGGACTTTAACGGAGCTAGATACAAGTGTCAATCATTCGCCAAAACAGCCACTGCGGGAGTAGATGACATACGAGAGTCGCTGTCCTTTGCTCTATTTTCTATTTCTTCGGGATCCGACGTCTTTCTCTTCCGCCGGATGGTCGCGTCACGGTCGGTGACGCCGCCTTCGGCTTTGCCACTGCTGTACGCCCGAGCCATGCCCGGAGCAAGGGTCAAAGCAGGGGCACTGGCGGACTGGAACAGATTGACCGGAGACACAGTGTCGCGTCTGGGTATACGTAATCGCTGGGTATTAGAGGGAGAGAGGGGAGAGTGTCGGACGGGAGAACGGGAGGACGAAGTGCGAATGTGACCTGGTCTCGGGGCATCCCAGAGCTGGGAAGCCCAGGCAGGCGTCACCGCCGAAACTTCTTTGGGAGAAATGGAATCGACACGGGAGCGTTCAAAGGAGTGGATGTCCTCGAAGGACGAGGCAGGGGAAGCAGAAGGCGGAAGATGGTGAAGAGCGGCGAAGTTTGCAGGTGAGTAGGCTTTGTCTGCGGCATAAGGTGATCGCTCAGCGAAAGGAATGTACGGCGGAGACGGTGTAGAAGCGGGAATAGATATGGGAGAAGACGGCGAGGGTAAGTCAGTGTCATGTACCCAGTTGGATAAATAGAGATTATTGTCGAAGGAGGGGGAATTATCGAGGGCTTCAGGTGCGAAAAAGCCCGTGGAGTCAAAAATGTTGTCGGTGGGGGCGTGCGGGAAACCGAAACGCGGGGAAGTCTGCATATCGAACACGGGCTTGGAGTCCATATCGATATCGTGGAGGTCCCAGGGAAACTGGACACCAGAATGCTCATGAAACGACACGTCGTCAAAGTCAAAAAGCATCTGGTCAGAATCCTGGTTGACAAAGTTGGTGTCGTCGAAGCCGAGTGGTTTCGCGTCCATCATGGACATGTCGCCCGGATACAAGGTGCTCCTGGGGAGGGGGGAGAACTGTCTGCGAGGTAGAGTGGGGGCAGGCATGGCAGGGGATGGAGGAGAGGGGGGAGATGATAACCGCAGGCTGTAGCGCTTAAAAATACGTGGCGCAGTCACGCAAGAGGAAGTTCGGGCACAAGAAAACGCCCTGAGCAGTCGGAAGCTGAGCTTATGAGGAATCCGGAGCGGCCTTCGAAATGTTTCCATTCCTGTGTATGTTACTGACTCGACATGAATCAGTCACGATAAAAGCCAAGATTGCCCCCCGAGCCGCGTAAGGAAGGGGAGACAGGAGGTCTGTTGCTTCTCACCGTTGTCCTGATCAGGTTATCGAAGAAAAGTCCCAATTATAGCACGAACTGATGCGAGGTGACAGAGCATATGTCGGTGTCCGGAGGGCTGTTTCGCGTGATAGATCCAGATAAATACCGATAGTGTAAACACTGCGTAAACAAGTAAACAGCGTAAACAGCAATCAACCGCCAGTGACGGCAAGTCACCGTAAGTAATTGTAACACCTACAATTCCCCGAACACAATCCCTGTAACACTGACATCCAATTAGCACCCATTGCCCGTCTCCGCTCCGATGTCCGAGCCCTTACCGTTGTTTTTTTACTTTCCTGAATGCTGTACCAGGCGCCGAAAACAAATCACCAGACGTCCAGATGCCGCGAATTCAGTAACAGGGAGACTAGTGCAAGTGTGGCTGAAACGGAAGAAACGCAAAACCCGTACTTTCCCTTCCCACGCTTTCGCCCAGTTTGGTATATATGACCCTGTTGTTCGGGCTTTACCGGCCTTATGGCCATTGTCTGTTTTTGGACATCGACGCCTCGGCCTTCTGTCCCTCAAAGGACTATCTCCTTCGGACACTATGCATCAAATGCATCGAATCTGTCGAATATATCCAGCCATCACTCAAGATCAACAATACGTCGTTGATACGCAGCCATGAGTCTCTTTTCTTAATTTCAGGCTCTAATGGAAGACGTCAACGCATCCATGTTCGGAAGTAAATACATCACTACGATATGTTAATCCGTGGCGATTCGTATTTCGAGTTGTTGTAGACGCTTTTACCAGGCTGCCCGAATTGCGCAAGAGTAGGGTAAAGATGAATAGCGATTAGAAGTGCCGTTCGGAAATGACGGATCGCAAATCAATCACGGCTTCATCGGTTCAAGGCAGACACGTACCTCCCAACCAGCCACGTCTTTCATGATAGCCTTTTCTAAAGCAACATCCGCTTGGTGGCGAGCGTGCGCGGCGCGATCACCCTCGGCCAGTAGAAGGGGAACTAGGTGGATGCGCGACCAGACCTTTTCTCTCTCTAGCTCCCTACAACAAAGAAACAATAAAAAGAAGAATCAGATTCTTATTGCCCCTTCATTACGGACCGGACGATCCAGTGCAGATAAGCGCTTCATTGGGCGGACGGATCCACACGTTTATCGACGAGCGGGACCCAAATGAACACGTTCCACGTTCAGCTGACGCCTGCACTTCGGTGGAAGTAGCACAAACACAGATCACATACCGTTTCTCTAGATTTCCTTTACCCAATCGATAGAAGCCATACGCGGAGACAAGCGTGACACCGCCCAGAATGGCGAGAGCTCCGGGTCCACGAAAAGGCAAGTTCCGTTTGTACTTGACGGACTCGAAGCCTCCTGGTGGGGGCATATCCCTATTGCCAGAGTTAGAGCTGATTGCAATGCTGCCTGTTCATACGCATACTGTCTATAAGGGATCGACACTAGAAACAGTTTAGTATGTTAACAATGTAAAGAAGTTGCAAAGCTAAACTCACTGGCTGGAGTGGCAAATACTAAAACGACAGCGGAATGGTGGTGGTAACTGGTTAACCTTGTAGTCACGTGAGCAATCACAAATGATGTGACGAGATACAGATTCCGAAATTTGCCGCGTCTGATTCGCTGATCTGCCGGCACGGAATCATCGTCGGAATGTAATTCGTATCAATCGCAGTGCGGCAACAGTCGCTTATGCAGCCGTACGTAGCTGGCTTAGATGTTGAGATATGTATCATGGCGCTGGCACCTCGGTCAGCCAAGAGCTTTTACGACTTGGATTGAAGCGGTTTGTGGACAACTCGTGGCCGTTCGGTGTAATCATTTATCGAGAATTCGAATTCGTAATTTCCTCAGGGCTAGCCACCTGTCCAAAGAACAGCGACCGGTAGGCTGCATTTGCCGGACAGTTATTTGGAGTAATCAGTACACATAATAGCGTCAATATTTTGTCGGACAGACTCCAAGGGGACTCGTCATGCTACACCATCAGTTCGAGTCTTTGGCCCTAAGCTCTTCCTAAAAAAGGCAACAACACCTTCGTAGCGAGAATTTGGCGCCGAAAATATCCATCACCTGCCAGCAATCTGGCCCTGGTTCTTTTTTTCGAACCATCATGTCCAGACAACCCTCACCAGGAAATGCACATCTCTCCAACCCGGCTCAAGGGCAAATACAGTCTGCAAAACAACAAAAATCAAAACCATACTCTGGGGGTATCACCGCTGGCGCAGAAGATGCCAAGTACCACAACAAATACAAGGAGCTGAAAAGAAAAGTCAAGGAAATTGAGTCGGTGCGTGCCAAAACGTGTTCCATATGTTTTCCGTCGCTGACCTGTCGATTAGGACAATGATAAACTACAGCTTAAGGTTATGCAGGCGAAGCGAAATATCCAAAGGATGAAGCTCGAGAGGGCGTGAGTCACAATATTCATTTTCCGTTTTCTTTTCTCCGTATGTCTAAATCATCCTCCGTAATTCTTCTATCAGAATTCTTTATGAACGCCTCTCGGTCGCGCCCAACTCGCACTCGCCAGAATTGCAGGATCGCCAGCCGCTCCCTCCTATCGCCCCTCAGGGCCAGCCCTTGCCCAGCTCCCACCATCATCGTGAGGGGCCACCAATAGACCATGATCCTGCTCTTGTCGAATACATGAGGATCCATGGCAATGCAAGAGTCGTCACTGGCCCGGACGGCCGTCCTGTGCCCGTTGCTGATCCGTCGTTAGGCCCAGCAGTCGCGCCGGCAACGTCCTCGATGCGCTCAACACGACGCAGCTCAGCAGGCGTTCCACCAGCCCACGACGCGCGTCTCGGTCCAATACCCCCTTTACCTCCTATGCAGCCCCCAATGGAGCCCGGACGAAGTCATTCGACTCGTTCTCACTCACATACGACCAGCCCGACTGTCCACCATTCTCATGTCAGCTCGCCTCATGAACGGTCGCATTCAGGCTCTCGGAGGGGTCCCCCGACTCCCTATGTACCGCACTCATACCCAGGGGATAGCCTACCGCCTGTTGGCCACGTCCTGCTCAGTCCGCCACCGTCGTCAGATCGCGAACGTTCCCGACGTCAAGATATGCATGAACTAGCTATTCCACATGGCGATATACATAATCATGCTCTGGGGCCGCTATCTCCTCGCTCTCATTCGTCTGATACCCGGTCTTCCTCCAGCAGAGTGCACAATCACCAACGTCTCGGTCCCGGGACGTACATCAACAGGGAGGATCATCGGGACCGTCAACGCGAGATTGACTACGATACGGAGCGACAGTGGGAGATAAGAGAACGTGACCGTCGCGACATGATGCGTGGTGGCCGGGAGCCTGAATTGGGTCCTGCTCACATGCACTCGCCCCCAGTAGTCCATCGGTCCTCCAGACACTCCATGGAATACTCAGACCATCACACGTCGCGTATGCGCGAAGAACCAGGGTATTACCATGAAATGTCAGGTGCCAGCGCGAGCGCGGGTCCTGGCTACCCCATGCACTCTCGGTCCGAGACTCCTGGCTCAGGATCAGGTGGTTCGGGCTCTGGCATTGGCGGTCCTGACGGTCCTTCTCGTCCGGATTCTCGCGGCCAGTACTACGAGCACGATCGGCCACGATCGTTTAGGTTGCGCCCGGTCAGTCAAGCACAACCGCCGTCAGCTCCACCTCAGGAAGAATTGGACTTTGTACACGAAGACGGAAGATCACAGTCTAGAGATCGCGGTGGAGGTGGCGGTGGCGTTTATGCACCTCCGGAGCAGGGAAGGTCCTCTGCCAGGATTGATGCTAGAAAACGAAGAAGTGCAGACATGATGGATGTTGACGATCCCGCCATGGGAGGTCTCTATCCTGGACAGGATAGGGGCTCCAAACGATATCACAGGGAGCGCGTACGGGGCGGCGAGGACCAGGATGAGGACCGCATGGGCCCTTGAGAGCTTCCAAGTTCTAACGATTCCGTTTGGACATTAGGTACGATAATCAGGGTCTGACTTTCTATTTTTGTTGTCGTGCAATCCTTCTGTAGTATGTACATCTTCAAGAGTTCTCTTCCTATTCTCTATACAAGGGTTGAATGCACCGTCGCAGAGATATTCCCTTCACCCACGAACGTCATTTTCACTCCAAAAACCTTATGGCCACGACGTTGTAAGTAGTGTGGCGTAATAGCACCAGATTCATTTATCATAATGTTCGTTGGAGGCACGCTACGGCCGAGCAGTGGTGACGAGCGGCGCGACTACAAAACGGAACAACCGATGGCAGCGCAGGATCTCACGTCCGAGTCTAGACTCTGCGATAATTTAGCGAGGTACACTCGCCTTGAGTAAGTAGCCGGATGGAACAACGATACGAAGACTAGTGACAAGACCCCAGGACACCCTTTTGGTAGCTCGAGAGAAGCACATATGACATTCCGTGGTGGCCCTCCTCAATACCGAAGCTACGGCCGTACTATTCGCATATCTAGCTAGGACCCGTCCCGTATAGTTGGTGCCTCAGTGACAATGTTTACCCATTGGCGACATTAACAGAAACAGTGGAGCGCTCGCAGGAATCCGGAAACCGAGTCGACCCAAAGAAGGTCTGGCTATCTTGAACGCCGGTCCAGATCAAGGCCTGCTCATCCCAATAGGCCTTCAAGCTGTGTTCGTCCCCGAGCGCGTACTCGCGGCGCGAGGGGGTGTACAGATGGCTTCGAATCGCAATCTCCAAGAGCATCTCCTCCGAGAAATCTACCCAGGGAGATTTCGAATCTAGTACGAAATCCATAATGGAGGGATTTCGACCGAGGCGGGCTGTTTCTCGCTCTAGCTGCTGACGGACCCGGGACAGACCACTAGAGGTGGCGGTGGATGGCAATGGAGGAGAAGCCGATGACGATGCTCGATCGTGTGCTACGGAACGGATGCTAGTAGTACTCCCTGACTGCACACCAGAGGCTTTCCCAAGACGTGACATATGGGGTCTATTAGTAGTGCGCGTGGGATGCCCACTGTCAAATGGATTGTGATTCTGCTGTGCTGATAGGGGACTGCACATCGTAGCACGCGTACGACGAGTTGATTTCCTGATAGATAACTTGGTGTATTCGGGGTTCGATTCTTGGGCACGCAGACTTCGGCGGCGGGGAGTCCCGTTTACGGAAGATCTGTCCAAGCTCCAGGTGAACAAGGAGATAGATAACATACTATATTAGAAAACGGGACGTACTTGTGATACTTGACACCTCGGAACTTCTTCACAGACGGATTCTCTGCGTTCCCTATAGAGTTGGAATCAAGAATGAGGTGCAAATCCATTTGTGGTAGGTGGTGGGCAAGAAGGCGGTGGAATGGGTTGTATATGAATGACTCCAGGCCTGTAAAGGAGCCATAGGTCTCAAAGTATACTTCGGTGAGACTTGAAACCTAGATGAAATCTACTCCTTGCGAGCTGGTGACGAACTGTCTGTCATCGACGCAGTGATTCCCACTCCAGGCAGTGGCGTATACCACGTATCAATGATCGGTGTTCTTCCGAGGAATATTGGGAAGCCGTAGTGTTTGGCACCTCACAACTACTCGTCTATTTAGGGCGAGTATACACGCGGTTGAGTTGATCATACATGTCTGATATATCGGTTGAGGGATGCCAGAGCACGGCAGGCTATGTATGAGAAATTTCCAGCTCAGCGACGAGTCACACTGATAGTGCATGAGAGAAACGAACGCATCAGAATGATTTCTTTACAGCAAAATGCAATGAATAGATACCTAGGGTAGTGCCCGTCGGGTCTAGCCGACAGAAATGATTAAATGATTCCATTAGAATTGAACCAATTAGTGTTTGGCCCAGCCCTGAATGAATATAGGGATAATGGGCGGTGGAGCTGTGGAGATTGGTGTCTGGTGAGCAAGTGTGGAAAAGAAATTGACGGCGGCATTTTTTCTGACGGCAATTGCATTGCCTTGAATATGATTGGCTGGCTAGGTCGCCGAAAGAAGGGGACGGGACTCCCATTCATAGACCTCGAGCTCAGTTCACTTTGGGTGTGCTCATCAGTCAATAGTTGTCTCGTATCCTCATGGATTGATATATTACGGCTACACCACCTTAGCTACCACACAACTCCGTCGGACAAGACCTGCTTTCACCGGTAGACGTGTTCGGCTGAATAGATGGAACACAGTATAAGAGGACGCATCGTTAAGAAAGGGAGATGAACACACAATATAGGTTGGCAGCAATCTCAGCCTCGGCCCTGTCCCCGTTCATAAGAAGCTTCTCCTTGTTATACAACAGCTCTTCGCGCGTCTCCGTAGCAAATTCTTGGTTTTGAGCTTCATAGACAATAAGCTCAAATGACGGGTATCCAAAGC
This sequence comes from Armillaria mellea, assembly GCA_030407055.1. NCBI lineage: Eukaryota > Fungi > Basidiomycota > Agaricomycetes > Agaricales > Physalacriaceae > Armillaria > Armillaria mellea. Next base: position 1,360,313 of record JAUDZF010000005.1, read on the forward strand.
AACGAACCAAACTTACTTTCAACGATAGCGTCCACTGGACAGGCTTCCTGGCAGAAGCCGCAGTAGATACATTTTGTCATGTCGATATCTGTTTGAGAGGGACGTGAGTATAAACTAGTTTATGATCCATGGATCTTACGGACCATATTTCGTTGTTCGCCTTGACCCATCCAATCGAGTTTCGCTTTCAATGGTAATGGCCTGGGCGGGGCAAATGGCCTCGCAAAGCTTACAAGCTTTGGTTCGGACATGAATAACGTTAAAATGGAAGACGAAGGCCATCTCACCAATGCACCTCTCTTCACCGCTGGGGTAGCGGCGTAAAGCATGTTCTCCTCTGAACCTCGGCGACAGCGGACCTTTCTCAAAAGGATACTTGATCGTGTACGGTTGACGGAAGAAGTTTTCCAATACAATCCACATCCCTAGGCAACCGTCAGTGAATATCCTATTTCCCATTTATCTAACACACCTCTCATAATCTCAGTAAGGAAGAACAAATGCACGGCCTTGTCAACGGCGCTGGGGCCCTGTCGGTACGGATTTAGGTCACGGCCAGCCTTATCGAATAGTTTGGGATCGTGGCTTCGATGATGGTGCAAATGCTTCATGTCACTCTCGAGATCGGTATTGTTGGCCTTGAGGCCATGCAGCTGGCGAATACATGCCGTTGTCGACAGGAGCCGGCGAGTTACGGGTAGAGAACGAGCAGATGTCGAGGACGACGCCTGCAACAATCTGAGAGAAGACTGAAGGGCGGCAAAGGCGCGTCCACGGGCGAAGGACATGGTCGACGTTGCAATTCCGGGAGCAAGAGTGACACGGAAATCTGAGGGTCACAACGCGTGACGTGACTCTAGCCAATCGCATAACCAGAATTCATCAACAGCCTATCTCTTACCAGGACCACCATCATGTCGGCCAGTAAGGCAAAAACGAAGTCTTCCCAGCTATCGGAGCAGGGTATGTCGTTTATAGTTCTGTCCTTCTGTGATAACTAAAGTGGATTAGCCAGAGATTCTGCAGACCTTTAATCGGTACCAGAGCGATCTTCGAAACCTTGCAGGAAAAATTGGTGAACTGGAATCAGAGGCTGATGAGCATGGGTGCGTGCGATGTCCTTCTTCAAGATTGTCGATTTCTGATCATGGTCTCCCAGGCTTGTCCTCATAACTCTTAATGAAGCACTTACGGAGGAACCGGATCGCAAATGCTTCCGCCTTATCGGGGGTGTTCTCGTTGAACGGACCGTGAAGGATGTCGTACCTGCTCTTACTATGAATAGGGATGGGGTATGTCTTATCTTTACAGTTGGTGCGACAGCTTACAGGTGACTCCGACTTGACAGATACTTCAGGCCGTGGGTAATCTTGCCGAGCAGTACAAAACGAAAGAGAAGGAGCTTGACACGTTCAAAGAATTGTACAAAATCAGACCTGTCGCTGGACCGTAATCATGACATCAGTCTATCGCTACACATTGCTCACAAACCCAATGCAATTTCACTCGAGGTGTTGGTGCGTATGTTATGGAGTGACGCGTCTTTTTTTGACTCGAATCACCGACATACTGCCAATGTTTATCCCTGTCACTCCTCGACATTCTGTCCCTCAAAGCGGTGAAAAAGAAGGCTGTATTGTATCCGTCATCATGACGTGTGAACATCGTTCACTCACGATGGTGAACTCTGTCCGGATGGGTGATTTTTTCCTCAAATAACGTCTTCTTCCTTCGTGTTATCTTTCTGTGAGGTGTCGGTATAGTTATCCACCGGGTCCGGGCCCTGGGCGAGGCGGACGATACGATCATCCACCATCACCAGGGAAACAAGTTACAACTGGATTAATCTTTTCGGAAGTACTGTTCCCTACATGTCATTTTGATCAACACGCCTTCAGGCCAAGGCGAAGAGAACAAACTTCCACACCTTGTCCTCGCACCACCTTCACAGCGGCCTTCAAGCCAGCACTTTACGTTCATTACACCCGACATGATCTTCATCGCCCAACGTTCCTTCCTTATTGTAGCCGTTGCTACTATTCTGTCTTTTCTTTATGTACCAGCTGTGTCTGCCCATCTCCAGAAGCGCTATGCGTCGAGACGGGACACGTCCTGGTCCGATGCATATACCTTTCTTTCCGACCATAATGCCATCCGTATCCAGCACGGTGCTAGCCCCCTGACATGGTCCTACACTCTCGCTGATGCAGCCCAGTCATGGGTCAACCAGTGTGAATTCAGAACAACCGATGGCCAGCTGCTCGACACTTCGTACGGCGAAATCATAGAAGCGGGTTCAGGGGAGGTTTCCATTGAAACCGCTGTCGCTTCGTTTGTAGCTGATGAAGGCACGTTTACGTTCTTCTCGACTGGTGATCCGGGCGCTCACGCCATATGTTGAATGTATAGCGGACTACACCGATGGTTCTGATGTCCTGAACCATTTCACCCAAGTGGTGTGGAAGTCTACGACGGAGTTGGGATGTGCACGAAATACGGCCTGTAACGGCATCTTCGACAATGGGGGCTCGGAGACGCTCATAGTCTGTTTGTACAACCCGCCGGGCAATGTCATCGGCCAGGCTACGTACGTTTCGATTTATATTTCTGGGCGCCTTCTTCTGATCCTTTCTTCCGTCCAGGGACAATGTGCAAGCCTGACTTCGTATGATCCCCACAATGGCCGGCCATGAAGCACCGCTCAATGCTCCACAATCGTGTCTAGTTCTTCTTATCAGACCGCGCTAGACGCCAGCCTGTTCTCACGGTCCTGGCTGTCTGTGACTTCCAGAGATCATGTGTATACCTTGTAATTTCTTGACCACCTTTCTTTCTTGATTGCTTTGGCTTGTTGTCGCTACTAAGCTTACTTAGTGTTCAATACCTTGTACTTGTTGACCTTGTGCGCGGTTTCAAATTGGCCAGGTACGTCCGTTACCTCCTTCAGATCTTGTTGAAATCCGTAGGATGCCGAATGTGCTTTCGAACTTGAAGCTTAAAGATCCAGGCACTTGATCCTGCCCTGAACCTCGACTCCACAAGTTGACTGGTTTGAGGTGGCGGCGCCCTGACGATGAACTTGCCTTAATGAAGATAAATCTTGAATGACCCCCGACATCCTTGCAAATCTCACTAATCACGAAACAGCGGCTCCCCATAGTCATTCCTAACCGGAGATGTCCCCATGTCGGGTATATTGAACGAAACCACAAGACCTGCACGCAGACCGTTCTTTATAATGAAACCAGTTTCATAGTAGACAATTTTTTCAGCTAGTCTCCGGTTTCATTTAATGAATTCAATGAAGGGGAACAGCTTTTCAATTGCCATTAAGTAGCAAATTGCACTGACTTGAGTGCATTTTCTAACGTTCTAATGCAGAATACGGTTATCTTTGTATGTCGATGACTGGGGAAATTCCATTTATGAATGTCGCAAGGTGAAACAGTCACTTGCTGTAGGTCCTTATAGGTCCACAACTGTGGATCTTTCCTGCTGTAATTCCTTGTAATCCCCGAAATGTTTCATTTATAGCTCCATAATAGATCTACATGCCAAAAGTGAAGTGAATCTAATAATGCGTACAATATTGTGTGATCCATACTTATATCTTCACAACACCTCTTCATTCTTCTTCTCGACCTCGTTATCTGTACGATGCCTCGAATATGGATTTTCTGGTTTATTTTTATCCTTTCCACGCTGCAACCTCACTCATGGACCCTGACCCTCATTGATAGATCTTTTGACCTTCTTCGTCAATACCGTACGGCATGCACAGCCCAAATACAATGATTGCGAACCACGTTGCGGCGCCCTACATGAAATACGATCTTGAGGGAACGTGCTCTAAGAATACGGGGGTGGTAAATGTGACCGCGAACTTCACGAGTCCCAGTTGAGTGCCAACGAAGATACGTTCCTGCGAGTACACAGGGTTGGGATACATAGATGCACATGAAAATCACCTCGGATATAGCTTGCATTGAATGAGATTGATACATGTGAAAACGATCAGGATGTATTAGCGGTCACTGTTGAGGAAGAGAGCGAATAAAGAATTCCAGTGACGGTCATCGCAAGGTCCACGAAGACGCCTGCAATCATGATAGATGAAAATCGGCCGCCTACTTAGGCACGAGCATAAGAATCATAGAAGATGGATCATGACCCAATTATTGCATATAGTCTGACTGGCAACATGCATGACCCTAGTTATAAATGGCACTTACGATGAAGGTGGCGTCCTCAGAGCTCAGTCCTGCTTGTTTGAGCAGAATGGAAGCGTAGACCGTCTATGTCGGGCAATTGCTGGATTTCCTCCATCGAACTAAGAGAAAGAGCCCTAGATCAGTTAATTCCTAGTAACATAATGCCTTGTCATTACTCCGATGCAGATGAAACACTGAACAATAGCACTTATTCTTCCGCGACCATAGATCAATGGTGTCAATATGATGTGACGGAGCTGAGTCGGAAAAACCCTCTCCAGCGCCACATATAAATCCAATGAATAGCAATCCTAAAAGAAACGATAGCTTTTGCGACTAGGAAAGATGCCTTCAAGTTGTAAGGCTGAGTTCGAAGACTTAAAGGTGCTTTCCATTAGGGAGAACGAAAAGACCTCCAGGTAGAGTGATGTCGCTCATTTACATCCAAACGTAGATGGTGGGAAGAAGGCTTCATCTTCTTCTATGATTCTTTGCGAGCTATCTAAATAAAAGGGTGAAAACTCAATCGTTAATCAAGTATGAATGAACTTACACATACAAGCTGGTGGATCATGGTGATTGACGATGGCGCCACGATTACTAGATGTGAAAATAGTCCAAATCGCGGGCAAATTCGGTAAAAGAAGCTGCGAATAATGCTGCACGCTGCTTGAAGTAGTCTCAAGGAGTGACGGCCTCGGTTGCACCCCGCAGAGGACTTTGACTGGGAACGAGTCTCTCGGTGGAAATTTTGCGAAGTCGGCAATGTCACGGAGGTTGATATATAGTAGAAATATTCCGTGTTTGTTTGTTCCCAACTGCAATATTGAACTAAAAAACTGTAGCACAAAATTGTTAGGCTCGAGCCAGTCTCCGCTTCGGTTGATGGAAGTCGATCACGCGCGTTGATTGATTGTCATTAACGAGCGGTGAGATTATTATAGTAACACGTACTTCAGCGAGATGCCTTGATTCCCCACTCCGGAGCTCTGCACGATAAAACAATATTTTCCGGAATATATGTGATGCCGGTAGGCTAGAAATTTGAGGTTGAGGTCCGTTAGATATTGGACGAGACTGATCAGGACGGCCGATATATGACGTCGTGAACCAGATCGACAATGCAGGTGAGACAAACACAGAACAGATTGAGTCGAATCATACTATCCCATCTTCCCGTCTTGATCAATTGTCGGCGGTCGTCTAGTACAGTATGCCCCAAGTGGGTCAAAAGCCTAGACGGATGTTGCTTTACCATCTGCCTCTGCAGAGGACCCGTCATGAACACACCTGTTAGAGCGTCGCAAAAAGTGTTGATGGTGCCGCCGGATGATAACCTTCTTTTACATAATAATCGAGGTTGTTTTGATAGAGTAACAGCCATTTGGTTTAACCGTTTCTGATTCTTTCTCAACAGAAGTAGTCGCTAAATCGCCGAAGAACATGGATGGCGTCCGTCGAGGATTCGTCCCGTTGGGTGCTCCGAATGTGTTCGCAACAACCTGCTACGAAGGTTTTTAACCCGACTGGCGTTGAAATTGGTTTTGAGGTGTAGAGAGAGCATCAGAGAGGCACAGTCGTCCAGACAGGGGAAGGCCGTAAGTAAATCACATGCAACACATTTGTGGACTTGATGGATGTGAACGATAACATTTTCGATGACCATACTCCAGGCGGTGCAAAAGATGGATGAAAACTTTCATTACGGCTCCGCGTTCCCAAGATGTCAGCGACGAGTGTCGTTAAAATTAAATAAATAATGAAACAGTCCTATGCGAATGTTGTTTGGTAGCTAAGACGTACGGGCGAGGAATCCGAGACAAAGAATAAGCGGGAAAATATGGGAGCCTGAACTTAGAAGTCTTGACTAGAGTATCCTTGTCCATTTTGGCATACATGAAGAGGATGAGAGTTAGCCATAGGCCATTCTCTCTGGTCAGTTTGCGAGGTAATGTGATGCTGGCCAGCATACGATGATAAGGAATGGGCAGACGGCGCGACTGGATACCGTGGACTACCGAAGTGCTTTCCACTAGATAGAGAAGGGACATCTTGTTCAGTGAGATAGTGAGCAGGCTCAGAAGGTACATTTGGACGGGAGGGGACTTGCGGCGTAGAACCAGAATGCTGTGACGGTAAAGTGTTGACAAGTAGGTGCTCGCTTCGAGGAAGACGCCCGGGCCTGCTATGACTCTGCAGGGTCTGGGCGGTATTGTCAATGGCGCCTCTTTCGTTAATCAGGTGCTGAGCATCACCATCAAAGTTCGGATATACGATCCACCCAGATGTACCAGCCGAACCCTGCGTCAGTTCAGGACGAAAATAGGATTGCACAGGGGGAGGGCGATGAACACTTGGCATTTCATAGTGATAACCCGGGATAGGCGCGAATGTTGAATCATGCACAAATGCTGTCGGAAGTTGATTCTGAGCGGAATAGATGTCCGGGTTAGAGCTTCTGGAAGGAGGCTGCGACGGGTGATACAAATAATCTGTTACAGCGATCGAATCTTGACGCGTTAAAATGTGTTCCTGAATGGATGAAGCCGTTCCCACACAAGACGGAGGCCACTGTAACGCATCCACCACATTCGGCGAAGGATGGGGGGCAAATAGCATTTGGTTGTTGGACCAAGGCGTAGGAGAAGGAGGAATACCATCCAACATGTTTTCCTTGCCCATAGATCGAGAAGCAATCAGAAGCGAGGAGCTATGTTGTGAAGCAAGGTCAGGTGTTTTAACCTGGTCGCCCGGGAGAGCCGATATCGCTCTCTGCTCAGGAGGTGTACAGTTTCTTTCGGAAAATGACATGAGCACAGACTTGGATTCTTCGAAGCAATTGCTTGAAGCCAAATCCGTATCGGTATTGTCGATATTGCATAGTGGTGAAACTACGCGAAGTGATAAGGGTGAATGCACGTCCCGGCCTAGTTCTGTAAGCTTGATTATCTCTGGTGCAGATACATCTGTGGTGAAAGTGTTGTTGTGTCCGGCGCTTGTGGCGTTGGTGTGCTGCGGTGCCTCCCACTTCACTTTTGATACGGATTGTTTCACCTGAGCTTCTGGAGCCTCTTTGACGTCTTGGGAGGACGATCTAGGAACCGGTGCAATAGGCGGAAGCTTGAACGTATAGATCTGGTTTTGTTCCGAAATCGGGAGGCCAGGCTTTTGCCCAAACGTGGAAGGAGGAAAACGTCTAGCCGGGGGAGGAATGTACTTTTGGGACAAAGACTGATCTAGAAGTCCACGCCTCCAGCCGGAGACAGGCCTGCCCATCCTCCAAGCGTAGCCATCCATATGTTGCTCGGGACCATCGTCTTGCGTTTCAGAACTGCGCTTAGAGGTAGAAGAAGCGTTTGCGTCCGAGAAGCAACGTGCTTCCGGATCTTCCAAGAAGATTTTGTCCTGTGACAAAAGACTGTTATTGACCACACCCTTTCCTTCACCTGGAGTTTCTGCAGCGGATGAATACGCCGGGACTTCAAACATAGCGAAAGGCCTTTTGGGGTCAAGTGACGCGTTTAGAGGTACTTTAAACTGATCGCCGCTATCGGAGGAGAGGTGCCGTTTCTTGCAAGGCGTCAAATCAGACTGCGACGCAACAGGACATGAATGAATGGTTTGCTCTTTGGGTTTAAGGATGTGGAAACGTCCTGTCCCATCAACATTGGGCTCCACCTCTGATTCTATGAACGTAAACGATATTCAGTTCCTCCTGTCGCCCCAAAGTATGTGTCTGCATACCTGGTACGCGTCCTAAAGTTCCGGCGGTAGGGATCGTTCCACTGACACCAGGCTTGCCTGATCGGCATACCGAATCCCCGAGCGCGGGTGTTGGGGATGGGGTAGGAGTGACATCCTCATCAAGTTGCTTCGAATGTCCTATCGATTTCATGGGCAAATTGCTATCAATTGTGACTGGGGTGACCTCTGGCACCTCTGAATCGAAGATATTACTCTCGACAGATCAATGTGAAATACTAACTGCTTACCAGTCTGTGCGGTCTTCCATACGGGAGGCTCCTTCTCAGCTGTACCTCCCTCTCCTTTATTGGTCCCAAGCGCTGTATATGGTGCCGCCGAATTCCAAGAATCTGCTCGGAACAAAACCGGTCGTGGAGAGAGCGGGACGGACTGCGTGAATATTCTAGCCTTGATGATGTCTGCGGGAGACTCCGACGGCTGTTCTGCTTTGATGATTGCCTCCCTAACAAAAGACTTCCTGGCAGATGGTGTAGTTAGAGGGGAAGTTGGAATTGAAATATTGTTGAGACGGCTGTCCACAACCGTAGAAGAAGAAGCATGTTCAACGTCACTAGGCAATATCCGTCTCAACGGTAGAGATGTATGCCATTCATTGACACCATCAAAATCCGGGCGAGGTTGGAGACTTCTACGAGGTTCGGCACAGTGTTGCGATGCAATCCCGCCTCTGATGTCGCTCGCAGACATCCATCCAACAAACGGGTGTGTCTGCAGCTGTTTTGCGCTACTACTCTGCACTGGCTCTATTGGATGCTGTTGGAAAAGCCCAAGTGAATGACACGGCAGGTCTAGTGGGTTTTGTGGCATCTTTGGAGACTCCAATGAGGGGTATTCCCAGGAAACCTGTGCTACAGGGCGGCTCCACCTATCGATTCTTGGCGCTTGCCCTGAGTTAAGGAATTCCGCTGTCTCTCCCACAATATCCCAGGAAGTCTCCACCGACGGATTTTCCCATTCATCGTCTGATTTCGGCCGTGGAGACCTATCGTCAACGATGTCCCACGCGTGACAAGAAGTCAGCTTATCTTCTTTGCGGCCGGGATGTTTCGATGAATCCGAAGCCTCTGGTAAAGAGTGACGAGAGGTATTTAGTGTCCAATCAACAGACGAGGAAGCGTTGTGGAAAGAATAGTCGATAGACTTTTCTTGCGTATTATCTCCAAAGCCACGCATGCCACCAAAGCGGTTATGAGAATTCATAGCCTTCACGTGAGTCCTTCGACAGGGAGCACTTCGCAAAAGTCTTCGCTTATTTCTCGACTGCCCGGGAGATTCAGGATCGAAGGCGTTGGATGGCGCCCGGAGAGAAACATTTGTCTGTCTGAAATCGGATAAACAGACATTGGGAGTCGCATCAATGTCCATCTCGTCAGGTGCTATACTGGCGCTATCGTTCAAGTCAGCCGTCGCTTCTGGCGCTAGGGCCCAATTGGGACGATCAGCGGTGTGCTCAGGCATTTTCGGGTGCCCAGTACGGAGCACAGATTGTTCCACGTTTGCAAAGCCCGAGGTGGGTGCTACTTTCAAGGGACGCGACAAGATTTCAGACGCTAGTTCTGGAAAACGAGCGGCGAACTAATACCATATCAGCCCTCGGTTAAATCATGAAAGAGGAAATAAAGATACATTGGCCGCGTCAGCGTAGGATGACAGGATAGGCAGCTGAACGTAGTGTTTAGCGGGAAGTTTTTCGGTACGGGAGACATTTGATTGGCATAATGGAGATGAAACGTTAGATGAATTTGACAAAGCGTCCGTCGCAGCACACTGGATGGAGAGAGAGGTGCGGGAAATATCGATTCCCGCTATCGACGATGTGATCTTACACTGCAGCGGATAAATTAACTCATTGCATAAGGAAGCACAGAGTATATGCGTACAATGTCCGGGATAGTACATTCTGGGAGTGCTTTGAGATGTTCGCTGAATGAATATGGGGCTACGAGATTCGGTTGGCTCCCGGCGGTGAGGTGAATTGGTAAGGAGGCATTGGGAAAACGCCCGGACATTTCAGCCAGGTCTGCGCGAGTAGAAATATCGCTTGCATTGTTTTGCAACTAAGATCCGTTAGTGTGCAAAACGTACTTCACGACGAGTATACACACTGGTGCGGTCATCCATTCATCTGAAGGAGCCATCCTAACTAGGACTCGGTTGTTTCCGCTCCTTGTGTCGTGGTGGTATACCTACGGTCTGTCAGATAAAGTAGACGAAGGTAGAATCAAAGGGTAGTGCCTGCGGCGAAGAATGCCCTGTCGCGTCCTTGGTATCGTTTTTCTGGTACATCGAATAGGTAAGAGCAGTCGAGGTGACAGAAAATGTACACACCATGGAATTCAGAGCGAGTTTGGTGCTGTTTTGGTTATGTATGGTATCTCCTCAGCTCAGGGGATGCTCAGGTAGGCCTTTGGCCGTTAGCGAAGTCGCGAACGGTGCTCGAAGACGTCCAAGAGAAAGGGACTGTCGTCGTCAGAGGATACCACTGTGACTGTCCAAGAGGGGTACTGGTCGTGATACAGTGGAAGGGAGATGGGACAGGCGTGTGCTGAAGCAGATTCGAAGCTCATTGAGACGCGCTAGAACGTGGCAATGATGTCATAAATCCCGATTCGGTCCCTTCCACGAGCGTCTAGATATTTTCATCATACAAGCTGAGGCCAAAGGCTGTTGGTTGAACAAATCTAGCGTATCTCTTTCGCTTGGCCGTTCTTCATCGTGACCTCGTCGCCAAGGCTCGAAAGATGGAGACAGCAACCTAAAAGCGAGCCAAGAAGTACGTCTTTATCATCCAGCTAACGATATGTCACCGGCATGACGAGAGTTTTATCCTCAAAATCAATACCTAAGAAGATCATTGAGGCAGAGAGACAAGAGAGGCCAGCCCGCACGGCGTCGCCAAAAGCAGTAATACTAATACACGCCGACATCATTTGATCAAAATCTTCGCTGTCACCTTTTCCCTCTATCTTCACCAGGCTGCGCCTGAATTTTCTTCTCAATGTCTTCCAGAGCCCAAGACGGCTCCCCCATCTACGATAGTTTTGACGTAGATTTAATTGTTAAGGTTTTGGCTCATACAGCTTTCAGTGCGTATCACGTCTCATATTTCGACCACAGTTCCAGATTGACTTGTATAATTCAGGTCCTTTCTTTGTCTTCTTGATTCCTATCTTCTATTTATTCCAAGGTGCCAAGATTACGGACCCAATTATTGTCGGCTGGGGGGTATACTATGTCATCATTTCACTCTTCTGTACGTTTCCCCGTCACTACCGCTGAATTCCATCTGAAAGCGTGCAGGGTTCGTCAAGTGGTGCTCCATACTGTACCGGAACCAAGGAGATATTTTGTTTGCTCCTCCGAGGCTTGACTGGGGTGAACAAATTGTGGTCATAACCGGAGGTAGCTCACTTGCTTACATCTTGCTATTGGATATTAACGATCAGTAGGTTCATCTGGTGTTGGAGAGCTCTTGGCCAATACTCTTGCCGTCCGAAACGTTAACGTTGTAGTCCTGGATGTTAATCCTATTGCAACGGAGAACTGTAAGCTCTCGGTGCTATCATCAATGACTGATGGATTGAAATGTAACCTTTCAAGACAACATCACGTACTACCAGTGTGATGTCTCAAAATGGGAGGAGGTGGATGCTGTTTCGAAGAAGGTCATTGATGAGGTGGGGCTGTCGCCATTTCTGCAGAACACCTCCTTACATTTTCCTTAGATAGGTCAACCGACCATCTTGATCAACAACGCAGGCGTAGTGCAAGGAAAGCCTATTCTGGACTTGAAGCCTGAGGATGTTCAACAGTGAGTGTCTTCCTTTTTCCCAAGGCAAACCTTGAAATTGGATTCCAGGACATTCGGGGTGAATGTATTGGCGCACTTCTATACACTCAAAGCATTCCTTCCCGGTATGATTCAGAATGGAACAGGGCATATCGTAAGATATCTTCGCCTGCTTAAATGGTAATCTTTGACGACCATAACCTGTAGGTTACCATGTCGTCCGCCTTGGGATATGGTGGGGTCGTTCGCATGTGTAAGTTGCCATTCTCTGTGTTGCCCTTCTGGAGGTTGACCCTTTTCAGCGGACTATGCTGCGTCTAAAGCAGCCCTTATCTCCCTCAATGAAACCCTCCGATATGAACTGGACAAGTTGTGCGTTTCAGTCTAATTCTCCTGATCTTTGCTGGACCACGGAACAGATACAAATGTCCCGGCATCAGAACGACTTTGGTTGTTTCAGGACGTATATTCACCCCTCTATTCCAAAGCATCAACACGTCGTCATCTCCGATCTTCAAATTCTTCATGCCAACCATTGCGCCAGTTGCTGTTGTCAAAAAGGTCATTAGTGCGCTGGATGATCAACATTCTCAGACGGTTATGCTGCCATTCTACGTAAATTTCATGCCGCTTCTTCAGCACTTGCCTAGTTTCTTAAGGGATTTCTGTCAATGGGTGAGCCGTGTACTTCTCACCAAGTGACCAAGAGCTTAGCCCGTACAGGTAACGGGGGCAGACGACTCTACTGCCAATTTTATGAAGGCGACCGGTTGTCGGGCGGATGAAAACGTTGCCGAGAAGAGTTAATTTTGGGATGATGTCATGTAGGGCCAGTGTGTTTGTATCTGATAAGATAATTGATGCCGTTTTGCCCGAGCTGTCACTTTCCCATCACTACAGCAACACCCACCATTGCTCAGCGCCACACTTGTTCTTTTTAATCGACTCACCCGCAACCAATTCTGGTCTGCAAATTTCACTCTGTTTGACTTTTCTTCCTCTCTCCTACACATTGATTCCTTCTGGACAAATCCATAGGGAACTGCCCTTGTTTTTTGGGACACCGCCACAGCTTCAACGAGCCTTTGTTCGACGCGTCCGGAGGTCCCACGAACAAAGAAACCGTGTCAAAGAACTAGGGCCACTGATACCAGGCACTGACGGACGAAACAAAGGCTGTCAGGCTTTGTTGCCACACCCAGTTACAGCGTGAGCTAATAGTCACATACTACACAAACAAACTTCACACTCCTACCACCACGACGTCCCTCCCGCCTTACCTCCTTCATTGTCCTACTTCATTCCTACCACGTAACTCACGTCTCTATCTCACCTGAACGCGCTATCGAGATCGACGCTTCGCCACACTCAAAAAACAACTTTCACCGTCTATCAACGACTTTTCTTTTCACAAGTATGCTTGCACACGCCGCCCGCTGGATGGACGTCGGCCGTTGTACCAATTCTTCCCCCAGATATAATCTGGGAAGCCTCTTGTCGCGATGCCCTACGATGAAGGCATCGCGGGCCGCATCGTGGGAAACGTTGAGCACGAGCTTCAAAACCACTGTCACACGACCAACCGACGAAGACGCCGTGCTCACATCCATTACCACAGCTGTATTCGACGTCGACGATAGCGAAAACGTGCTTGGCGAGGTTCGTATATTCACCTCATTTTTGTTTATTGTCGTAATCAACCACGATCAGATTGAACCTGTTCTACCCGTATCGACCTCAACCAGTGCCGCTGCACATTTCAGTATTAATGTCTTAGACGCCCCAAAGCCGGACCTTGACCATGATGCCACCGCGTGTCAGCCATTCCCAGACTTTCAGCATCTACTTTCTGGATCCGAGGATGAACTCGAACTCTCAGACTATTCTTCAGAAGAGGAATTTGTTTATATCCCTACTATGGTGCAGATGGATTTTCGATTCCGCCATGCGTCCGTCACTGACAATTTGTCGAATTAGACTTCTCATGCCTTCGAAGACCCTGAAGAAATTGAAGTCTTCGACAAATCGGCTGATGACGTACGGTCTACCCTTAACTCTCTTTCACCTGCAGTCTAATGTAGCTCCTTTTAACAGAAACTCCTTCAAAAGGCGTTTAAAACCCCGGGGAACATAGTTATTGATTGCCTCAATCCCGAGAAGGCCCCACACATCGTCATAACACCGGCCGAATTGACGCCATACGATGACTACATCGCATGGGGAAACCGGGTAGACTTTCAGTGGCCTGGATGGTTATGTGTACCACCGACATACATTTACCGAGTAATGATGCCTCCAATGGCACCCGATGCCCAAATTGACGTTCCCGAATCACCCGGCGAGGATGCACTGGTAGTTTCTGAAGTGAAGAGGGTTTTCAGTCTAGCTAAGTTTACTCTGGTGGTGAGTATTTTGTTAGCGGACCATTAGGTGTCTAATAGTTTAATTTTGTCAGGTCGAGGCCGCTGCCACAGAGCGTCTCATAAAGTCCCACGTTGTAACTGCCTTGCAGCGGCACCTTGTCAAAGCCGTGGTATGTCCCTATATGCCTTCCCGTTTTCGGTCCATTGAATCCTCTCCAGGCGCATGTTGCCGCCGACCAAGCCCTGCTCCTCTCCCATTCGCCTTCTGATCCCATAAAGGACCCTTACGAGTACCGATGGACAGACCCTGCTATTCCGCTTCTTCAGTCCCACTCTCACACCCTCGGCACTCTGGTCCTTGACTCGATCAATCCCTTCAGGGCGCCGCATATCGTCATCACTTTTGCCCCACCTGAAGATCCATGGATAGCATGGGGTAATAAGATAGGACCACAATATCCTGGATGGCTGTCTGCCTCAGGGCCATCTTCTGTGGGGTATTGGGATGACGAAGACTATCTATTGGATGATCACTCTGTGATGGAAGTCGCAGGCGAATGCGACGATGATGTTGATTTTTTACAGGCGGCTTTTGATCAGGAGGTTGATAGAGACGAAGATTCGGAGCCAGAGACGACGCCACCCGGAACGCCTGAGGAAGAGAGAACGATCCACTTGGAAACCATCAAGGAGGAGGATGAGGACGTATGGGAAGATGAGGACGACGACGAGTTGCCTCCATTCGACGACTGGTATCAACAAATTGCACAAAGAAACGGAGTGCAAGTGCGATGATTTCGTTCCTTGTTCCTTCACGGCTCTGCTATCTTGTTTATTCAGTCCGATACCCTCATTGCGTATACCTCCATTTGTACAATCACTCATCCATGACATTATCTTCTATATTTCTGTATCATTTATTACATCTGTATTCTATCTACGTGTACTCTCGGACATATTAATCAATGAGACCGTAAACCAGTGTTCAGTGTCACTTCGTCGACGTTTGGAATGAACGTGATTTGCTTTATTACTCCACGCGGTTGAGTCTTAAATGGAACTCATCATTGAATCAGTATTCAACGCAAGGAAAGGGAGTACTCGGAAAGAAAAGGAGGAAGTGAGACTCGGTGCATGTTAGACGTTTTGGGTGTAAGCAAAAGGATAGTCTAAGGAACGAGTCAGTAGCAGAAAATTAGCAGTGAACGAGGCTTGCTTAGATTTGAAAAACGGCGTTGTATGCCCTGATTTCAAAGCACCAGTCTGTCTGTACTGCTCAGTATAGCAATTGCAGAGTCGCCGGGTACACTAATAGTACGTGCGCACATGGGTGAGGATTATTAATGACAGATCCGCCGGTGCGCCGTGTATACGACTCATCGCGCAAGATTCTCCTGTCTGATCATGACAGTCGTGCCATGATAGAGCATTTCATCGTAGTCCTCAACAAAAATGCCGTATACGTAGCAAAGTCTGCTATATACTTGAAAATATCAACAGAGTACGAAAAGAACGGTAATGAGATATCCGACGCTCCCGGGATCTGCAGTCGGGAAGCGGTGGGGCTCCTGAAAGATATCGATGGTCCGAACTTACTGCGAGCACAGAGGTCTCTTTAATACCCGACTGCTTTTCCTGAGATGGAAACAAGATAGATGGAAGATATCCCGAGTTAATATCACTGGTAGAAAAAAGCCTAAGGGTTTTTTCAAATGTTTTTAGTGTAACAGCAGTGATCGAGGCGACGCGTAAATGAGCCGACGTGTTGCACTATATCCGGTACGTCACAGCTTCATGATTGGGAGGATAACAAAGCCTGTGGAGGAATGGAACGCAACTTACTCGATTTATGGTTGACAGAAGGCGTGATCGCGTTTTCGGAACCTCAAATTCCGCTTCGGAAGACACGCTCATTTCAGCAGAATCGGAATGGAAGACTACACATGAGTGGATTGGGTACCTTCGATAAATAGGCAGTGGCTACATTGCTAGTACAACAGTTTTATGCAGTATGTACGAAAGTGAGGTGGGTCATGAGTATAAGGATAATCCAAAAAGAAGGTCATGCGGTCGTTAACATGCCCTAAGAAGTGCCTGAGCCCTCAATGCACACTTCTTTTCCACTAGTAGGTTAGCTGTCTTGATAGTCGAACTGTACATATGGTTTATACCCGCATCCTCGAGCACGCGTGAGAAGCGATTCACGAGTCCATGCTTGTCGAGCCCAAACCGGCGGAGGTCGATCTGAAGGCATTTGAAAAGACGTTCAGAGTCTTCCTCCTCGCCCTCTTCTGCTTCGTCGTCGAAGCCAGATATGAGGTACCGTTCTTGGCTCGGGAAGAGTGCGGTAAGAAGATGTACGTCTGTGGTTAAGGATGAACCTTCCGATGTACGGGTAAAGCTGAAAAAAGGAACCGGGGGTGGGGGTGCTGGTGCGGGCTGCGGTAAAGGGGTGGTATCAATACGGAGGGGGGTCAACGGTGAAATTAGGTGCTTGGAGGGCGGCTTGAAGGACATAGTGGGCGTAGTGGACAGGAGATCAGATGTCGACCGTGAGGCATTGCTTGTACTAGTCACCGGAGATGAGTTTGATGGGGAATGCGAAAAGTACCCGTCTTCATCAGTGTCAGAGCCACCGTCAGATGACGACGACGACGGGGTAATGGGGGTGGGGTAACATGTTGAATCTTTGTTCTTGTGTGAAGGTTTTATGAGGTCTGGAAAAGCAATAAGCTTGACGATTTTAAGCGACCATTGCTCAGCACCGTCATCCGCGAGGCCTACGCATGTCAAGTCTGAGGTCAAGACATTGACCTGACCGGCGTGAGGCGATTGGGATTTTTGTCGGGGAGACGGCGGAGCTGGCGGGCGATCTGGAGAATTCGCACGAGTAAGAACCTTGGCGGTAGGGGACGCCGGAGGAGAGTTGGGGGAGTACAAATCAAATCCCGCTTCTGAGAAGATCGACAAGGCTTCGGGAAGTCGAGACTCTTTTACCTGAAACAGAAGGGCATGAAGGGCATGCATAGGCAGGACGGTAACGACGACCTACAAATATGAAGTCGCACATGTAGGACGACTGGTACAGGATGGATATTCCGGCATCTGCTAACAGCGCAGACAGCTCGTTGATACGGGCACCAGATTTATCTGAAAAAAGGTGAGATTCTAGTGCGGTACAAGGCCTAGCATGAATGCTCACCCAGCTGGTCACTATGCGAGTCGATCTGCAAAACAGACCACTTTTCGTACGAAATTTCAATGGGCTCAAGCGCATCCACGCTTTTTCGACTGGAGTTGGAGCCAGAGCGCGACCGTTGCCTTCGCTGTCTGTCTTTACGTGCTATAGGCTCGAAAGACGGAAGAATATCCTGGTCTGCGAAGAGGCTGAGCTCAATTTCATTGCAGGTGATATTGAGAAAGGTATGGCTCGGCTGCAGAACGTGGTGCAGGACTGGATGGGATAGCTGGGAGAGGCGAGAGCGGGGTATCTGAACGAGAGAAAGAGAAACAGGAAGCAAGGAAATAGTAACTTGCATGGACGAGGAAGAGGAAGAGGTGAGAGACGGAAGACAACCTGGCGTGGGCCTGGTTGGCGTATGGAAAGGAAAGGAATGCCGGATGAAATGCCCGAGGCTAGAGCCCCTTTCTGACGGCCCGGACGCCGATCCTTCCGCTTTGAGGATGCCAGAAATCAAATTATCGCAACCCTGGTTTTCCTTTCTCAGCTTCTGGCCTTGACTCACTGCCTGGCCTTTCTGATTTTTATTCCGACTGCTGGCACTGGATAATCGATACAACGGCCCAGTTGGCACCCCAAAGTGGTGTACCTCGGCCCTGCGTGAAGTCCTACTGCCGTCATCATCATCAGGTTCATGCTTCTTTGCCATGTCTGATTATTCCTCTCAGGCCATCATCAGGTGTCCAGAGTCGTTCTCAGGGCCCCTCATATTTGCCATCGTCTGCATCAATCAATAAAATGAAAATCATCCTTAAGAGTATAGCCATAATATTTGGAGTTAGCCGCTAAAATGAAAACTGTGTGCACGCCGTGCATTTACTTACCGCCCTTCTAGGCCCCGTTTTGGGAATCACCGTCTCTCCAGGCTGCGGCCCCGCCCCAAGGCACTACCAATACAAATGTGTGGGCACATTTAGAAGCATCCGAGGTTTGATGATGCGATCCACGCTAGTGGTTCAGGTTTGTGGGTCGCTTCTAGCCTTGGCACTACCCTGCTCAATCGCCCTTCGAATTTTCACCGTGTGCTTCACGCTTTGGACCCGGTGGTAGGCGCATGCGGTGCCTTTAAATACACGGAATACAGCAGACGACTTCCTGGTCGAGCCTGTTTCCCCAGTACGACGTGATCATCAGGGACATTGGCACCATATACCAGTGTCCTTGTATAGGTAACCGTCCAAAATATCCTCCACGCGCCACCATTTCTTAGTCGCGCTCTATCGTTCTTGCCGTTCAATTCACATGATCCATCGAGTATCGATGGACTTAGCTCGGTACCGACAGGCATTCACCGATATGTAATCGTCTCAGCCTTTCTCCCCGGTTCTTTGAAGTATTAAAACACCACGGTCATTAAATCTTTATCCCCGGGTGGGCGTCAAATCATCTAGGGTCATTTAGGACGGAATCTGTATTCATATCATCAGTATCAAACAGGGCCAGGGGGGTAATCTGGGGTAGTGAAGGTATTAAATGGCCCTTCGTGCCCTCAAAATAGCCTTCATCAAATGAATTGCTCTTGGTCAAAATGTTTGACTAATTGCCCTCCATCTGCTAAGTGCGTCAAATGTTAACACTGGTCATTCCACAGTCTCCTATGAAACAACAACGTTCATTTCTTGGCGCGGCCGGGCGGTAACTTCCATGCGTTTCAAATGTTGAGTATTATAGAACCCAAAGTTAGCGCCTTCTAAGGCTTTTATCGGGGGAGCGCCCTTGCAAAGAGCTATGACTGCGCGCATGGCACCCTGTATGCTTTGATACTCGATCCAAAGTGTACCGTGCGAAGCACCCTCTCTGCGAGCCAGATAAGCACTCGTTTATCACATGCATCATGAACGGTACGTACTGGAATCTATCCGCAATAGACGCTATGCCCCCGTAACGACTGAACATCTGGACGTAATCTTCGTCGCTTCTCCTGTGTTCTCGGCCGATATGTATGTGAATTTTCCGGTTCGCACCCAAGTCTCGTGCCGAGAGGATATTACGATCGACATATGAGGACTTATCTTGTGCCAACGATATTTTCATGCCTCGAATTTTGGCTCGGGCCTGGTACGTCTCAATGAAATTTCGGGCAGATTCAGCAGTGCCGAAACTGATAACGAATACCTGTTTACAGTAAATAGGCTGAGTGTATGGAGACCGAAAGGATCATTTACCTGAAGTTTAGTGAAACGGGCGGATGACAGCACCGTTGGCATTACCGAATCAGAGGCATTTGCCCACCTCCGACATTCCACCACGGCGGCACCGTCGGGGATATTCTCAATGACGACTTTTCTTTGAGCATCTGGCGCGTCATCTACTGATGGTGTGAACCAGGAGGGATACATGTAGCTTCCTGGATATTCTGCATAGGAAAATTTCGCGTCTTTGAATGACTTGAGGCGCACAAGGGTCGCCCTCGCCTGCAAATAATGTTAGTTGGGTTTGAAGATATGAAACCGTCGTTATTACCTTTATAGCAGCATGTATGTCTAGAAACTCCAGTCGAGCTCGGGCTTCTGACTCTGACCTCTCAACACGTGCAGAGTAACAATAGACCTCGTCTTTGAAGATGTCTTCAGTTATGTCAGACGATATATTGGATATTTCCAAAGCTCGGGACAACGAAAGATATCCAATAGCGGCAACGGTAAAGCAGGACAACGGGGGGGACGGGTGCGGGTGTATTGCCAAAGACAGAAGTCCTTCGTAGTCGCGGACACAGCGCTGAGCCATTTCCTCGCTGAAGAACTGGACCAAAACATGATCGTGCCTGGTTAATATTCTTTCCACTGGGTTGGCTCGGATGGCGTTGAGTACACTGTTCAGGTCGTATTCCTGAGGAAGATTACTGACGTGTACGGTTCGATTGCTGTGTCCAGGAAGTAAGATAGAGCCTTCATATCTTGGTTTTGTACTGGCAGTACGAATGAAAAAGAATTGAGGAGCCCTACGGTAGCGAGCAAAGGCAGAGAAAAAATTTCGCTGCATGCGTGGAAGCAAAGCGCGAATTTCTCGGGAAGAGAGTGCGACCGGCTTTCGGACCGGAACGTGTGCAAACGCCCAAACAAACGAAAAGGGCAATATGGCACAATACAATTTGCAAACAATGCGGCGTCTCTTGTACTTGCACAATGGTTGCGCTGTCGACAATGGTTACTATTTACCCGTCTATATGTTATAAAAGGACTGTTGCGTCAGGAATAGACCCCATTCTCCTATGCAGGCCATCAACATGAACGCCATTTCCTCCGTTATTTCTTTTCTTACCGACGCGCTTATTCCTTACTGTTCCCCTGTAATGGTTCAGAAAATTCGTTTCCAGCTTATGACATCCCTCCGTTCAGTGCGGTCTCTGTCACTCATTCCATATGCCCATCCCCCACGTCCCATATATGACGCTTGCCTCATTACCGGCTTGCCATGGGCTCAGTGGATGCTCCTGCTTGGGAACCAGCCGATCCATATAACTATCACACCCCTTCACGTCTATGCTCACGTTCCCACCCGAACGGTTGCCCTCTGGGAGGCAGATGCTGATTTACGTCCAACGAATATTCCCTCCATCGCCCGCCAGCGACCCTTGGCGAAACCCAAACCATGCGTTCGCGCTCGTCTACCCATTCTTATACCCACCCTTCTTGACCTCAGTGTATCTGAGGCAGACGCGGATACGGACTGTGACTCAGATACAGAGTCTACTGCATCGTCATCCTATTTTTCGTCGGTGTCGGACGAGTCTATGACCTCCGTATCGTCGAAGGGATCCTCCAAGCCCAGCTCTAAACCATATCTCCCCCGGCAGACACCGACCAAGCGAGTTATCACGACTTACCTTTATAAGGGAGGATCTACCGTTGTTGCCACGGGTGGTGTTATGCTTGGTCCGCACGCTGCCACTAAAAAGCTCTCACCGCACGTGTTGCTTGGCCCAGATGATGACGACAGCTGGAGGCGCCGTGTTTGAACGAGCGCGTTACCCACGTTTTCTATGCCATCTCAGGACTGCATTTTTACTCTCATGACATTTATACTCTTCATAGATCCCTCTGTATCCATAGCATATTCTACTCACTTTCATAGCCTTGTATAGACATTGTAGCCACCTTTACCACCCAGCAATATCATTTAGTTTGCTCTATAAAGCTTTTAACCCGACTGCTGAAAATCAACTTATCGTTGTCACAACCACGCTATGCGGCGTCGGTGTTGCTCTGTTCTGGACATAGTTACGGTGCCCCAACTTAGACGAATCATTGAGAGTCATGGTCTAGACATACCGCAGATTTGGGATGTCATTGAGTGACAGCCCCCTCCATCAGTCAATCTCGATAGGTTGCAGGTGCAGAGCGCCTAAAAATGACACTGTAGAGCCTTGAAGGAAACCCCGCATATCATTGTGAGACTCGGGCAAGGAAAGTAGGTAGACGGCCTTCAGAGCTGAGCGTATATCTTCGAATTGAACCCGTATGGATGCTGTGGGAAGGCCTTGGCTGATGAAAGAATCGTCAGGGATTGCTTTGGAAAAACAATAGCGCGAAGACAGACCCGACGCGTTTAGAAACATAAGAAATGTTTCCGAACTGTCTGAACAAGAGATGGTATCGGTTCTGTCCCGCCAATCGCTCAACAGGAATGGTAAGAATGATAGTGCGGCGCGCACCCAAGGCGACAGCAGTAATTACGTTGTCAGATACAAAGTCCGAGTGACTATTGTATGTGAAAGGAATCTTCAGGCCGAGTTCATCCGACCGGGATTGGAACATTCTCCCGAAGAATTGGGCAGAGTCAGACGTAATAAAGCGCAATAGCACGGTCTGCGAGTAGAAACACAAGTTATATGCGTAATCATGCGCCAAAGTCGTTTACTCACGTTTTGCTGCCGATTTACGTTTGCGTTTAACAAAGTCGGGTTAGTTCTCTCGAACTCCATTATAGAACTTCGAAGAGGCCTGTATGTCTCCGGAGTCACAGCAACGGTTATTGTCCGAGGATGAACCTTGTCGTCTTCTTCGTACCACGCGGGGAAGATGGATTTGATGTCCCCGCCGGTGTAGGACACCCGGATACCCTTGAAAGACGATTCCGTAGCCGCCAGACCCTTGATGAATTCGACCATCTGAGGGTATGTAGTCAGTTTAACATGATAATTTATGCATCTTGCTCCGCGTACTTTGATGGCTCCCTCAATATCGATCATACATAATTCGGCGCTGGCTCTATGAATTCGGGAGTATTCCACGATCTTGTGTTCGGAAATGCGTTTCCAACAGTCGTTTTCAGTGATGTTAAAATTGAAAGGAAGATTCTCGATCTTGAGGGAACGTGACAGGTTGAGGTATCCGATGGCGGCGACTGTTGCAGCATGTAAAGGCGGTGAAGGAGCCTCATCCAACTTTAGCGATAAATGAGGAGGTCCATTATAGTTCTGGATACACTGTTCGGCCATGTAGTTGCCGAAAAATTGAACTAATAGATGGTCCCGCTCTGCAACTATCTTCTCCACCGGACTGGCATGGATCGTGTGGGTGATAGTAGTAACGTCGTAGTTATCATGGACATTGTCGACGCGTACTGTACGACGAGGGGTCGGCCTGGCATTTACAAAATATGAGCGATGAGAGGTGATGGTATGGCTTATGGCGAAACGGGGGAGAAGACATCGAAGTTCAAGTTGAAGCATCAGCGGAGCATGCAGCACGTGCCGACGTGGTACGTGAGAAAATATTTCTCACGATGCCTTGAGACCTTTTCTTGTTCTTTTCACGTTCTCTGCAGCTGGCGACTACTATTACTTCTCGGCATCGGTCCAGTTATTCAAATATGTGATATTTCAACCACGGCATCTAGTCTGACAAGGTGTAGGTGCAACCCGGTACCATATCTTCTGCAACCTCAAGAGTTTCCTTCCACAGCTTCGCTTCGATTTGAAGCCCATCTTCAGTTTCCATGAGCGGAACCCTCGACGACTCGTTAGCCGATTGTACCTGATACCGTCTTGAAACTCACTGTGTCAATCTATCGTTCGCCATGAACTTTCCATGACTCCGGGAACTTGCTGTTAATGCTTTGATGACTAGCCGGGCTCCCACTTCTGGTGTCCTGCCGCCCTTCACAGCAAAAAATACGCCCAGGAAAGGTTTCAAATACCAAGGCGACTCCCTAGCAAGGCTCGTCATAACCACCCCGGGACACATGCAGTTCACGATCACTTGCGTGTGGTCCACGCATTTTGCTAGCTGCTGAACGAACATGTCCATGAAGAGTTTGGATTGCGAGTATCGATTACTGGAGTCGTACTTCTCGTTATTGGCCATGAAGTCAAATACCGCGGACTGTGCAGGGAGATGCATGGGTTTTACGATGGTCGCCATCTCTGATCCCACGATAGATAGACGGGAAGGTGCATTTGATTGGACAGATGAGGATTTGAGGAGGGGGAGGAGGAGGATGGCGAGGAGTGTATTGGATACATAGTTGACTTGGAAAGTCAGCTCACGGCGCGTCTCTAGTGATAGCTTCAATTCGAAGAGATATACGCCTGCGTTGAAAACGACAAGGTCCAATTTGGGTATATCTCTTCGAATGGCTGTCCCGAAGTCGATTACAGACTTCTGTGACGCGAGGTCTAGCTCGTAGATGAAGATATCCGGCGGGTGTTCCAAAGTGGCAACTACCGGGTCGGCGAGAAGCTGTGCCTTAGCAGCCTCGCCTTTATCTCCACTTCTGACACCGATTATGAGCCGGGGGAGACGATGCTGCAAGAGATGGAGGCACGTGGCAAGGCCCAGTCCGACGTTAGCACCAGTAACGAGTGCAGTCTTTCCGTCAAATGTAAGAGAGCTAGGAAGGATGGGAACAGGAGGCTGTCCGATTCTTAGATGCGGCAGTGTCATGAAGAAGGTGTTAGGTGGACAGACACATTCATAAACGACGTAGTGGTTTTTATGCATCACAGTAAGCATGAGGCCTCTGTCCGGATATCCCGACGGACCTCCCAGGGCATATTATTCAAACATTTCAACATTTTTCTGGCTGCCGGTCCAATGTCTGACAGTCGTTCGGTACGGTAGAGTAGTGTATTAGGTAGGTAATGCACGCATAGTACGGGACTGTGGCCAGCTTCCTTCTTGAATCTCAGGACAGTGAGCAGAATAAAAATTCCTCCTCCTCCTCCACTTGTAAATAAGTGTATTATTCTGGTCGGATACTTTCACTTTCAAGCTGCGTGTCCAGAATTCGGTTCAAGTCTAGTTCCCCGAAGTTCACCGAAGTTTCACGGTGTCACCTCCAAATGGATCGACATCATGACTCGAAAGCTGTCCCAAATACCCGACCAATGCTCCTTGAACTATACGAGTCTGCAGATATAACTCTTCCGAGTACGACGCGCTCATTATATATCAATACAGCAATAAACCATAAAACGCGACGGAGCAGTGGCGGTGCAGGTTACGATCATGAACTACGTCATTGGCGACTAACTGGATTTTCGAAGTTGCATCTCTTTCCTTTACCACCACCTCCACCACCCCTTCGATTCATTTCCTTCTCTCATGCCTGAAGAACATCTTTCTCCTGAGACTGTCGTTGCCATCGATGGCTATCTAAAACCAAATGTTGACCAAATCGTGAAACGACATGATCTGTTCAGAAAGTTCAAGGGCGATATTGAGCAACACGAAGGAGGATACGACAGTTTCACCAAGGGGTATCTGAA
This sequence comes from Armillaria mellea, assembly GCA_030407055.1. NCBI lineage: Eukaryota > Fungi > Basidiomycota > Agaricomycetes > Agaricales > Physalacriaceae > Armillaria > Armillaria mellea. The sequence continues at coordinate 1,385,394 of JAUDZF010000005.1, forward strand.
ATTCGGGTTGAATGTTGGATTAAATGGAGAGGTCGTCTATAGAGAATGGGCTCCAAACGCACGAGAGGCATTTTTGATTGGTGACTTCAGTGAGTACGCGGTCTGTGATAGACAGCCAGTTCTCTGATAATGTTCTAGATGACTGGAACAGGACATCGCACCCGATGAAGAAAAACCAGTTTGGTGTTTGGGAGATTGCAGTGCCTCCGTCGTCGCCAGGTATCTGCGCCATTCCACACGATTCTAAGATCAAGGCAAGCACCGCGTTTTACCCTTAATTCCCGCATATATGCTGATATATCATCAGATATCAATGATTCTCCCGTCGGGAGAACGTGTCGAACGTATTCCAGCATGGATCAAACGCGTTACTCAGGAGCTCAGCGTTTCACCTGTTTATGATGCACGCTTTTGGAATCCACCCGAATCTGAGAAGTACAAGTTCAAAAACCCTCGTCCACCCTACCCCAAGGATGCAAAAATTTACGAAGCGCACGTTGGTATCTCGACTTCTGAACCTAGGGTGGGGACGTACAAAGAATTTACGAATAATGTCTTGCAACGCATCAAGTATCTCGGCTACAATGTCATCCAGTTGATGGCCATCATGGAGCATGCCTACTATGCCTGTGCGCCCTTCCCTTGCCGCATACATTCACGGTCCTCAACTGATACATATTTAGCCTTCGGGTACCAGGTGACAAGCTTCTTCGCGATAAGCTCACGGTGTGGAACTCCAGAAGAGCTGAAGGAGTTGATCGATACGGCGCATGGCATGGGACTGACCGTTCTCCTTGACATTGTTCATTCCCATGCTTGCAAGAATGTCCTTGACGGGATAAACGAGTTCGACGGGACTGATCATCTGTACTTCCATGAGGGGGGCAGAGGACGACACGAACTTTGGGATAGCCGTCTCTTCAACTACGGCAATCATGAAGTGTTGCGATTCCTCTTGAGCAACCTCCGATTCTACATGGAGGAATATCAGTTCGACGGATTCCGGTTTGATGGTGTGACCAGCATGATGTATACTCACCATGGAATTGGAACTGGGTTCTCGGGCGGGTACCATGAATATTTTGGTGACTCTGCTGATCTTGAAGCAATTGTCTATCTCATGTTGGTATGTGCGCTTAGATTGTTCTCGAGACGAGGTTAATCGTTTCTAGGCAAACGACGCCATGCACTCATTATACCCGAATGTCATAACCATAGCCGAGGATGTATCTGGGATGCCTTTGCTCTGTATCCCTGTGAATAAAGGTGGTGTCGGATTCGATTATCGCCTGTCCATGGCTATTCCGGACATGTGGATCAAGTTACTGAAACACAAAACGGACGACCAGTGGGATATGGCGGATATTGTTCATATTCTTACGAACAGGAGATATAGGGAGAAAAGTGTGGCGTACTGTGAGAGCCATGACCAGGCTCTCGTAGGAGACAAAACCCTCGCGTTTTGGTTGATGGATAAAGAAATGTGTACGTCTCAGAATGCCTTAACCCTAAGAGGATCTAATGCGTATTTCAGATACTCATATGTCGGACTTTACACCAATGACGCCTGTCATATCTCGGGGCATCGCGCTGCATAAGATGATTCGGTATGTCCCACGGCGTATATATTGTATCATCAGCGTGAAAATGAAACGCTTTGTAGACTTCTGACACATTCTCTGGGCGGTGAAGGGTACTTGAATTTCGAAGGGAACGAGTTTGGACATCCCGAAGTACGCCCATAGATTTACAGATGCGACTGAGCTGATTTGATATAGTGGCTCGACTTCCCCCGAGAGGGAAACGGCAATTCATTTCACTATGCGCGTCGCCAGTGGAACGTGGTCGACGACCCTTTACTTCGGTACAAGTACCTTAACAGCTTTGACAGCGCAATGAATCATGCAGACGAGAAGTATGGCTGGCTTTCCGCTCAACCAGTAAGAGTTACCAGTTCTATGGTGCGAGATGCTTTTGACGACACATGTGATACAATAGGCTTATGTCTCACTGAAGCACGAGGTCGACAAAGTGATTGTATACGAACGTGCGGGTCTGCTTTTTGTATTCAACTTCCATCCGACGCAGAGTTTCACGGACTATCGAGTTGGGGTTGATGAAGCAGGGGAGTACAGCGTGGTTTTGACAAGTGATGAAGGGCGGTTCGGCGGCTTCGACAACGTCAAGTTAGGTGGGCAATACTTTACCACTCCTATGGAATGGAACAATAGGAAGAATTGGCTTCAGGTTTGTTTCTGGCACGTTCTGTCGTTGTGCTGGAGCTGTGGGGCTAATTAATCGGCTTCAGGTGTACATTCCGACTAGAACCTGCTTGATTCTGGGGAAGCGAAGCGACTAAAATTGTACCATGACACAATTGGAGGCTTTGAGGGCATTCCCTTATGTATATTAGTAGACTTCTCTTCTATATTACTTTCCGCAATAGAGCAAAGATAAGGACACAGGAAGGATATAATCAGGTCGATCATGATCGGACATGATCTCCGACTCGAGGCCTGTTCCGTGTTATATTGCCGGCCATTTTTACTGACTGCAAAGAACGTGGCAGAGATCTGTATCAGGAATTCCATGCCGGGGATACAAAAATGTCGCACTCAGCTGAACTGCCAGACAGCGCTAAGCGCCAGGACCCGAGTGAAAAAGGGCGGCACTTGTCAGCGTGAGTGTGCCGGCCAAGTTTCGAAACCGATTGATCTGGTTTTGATCTTGGCACAACTCAGCTGACCGCTCTTCCTCTTACCATCACTACCTCATCCCACAGCCTGTTTTTTAGAACAGCACTATCGTTTTTGCCTTCTTCTTTTCGCTGCCTGCGTCAATAATCCGTCAAGATGATGTGGGATTTTTCTGGTGCAAACAGTCCCCCTCAGCCTCCCCCCAACGGATATCATCAACCTCAACCATCGGCATATGGCATGCCATCTCCTTCGTGAGTACAGAATGTCCTTCCACTGACCTGCGTTGACGGAAAAAAATCGTGCAGCTTTCCGACCGCGTGAGTAGCCGTTTTGCAATGTGGAACGCAGGTCAATAACGCGTAAGTAGTGCATATGGTCAGCCCGGCTATGGCGAACCTGCCGCTTTTCCAGGCTCTTCTTACCATGACCCATACTCTGGCGCTCCATCTTATGGCTCGGTTCCGGCCCCTGTTGATTCCCATCTCCTGTAAGTCTACTATCCGACACTGTTGTCCTGTGACGTGCTCAGCATAAGTCATACAGAACTGTCCCAGAGTATGTGTACACTCTCCGGGAGCCACTTGAAGAAAATAACCATTCGTTGTTCTAGCATGAATATACCTTCCGGGATGCCCAAGGCACTCAGCAATCGTGAAGAACATTATCATCATCACTACCATCGTAGCAGTAGCAGTAGCCGCCACCGGCATCATTCTAACCCCGAGCGCCCTGCTGCCATATCCCATAGCAGTAGTCAGCATATCATTGTTAGCAGTGGCAGACCGCATCATCACAGTCACCATAACAGTCATAGCACCAGTCGCCCACGCCCTGTATCCACAACTCCCGTCCCACCTCCTGCCCAACCCTCACAGAACCAATCTTTTGTGTATTCTAAGTGCACTGGACGTAAAAAGGCACTTTGTGTAGGCTTTCTCCTTACAATTGGATTCTTAAGCGCTGACCTTCAGCGACTAGATCGGAATCAATTATCGCGGACAACCCCATGAGCTTAGAGGATGTATTAATGATGCCAACCATATACGGGACTTCTTGATGCGTTGGTGGAATTTGTGGGTTTCTTTTTTCGTACGCTGACCCTCCGGCAACAGGTCACTGTGGATATAAGTCTGAAGATATAGTGATGCTTACCGACGATAGCACCAATCCCCGTTCCCAGCCGACAAGGAAGAACATGATTGACGGAATGCGCTGGCTTGTCAAGGACGCTCGACCACACGACTCACTCTTCTTTCACTGTAATGCTACCAAATACTAGTCAATCTACTCTCTCTCAGTCTCCACTATTAGATTCCGGACATGGCGGACAAACCAAAGACCAGGATGGAGATGAAATTGATGGTTATGACGAAGGTCCCTCCAATTCTGCCTGGACCTCATATATTCTGACTCCTATTTTCCAGTCATCTTTCCGGTTGACTTTAAGCGTCGAGGACAGATCATCGATGATGTGAACTCAAAATTCCCCGACTTGTAGTTATCTTACTTAGCATCTGCACAGGAAATGCACTCCATTATGGTCAAGTCTCTTCCTTCCGGGTGCCGTCTGACGGTAAGTACATTTTTTGAATAATCAAAAATACCAATTTATCAGAATTTAGGCTCTATTCGATGTAAGCCAGAAAATTCTCAAAATTTGTGTTAATGAGTGAATTGTGATCGTACAGTGCTGTCACTCTGGAACTGCTTTAGGTATGTGCGTGTGCTGGTGTCGAAGATTGTGCTCATTCTTTCCTCTTCCCCTTAGATTTACCTTATATCGTAAGCGCATGATAATCTTACCTACCTTTTCCTCTGGCTGATTGGTGAGCTCGAAGTACGGTCCTGACGGTCGATTGAAAAAACAGATGATATCAAAGAGTTGGAGCAGACTCAAATCCACACCCGCTGATGTGGTAAGTCACATCTCCTTTATTTGAGCAAACCGACGTAAAAAATTGCGTAGATATCGTGGTCGGGAAGCAAAGACGGTCAGACCAGTGCAGACACATTCCAGGGTGGCGTAGCTGTCGGCGCTATGAGCTACGTAAGCGATTTGCTTTATGCTTGGGCAAATTTGTCCTGACCAGAGGCACCAGGCCTTCATCACATCACTCAGGAAGAACCCCGAGCAATCTTATCAACAGCTACTTCAATCAGTCAGGTCAGGAAGTTGCACGCTCTCTAACAAACTTCTTCCGCTAATGCCTCCAACTTTGATCCACCCTCATAGGAAGATTTTAAGTCCGAAGTACAGTCAGACACCTCAACTTGGTAGTTCCCATCATATAGTGAGTCTTCCAGCTTATTCTGGAACTCTTCAATTAATGTCTTCCAGAATACAAAGCTACGCTTCATCCTATAAGAGATAACGGCGATTGCAATGACACGGACATTCTTGTAATGTATCAAATATTTATGATATCAAGTCAGCTACGTGTACGTACGCTAACGTTATGCTTTAAGCAGTTAATAATTATGCGATTCTATTATGCGGTGTTTCCATCCTATTTTATGCCATGGTGGAATGCATCAAACACGTAAAATACATACTGTGAGTCCTCGTGTGTACCGAGCCACTTCAACAGACGTTACATCGTTTACCCAATGGGAAAATTTTTGTATGCTAAAGCAAGCAAAAAAAACAGTCACGAATATTTACAGCTATCCAGTAATCCGAGTTATAATTTATCCTGTCCCAGGTTTAGATGATAAGTACGCTTTCTCAGCAATACCCTCCCGAGATTCTGACGAGCGTTCTACAGGAAGAGCCTCATCGATACCACCCTCGGTCAAGCTTTGAAGACTGCGCGGATGGAAGATGATATTCGATGTGACCCCTCCCTGCTCCGAAGACTCTTCCCCTTGCCCCGACGCTTTGGTAGCCCTTTGCCAGTGCGAAGAACCGGCCCAGACGGTGGCAAATACAACGAGAACAACGGCGGTCGACGTGTTCGCAAGCACAATGTCATTGATAGCAACATATGTCACCCCACGGTAAACAACGATGATCTGAGCCACAGAAAACAACGTCGGAACGACGAAATTAGTGACTGCAATCCAAAAAAGAATTTTGAGGCGTTCAGTGAATGATACTGAATATATCAAATGTCAGTGCCTCTATGATCATTGCCTGATGGTGCTGGAATGACTTACTCGTTGAGGATGATACCATTGATGGACTCGGCGACCCACTTTCTCTGCTCCGCAATACCAGTCTCCAAAGAAAAAACATAGAAGCATACCTAAGTAAGCAGGGGATCAAATCAAGATAGCTTTCAGAATTCAATCAGGCTATTCTCACATATTATCAACCAGTTGCATGCACCATTATATCTTGAGATACGGCGCCTGTAACCACACCTGAGATACCCGGAGACTCGCAGTTGCAGGGTTCCTGGTTGCCTTGACAAGGACGCTGATAAAAATGAAGAGATTAATCACGCGCGCGAGCTTCAGGAGGACCGGTAGCGTAATGAGTGCGATGTATCTTCTGGTACCTATGTATGCCCGAGGATAAACGGCCAACAGACGGAGGAGAAGAATAGTGTCGATTAAAATGTACTGGACAGAACCAAAGACGCCCACGACGAGATTGTAAGCCAATTCTGGGGGGTTGTCAGGGGATAGGATGGTGCGAATCTGCGTTTTTGTGAGTCTTGAGATCGCGTTGGTATAGTTTGATAACTTACACCGCGGTAGTCTAGTAGCACACCAGTGGTGAAAGCCAAAGATATGGTGATAACATTTAGTATGAATATTGGCTTGCGGCGTCCTCGCGGAGTGGATAGGTACAGTAAGGCAATTAGGAGGGGTATGAGTATGACCGTAAAGGAATGCGCGATGAGAACACCAGCCAATGTCGGTTTGATAATAGCGATGTAATTTGTGCCAGGAGGAGGTAATTCCAACCCCCGGGGGAACAAGGTCATCTTGCGGCGCGACCATCTAGAAAGTTCGTTGACAGTGAGGCAGAGTGTTTCGAAGGACTGGCAGGCTTTTATAAACGCGTGTAGTAGGCGCTATAAGCTGGAAAGATGCAGAAGGATCATTAAGAAAGAAAAGCACCGGGATTAGATTTCAGCACGAAAATACACGAAACATAAGTCGTTGCAGGTCGTTGCGGCCCTGAGCAAGCGAAATATATTTGAATAATTTTAGGGTCCAAATCATTTCAAATCACGATCAAGACTTGATCATCTTTGTCACTGAACCTTTCTATCCATCTATCTATCTGTTGTGGTGAGTCAAGCAGACTTCACATGCACGGCCTCAATGACCTTGTTTTAGCAGGAGCTATGGATTCTCCAATGCGCGAGCGGGTCACTGTGTACATCGAAAATCTTCAGGGAAGGATCGTCAACGTCCTGCAAGAATTGGACCATAACGCACCTCCATTCGACATCGTCGACTGGTCTCGGGATGAAGGTGGCAGAGGGCGAGCATGTACCTTTACGTCATCGCCAACCACAAGCGTTCTCGAGAAAGCTGCTGTGAACATATCCATGATACATGGCAACTTGCCTCCATCTGCCGTCCAAAAGATGGCCATGGAGCACGCATCTGTCAGCTATTCAACAGATACAAGCTCCAATTTGCCGTTCTTCGCTGCCGGTATCAGCCTCATCATTCACCCTCGAAACCCCAATGTGCCCAGCGCCCACGCCAATTACCGTTATTTTGAGATTAAATCAGGGACGAACCCGCCAGAGACGCCCCAAGCGTGGTGGTTCGGAGGTATGATGTGCTTTGATGGGAAAGCCCATAAATTATGCTATTCTTTATTGCAGGTATTACCGACCTCACACCATCATACCTCTTTGAGGACGACTTCCGGCACTTTCACCGTACATTGAAAGAGACATGTGATCCATACGGATCAGCCCTATATCCTGCGTTCAAACAGAACTGCGATGAGTACTTCTTCCTGAAGCATCGCAATGAACACCGAGGAATCGGCGGTTTGCGCTTTGATGATCTCTGTGAAGAACCGCATTCCTTGTTGAATGACACGTCTGCTCCCCGTCCTCAGACTGCGGAGGAGATATTCAACTTTGTCCGCAGCCTAGGAGATGCCTTTATACCGTCATACATCCCGATTCTATCCAACCGGTCTAGCACCGGGTGGACCCCGAAGATGAGGAGGTGGCAACTCATCCGTAGGGGACGGTATGTCGAGTTCAACTTGATCTACGACAGGGGAACGAAGTTTGGCTTGGCAGTTCCCGGCGTACAGGTTGAGAATGTGCTCGCCAGTCTACCTGAGGAGGCACGATGGGAGTACATGAGCGATCTTGGTATCGAAGGAGATGGCGGATGAGGAGAGTAAGATGGTAGATGTACTGAAATCTCCGAGAAGCTGGATCTAGTCGTATCAATCCGATTGTTTAGTTGACACGTACCACTGGCCAAAAGATTGCGTCAATTATTGAAGATATAAAGCGCTATGACAGGCCCGTCAGATAGCAGGAACCACGTAAGAACCAGCGGCCATTCCCACCCTATCGACTACTTTGCCATTGACAACGTTCAATGAAAACGAGCGACGGGACGTGACTCGTCTCGTCAGGAAGAAGCCGAGCCGACGGCAAACACGGACCGCACCCTTGACATGCCGGCGGCATCTCTGGGACTTTCACTCGTTTCGACTCCTCAAGGCCTCAAGTTGACTGTACAATGCCATAACCAAAGTCAAGTCAAAATAAGATATCCTTCCTCGCCGATTTGTCTCCTCTACTGCACACTGAACTATCAATTCTCCCCGTGTCTTGGACGTTCAATCCAGTCGTCAGTCGAGACTCGACTCTCGAGATGTAGCCTCTACGATCCCCGATATCTGCTATCGACGCCGAAGACCTCGTACTAAGAATATGCCTATGCTTCATTAGACTCGGCACGTGGTCTGTTTTAGTTTTCTCAGGCAATGCCGTTACGCCATACGGCCTATCTAGTATCAGTCTCTGTCTAACCTGGTCCAGAATGACCTCTATTGTTAACGACGACCATGAAAGCGGAATTCCCGTTGTAGACTTTGGCCCATTTCGAGACGGGACTCGAAGACAAGAGGTCGCTGACGCCATCCTAAGGTCCTTCAAGGAAGTGGGGGTATGTGGTAGCTTCGTCGTATTTGTGACTACTCACGATGAAAAGTTTGTATATTTGATCAATCATGGCATACCCCAAGAGAAAATGGATAGTATCATTGGCTGGGTACGTACCGCTACACCTCTTTATCCACCTAGTTTCTGAGACTTCGAACAGGCCAAGAAGTTTTTCGTTCTTCCCATGGAAACAAAGATGTTGGCTCCACATCCTTCTGTTGGTACTCATCATCGTGGTAAAGTTCCATACATTTGTTTCATTATGTAGATGTGTTAATACTTCCTAGGATACTCGCCACCTGGGCTCGAGAAGATCATCCAGCATGAATATAATCCCGATAAGATTGTTGAAAGCAGAAAGAAGACTCCGGATGCAAAAGAGAATTTTGAATCCGGAAAAGAGAATGACAAAGTAATGCCGAACATCTGGTTGCCCGATGGGATTCTACCGGGATTCAAGGAGGCATGCTTAGATTATTTCTGGGTGCGCTATACCCCCGCTGCCACCCCTCAATGTGTGAAATGACGAACTTCATTCATAGACCTGTTACGAAGTGGAGTTGAACATCTTCAGGGCTCTTGCTCTCGGCTTTCGTGTCAACGAGGATTATTTTACCGAGTATCACACTGCTGCTGACAATCAACTCCGTATTTTGCATTATTTCAGGTATGATTTATGGACTTCCCTCTCCCTTCTAGTCATCCTGGTTCTCGCTTCCTAGCGTTCCTGTCAAGGATGTCGAAGAAGGATTGACTTCCCGTATCGGAACGCATTCGGATTTTGGTAGCATCACTATGTTACTTCAAGATCACGCCGGTGGTCTCGAAGTTGAAGATCCTCATAACCCGGGCGAGTTCAAAGTATCTTCGTACTTTCCTTCGTTTTGGCGTTATCAGATAATAGTACATCAACAGGCAGCGACAACCTATTCCTGGTTCTCTTGTGATCAACGCCGGCGATTTTTTGATGCGATGTGTGTTATAGATGTCTTCTACCCTCCTGCAGCTCTTATCCGCTGAACAGGGTCCAACGACACCATTCGAAGCACCATTCACCGCGTCCGCGCACCAAAGCACATGCACGGCTCTGACTGTATGACCCAGGAGCGATACTCTATTCCTTACGTGAGCACTGGCTTGAGCTTGGCCCGTGATACCTTATCTCCCCATCCAATGTTTAGTTTTGTGGCCCAGTACGTTCTCTTTGTCAAGCATCAATAGGATTATTCAAGTAATTGATGTTGTCCTCAGAACCAGTCTACGATCATAGACAGCGTTCCCGGGACATGGTCTGAAACTGTACCTAAGAAATACGAACCTATTGATGTAGGTCGTTTTATGATTTATCGATTCCATAAACTAATGTGTCTTCCTCAAGTCTACCGAATATCTGATGAAGCGACTCGCCATGTCGTATATGTGACTATAGGCTTTTCATATTTTGCAGAGGCGGCAAAAACATCATCTGGCCGTTTTTGTTTCCACTGGGCTTGTATTTAAAACGTATGTTGGCCTAACAGAATAGCACAGATGTCTAGAAGCTTTTCAAACATCGGGGCGAAGACATCAAGGAAACACATAGGCTCGTTTTACCCACGTGGCTGCGTGATCACTTTGGGGCTTCAACATATATCAATCCACACCAAATAACCAAACGACCGTACCTATAAGATATTAAGGCAATATCGCGAGGCCGAATGGCTAGTGAGTCTAGGTTTTCCCGCCTATTTTTGTGGTCCCGTGCGGAAAGCGGTATATCATAAAATACTTTGTAGACAGAGGGCAGATAACATTAGACATTGCGCCATTCCTGCTGTAATCTATTGGCAACCACAGCCTGACTTAAGATCGACATGTGGTCGCTTTCCACGAAGACGACCTGGGCCTCTGGGACGATTGACCTACATCCAAGGTCCTCTTTCCATTCACAAGGCTCATCAAAACTCTGGACCATGCCACGAGAGGCCACGAACACAGTCATCATAGAGCATGCCTTTATGCTCCTCACCAACTTCGTCAGCTCTATTTGTAATGTGCGATATGAGAAAACGCCATCAGTCTCCCCTAGTTCGATCAAGAAGCGTGTGGTTGGCCTGCAGATATCGCCGAATATTTGATAGTAGCTCATCATGAGCTCACGCTCGACATGTCCAGCGGCGACCTTCCTGAGATCCTTGGCGATATCCAGATGCAATTTTGAAGTGGAATTTTCATACAATGTCAGCATGAGGTCGAGAAGCTTGTTTTACTAGTGGGATGCTGGCGACCTTATTTTGTAGGGACTGCGCATCAAATTCCCAGAGGATGGGCGAAGCGTAAAGTGCAGGAGAATAATCAACGAAAGCAAGTTGAACGATTTCGTCTCCGTTGCTTTCGAAATTCCGTGCGATTTCTAAAGTCAGCAGGCAAGTACCGCAGTATCCAGCCAAACGATAAGGTCCAGTTCGGAACAGCCGACTTTATTTGTTGGAAATAGAACAGCGCCATGGACTGCAGCGAGGACACGGGCGTATCAGGTGTGAATTGACATGCGTAAAGAGGAGTGTCAAAGATCTCTTGCATGCCTTTGAAAGCCAAAACGTTCCCGCTTGCTCCATGCATGATGACAAGGGGTATTCCCTCTGCGTCAACCAGTTTGACAACAGTTTCTCCAGGGATATTTAACTTGCGCCAGTCGAATAGCTTCCTGTCGTCTTTTAGGGTATTACTCGTGCGTTGTACCAACGCCAAGATGTCATGTAGACTAACATCTCCGAGAAGTTGCAGTTGGGTGATGGGCAAGAAATGACGCAATGATACAGATAGTCTGCTAGCAGAAAGCGAGTCCAGTCCGTAGGCGGTGAGGGGGACATCGGGGGAAACCTCTTCGATGGATAAACCGAGTGAATCGCAGACTAGCTGTTCGATCTGAGGGACAACTCCTTGTTCGCTCTGGGATTCCATTGCAGTTTTAGACTGCATGGGAATGAGATGATCATATAGAGCCGATGGCCCGCAAAATTTCTGAAACTCGCTCCAGGAGTAATCTGGAATGTATAACCAGAATAATTGATTCCGCATTCTCATTAGGCCGTCTTCCAGGCAGGCGCACAACTCTTTACAGTTAAGTCAGTGGCTTAGGAGAAGCATAACAGACTGAAGCGATTACTCACGTTGGCTGGTCATTGCCCATGGGGCCCATTGTTTCAGAGATGGGCGAGGAAGTAATGTGTCTGGGTCGATGACAGTGTCGCTATCAATGATAGCGGGGGCCACCAAGGCGAATGCATTAGGATAGCGACGAATCATGAAGTCGACGGCAGTATTGGCACTATAAGGACTAAGAAATCGGTTTCCTCTCAGGTTCAATATGCTCACCTAGAGTAGTTCGTTTGTCCTGCACTCCCGAAAATAGCGGCAGATGATACAGTTACTAAGAATTCGAGTTGTTCTATCGCGAGAGTTTTCTCTAGGACGGTGAATGCTTCGGTTTTTGCTGGAAAGACGCGATTATAGGTCTCCAAGGTGTGATTTGCATATGACCTATCCTCTAAAATGACCGAAAGTAGAATGCATCCACCGATGCGGCCCGGAAACTTCGACGTCAGCCTTTGCATGTCCGAAACAGAGCTGGCGTCGCAGCATTCCAAATGAAGTTCCAAGTCCTGTATCTCCAAAAGATACGTCAAAAGGTTGAAGGCTGCAGGGTTTTTCCTAGACAAGGCTAGCCCTCCGGTACGAGATGTGAGCACCATCTTTCGAGCGCCTTTCTGAAAAGTGATGGAAGTTAGATGGACGGTCACTTCAGCTGTGGGAAATTTTAACCTGATACATCCAGAGGGCCATTTGTAAACCTAGAGATCCTATTCCTCCGTGCAAGAGATAAAAGACGTCCTCGCAAAAGAGACAAGATTTGATTGCACGCGCCGTAACAAGATCAGAAGGCGTTTGAGACGATCCCCATAGCACTGAAGGCGGAAAATTGGTATCGCGGAGGACGTCAAACGTATCTGAAACTTTCCATGGATTCCTTCTGATTTCCTCTAATATTCCGTTCACTGGATCATCCCAAAGATACAACGATGCACCAACGAAATCGCAGATGCTCCGCGTGCTTTTGCGATCCTCATTATAGTTCGAAAGAACGAAGTCGCCTGGCTTTATGAGCCCTAGAAGCTGGGGAACTCCGTCCACAGCAACAATAGTAGAGATGCCGAAAAACTCCAAGACCTGACCAAGCCTTTCCGAAAGCCCTGACCGATCGTCATTTCCCAGCAACAGCACTGCCCTTCGATTCTGGAAGCGACGGCAATCTTTCAGCGATCCGGAGTCAAGGAATGAGCTGGCAATGAAAGTTGGAACCAACGCTCCGAGCTGATCCTTCCATCGAGGAGCGAGAATCTGTCCTGTGTGGACAATGGCGAAGTTCGACAGGTGACCACAAACGACTGCTGTAACGTAGGAGTGAGTGCACCACTGGGTATCACCCGCGTCAACGATTTTTCCATATAGGCCCCGTACGTTGCCGTTAGGTTCTGATACCAGACTAATAGATAAAAGAACATGGTTCGGTGGAACGCCCGGGCATGGCCTTGCCGCAACCTCTCCCGCAGCTGTTTCAGTCCAATACCTAAGGGAATCAATCAATGGACCGTGTGAGGCCTCAAACGACGGTGAAGGGACCAATCTAGGAAGAAGGAGTTGCCCGTTACGCTCCACAAGGAATTCAGATTCGTTCTCAAGGTCATCCACGCCTGACAGCCAGTGAATATATCTGCTTCGTTCTCGTAGCGACCATGTCTCGTCAAAAAGTGCGAGACGAACATTTGTTCGACAATTTCTCGCCTCAGCGACCGACAAAAACCGCGTGCAGCAGCACCGGATACATCCATGGTTGATTCAATCCAAATTACCGCCGTGTTGGAACTCTGTGACTGCAGTATTTCATTCCGCATACCCAACTCCCCGCCCAAGCGAAACGACAGCATTGGAAATCCCTGGTTCTCGTTGCCACTACCCCGGATTTCGGGGAGATGCAAAGTTGGCTTTTGTGCTTCGATAATGGAATATCTGCGGCTTGTTATAATGCTGCTAGAACGAAAATGTTTGCGCATTGAGGCGCGCCATAAATCCTGCTCTCCCGGTAGCATTCCCTTGATTTGGTCCAGGATAATGACCATGACCATTCCTCCTGGGACTAGGAGGTTATGTAGAGCAGCGATATGTGAACTCCTCATTTCAGAGCTGATGCCGATGATTACGTCGTATATATGTTTGGAAATATTCTGATGCTTCGTAGTTGTATTCCAGTCAAATTCTACGGTATGACAAGAGGAGTTGTCATTGTCAATAGGAGAAGTCTGTCCCTCCGTACTGGTGATCGAATAGTCACAGAAAATCTGCCTCTCGTTCATTAGGCGCAAGACCTGTGATGACAGTGCCTTGTGACCAGACTTTCTTGCACTGGTAAGGTCCAAGACTCTGAGAATTCGAGTGCTGCTGCTGTGGGTGAGCATGTCCACGACACGACGCAGCCTTTTGACAGTGTCATCGATAGCATCTTCTATCTGGTCGATGTCGTCTATAGATGCTTCAGGAGAAGGGATAGATTCGGAAGTATGTGCTTCGTTCTCGTCACGATATGCTAATAGCATAGGGAGTCCATATGGCTGGTGGATCATATCGAGGCATCGGGACGGTGGCGTGATAGGTGAGAGATAATGTCGTTCCACTTGGAGACCTAAAAGCCCAAGGATATGCTGGCCAGCATTATTTACGATGTTAACGTTGAAGGTGATAATGTCTGTTCACGTCATTAGCTATCTATTTCAACAACAATCATATTACAAATTACCTGGCGACCATTTCTGTCGAACAATGTGGGCATAGAGGGTTTTCTTAAGGCTTTCCGGTGCTGGTATGTCGTAGAGCATTACAACATCCGCCTTGGATGGAAGAAAATATGAAGTGGGATCCATATTCCCTGTAAAAAGATGGTGGACTGCAGAGTGTATACACGAGTCCAAGATTGCGGGGTGGAGAATATATCCGTCAGATCTGTAGTGACAGGGGAATCAGACTTGATAAGAAAACGTAGCAAAGAGCAAGCATACATCATTTGTTCGTCAGCCCCTGTGACTTGAATGAGACCTTCTTGCTTATTCTTCCAGCATGCTGTTACTCGTCGATACATAGGTCCGTACTGTGCAAAGTAGGCCATTGTTTGATAGAAATCTAAAATAATCATAAGTTTATGGGGAAGAGCATAGGTAATGGACTTACTATTCACGTCCGATTTCTCACTTCTGAGTTGAAACGCCTTGATGTCAAGGTCTGGTGGTCGCGGCATGCTAGCCTTTGACATGTATCCCATAGCATGATTTTGCGTCACCTATGAAACGGTTGATTAAGTTACGAAGGAAGAGACATCGAACAACTTACTGAATCCTTTGAGCTGACCACAACCGACGAAACAGTCCACTGGCAACCTTCAAATTGGAATTTAACTGGACGTGTGTTCTTCGACAGCGGCATGATGGCTTCGAAAGATACGTTCCATAAGATTCGGCCACCTGACGCAAGTGCCTGGGAGTTCGTTCAATAAACATTTGAGGAGAGATCTCAACTTTGGCCCACCATTTCTATGTATCCAGCAGCCGGCATGATTGGTTCACCATGAATAACATGATCAACCAAACTTGGATGTGTAAAGGCACTGATATTCATGTCGCTCTGGCCTAGAGGACCGTGACGCGTTTTCCGTGCATTGTTTTCAAGGGTGCTGAACGTCGAAGGGCCACGGTAGTACGGAATGTCCTTGCGCTGGAATGGATAGGGGATGGTAAGTATGTTATTCGGAGACCGAGAGTGCATATTCAATTGTCTGAAGTCGACGCTCGCGTGTTTACAACCTAGAACTGCAAGTCGACCCAGGCAATCCAGAAATGTATAAGTCTCGCTGGGCGTTTTGGGATCAGAATAGCGTGGTCGGACTAATGGGCATAACACTGCTTTTGCTCGTGGATTTTCCAGGTATGTAGCAAGTACGGGATGCGGACCAATTTCGATGTATATTGCATCTGGATGCTCCCTCATGACGAGCGCAGCGGTAGAGGAAAACAAGACAGGCTGCCTAGTGTTCCTCCAGAAGTATTCTGATGTGAAGGGTTCATTCTGCTGAACACCTGTGACGGTCGAATATACCGGTAAAAATGCAGCCGCAGTTGGAAAGGCGTCGAACAGTGGAGAAACTAGATCCATGAACTTGTCTCGACATACTTCCATGAGCATGGAATGAACTGGCACCGAGGTACGCAACTTTGTAGCAAAGACGCCCTCGGCTCGAGCTATATCGACCACGCGTTCGACCAAGGATGTGTGACCGCTTATTGTAACAGCGTCAGGCCCATTGAAACAGGCAATCTCGAGTATAGATGCACCGTCTAAATCATGCTTGGCAGCCCGCATAAACCTCTCTGCTTGAGCGGAGCTGCAGCTTATAGCAGCCATACACCCATCAACACCTTCAACAAGACTGAGCGCTTGTCCTCTGGCGATGGCAAGTTTGAGGGCCATTTCCTGGCTTGCGGCCCCTGCGCTGTAGAGCATAGCAGACTCGCCTGCCGAATGTCCGAATACGACATCAGGAACAATACCAGCACTTTGAAGAAGATCGATGAGAGCCATCTGCAAGATGGCGAGCGAGGGTAGAGTGATGGTGATGGGCCAGAGACCGCCCTCACGCTGAAAATGCTTTTCTGAGCCCGAGAAAAGACCTGTCTGGAGTATTAATGATTGGCCCACAACTTCTTTGTAGATGGCATCCATCCGAAGAACACTTTCACGAAAAGTTGGATACACCTTGAAGAGTTCGCGACCCACTGCGAAGGACTCAGGGAACTGCATGCATAGATGAAAAATGTGTGGCCTACTGTCAATATGCTGCGGTCCTTGTCCCGAAAAGACAAAGACAACAGGAGAACGATTCGAATGGCGGGGGCATAATACTGGAGGAGAGAAAGTCAAGGCACCAGCTTCGGGTTCGAAAACTGCATAAGAACGCCAGGTCATCTGACGAGAACGTCGGCCGTAGGTCGTTGAAATTTGACGTGCCAAACCGGTGTTTTTCAAAACCATTTGAGCCAAAGCGTCAGCATTAGATGAAGCAGAACGGGGTGATAACCCTCCGGTTACGAGAAGAACCGGGCCACCTAGTCCTCCACCCTTACTCGGATCACCAAATGGTGGAGGTCCTTCCAATACAGCGTGAGCGTTGGCCCCACCTATCCCTGAGGTGTTAATAGCAACTAGAGGGCGACCAGATGGATTACGGGCCCTCAGAGGAGAAACCGTAGTTGGCACGCTGATGTTTGTCCAATCGATAGCAGGGTTGAGAGTTCGGACACCTACAGTCGGTGGGACGAGCCCAGTTTGGAACATTGAACATGCTTTCGATACAGCGGCAAAGAAGGATGGTACTTCAAGATGCCTAGGGAAATATAGTTAGGCCAAAAAAAATAAGGTAACGTTCCATGATACCAACCCGATGTTTCCCTTGACACTTCCAACTGGTAGAGTGTCGTCGCGCACAAAGTGTCTGCTGACCCAGTTCGCCTCCGCTGGGTCACCAGCTGCAGTACCTGCAAAAATTGGTTCAACGGAATGGTGAGTTGCATGATAACACACCTGTAGCATGTAGCTCGACAAAATCAACTTCCGACGGATGCCGGCCAGTTCCTGCAAAGGCTCGACGCATTGCTTCAGTCTGAGTATCTGCAACGGGAGCGCTGACGGGTCCCGCAGACCCTGTAGAGCTCACACCTATGCCTAGAATCTGTAGACATCTGTAAGAATAACGTAGACCTATGTGCATAACATAACATGCTGACCGAGGCATAAATATGATCCCCATCTTGAATGGCATCGTCCAGCCGCTTAACGACCAATACAGCAACACCCTCGCCACGAGAGAAACTGAGAAAGAGATAAACAAATATGGAGCTGAACTCGTTCAATTTTCTTACCCATTGGCTGATGCATCGAACGGTTTACACCTTCCGTCGACGGATAATACTTTTCCATCGCTATACTGAATCCAATCCTCTACGCTATAAAGAACAGCTCAAAGTCAGACAAAGCGATGGATTAGATGGGCATGAGCGACTTACCGATAGTTGAGCTGACAGCCACCAACAACTGCAGACTCACAGTCTCGCAGCCTGAGCGCTTGAACAGCGAGGTATAGCGCCGACGCAGTGGAGCTACAAGCAGTGGTTGTCGGTATAGAGGGACCTCTGAGATCCAGGTGATATGAAACTTTGTTTGCGGTCATGTACGGATAGCCAGCAAACGAACCGGCCGCCTCGATATTGTTCTGCGGATAAAGTTAGATGGCGGTCTTTGTGTCGATCAGTAAGAGCGTACAGGATCAGCGGTAAATGAAGTATCCATGGTGGACGCCATGTAGCATCCGACGTTTCGTCCTCGATAATCGATTCCCGAATCCAAGAGCGCCAAAAAGCTATGTTCAATCAATTTCCGTGTGGATACGGACATGGACGCAACATCTCGAGATGTGATACCAAATTCGAGATGATCGAAAAGGGATATTGACTTGAGAAAGGTACCCTTCTTCGTTATCACGTCTCCAGTATTTGTTCCATGCCAGCTAGGAAGTAGCAGATATCAGAGATGCAAAAGCCAGGCTGAGGACTCAACATACGCGTTGATATCAAATCTTTCAGCGGGAATCGTTTCGTATGCCTCGCCCTGGTTCAAAAGAAATTCGAAGAAATCCGCATAGCCTAGGTTTTCAGAAACCATCGGTCCACCAGGGAATTCGACAGATATTCCGACCTTAAATTGCGTTAACCCTCAACGAAGTTACCAGAGGACCAGAAAGACAGACAATAGCAGTAGCACAATTTGTTGCGCCTGAATTTGAGCCCAGGTCTGCCATTGTGAAAGTGTACAAGTAGATGTCGAAATCATCTAACTAGGAGCTTTATATGTGGAATGTCAAGAGGGGGTCTACATTTTGACGATTGATTGGGCTAAATGTGACAATTCTAATAGCATATTGAGTTGAATTGTCCGAGCAGAAGTCTGATCGAGTTCCGTAGTATGCGTGCTCATCGGAGGATAGCGGTTCAGTGGGTACAGAGCCGATGCACTGGTTTACTCGGAGACATTCAAGTTGAGCGTGGAGTACGAATCGGTTCAGTGATGCTAATAATCCGCGAGCACACCATTTCTATTGATTGCGTAAGCGCGCACAGACCTCGGAAATTGAGGGCATGTGACTCGTGCTGAAATTCGTGCCTATTTATAGTTTGGTGAACGATGTCTGCTATTCAATCACTGTTCTTCTCGGCGCGTTTGAACACGTCGTCAACTGTGTAGGTGCTTGAAGCTTTGCCTTGATGAATGAAATTGTAAAAGTCTCGTGCAATTGACATAGGTCGACCGAATGGTAGTGAACTCGAGGACCGGGCCCCGCAGTGTAGTTACCTCCATTCGGCCCCGTGCTTGAAGACAATAGAGTATCGTCTGATGACCCTGATGGGATGATACCAGACTGAGACGTGCTTCAAATATCGCTAGTATTTCTCATTGGCCAGTCAAAGAGAGGGACAGGAAAATGTCGAGGTTCGAGATCCATTTTTAGTCTACGGAATAGCGGTGGATGATCAGTTTTGATAGAAGACCTTCCTCGGAACATGGTGCCCACAAGTTCGATACGATGAGAATTGTTGATAACTATATATACATGTATTCTGCAGGCGACAGATAGGTTCCGAAAATAAAGTGAGTACTTATCAATCTACCAGCAACTAAATTTTCCCCCGCTGCAGCGCTAGCACCAGGCGTGGCCTTCATACCTCCGTTGAACTAGTTCGTGTGGCCTCATTTCCTCCTTCGTTACGTATGATCGCCGCCGTCGCTGCGGTGTACGTCGTTATGTCTTCTGCTGGGATAGATCCAGCATTGCTGTCCGCTAGCGCTTTCTTTTGGTTCTCTCGCTGGTCTTTCGCTGGATCCAAGTCGCAATTGCACGTACGTTTGCAATAAGACTAGTCGAGTCTGATTCATTGGAAGCCTAGCATTCTACATCGTCTCTTACGGTGTCGAACATCATCACTGGAACTGTCACAGCTCGGAGTCTGCCTGCCCTCGGAGTCCCTGCTCCAATACACCAAAATCATGGGTAGGTAGCCGAACGTGTCATCAGATCAGCTCACATACTTACTGGCCCCAGGTGGTGCGATATCGAAGTTCCATCTTAAGTTTTGATACGCATGAGCGAGTCGAGAAACTCAACTTATCTGATGTCCGGTATCCTCGTGCCCCTGAGTGTGCATAGATAGAACAAAAATTTACAACAGCATTATTTCCAACATAGACCACGGCTTCGGCTTTTCAAGTAAGCAGCATTGACTTCCGA
Source organism: Armillaria mellea (assembly GCA_030407055.1). Taxonomy (NCBI): domain Eukaryota; kingdom Fungi; phylum Basidiomycota; class Agaricomycetes; order Agaricales; family Physalacriaceae; genus Armillaria; species Armillaria mellea. The sequence goes on from JAUDZF010000005.1 coordinate 1,405,616, forward strand.
TGAAAGATCGCGAAGAATTAACAACAATTGAAACGGATACGGTGGACTAGAATGTTACGTCGCACTAATGATGGCCCTGAAAGAACGATATCTCTCAGAACTTCTCGTGCGCAGGACCAATCTTTTCCAGGGGCGTTCTACTTGACCTGAAATGATATCTGACATATTTGTGGGGTACTTCCTACGTTCACTAAGCCATGCTTTTGGTGCGGGAGAAACGGAATTTTACTATTCTATTCGGGTACGAGGTATTGAACAAAGCGCGAAAGTAGCTCTCTGTCCGGCGATGGAAATGCTAGCTAGAACAAGTTTTCACCACGCCAGTACTTTAACCAATTCTCGACTTCATCCTCATCTAACGGCGATAGCTCCTCTCCCTTGTCTGAACTCGTTACAAGATGAGGAAGTCCGAACGCCTCTCGATTTTTCTGTCCCAGCACCACTGCACTGCGCCTATAATATGGAAGTAGACGTATTGCTGGCAGTGATGTCAGGATGAACAGCCAGATTTTCCAGTGCCTCTAACCAATGTGTGTAAGACACCAAGCTCACGTTCAGTTTTCGCGAAATGATGCGAGCTATGATGGCCCATGGGATAGGGTTTGGATGAACTAGATGCATGATATGGGAGGGGTTATCGACACTGTTGACGATCATCTGGGCAGCCATGTGCACCGGAAGCCATGAAACAAGCTAAAATCATGAACACCGAGCGTACAGCATAGGATGAAAGCACACAAACCTGTTCATCATCCGGTAGACAGCCAAGCACCGTAGAGCTTTGGATCATGGACGGAACCCATTCCTTCGGGTTCCATGTCCCCCTTGGTCCACCTGCGAGTTGGCCGACACGAATGACGAGATAGCGCAAGCCTGGGGCTAGGCGTAGCAGCTCCTCTGAGACCCATTTAGACTCACTGTAACCCGTGCCCTGCGCGATGTGGGGATCAATGTGGGTTTCAGTCAATGGGTGATCTTCCATGGCATCTAGGACGTTCTCCGTTGTATGCACATCTACGGGAAACTTAAACAAAGACTTACCCTGGAAAACACCAATAGAGCTTGTGTAAATGAGTCGGGCTTTCGAGGTCAAGGCTAGTTCGATCAAATGGCGCATGCCTCGAATATTAGACTCAAATGAAGATAATCCTAGGTTGAAATCTACGCGCCACGCTGGAAGAGGGTCAAAGGAATTCAAGAAAATCACCGAACCGCTCACCATTATGGATGATATGCGTTACGAAGCTTGTGACCTGTATAGCATGGCTTTAAAAAAATACAGTATGACAACGATGTCCGTACCTCGTCGGAGAAAAGTTGGGATTCGGACGAGAGATCAACTTCCAACATGGTAACCTTTTCCATATTGATATCTATCCCGTGGTCAATTAAGGCTCGTTGCTGTCTCTCTTGCACAGATATCTTTCCCGGCCTATTGACAGCGTATATATGTCTGACAGTCTGGTCCAAAACGAGACTCGCTAAGATGTGGCACCCAAGTGCTCCCGTTGTTCCCGTTATGAGTACAACTTTTCCGGTTTTGGGGATTACCGAGCCAGACTGTTGTATTGAGATGACCGGAAAATCGTTTGAGTACTTCGACACCATGGCGTGCATTTTTTCTACCCGAGAACCCTAACCCAACATCGGGAGCGTGGGTGCCTTGGGCGATAGAATACAGGAATGTCGTCAGTTGAGAGATACTTGGGTGCGAATATACGAAATTGTCTGTCGTTTGACGCGTATCAAATTCAGCTGTATCACGCAATGCACGAAGCAGAGTGTTTCGAATCCACGTTGCCTGCAAACTGGAAAATGATTCACGGATCAGCTCAGGGTGGATCAATCCAGGAGAATTCGACTCGCCTGTCGCAGCCATGTTGGAACAAGTCCTCATCTTCAGAAATAGAATGGGAGAGAACTTGAAAGACGACGGTACGAACGAACTCCTTCGTAGATATATCGTCCCATTCTGAAGGCGGGGGGATGTTGGCTTGGGTGCTTTCCTCTACGGTTTTGTAGATCGCTGCAATTTCTTCGCTGTAGTCATCTAATATCGCTTGTCGTCTACATGCCATCAAAACAAGTTATCTTGTCATAGTTAAACCCTACCGTGCAGTATTTTTGGCGGTATACGTGAACGGCTTTCTGGGGTTCGCTACGAGAATCATCTGAGTCACAGTCAGTACAGTGCCAACCTATGAATATTTAGAAATAGCTGACCTCTTTGAATAGACGAGAATGCTGTGGCGCAAATTTATTGATCCTTTCCACCGTCGGCCTTGAAGAATGAGATTCAGCACATTCATAAGCTAGTCTGCATAACACACTACCATATTTTGTTTCTGAATTCAGCAAGCTTGCTCTCGTCGTTGGGATCGAAGGCGAACCGGGTCTCGGGTTCGATGAGGACACCCGCCTGGAACTTTCCCCGGCCAAAAAATACCGAAGACAAGACATGAGGGTCCTGATTGAGCATATTCTCTACCACACATAAGTTTAAGATCTTTCACAGGTGGAATGGGTATATTAGACTCACCCAGAGGTCCTGGGTTTGTCTTGTATTTCACGGTAAATGTTCAGTCTCCGGTTTCGATGACCGCATAAAGTATAAACTGCACCCACCTTCTCTCCTGTGTTATGCATGATTTGATCGTCGGTACGACCAAATATTTTCCAAAATCCAGCCTTCGTCGGATGAGGAATAAAAAGATCAGATGTTGCATACGCGTCATTCCCATCAGCCTTAGTATTTATGACACTAGGTCGGCAAAACTTATTTTCCTATGAGACGCATAAGCCTGAGAGAGCGGGTAAGTATGAAGAAAGAACACCGCACCACCATAACAAGTTCGTATGCATTATTTCCACCTGCTACCATCTCCGGAGTCACCAGTTTAGGAAATTCAAAGTACTCCCAATCGTAGCCTACTTGAGCTGCAAGTACACGATTAATATAAGCTACATGGACATACAGATAGTGACACCCACCAGGTAAGATAGGACTCATAATCCCCCCTTCGGTGCTTTCCTGCAGGTCAGCTTCGAATTCAGGTTGAAACTTTTTGTAGACCTACGATCCGTATAGAATAAAGATGGATACGCCCTTAGAAGTCAGGTGGTCTCCGGCTTCCTTATTCAATGGCCCGCCACCGTAAAGCTAAAATAAATAAATTTATCGCATGACTTGCTGAAGGTGAAGGCACGTACCACACCCGAGCGTGTAGCTAGCCATTCAACATATTCAGGGGCGTCGGGACCAGGCCTAAGCATTGCATCATGAGGTCTGGACAATATACAGCAACAAACTTTGGCGAAACGGAAATTCACCTCGATGAAGGATGGCACGCAAAAAATGACATCGCTCTGTGCTGCTCGGGCTGATACGAACAGGTTCTCGGGCGTAGGAAGCATGGCAGGAGATTTTGGCTCGAAAGCACTCACTACCAATCCGGACGAAGCCTATGAGATAGATTGGTGAGAAGAAAGCGGCTCAGCAAGGTTGACTTACCGTCCAGCACAGTTGCAAGACTCCCATTCCATGATACATTGGCATGACATGCAAAGAAAAAACAACATTGCAGAGGTCTCTGCCCCCGAACCAAGGTATGAGACATAACTGCACGATACGATGACTACTCCAAGGAATCGGCTTCGGATACGCCGTTGAACCTATAATGGATATCAACCAATGTTTGTACCGATCGAAGCAAAACACCATTACCAGACGAATGAAGATATAGAACGATAGCGTCCGGATCCATACTCGTTAAGGGAAGATCATCAGATTTAGAGAGTCCATCTTGCCAATCCTGCAGAAAGAGTTCCTCGAAGACTGGAACGGGAGATAGAGTTGGAAGGTCATCCAACGAATACGAGTATTGAGACTTCAATATATCAAGCGAACCCCGGGCGAGGTCTTGCATGGACACATCTCTACCGACGAGAACATATTGTACTCCAACCTTGTCAATGAGATGTGCAACGGCAAGTGCTGAATTGCGGGGAGAAATAGGGAAAAGAATAAAGTTTGCACGCAGCAAACTCATCATAGTGGTGAAGTAGGTGATCGTATCTGTTCAACGGTCAGTACTAGTTAGTGCACTGCACATGAAGAAGCCACTAACCAGACATTGACAAAATGGCTACTACCGGACGCTTGTATCTGGCAGGGATGCGGTGCTTCATTAAACGAGCACCAGTATATATAGCCGCAATTGCCTCGGGCCAGTATATCGTCCTGGTACTACCATCGTCACGTGCATAGACAAAGATACGGTGGTTGGTAGAGTTAACCAGATGCCAGTCGTACATTTGTTGCAAGGTAAATGATCCATCGATGGGAGGCGACCGGAACGTGGCGCTCTTCTCACCTTGTTTCTGAGGTGGGGGTGGAATAAGACGCTGTGTCGAGAAAGACATCGAATCAGATACTGTCAGAACATCGCGGAGAAGGAAAGTTGTTTATGAAGCAAAGCATGGAAGATGGTCACGTTGAGTCCCAAATTAACAGACTGGGATGATATCCGATTGAAAATGGACGAACCGCTTCAAAATTGTTTGTGACCAACCGAACCATGCATTCAGATATCTATCTGTGGATGCATGTCCTTAAGAAGCAATGAATGCCGGTAAGGTGGGAAGAACTATCACGTAAATGATTCCTATAAGCTATCTGGCCCCCGCTATCCCCGACAAGTTCGATTATTTCTACTTACATGTGAATCAATGATGTGATGGTTTCAATTCAGCGCATGTATAATGTTCCCAGGAGCACCGACGACTAATAAAATCTCCTTCCTTCCTTCCTTCGGAAAAGAACCCGTCCTTCTAAAACAGCTGATGATCAGTAGATATTAGGGAATGATGAAATTTCCGCATGACTCGGTGATGCTGAAGTAAACGCAACTTCATTACTTAAACACATTCAATGCTGGGCTCGAGGCCTTCTGCTTATCCGTCAAAATCATGCAGGTTCCTCTTGTTTCCGTCAACCTTGCGACTGTGGCAGTCGAAAGCTTCTTATACGGAATATTCTTTGTTCTTGACCTGACATCAATAACTTTACTGTTTGTGCGACGATCCAGAGGGACTCGGAACACCGTTGCTTCGATCATACAGCGACCCATGTTCATCGGGGCTGTTGGTCTATTCATAACTATCACAGCGGTACGCGCAAAATGATAATCTAGCTCGACGCATCTTTTTCCTGATCAGACTACAGCACTGGATTTGTACAATTGTACGATTATTCAATGCATTTGTCACTTTTGAAGGCGGAAAACAGCCTTTGGAATTCTACGCCAATCTGTCGCATATAACAGAGGTCGTTAAAACCGGGTTTTTGATGGCATCGTTAGTTATTGGCGACTCTATGATAGTGAGCCTTGCCCTTTGATGAGGATTCTCCCAACTAATTTTACGGCAGATATATCGTCTATGGGTCGTTTGGGGATTCAATTACTACGTTATCATATTCCCGTTGTTAACGTTGGCTGGACTTACAGGTACTCGTTGCAAAATCCTTCGACATGACAAAAATTTTACTAAGATAACAGTGTGCGGTATTGGAATCACATACCAATTCACACAATATTTTCCGGGTCTAGACGTCTTCGCTTCGGAAGCTGGTAGATGGATCACAAGCGATTGCGTTTTCACACTTCTGTAAGTTTTACCTATGCAGCTTCACACAGACAATGTGGTGAACGCTAATATTTACAGGACTAATATCTATAGTTCCAGTGAGTGGGATACACCTTTACATACTACACCTAAAATGCGTACCTACTCATCATTGACAGCTATGATTGCATGGTACATATGGAACACCCATAGGAAATCAGCAACAGCGATTGGCGGAGCCAGCTTGCTGGTAATATCAATGTCTGCTCTGAGGCTCGCAATGCTTATACTCACACCATTTCCAGTCTGTTATTGCAATGTTCATCGAGAGTGCGGCAATATACACGTAAGCGAAAGTGTCACTGTGGGATATGACTCTCTAACATGATGCCTGATAGGTCGTGGACGATCTTCTTCACGGCGGCCTATCAATCCAAGTCTAATCTCCAATTTACTGCTGTCGATAACTGGCCGGAAGTTGCAGGTATTGCCTTTAGTTTGATCAACGTCCGTGTAGGGCTTGGTTGGGCACAGAAGGCAGGACCTTCATATTCTTCCGCTGGTTCATCAATATTTCGCAGCAACGCACGCGGTGGTTCTGCACCTCCCACAGAGGTTCCATTGCGCCCCCTGACAATCAACATATCACAAGCAATGGTGAAGGACTCTGATGAGGAGCGGCTTCCCAATGAAGATGCTGGTCAAAAATCAGGGGTCAAGGGGTCGGATATGCCTGTGTAGATGGCAGGATAAAGTGTATTCAGTGGCAAGAATTTTGTTGGCCGTTTTAACCTGATAATACATTAAAAATCTATGCTCTGAATTTCGCTGGACACACTTACGATGGATTAAATGCAGAATTGAGCTTTGTCGATCTTACATGAATAGAATAGCCTACGCGGCTACGTACTATTGAAATGATGCCGAGTGACTCGGAGGAGCGACAAAGTCTGTCACTAGTCAAGCTTGAGCCATGATGATATGCAGTGATGTTCGACGTCGTAAGAGACGATGTAAAATTCTAGGCTTCCAATGTATTCCCAATGACTGTGCGGCAGTTATCCCGACTCGACTAGTCTTATTGCAAACATACGTGCAATTGTAACTTTGATCCAGCGAAAGACCAGCGAGAGAACCAAAAGAAAGCGCTAGCGGACAGCAATGCTGGATCTATCCCAGCAGAAGACATAACGACGTACACCGCAGCGGCGGCGATCATACGTAACGAAGGAGGAAATGAGGCCACACGAACTAGTTCAACGGAGGTATGAAGGCCGCGCCTGGTGCTAGCGCTGCAGCGGGGGAAAATTTAGTTGCTGGTAGATTGATAAGTACTCACTTTATTTTCGGAACCTATCTGTCGCCTGCAGAATACATGTATATATAGTTATCAACAATTCTCATCGTATCGAACTTGTGGGCACCATGTTCCGAGGAAGGTCTTCTATCAAAACTGATCATCCACCGCTATTCCGTAGACTAAAAATGGATCTCGAACCTCGAAAATTTCCTGTCCCTCTCTTTGACTGGCCAATGAGAAATACTAGCGATATTTGAAGCACGTCTCAGTCTGGTATCATCCCATCAGGGTCATCAGACGATACTCTATTGTCTTCAAGCACGGGGCCGAATGGAGGTAACTACACTGCGGGGCCCGGTCCTCGAGTTCACTACCATCTGGTCGACCTAGAAAATGTCAATTGCACGAGACTTTTACAATATCATTCATCAAGGAAAACCTCCCTCGATTTTTGCTATTCAATAACTTTTCTTTTCGGCACGTTCGAACACGTCGTTAAGACTCAACTGTGCGGGTGGTTGAAGCTTCTAGGGATGTTCACCAGACTATAAATAGGCGCGAATCCTCGACCCAGCTGGCATGGAATAGAGTTCTGATAGCGAACGTACCAAGGCACAATGACAGGTAGGCAACGGGTATCTGCTGGAGCGCTGAATATCGGACCCTTAGTCTTAGAAGTTGGCTAATGGTTGATATGAAAGGCCCGGCCCGTAACCCTAGTAAGCAGGAGCCAGGCTCGTGGGAAAGTTCCGGTCAAATTTGAGTAACCGGCTGGGGTCGACTAGTGTCTCTACTCCGCGCGACACCAACAGTGTGATCACAACGGTATGAACCTTCATGGCCACAGCACATGGCATGCCATGTCAGGGCTGTGGACCCGGCCGTTCCTTATTGGGACCTGGCGCCGGTAACAACACCAACACCAACACCACCAAATTGAATTGGACGAGCCGACATCAGTATTGGATATATCTGCGTTTTGATATCACCTGCCCTGCCTGATGTCAACGAGGCGCAGCTGGTCTGTGACAATCGAGATTACGGCGGTGACCTAACTCCGCACCAACATCATGCTGTAGGCTGAGCAGTGCCAACACCAACAGACCGACTCGGAGACCTTTCAGCGAGTTCGGTGCTATAGATATTGACCAAAGTCATGCATCATCCTTGTATTAGAGTCCTTTACTCTCACGAATGCCAAGGTTCAAATGGTGCTCCATCAATTTCTCCTGATTTCTAGGACTAATTTTATCGAGTGCAGAGGGTTTCATCCGACCGTCCGGTTACTTGTACTTGATAAGTTGATGTGAACTCACGAAAGACTGCCTTCTTAGACTTCTCGGACAATTACAACCTCTTGGGCTCCCTCCCTTCTCGTACTTCTACTCCCCTAAGCAGTATCCTTCCTTCATTTCGCCCTCGCAATGGAGACGAAGTACAGTCAAGACAAACCTACAGCCTTAGAAGTTGCCTACAAGGAGAGCGCTTACACGCTTGGCGCCCGAAAGGCATGGTGCTCTGGTACCGACCTTCACCTTCCTTCAGTGGTACCCTAGCTTACGTATCGACTTCCAGTCGCAGGTTCAGCCCTACTGCAACTAGCAACGATTGGTCCTGTTTGTATCACGATACGGTTTTCAACACTGTCTTGACTTACAAGATATGGCGCATTCTAGATCGCGGCATTCGGCGTCTTCCAAGACTTTTACACAGTAACATGGCTTTCTCAGTACTCGAAATCCGAAATAAGCTGGATAGGATCTACCGGTCTTTTCTTGGAGCTGACCTTCGGTGTTATTGGCGGTAAATTGTGAGAATAATTTGCCTTCTCAGTGCCATTATGCCCTGACTTTGGAAACAGGTATGATATGGGCTATTGCTACTCTGTCCTGCTTTCTGGTTCTGTTCTTTGGACGTTCAGGTATTTGCCATCGTTGTTCACGCTAGCCGGTGAGCTGATTTGACTCAGCTTTTTCATGTTGTCGCTTGTACAAGAGCAACAGTATTATCAGGTTTTAATGATGTTAGATGCCTCCTGACTTGATCGCTAATGATATCGTAGGTCTTTCTCGCACAGGGTCTGGGGATGGGACTAGGTGTCTCTCTGATATTTGTGCCAACCATAACATTAGTTTCTCATCATTTCAGGGTGAGAAAGGGTTTGGCGATGGTATGGATTACGCGTATTTCAAAAGACTTTTTCTGATTAGGTCTCAGGGGATTCTTTCATCTAGTGGACCTTTGGGAACTCTCATTTTCACGAGTAGGTTGATCTTTCTACGTCCACTAGCACCATCTGAATTAAATTCAATAGTCCTGCTCAACCAGCTGATTCATTACGGCCCTGGCTTTCAATGGGCAGTGCGCGCAGCTGCATTTTTTTCCTTAGGGTGCTTGGTCCTAGGTAACATCCTCATATCTGTCCCTTCAAGACGTGCACAGTCTTTGATAGAGCCGCCACAAACTCAGAATAAAGCAATACTCAAAAACATCCCTTATACACTCACTATCCTTTCAGGATTCGTCGCACAGCTGGGGACATTTTTCCCTCTATTCTACATACAGCTTTTCGCTGTAGAACATTCTATTTCAAACTCTTTAGCCTTTTACTCTCTCGCAATAATGAACGGAGCTGGGATCGTCGGGAGGTCACTGCCCGGCTATGTCGCTGACAAATGGGGTTCCATCGAAGTATGGTTCATATGTGAAGCTTTGAGCGGCAAGTCTTGTTCCTCCATTCATTGTATTGTCACTTATCGGACGATAGGTGCACTCTGTTTCGCCATGCTCGGAAGCGACAGTGTCGTCGGGTTGGTGTTGTTTTGCATATTGTAAGTCAAGCTTTCTTCTGATAGCCTTCCATACTTATCTATCCTTGGAGATACGGATTTTTCTTTGGTGGAGGTGAACCTTTCTTTGCTGATTTCTAGATGCATATCGTATTTCTGACTTTAGCTAGTCATATCGGTGTACATGCCTGTCGTCGCCACTTTAACTCCCAGAGAGTCCAACATGGGGTAAGATTCCTACTGCACTTATGTCCTGCTAATGTGATCAAATTCCAGAGCATCTCTCGGAATCGCCTCAATACCAATCGGTATCGCTGCCCTCATAGGAAATCCTATCATCGGCGCAATCATGGGCACGCCGTCCGCTTGGTGGAAGGGAGTGACATTTGCATCGGTACGCTGAATCATATCAGATATCCGTACCGTAAGCTAACTATGAATCAGGTTTGCATGATTGGTAGTGCAGGCATCACAGCCCTTACTCGATGGATATACGTCCGGGGAGATTGATTTCACATCCAAATTCCTTTCAGGCTATGCGAGTCTTCACGCACGTTGTGGTATACTAGTACTTAAGATGTCGCTTAAAGCCTTCAACATACCTTAGATCTAACGGTTTGGACATGAGCATGTAGGAACAGCACGAACTCGATTTCGGAAGTCCAAGATAGAAGTCACGATACATTAGCGCATCAGTGAAAAGGGCCTCCTGAAAATCAGAGAACCGTCATACAAAACGAGAATCTCACAAAGTTAAACTTCTTGATTTATGATTTATGATGGTGAGGGACGTCACGGTCTGGTGACTCTGGTCAAATGGTAAGGTCTGTTGGGAATATACGTTGACAGACACAAAGGATATGAACGGGATGGCTCGAATAAACGTATATTCGGGAATAGATACGTGGTGGTGGTGGTACGAACCTAAGAAACAATAGCGATCTGTACGAAAATCAAAATAAGATAAAACAAAAAACGGCATAGCCGTCAGCCTTGTGGCTGTGAAACCTATATCCTCCAACGAGGTCCTCTTATTAAGTAACAATGACACATAGCTCGCTGAGGTCGACTAGAGAGTCCGCGCCACAGGCTGCTAAAGGCCCTCAACATATCGTAGAATTCAGCGAGTAGTAACAGAACAAAGTTGCGGACATGATCTTGCCAATGTGACCCACAGAAACGCCGGCAGGCACTAATTCCGAAAAGTCGGCCCGCCTCGCCTTGAGACAATCCTACTCTTCAGTGCCAAGTTCTACGGGAACTAAGCCATAATCAAAGGATGAATGGGTCCTTGCTGTCAAATTTCAGGGTAGAAATGAATGCTCTTGGTTTCAGTAAGTATACGTACTGACGGAAAGTTGTGGCTGTCACTGACATCCATGCGCACTTCCAGATATAGACATAAGGACTTGGCAAAAGAATGTCATCTCTTGTTCACCTACCACCAGCATTCCATTCCACCTCTTTTCGTTGAAAAGCGACGCTTGCTTCTAGCCGGGTAGTAGACGCGTCGAAAACGCTTAAAGACAGATGCATCACTGGACCTGCTGCGCATTGTCCCGAATTTCCAACATGGGGGCTATCAGAACCTTCCTTTCTCTTTTCTTCGTCGCCCGTGTCGTTCATGCCCAAGTTACCGTATATTCGCAGCAGCCCTTAAATGCACAGACCGGCACCTCTTCTGCTGATGCCGCTTCATACACTGGTGCCGCGGCCTACAACCCCACGGTGCTCAACCCACCACCAATCCCGGACCCGTTACCGCCTATGCAGTTCGGGATACAGCTGCAGAATGGCGGCACGACGGGCGTTTCCATTGTTCAGTCAGGCTCGTTTGTAGGGTTCTCCATAGAAATGTCCGTGGCGAACCAAGCTCGTGAGTACCCATCATTTCACGAAGTACTGTCCCTCACAAGAACAGTCGGAAAAAACTCTAGTTATATCCAGGTTCCTTTCCTTAATCTTATGGCCAATCTTCAGCAGCGTGCGGGCAGGGTGTACGTTCGAGTAGGAGGAAACACGCAGGAAACAGCAGTGCATGTAGACAGTTTGCCGGACGGGAAAATGATTCAAAAGGACAACGCGAACACGACCAATCCCGTGAGTTAACTGTTTCTTTGTTCTTCCGTACTCTCTTATAACCCTTTGCTAGACTCAAACCCCACCTTTGGACTACACAAATGATCTCTTTCATCTCATGAGGGGTATATCTGAGCTCGTCAATATCCGATGGTTCCTGGGCATCCCGTTCTTCAACATTAATCCATTTCAACTCGCCATTGCCGAACAAAGCCAAGGCATTCTCGGTGACTTCTTAGCTGGCCTTCAGGCTGGTAATGAGCCTGATCTTTATGTGCGCCACGGCCACAGGACTGACGTGAGCCCAAACAAAGATACATTTGGCTTATTCCACTAACGAGGTTCTCAGCCTTATGGACCTTCTGACTACGGAAACGAATTTGGTGCTCTCGTCCAGGCCATGAGCAACGATGCTAATGCCGTTAATAAGAACCTTCTTATTGGACCCAACATCGCTACCGGGGACTGGGTTCCGGAGGATGTTTGGCAGACAGGTTTCGTTGATACATATAGCGAGAATTTGGCCTATCTGGCAGTAGAACAGTACGTTTCTCGTCACCTTGAAACTTATTATTCATATATTTGTATAGCTACCCAACGGACAACTGTTACGCTGTTTACGGATCTGGGACGCCTCGCGACGCCCAAACCATGTTCCCCACGTACTTGAATCACTCGGCTGGGCAGGCCATTGTCCAGGCATACGTCAATTCTGGCAACTACGCCCAACAGAAGAACAAGAAACTGCTCATGTTCGAGACAAATACTGCTTCCTGTGGAGGTTTCCCAGGTATCAGCGACTCTTTCGGCGCTGCTTTGTGGGGACTTGATTATTCCATGCAAATGGCGTACTCCAACTTCTCCGGTGCTATGATGCACATTGGTGGACAAAACGTTTTCTATAACGTAAGTTCTTCTTCGCGATGTCATTCATAACTCATTCATCGCCTTTTGGATTAGCCTTTCACTCGTAAGATGTCCTAGTAGTCTGTCTCTTGAAGGGTTTATCTCACTCTCAGTTACAGCACCTCCGACCAATCAGACAACTTTCCACCAATGGACGATCGGGCCGATATACTACTCTGCTCTGATCATGGCGGAGGCAATGGGCGCGTCAAATGTCTCTCAGATTCTAGATTTGAATGCCAACGGTGGAAACATCTTCACCCCCGCCTATGCCATTTACGAAAATGGGAATCCTGTTCGAGTTGCTCTTTTCAATTACATAACAGACCCTTCGGGTGCTAGTACTTATACCGCTTCCATTTCCATCGGAGGTGGTGAGACTGGGCAAGCGAATGGCACCCCTGCCCAGGTCAAAGTGAAGTAGGTCGTATTTTTTTTTCCCTCTGGAAAATGGCTAGAACGTATCGTGTCCAGGTATCTTCTAGCGGATTCCGTATCTCAAAAGTATAATTTCCGATGGGCTGGACAAACGTTCGGAAACATTTTTGAATCAGATGGCCGTCTTACGGGCCAAGAAGACATTAAAACTGTGACCTGCGACCAGAATGCCAACACCTGCCCTATCACTGTTCCTGCGCCTGGTTTCGCGCTCGTCTTCCTCAATGATGAAGCATTTACGGAGACGGATGGAGCGAGCCCCATGACGTTTGCTACGACTGCCGTGACAAAGACGTTAAATACTGCAACAGTCGACCAGGGGGTGTTATCAACGAGTAATGGACACAGTGGCATGAGGGATGTTCTAGGAAGCACGAGTAAGGGATCACAGAATGGAGTTACTGGACTCCGTGCGAGTGGACTGTTGACTGCCTTCGCGGTCGGGGGTATGATGTTCGCTAGGACTTTACTTAGATGAGAATGGACACTTTACGACATACGGACTTATCAATTACATGGTGTGTTTGGATATTTCGTTCATACTACCGTTGGACTATTACTCATTTTATAAATATTATGTCGAGTATAATATAATGTATGACTGGAGGAATGTCGTAATCTAATTGTAATTCCTATGCAAGACGTGATCTAACGTTAGGCCAAGCCAGGGATATGTCCTGTTTGGGCCGCCTCTTTCTCTTCTTTAGATCCTTTGAATACTTCTGCACCATCTTGTGCATAGCATCCACCTGGGAAGCTGCAACACCACCGGGAATTGGCGATCACTGGGTGATCGAAACTAAGAACATCGCCAATTGAATGATACTCGGATTTGAGTAGACCAAGTCGTCCGGAAATTGGCGGGTATCCAAATCGACGGAATCTCGTAGCGCGCGAAGGAGGGTGTTTTGAATCCGTGTTGCGTGCAAACTGAGGGACATAGTTAATAAGTGCCGCCAGTAAAATGTCAGAAGTATTGCAGTATTTCACCTATCGCAGCCATGCTGGAAAAGGTCCTGATTGTCGAGAACCGGACGGGGAAGTGTTTGCAAGACAACGTTGCGAACAAATTCTAGTGTTGATGTGTCGCTCCATTCCAAAGGCGGGAGAATACCGGATCGCGCGCGGTCTTCTACGGTCTCGTAGAGTGTCTCGATTTCTGCGTTATAGTCATTCAAAGCAGCCTGACGTCTGGAGGCGGTCATCTAGGAGTCCTTGAATCCACAAAGGGTCATACCTCAATGTATTCTTTGCTGTATAGGCCAAAGGTCGACCCGGCTTCGTCACGATAATCATCTGTGAAGCAAATGTGAGTAGACGTTGTCAATTTTATTAGATGACTAAAGCTACCTCTTTGAACAGACGCGAATGTTGTGGTGCGATTTGATTAATCTTCTTAATCGTGGACCTGTTCAGATTAATGATCAGAGAGTTTATATGGATAAACGAGCACACAGTAGTACCAAATCAGATTCCTGAATTCAGCGAGCTTACTCTCATCCATGGGGTCGAAGGAAAATTGAGGTTCTGGTTCGACGAGAACACCAACCTGGTATTTTCCGCGCCCGAACATGACGGCTGCCAAAACATGCGGATCCTGATTGAGCATATTCTCTGGAAATAATGGGAGTCAGAAGCTCAATCATTCAGGGAATATAACGGGAAACATGCCCAAAGGCCCTGGATTTGTCTGGGAAGCACAGATAGGCTTTAGCAATGAAACTTTAAGAAACACGCACCTTCTTTCCTGTGTTATGCACGATTTAGGTCGTCTATTCGCCCAATAATTTTCCAGTACCCAGGTTTCGTCGGGTGTGGGGTGAAGAGATCCGACGTCGCGTAGCCATCGGCACCATCGACGTTCGTATTGATGACGGAGGGCTCGCTGAATTCATTTTTCTGGAGTAGGCAGATCAATGATAAACTCTAACCAGCAGAGATAACGCTATACTAGTGCGATAAACTCAAATGAATCGGGACCGCTTTCTACCATCTTCGGCGTCGCAAACTCTGTGAACTCGAGGGTAATCCCAGCAGTCACTAGCTTTCGCTGGAATAACACGTCAGTCTATATCGGTCATCCTGGCGTGCTCTCACGAACCAGGCAAGATTGGGGTCACGACACCACATTCAGTTCTTTGATTCATGTCAATTTTGTATTCGATTGTTCGAGGAACCCGGACTCACGTCCCGTAAAGAATAAAGATAGAAACACCTCTAGATGCCAAGTGGTCTCCTACCTCCTTGTTCAATGGGCCTCCGCCGAAAAGCTGTATATGTAAGAGGTCATTGGAGATTCATGGACAACGCTGATGGAACGTACCACGCCAGAACGTGTAGATAGCCAGTCAATACACACCGGCTCGTGGGACCAGGCCTATAGCAATAGACTCATTAGAAGATAGGTGGTATTCAACCAACATACGAACTTCCAAAATGTAGGGAGCACAGAACACGATGTCACTGTTCATTGCTTTGGCCGACACAAACATGTCGTTCAGTGTTGGGGATGTGGCTGGTACTTTGGGTTCAAAGACACCTAACACCAATCCCGATGATACCTGGACCACTGGCGATGAGGAAGACACTTTAGCTGGATGCGAGTTGAAGCCAACTTGCCGCGGAAAGAAACGCAAATATACCCGTGCCATGATACATGAACAATCCGTGCACAGCAAACACGACGTTACACAAGTCTCTTCCACCAAACCATGGCACCAAGGCGTGCTCAATTAGACGATGACCGTTCCAGGCAATTGGCTTCGGGAATGCTGTTGAACCTATTCAACGATATAAGTTAATTATATCAAGCAAGTGGAATGTAACTACCAGAAGAATGATAATACAGGCCGGTCGTACTGGGATCCACGCTCAAAAGAGGAAGGTCATTAGAATTTGTACAGGCCTGCCAGTCGAGCAGAAAGAGGTCCTCGAAAACTGGAATGGGAGATAGCTGCGGCAGATCGGTAGAGGGATATTTAGACTTCAGGATGTCAAGCGCTTCGTGGGAGAGTTTTTGCATGGACGCGTCTCTGCCGACAAGTACGTGTTCTGCTCCCACCTCGTGAAGAAGGCATGCAACAACAGGCACTGAATTACGTGGGGAAATGGGAAAAACAATGTAGTTGGCACGCTGAAGACCCATAATCGTAGTAGTGTAGGTAATAGCATCTGAGGCGATAAGTGTTCTGATCTGAGAGGTAGATTTCATGTCGCTAACCTGACGTTGATAAAATTGCGACCACGGGGGGCTTCTCTTTGAAGGGAATGCGACCATTCATCAAACGAGCACAAGTATATGCGGCGGCGACTGCCTCGCCCCAGAAAATGTTCCTTAGGCTCCCGTCCTCACGGACATACACAAAAATGCGGTGGTTTGGAGAGTGCTGGAGATGCCAGTCGTACATTTGCTGCACAGTAAACGATCCATCGATTGGGGGGGGGGGAGGAATGATGTGCTTTGTTCCCCTTGCTTCCGGGGCGGAGGGGGAATGACTCGATGCTCTGAGAAGGACATTGGTACACAGAAAGCGATTAGGGCAGTAACCTCGGCTCCTTATATATGGATGCAACCTGCTCATCAAACCAAAAAGGAACAGACTTTGGTGGCTTTGAATACAATTTCTTGATGGCGATTCGAGCCTAAGGAGCTGCTGACGAGAGCACACAGACTCGAAGAACGAAGCGCACCATATCGTCAGACTTGCGACCCATAGATCATTTCGACGCCCAGGAGCGTTAACTGAATGAAAGGCAACGAAAAAAACAGGTAATTAGGTCCTTGCACCTAGCAGGTAAAACGTGCTTCGGTAGCACCATTGTCTTCTTGTGAGTTCGAGTCATTAGAATTGGTGGACAAAACGAGACCATTCATCACGTCCATGCAATACCAACCATCAATCTCCATTCTTTGAAACGATCCGCATGCTACGATGGGCTTCATCTCTGCTTCTACTGTACCTCAAGACTCGATGGCCTTCGCCCTTCGACAGCCTATTAGCACGAAGAGCCCAATATATCGTGCATTGACCCAAATAAGTAATCGAACGAGGAAATTTCAAGGGATCCTCTTGACATCTGTGTGGCAGGCCAACGTAGGCCATAATAATGACAGGGTGATCAACCGAGGTCCGATGGGGACGAGAAGACGAGAAGGCTGTTGCAGAGGTCGGCGTGATAGCTAGGTCTGCTCAGGTTTGTATTCAGTTTTTACATTACGTTTCTTGTTTTGGGTGCTACAAAACAAAAAAGTACATTAATGTAGTTGCATTTGTTCCAATGGGGACAAGTACCGTTTTACTGGACAGTACTACTCAAGACCAAGAAAGGCTTTGCTAAAACGAGTCTTTTTCGTTTTTACCAGGTAAAAAATGGACTAGTTTCGACTGTTGGAGTCCCCCTAGGCAGTGGCACCTTCCTTCTCCAATCTCCACAGCATCGCCGTCAAGCTTACAGTCTATTCTCTAAAGCCGCATCGCCCTGTACTATGACTGCCTGCAGCAATCGCAGAGTTTTGAAGATAGCGCCTCGGTGGAAAAGATCAAGCAGGTGACACGACAGTGCTGAACAGGCATGTCACGGACGTTCTGAAACCGGCGATAGCGCTTGGGTGGCTTCCAAAGTCTTTGACAATGAAACACATATCGCCTCTTGAGGGTGTCCGGCCTTTGGTTCTTCGTCTTCTATCCATGTGTGTCTGAAATTCTAGGATTAAATAAATGCTGACCTTCAATCAACCTTCTAGTTAGTACATCCGTCGCAGAGCATCACTGCCCCCGGAAGCGCCATTTCTTGTTTCTCCCCCGGGCCAGTATCTGCTCTGCGTACTTGTTCTATGCTTCTCAGCAAGCAGGTAATGCGTACACAGGGAGTAAACGAATTATGCGCCGCTGTGTTCGGAGACTCTGAGGAGGCTGGGGAAGAAGTGGGCGTGGACAAACTCGAGCATGTAGCAAAGGTCCTGACAGCCGTGCCGAAAGGAATGGACCCCAAGGTGAGCATTTGATATCACAGACCAGGGGCCAGTCGAATGCAACGTGAATACAGACCATTTGGTTAAATATCACTCTAATGCCCAGGAAGAAAAATTTCCACCACCATTCACGGCGCACTCGAGTTTCCCGTTTTTTACGAAAGAAGCTGACATTGAAGGGTTCAGGACTACTATAGAGCCGTCGCAGCCACCGGGCCACCAATCGTCACGCTTCTTTATAATGTGGCACCCGTGTACTACAAGCGCGGGGCAGCGTTTACTATATCTAGGATGCTAGCAACAGACGGGTCTTAACATCATGAAACTGCAAGTGCCATTATCACGCCCTTATTTCATGGTCCTTTCCTGCTACTTTCATAACCAACACCGATCCGGTGCCGACACTTACCGCAACGAGGCGGATAGGATAGCTGCATGCAACCAATCTCTTCCGCGCCTGACAGAATTGTCCATCATTCAACTAGAGGTAAACAAAGGAGTGTTTTCACTAATTAAGCATCTTCGCGCTGCGCCAGTACTGCAGCCAGTTCCTAACCTCATTCTCATCCAATGGCGGAATGCTCGCTTCCTGAATCGAAGTCGTAGACAAGCGAGGTAACCCGAACGCCTCACGATTCCTTAATCCTATACATTTCGCAATGCGCTTATAATGTGGAAGTAGACGCATCGCCGGCAATACTGTCGCGTCCGAGGCAGAACTTTCCAACGCCTTCAGCCAATGCGTATAGGACACGAGTTTCACGTTCAGTTCTTGTGAAGCGCAGCGAGTTAAAGTGGACCATGAAACAGGGTTCGGGTGAACCAGGTGCATGATGGGCGTTGAATTATCGATGTGATCGACAAGGAGCTGCGCAGCTATGTGCACCGGTAGCCATGATATACACTGAAAATGTTCAACAAGTAGTGGATTATGGGATAAAAATGTGCAAACCTTGTCATCATCCGGCAAAAAGCCAAGGATCGCAGAGCTCTGGATCATGGACGGGACCCATTCTTTAATTTTCCATGTCCCCTTCGGTCCTCCGGTGAGTTGGCCGACACGAACGATGGAATAGCGCAAATTCGGTGCCAAGCGCAACAGTTCCTCCGAAACCCACTTGGACTCGCTATATCCCGTTCCTTGTGCAATCGTGGCGTTGACAGGCGCTTCAGCCAGAGGATGGTCTTCTGGGGCATCTAGCAGTGAAGGGTGATCTGTCAGTCTCTGTATCTATGTCACGTAACGATAACTTACTCAGAAAAACCCCAATCGAGCTTGTGTAAACAACCCTAGCTTGCGAAACCAGGGCTAAATCAATCAACTTGCGTAGTCCTCGGATATTGGACTCAAATGAAGACAATCCTAGATTGAAATCCACGCGCCATGCTGGAATAGAGTCAAAGGGTGTAAAAAAATAGTCGATTCCCTTCGTACCGTTGTGAATGATATGTGTCACAGTGTTCTTAATCTGCATGAGAGCGATGAATGCCTAGAACATTTCAAGATGGTATGTACTTGCCTGATCAAGAACGAGAGTTTCAACCGATAGATCAGCTTCAAGCATGGTGACCTTCTCCATGTCAACTTCCAGTCCATGGTCGGCGAATGTTTGCTGTTGTCTTTTCGTCACAGGCACAGCTCCGGGCCTATTCACCGCGTATATATGCTTGACGGTTTTGTCCAAGACAAGATTCGCTAAGATGTGGGACCCGAGGCTCCCAGTGGTACCCGTTACAAGCACGACTTTGTCTACTCCCAGCGGAAGCGCACAGGAGCGTTTCTCGGCGAGTATGGCAGGAAAGTCCTTCAAATATTTCTGCACCATCTGATGCATGGCATCCACCGGGGAAGGCGCATCAGCGCCGGAAATTGGTGTTTCTTGCGCAACCGCAACCAGGAACTTCGCAAGTTGAGTTATACTCGGATTAGAGTAGACAAAGTTGTCCGAAATTTGGCGAGTATCAGAATTGGACGAATCCCGTAGCGCACGGAAGAGGGTATTTCGAATCCATATTGCCTGTAAACTGAAAGACATAGTAAATAGGCGCCCCTAGTAAGTACCGCAAGATTTCACCTGTCACAGCCATACTGAAAAAGGTCTGCATTGTCGGGTATCGGGCGCAGAAGAGTTTGCGAAACAACGTTACGAACGGACTCATGGGTAGATGTGCCGTCCCATTCCAAAGGTGGGAGCATTCCAGCTTGCGCGTTGTCATCCACGGTCTTGTACAGTGTCTCGATTTCTGCTCCGTAGTCATTCAAACTGACCTGACGTCTGGAGATCGTCATCTAGCAGTCCCCGTTTGAATCTACAAAAGTTCATACCTCACGGTATTTTTTGCTGTATAGGCCAAAGGTCGACCCGGCTTCGTCACGATAATCATCTATGAAGAATTTTAGTAGTCGTGAACTGCTTTCCTAGATGACTAGATTACTTCTTTGAACAAACGCGAATGCTGTGGTGCGAATTGATTGATCTTCTTAACCGTAGGCCTTTTCAGATAATGAATCAGCAGCTGACTATGACCAAATGTCCACGACAGTACCAAATCAGGTCCCTGAATTCAGCGAGCTTGCTCTCATCCGCGGGGTCGAAGGAAAATTGAGGTTCTGGTTCGACGAGAACACCAACCTGGTACTTTCCGCGCCCGAACATGACGGCTGCCAAGACATTCGGATCCTGATTGAGCATCCCCTCTGGAAATGATGGGAGTCAGGAGTTGCATTCAGGAAATATGACGGAAAAGACATGCCCAAAGGCCCCGGGTTTGTCTG
This sequence comes from Armillaria mellea, assembly GCA_030407055.1. NCBI lineage: Eukaryota > Fungi > Basidiomycota > Agaricomycetes > Agaricales > Physalacriaceae > Armillaria > Armillaria mellea. The sequence goes on from JAUDZF010000005.1 coordinate 1,426,501, forward strand.
GGAAGCACAGCTAAGCTTCAGTAATGAAACTTTGAGAAACGCGCACCTTCTCTCCTGTGTTATGGACGATTTGGTCGTCTATTCGTCCAACGATTTTCCAGTACCCAGGTTTGGTCGGGTGTGGGGTTAAGAGATCCGATGTCGCGAAGCCATCGACGCCATCGACGATCGTATTGATGATGGAAGGCTCGCTGTATTCATTTTTCTGTAGTAGGTAGATCTATGATAAACTATAACTAATCAGGGATGAAACGTACCAGTGCGATAAACTCAAACGAATCGGGACCGTCTGTTACCATTTTCGGCGTTGTAAACTTCGTGAACTCGAAGTAATCCCAGCAGTCACTAGCTGTCGCTGGTATAACGCGTTAGTCTGTTTCATTCATCCTGGCGTGCTCTCACGAACCAGGCAAGATTGGGGTCACGACACCACATTCAGTTCTTTGATTCATGTCAGTTTTGTATTTAATCGTTCAAGGATCCCGAACTCACGTCCCGTAAAGAACAAAGATAGAAACACCTCTAGATGTCAAGTAGTCTCCTGCCTCCTTGTTTAATGGGCCCCCGCCGTAAAGCTGTACATGTAAGAGGTTATAGGAGATTCCTGGACAAGACTGATGGAGCGTACCACACCAGAACGAGTAGATAGCCAGTCAACACACTTCGGTTCGTGGGACCAGGCCTGTAACAATAGAATCATTAGAAGATAGGTGGTATTCAACCAACATACGAACCTCCAAAAAGTAGGGAACACAAAATACGATGTCGCTGTTCATGGCCTTCGCCGACAAAAACATGTTATCCAGTGTTGGGGATGTGGCTGGTACTTTGGGTTCAAAGACACCTAACACCAATCCCGATGATACCTAGAACCCTGGCAATGAGGAAGACACTTTAGCGGGATGTGAGTCAAAGCAAATTTACCGCACAAAGAAATGCAAAGACACCCAGACCATGATACATGGGTAATCCATGCACAGCAAAGACGGCGTCGCATAAGTCTCTTCCACTGAACCATGGCACCAAGGCGAGCTCAATTAGACGATGACAGCTCCAGGCAATTGGCTTCGGGAATGCTGTTGATCCTATTTGACAGATATAAGTTAATTATACCAAGCAAGCAGAAGCATAACTACCGGAGGAATGCAGATACAGGCCGGCGGTGCTGGGACCTACGCTCAAAAGAGGAAGATCATCAGAATTTGTACAGGCTCGCCAGTCGGGCAAAAAGAGGTCCTCGAAAACTGGGATGGGAGATAACTGCGGCAGATCAGCAGAGGGGTATTGAGACTTCAGGATGTCAAGCGCATCGTGGGAGAGTTCTTGCATGGACGCGTCTCTGCCGATAAGTACGTGCTTGGCCCCCACCTCGTGCAGAAGGCGTGCGACAGCGGGCGCGGAATTACGAGGGGAAATGGGAAAGACAACGTAGTTGGCACGCTGAAGGCCCATGATTGTAGTGGTATAGGTAATAGCATCTGAGGAGATAGGTGAGTATTCTGATTGGACAAGTAGACTTCATGTCGCTAACCTGAAATTGACAAAATTGCGACCACGGGGGACTTCTCTTTGAAGGGAATGCGACCATTCATCAAACGAGCACAAGTATATGCGGCAGTAACTGCCTCGGCCCAGCAAATGTTCCTTAAGCTCCCGTCCTCACGGGCATACACAAAGATGCGGTGGTTTGGAGAGTGCTGGAGATGCCAGTCGTACATTTGTTGCACGGTAAACGATCCGTCGATGGGTGGTGGGATAAACGTTGTGCTCTGCCCCGCCTGCTGCTGGGGCGGAGGAGGGATGACTCGATGCTCTGAGAAGGACATTGAAACACAGAATGCGATTAGAGCAATAATCTGGGCTCCTTATATATGGATGCAACCTGCTCATCAAACCAAAAAGGAACAGACGTTGGTGATTTTGAATAGAATTTCACGGCCATTCGGGTCTAAAGAGCTGCTGATGAGAGCCCGAAGGACGAAGCGCATCATATCGCCAAGGCTTGCGACCGATATATCACTCCGACGCATGGTAGCGCTAGTAAGTGATTGAAAAGCCAGCCTATGATAAGAGAGGTGACCATGCCCTCGCATCGGACAAGGAAACGTGTTTCAGTCGGACCAGTATCATCTGGAGTTCGAGAGTATTAGACCGAAAGTATTCACGCCTATGCCATACCAAACCACGAATCTCTATTGGTCGACGCGATCTGTATTCGGCAAGGGCTTCATCTGTTTCTGGGCTATCCTAGTGGAGAATGACTCGATGATCATTTTTAGAAGAAATGCTCCCAATAGCTTGTGTATTAAGTATCGATATCCAACGAGGAAGTTTCGGGGGATCCTTTTTAGACCTGCATGGCAGGACCCGGGTGGAATGGCAATAGGGACGAGAAGTGAAAAGCTGGCGCATCCTTTATGGCTAGGATCTTCGATCACAGCGTCAGTTTTTTCATGCCCTTGTTAGGCGAGAGACGCAAACGAATAGACTCCTCTAGACAGACAACTAACTCTCTTGACGTCTTGACAGCCAAGCAGTCGAGATTTGATAAGAGGCTTGAAGGCACAATCAGGATATGCTGACTAAGCTCAAAATCGTCACTGTCTCATGCCGGTCCGACTCGCCGAAAATTCTTGTACATGTCCACGGACCTTCAACATTACCTCCAGGCTGGCGCCTTCCTCCTCGACTCCCCATCATCCACAGCATCGTCGTCAAGCTTACAGTCTACTCTAAAAAGCCGCCTTGCCCAATATTATGACTGCCTGCAGCAACCGCAGAATTTTGACGATAGCGCCTCGGTGGAAGAGATCAAGCAGGTGACAGCGGAGGAAGCACTTTCTGTGGTTGCATGCGTTCAGCGAATAATCGGTGGACAGGGTAGTGAGGATGACGTTCCGCTCATTGGCACACGCGATATAGCCCAATTACGCACTCTTCTCTCCATTGTGTTCAAATGGGGTGTCGAACCGCTCTTATCACGTATCATCGTCGCATTACCCACTCCTTCGACGTCGAAAAAGGTTCAAATCACCACTGAAAATGCATCAAAAGACTACGAGCACCTCTCCAAGTTGATCAATGAGATTTTCATCCTCTTGTTTCCTTCTGGTGTACAAAGCCGTCTACCACAAACGCTGATTACTACGACAGTGCTGAACAAGCATGTCACGGACGTTCTGAAACCGGCGATAGCGCTTGGGTGGCTTCCAAAGTCTTTGACAACGGAACACATATCGCCTCTTGAGAGTGTCCGGCCTTTGGTTATTCGTCTTCTATCCATGTGTGTCTGAAATTCTAGGATTAAATAAATGCTGACCTTCAATCAACCTTATAGCCTACATCCGTCGCAGAACATCACTGCCCTCGGAGGCGCCATTTCTTGTTTCTTCCCTGGGCCAGTATTTGCTATGCGTACTTGTTCTATGCTTCTCAGCAAGCAGGTAATACGTACACAGGGAGTAAACGGATTATGCGCCGCCGTGTTTGGAGACTCTGAGGAGGCCGGGGAAGAAGTACGTCTGGACAAACTCGAGCATGTAGCAAAGGTCCTGACAGCCGTGCCGAAAGGAATGGACCCCAAGGTGAGCATTTGATATCACAAACCGGTGCCAGTTCAGTGCAACGTGAATACAGACCATTTGGTCTAATATCACTACGATGGCCTGGAAGTAAAGTTTCCAGCACCATTCACGGCGCATTCGAGTTTCCCGTTTTTTACGAAAGAAGCTGACATTGAAGGGTTCAGGACTACTATAGAGCCGTCGTGCCACGGATCATCACCCTTCTCTATAATGAAGCGCCCGCGTCCTACAAGCGTGCAGCAGCGTTTACTATATCTAGGATGCTAGCAACAGACGGGTCCTCTTCACATCATGAAACTGCAAGAGGAATCATCATGCCCATACTTCATGGTCCTTTCCTGCATGTTTCTACCTTCTCTATTTTGAACAGCAAAGTACAGCCCATTGACCCGCTCTCTCAGCCCAGTCCTATTGTTTCTTCATCAGAATTAAATCCTAACACGGCGTTAACCGCACTATCTACTCTCATAACCAACACCGACCCGGTGCCAACCCTCATCGCCACTCTACTTTCCCCAGTCATATCTTCTTTTTACTCTCTGCTGGAACATCTGGAGCATGTTCGCACGTCGGACCCCACTACTCGCGAAACTGTTCGCAGTATGCTAGAAACGTGGGGCCGCGTTGTTGAGAAGGACGAAGGAACGCGGATCATTTGGAACATCGTACAAAGCGAAGGTGGTGATATCGGTTGGAAGGTAGATTTGGAGGGACTGATCTACCAGGTTGACAAAGAGAAAAATATGGGCCTTGCGGTGTTCACTCCAGAAGACCTCGAGAAGGCTGAGCAGGCAGGAGAGCTTGATCCGGACGCGAACATCATGGATTTGTACCCGGATCCACGACGGTTTGTCTCGTTCCTGAAAAAAATCGATAGAAGAGATGTCAGCGGAGAATTGTTTGTTAAACTACTGGAGGCGTATAGGGATTCTCGAGTAGACGGTGATCCTATGAAGTAAGTCCCTGTTATTCGCTTTTGCAAGGGCTGACGTATTGTGACGTAGGACGTTGTTATATCTGCAACTCATCATGCAGATCCAAACGAAAATGTCCGATGGAGATGGGAAGGAGAACATTTTAAAGGAACCGGGCCATATTTTGGTGTTTGTAAAGCACGCTTTGGAGGCGCACGATCAGTCCGACCCAGTGTTTGAGAAACCAAAAGATCCTCTCAAGTTTATACACACCGAAGAAGACCTTGGGGAAGAGGACAGCGACGACGAGGACACACCAGAGTACGACGAGATGACAGAAACAAGCGTCAATCTTCTGTTGTCGATACTTGAGGCAAACCCGGACCTTTCAGCGCGAACAGAGCCGATCTTAAACGAGATTTTTGAGCTCCTTGAACCTCTCGCGAAAACCGGTCCAGAGGGGATCAAGCCGATCGCCAGGGAAGCGAGGATGGTTATAACTGCTCGACTTGCGTCTACGTCTACTGCCATCCCTAGCAAAGGGAGAACCAAAGACGACGCTGAGGAAGTGAGAGAAACGTATCAGCGCGCACTCAAGCTCTTACAGGATCCTATCCTACCTGTACGTGCTCATGGCCTGCTGCTGCTTCGGGAGCTGGCGAAGGGAGGAAAGATGGAAGAAGCTTTGATACCAGCAGTGCTGACAATCTTCTTGCAAGCGCTTCAAGACGAAGACTCGTATGTGTATTTGAATGGAGTTCAGGGTCTGGCCGGAATGGTCGAGGGTGGTAGATGGGGCAGAGAAGTCCTCAGAGGGCTGGTCGGGGATTATGCTAAAGGGACATCCGGAGGGTATATGTGGAGTCGGAGCGAGGTAGATACGAGGGTCAGGATCGGGGAGGCATTGGGCATGGTCATAAGGCGTTGTGGTAGCGCGCTAGGCGCATATGGTTAGTTTTTTAATCTGCCTTATTTTCGTGTTACTGACAGCCGTGTAGTGGACATCATCGTGCCAACCCTTCTGCGCGTTATCCGCACCCGTGAACTACCTACGACACTGCGTACATCAGCCATCAGTTTACTAGGCGAATGCGCCGCTACACATGCACTGGCACTTGCATCGTACTTTCAAGATCTTGTGGGCGGAATGATCGATCTGCTGCAATTGGAGAGTGTGCAGACGGAGGAAGAGGATAAGGAGAAAGGCATGGATGAGAATCCCACAAAAGCCGATAGCAAGTTCCCGCCGATGAGACGGGCAGCAGTGAGGTTCTTGGGCCTCCTAGTGAGGGAAGCCACCAAGGCTATCTATAATGACGAAGATGTGGGGTATGAAAGGCGAATATGGCAGGCAGATGTCTTGAGGAGAGCCAAGGTAACGCTTGGGTACCTCGCTGCGACTGACGGGGATGGGGTTGTTAGAGTCATGGCGAGAGAAGTTGGAGAGCAGCTGCAACAATTGGAAGAGGCATTTGTAGAGGTGGTTAGATAGTTTCTTGGATACTAGCTTTGAGTCGAGGACTTTGTAGACTATAGCCAAGAATAAAGCTGCCTTGAATGTATTCTGCGTTTGTTGCCCACAAGTGAGAGCACTTGGTTAAGACTTCGCGAAATTCAATACCGGGACTCCGGGACGACGTGCCGGTTCACGTGCTTGACCCCGAATGGGAAGAAATTTAAAAACCCATCTCCCCCCCACCATGGCCTCTATCGCCAGTTCTTCCGCGTCAAAAATCTGTCCTGTGTGCAATGCAAAGCCAACGAAATACACGTGCCCTGGTTGCGAAACACCTACTTGCTCTCTCCCCTGCTCCAAAGCACACAAAGAACGTACTCGATGCACCGGTCAGCGGAATAAAGTCAAATACGTTCCAATGAATCGATATGGATGGGGAGAAATGATGCGTGACTACACTTATCTAGAAGACGTCGGCAGAAAAGTGAGTCTTTGTTTTCGTCCTGTTTTTCGCTTCTGACAAGGAAGCCAGACTGGCGAATGGAGTAAGGATGCATCTGGGTATGGCGGCTGGAAGAGCAAAGGAAAGTCTAGGGGAGGCAAGCGTGAAGGTCTGCAAATCCACCTTGAAACTCTGGGTATCACAATGGAACTGCTTCCGATGGGCATGTCAAGAAGAAAGTTGAATCAATCTACTTTGGATTCAAGGTCATTCGCGATTCTCTCTTTTTTTTTTGTCGCGGAGCTCATATCCGGGGGTTCTAGGACACAAACCGTATATCTTACCATTGAAGTCAAAAAGCATACTTCCTCAACGACGCATTCCACGATATTGACTCACCGGCACAAACTCGATACTGTTCTCTCGGATATAATTGACGTTCATCCATCCTCGTGGTGTGTGCTTCGGGGTCAAAATGAATCCGTGGATAGATCCAAGACACTTGAAGAAGTATTGACGGGTGTCACGTTTGTCGAGTATCCAACATTCGATGTCTGGGAGGAGAAACCCAAGAAGATGGCTGTTGGCGCGTTGAAAGGCATTATAGGCGAATATGGGAGCGACGACGAAGAGGAGCCGACAAAAAGGATTGCTCAAGAAGGCGGTATGGCTGCGTTGGGAGATTATGATTCCAGTTCTAGTGAAAGGAGCGACGACGGTAGCGAGGCGGAGGTTGATTGGGGTGATTCAGAGGTAGACGAGGAAACGGTCCCTTCTTGAAAGACTGGATTCTGTGTCGGTTAATACGACTCGCCTGCCCAGAGGCGCCATCCTCCCAATGTTTACGTGTTCATGCTATGCATTATCATTAAGGGCGCGTACGCGCTCGATTTCGAGGAGTAACCTTCTTCCTGATTCTTTCCCCTAGCCCCCTGCCGAAATTTACCCGACCGTATCCAAGTCAATATGGGCTTTTTCAGATCGTCCTACAATCAAACTTTGCAAAAGAATCCGAACCTTCTTCTGTCGGCCAGTACTGTATCGGCCTGGTTGCTTTCTTCCTGTTTCTTTCTAGCGTCATCAAGTAACAATCAACGACCAATATTCCGGTTAATTTTTCCGCCATGCCGTGGCATCGATCAGCTTCCGTTTCCCCTGTTTTTCTCTTGTATTTTGAAATATTCTACTAGCCCCGCTGTTATTTTATCTTTCTCCCCGTCATGGGCGAATACTCGATGCCGCCCTACGGCGCCGCTGTTGACATTGACCCTATGGACCAAGACGAATCCGATGATGAAAATGAAAATGAAAGAGAAGAACGGCTTTATAACGGAGAGCGGAGCAAGGCAGAGCTGCGATGGGTCGGCGTCGAGCCTTTTCTCAAGTCAAAAGGATATCTATTGCCTCCGCGATTCCAGCCTGATTGGCAGCCTTCGTGGCAAGGTCCTAATGGTATCCCTTATGAATACGCGGTGGACAGCTTTCCGCTTGTTGTACGTGTTCCATTTGTGTCCGTTGAAGTCGTGATTTTTTACCATTTTACCATAAGCATCCCAATGTTATCGAGGGAAAGAGAGCGTCGGACGACAAAGGGGTTGTCATCAAATCGACTTCGATACACACCGAGGAGGCCAAGAAGGCGGCACTTCTAGCAGCTCTTGTTGATCCTTGTAATCACTGTGTTCCAGTATGGGACGTGTTCGATTTTCCAGGAGAAAGCGAGTGTGTTATCATTGTTATGCCGCTGCTTCACAACATGTGGAAACCAGCATTTCACTGTCGTGCAGAGGTGTTCGAGGCTTTACGGCAATTTCTTGAAGTTCGTTGGTCATTACTGTGTTTTGGGAGAAATGACTAATAGACCACTTCTAAGGGCCTTGCATTCATGCACAGAGAGAAGTATGCGCACAGGTTCGTGAACAGTTGCATGCAAGGTCCACGTCCCCATGATCTACTTCAGGGATGCAGCCATAATCAATATGACCATGGATGTGTCTGATTTGATGCCTGGCGGCTTCTCTCTCGCGAGCCAGCATTTTCCTTTCCTTCTCAATCTATATTCTACCGACCCCCGTAATCGATGCGAAGTTGGATCGCTGCGGTACTATTTCATAGATTTCGAAACCACAACATATTGTCCAGAGGGCATAGAAAAGGCTCGTGTGACGGGAACCTATGGATCTGATCATTCAATGCCCGAGATATCGGAAGTTGTCCCGTATAATCCGTTCAAGCTCGATATCTATACACTTGGTAATGCGTTTTTGAAGGAGATGAAGGCAAGTTTGACTGTTTCAAGGTGCCCTATTTTCGTATCTAATGCAATGCGTACAGCACTATCTTGGCGTGGGGGATTTGGAACCGTTTTTGCTGAAGATGACAGCGCCCGATCCAGATGAACGTCCGACCGCCGCAGCTGCGCTTGAGGAGCTAAATACACTCATAGCTGAGCTGGGTCCGGCCTCATTGCGACGCCGAACGTATAAGCCTTCATTTGGTCTTTCATGGCAGTTCTACCGGTTCTGGTCTTGGCTCTGGTAGGACCAAGTATGCTGGTATTGGTGTGGAATATAGACAACCCTCTTCACATAGATTATGCTTATTTACTCGGGATCTCACTCATAGGATATGTATACATAAGCAAATTTTATTTTGATGGCGACTCATGAAGAAAACGCGAGTATAAGTATAAATGTCTGCCCCGTATCTGTCTCTGAAGTTGTAATCTCAAAACAGGAGAGTCAATAGCAGGGCATGGTTGCTGTTGGTGCTTCTCCATGACTCGGAGAGGGGGCCGCAAGCAGGGGAGTGAAAACCCAAGGGAGCTCCATTGCCTGGTCTAGACACCGGGGACTCTGACGACGGTGGCATAGGTTCACATCTACACCGTTATACTCCAGCTCCCACGACAGCACAAATCTCATCCAGTTGTTGGGTAAATTTTTTCCATTTGGGTGAGTTGAGGGGAACTGGGTTTGCTGAGTCGAGGTTAAGGAATGGGTTGGATACTGCATGGTAGTAAGCCATATGCAAGGCTTTGAAGATCTACAGAAACTGTCACAGACAATAGGAAATGATTGCATATATGCGCACCGTGTGGACTTTGATATCGGGAACCACTGCGTCTGCGAGAGCGAGGGCAAGGACAATCTTGAGGTTGAGCGGTGTAGTATAGGCGTAGACGGCGACGTCGTCAATGGAATACAGAAGACCAAGATATGGATGCTTCGCCTCATTCACTGCGAGCGATTGGCGGTCAAAACGGCTGCGATGACTGCCAACTGCATACCTCGCTCTTCTATGACATCTAGGGCAGTGTGGGCAATATAATGGTATTTGAGAGCGTTCCCATTGTCGACAAAGGACCTGACCAGCACTGGGTGATTATTGGCAGAGATGTACGCGACAGCGTTGATGCGAATGGGAGCCATATCTGGTCACGCTTTGTGACAGACCCTTGTCCAATGTCCTACGAAGTCGCTCTCTTTGGTGAATTCTTTGCGCGAGATCTCACTGCTATTCTCGCGCGCATTACACTGCATTCCGAGTCGTCAGATACGATGCATATACGCGAGGTCGTTTTCGAGCCCGTCAACCGTGACGCTGAGCCTGTTCTGCTGCGTGCGCGCAAGGATCTCACGGATCTCGATGGCGGCTGGGTTCTCTTCTCTTACCTGGCACCGGAGAGCATCCGTGCGCATCCGGAGGCGACGGTTCGTCCGTGGGCGACTGTTCATGTTCGAGGAGATGCGCTGTGTTTCGCGTGTGCGCTGGGGTACGTGAGGCGGTCACAAATATACAAGAGAGGCTATGTTTTCAGGCGGGGGATGCTGGTCATTCAGATGTTCCAGCAGGAAAAGGTGTGTGCTCCTTGATTATATGCTGTCGTATTCTAATGCTATCTGTAGATTGATCCAAAAACACAAGAGCCTGTTCCTGCATCGGCTGATACCCTCTGGGAGGTCGAGGTCAAGACCGCATTTCCCGTACGAAATACCCAGGATACGCCTCTAAGCCGTGCTATCGATGCCGTGCTCGACGTCCAGCTCCTCATGAAAGGCCTTCTTGACTTGCGTCGTCAAGATGTTTGATTCTACGGCACCCTTAAGCGCGAGAACGCTGAAAGACGTGAATGCCGTCGTGCAAAGGCGTAATGCTGTTCACCGTTCTTGAAGTGAACATTTCTTCGCGGACCTGACTCTGGACCTCCCGGAGCGGAAGATCTGGTCAGCGTTTCAAGAGAACAGCTTACTAGGGCGGTCTGAAGATAATGCGGAATAACGGAGTAGGTCTTGATCTTGAAAGTTTACGCGCCTGTAGAACTGTTGAACATGTAGTTCATCTATATACAACATACATATCCGTCGTGGAAGAACGTAGTGTACAGGTTTTATTGATCCAATGATTAGCGTTCTAATTTGGAAGTGAATTCCCACGGCATCATTGTGCCATTCCTCCAGAACATTACCTGAATTTACTTCCATCGTTCAACGATGACGGCCGTTGCAGCGGGACGCCCTCCTTTGGGAACGATAGAGGAGTACGTCGCTTTACTCTTTTCTCCCTCATTCTCATCTCTCGCAGGTCTGGATTATCAGATACACCTTCGTCTACCTCTTCAGGTCTCGGTTTACGATTAGGTGACGACCAAGAGTCAGACAACGATTCCGAAGACGAAGAATTCCTGTATCCTGGCGCAGATGCGCCGAATACAACAACTGGAGATAATGGACACGTCCCTACGCCACCTGCCCAACTCGAAGCACTCTATGCGGCTGCCTCATCGGGTGATCTGCTACTCCTTAAAAAACTCTTTGCGACGGCACTTGAGTCAAGCAATGTCGGGTCATTTAGTTTAGCAAACGTCGCATCGTCGCGCACCGGCTTTACGACGCTGCATGCGGCTGCTAGCCGAGGATACCTGGATGTTGTTACGTGGTGTATGCTCCAGTTCCGCTCGTCTCTTCGCCTGGCTCTGATAATTTGTGTTGTGTTAGTGGTGGAAGATTGTGGTGCCATGCCAGACCTAGAAGATAAGGAAGGAGAGGTGCGCAGCCTTTGTTTTTCACACCGTGTCACACTCAGTCCTTTCAGACTGCCTTGCATAAAGCCTCTCTGAATGGCCATTTGCCCATCGTCAGTTATCTGCTCCCAGACAAGGCGGATGTCCACGCCAAAGACGACGACGGATGGACAGCACTTCACAACGCTTGTTCAAAAGGCTATCTCGACATTGTGCGCTGTATCTGCGAGAATGGAGGCGCAGAGTTGGATTCTGACGGCACGCGACGTGTAGACGCGCGAAGCAAGGGAGGCTGGACGCCCCTAAGTTAGTGATTTGTCCTTTCACAATCTTGTTCGTTTATTTAGCAATTCTTCTCAGTGAATGCCGCGTCCAAAGGCCACCTTCCCGTCGTTCTCTATCTTCTCACTAAGCAGGCTGCTAATCCTCTAGTCCGCAATAACTGGGGTGAAACAGCCTATGACACAGCGGCAGCCGTCTTTGAAGTCTGGATTTGCGAGGTACGTACTTCTAAATTAAATGCCAATCGCGTTTGAAATTTCGCTGATACCTTTACAGGTTTTACAAAGAGCTGAAGCGGAACGTTGGAAGAACACGACGGTGTCCTATGACACTCTCGCAGTTCATATGACTGTTCCTCTTGTTCTGTATGAGAATCAAAGATTGGACATGCGTCTCAAAACGCTTGCGGTCTCTGGACCCAAATTCTCTGCGTCAGGCTTAGGAAAACAGGGTCGGAAACCGCCCTTCGAGTTGAGGATGCCCAGATCGGACGACAACCCGGGCGATGTACCCGCATGGCGCAGCGACGTGCAGCTTCCCCTCCGGAATAGCCCCTGGAAACTTCCTCTTCCTCGGTCGGAAGAACGACACGCACTGGAGGGAGCGGAGAGGAGTCATTTCTGGCTGTATGTCCGTTAAGTCTGATAAGATACCTTGTCTGACGTCTTACTCTTTGTAGTTCGGATTGGACGCTGGATGTGACGCATCCAGGAGTTGACGCCGAAAACGGGTGGCAGTACGCCCACCACTTCAGCGATCCCGAGGACCGATGGACGGCAGAGAGGCCGCCGCCGCTAGAAAGGCTTTTGACAGGGAGCGGCAGCGTCGTCTTGAGTGCGGCCGGGTCTTCATCGAGACGATCGTCATATTCCTCTTCATCGGTCCCTCATGCTCCCCACACTTGGGTCCGGCGAAGAAGATGGGTTCGTGTCATGCGTAGGAGATTGGATATTCCGCCATTGCCATTCTTACAGCCCGATGGTAAAATGTACCATCTGGATGGAGAGGGAGACCTCATACCGTACATCGATGATAGCCAAGAAAATGCAGATGGCGACTTGGAAGGCCAAGAGCTAGGGCAGATGCAGTCGTTCTTATCATCGACGCAAGATTATGTTGGGAGAGCCAGGTATCTGGTGGGAAACCAATCATCTCGTGATATTGATCCGGCATCACTATCCGCCATTGACGCTCGACGGGCGATTGCTAAGCTTGAACGTGCAACGATGGAGCTGAGGCAAGGGATTCTGGGTGCGTGTTTGTCTGCATGTGGTAATTGAAATGGCATTCTGATGTGAAATTGTTTCAGGTGATGATGATGTTGACAGGAGGAGGCAAGCCGAAGTGCTGTTGAATGCATATAGCAGGGATCTCGAGCGAAGAAGACTAGCAGCAGGTGCTCATGGTCTCCTTATCTCTGGTAATGACATGTTTGCCTTCACATTCTAATTTAGCGGCCACTCAAATTCTTGCTTCTTAGAAGACGATGGTGAACACGAGGATTATGATGATGATGATTCAGACGAAGAGTTCCACTACCCAGGAGCCTCGCCTTTGGAAACGTTGCGTTCCCCATCCCGGATGTCCAGCTCGACGGATTACTTCAGCCAACCGGGTTCACGTACGACAAGTCGTGTGCCAACTGACTTGACTCCCCAGTTGTCGCAGGCCCCAGATTTCCGGGTGCCTACTCATGAAGCGCCTCAGAAAGTAGCACGATGGGCATCTCCAAACCCCCATCACATACATCGTTGGGAGAAAGACGAAGACGTGTACCAATGCCGAGACTGTCAGCGAAGGTTTACATTCTTGAACCGACGTGTATGTGTTATCTGTCTTTTCCTGATGTGCTATACTTAACGTTTTTAGCACGTATGTATCCATAATCGTGCTTTATTTCTGGGTTCTCGTTCTCACACGCCTGTCAGCACTGTCGTCGTTGTGGACGCATCTTCTGCGACAGATGTTCATCGTATCGGGTATTGCTTGACCCTTCTGATATCGTGCAAGAGCCAGGTTTCTCCGAAGGCGTCGCGACGTCCAGTTCTCAGAGGGTGTGTCGTGGTTGCCACGACGAGGTGAACGGGAACATACCGAGTGGGCTTTCAGGCATGCGCGCCAACTCGATGGAACGCGTTTTCGTCGATCAGGGTCTCTTGACGATTCCCAGCCATTTGTCAAGAGGGGATTCCAGTTCGCAGCTGAGTGATCTTGCCGAGTATGTGCCATTTCTCCGCGTGGCAATTTTGTCTGATACTCTTTGATGAAGGTGCCCGGTGTGTAATCGGAATCTTGATACTATTGGGAACGCATCAGAGCAGGAGATCCATGTGAAGAATTGCCTGGAGGGTGGATCTGGGACTACGCCACAGACTGCCAAATATCTCGTGTATAGCTTACCAGCAGAGAGCACGCTTATCGGCGTTGAATGTGAGCTTATTCTACTTGTCTTCGCGTTGATACTGATCGTTGCTGTTCACTCCAGGTGTGATATGCCTGGAAGAATTCGCTAAGGGTATGTCGCCCATCTGGATCCTTTCCCACTTTTCCCATCACTGATTCCGTGACGTAGGTTCCATGGTTGCACGCCTAAGTTGCCTATGCAGTTTCCACAACAGTCTGTACCCCTTGATTCCCTTATCCAATGCAGTGACTCATGGAAATGCCTCTAGCCTGCCTCTCTTCTTGGCTTCAGCGCGGAAAGAGCTGTCCTGTACATGCTCGCTAATCAGGCCTCAGGGACGATACATTTACTACGACTATTCGACGACTATGTTACTAGTTATAATGATACACTCAATTCAGGATGGATTTCACTACAATTAATCGTCGTCGTCCCGTGGCTCGTAGAATGTGCTATACCGAACTTTCGCGGCGTCTACCCGGATGATGTCGTAATAGTCCTCTTCATCGGGTTCGACGATGTCCTGGCCCTTTCTGCCGTCATCCTGATCGTCTTCAAACCAAGATGCGGGGTCGTCGTCATCTTCATCTTCATCGGAGTCATCCTCCAAGTCAGAGTCGGTTGGTTTGTGGTTCCTGAAGAATGTTTAGTGTCAGAAGATCGGGGACTGCGAAGATATCTTACATGAAGGCACATATCCTCGCCTCTCTTTCCTCCTTGGACATGTCACCGTATCTCATGTCATGTATTCGCCTGTGTTTCTCTTCTATCCTCTGACGGCGCTCCAAATCAGCAGCATGCCGACGTTGCTCGATTTCTATAGCCTCGTCCATATTGAGAGTACCCATCGCAGATGTCCCTTGTTCAGGACCCTACGAATTTGATCAGAACAGGTAAAAATACAGCTGATAATAACAGCACGCACGTATCTTCGAGCCAGAACTCTGCGCTTTGTTTCAATAGCCCTGCTCACATGTGGCTCGGGCGTCATTTCGACATCCATCTCGTCTTCGCCTTTGATTCTTGCGTTTCTCAATCCGGTGTTTATCTTATCAACTCCTTCGAGTTCCGCTAGTAATGCTTGGATTTCCCGTTGCTCCGCGGAGATTCTGTGTATGTAATTGGATGTGGAGGCTCCTCTGAATACAGGAATGTCAATGGAAGGGTCGATGTTGAAATGAGAAAAAGTACACACGGTGAAGCGAGGAGCTTAGCGTTGTTGTCGTACCGATCATGGAGTTCGCGTACGGACATCTCCTGGACAGAACGAGGTTTGGGTTTGGGCGGGGCCAGAAAACCGTGTGGAATTACGCGCTGTGGTCGTGTAGGGTACACGGGTGAGCTAGGCGGTGAATACATAGTTGTAGTGGGGAATGTTGGATGGTGTTCACAGTCAAACGTTCTGGCTTTTATAGGTTTTCACGGGGCCAGTTTCCTTTTCGGGATCTCTATACGTCACAACTACAGTCAATACTGCTGCACAGCTCTCCCGGTTCCGGCCGCCACTTTCACGTAGTAAAATACACACAGTACACTAGAAAGGAGAACGAGCAACCAGTCCTCTTTTGTTTCTCCGCAGTAGTAACCTTATCATATAATGGTACATTACATCTTCGTTTCCAAAACCCGATTCCTTCAAGTGAACATATTATCGTTGTGCTGGAATTGACAGGCATGAGTTTAGCAGCAATCAGAAGTAAGTCATAACGTACCGGGCCAGGAGGAGGGAATTCATCATTGTCTGGACCCCACATATTACCGCGACCAGGGAGACCCCTGCCAGGTCTGCCGGGGATCGCTGCGCCTGGGCCAACAGGGTCAAACCGAGCACCAGGCGGAGCACCCATAGGTGGCAAGAATCCGTCTCCACCCCATGGTCCACGCTGCTCCCATTCCCGTCGCCCTCCAACACCTAAAATAGGGTGGTTCGGGCCAACGAACATCCCGTCACCGTCTCCGCCTGGAAATAAGGAGGGTGGACTAAAGGGATTCGCTGGGAACGGATCCAAGTCCCTCCTGCCAATTTCAAGGGGGTTTCGCGGCGGTAACTGGGACGGAGGAGGACGATAGGGGAACTCTTCGTCGGGATTATATTGAGGAATCTGTGGGGGCCGTGCAGCCGGCGGAGCTTCGCTCCGAGTAGGAGGTGCCGTCTCGCTTGCGGCTACTTCAGTATAGCCCTCTTTTCTCAGCCCCGGAACGAGCGCTTGGATGATTTTGAGCTTTAGCTGAGTAACAAAGTCGGCCACACGGCTGGAAGATATAAAACCGTGTACGAGAGGCTGCGCATCGGATGTATTGATGTCATGAGGAAAGAAGGAAGTAGATACAAAGTTATCGGTGGGGATATCAAGTGAAGCAGCTTTATCACTCTAAATAATTGCTGTCAGAGGGTTTTTCGAGCGCATTCTTAAAGACGTACCTCAAGCGCAATAGCATTGATGACCATTCGTGCGCCGAGCTTGGATACTTTGATGAGAAACTCAAGACTGCTCTGATCATGCTTGTAGCGAAATGTGAAGTTTCCAGGACTGTGTTTATTCCATTCGACAGGAAGAACGTTACTTGAATCGGAAAATGGTGTTGTGGAATCATCTACGCCGACAAGGCGAAAGGATAAGGCGGACAAGACTGTGTGCAACAGTGCAGCAATGCCATCTTGAGGCGATGCAAGGACTTTCGCCGAAGGAGGAAGTAGTGTAGGAAAGAGAGACAATAAAGCAGCGGGGTCAAGAATATCTTTAGACATGAGTATATCTAGTAAGAGTAAGTTCTACCGATGAACAGATAACTGCAAAGATAGCGCACTACGAATGACTCAAAGTCAAGGTGAGTGTGAGAGGCAGGAGCAAGCCTCTCAATACGCGCGTCGATTGGTCAGCAACTTCGGATCAAGAGCTTCGGGAAGAAATAGATGCAAATAACTGCTTCTTTCTCCTTCTCACCTCCAAGAGCGGTCATGGTGCGCAGGGATAGGTCGTACTCCCCAGATTCGTCTAATAAACGGGTAAGACACTCTCATCGTTCACCTCGGTCACCGTCGCCGACTAGGCGCAATAGTCAAAGGGGTAGCAACAGATTGCGGTACGACGACGACAGGGACCGTGACCGGGACGGAGAATGGGATGTCAGAGACAGAGATCGTGCGAGGGAAAGGGAGCGCGAGCGTCTTCGTGAGGAAAGATACCGAGAAGAACGTCGCCGAGAGGCCCTGAGGGACAACAGACGCGACGACCGACGCGATGACAGAAGGGACGACCGCAGACGGTCACGTTCTAAAGACCGCCGTCCTGCTTCACCTCCTCGGTCTCAATCGGCTACAGAGGCTGCGGCAACTCCACCTCCGCCAGAGGACGAGAAGGTCAAGGCACGTCGGGCAAAACTGGAAGGCTGGCGGAAGGAGCGGGATGCCAAAAAGGCCCTTGGTGAAGCTAAAGCTAAGGCAATGGCCCTAGCGGGAAAATCTGCCCCAGGTGTGTACGCTTCCTTTCTCATGTATAAGTTGATTTCACACCACTTGATCATGCCTTAGTTATAACGGACAACAGCAAACCGACTGGGCAACTAAATCGTGCTGCACTCGGTGGTCTTGGCTTGAAAGGCCTACCACTCAAGCCCGAGTTTACCAAGCAGAACAAAACTGCCGCGTCTCTGGACGATTCCGTAGAGACGAAACGAAAGCTCGAAACCCTCGGTGATATGCCTGCTGTCGATATGACTATGGCTGAAGGAGAAGCAAGCGTTGGTGACTTGGAGGTGGACGACGACGACGAAGAGGCCAACCGTCTAGACCAAGCCCGCAAATCAAAGGCAAATGATGCGATGGATATAGATGAGGAAGACGAAGCTGATCCGTTAGATGCCTTCATGAGTGGTGTGAAAGAGGAAGTGAAGAAGGTTAATATCGAAGATATGAAAAAGATGTTGGGCGGCAACAATGGTGCGAAGTCGCGCATTCGATTGGACGAGAGGATGGCAGATGAGGAGGCAGATGAAGTCGGTGACAACATCGTCATGGATGAGCTCGATACGACGGAGCTTAATCCTGAAGATATTTTGGCGTTGGCTGCGAAAAAAGCCAAGAAAAAAGAATTGGCCTCTGTTGATCATTCACGCGTCAAGTACGAGCCCTTCCGCAAAGAGTTTTACATCCCCCCACCAAACATTGCGGCCATGACAGATGAAGAAGCGGAGCTGTTAAGGCTTGAACTCGACAGTATCAAGATCAGAGGTGTTGACTGTCCTCGACCAGTGACGAAATGGAGTCATTACGGTTTACCGGCTAATTGGTGAGGTTTTCGAAAATTTCTTGCGATTCCCGGCAGTACTAATCATCTTTTCAGTCTCGATGTCATCAAACGTTTGAATTATGTAGCGCCAACATCTATTCAAGCTCAGGCCATCCCTGCTATCATGTCTGGCCGAGATGTCATCGGTGTCGCAAAGACGGGTTCCGGAAAGACCATCGCATTCCTCTTACCTCTTTTCCGCCATATAAAGGATCCAGCGCCCACTAGAACAAATGGAAGGTCCAGTTGCCATTGTCATGACACCTACACGGGAGCTAGCAGTACAAATACATCGAGAATGCAAACCTTTTTTGAAAGTAATGAACTTGCGTGTGAGTTGTATGTTCATGTACTCTTGATTTTTCAGCTGACGTTCTCTTAGGCCGTGTGTGCTTATGGAGGATCACCTATCAAAGACCAGATCGCGGAACTGAAAAAAGGTGCTGAAATCATCGTCTGTACCCCCGGTCGGATGATTGACTTGTTGACGGCGAACTCTGGGCGAGTGACGAACCTCAAACGGATCACCTACGTCGTTCTTGATGAAGCCGACCGCATGTTCGACATGGGATTCGAACCCCAGGTTATGAAGATTGTAAATAATATTCGACCTGATCGTCAGACGGTGCTATTCTCGGCCACGTTCCCGAAGCAGATGGACTCGTTGGCACGCAAAATCCTTCGGAAGCCATTGGAAATCACTGTCGGCGGTCGATCTGTCGTGGCTGCAGAGATTGAGCAGATAGTAGAAGTTCGTCCGGAAGAGTCCAAATTCACGCGACTCCTCGAAATTCTTGGGCAGATGTATAACGAGGATCCCGAGTGTCGCACTTTAGTTTTCGTCGATAGGCAGGAAGCAGCAGATAACCTGCTTCGAGAGCTCATGAGGAAGGGATATCTGTGTATGTCTTTGCACGGAGGAAAGGATCAAGTCGACAGAGATTCTACGATTGCTGATTTCAAAGCCGGCGTTGTTCCTATCGTTATTGCTACTTCGGTCGCCGCGCGGGGTTTGGATGTTAAGCAGCTGAAGCTGGTCATTAACTTCGATGCACCCAACCATATGGAGGACTACGTTCATCGTGCTGGACGGACGGGTCGGGCTGGAAATAAGGGCACGTGTGTAACATTCATAACGCCTGAGCAAGATAGATACTCAGTGGATATCTATCGTGCTTTGAAGGCTAGCAATGCCACGGTTCCCAAAGATCTAGAAGATCTGGCTAATGGTGAGTCTATCTCTTATGACATGTCCATCAAACCGAACATTTTTGCAGGCTTCCTTGACAAACTCAAGACGGGTAAGGCACATGCCGCAGGCTCCGGGTTCGGTGGAAAGGGACTCGATCGCCTCGATAAGGAGCGTGATGCGAGAGAGAAAGCCGAACGTAAAGCTTATGGTGAACCGGATGAAGAAAAGACCTCCACCGCTGAAGAGGCAACAGCAAAGGCCACTGCTTCCAATGGTGATGATATGACGTTTGGTAACTTCAAAGTCGAGATCAGGAGAGGCCCAGCACCAGACTCGTCGAAAGGCCTTCTTGGGGTTGGAGGCGCAGTAGCTGCTGCTCGTCGGTTGGCGCATGCTAAGGAGGAAGAGAAACTGCAGGCCCAGATGCGCGCTGCCGAAGAGGCTGCTGCTCGAGCTGGCAAGGATACTCCCGCTCAGAAGCAAGCCCTGAGCGTCGTGTCCAAATTGAATGCCCAGATACGTGCACAAAGGCTAGTTTTACAGTCCCAGATTCAATTGGAGGAAAGTGGAGGCCCGAAGAAGCTCCCCGCCAGCACCTCCGATTCTTCCGATTTCCATGCCATTATACCCATCAACGACTATCCTCAAAAGGCAAGATGGCGGGTTACCAACAAAGAGACGATGGTTCAGGTGAGTTGTGATGCGCAATTTCGCAGTCTTTTGTCTGACCGATGTTCTATTCTAGCTCATCGATATGACGGGAGCGTCAGTAACCAACAAAGGTACGCTGGACGTTCGGTCTTCCCTTCTATTGCTAATGCTATTGTATAGGTATCTACTACGAAAGTGGCAAAGAGCCGCCTCTGGAAGGCCCGCCGAAGTTGCATCTTCTTGTTGAATCCAACGAGGAGTACAGGGTTCGTTGTGCTCGTCTTCGTTTGCATGAACAGATGTCTGATCATTTGGTTGCTAGGTCGAACAAGCCGTCAGAGAAATCAAGCGATTGCTCATCGAAGCATCTGCAGCCGCATTACAAGCAGAGATGCGCAACCCTACTGGCACCATGGGAAGATACAGCGTCTTGTAACCTATTAGAACTTATTATGTAATGTACGCTTTGCCATTATCAATTCATAGATCCATACATTTTACACAACAAGTCCATGACCCAAGATGCCTTCTTCATGTAAAGGTTATCGAAGACCAAAGCCCCTCGACTTGTGGTTGGTACTACCGTGGAGTGAAGATCCATGACCAGACTCACGGACTTTCTTTTCGACCTCCGTCACCTTCGTATCGACTTCTTTCACAGCACCATCAATCCATTGCAGACTCTCCAGATGGCTACTCAGAATCTGTGCTATTTGGGTCATCGGATCCTGAGACGAGCTGTCGGAAGGTAACGACAAGGAATTAACCGATTCGATGATTTGTGTCAGCGATCCGGAAAGATCGTCAAGGTTGGTCTGCAGGTCCGTCGCCAACATGTAGCTGAGACACTGTCAATAAAGTCTTCCGCGACAGATGACGAAAAACGTACTTCTTATCCCGTTCCGTGTCAGCTGGGCCCTTATCGATGGACCTAAGATTTGCCCCTTGCCCACCAAATATCTCTTGGGCCGTCTTTTCATACGCATCCAACGTCGCGGCAAGGTCTCTTTGCTGCTGTTCGATGTGATCGAGGGATTGGTTCACCTCACTCTGTTCTCGTTCCGCAGCCAGGACGTGACCATACAGAGCCGCTAACTGTGGTAGATATCATGTTCGACAGCGTTTATTTCGAGTGAAGAACACGTACGTTGTTCCCATTCTCTATAAGAGCTCGGTCCCAGACAGCAACCTCCCCGGCGAATTTGTTGAATTCGCGGACATGCGTCTCAAGATCCGTGGACCATTTGTTGACGAATCTCTTCGATAGTCTTTCCTCTTAACATGGAAGGTGGCTGCACCGCGACGGGTGCAGTTGACGCGCTGGGAGTGATCCCTGTGTGAAAATCAACACAAGGGTCAAATATTAAGATCTGAAACCCTACCTGAAGGTTTGTCACCTTCGGCGGGCTTTGTGCCTAAGCCAAAGGATGATGCTGTCCGTGTGTCAAAAACGAGGGCATAAGGAATACAAATGCCGCACCAGCAGGAGAGTCCTTCTTTTCATCAGGTTTTGAACCGGGAAGACCGAAGGCAGATGCGGCCGCTAAAATAATATGAGAATACACACTGCGAACGTGGAGATATACGTACGAGCACCTTCTTTCTTTTCGGCAGGTTGAGTGCCAAACAAGCCACCTGAATTTGTTTTGATCGGATAACACAAGCGTTCTGAAGATGAACGAACCTGTAGGAGCAGCAGTGGACGATGACGCGGCGGGCGTTGAGGTGGATGCTGTGGTTGAAGAGCCCGTTGCAGTATTACCAAAAGGACCTGGGTTCAAAAGACTACTGCCCGAAGTTGTTGGCTGCGCGGTTGATGTTGAAGCACCAGGGGTGGATGATGACGCTGCCGAACCACTGGTGGACGCAGGTGTTTGACCGAATAAGCTGTTGCCGAAAAGGTTAGGCTTTGGCGCATTGGTGTCAGTAGAAGCACCAGCTGGAGGGACACCTAGAGGCGAAGTAGCGGCGGGAGTAGCGGGCTTGTTAAAGAAGCTTGTGCCACCAAACAAGTTGGGTGCTGGGGTGGCGCTTGCTGTGGATCCACTACCAGAGGCAGCAGGAGTTGAAGCAGGCGCGGCAGGCGTGTTTGCGAAAGCACCAGCAAAGGCATTTGGTTTTGGTGCAGTGGACGCGTCTCCAGCTGGCTTTTGTGTAGATCCAAACAGGCCTCCCCCGGCAGTCCCGCTAGAAGCGGCTGGTTGACTGAAAACTAGTTTCAAAAAAAAAGGTCATGTTACGAGTATCTGCTGGCGAGTAATCCCTCACAGCTTGATGTTGGTTGCGTCGTCGTAGTGCTTCCCGCTGGTTTTGTTTGACCGAAAGCACTTAGACCCGCAGGCGCCGCTGTCGTGGTAGAAGTGGAATTCATTCCGCCTCCAAACAGGCCGCCACTTGCGGGTGTTGTATTAGATGCATTAGTTGAGGCAGCCGCGAAAGCATTTGGTTTTGCTGAGAAACAAACAAGATGAGCACATATTCAACGAGCAAGAACAGCGACACACCTGCATATGCTCCGAATGGACTTGGGGCACCAGTAGTTGCTCCAGACGCGCCGCCGCCTCCAGCAAAAAAACTATTTCCTTGGCCAAATGCACTCATGATGGCTCTGTTTCCGGTTAGAATGAAAGCCCGTTAGAAATGAGAGTGGCCAGGCCGTGAATGTGTGAGTTCTATGCGAACGATTGGAAGGAAGTGAACAAGAGCCGAATCGGGAATTTGTTTTATTTACGAAATTTACACATCCATACAAATTCAGATTTACTATCGTGATGCCTGCCATCTTCGACACTGATACTTCTGATAGAATGCTTTGGCTATGTATTACGGACAGCCCCATTAACGAAGACATCCAATGAATACGTTGTTCCCTGGACGATTTCCCATACCATGACAATGCCTCGCACTGACTCAAGCTCGAGCTCGACACCGACAATTGCTATTCCTCTCTCGTTTGTATTTTCTAACTATTCGCAACGATGATCAGTACTGATACGTCTATTAGCGATTATGCTATACTACAGTCTCCGGCTTTCGCTACACTTCAGGGTAAAATCCCCGAGGACTGGATCCAACATGTTCACCCCCAAGGCTGGCTTTATTTTTCCTGCCCATCTCTCAAGATAGTCACGGCCTATGATATACGAGACCCCTGCATCTACGAGATTCTCACGCTGAATGCTGCTGAGTATCCGCTTTCTGAACTCGAAGACGCGATGGAGGTGCAGCTATCTGGTCATCGCAATCCGGGGTCTCTTCAGTCTCCTGCTTTGAACCTGGTCATCAATCACTTGCATTGTGTTGCATCCTATGAGTTGGAAGAAGTCAGAAATGATACCATAGCTCTTACGGATTCCTACCTTTGTAGGTATTCGGCACTTTTACTTTGGACAACCTGACTAACTGTGTTTACAGTGAACCGTCGCCGTCGGTTGTATTGGAATTTCGTTTGCAGATATCCCACACACATACAGTGTCCAAACAGAGCCATTCCAGATGCTTCGGATGCGTTAACATGGTATTATGTCAGTCGTTTAACCTTAACTCAAAGCCGTGTCCGAGTATAATACATTCTAGACGGACAATCTCGTACGCGGCTCACGGAGTACCGTGCCCTTTTCCAAAACGGAATGCGAGGAACTTCGTGGTGTTCTGAATGAGATGATGCGTAAGTTACTTCTGTCTCTCATCGTTTCACTTGCATGACTTATCAAATACATGCAGTTCCGCAGAATACCAATAGCGTTGCAAAGACTGCTTTTCTTGCGTGGTTCCTTCGGGAAGTCTGCAGCTTTCGTGATGCCGAGTACTATGGACTCTATACCGAAAGCACTGCGAACACTATTCTGGCGGAGAGACAGCGCCCTAACCTCTCGCCTGCATTAGAAAACCCGTCTACCTCTATCTCTCCTTTTGTATCCCTGCTCATCAACATGGTGTTCTTCGGCATCCCGAAAACATATTTCGCATATCTCAGGCAATCGTTCAAATACACAGGAAGACTCAATAACATGCACCAAAATTGGGGAGATTATATCTCGAAGCTAGTCAGAGAATATTCGACTTTCCTCCTCATTGTAAATATTCCATTTTTCGCATATCGTCGTTCGCTGACCATCGTTTTTTCTTAAGTCGACTGTATTACTTTCGTTCGTCCCTTGTCTATTTCGCACCTCCATCAACGTACCTGATCTAATAACACTAGCGCAACGGTGTCATTCCTCGCGGTCCCAGGTGCCTCTCCAGCATGTCAATTGGCGACAACGGTGTCGGTCTTCACCTCGTTAGGCAGCATCATTGTCGGCGTGTTCTCAATTTGGAGACACCAAGGAAATACACAAGGCACGGATGCAGTGAGTGTCGTCCATTCTTTTGGAGTCTTCTCTTGATCATAACCCATCAAAAAGTATGCTTATATGCGAAACGCGCAACACAACTGGTTAGGGATCTACGGGCACGCGATGCTGTTGAGTCTCCCCGCTGTACTCCTAGTGTGGTCGATTCTTGCGTTTGCTGTGTCCATTGTGGTGTACGCATTGCAAGGCATGAGTTACTATGACGGAAGTTCGCTGCGTGCCTCTGCTTGGATATTCCTGGCTATATTTGTTTTGATCGTGACCACTGTTATAAGTGCGATTCACACGCTCTCTACTGTGTGGACTATCCACCGACGTCCATTTTCGTTCTTGGATCGCATCCGTTCTCGCTGGGCGTCGTCATCTGTAGACTCTTTTGCTGTATAACAATCGCTATTTTCTTGTGCTTACTCACCAGTTTAATCAACGGTGGACGCTCTCATCCTGTGCTGTGTCCGATCACATTCTTTCAGCCCTATCCCTCAGGTCCAGGCCTCGTGGCCTCAGGGAACCGTCGATTATGAATGACCCGTCTTCTGCTGAAACCGCGTCCCATCAACCTCAGTGAGCCGTATCTAATTAGTCTCCGTTCCTCGACTCCTACAGGCGCTTCGTCGTTTAATTTCTTTCCGACGAGTTCACGTGTTCGCGTCGTTTATAATCGCAGGCGCTTACATAAGGGAGTTCCAAGTCAATCCTCTTCCACTTGCGCCTCCTTCTCTTATGTCTCCTCTACTGTCACTGACCATTTTCTTCCCATCCTGCTGGTCTCGTTAACCCGTTGCTGTTCCTGTCCTTGCGTGCCCATTTTGATGTTCCCGTATCTTGACCCCGCACTCGTATATCATTATTGCCCTTGCCGTCTCGTCCTGTCCGTTTTCATGGATCCTAGCTCTACGCATCACACACGGGTCCGCGAGTGTGCATGGTTATATCTCATTCCCCTTCGTCTCCTTCAACATCCTTGACTCGCGAACGTGTAATCCACGTAGAAAATCTTCCCCTTGGATACAATTTTGTTCGGCATCTTTGCATCGACGTATCAGGGACATTCCAGTCATTTCGCCACAGAATACTTGGAAGACCGCGCTCTGGGTATTGAGCGCTACTAGGACCAAACACTAAGACCAGGTAACGTCCGATAAAGTCGTTTACTTACATACACTTAAGCTGGTACTATGCAGAGCCTTGACTATTGAATAGTGGCGAATAGCGGGCTAGCGGGGAACGCCATAACAATACAGTATGTATCTCGGACTGCTTGATTGGTTGATGTCAAATGATTCATTCATGCTTAGTTCTTTCAGCGTGACACGGTCATCTGCGTGCATTTTGTTTTCCGGACCTAGGATCCATATTTCCGCCGTACTCCTGGAATGGTGCTGATTGTAAGATCAAGGTGGCAAGGTCATCACGGCTCAGAATTCCCACTTCTATCTCGATGTGATGCAGTGTGAACATTGGACCCCGATTATTTGGGAAGCACTTAACGAGATAACATTACTCGATGCGTCTCTTTGCTTTGTTGGTCCCGGAAGATCGAAGTCTATTCTTCCCTTTCATTTTAATTTTTTTAAATTTTTTTCTTGATGGAGGGATGATGATCATTGTCAATCAACAGGGTTGACCCGCGACGCCGCCCGTGTTCAAACAGTCCATTCATCTCGGTTTACACGAATACATACCGCGCTTCGCACTAGTTCCGCAGGAGTCAGGGGTGAAAACAGGGACTACCCCGGGTAGGTACTAAAATTAACAGATTCAATAAAACACCAGGGAGAAACTGCCTGGACTAGCTCTAACAATGCGTCTCTTGGAAGCGCTTATCCTAGCTCTTCCCCCCATCGCTGCCACCGCCAGTACTCATTGGCCCTACAAACGATATGTCATTCCCGATATTACCTCTGATCCCCACAAGCACGGGAAGCTCGAGTTCGCTGACTCGGAGCCTCCTAACCACTTCATCGAATGGCTGAGATCCGCCGTCAAAAGTGACCAGTCCGGTACACTTCGACAACCCTTCAAAGGCGACAAGATTCCCCGTCATGTCAGGAGCTTCGAAGAACTCTGGGATCATATTCAGTTTCCCGAAGCACCAGACAATACGACCCACAGACCCATTTTCACTCACCCCACCTTTCCCATACCACCCACCAATCAGGAAGCGCTGAGGATTTTTGCGGATATAGGTTACCCAGTGGATCCTTTGTGCACCAATGACAAGACCAAGTGGTTCTATCGCACAGTCGATGGGTCATGCAATTGGATGGAAGTCGGCAATACGACGTATGGACAGTTTGGCGCCAAACGATCTAGGGACTACAATCAATATTCTTATCAGGATGGGTACAACAAACCAAGGGATGGTCCCAATCCTCGTGCAGTTAGTAACGCTTTCTTCAAACGAAAGCAGCGACTATACTACGAACACACACCGTTGTTACTGGGGCTGATTGAAGTAAGTCCTCAAATTCCAAGCAGGCTATGATCACCGGATTGACGTATTCTTAAATTCCAGTTTATTATGCACGATGTCACGTACAGTGAAGATTCTACAACAGAATATATTGACGTGCCTGTACCCCCGGATGAAGATACCTTCCCAAAGAACACTACCTTCCGTGTCTGGCGAACCGAACGTGTCCCAGAAACAGGCACCTCTCCCTCGAACCCACGCGAAAATGCTAACCAAGCCTCCACCTGGCTTGACGTTAGTTCATTATACGGCAGCAGTACCGAAGTCTCTCGCGCTCTTCGCTCATTCGAAAAAGGCAAGCTCCTTACCTCCCAAGGAAGCTTCTTACCTTTCAACACCATGAGCCTTCCTATGCGCACGCGCCCTGGGGTTGACCCCAAGTCGCTTTTTGCAGGAGGGGACCCGCGGACCAACGAAGATTGGATAATGCTTGCGGTCCATACACTGCTTTTGCGGGACCATAACAGGATGTGTGACTTGCTCGCGAAGCAGCATCCCGAGTATGATGATGAGCGGATATACCAGACCGTTCGTTTGGCTATGGCAGCCAAGTTTGCTCTTATTTCCAACTCGTATCAAATGGCATACTGGCAAACGACTGGAACCGACGCAATGCCTTGGCCGCGAGATGATGGTAAGATTTGGCTTTTTGTTGTGTCTAGAAAATGTAACTCACCATTTATCAACAGGTTTCCCTCTATACCGTCAAATGTACGGCGAGAATGCTCTCGAAATCAACCCAGCTCACCTCTACCCATGGCCACTTGTGACCAAAGGGGGAAAACCAATGGTTGCGTCCGCAGAAATGGCTGTCGTATACCGTTTCCATGAATTCATTATTGCGTCATTCCCTCTCAAGGACGCCAAGAACAATACGATACAGGAGAAAAGCACATTTGAGAGTGCATTTGACAGCAAAGGGTTTATCGCAGCTGGTCTAGAAAATATTCTGAGGGGAATTGTCGCTACTGACATACCCAACTTCAAATCGGGCGTCGATGAGTCTTTCCGTTCTGCCGGAAAGTACAGAGGAAGCCCGTTTGATATCGTTACGTGGAGTATTGTACACGAGAGAGAGAAAGGGTATGATCTGTCCCCTCGTTTATCTTTGGTCCGAAACTAATATCTTTAATTATGAATTTCAGATTGCCCACATTCAACGAATACTTTAGGGCCTACAATAGCTACGATCCAGCTGTTGTCATACCAATTCGAGAACGTTTCGAAGACTTCTCTTCAGACCCGGAAATGGTTGCCCATCTCAAGCGGCTTTATACGCATCCTGACGAAGTTGATCTCGTCGTCGGGTGCCAGTTGGAAGAGACCAACTTCCCTGGGACCACAGTTCCTTCCTCTGCATTGACCATCAGTCTTTTCAGCCTGTTCGGCTTAGGCAACTCAGATCGTTTCTCCGTGGGGTACTCCATCATGCGCTGCATCTTGGTGGACAAACCTTGGGATTGTACCCCAAGTAATGCGTTGGACGAGCTATTCTGGGATCCAAAGCCCACAGACCATTTCCCGCGAGCGAGGTGGCTGAATACTTTCTGGCTCAACGAGCTCGATTTTCAGGCTCATGGGACAAACCTCTTGTGGCGATTGATCACCGAGAACAGTGACGTCGACTGTTTGCAGAAGAATCCTCTTTTCCCATATGATTCCGAGACGAATCCTGTCCTGTGTTCGCTACCACCCGCGTCCGCCAATGTGCCGGAACTCATACTTACTACTATTGAGGTCATCCTTACTCTCTATAAAGAACACCAGGGTACCTTTCATCACCTTCCTTGTCGGTCTTGTCACTCTCCATTGGATCATTTATCAACTTCGGGCTCACCGGAACGGTCTACCTCCCACCCTCTACGGTTGGCCTATAGTGGGTGTAGCCCTCCAGTTCAAATCTAATCCGAGCGACTTGCTACTGAAAGGCATGCGTAAATATACAGGACGTATTTGGACTCAAGCTAGCTAATCAGATACAAGTACGTCGTCACATCCGCTGCTGATATGCAAGCCATCGTGGACGACTCCCAATACGAGGTCAAATTCTCTTTGCATGAATTCATGCGTAGCATCAATAGTGACCTCATTACCGGCAACACAAATTTCGAGACAGACCTCCACACTAGACTTATGCGCAACAACCTGCTGGATTCGGAGAAACTTGCAGGGTTTGCGGAAACGGCCGCTGATGCGTGTGACTTGTTTCTCTCCAGGGAGCCTCTGTTGGAGGCAAATGAGAAGGAGAGGCACTACGATGATCTCATCGACTATCTTAATCGCTACATCACATTCGTCATGTCGCGATGCATTGTCGGCCCAGACAGCTTTGACGACGAAGGCTTACTGAAGACGTTCCTAAAATTCAATGACGACGCCGTCAATGCCATGGGTCTCGCCTCAGTTATTACCAAGTCCGCTTCGGTTCATTGCTGGTTTGAGCATCCAGAAGGACTACAAAGCCATCGAAAGGGTCCTACTCCCTGCTGTTGCAAGAAGACGGTCACAGCAGTCATCTGACGTCAACTTCCTCAATTTCATTCTTCCGGTCATCGACAAGGACAAGGACGCTGCTGACATGCTTGCCATTGTCGCATTTGGCGGACTGACCAACTTACAAGCCACCATGCATAGCACGTTCTTGGATATTATCAATCAACCTGGTCTTCAAGAACGAATCCTTAACTCTCTCGGCGGTGCTGCCATTGCAACCCTTTCGTCGCACAGGTCTTCATCGTGGGCGTCTTTGCGTAGCGCCACCTTCGAATCTTTACGCCTCTCTGGTCCCGTAACGGGACCTGCTCGTGCAGTCATGGAAGATGTACCTTTACCATCCGATCCCAGTCGCCATCTTCCCAAGGGACAAGCAATCGCACTCACAGCATATTATCTCCACCGTCAGTCATCGGTTTGGGGTGCAGACGCGGACAAATATCGTTGGGACCGCTTCATTAAGGAAGATCCACCAATTGGATCGAATAGGTTCGTCTCCTGGGGACTCGACACGCCTCATATGTGTCCAGGCAGATGGTTTGCGCTTCAGAGTATCCAGATCATGGTGAAAGCGTTGTTGGAGAAATACGAGTTTATCCAGGATAAAGAATTGCCGGATAATGAAAAGTACAGGTACAGTTCTGGCTCTGTCCTTCGCAATCCGGTTGGCGTCAAAGTTTTGAGAAGGTCATGAAGCAATGTTGGATTTGTTACAAGCATAATTGTGTACTGATCTCTGTACGATCTGATCTTTATGTCAATATCATGTTACGTGTAAAACAAATGGTCATGCTATCGAATTCAAAGCTTTCATCAAGGAAGTTGCGTTATACGCACGGAAGGAGCGCACGTTTTCATTCGGCAAATGCTCTTGGAGTGAGCTATGCATAATGGTAATATCGTAGTATATATTATGCGTACAAGGATGTTGCTATATGTCGTGGAGGAACTCATCTCATAGTGTAGGATAGTAGTCATGATTCTGATATTCCCTCCGTAGGCGCCTGCCCAGTACTCCTCTCAATCGGTCGAGCCCCAGACACATACCTCAACAGCTTGACTTTCTGTTCTTCACGCATGATCCAACCCACACATATCCCTGCACCAGGTCCCGCAATCAAGCTCGCTAAGAGAGCAGTTATGGCTGGTCTAATCCCTCCTTCAAACCATAGCCAGTAAAGCATCGTAAGAGCAACAGCCCAAAAGTCCACTACTAGGACATGCAAGGCAGCCTGGACTTCAGGTGTAGGGACCCCAGACGATGGCGCAAGGGTGTGCCAGAGGTAAAGGAGGTGAGTGAGAAGAGAGAGTACGGAAGGGGCACCGTAAACGTAAAGCAATTTTACATTATTGCTCTCAGCGTGAATATGATTCACGCATAAGTGCGGAGCCGTGCGCAGTAAGACAGCTCGTGAAATGTATCGGAGAATGGCAACGTAGACAGGGAAAAGTTGCCAGAGTGCTATGAGCACCTCATTATCGGGATAGAGAAACAATGCGATCGAGGGTACGATGAACCCCAGAAAGACGGATAAAGGGATAGAGTAGATTTCTGCGACCGATAGAACATGTCGGTCAGGCAGAGGCAGAGCCCTTACAAGGGGGGATGTCTCCGAAATCACTGACGCGCCCTCAACTGTGACTGTTGATACCAGACGTTGCCCATTCTGATATTTGAGTAAAAAAGCTGGACACAACACAAGAGGGAAAACTACCAGCCCACCGACGATGTTCACCATCATCAAGGCTGGTGTGGGGTATTTGATAACGCGATGGGCCTGGTTTGCCACCCGAGCGCTCTCAAGGCAGACGATAGTAACAAGCCCGGATACAAATGACAGGAAGACAGCCAGGAATGAGGATCCTTCAGGGTCGGAGAGGATGAGCTTGAAGAAGGTGACGATTCCGCATAGGAATTGGCCGAGAATAGGGCCAAGGATGTGGAAGGGCCCACCATTAGTCTTGGCACAGGAAGAGGTGAGGTCGGCAAGATCACTGGAGACGGTGGATATTGCGAATCCGCTGACGAGTACAATAGTCAGCGGAAAGATTAAGATCCTGAGCAGCGACATGGCGGTAAAAGTTCGCATTGAGCTTATGTAATTTATGTGGGAAAGTTAGTACGGTCCGGGTCCGAGTACCTCCCACGACGTCGACATTCTAATTTCTCAGCTTGTGCTCACCCCAGTCATACACATGTCGATTACCTACCCGAGCACTTTTCGCTGTCTCTGCGATGACATGCTATGCCCATTTCTTTTCTCGGCAAAAGGTATCTTTGATTGTCTGGCTCAAGACCTTCTCTGGAAATTCAACATCAGTCGCCAGCTTCCTTTGCTTGTTTGCAGTCACGTATATCGCTGCCCCCAGCATTTTGTAGGATGGACCTTGGGTCCAGATTCCGTCAGAGATAAAGGACTCGAGATATTTGATACAATTTGATATGGACCTAAGTGTGGTTCCAAAATCGGTTAGCCTCAATTTATCCTTGGATCGCGTCTATTTCTACTGGGCGTTGCCCTCTGTAGAATCTTTTGCTGTGTAACAGTAACAATTCTCTTGTGCTTACTGGGTGATCTCGAGCTAGCTTAAGCTTTCCATATGCGCGAGAAACGTCTTTTGCATAGATGCTCCCAACTTCTACTTCGAACGAGACGCTTTCACGGTAATTGAGAGGCTCTTCACTTCCTAAAGATTGTGGTCTCGTGCACTACAGAGGCTGGTGCAAACGCGACCTTGGTGAGTTCAATTTCAGTTTCAGTTTTTACGACCATCTTTCCAGCGATGTAACGGCCTATAGGATACATCTGACAATGATTGTCTTGTCGCTGTTTGTCCACAGTCTTCCATGTATCATGGCTCTCTTCTTTGAGCTTATACTTATCACTGACTATCAAACGCGTAAGCCACTGATAGATGTTTCAAAATTGGAATCAACAATCGCAAGCTTCAGATAGTGTATATAACGGTAATTGCCTGCTATTGAAATGTAGTGACATGTAAGCAAATTAGTACGTAGTTCCATGGCACTGTTTCTTTGCAGTTCTCGCCGTGATTTATGCGTTTTCTGGTGCCGGAACGTAGCTTCACCCGGCATCGCGCCTTCCGCCGACTGTGATCGGAAGTATATCGACGCCTTTAACTTAACCTTCCAACCAGTTTCATCGACACAAATTAGGTGTTCTTAGGCGCGCTGGAGTCGCTATCTATCCGATGATCCTTGGGAAGAGATACCGGCAGTACGGACTGCGCTGCTCGGAATTGCCGACGGGAAAAACTTATCTTTGGCTTATCGGCCTGGTGGAAGCATGTGCTTATGAATCAACGCTTCATCAGCCTTTTATAAGCGGTTGCAGGGGGATGTAACAAATCTTCTCCCACCCAACGACGCGCACGACATGTATTCCGAGAAAGTTCCAGAGGCCATCGACCTTTCCCACCACCTCTCAGAGGTCTCCAAGGTCCGGGCCATCTCCCCCTTGAAGGGCCTCCAGAAGTACATGTCCAAGCCGGGGCTGATATCGATGGCTGGAGGTGTGCTTTTCGCTAGCATAATTATTATCTGACAACTCACGAACTACGATATACAGGCACTCCTAGCCCCGAATACTTTCCGTTCTCCACAGTTTCCGGCGAGACTTTGATTCCCGAATCGTTCCCGCTCACAACACAGTCATCGTCTTCGTTTTCGTGGTTCTGGAAACTTTTCGGTGGAGGGGCGGGAAAGAAGGAGAAGACCACGTCCTTCACCATCAACAAGTGGCCTGCCCACACCGGCGACCTCAACTTGGCCACCGCACTGCAATACAGTTCGCACCTTTCGCGTCTGACTCGGTTGTATCTCGTGCTTATGGTGTAATAGGTCCCGCCACGGGTCTCGCTGCACTCCAAAAGATCATACAGGAGTTTAGCGAGAAGGTCTACCAACCTGGTTACAAGAACTTCACGACTTTGGTGTGTACATTCGCGTCTACTACGCCGCTTTTGACAGCTGACTCCCCCTGTAGATCGATGCCGGTAACACTGACGGATGGGGCAAGGTTACCTTAACTCTCATGAATCAGGGCGAGGGCGTTCTCTGTTCGGAATGGACCTATCCTAGTGCCTTGGCAGTGAGTTTCGGCACCGCTCATTTCTAGTGTGTTCCAATTCTGGCGTCATTGTAGGGCATTAGACCATGGGGTATCAAGACCGTCCCAATCGCTATGGATGGACAGGGAATGCGCAGCGACTCCCTTCGCGAGACGCTCGCGTCATGGGATGAAGCTGAACGTGGATTCAAGAGGTATGTTCTTAATACTGCAACCTGCGCGTCTTAATGTGCTAATGGCGTATTCAGACCTCATGTGATGTATATCGTCCCCGTGGGGCAGAACCCCACAGGTGCTGTGAGTATCTAAATATTCCTACGAGAATGGCGTGCTTACGCGTCGTTATAGACTATGGAAGCGCAACGGAAGAAGGAAATTTATGACATATGTGTTGAATTCGGTATGTTTTCCTTAACCATTATGGTGCGAGATGGCTCTGAATTCGTCAGATGTTATCATCGTCGAGGACGATCCATATTATTTCCTCCAGCAGAGTCCCTATGTAGTCAAGGATCAGCGCGCTGACGAAGATGCATTCTCTTCGACCTCGACGGAAGAGAAGTTTATCGCTCAACTCGCGCCGAGTTTCTTGAAGTACGATTTACTGATTCTCCAACAATATCCATATCTTATCTCTATTTTCAAGATTCGATTACCAAGGTCGAGTCATCCGTCTTGATACCTTTTCCAAGGTAAGGTCCGAAATCCCGGTTCTATCTTCAAAACTAAAAATTCCATAGACCGTTGCGCCGGGATGTCGTCTTGGTTGGTTCACTTGCAATCCCCAGTTCGCCGAACGCTTGGAGAGGGCCGGCGAGACGAGCACACAGGCTCCGTGCGGTTTTGCCCAGGTACTTGCCTAATCCTCCCTACCCATCTGATTCTGTCTGATCAATGTCCCAGGCTATGGTAGCTTCGCTCCTTCTCAATTGGCACTACGAGGGATACATCCGTTGGCTGCGAGGTTTGTGGCTCCCAGCAATCCACTGACTAACATGGTTCATAATCTCCATCTGTCACAGCACTCCGCCTCCAGTACCAAGAACGGCGAGACGCCTTCATCGATGCCTTGGCAGATTCTTTCCAGCTAGACATGGGCATTGAGACCAACGGGCATCGCAAGGGCTCACTCGTTTATCACGCTTCTTTGAAGCCGGAACGCCAATTCAGTGAGAAATCGAGCATGAGGTCTTCGAAGCCTCTATTTTCGTTTGTGCCACCTTCGTCAGGGATGTTCGTCTGGGTATGCACATCTACGTTTCACTCGACACTGGTATTGATCAGGCTGCGTGTAGTTGAAACTTCACCTCGAGGAACATCCGTCATACACGGCGGTTGGCTACAAGGCGTTGGAGTTCAAGCTTTGGGCTGCGTTGGCGGAGCATGGCATCTTGTTCGGTTTCGGTGAGCCTGTTTCATAAAAAGCACTCGGTCGGCTACTAAAGGACCTGCCAAGGATCCATGTTTTCTGCGTCTGAGGTCACAGACGAGACGAAAGGAGATGGGCATTTCCGTATTAGCTTTAGCTCGACTGAGGTAAGAGCCTGTTTGGATTGATCCCTTCTCCAGTGTGAAAGTCTGACATGTTTACCCTTTCAGCATGACGACATGAAGAAGGCTGCGTCAACGTTCGCCCTCGTCTTCAGGGAATTTATGAAAGATCAATAGATTGTACTAATATGACCAAGTTTTTGGTCCTTTCACAGTTATCAACGATGTAGAATATGGATGTTACTTGTTCAAAATCATGTTCTTTGTCCCTACGAGGAAACTCTTGTCCCCTTCACACAAGCCTAGCATTGTTTTTTACATAAAAGGCCCGACCGAGGGTCCTTCCCATTCCAAATGGAGAATTTCGACGGATGGAAACCTTCGAAAGTTTTCGACCTGTTTCCGTGCACATCCGCCTCGCCTCACCGTACCGCACGTAGATAAAGCGCCCTGACATGTGTTCGCTTTCGAAACTTTACACTCCCCATCGATTATATCATGAGTCCGGTATATACCTCCCTTTTGACGTGTAAATTTTCGAACATTTTCATTCTTACGCTCTAGGTTGCTGTCCGTGCGCGAAAGCAGTCGCCGTCCAAGGCCCAAGCTCAAACTCAAGATAAACGGACACAATATCTGTTCATCGCCGAACTAGCTGGAGAGGCGGAGCGGTATGAGGGTGCGTGTCGGTCCTTATCGTCGGGGGCCCCGGAGCCAATCATCGTCCTCGCAGATGTAACCGCCCAGATCAAACTCATCGTCCAGCACTTTGGGCCCCAATTGACGCTCGATGAGCGCAACCTCCTGTCTGTCGCGTACAAGAACATCACCAACAATCTGAGGAACAGTTGGCGCATCGTTGATACGCTGGAAAAGATGGAGGCGACCCGGAAGGGAGGGAAGGCGCCGCTCATACGGATGCAACGAGGGAGGATCGAGGCAGAGCTGGAGCGTGTGTGTAGGGATATAGTTGGACTTTTGGAGGCAAAGCTGGTCCGGGGGGCCAAGGCAGGAGAGGAAAGGGTCTTTTACCTCAAGATGTGAGTGTGCTAAATCTTCTTTGCATTTTCCGATGTATTGATGCTTGTATATAGGAAGGGCGATTATTATCGCTACTTGGCAGAGTTCGCAGGACATAAAGAGGCAAGGAACAAATACGCTGAAGAGTCATTGACAGCGTACAAGCTGGCCTACATGCATGCCCTCTCCGTACTGGAACCGACGCATCCAACGCGGCTCGGACTGGCCTTGAACTTTTCTGTCTTTTACCACTGGTGCGTATATCTCTTATCGATGATCTTTACATATTGTTCAACTACTCCCAGATGTCAAACAGAGTCCAGAACGAGCATGTCATCTCGCCAAGAGTGCTTTGGACGATGCTGTGTCGTCGTTCAGTGAAGACACAACGATGAACGTGACTATGCGGGATTCACTCATGATTCTGCAACTGTTGAGGGATGATCTGGTGTTGTGGTCGGCGGAGATGATGAATGCGCCCGGACCGTAGGCTGTTCTGTTTCATCACATTCTTGGTTAGTCACTTTGCATGTATTGCTTCCACTTTGCATTTGCTGTTCGAAATGTATTGCATTGTATCCTTTTGAATCTTCCTCGCAAGGGTACTGACTCGTCTTTTACCCGTCTCCTTGGGGTTCAAGTTGAAGCTATTACGCTTTGATCATTCGAAAAAGGTTCCGGTACAAGTACCGACGGAAGTAATTTCAACCAGTGTTCGTTCACAGTCAAGGTAGACCAGGGGCAAGCCCTGATAGGCCTGAGTTCACTTTTCTGAACAACTCATGGACGGTCTGAGATGCGCAGACAACATATGGTCGGGTATGTATACCTGGAATTTCTGTTGTCACCGATCTTCAAACCTGTGAATCGTTCAACTCTGTTGGAAGGAAGGAAGGAAGGAAGGAAGTAGTTTTTATTAGTCGTCGGTGCTCCTGAACAGAAACGTAACGACGTCCGTACTACAGATATCTATCAACATTTGTATCTAATAATTAGAGAGTAGATAAATTTAGCGGTATATGTATTTGAACCTTGCGTTGAAGACACATTATAACTGATCCTGCAGGAGTGATCTGCTATGTTCTCTACCTGGGTCCGATCTGTCTGTTACCCGCTTGGCCTACCCCCCGCGATGAAGATCCTTCAGTGTACACCACTCAATATGAATGTTACGTGAGTGAGAACACATATCGAACTATGGAGTGTCTCAGCCACGCAAGTGGCGACCAGAGTTTGGCTGGTTCGCTAGTTCAATGAACGTAAATATCGGGATCCTGCGCTCAAAGACGTTTGGGTAATCTCCAAAGCCAAAATGGGACTGGAAATCCAACATGCGATCTTTCGTATCATCAAGCAGAACTCTCCAAACATCGGCGAAGAGTAATCGAAAGCATTCCGTGGAGTGCAAAGTTTTGCTAATTACCTACAGGACGTCTTTTCTGAATCGGATTGCATGAACTGTTCTCAACGGTACTGGCAAAGTACACTCTGGAATAACTTATTCAACGTGGAGCTCAACGGTTGTTATACGACTACTCTTTCCCCCGCTGTCTTGTCGGTAGAACTGACCGCCATCGTCTACTTGTCTTCGAAATTTGCCGAGGATGATCTACTTGTGAAATCCGCCTTCTTTGGAGGAGTTTGTTTACCCGCCGTGGGTCCTGACCTGGCGGTGCTACCAAAAGGCATACAGACAACCGAATTTGCCTCAGCACGAAAAATTCCACTCGGTTCACTGATATTCCACGGAAGATAGCGATCTCAAATCTCGATGTTCTTGTTCTTTAGACGGTGGCGGGGTCAGCATGCAGTTGCGATATGAAATTGCTATCCGACGAAGACCTCCTTGCACCTACAGCGAGCCCTTCCATTGAGAGTGGGAAATAATTTGCGATCCAATCTTCGTGGACAATGCAACTGAATTTGTGACCGATTCTCATCAGGTTTCATCGCTACATACCAAAGGAAAACGCCAAGTTCGAACAGATAAAAAAATATGAAAGTAAGTAACTCGTGTACGGCATCGCTGCATGTGCAAGATCATACGAAATCGTTTGACAAGGACTGGGAACCGCGTAGCCTGAGCGTGTAGTCCCGACGCTACTCGATGTCAGAACTCAGGCGACCTTATAGCTGGGGTCTGAGGCTGCAGATGATTTCGACCTTCTAACAACTTTCACGTTCGTTGCACGCTATCTTAGGCCTTACAAAGAAGACTCGACTTTAGATATGATGAAAAAAATCGCGTCGTTTGTGCGGGCTAAGAAGGGCACATTGTTGATAAAGTGATTATTCCAGTGTTGTTCTGAACAATTTGAATGGATTTCACATTGTCGAATAAGGTGGGGGACAAATTAAACTCCGGCAATGGTATCGATCACGTGCCACTGCAAACTCAACATCTTCTCCCGCGGAAAACAAAGACCGCAAGGCTGAATTTGAGTATTCTCGCCGCAGCTATAAAGACCGTAGGTATTGGACATTTTTCTGATTCTCTTTCGCTCATCTTCTGCTATGGACAGCCACGCTTCTGAGCCGCCTCGCACACCGTCACCTCCAGCAGGTGGCAAGTCTGATACTGCGGAGACCGGACAACCGACGAACTCAGCACGCGGAATCACCAACAGGCTTCTGGAGAGTGTGCAGGAAACGCCTAAAACGTACCACAGAACTGAAAATCTATCGCATGCGAGTGGCACGATGGCCCAGCATAGAGCCGACGTCGTGAAGGATATCAAAGCCGTTCCGCAAGTCTCTCTCGAGTACTACGAGAACCACATTCTTCCTTCTTCGAAATATAACAATCACGTTGACGCAATCATCAAGGCTCTCGAGGATGACAAGGTGCTGAAGAAATTTGATGGCGAAGAGGGACTACGATGGGCGGACTTTCCTAATGATCCCCAAAACAACGGGCCTGTGGAAGACGAAACTTTCAAATATATGGCGAGTATTGCCGCAGCGATAGTCAAGGCAGCGCGAAAGGTGTTTGAGGACGGCCCAGAGCCTACAACGGTCATGGAGTGCAGACCTAACGAAACGGCGCTTTCAGAAGGACGAAATGGTGGCTTCAAGTCCGATGGCCACTACAGATTGCTTAAGTCCAGGCGTCCCGATTATGTTGAAGATGCGACGTCCACTAAGTCCATCGAGCCTCCAGACCTGATCAAGAAGAACGGGGTGAGTGTGATTCACATACACCCATTCAGCCCATGCTAAGTGAGTGGTAGCACAAACTGGCGTGCGATCGACCAGCCCTAGAAGAATACAAGAAATGTGATACATCATCGGACCGGAATGACGTACGATGCCCTACTTTTACTGTCTGTCTCCGCCTGACCAGCCAGATAGGATTTCGGAAAATTAGTCGGGAACGCATCTCAGGCCATGTACTGCCGATCCTACTCGTCGATTCATGTTTGGAACGACAATCGAGAATACGACGACTCGATTCTGGTTCTTTTC
Organism: Armillaria mellea; assembly: GCA_030407055.1. NCBI lineage: Eukaryota > Fungi > Basidiomycota > Agaricomycetes > Agaricales > Physalacriaceae > Armillaria > Armillaria mellea. Next base: position 1,466,129 of record JAUDZF010000005.1, read on the forward strand.
ACGAGCGATTGCCCTTGTATCTGAGCCTTTCAACTTCATAAAGGTTATTGTCCGTGCCTCTTCGTAGATCTGTGGCTGATAATATTTCTAGGAGTACACGCATTTGATTCGCTACGTACTTTCTCTATCCTTCGCCACAACTGAAGAACTTGGCTACGACATGTCTGTCACCCGTGTCGCCTACCCCCTCGCTGCCAATTCCTCCGCACATACCATCCAATATGACTACCACATAGGCGGCAACACCTACCGAACCGTGGACTGCCTCAGCTCATTCCGAGCCAGTGGTCTTCTGTCTCGTGCGACCCGAGTATGGACGGTTTGTCAGATCAATGAGGAGGGCCACCCGCAATATGCACTGAAAGATGTCTGGGTACCTTCTAACGCGAAGACGGAACTCGAAATTCAAGGAGAGATATTCTCTAGTATTGAGAAGCATCATCCAGAGATCAAACCGGAGTACCGAACAAAATATTTCATGAAGATTCTCAAGTGTGAGGTGGTGCAGACATCTCAAAATGACGACGACGACATGCCAGTGTTCGTGCGAAAGCCTTTGGAGATCATTGGACACCTGGATCTTTCTACGACCGAGGCGGCTAACGTTTCCCGAACTATGCCTGGATCCACCATCTCTACGCCCACAGGAGCCAGTGTCGCCAATCCGCATGCAGATGATAAGCCCCAGCCGTCGCGCTTGTACAAGGGCAGGAAGCATGTTCGAGTCATCTTTGCCGATGTTGGGACGCCCCTCAGTGATATTCGGCATCCCCCCGTCTTGTTTAAGGCTCTCAGTGATGCGTTGGAAGGTAAGAAAGTTGAAGGATTTTCTGCAACGTTCCTGACGCTACTCCATAGGTCTTCATCACCTCTACATGGGCCATTACGTTCATCGTGACATCTCTGCAGGCAATATCATCATCTGTGACGGAAGAGCCAAGATATCTGACCTTGAATACGCGAAGAAAGTTTTTATCTCAGGGCCCGGTGAATGACCCGAAAACGGTACGTGTAGACGTTTGAGGCCACATTCCTCCCATTTGACCCTAAAACTGTGATAGGGAACACCTATTTATATGGCTGTTGAAGTTCAAGATGCCGGTTACCTCTTCGTTCAACAAAAGTCAAGACCCGTGTTTCCGCTGACTTTTCCGCTTCCAAAACGCCCTCGGGCACCCTTTCTACACAACTACCTCCACGACGTCGAATCTCTCCTTTGGATCGGGTTCCATGCACTGTTCTCCACAGTGCCTGCAACATATCCCAAAGATAAACTCGCTGACCGCCTCGATCAACACAGACTGTTCGATGCCTTCTTTCCACACCGTCTTGACGGTAGTCCCCAGCGGCGCCGTTTCTTTACAGATCAATGGCACGATAACGACGATCCAATGGAAGCCCTTCCTACTGAATACCACTCTGTCGCGGTAGTGCTCATTTTTATTCGCGACGCCCTGGTGTCCAATTACGAAGTGCTCGAAAATCTTAAGGGCTTTCCGCAGCACGACCAGTTTAATCAGATCTATGGCACAGAGCAGCCTGGCGGCTTGTTGCCCCCCTTTGAAGCTGCTGCCAAGAGGGCATACGATGGCGACACGCAATCGCTGTTCCCCGACGAGGCCATCATCATTGCTCGACCTGCACGAGCGCTCGTCTATCGAGAGACCACTGACGACGGTGATCGAGACGATGATCAAACCTATGTTTTTGATGAATTAGAACAAGCGGCGGGAGATAGCGAAGAACCGCCTTCCAAGGTGCGACGGAAGAACGGGAAGACGAAGGAGAAAGTCGCTGGCCGCAACCATCGTCGGTCCCTCAAGCAGGAATCTGTAGAGGGCACTCACAGTGGAGAAAAGAGAAAGAGATCGTTGTAGATGTACAGGTGTTTGTCGGTTATTCTTCTGTATCAGCATTTGTGAATAAATTCCTGGCATGTTCGTTCTACTTATATGTTTGACCTTGAGTCCACTGTTAATGATATCGGCGATCGTCCAAATATCGCCTCTGTTCGTAGAACTCAAGAGTCAAGAGTAGTGGGAATATCTACAGACTACAATGTCAGCGTCCCAGACTGCTACTATGTCGAGGACAATGGTTTCTGGCGAGTAGTGCGGCCTTCTTCTTAATTATATACCATAGTAACGTTAACACCGTTTCGCTGTGACATCCTACCAGCTGCCTAAAACTCGCCCACCCCGCTGCCAGCTAGGAAAGTCTCACAGGTTTAATGATACTAGTACAGGGGCCAACGAATTTAACAACATAGGTTCACAAAAAAAACAATCATGACTCCCGAATGAAGATATGTGCACTAATACTATTGCAGCAGTGTGTACCAAAGTGACAAAGGAAAGAATATAGATTGGGGAAGCTCTAAATATCTCCAATACATGATGTACGTATCGCGCCAATAGAGGCTCCAGAATCGGCAATTGCAACAAACATGCTGAGCGGTCCTCGGCCGTCTAAGCGGTCCGATGTGTCCTGTATCAAAGGTCTCGGCAAGGAAGCGACTACTCAGGTCCATCAATATTTCAATCCTGGAGCGATAGTACAACGGATAAGGGCATGACTTTCATCCTCCACAGCAATCTTGCAAAACTGACACAATCGCCACTCACGAGGTCACGAGGGATCCGTGGTCGGTAACGTTCAGCCCATCGCGAGACTTCAACTGCCAGCACATGAGAGGCTACAAAGATACGTGTGAGAGCTTTACGGTGTGCAGGAAATAATACCATGAGGCAAGCACGTTGAGCCAATGCGCTTCGACGAGGCTGCAATCCGGGGACTCCCGGCGGACAGTGCACCTTTCTGAACTAGAGTTTACCGGTGCCATGAACAGAGTACGGCGCAGCGACGATTTAGGAATACAGGTCAGATCCATAGACCAAATCATTAAGCGGATCTGTAGGAATTCGACGCTGTTTGTTGCTGGAACTGCCCGGAGACGAGATCTCGCAGTTGAGAGCAGAAATATCGAACACTGCCGCATGGACCTAAGTGCAGTACTAGGAAGACGAAGTTGAAAGAGAAAGGACGGTGTTCTAGCGCTGGGGTAGAAATCACAGGCCCACGCCACATCTGTCCTGCCTTCTAATCAATAAAGGTACGCTGACACTGAGAATCAGATTTTTGGTTTTACTACTCTGACAGGAATTGGACCGGAATCATGCCTAAAATTTCGTCTTCAAATGAGTTTGAATCAACGATGAACAAGTTGTTAACCGTTCTATCAATCAGACAATTCAATGGTATGCGTTCCTCGAATCACTCGCGGGAGATGAGCGGTCGACGGTGGATAGTTGGTGACGAAAAGGGCGAAAAGGCGAAGGACCTGTTTCGATCAAAATTCTGATTGATATTTGATGATCTAATCTCTCTTCACATACAACCATCATCGTCACGACCTGGCTTCGGCCTCTCAGTTGCTCTCTCCTCAGCGACGGCGTTGATGATTCCTAGGCTATGTATTTGCCCTAAAGAGGGAATATCAGACGTGGTTAAGGTCTACAGATAGATACGTACCCCTTTATCTTTTTTTATCTTGCCTCCACAACTTAGATCAGGGCGCGTTAAATTCGAGAAGAATGTGTGCCTATACACGGTCGATCAGTGAAACATTGGGCGTCTGATTTAGGGGAGACGGTGCCCTTCCTCCAACCGCACCCCGCTCATGAAGCCTCATAGTACGTTTTTCTTCAGATTTCGAGTAGCGCCTATTCAGCTGAAGAAATTTGACAGACTTAGATGCTGAGATATTCTCCTACGACTGTGCGGAGGAACAGCCATCTCAATCGCACGTTTCACTACCGAGTCTGCGCAAGCTGTGTTCAGACAACATTTCGTTGAATTCGAGGGGAGACGTTGAGCTCAATGAGCTTATCCACGCTCTACAAAGGTCCTTGCAACAAAACTGCGACGAGATCCGCTTTTACCGCGACGCTTTAGAGCGTCTTGAACAACGGCGCCAACACCTCCAAGCTCTCCTTGACCAAAGCAGCGCATTCTTATCACCAATTAGAACGATGCCAACCGAGATTCTTTCCCTAATTTTCGACTACCTGTGCTCCAACATTGGTTTCAGTGACAGAGCGCGACCCATAGTCCTTGCATCAGTATGTTACAAGTGGCGCAGCATTGCCATTTTGTATCCTAGGATTTGGACTTGCATCAACACACCAAGATATTCGCCCCATACGGATGGGCGCACTCGGAATTTTGTACAGCTTTATCTTGATCGTTCGCAGGATATGCCTATCCGGATACATGTCAGCGACTTCCCGTTTGGGTCACCCGATAGCACCTTACACTCTATACTTGCGGCTCATGCGCACCGATGGTCCAGAGCGACGCTGTCCCTCACTCCAGATGGATACAACACGCTCTTCCGTTCCCTCGAGGGAAAGTCTTTACATCTTCTTCGGAAATTTTGCCTATACGGACCCAGTCTTGACGGTGTCCCTGAAGTCTTTCCATGCGCCGCTTTGATGACAGCGTGCAATTTGGGTAGTCTCACATTCCAGAAGGCGACAAAACATCCCGAGATCCTTGGCCTCCCCCTTGAAAGGATCAGAATGCTCAACTTGATCGACCACGACGATCCTGCTGGCATTCTTCGCTGCATCGCTCAAACTATAAACCTCAGACATATACGGATTACCGCTACAAGTGAATGTCAACTCGAAAGCCGAGGGCTACTTCCAGAGGTTGTCGTTGCTGCCGAAGCGTTACGTCTTTCCCTTAGGATGGGAGATTTTAATGGGGGCCTTTTTGAAAAGGTGTTGTCGATCCTCTCGACCCCCGCTCTGCAGCACTTGAAGGTGGCACTTCCTTTACCGGAAGAGTGTCCTACAAGATGTAGTCCAATACTGGACGGAAATTTCCGTCTAAAACCTATTTCGGAATTCATCGCCCGGTCTGGGTGCCGGCTCAGGTCTCTTCGCATTGAGAACGTCAATATTCACGAAGAAGACCTCATACAGGTACTCGAGAACGCTCCTACCATTACCATTCTTGTTCTTTATGAACTCCATCCGGGCGTAAAAATCCCAACTCCCAGAGTCTTGACGCCTCAAAGGTGGATAACCGACAAACTTCTGCGCTACCTGACGATCACACCCAATGTCCCTGTTATCCTTCCTCGTCTCAAACACCTCGACATTCTTTTCTCTTGCAGGATGAACGAAATTGAAGAGGACTTGCTTCTCAGAATGGCAGCGTCTCGAACGAACCCCGATCTTCCGAGAGGGGCGCGTTTGAAGAAACTATATTTTGCTTCTCGGAATGGCGTGAAGAGTCATCCGTGGCTTAGTGGCGGGAGGATACGTCTTCATAAGCTGCCGAAGTGTTCGTGACGGCGTAGGATTCCTGCTTGACTAGTCAAGTACGAATCGAGGCTTCCTATGTACTAGAATCATGCCTACACCGATTTGGTTCTTGGCTCTGCTAAATCGATGATACATCCCAAATACTAGACCTTTCTTGCTTATAGGAAGGAAGGAGTTTTTATTAGTCGTCGGTGCTCCTGAACAGAAACGTAACGACGTCCGTACTACAGTACCCAAAACTCAGATATAGAAATACCCAAAATTTAAATTACTAGATACAGGGTTCCACATAATGCTATTTCAGTATATTCATTGTCTTTGTAGTGTTCCGGTTTTGTATAGTGGGTACTTTGTTGTTCATGCCACTCGAGAGAACGGGTTTAAATAGTTCACGCGATCGATTCTCACTACTTGGAACCTAACCATCACAATTCTCTGCAACAATTGACGAACGTCGTGTCTGTACGTTGACAACTTCTTAGTTTCCTGCATCGCTCACCAGCCAATTACTATCATCCACAGAACATGCCTCCGAAGCGCCTCAAAGTGTCGAATGCTGAAGAGTCAAAGGAGAAACGCCTCCAGAGAACGAGGGGACGTCGCGGTAAACTACAAGGTCTAGTGAATATGCCGCTAGACATCTGGCTTGAGGTGCGCCGGTGCATGTCGCGTAATAATGACGCGCCCTAATCACGTCGGCGCTTCCTAGATCTTTGAAGTTCTGCACCCACTGGACCTACTGCATCTCGCTCGTTCCACCAGGCATTTGCGCTCAGTACTGATGAGCCGGTCCTTATCCGCCATTTGGAAGAACGCTCGACTGTCGTCAGACTTTCTGGAGCCGATGCCCGGGTTATCCGAGCCGGCGTGGGTCAGCCTTCTCTTTGAACCTAACTGCCATGTGTGTTTCCAACGTCTCTCTCCTTTGAACGAGTGACTGACATAGGTTTAGTTCTGTGTTAAAGGCACTGTGCATACAGTCGATTTTACATTTCGAGCGCGCGTATGTGGTAACTGTACAGAGCAACAGTCAGTGCTTTTCATTGACTGTTGTCCGTGAGGCTAATCCTTGTGAATCCATTCAGAATCATCTCTCACCGAGCAGTTCTTCCGCTGCATGTCCTCTTCGGCTCAACGGACGAGACCACCCGCGAAATTCTGGCATGTCTACCTACTCGATGTTCATGTACATGCTTTCACTGTCTCTTATAAATCCCACTAATATCTGAAATTAGCTCGAACGCCTTTCAAGGGCCTGAACATATCTCTGCGTCGAGAGTATGAAGAAGTGGAAGCACACTATCTTTCTCTCTCATCCGACCAGCGCAAAACGTACCACGAAAAACGAAATGCATTCATTGCGGAGATAGCAAAGGTAGTACGGGATGATCCTTTCCGTTTTCTTCACTTCTCATTCTGTATATAGCATGCTCAAATCGGCGAAGCGTGGCAGAGGCAAAGGATTTGTAATCGAGAGGGAGAGCTAGAACAGTTGCGGGTGGATAGGGCTAAAGCGTACGCGGATTGTTCAGAGGTTTTCGAATGCTAACCAGTGACGTCACTACAGAATTTCGAAGAAGCTCGTTGACCTTGGTTACGAACAGGACCTGGAAAGCATCAATGCTCCTGACTCTTTCCATGAACATCGTCTTGTCAAACAGCCTCGAGCTTTAACTGAAAGAGGTGTGCCAGGTCTAGTTTCGTACTGCGTATTTCTCACCGTTTTTCAGGCTGGAACAACATCAGTCGAGACATGATTGAGTTCATGGAGAAGATGAAGAGCAAACGTCTTAGTCGTGAACATACTGCTCTGGTCAATTCCCGGAAAGCCGTTGCTGCTTCTCTTTTAAGAACGTACAAATTCTCCTCTTCTGGCACACCTTACACCAGCATTCTTCCCAGCATTGTTGACTTTTACAACTTTGGCCCAGTCAAGGACCTCCTTGAGCTTCCGGATCAATTTATTGTCGACGAACGCAGATTCGCGCCGGTCGTATCACAGATTGATGCGTTCTGCCAGACTTGGCGCGAGCGTATCCACGACGAACTCATTCAAATTGCGGGTCATCCGGATCACTCCTCACTCCAGACCATGGACGACAAAGTTGCCTTCCTCAAGCTCGCCCGCAATGTGTTCCGCTGTGACGGGGAGTGTGATATTTATCGGATCAGAGCTATCGCGGGATCGGTGCTCTACTATCCTCAAGTCCTTGCGCACAGCTGCAGCGTCACAGAGTACTATCTTCACGAGGATGACTCTCCAGACAAGGCTATCTCTCTATGGGACGGCAGAAGAAGATGTGCATGGGTGGCGAAGCACTTGTTACTGGATAACAAGACTAGCGTTGCGGTATCCAACTTTATCAAAGCCTTGGATCGAGACCCCGAGCAGACAACGGTCGACGACTTAGATAACCTGGAGCAATTTTCTCTATGCCTTCTGTGCAAATACAAGTGGAGTCTGTTCGGTTGGCGTTCCTTCGTGAGTAAACACATTACGACTTAGCTATCTGTCACTAATACCTCTCCCAGGTAAAACACCATTGCGATGAACACTCATTTGACTCGGGGAGCTGGCCGACTTTGACGCCTGACGATGATTTTGAAATAATCCCGACCGATGATAAACAGATTGACTAAACACGCTGGGATTCCTACTAGAAAAAGATGGAAATTTCCGACTTGCGTTGGCGTTGTCTCCGGTGCAGGGATTTGTCCTCCGAGATCGAACCAACCAATCTTCAAGGGCTCAAGATGTACTATGTTTCTGAGTAAGTCCCCCATTCAACTTATCAGCTGGTAGTAACATTTTCTGCAGACATCCGAATATTGATATCGACACGCTTGCTATCAACAAGGATTTCTATGAAGAGTTTGGTGTTCCGCCTCGCCTAGCAACTATTGAGATTGAGATGGGGGACCTATACCGTTTGGAGCTCCCCAGTAGTTCAGGTAGTGTCTCGCCGGAGTCGTGGAACATGAATCGCCCCCTTGCCTCCATTATGTGGCCATGACATAGTGTATACTGATCTTTTACCTTTTCTATTGATACGATTAATTGACCTGACTAAACCTTATCCTTCTCAGAGACTGGCGCGTTGCCTTTCTTTGGCTGCGTCCTTATTCTTTCGGACCTTTCGACATGGTGCATAGCTTTCAAGTTGTGCCAAGGATTAATTGATCAATCCTGGCATTTTGGTATGGCTTCGTAGCCCAGTCACATCAAGCTCTTCAAGTTTAGACTCTCGTTTGTTGCCGAGGCGTTCATTCCATTTACCTTTCTTCCAGTCTGTCCAGATTAGATATATAAATTTCCTCTCTGACAAGGCGACTACGGGGTGTGAAATAGCAGAGAACGTAGCATACGAGTCACGAGTTGCAAGAAAAAGTAGTTGATTGTCTGAGATAGAGATCACCCAAAATACATCACATCGAGGTCAGTGATACCGCGGCCGTCCCGTATTAGCCCTAGAATTCTCTCCTCATCCATCAGGACCCCGTGAACGTTGCGGTGGGGAATGGATCTCATGACAAATGGCAAATTACCCACGACTGGCTCCATAAAAAGAGGCAGGTCCATACGGAGTATGGCAGGCATATCTGAATCATTGTCAACAACGTTCCCTAATGCCTCCTTGGAAACACGCGCCCTACGCAGACTCCACGGATTGAAGTCGAACAAGAAAATATCCCGACGAGTACACAGGACGTTTCGATGCCCGGTTGTCGTTGTGATCCAGTCAATTAACTCTACTGGAAACCACCGGGTGCAGGGCGGACCCCATGCGTCCCATTCGATATCCCCCTGCCTGTGAATGTTGAGAAGGGCTTTTCGATGTACGAGGAACACCACGGTCGATGTCTCAATAAAGCCATTGATGTGCAGGTGGAAGATAAGTAGCGATTCAGCAGGGTCTGGGTGGAACGGCCGGAAAGTACTGGTGCTGCGGGGGTTGGGTGAACCGTGACAAGCCATATGGTTGATACTCATCCCGAACCTGACTTGAGGAAGGTGCAGAACAGTGCGCATTCTCCCTTCGGGAATTTCCCAGATTTCAAGTGTCGCGTTTCGCGCGTTTGGGAGGAGGAGAGTCGTTGGGTCAAGGAAGACAAAGGAGGTGTAGCATTTGTTGGGTGCTACAATGACGTGTAGGAGTATACCCTTCTTCCAGTTAAAGATGTAAACTTTGTCGGGCAATACATATAGATGTTCGCGTGTAACGAGGACAAGGTGGTCGCCGACAATCTCGACACCAACGGAAAGCTTACCGACAGTACAAGAGTTGACAGGAATAATGTGATTAACTGCGAGGGGATGAGGGCTTTTGGTGGAGAGCTGATACAGCTTCACCTTGAGGTGAGGCGAAGGATCCCTTGATCAGGTTTTAGACAGTCGAAATGATAGGAGGTTGATAGGGAATCGTACAGGACTATAGCAGTAAACAGATCGTACTCGTACAGCGCGATCCCAATATCGATGATTTGGCAACCCACAACGAGCTTGTCCCACTCAGTATCGTCATCTGGAGTAGAAGGTAGTCGTAGAAACGGTATGCTGGTGCGTTTGGATTCGCCAAGGAAATATGTACCGCCTGATATCTCATAGATACCTGTCTCCTGATGATCCACATGTATTCTCCTCTTGAATACTGGCTTAAATTCGGACCATGCCTCCTCTCTCTTCTGCAGCATTTCCAAGCAATCCGATGCGCACATGCCACTGTTTGGATTATGAATCATGCCGGATCTTTCGAGTGCCATCTGATATTGAAGTTGCACAGAGCTATCGATGGTGTCTTTGAAGCTACGGCAGACATATTGGCATGTTGCCAGCTCAGATAAAGTGAGGTGGGCCAAGACGGCCACGACAAGTTCAGGAGGAAAGTCCTGCAACTTGGGTAAAAAGTTTGAATGCTGCAATGAAAGTTTTCACCAAAGCTCACCATTAGCTTTAGTTTCATAGAGTGGTGTGCCAATTGCTGGAGATATGTGTCAGCCTGACTTGGTGTCGGAGTAGTTCGGCACGAAGTAGCGGCAATATTCGGTCCGACAACAATCAACTTTTCTCCAGACTAAGTACTCTTCCTTCTCGATAAAACCTGTCATCCTTATTCCCTAGTAAACCTGCTTCTGTGGGAGACTACCCCCTCAAAAGTAACCCCGAAAAGCCGTACGTTCATCCCTTGCTGCATGTCAGGTTGCTTCGAGTGAGTCCCACGAGTTTCTTATGTTTGTCCTGTCCAATTTTACTTCGATGCAATGGTATGCTACCTGTAGGACGTAATATGGTGTCGTGACAACATGTTTTAGGTACTTGCAATCGCTGCACAGACAGAAATCCGAGGGAAAGTCATGATATACATACGTACAAATATTGCTGGGAATTCCGCAGACGCGTTCGCCTTTATCCTTTTGCTTCCGGGCCTGTATCCATGGAACTGGTGTCTGCCTCCCCTGAGATAGCCATTGCTCATTTACCTTCATTATCTTCTGGGTCGTCACAAAATTATCCCGCGATGGCAGCGACATTGAATGCAAGGTAGGTAGGTAGGTAGTATTAATGACGGCGAACTGATATTATCAGTGACAATTTCCTCCAGGCTCTATGATTGACAACGGTCTAAATCCATAAATTCTTGGAACAGACATAACATCGATACTTCGGTAATGAGGAGCATTTCATTCTCTTTTTCTTTTCTTGCCGCTCGGAGTACCCTCCACAGATTCTCGATGGAAGGAGATATCATGGCTGCTGCCAGAGACTTTCTCCTTCGTCTTCCCATTCCTCCGTCGCACCTTGGAATGTGGTTCTTTGTCATCTTCCAAGCCTTCCGCTTCTTCTAAGTCATCGAAAATACGGGTTCGGCCATCGTCTCGACCGCCGTGGTCATTGGTCTCGCTATAGGTGAGTGCTCGTCGTGGTTGCTTGATGCTGATTGCTTCGTGTAGTAACAGCGGTTAGGTCTCGCCGTTGTATGCTGCCTTCATAGTAGCATCAAAAGCTAGGAATAAGCTACTGTTACGCATGTCAGTAGCATAAACATTGTCAAAATGTTCATGCCGAGGAAAGTTGGGAAATTTTTCCACTTGGTCGTAATGGTAAGCCAGGATGAAGCGGAGGTTAAGGAGCCACTGCACAGCATGCTTGTACTCGGTAGGAAGCACTCCCTTTGCAGTAAGGAACTTTCCTCGTACGAAGAAACGGCGTCGCTCGCGACTACCTTCAAGATAATGAGGAAAGAAGGCATTGAACAAGTCGCGTTGCTTGTTACGCCGATCGAGCTGATCCTGGAGACATGTTGCCGGAATAGTTGAGAACAATGCATGAAATCCCATCCAGAAGAGAGATTCGATGTCATGTAAATAGTTGTGTAGGAAGGGTGGTTCATCGTCTTCTGCAGTAGGTTCATCCTCTGCAAAAGGCTCACCTTCATGACCTTCGTGTTCTGCAGAAACATGATTGAAGTCGGGCAATAGCACGGGTGCGTTTCGAATGAATAGGTACTCCGTGGCCTGAACTTCAACGGCCATATAGATGGGAGTCCTCTATGGTAAGATTGCAAGTAAGTTCAGAGAAAGCGGTCTCTAACGTCTAGACGTACTGTTTTCGCGTCATTGACCGGACCAGGAGATAAAAACTTCTTCGCGTATTCAAGGTCAGAGATCTTGGCCCTTCCGTCACAGACGATGGTATTGCCCGCAGAGATGTCACGATGGACGTAACGACCCATGTAGAGATGATGAAGACCTACGAAGTGGCATCAGTAACGTCACAAAAAATCCTTGAACTTTATCACCTTCCAACGCATCACTGAGCGCCTTAAACAAGACACGGGGATGCCGAATGTCGCTGAGAGGCGTCCCAACATCGGCAAAGATGACTCGAATATGCTTCCTGCCCTTGTACAAGCGCGGCGGCTGGAGTCCATTATCCGCATGCGAATTGGTGAGGTTGCCTCCTGTGGGCGTAGAGATGGTGGATCTAGGCATAGTCCGGGAAACTCTGGCTGTCTCAGGTGTAGAAAGGGCCCGATCTCTAACGATCTCCAAACACCCCCGCACGAACACTGACATGTCATCGTCGCCATTTTGAGATGTCTGCACCACTCCACACTTCAGAATCTCCACGAAATACTTTTTTCGGTACTCTGTGCCGATCTCAGGATGGTGTTTCTCGATGCTACAAAATATCTCTTGGTGAATTTCGAGTTCTGTCTTTGCGTGGGCCGGTATCCAAACGTCTTTGAGCACTCGTTTCCGGTATTGGAGATCATTAATCTGGCAAACCGTCCACACTCGGGTCGCACGAGACAGAGGACCACTGGCTCGGAATGAGCAGGCGTTCCACAGTTCGATATGTGTTGCCGCCTATACGGTAGTCATACTGAATAATGTGTTCGGAGGTATTTGTAGGCAGGGGATAGGCGTATACTCCTGGAAATATTATCAGCCACAGACCTACGGAGAATCAAATTGACAATAACCTTCATGAAGTCGAAAGACTCAGATACAAGGACAATTGCTCGCGAGAAGAACCAGAATCGGGCCGTCGTATTCTCAATAGTCATTCCAAACATGAATCGACGAGTCGGATCAGCATACATGGCCTGAGATACGTTCCCAATCAAATTTTTGAAATTCTATCTGACAAATTAGGCAGAGCACTCGGATAGTAAAAGTAGGGTACCGTACAAAGTTTTGGGCCTTTGGTTCATCGCCTCGCTCGTATTCTTCTAGGGCCGGTAGATCACAAGCCAGTTTGTGCTACCATTCAATTAGCATGAGCTGGATATGTAAAAGTGAAGTGAACTCACAGTACTAGTTTTTGACTTGATCCAGGCTAGAGGCTCGATAGGCGTAGTAGATGTCGCATTTTCAACGTAGTCTGGACGTCTGGATTGAAGCAATCTGTAGTGTCCATCGGATTTGAAGCCGCTGTCTCGTCCTTCTAAAATGGCTACTTCGTGAGGTTCGCATTCCATGACAGTTGTAGGCTTTGGACCCTCAGAAAGCACTTCCTGAGCGGCCTTGACAATAGCTGCAGCGATAGTCGCAATGTATTTGAAAGTTTCGTTTTCCTCATCTCCATTGTCCTTGGGGTCATTTGTAAAGTCCGACCATCGTAGTCCCGATTCTCTGTGAATTTCTTTCAGCACCCGGTTAGCCTTCAGAGCCTTGGTGATTTCATCCACATGCTCGCCGTAGATTGAAGGAGGAAGAATGTAGTTCTCGTAGAACTTGAGAGAGACTTGTGGCAAGTCTTTGATATCTTTGACTGTGTCGAGTCTATGATCCTCCATCGTGCCACTCGTGTGTATCGGGGTCGAGGGCGTTGAATTCTGCATACTTAGAAAGCTTCATTATGTATCTGAATATTGTAGTATTAGACCTGTGCGGACTTAGGTCATGTAGTAAGGGAGAATGGGTGAGACACAGACCAGTCACTTATTCGGGTGACGCGTACGTGGGCGGGTCTGGGTTTGAACTCTCAAAGTTAAGTGACTCCACATTCCCAGGCACGTGATTGCGTCGAGGCTCTAGATAGTAGATCTCTATTGTAACCACCCGCATTATAGCTAGCTAAGTAGTACGCTATCTGTTAGACTCTGTGACAACATGTGAGCTATTTCAGGCACTCGCAATCGCTGTACAGACAGAAATGCAGGGGAAGTCACGCTGTTGATGTATACATACAGAGATACATCGAACGTTGCTGCCAGTAGGAATTCCGCAAACGACCGAAGTGATATTACCTCCGGGCTCTATTGACAACGGTCTGTATTCAGAAAATCCGGAGACTGATAACACCAATACTTCGATAAAGAGGAACACTTCATTCTCTTTTTCTTTTCTCGCCACTCTGAGTAACCCAAACAGATTTCTGATGGGCGGAGGTATAATGGCTGCTGCCAGCGACTTTCCCCTGCGTCTTCCTGTTCTTCCGTCGCACCTTGGAAGGTGGTTCTTCGTCATCTCCTGAGCTTTCCAGATGATCGAAAATATAGGTTCGATCATCGTCTCGACCACCTTCGTCAGTGGTGTCTCGATAGAGGAGCGCTCGTGCTGGCCGAGCAAGGGCGATGGTTTCGTTGGGGAACAACGATTGGGTATCACCATTGTATGCTTCTTTTGCGACAGCTCCAAAGACTATGAACAGGTTACGGTTCCGCTGGTCCGTACCATAGACCTTGTTAAAATGGTCGTGCTGGGGAAAGTCGGGAAACTTTTCCACTAGGCCATAATGGTGAGCTAGGACCCGGCGAAGACGAAAGAGCCATTGTAGGGTATCCTTGTATTCAGTTGGGAGAACGTCCTCCGCATCCAAGTACCGCGCACATTGAAAGAAACGACGACGCCGCGAACTGCCTTCAACATGGTGAGGAAACAAGGCATTGAACAAGTCGCGTTGCTTGTTACGTGCAGTGAGTCGATCCCTGAGATATGTTGATGGGATTGTAGAGAACAATGCATGAGATCCAATCCAGAAGAGAGATTCGATGTCATGCAAATAGTTGTGTAAGAAGAGGGGTCCTTTTGTTAGTGCAGCAGGCTCCTCCAAATCAGGCAGTGGCTCATCGTCGTGGTGACTGAATAGGTACTCCGTGGCCTGGACTTCAACGGCCATATAAATAGGGGTCCCCTATGGCAAGGTTGCAAATAAATTCTGAGAAGACAGCCTCAAACGTCTGGACGCACTGTTTTCGGGTCATTGACCGGGCCCTGAGATAAAAACTTCTTCGCATATTCAAGGTCAGATATCTTGGCTATTCCGTCACAGATAATGATATTGCCCGCAGAGATGTCACGATGAACATATTGTCCCAAGTAGAGGTGATGAAGACCTACAGGGTGGCATTAGCGACGATTTGAAAAATCATCCAGCTCTATTACCTTTCAACGCATCACTGAGCGCATTGAACAGGACGCGGGGCTGCCGAATGTCACTGAGAGGCGTCCCAACATCGGCGAACACGACTCGAACATGCTTCCTACCCTTGTGCAGGCGCGGAGGCGGGGATTTATTCTCTGCATCGGGATTGGCGAGGCTGGCTCCTGTGGGCGTAGAGATGATGGATCCAGGCATAGTTCGGGATACATGAGCTGTCTCAGGCGTAGAAAGGGCCAAATCACCAGTGATCTCCAAACCCTCCCGCACGAACACTGGCATGTCGTCGTCGCCATTTTGAGATGTCTGCACCACCTCACACTTCAGGATCTTCATGAAATATTGTGTTTGGTACTCCGATTTGATCTCTGGATGATGCTTCTCAATACTAGAGAATATCTCCTGTTGAATTTCGAGTTCCGTCTTCGCGTCAGAGGGTACCCAGACATCTTTGAGCGCACATTTCCGATGTTTCTTGTCGTCGAGCTGACAAACCGTCCACACTCGGGTCGCACGAGACACAAGACCACTGGCTCGGAATGAGCTGAGGCATTCCACAGTTCGATATGTGTTGCCGCCTATGTGGTAGTCATATTGGATGGCATGTGCGGAGGAATTGGCAGCGAGGGGGTAGGCGACACGAGTGACAGACATGTCGTACCCAAGTTCTTCGGCCGTCGCAAAGGATAGAGAAAGTACGTAGCGAATCAAATGTGTGTACTCCTAAAAATATTATCAGCCACAGATCTACGAAGAAGCACGGACAATAACCTTTATAAAGTCGAAAGGCTCGGATACAAGAGCAATCGCGCGTGAAAAGAACCAGAATCGAGTCGTCGTATTTTCGATTGTCGTTCCAAACATGAATCGACGAGTAGGATCGGCGTACATGGCCTGAGACGCGTTCCCGACTAATTTTTTGAAATCCTATCTGACTGATTAGGCGGAGAAATAGTAAAAGTAGCGCATCGTACGTCATTCCGGTCCGACGGTGTGTCGTATTTCTTGTATTCTTCTAGGGCTGGTCGATCGCAGGCCAGTTTGTGCTAAGTACCATTCACTTAGCAAGGGCTGAGTGGGTACAAGTGAATCGTACTCACGCCGTTCTTCTTAATAAAGTCTGGAAGGCCGATGGGCACAGTAGATGTCGCATCTTTATAATAATCGGGACGCCTGGATTTAAGCAATCTGTAGTGACCATCGGACTTGAAGTCACCGTTTCGTCCTTCGGAAAGCGTCGTTTCGTTAGGTCTGCACTCCATGACCGTTGTAGGTTATGGGCCGTCCTCAAACACCTTTCGCGCTGCCTTGACTATCGCTGCAGCAATAGTCGCCATATAATCGAAAGTTTCATCTTCCCCCGGCCCGTTGTCTTGGGGATCATTAGCAAAGTTCGCCCATCGTACTCCCTCTTCGCCACATTTATCCAGTACCTTCTCTTTCTCGAGTTCCTTGATGACTTCGTCAAGGTGATTGTTGTATTTCGAAGGAGGAAGAACCTGGCTCTCATAGTACTCGAGAAAGACTTGCGGAACGGCTTTGATATCTTTCACGACGTCCACTGTATGCTCGGCCATCGTACCACTCGCATGCGATAGATTTTCAGCTGTGTCGTTTCCTGCACGCTCTTCAGAAGCTTGTTGGTGATTCCGCGCGCTGTGTTCGTCGGTTGTCCGGTCTCCGCAGTATCAGACTTGCCACCTGCGGTCTTTGTTTTCCACGGGAGAAGATGTCGAGCTTGCAGCAGCACGTGATCGAAACTATGGCGGGAGTTTAATTTGTCCCCCACCGTGACCTTATTCGATAGCGTGAAAATTAAATCCATTGTTCAGGACAATGGAAATCACATTATCTTTAAGCACCATCACCTTGAAGCCCAGCCGGGGTCCTATCCCCGATGGACATGATAGTCAGGGTGACGATAATACCGAAAGCGAGCTCAGTGCGCCAAAAAGGTGGGTGATGACGAGTTCGCTACGCAAGGTACTGCTATTGAATAGCAATTGCCCTGGCTTAGCTTCGCAGGAGGAACCGCGAGTGTACAGTTTTTCCATGTACCATTGAGTATGAGATGCGGGGATTTCTTGCAAATCGTTAGCTTGTTTCTTGCTTGGTTTCCCGAGAAAGGTTGTAATTGACGTCGTTACTGCTTACTGCCGTTGTCGTGTACGTAATGTCTGGGACCGGCGTTCACTATGTGGTGTAATACTACCTACCTACCTACCTCTCGTCCTTCTCGCATGAAAGCGGACCTTCAATAGGATATTCATTCGTTCGCTGGTTCAGTCGTGTCTTTCGTTATAGGAGCGAGGATCAGCTCATAAGAACAGGGACCGGTTCAGGTCTAGTCTCAGGACGACGCGTCAACTGAGAGATCACCTTTGCCACCGTGAGTGTGCCCTCCTACGATGGCTATAGGTATTTAAGCTATAAAAGGGATTTGTTCTTGGTCCCAGGACCAAGTGTGTACCTCGATGGCGGCGAGACGCGCGTGCGAGATGTGGTTGCGTGGGTGGTCGAAAAGATGATCGTCCTGCAGGAAGGAGGCCGTCTATAAGATAAGTCATCTTGTAGTTGTGGCGGCGAAACTTAGATGAAGAGAACAGACAATAAGCACCCCAAACACCTGGCAACTGCTGGCAAATGATAGGCGCTGTAAATGGCAGTGCTTCAAAGCAAGCCTATTATCTTTTTGCTTGATACTCCCTTTACCTCCTGAGCCAAAGATTAGTATGTATCATCTGTTCCTCGTATTTCAGGTACTGATTACAATGACATGACCACTGTTTAGGTCGGCGGCGTTGCCATGGATTTTGAGACCTATAAGTTCTGGCAGGAGTTATGGGTAAGTCAGCTGGCAAGTAAGTAGGAGGGAGATTACTGACCTATGTTCAGGATACCCAGCTTCCTGGGGTCACCATCTCCGCCTTCACCGAGACAGGCCAAGAGGAATCGCATCATTCAGCTTGGACAGACCGTCCCTTGCCGACTTTCTGGAAGCCTGCGTCGAAAGCAGGTACGACTTTGGGCTGATATATGGCCTGCTTCGCATAGTATGGTACACCACCTCTGACTGGAGCAGGGTACGAGATGAGCTTTGCAGATGGGATGTGGGGGACCGGAAGGAGCGACAAGCACTCGATGGTAAACTGATCGTCAAAGCAGGATTGCCGCCTAGACGTGTCTGGGATCTATACAGCAATCGGGTGGTGCCATTTTGGGTTACGTCAATGGATACAAATGGCCCGCTCCGATCCCAAAGGATGTCAACCTCAATCTAATCCGCATCGAGATGCTCAATCTCGGACTGGAGTACACGTGGTTGGACGTTCTCTGTTTGAGACAGGAGGGCGGACAGAGAGAAGGTTGGCGCAGTGTGGAATGGAAGCTGGACGTTGTATTTCGACGAAGTAGTGGTGTGGTACTTGAGCGGACTGGGCCGGCCTTTGACGTTGAAGGAAGGCGACTTGGACAGTGATCGGTCCTGGTTCAGACGTGCTTGGACACTCCAGGAGGTTGGGAATAAGAACGTCATTGCCGAGGACACACCAGACGGACCACTCCATGCCGAGGCTAAAGACGGGAAGTATGAAACTGAGCTGCTCACCAGATTCCGCACGCAGCTGCAGTCTATGCGAAAACGGGTGTCGACGAACCCCGTGGACAGGATCGCAGGACTGGCGTCTCTGGTGCTTTGTTCCATGATACCGGCGTATTATGAGAGCGAGTCTCTCGAAGACGCATGGACAGCACTCGTGAATTCGATGGTTTGGTGGTGTCGGGCGGACCTGTTCTTGCTGTGTCCTGAGCCGGGAGATGGAGGTGCGAAATGGAGGCCGTCGTGGGACCAGGTTATGACGAAGCCTCTGCTTGAAGGGGTGATCGACATGGAGAGTTGATCGTTGAATGCGATGGTGAGATAGCTCGATTCGAGATCACCGCTCCCCACCCGTACCCGATACCCGAAGACACTTACACACTGATTTCAAATGGCGACGATTTTCAGCAGAGATATTCATACGTTGTTGGACGAAGCCTGCCAGGGAGAAAGTTTGAGAAGGTGTCACTGCTGGAAACGTCTGAGGAGGAACGGCGCAGGTCGGTGCGTCTGGGTATTACCGTAAGGCGACGATATATTCTTCTTTGACTCCGAGTGCGTAGTAGCTGTTCTTAATTCGAGTAGCTATATATATTTTCACATAAACTCTTGCCCTGCCCTAAACCCCAGCTCGACAGCCCGGTTCCACATGGTTGGTTACGGCTCTCGATAACCAATATCCGATGCCGGTGATAAACCACAAGTTTGCGATCCCTTGGTAGAGGCCCCATTCACGCCTCTTCGCCTTCCTTGCTGTCGACCCGAGCGAGTTAATCGGGCGACCCCTGGACAATTCACTTCCCATCCTCGAGATTTGTACACGCTTTGCAGCCTCTGCCTTGATTTCACACGCATCACCGCCAAGCAAACAAGGAAACCATATTGATGACATCTTCGTGCAAAAACACCGTACGAGCGACTCTACGTCGTTTTTGTATTTCACCTTCTAGGTTTTGAACAAATTGAACCTATGAACGGACCATCAATTTGACGATCATGCTGAAGAGATAGTACATATTTCAGCGCCCATAGCATCGTAACCTCTCGACCGTGCAAATAAATGACCGAGTTTAGTGATTTTCCTGGATGCCTTGTCAATTGTAATGACGCCTTCCTGCCAGGACCTTCTTCGAGAGCAGACGTTTTATCGTAGATATTCTCGACGTTGTTAGCCAATTTCTGGTATTTGTAGCCTGGAAAGTGGTGGCTGTCAGCGGCAAAGGTTTATTTTACAAGAAAATTCCCGCATATTCCAGTCAAACTCTGATTTGTTTGGAATCTGATGGCTTCTCCTTCGACGAGCTGTCTCGTCCTTAAAGCGTATGCCAATGTCTCTTCGTCTTTCAGCGGGAATACCTCACTGGCGCTGGCGGAAATCATGGTGAGGGGAACAGCGTCTGCACTATACCTATGGCGCGTATTCAAGGCAAAGCCAAATAGAAGAAGATCGAGACGCACCCGATGTAATGGCGATCTTTCCTGTTGACAGAGGCCCAGCAAATGGCATTGGTCGTCCTGCCGACCTTCATACAAGCATAATCACCTTGGGCTGCCCAAACATTCCCTACAAAGAAGCCCGTTCTAGCCGCCAGTCGAGTTCTAGCACATGAATTGTACATATGCAAATGTTGGTCAAAAGTTCCCCAAACAACGCGTCGTAAACACAAGAAAAGCGCAATTCGTCGCTTGACCGGATCTCTGTCCAAAATCTGTCTCAACTTCAACAACTTCAGAGAAAACAATCAATGTATATGCACCGACAAACCGAAGAGCTACTGTCCAGATTTCGACGCAGTCACGTAGAGTTATTGTAAGGATCGTTGTCTCGATCGACTGCCCTCCGTAAGGTGATTTATCCGGATATATCCAAACGTAGCACCTCGATACAAGGAAGGTTGTTGTTCTTCATTGTAATTTGTCAGGAAACCCATCGAGTTGGGACTCCATGGGGCGACGCATGGTTGAAAGACTCCCTCATGATCTACTCCCAGGAAATTATCAGACCCGTCGCGGCTCCAACGTAGTGACAGTCCGATAATTTTCGAAATGTGACTCCATATAACAGTACCTTTAAGTTAAAATTGCATAGCAGAATTAATAATGATCATACCTCTCCCTGGATCCTGTATTTCTCCTTTGCATGTCGTCGATAGATGACACAGGCGAGTACATAAGTTCACGATAGCCAAGTAAATAAGAAGTGTGTCATTGCAAAGCGACCTAGAAAGCGAAAAAAAAAAAGCAGGATAAAGTGGGGTGTCGTATACTGGGTGAGAGGGTAAGGGGCGGCATGCGGTCCTAGGAGCCCGACGAATCTAATGGCAACTGAACAAACTTCCTCCCCACCCGCTCAACTTTATGGAAGAACCGCGGCTCAAGATAACCACTCTCATTCCCCGGAGTCAGCACCACACCATTCTTCGAGAGATAGAATTTGATTCCCGCCTCCAGAGCCTTCGCGACGTTAATGTAGATGAGTATTCTTGAAGAATCCCTTATGCCTGGTATGATGTGAGTTTTGCCAGTCTCTTGTTCGGAAATGTCCCCACCGCTGACAACGCCGTCCGTATCGAAACCTTGGGCGAGGTGGATGTGCGTGCGCGTCATGCGTGAGATACCATGGACGGCTGTGCATCTGGCTTAATAGAAAGGAAGAAAATGTAGCGTCTAGGACGCACCTATAGTTGTCCAGGCCTTCTCAGTCGTGCCATGAAGGGCCATAGGAATATTCGTGGCTGACAGTATAGGCTCCAAGTCAAGCTGTACTGTCTATTCATTTGAAGGTCAGGACGCATCCGTTGGCACAGATGTACACACACCGATATTGAGTGACCCTGTGTCGCACAGATCCACCAATGCTCCACCGACAGAGCGCTCGGAGTCACTTTATCCACCGTCGGGTCAAGCATAAGATGATATCTCCCCTTTGCATCCTCCTTGACGACCTGTTCTAAGGTCATGAAATCGACACTTCTAAGCATTGGGTGTTTCAACTGGAGGCGACATTCATCAGGCATAGTTTGGGCATATTCCGATGCAACGTACAAGGTCATTGACGCGCACATACCCATCTGGACGCATAGGTATCCCTTCTTGCACAGCACCGTGTCGAAGGAGGTAGGACATCGTCTTGGATATTTGCACGCGAGTTATGTCGGGGCCATGTCCTTTTTCCTCACCCCGGTAGCCTTTCCGAGGGCGCCTTTTGGATGTCGCAAAAATGGGTACAGTGGTGGTAAGTTGTCGATATAAAATATGGGCTGAACATGGCCCTGGCAGTCGCTGCATGAGCAGGGACCGCTTAGTCATCACGACAAGTGGTGCATCTGGGGTCCCTCACGCTAAAAACATGTTCACTCAATAATTACAGATCTACAGATAATGCCAGTAGTCCAGAGAGATGATATTATGAAAAAGTGCATAGTCTATATTACACGTTTCACCTCGAAGAATGACTGGCATCAAGGAATAAGTACAGCTTGAAGGCGAAGAAATGAAGTAGCTCACCTTGAGGTAGTAAACCTGCCATGCTACAACTGAAAATAGGACAATAGCTTGCAACACGGACCACCATTTTACGCGAGAATTGGTAGATTCTGCAGTGTTTCTATGCGTGCGTTCTCGTACAACGATGTATTCTTGTTCGTCCTTTACGGCGGCAAGCCCACTGGCTAACAGACGAATTTCTCGTTCAATAGGTGCAACGACATCTAAAGCGAGTTCATAAAGATAGCAAGCAAGTAGAAGATAACGAACCATCTTCTCCGACATAGATGACACCGTGAACATTGAAACTAGACGCCAGGTATACTGAGGAATGAATCCTGGAATGTTGCAGAGTACACGCACCTGACAAGCTTGTCGGCGATGGCACTCATTTGATTGGAGAAACAGTATTCGTGTCGCCCATCTTTTTCTGCAGTTATTGAAAGAGAGCCGGTAGATTGCTTGACTTGTTTTCCGAGGACGCCTCCACCAGGGCCCGTCAGCTGTACAAATGAATAAGAGATGACAGTGGACGGGGCAAGTTGCCGTACCCAAAAGTCAATATCCAAGTGTCCTCCACCACCAACTTGGTAGGTCACGGTCATCTTGTCTTGTTTATGCAGGTCCTCGAAGAAACACTCTTTCTTGCCCGCGACGACGTCAATCATATGGGAATGAACAGCAGTAATGAAAAGAAACAGGGCCAGCCAGGCAGTGAGGAGGCATTGGGTATATGTTGGACGAGACATGATGGATGGTAAAGGCAAGAAGTCGTGGCAACATATGGGTGGTATCAGGGGTCTTCCCATTTCGGGGACCTCGCTCTTTTGGTCCTTTTGCTCGTGCATTCATCTTGTACTGCACCATCCTCGTTAAATCGCATTTCTATCATGGCAACCGCTGAACAGGAGAGCATCTTCACAAAGGCACGTATTCTCTTCGCCCTCTCAGATCAACAGAGATCTCTTTTATTTTTGCAATCCTGACTCCCTTCGTTTCCTCCAGGAAGAAGAGGCCGATGTCCACTTCGAGCCCGTTATCAAGCTCACTGAGCAGGTCAACACGAAAACTATGGAGGAGGACGAGGATGTGCTCTTCAAGATGTGAGTCAGGCTTGTGCCACTCTGTTCTACAACCCCGCTGAATAGCGTCGGCCGGTTGCTTCACAGGCGTGCAAAGCTCTTCAGATTCGATATTACGTCGTCAGAGTGGAAGGAAAGGGGCACTGGCGATGTCCGTTTATTAGCCCACAAGGAGACCAAGAAAGTAAGGCTCGTGATGAGACGTGATAAGACGCTCAAGGTCTGCGCCAACCACGCCAGTCAGTCAATCCACCCACTCATCGATAAAATTCGCCCTAACGCGTACTTTCCCAGTCACGTCTGATATGCGTCTTCAACCAAACATCGGATCCGACCGATCTTGGGTCTGGAAGGTTGCTGCAGATTATGCAGAGAGCCCTCCGACCGCTGAAACGCTCGCTATCCGATTTGCTAACTCCGAGAGTATGTCTATTCGTCCGTATCTTTTTCTTTTACATCTGATCGCCGCCTATAGACGCTGGCCAGTTTAAGGAAAAGTTTGAAGAGGCGCAGAAGGCAAACGCTTCTCTGGCTGGTGGTGCTGAAGCTGAGCCAGAGCCTGCCAAAACTGAGGAGCTCGCAAAGGTAGAAGAGAAGGTAGAGGAAACAGCGGAAGAAAAGACAGCAGAGGTAGAGACTGAGAAAGTAGAGGAAGAGAAGAAGGACGATGAGAAGAAGGAGGATTAATCTGTGAATGAGCGATGTCGACGAAATGTATATCCCGTACGAACCTGTGATTTTTACTAGTATGATCCATTAACGTTGTGTTCTGGAAAAGGTCGTGCGAAGTATCATTAAATATTACACTAATGTCTACAATCCATATGTATGCATCGGATTACAATGTTCCGCTATGAGCTTTCCCTTGCCCTACGACCATACGCGGCTTCCTCTGCTGCCCAAGCTTTCAGAAACGCTACAGCAGCACCTTCACTTCTCTGCCAATACAAGGCACTTGTCTTCCCTTTTACGACATCTTCCGTTATTAGAACATGACGAATGTCCTGATTATATCTTGTTAGTCAATCAAACGGTTCAACGTAAGTCACCTACCGATCCCCTATGAAGACCATCAGCATGTGACCCAGATAGATAAAAGACAAGGAGGAAGGCTTACGGGACTTCGTACATTGAATCCAGCAACAAGCTCTCCTGAAGAACTGATCAGAGTTACAATGATTAGAGGACGAATCGACGAACCATAATCCCTCTCAATCCTCTTGCTCCACCGCCTTTGTCTGCCGCCTTCCGACATATCTCATCAATCGCAGCACTTGTAAACCGTATGTCGACGCCAGAATAGCCGAACAGTGCCTGATACTGTGACATCAAAGATCCTTTGACCTCCGTCAATATTCTCCGTAAATCAGGTATTGTGAGCGGCGACAAGGTCGTAATCGACGGTAGGCGTGAAATGAATTCCGGTATGAAGCTACAACAAAGCATCAAATCATAAACCTCTAAATAAGGCCAGATGAATTCGTACCCATATTGTACTAGATCTAGGTGAAAGTACATGAAAAGATTTTCATATGAAATCATGCAGTTTCCAGGCTCACCAGGTGTCTCCACCAATTCCAAAATAGACGTGTTCGCCTTTCGATTGGGAGTGAAAAAAGGAAGTGCAGGACCGTCATCTTCAGACGCACTGAATCCTATTGACTGGAGAGTATTTCAGAAGGGGCAAACGATGACGATGTAAACTAACAGCTTTCGACACTCGTTGTCTCACAATCTTGTCCAAATTGACGAACGCCCCGCTTAATATGAACAGCACATTCGAGGTATCGATATGGTATATATCATTCTTCGCAGCTGGAGGGACGTGAGTGAAGGAACAATTGCTGTGAGATGTGACACACGGGCAACAGAGGGACTCGGCGCGCCTTGTCCATTTCTTGATTGCGTCTCGGGAGGAGGGTGCGCCTCGCCGCCCTTGATCTGAACACTGACCACGGAACCCTCCATCATGCGGAGAAGTGCTTGTTGGACACCCTCTCCGGACACATCCCTGGAGCCCTCCATACCTGACCCATTCCGCCGAGCGATCTTGTCGATCTCGTCTATATACACGATACCCATGCTATTAGGCACACAGGTCAAGTCTGAGGTTGCTGCTAATGAAAGTAACAAACCTTGCTCGTACTGGGTCATAATTGGCATCTTGAAGCTGGTGATATTTTCTATTTAGGAAATGGGTCGCTGAGACGATAGACGTACTAGTCTTTGTATTGCCATATCCACATCCTCGCCGACATCTATAAGGTGTTAAGAGAGGGACCTGACGGATTTGATGCGCTTACATCCGGCCTTATAGCGAGATATAAGCAGATTATCTGGACATGACCACATTCCATACCTGAGTGAATGACGTTGCGTCGCTGACCGAGAATGGTACATCGAGAACGTTGGCTAGTGTCCGAGCTAAAAGGGTTTTGCCTTGTCATACTATGAGTCTCACAGAACAACGAAGTGTCCGTAAATACGATACCTGATCCTGTAGGTCCTCTAAGACAACGGTGAAGAATTGTTGTCAATATGTCGAGCAGACAGGGCGTACATGACTAGCACATTGCTCTTCTCAAACAGTGGGAATGGTGTTTGTGACATGTAGGATGAAGAGTTAGCTGCAGGTTTCCGTATAGGGCGCACATTCGTTGGGTACACAACTGATTAACCGTAAGATAAGAGTAAATTTGAGACGAATGACTCGTACCATCATCAAACTGATCTGCCATCCGTGTACCCCTTGGTTGGAAGAGGGACCTGTTGGCGCGTACACGATTGTAATGGTTGAATATCCTGTTTCCCTCGTCCAATATATGACGCAGCCATTCAAGAGAGGACACTACTGACGCAACTGACAGAACCTTCTTGGCGTTTTCCTGCCCGATGACGAATTGATTCAGGTATTCGACTAGCTGCGAGCAGATCAGGGGGCTATAATGGCGCAAGACAACGCTTTGAGCACCTGACGGGGGGGTAGCGGAACCGAAGCTAGGGATCGTCTTTACAGGCTGGTCGTCATTGTGCTCCGCTGGATGTTCGTGTGCTGGCTGGGTGCGAATACCACGTATGGAAGGCCGTGGATGTCGTCGTGGTCGATGAGTGACACTGGCAATGACCCGAGACGGTGTTCGCCCGAGCATAGCAGATGTTAAAGGCGTTGCGTCCACGTCGTGGGGGGAAAGAGGCAGTCGGTAAATCCGGGCCGATTAGGCACGAAGTTGACGGAGATCGGCCCGTCTTTGCCTTATTGCCCCCGGGTATGTTCATCTTGTTCAAATCCAGACTAGGAGTCCACAATGAAGTGTGGTGAACGACATAGTAGGCGGTCTAGCTGTCTTCTTGCGTCCTTGGTATTAGCCGCCGTACGTCCTTTGTTCTCTTGTAGACCGCTAAACATGCAGTACCTAGCACAGGCAGCTTGGATTATAGTTCTCGTCGCACAGGCACTCCTAACATCATCTGGTACGTCTTCTGTGTATCTTTCGAAGATGTTATCGTGACACAAAATGTCCCTCAAGTTGGACACGACGCGGTCGGTGTATTATGGTTCGCTACGATTGTTCAGTTTTTTGTCAACGTCGGCGTTACACGATGCGTGTTCCACAGGGGGATGTGTCCTCACCAGCAGCAGATAGCCAATTTCGCGTCTATGTCCGTGGTTTTGGGAGTCATTGAAGTGGATAGGACAGTGTACTCGAATGATCAACGTCAACAAGCCACAGCAGCGGGTTGGATCATCCTGTCGGCTATAGACATTCTTTGGGTCTTCCATTTCTCTGACACTGGGGCGTCCACCGACATATCTCGAGGTTTTCCGGGAGAGGAGCAGCCGCTGTCAGCAGGATCACGTTCCAGCTCAAGCCAACCGCATACTGCCAGTACATCCAATCAGTCAGATCCACCTAGCGATACCATGGTCGAAAAGCACGCGAATCCGCTTCCTCCGCTGCCGTCCACGTCCACCTCTACGGAGAATTTCAAGGGTAAGCATAGTGTGCTCACTCCTAGTCACACATCGGGCGCGACTCCTAGCGATGCCCGTCACTCAAGTCGTGCATCTTCATACTTGATGGTGTGTGCACCTTATGTCAAACAGTGAACCAATAATGCATTGATCATTTAGCGCCCGTCTTCAACAACTGCCAGCGATCTGAATCATCCTTCATCGCTGTTAACCGTTGCGGAGAGTCTTCAGAGCGGCACGACCACAGCTCCGGAGTATTCAAGGCGCGTCCAGGCGATTTGGACATGTGCGTTGTCTGTTATTCTCTGCGCATAAGCTGAGTTCTGGGTTTTCATAGATCAAGCGGCTGATCCTGAAGAGCTCAGCTTTACAGCCGACGAGATTCTTTACGTCACAACGGTACCTCAAGAAAAGTGGTGGGAAGCGAGAAAGATGGATGGATCCAAAGGCAGTGCGTTCATTTCTCAACCCTCGATAACTCCGTTCTCATCAATCGATTGTTCCATTAGTGGTACCCTCCAATTTTCTAAGCGTCTTGCCATCGTGATTTTACACAAATGTGTATGACGTGTAGGATATTTGTTTGAAGAAAGAGTGGGTTGAACAAACCGCCGTAAGTGCATGAAGCACTGCACTTGACCTATAGTGTCGTATTGATAGCGTCTATTACAAGATTCTCGTGACATAAACGAGCACTGTTTGGTCTATTTTTTGATAACCCGGGTTTCATCAGCCTCATGTCAGGTTCACAGAAGATAACGCTGTACATCAAGCGCCTACGCATTGATTCTATAGAACATTCATTGCACGGCCTCTAAATGTCTCCAGTGACTCAAAAATCCCTGTCTTTGTGTCCATATCATCCCATCTGAAATTTCGATGGACACCACACATCGACTACGACCAATCAAGCGGCGGCCCGATCTTCGCTCTGTCTTTTCCCAGGACTCCAGAGTGCTGCAACAACAATCAGATTACGATGGATCGGCGAACAATACGAGGCCTTCCATCGAGTTGGTCACCGCCGAAATCAAGGAGAATTCTTTTTCGTATCGGACACCGAATCGCCCAGATGAAGCGAGGGACGATGTTCGTGGACCTACTACGTCGTATCTCCTCCCAGTAGCAATTGTCATTGATGAAGAGAAGACGAGAGAGAGGAAAGAGAGGAGACGACGCAGACAGATAAGGAAGAACAAGCCCCTCCCCCCTACACCGGGGCCCTCATGTGCGTCCCGAGCTCAATAGAGTCATGTACGATGCTCATGTTTATGCAGATCTACCAGCAAAGGCAAGTCTATTTATTTTGGTACTAATGAAGATCTCTGATGCATATGCCACATACAGGTGTATCAGGTATGCATTTACTATTTGCAGCTATTCCATGCTAAATGGGTGTGATCACAGCATTTATCTCATCTGGCCATGGAGCAGTTTGCTAAGAAAGGGGACACAACAAGGTAGATCACTTTTTGCCTCTGTAACTTTGCCCCGCTCTCAATCTGTTTCCACGAGATATGAAGAGTTACAACACTCGTTCAATCAGATATGTCCAAAAACTGCCGTTGATGGCGTTTTGAAAAGCTATATGTATCGCCGTAGCTTGCAAGAGGTATTACACGTCCTCGGACCCTCGAACAGCTTGTTGATGCTGCCTGACTCACACAGTTGTTATCTGGACCCGGAGGATTCAACGACATGCCGAGACTGCATAACGTCATTTCCAATGACTACCCGCAAATTGTTGAGTTGTTGAAGGTCATCATAAGATCTCCAGAAGAGAAGGATGCAATGCTTCACCTCGGAGACGATGAGTCAGAAAGGTTCATGGACGCCGTTCAAGAGGTTCGTCCATCGACAGCGCTTGGATACTGATGAAATGACCAGGCCCTAGATCTTGGATGATCACGCTCAAAATGAACAATTCAATGCCGATGCACGGATGCTTTTAGTCTCTATAGTCAAGACTGTCTCTCGTCTTCCCGAGTCCATGTTTATATCCGGTGTTGGTGTTGTACGAGATAAAAACACGTTGGGAGGAACCTTTGGCGACATTTACCGGAGCACCTACAAAGGAAAATCTGTAGCTCTGAAGCGGCTGCGCATTTTCCGGGTTTCTGAAAGAGCCAAAATATACAGAGTACGCGCATTTACTACCCTATGTCGTCAAAATAGTCTCTCAACCAGGCTTTTAGAAATTTTGCAAGGAAGCTCTCGTTTGGCAACAGCTCTCCTTCAAATATGTACTTCCCTTCCTTGGTATCGACGCGGAAAACTTTCCGAGACAACCCTGTATGGTATCACCCTGGATGTCGAATGGGACGGCTCCCCAATTCATCAAGGAGAATCCAACCGCCAATATCGATAAGCTGGTAGGATTTTTGTCTATCATTCGTTCTATTCTTCGCGTTAATCCAGTCTGTTTGTCAGCTCTTTGAGATCGCCCAAGGTATCGAATACCTTCATTCTCAGACAGTCGTTCATGGAGATATCAAGGGTGTAAGGGTTGCGTTTTAATCTTCTATCTGTTATTGATCACCACAGCAGGGCAACATACTAATCGATGAGCAATGGCATCCTAGGCTTGCAGATTTCGGACTGACAGTCTTCGCTGATGCTACGAGACAATTCACCACTAATCAGGGGGGAACTCTGCGGTGGATGGCTCCCGAATTGTTGCTCCCCTCGGGAAACTTCAAACGAACGTTTTCCAGTGACATCTATGCATACGGCTGTGTTTGTGTGGAGGTGCGACTTGATCTCTAATTATGTAATTCTCCTAAAACGATGTGTAGCTTTACTCAGGTCGAGTTCCGTTTCCCGATATTAAACATGAAGTCCGCATCATAGAAATGGTCCTGAGCGGAGATCTCCCTCCTCAACCGACTTCTATGGCAGAGGCTCTGTGGCAGCTCGTTTGTGTGTGCTGTGAGAACGGGGCTGACATGCGGCCCGGAGCATCAGAAATCGTTGAAATGCTTAGAACATTCTTGCGCGAATCAGCGACAGAGCCAGGTCTGATGAAAGGATACATCTTTTCCAAGTCAAAGTCGAGTTCTTCGTCGCTGACACGGGAAAAGTTTACATTCAATCTCGCTGGGTCATCCGATGGCAGCGGCAGTCCTGGGATGAAGCTATTGCCGCTTCTTTCCAGATCACTGCTTAGCCAGACTATCGAAGAAGATGCTCCCCATCAAGACCTATCACCCACGGCTGAGTTATTCAAGGAAGAGGACGAATACAGACTGCGGCTGCTGCAGATACGCGTACACGCAGATCCACAGCGGTCGTATCACAACCTCGTCAGGGTCGAGCGAAGGTAAGTGCTTTTTGTGACAACTTTCGGTGTGGTAACGTTTTCATATCACAGCTTTTCTATCGAAATTTATCGCGCTTTAGCTCAGTCCGTAAAGAACGAAGTAACCATCAAACGTATTGCAGTCGAGAAACAAAACAGAGTCAAGGTCATTCAGCTCATAGACGAATTCATCAGTATGCGATGGCTACACCATCCCAACATCATAAATTACATGGACGCCTTTCGCTACGAGAATGAACTTTGGGTGGTCACGGAAGGAGTATCGGACATGATGACGCTTCGAAAGGTAGTAGCCACTAATGCTAGCATGTCGATGGCAAAAAGGGAGGCTTTCATTGCCACTATCCTTCCTCATATCTCACAGGCTTTGGATTACCTTCATCGACATGGCATAAGTCATAGAGGTATTGACATGGAGAACATCCTCTTTAGCAAAATGGGACATGTACGATTGAGTGGGTATTTCATAAATGCGTAGACGTGTTTTCACTAATTGTTGAGTACAGAGCTCTGTGCTATGATACCTGATCCCCACATTGCGCAAAGTAGTCGTTCGTCCCCTCCGGAAGTCTGTACTGGCCGTCCTTATGACTTCAAGTCAGATATTTGGAGTCTCGGGGCGCTTATAATCGGTATGTATTTGTTTCCTCTTTGTATAATTGGCATTTACCAGCTTACGGCAGAGGTCCTTGACACAGAGAGGAAAATAGACATGCGGCAACCAGATGCACTTGTCCTAGCATTTCGTTTCCATTTGCGCCCTTCGGGAACGATAGCGGAATCAGTTGGGAGAATGCTGCATAAAGATCCAGGGAAGCGTCCTTCCGCGGCAGAATTACTGAAAATTTGTCCCAGTCTGACGCAACGAGCCCGTACTTGCATGTATTGATATTGGAAGAACCAATTTAAGCACCTTACCTCCACGTCATCTCTACCAGGGGCTGTTCGTGACGTTGCTCATGATTCTTCCTATCGCTTACTCTAGACCGGAGTGACACGTACGTGGTTTCATGACCATTACATACTAACGTAGCACTTAAGGCCCCTTCTTCAGTACCATCATCTATCCAGAATACTGTAAGGCCAATCTGCCATTCTTCAGCACACTCAGGATGCTGATTTTCTGCGTCAGATGTCCCTTCAAACATTTCCTCAAGAACTGATTAACAGCATAGTGGACGAAGTGTATGACGACCATGACGCTTTGTATGCTTGCACATTGGTCAACCAGGCATTTTTCTCAGCTGCACGGTTCCATTTACATTCCGTTATCAACGTGGAGGCTTCTTACCAGGCGTCCTGCAAGCTTCTCAAACTCGTCTCTACATCGCCGGGATTCCGTTCAGCTGTGAAAGGTGTCCGTCTAATCTTTAAGTCCAACAAGAACCTTGGTGATGATAATGTGAAGGAGTTATCACTGTCATTTTCCCACGTTATGGGAGTTCTCTACAATCTCACCGCTCTCTCCATCAGAGGTTGTTCCCACACTATTCCTTCTCACCTTTTCCAAGATATGCCTTGCTGTCCAAACCTCCGATCTCTTTCTCTCACAAGTTTAAGCTTCGCAAGCCCAGTTGATTTCCTGCTGTTTTGCACACATTTTCCCGGAATCCAGAGTGTCCACCTTGCAAATGTTGGATCCTTTGGCGACGAGTTAGAGGTTTCTGGCAATACCGGTTCGAGACTACGTCCCGAGTATCTTTGCTTGCGCCGGATGAAGGGCGACATCCTGAGATATATCGACACCTCGAGGTTGAAGAAGATACGATTGACAGCAGCACCTGGATACCAGCTTCATACCGTCATTCAGGGTACCTTGATCGACAAGGCTCCAGGACTAGAGGAGGTAGTTATTAACACAGAACCATACAGTAAGTCACTCACCGTTTATGGAAACAAGCGGTTCATCTGCAGCTGACTTCGTAGAAAGCAACGCTCTCGACTTGTCGCGCATCTCCTGTCTTACCATTCAGCATTTCAATTATCTACAGCAGCCTTTTGCGGGACTGCAGAACTTGTTCTTCAACAAGTACCCGCCAGAACTGTTCGCAGTAAAGGAATTGACTCTCAAGTTATACGTCTTTCCTGAGCGTCTTCTCTCGTATGAAGACAGTCACTGGACCTGGTTGGAAGATATTCTTCTTGCTGTACAAGATCGAGTTCATATCATCGTTATAACGGACCACGGCGATCGGGCTCAATATGAAGCCGATTGTGTCAAGAAGTTTCACAGTGCGATGCCCCGGTTAGACGATCGTGGTTCGTTGAAGGTACATATGGTCGAGGTTAGGATTGCAGTGCGACAAATGAAATCATCCGCTCACTCTTTTAACACTTAGGAGATATCACATTCACGAGAGAATGAACAAATTCTCCATTGCGGAGGTATCTTTGTACCGAGAATGAATGTTCTAGCCAAGGCCGAATGTTAGAGGAGATGTCACTCGAGTGGACTAAGTTGTACTGTATACCTTCCGCAAGTACGGTAAATTTCAACAGGTGGCCAGGAGTATGGATCTGTAAAGTCTAAGGCTTCCCTACATAGTCAACCATATGTCCATATAATCGCTGGTGACTGAAACAAAAATGCTATCTCCTTCGAAATTGATTCGTCAGTGGTGGTACTATGTCTATACAGGTAGATGGAAGGCTCCTTTTTCGACCTAAATTACAACTTCCACTGCCGTCCTACACGGTTACTTTGTAACTGAGAAGAGCATGGTTTTAACAAAGGATTTTTATTGTTTTGACAAAGTTTTTACAATGTTCAGAAGAATGGAAATCTTTTTTTTTTAAGCTGAAGGCCAACTGGCAACCGTGTAGCCCAACTCCCGTTCAATGTGAGAATTCAGGCGACCGTATAATGCTGCTGGAGCTGGGGTCTGAGGCTGCAGATGTTCTCGACCATCTGATATCAACTTTCGGAGTCATGTTCATTGCACACCATCCTTACAGAGAAGACTCAACTTTGAACATGATGAAAATCCCGTTGTTCGTGCGGGATAAGCGCGCTTGTTTGACAAAGATAAAATGAAATCCATTGTTTAGAACAATGGAAATTACATTGTCGAATAAGGTGGAGGACAAATTAATCGGGTTTAAAGGTGGAATTTACACAAGTCTAATTGGTGAGTTGTTCCCTTTTTTGGATTGCTTTCCGTCCTCACGCCTTCCGCAGGCATCGGCCGCCTTGCAGTGCATAATTTTCCCCGATTCTTTCCGAAGGATGAGGAAACGACAGAGGGTTATAGAAAAACGTAACTGGTCGTGAGTAGTGCTAAACTGTCTGGACAGGGGCTATACTCCGGGTTAGCTTACAAATCTGTAGTGATTGGCGAGCCTCCGGCACGCTTCGGCTGCTATGCCGGCTGATTGCCATTGTGGCTGTCTTTCCGACTTCTCCCTATTGGTCTGTATCATTCTCATTGCTACCTCATCAAAACCGAGCTCGATGTCTTTTTTGTACCAGGACTGACCGGGACCGACGACTCCTCACAAAACCCTTCTCACTCTGAGTGCCAGACTTTCTGATATGAGGATTCAACTTTCAAATCCATTATTACTGCTTGGTGCTCACAAGGGAAACAACCTCCACCCGTTGACAATGCTGTAGCTTATAATAATTTGGCCCGACAATCTTTTATCGATAAATTGTGCTTCCCCTGAGTCCCTGAGTCCCACTATTACTTACCTTGTAGCTGCCTGAGGTTGCAGGGGAAAATGTGAGCTGGTGGCAGCTGTGCTGCCACCGAGCGAACTTTTTCCCCGCAACCAACCAGTGGATCAGATTCATGCATGTCTACAATATACAGTTTTGATTTTTTCAAGCATGTCTGAACTCTGTTAAGTGAGAAAATCCTATATCGTGCAAGGTAGCGACTTCAAAACGACTTATTTAGTTATTTTTTGAAAATGAATCCAAGAAAAGGAAAGAATCGGAGACCCGGCGTCCGCCACTACTGGATCCATACTAGTGGTATGCAGTCTTAGCCTCCCAACGGGAGCCTCCCCCGGGAGTCTGAGCCGTCTCACCAGTGAGTACGCGCCACGATCTCTAGCAGATATCGATTTACAGGCTCCTAGATCCTTCGCCATGTCTTTCTTTTTCACAGACTATAACTACCTGGTTGGTCTCAGCTCGAGCCCCTGCCGCTCTCGCTGAACCACCAGGTACGTTGATCTTATTGTTCATATCTACAATGTACATTGAGCTGACTCTCACTAGAGCAGCTTCTTCTTCAATTTTAATAAATCATATTTATCCATCATCCAACTCATTACAGTCACATCAACATTTAGGATATGTCTGCAGCCCGAGATGCCAACACCCAGTCTTCACACAACATGCCCACCGCTGGAAGCTCAACTCAGCAGTCCACAAATGCAGGAGAGGCCGGACACTCAACGACCCCCGAAGGTTCACCTGCTCCAGCGAATGCTCTGCAAGCCCAAATCACTATTTGGTGTGA
Organism: Armillaria mellea; assembly: GCA_030407055.1. Taxonomy (NCBI): domain Eukaryota; kingdom Fungi; phylum Basidiomycota; class Agaricomycetes; order Agaricales; family Physalacriaceae; genus Armillaria; species Armillaria mellea. The sequence goes on from JAUDZF010000005.1 coordinate 1,501,275, forward strand.
AGCTCTTGTCGAGACTTTCCGGACTGGCGCAAACAAATCGAAACTGGATGTCCTCTCCCAGATCGTCCGATCCCTCACAGACTTCTTCAATGCGCGTCCTGGACACGATGACAATTTCAATAACACCGTCTGCATCTACATCGAGATGCTCGATGGATATGAGGCTGAGCAAAAGCTTCAAAGGCAAGAAGGAGAGAATCAGGCACATGGGAGAGAAGGGATTGAAGCGGAAGTTGGAGGACCGGATTGACCTAGAGCCGCCAACTTCATCGAAGAGGCGGGTGCTGGGAATGACGGAGCATCCAGTGCTGGAGAAGGAGCAGACAGAGGGTTGGACATGGCAGACGATGGAGAATCCAGCGACGAGTCTGATGGCCCCAGTCCACCGAAATGACCTTGCATTGACGAATCTATCTTCCCTTGGCAGCCAGTGTGGGAGATCAGTCGAGCAATCCTCCACCCAGAACTTCAACACACCTTGGAGCTCATCGAGAATTACACCATCAATCTCAAGGCCGCTAGGTGTAGTCTCACCAACTCCCCAGAGTGTCCTGAATTCCCAGATGAGCAGTGGTTCCCCCTCCTCGCTGGGAAGGCAGTCAACCTCGATGCCGTTTTCACCTCCGAACATTCCACTTCCATCAACAAAGTTCAGACTCACGAGATATCTGAAGGAATTTCTATCAGATTCTCAGAAAATATGTCCAACCCAGCCAAGCAGAAGAAAACCATTAGTAACGCCGACGAATGGATGACCACTTGGTACACCTACAGTCAAGCCGTCCTCGTTGCTTTCCCGCATCAAGACCGTGAACTCACCTTGTACCAGCGGTATATGTCCTCACTCTTCCAGACCACAGCTATCCCCCTCCACGGTCGTGTCTTTGTCCTGGATTGAGCCATCCGCAATTGAGCAGGCAGATGTTGAAACGTCTTGCTCTCCGACACCGAAAAATTCAGAGATCTTGAAAGGTCACACATCTCCCCACTGGGCATGGTGTACCAAGAATTCGAGGACCTTAGGAGCAATAAGAAGTCTAAGCAAAAGGGGGGGGGAACGAGGACGGAGCACCGACGCGTGCAGACACTGGAATGGAGGTGTTTGCCCTTCCACCACAGGGAAATGTTGGTACCAACACATTTTCTCAAGGTGCGAGGGAGGACACATCGTCTCCTCTTGCCCAAAGAAAGATTGAAGGAGTTTTCGAGTGGTTGGAAGGGAGGGGGAGGTTCGAGAGGATGAAGGAAGATGGTGGGTGGGAAGAAGTGTTGAATCGTCATGCACCTAAGTATAGGCGTGGGTTCGTGTTCTCAATTGGTGACGTTGGGGGCAGTTTAGCCGCCAGCAGTATGGAAACCGAGCTCCCAGTCCCGTGGCCGCCAGAGAAAGAATTCGCGAATCTTGAAGCCATGCAGACGTTGAACGATCACCCTCAGCTATTCAAGATCATGACACCCATCAATGTCAAGGCATTCGAGGATCATCTAGCAACACACCCAAATGTGCCTTTCATGCAGTCAGTATGCACTGCCCTGCGGGAAGGTTTCTGGCCATGGGCAGACACACGGCATGAGGACGAGTTCCCGACAACATGGGACAATAGTCGAATGAGTCCGCATACCGAGATGGAACAGCAGTTCATCTCAGGATACCGGGATGAGGAAGTCCAGGCAGGCCGCTTCTCAATGTCATTTGGACCCGACCTTCTTCCTGGGATGTACAGCACTCCCATTCACGCTGTGCCGAAACCTCATTCTGAAGATTTTCACATGGTATCCAATATGTCTGTGGGTCCTTTTGCGCCAAACTGAATGATCAATCATGCGGATATAGCTGGGTCTCGTCTCGACAACCTGCACACATTGTTCTCTGCGATATGGCAATACAAGCGTTCCCTGGAAAACAAAGACAAGATCTTAGTAGTCTTCAAGTCCGACGTTTCCAAAGCATACAGACTATGCCCAATGCACCCTCTCTGGCAGCTCAAGCAGGTCGTCACAACGGGATACCTTTCTGATGAACAGAGGGCAGTAGGGCTCACGGAGAACTTAGTGTGGAATGTTGATTGCAATAACAATTTTGGGGGTCGAGGGTCTGGACGTGTATGGCACAGCATGAACGGATTGGTTACGTGGATAGCCATCAACGTCGATGACATCAAAGACCTTGCCTGTTACGTGGACGACGATTTCAGCTTCGATGATTGGGGAAACCTAGCACTGTATGAACCTTATGATGCCTACTATCCTGTGAAACAAGTGAAGCTCCTTCAGCTGTGGGACCGGCTGGGCATCCCACACAGCAAGTCGAAGCAACTGTTCAGAAGCCAGCTCATCATCATCGGGTTCAATATTGACCCGAACACTATGAGGGCCACGATGCCAGCTACCGCCAAGTCAGAACTCGTCTCCGCCTTGCGCCAGTTTGCATCGTCAAATAGAAGAAACCTACAGGAATTTCAACAGATTGTGGGATGGGCTAACTGGTCCTTCAACGTTTTTCCTCTGCTGAAACCTGGGTTAGCCAACGTCTACAACAAAATTAAAGGGAAGACCAATCCATTTGCAGGGATCGCACTCAACAATGTGGTACGTTCTGACTTGACTTGGCTCGCCAATCATGTCGAAAAAGCTGATGGCATCTGTTGCTTTGATGTGATGGACTGGGACCCTATCGTTGATCCCACAGTGACAATCCTTTGTGACGCCTGTCTCGAAGGCATGGGCTTTTGGATCCCTCGGATCGCATGTGGGTTTGTGTGCCCGACCCCAGCATTGCCTGAACAAGATGAAGTCATCTTCTTCTTTGAGGCATTGTGCATCTGTGCGGCCATTCACTGGGTTGTGAACAATTTATCTGCCGAACTACGGAAGAGGCTAACAATATTCACTGATAACACCAACACCGTCGACATTTTCAATTCCCTTCGAGCATCTCCCACCTACAACCCGATCCTGCAATCCGCTGTCGACATCATGATCTCTCATGGCATTGATCTATACATGGTCCACATCCCGGGCTCTGAGAACAACGTTGCGGACACTTTGTCGTGTTCACAGTACTCCAGAGCATGGGATTTGGTGCCACGTATCGTCATTCTACCTTTTCTACCCCCTAGCGATGCCCTGGGGGCAGCAAGATGTTGATAGACGTCACTCCAGGGTTTAGACAGAGGCCTCGTGAGCCTTGGTCCCTGGATAAACTCTATCATGAGCGGTGTCTTGCTCTTGGTTCTGCGATCGACACCGCAACATTAGGCCCTTATAATTCCGCCCTCAATTCCTACATCACTTTCTGCAAGTTACACGAGTTTCCGATCCAACCTACTGCTGACACCCTCAGCTATTTCGTTGTCTTTATGTGTTCCCATGTGAAGCCTGACACCGTCGATTCTTACCTGTCTGGAATATGTAACCGACTCGAACCATTTTTCCCCAACATCCGTGAAATCCGATCCTCTCTCCTCGTCAGTCGCACGTTGAAAGGGTGTCAATGTCTGTGGGGTACGGCTGTCAACAGGAAAGCTCCCCTCACACGAGAAATTTTACGCCATGCCATCAGTAAACTCGGTGACTCTTCCGACTTTGACGACCACCTTTTTCTTGCAATGCTTGTCACTGGTTTCAATGGGTTGCTGCGACTAGCCGAACTCAGTATGCCAGATAGCAAGAAATCTCGCAATTGGAGGAAAGTCGTGAGAAGGACCTCCATCGAATTCATTCCCAAAGGTTACAGTTTCTTCCTGCCAGCACATAAAGCCAATTTCGCCTTCGAAGGCAACAAAGTCATTATCCCAGTCGATTCTGATCCCACCGTAAACCCTCTGCCTATTTTTCGTCGGCCCGCAATAGTCTCGATCACGTGCCCTTACAAACTCAACATCTTCTCCCGTGGAGAACAAAGACCGCAAGGCTGAATTTGAGTATTCTCGCCGCAGCTATAAAGACCGTACGTGTTGGACATTTTCTGAGTCTCTTTCGCTCATCTTTTGCTATGGACAGCCTCCCTTCTGAGCCGCCTCGCACACCGTCGCCTCCTGCAGGTGGCAAGTCTGATACTGCGGAGACCGGACAACCGACGAACACAGCACGCGGAATCCCCAACAAGCTTCTGGAGAGCGTGCAGGAAACGGCTAAAACGTACCACAGAACTGAAAATCTATCGCATGCGAGTGGCACGATGGCCCAGCATAGAGCCGACGTCGTGAAGGATATCAAAGACGTTCCGCAAGTCTGTCTCGAGTACTACGAGAACCATATTCTTCCTTCTTCGAAATACAACAATCACGTTGACGCAATCATCAAGGCTCTTGAGGATGACAAGGTGCTGAAGAAATTTGATGGCGAAGAGGGACTACGATGGGTGGACTTTCCTAATGATCCCCAAAACAACGGGCCTGTGGAAGACGAAACTTTCAAGTACATGGCGACTATTGCTGCAGCGATAGTCAAGGCAGCGCGAAAGGTGTTTGAGGACGGCCCAGAACCTACAACGGTCATGGAGTGCAGACCTAACGAAACGACGCTTTCCGAAGGACGAAATGGTGGCTTCAAGTCCGATGGTCACTACAGATTGCTTAAGTCCAGGCGTCCCGATTATTATAAAGATGCGACGTCTATTACACCCATCGGCCTTCCAGACTTTATTAAGAAGAACGGTGTGAGTACGATTCACCTGTACCCATTCAGCCCTTGTTAAGTGAATGGTACTTAGCACAAACTGGCCTGCGATCGACCGGCACTAGAAGAATACAAGAAATGCGATATACCATCGGACCGGAATGACGTACGGTGCCTTAGTTTTACTATCTGTCTCCGTCTAACCAGTCAGATAGGATTTCGGAAAATTAGTTGGGAACGCATCTCAGGCCATGTACGCCGATCCTACTCGTCGATTCATGTTTGGAACGACAATCGAGAATACGACGACTCGATTCTGGTTCTTCTCACGAGCGATTGCCCTTGTATCTGAGCCTTTCGACTTCATTAAGGTTATTGTCAATGTCTCTTCGTAGATCTGTGGCTGATAATATTTCCAGGAATATACGCATTTGGTTCGTTATGTGCTTTCTCTATCGTTCGCGACGGCCGAAGAACTTGGGTACGACATGTCTGTCACTCGTGTCGCCTACCCCCTCGCCGCCAATTCCTCCGCACATGCCATCCAATATGACTACCACATAGGCGGCAACACATATCGAACTGTGGAATGCCTCAGCTCATTCCGAGCCAGTGGTCTTCTGTCTCGTGCGACCCGGGTATGGACGGTTTGTCAGATCGACGACAAGAATCACCGAAAATGTGCACTCAAAGATGTCTGGGTACCTTCTAACGCGAAGACGGAACTCGAAATTCAACAGGAGATATTCTCTAGTATTGAGAAGCATCATACAGAAATCAAACTGGAATACCGAACGAAGTATTTCATGAAGATTCTGAAGTGTGAAGTGGTGCAGACATCTCAAAATGGCGACGACGACATGCCAGTGTTCGTCCGGGGGGATTTGGAGATTACTGGTGATCTGGCCCTTTCTACGCTTGAGACAGCTAATGTATCCCGAACTATGCCTGGATCCACCATCTCTACGCCCACAGGAGCCAGCCGCGCCAATCCGGATGCAGATAATAAACTCCAGCCGCCACGCTTGTACAAAGGCAGGAAGCATGTTCGAGTCGTGTTCGCCGATGTTGGGACGCCCCTCAGTGACATTCGGCATCCCCGTGTTTTGTTTAAGGCGCTCAGCGATGCGTTGGAAGGTAATAAAGTTGGAAATTGTCGTGCAACGTTGCTAACGCCACTCCGTAGGTCTTCATCACCTCTACTTGGGACAATATGTTCATCGTGACATCTCTGTGGGCAATATCATTATCTGTGACGGAAGGGGCAAGATATCCGACCTTGAGTACGCGAAGAAGTTTCTATCTTCTGGTCCGGTGAATGACCCGAAAACGGTTCGTATAGACTTGCGCTTATGTTCCTCCCATGTCATTCTAAACCTGTGATAGGGAACACCCATTTACATGGCTGTCGAAGTCCAGGATGCTGCCTACCTTTTTCTTCGTAGAAGCCCAACCTTCCCAGTGAATTCGACCTATACACTTCCAGGGCCTGATCAAGTGCCCTTTGTACACAATTATCTTCACGACATCGAATCTCTCTTCTGGATCGGGTTTCATGGGCTGTTTTCTACCGTGCCCGCCAAATATTCGCGAGATGAAGTCGATCAGCGGGCCAATCAGCGCACATTGTTCAATAGTTTATTTCCCCACCGTCTTGATGGTAGTACCTCGCGACGTCATTTCTTTGCATTGTCACTGCTCCACCAGGAAACTGTGAAAGCCCTTCCCACTGAATATCACCCTGTCTTGGCAGTGCTTTTCTTTATTCACAACGGCCTGGTGTCCAATTACGGACAGCTCGAAAATCTTGAGGGCTTTCCGCAGCACGAGCAGTTTAATCAGATCTATGGCACAGAGCGGCTTGGTCTGTCTACCCCCTTTGCAGATGCTGTTAAGAACGCATACGATGGCGATACGCAGTCGCTGTTCCCTGACCCAGGTATCATCATTGCTCGACCAGCACGAGCGCTCGTCTATCGAGCGGCCGGTGACGACGGCGATCGAGACGATGATCACAGTTATATTTTCGATGATTCAGAAAACGCAGACGGCTTGGGACATGACGAAGAACCACCTTTCAAGGTACGAAGGAAGAACGGAAAGACGAAGGAGAAAACTGCCGGCAGCAGCCATCATACCTCAAAGCAGGAATCGGTGGAGGGTACTGACAACGCAGGATCCGGAAAAAGAAAGAGCCAGTTTTTAAATGTATAGATGTTTGTCTGTGTCATGAATTCGAGCACGACCCGTAGAGGAAACTGCATTAAGACAACGCGCGCGGTGGACAAAACAATGTCAGTTTGTTCACGGAAAACCTAATACATTTATGTGTATAAACAAAACATTTCCCCCATTTCTATATGTACAGTGATTACAAGTACAACAGCTAACGTGTACAAGAGGGAGTTGTTACGAATCTTACGATGCCATATTATGTACGTTTTACAGACAGCATACTATTTCATCGAAAGCGAAATTGACAAAGCATAATAAGTGAAAGATAGAGAAAAGACTTAAAAGAGTTGCCACCATCGTTTTGACCTTTGCATTTTGTCCATTTGCCTCGCCAGGTCTGGGGCGGTGTATAAGGGAGCTTGCATGGGAGGAGCGGACGGCTTCCTCGCGGCTGCGTTTGAGGGTAGTCTACACGTGTTCTAATGAGTGACATGGAAGAGAAGGATGATATTTCTACTCACTCGTCTACGTGAACAAGGTATTCCTTATCTTTCCTCAAGCCCATGAAGACCAAGCTGATCTGATCCTGCAGCATCAAACGTATATTATTGGGTACATTGATCTTTCGGCGCCACATTGCGACGCTGTTTCCGGACGGCGAGGGCAGAAAGATGAACACAATAACCTGAGCCGCGGGATCGTAGAAGGCTACAGATTCTTGGAGTATCTTGTCTCGGGTTTTTTGTAGCTCATCAAATGTTAACCAGTCAAAAGCCGGCTCGTTAGGATTTTTCGGAGATCTGTAATCCGCGTTGACGAAGAGAGCACCTCTTTCTTGGCTTTGGAGAAACCGATGAAGCTAAATTAGATTTTAGCGAAACTCCCAGGTGTGGATAGTGTCGGAACGCACTCCGTATGAGCCCAAGGAGTAATTGACGGTTTGTACCCACGAAATCACGGACGAGACGCGCTCGTCTTTCTCTGGCGAGAACCCCCAGTATATCCTCTCTTTCGCCTTCCGCATCCTTCCAAAGAACGCATTCTTAACAACGTCTAATGCCACGCCCCGGGAATCAATGAACTTGACGTTGGTATACTCGTTCATCTTGTTGTGGGGTATTCCGTAATCAAGAGCGGTCGTAGTTCCTTTATACGCATGCGTGAGTGTCTTGGAAGGGAGAGAATAACTGGTATTCTTTGTAGGGGGTATTGGAGCCTGGCGTCCGATTCTCATCATCCGTTTCAAAGCTGCCTTTGGAGAAAAATGAACGCGCCGAGGATCATCGTAGTCTTCTTCCTCTTCAGAAATGCGGTCAAAATGGCCAGTATTGCCCATTCCAGGGCCTCCCCAGGTGCCTCCACCACCACCCCATGCGTCTTTCCCATCACCACCAGTACCACCCCAACTGTCGCCAGCACCCCAGCTATCACCGCCACCCCAGCCGTCGTTTCCACCACCTCCACCGCCTCCAGTGCTACCCCAGCCATCATTGCCGCCGCCAGCAGTTCGGGGGTCCTTCTTCTCCTTCTTCTCCTTCTCTTTTTTCTCCTTTTTGTCCTTCTTCCCGCCTCCCCCGCCCCAAGAATCATCACCACCCCAAGTATCTTTACCGCCCCCTCCAGCCGCCGGAGCACCCCATGAATCTTGACCGGTCTGACCCCCGGTATTTCCACCAAACCCATCCTTTCCACCCCCTTCACCACCCCAATCGCCTCCTCCCCCGTCACCCCAATCGCCTCCTCCGCCACCCCAATCGCCGCCTCCTCCACCGCCCAAAGACTCTCCCCAGTCTCCACCACCACCACCACCACCACCACCACCTCCTCCTCCTCCTCCCCACTCACCACCGCCACCACCATCGCCCCAAGCGCCACCCCATTCACCGCCTCCGCCTCCGCCTCCGCCTCCGCCTCCGCCTCCGCCTCCGCCTCCTCCTCCTCCACCCCAGGTATCGGCCACTGGTTTGTGACGCTGATGCATATCATTGTGTTTCTCCTTTTTGTCCTTCTTCTTGTCCTTTTTTGTCTCCTTGGGCGGAGGCGGTGGAGCGGGAGGGGGAGGTACTCTGTTCAGCTGAGGAATCCCAGGATAAGGATTGGCTGGTCCGGGGTAGGGATTTCCCTGTTTCATTGATAACATGTGCGCTTGAGCGTTCGGCAGTCCTGGAAACGCCTTAGGAAGGGCGGCAGGACTTTGGCCAGCAAAACGAGCTTGATTGTTCGGCTGCGCATGTGATGCATTGAGCAAAGAATTCAAGAGTTGAGAGTGCTGTTGGCTCGACAGGACGTTTCTAGTCCCAGCGGGCCCTGTAGGCACAGAAGATGGAGTGGTCACCTTGGAAAGCTTTCTCGCTTCCTCGCTCCAGCCTCTCCAACCAGCCGCCGGGGGTGCCGCCGGTTTTTGTGGCGGTGGAGGCTGGCGATGACGAGGAATCGGTTCATCCTCATAGTCATCCTCGCTATCATAGTCCTCGTCCTCCTCTTCATCCCAGTCCCCTTCACCGCCACCATCGCCCCAAGCATCATTGCCAAAAGATTGACCAGCAGCGCCAGGCCAAGCAGCGGCAAAGTCGTGTGGGCGCGCCGGACCCTTTCCTGCCTGGGGGACATGCTTCCAGGCCGATCCAGTAGATGTCGCGACCGAATTTCGCTTTCCAGGGTTCTGGTGTGCAGGACCTAGAGGTCTATGCGTTGGCTGAGCTCCCCAGAAACCTGCAGGCATCTGAGTGTCAGTATTTGCAGGCCAAGGATCATTAACAGCATCGCCGCCAGGTTTGGTAGGATCGCTAGCACCCCATTGGTCGGATTGGTCCGGAGCATCGTCCAGGAGACCTGTATATCGATGAATTGGATGGTGAGCCATCTATGTTTAGCGCTCATCCGTCCATCACTGTTTCAAAACACGCGTGACGACGGATGAAGTACAGGAGCGCTTACCACCGTCTAGGCTCATCAGCCCGCCGTCGTCGTCGTCATCCTTGGCATCGATAATAGGCACAGGCGTCGGTACTGGCATTGGCTCCGGCATGGGCTCTTGCTGCTTTTCATGTTTCTGGCCCTCTGGCTGCTTCTGCTTGCCCTTTTTGTTCTTGGCCATGATACACTGAAATTACGCCGATAATCAGAGTTGTATCCAAAGGACTTCGTGTGACCAAAGGCGTTGCATAGACCAAAAGAGCGGTATGTTTCCCAGGGAGGGACAGGCAGTATGCAGCGCACTGGGCACGATGAGTACAATGGGTACCAAGCATCACAGCGGCATCGAGAAGAAGGAGATCATCATGACACGAGGCAGATCTCGGCCACGTGGCCAACCCGATCAAGGTTTGCACCGCAACCACCATGTCCGCCTCGCATTCTTGCTGAGAGAAGGCCTCACTCATTGAGTTTCTCTTATAGAGGCCAAATGTCCGCCATTACTCGGAATCTACCATGGTTTATCCGTGGCCTCGGTGCTTCCGTCATTGGACAAGAGTGCTACACGTCGTTGGTCGAGAATCTCGCCCTCACTGACGTTCAGTGCCTTAAATATGCTCTATCCAAGGGCCTTGGAATCGGAATTGTTATTGGAGGATCTGTCATGAAGGTTCCTCAACTATTGCTTATTCTGCACGCACATTCTGCTAGAGGACTTTCTCTGACCGCATTTTTATTCGAAACACTCGCCTACTCCATAAACCTCTTCTATTCTTTTCGAAACGCGTTCCCTTTCTCAACATACGGCGAGAACCTGTTCTTAACCATCCAAAACGCCCTCATTACCTGTCTCATCGTTTATTACTCCCCTCGATCTCCCAAACGCAATACCAACCTCGCAATGATATCCCTAGGGATGCTTCTCACTGCAGTATTCCTGGACATTGTCCCCGAATGGATACTATCCTTCTTACAACTTTCCACCCTTCCCTTGTCTATCTTCTCCAAACTGCCTCAAATACGGCAGAACTACCGTGCGCAGTCAACCGGACAGCTTTCCGCATTCGCTGTTTGGTCGCAGATCATCGGATGCTTGGCCAGGTTGTTTACAACATTGCAGGAGGTGGGAGATTGGCTGGTTTTAGGCAGCTTCCTTTTGGCGTTAGCGTTGAATGGGATCCTTGGTTGCCAGTTGTGGATGTATTGGGGGAAAACAGAAGTCGGGGAGAGGGGTTTTGAGCTTCATACTAGCATATCGAGAGCAGTGACTCCCCCACTCCCATCTCCAGCCGTGTCAAGCCGAAGAGGAAGGAAGCTACGGGACGATGCCTGATTTTTTGGAACCGCTTCTCTGCAGCTGCAGCGAACTATCTATCGTCGCATGGAGGGATCCATACCTGGTCAGGACTTGTGTTGACTCTCTTATCACATCGCCGCGCTCAGTCCCTAGATTTAGTGAATTCACATATCCTTCATATGCGGTTCTTCTTCTAGGAATTTACCGAGCCCTCTGTACACGTCTTGGGTTTCTATAAAGATGTCTATTCTTTCGAGAAGTCCATGTGCGGCTGTTAAGAGAACAGGAAACAGGAAAGTAGACGACTACGCTAAAGCTTTCAAAACGATTGTTCAGGTCCGCCCAGGTCTTCTGTCTAACGAAATAACTAACGTAATCATTCCTTGTTAATTAACGTGGAGTTGTAGTACCCATCACTGTTGGTGATGTAATCAATGGAGCCGTCAGGCTGCGTCTGTCCACCAACATTAGTGGCATCAGCCACAGTATGTTTTTGGCTGAATAATGCGCAGGTCAAGAGAGGACTGCCGTCCTATCAGAGAGGAGTTAGCGTCTTCTACCAGGACAATGTGCTTGGCACAGACCTTCCCATTCACATCGTGATAGGCTGTGTAAAATAAGGTCAGGCTGTAGATAGTTACACGGACAAAACTGCTCACTATTAATAAAGACACATTCAGGAACACCGTTACACATTGACTTGCATTCTGAAAGAAGGCGCAGTGAGAAACGCTCGTCGGATATTCTCTTTACACACCATGAACAGTGTCAACCAGTCCGTAGGTCAAGTAGTCGCTTCCTTCGACAGCCCCAGTATTGTTGGAGAACGACATTTTGTAGCCGTCAGAATTTTCGGGATCGGGGCACCAAAAGCCGGACTTGTATTGATTGAGGTACCAGCAGAGCCTCTGTGGCAAGACTTGCATTAGCAACATATTAGAGAAACGCAAAAGCAATGGTACTCACACCGTCCTTGAGCCAAGGTAGAGTGAGGTTGCCCAAGCGTTCAGGGTAGTCACCGTAGTACCACCCAGGTGTGCCGTCATCGCCCCAAGGCGGAATGGCAGCACCATAATATTCCTCTGCGGTGAGATTGGCGGTGATATTGGCCAAGATTTGTATATCTGTGGCATTCAAGGATATGGTGGAGTTGCCAACGATGGTGGAGTTGTCTGCTCCACGAACTAGGATGGCGGTCGCAACAATTATGATGAGAGATGAGAGGCGCATCTTATGGGCTGAAGCACTTGGAGGGAACTCGAGGAGCTGAGCAACAGGGGATATTTTCCGTGGAATTTATAGAGGCGCATTCTGGTCTGACAGTATGAATCTGACTGTTCCAAAGATGCATCATCTGCCGGCGCAGCCAGTACTTGCACGGGGGCGAGACTAGTTTATGTAAAAAAAACTTAGGTATGGGCGAATGACTTACAATACTGACCTTGATTTCCTAAAATGCCTGGCTGGTTCAGTTGCACCCGAGACTAGATAGTATTCCTCGAAATGCGAGATGTGATGCGGACAGGAGATTGAGATTCAAGAGCTAGCTTACAGGAATGTCTTCGGAAGAAGGAGCCGAGGGTGCGCCTGTACGGGAAAGCGGCCACAGTACAAGCAGTTTTACACATGTCTTTCATCAGAACCTGCCAGATCCAAAGAGCTTAGGGTCGCATCGCATGAGTGCGACGTATCAGGTACGAATGCTAGCAACATCGTGGTTTCTTCGAACAACGATGCAGTACAACAGACGGGCGAGAGATTCCGCCGCGAGAGGATAGTAGAATGAAGCCGAAGATTAGCCTCACGATGAATTGCAGCTTTTCGGTGATCTCGGTTAGTAGTGCTCCAAGTATCGACAAAGGCAGATAGCAGATGAGGTAAGTAATACTTGTTAACAAGTTCAAGAAAGTTGGTGACTTGAAATATACCTAGGTGTCTTCGCTACTAGACTGTCTCGCAAATTTAAAGTATTGAAATCTTTCCTATAGGCAGATATTATTGTTAGATCGTCCGGAGGTTAGAAATTAGGCGCCCGTTGCCTTAAGCGATTCCACAAACTAGACAATCAAGGGCACGGAAGATAATTCCTAGACCTCAGCCTGGAGAAAGAATTGTCTGGCCAGTGTTCGGGTGATATAGATGTTAGAATCGCGGGGCCGTTCTCAAACGAAGTGAGTGGCAAATTGGGATTACATCTGGGGCAAACACGACATGGGGACTGACTACGAAATATTCTAGCTTATATACTACGAAATCCCCTCGGAAATAAGTCAACACGTAAATAGTAGATCACTACGAGAACCGACGGCGACTAACTGTCTGCCATGAGAAGCTCGCACATCTCACAATAGACATGGTGGTCAAACACAGAGGACTGAACGCCCCGAGTCCTCGATCATAGGTCGCCGGAGTACCGGATCAGCGACCTTTAATTGCGCTTTATCCTCAACACACCGACGCAGCGTCGCAACTCCGATACGGGGACCTCTGCCAGGGAGAATGAATTCGTTAGTCCGATACTGTCGCACTTCCTATAAAGTAGCGATTCTCCTTGGACCTCGGTAAGTGTTGGGATGAACTCTCTGATTGGGCTTCTGGTAACAGCAGTTCTTAGCGATGAGTATAGATGGCATGCTCCGGATTTCACAGCCAGCTATGCACTGGCAGGCATCGTGTCGGAATCTTTCCTATCAAAAGGGCTATCCGCCTTGCTTTGAGGCCATTTTGTCCTCACTGCACAAAACAAAGCTCTTCGTCAGGTCGCCAGAATTCTCCGTTACGCATCGGCGAGTTTCTATGGGTATACGTATCAGCATAGGTTGTTCCCCGATGCCTCATAACCGAATGATATTAAATCATGTCTGTACCCATCGTACGGAACAGGGAACTTGACTACGCGGCGCCTATCTCGACATCTTGATGTTACAACTCTATAACTTTTTGTGAGACTATTGACGACTGTTGCTCCCGTCGGCTTCCTCATCGAGGTCGGCAAACGTTCGTGATCACTTACACACCGCCTTCGACAGCCCGGACAGGCGTCAAAACCAGCTGTTATCGGGCGCAGCTTCCAGACTGGATTCTCTTCACTTTCCTTCTCCTTAGCAGTAACGTCTGTGACCGTGGAAGACTGTGTCTTCCTACTGCGATGGATCTCTGGAGCTGGAGCTTCATTCCGCCCTTCATAAGAGTCGCAATGTCTGTAAACCTAGACGAATCCCAGCGCTCGGCCGGTTCCGTATATGCTCGAGATGAGTTGTGAGTAAATTTTATTGTGTGGCTAGAACAATCGTTTGTTAACTCGCATCGACAGAAACGTGACTTCATACAACACAGGACAGTCTTTCAAAGACGTCTCTGCCGAGATGCACCGCGTCAGTGCTATTGTTGGAGGAGTCGTCGGAGCTGTTTGCGCTCTTCTTTTTGCATTCCTTTTTTATTTCTTCTACCTACGGCGCAAGAGACTACGAGGGATTGAAGACACTGTCGAACATGGAGTCAAACATGAATCTTTCGACTCATCTTCGTCTGATGTTAGTCCCCAAGCATCATGGGTTTCGTGGATACATTCACCTCGATCTTTTATGCGAAAAGAGTCGACCCCTAGTTCTCGATTGGTCGATGTGGGCGCGGAGAAACAGGCCTATTCGCCATTTGGGAAGATATTCCAACGTGCGGATATTATCAGCATCCCCCGTCCTACCCCCGCTGCTCGTCCTCCTTTGCCAAACATGAACTCAAAGGAGTCTGGGGACACAGATCTGCCGTTTCTCGTCATCCCTCCTTCGTCTACACCCAATCAAAGAGATTCATTGGTGATCCCGGTCAATGGCAGAGACCGCTCCAGTCGAAGGAAGATTCAAATTCCCCCACATGCCGTTTTCGTTGGTCCTTCCTCCATCTCTCGTCAGGAGACAGCGAAAATTAGCATTTCGGATTGCTCGAGATCATCGAATAGCCCGAAATCAGAGAAACTCAGTAGATTGCCAAGATTGTCGAAGATTCTCCCTCCGCTTCCTGTTTCCAAAGCCGGTGGCGAAGGTTATCCCAATACAGGTACTCGTCGTCCTCTTCCGGTGCGTCCGCACGATGCTGAAAGACTCCCACGTAGGGTGGAGAAGCAGGTTGCTTTCGCGGGGATTGAGACGATAAATGACGTTGGCGTTGGTGTACGTCCGATATTAAGCAGGGACCCCAACTTTGGATCGACCGGAAATTCTCATTCCTCCATGAGAGATTATTCAGGAGTGGAGCCGCTCATGTGGCAAGAAATAGAGGAGCTTCGGAGGGAAGTTCAGTTACTTCATAAATACCTGCCCCAGGACAACAAGGACAACGGTCCTCCTCCGCCACTTTACACTACCAGGGCGTAATGCGGCCACATAGGACCATTTCATTTTGGATATTTGGAATTAGAATATTAGACTTCCGTTTAATCAAGAAGATAAAAACAGAGCCTCAGATCCGCTTGACGATTTCATTAACAACGTCTTCAGTCCTGGCAGTCCCACCCAAGTCGGGTGTCAGGAAAGCAGCTTTACGGACAACGGAATCCACGGCATCGTCAATTCGATCAGCGCCTTTAATGTAACCAAGGTGACGAAGCATGAGAGCGGCTGAGCGGATGGAGGCGACAGGGTTGGCAATGCCTTGGCCTACAATATCAGGTGCAGAGCCGTGCACACTAAACCAGGCTCAGTACAATCCATGCCAGAAATAACTAGACGTACGGTTCACCCATCACAAAGCTGTCGCCAGCGTTGACAGAGGGAACGACACCAAGAGAGCCCACAAGTGCGGCGGCGGCGTCTCTGTGAGGGCATCAACTATGAGATATCGATGGCTAGTATTAATGTACGCACGAGAGAATATCGCCATATAGGTTCGGCGCAACCATGACATCAAAAACTCTGCGAATCGGATGAGAAATGAACTCATGAGAATGTGGTAATGCTTTACTTAGGTTCACGGAATAACCTGGAAACAACTCATCAGCCGGGAATGTGGATTATAAGTTTGCACATACCGATAGACTGCGCTGTCAACTAATTGTTCCATGACAGTAACCTTTTGATACTTCGGCTCAATATCTGGGACGGCACGAACGGTTTCCCGGAAGAGGCCGTCGGTGACAGACAACACATTTGACTTGTGTATCACTGTAAGGTGCTGTAAATGGCTTCAGCCAGGATATAGAACAGTAGATAAATCAAGGACTTGCCTGACGGGGACGATTCAGCGCAATTTCAAAGGCCATTTGACCGATACGTCTGGATGCACGCTCAGTAATCAACCGTGTTGCGCGGGCCTCCTTCCCTTGTTCGGTGACTCGAAGCTCTTCTTGCTTGATGTACTGCAAGAATTGTCGCAATCGTCGGCAAAATTGTGGTAGACCTGGCGGAATGGAACGTACTAGACATTCTGTGTTCTCCCTAACTACTACCAGGTCGATGTCAGGAGGGACACCGACAACGGGGGATACCTGTTCTAGCATTGGTATCAGAATTCGGAACAAGATGGAAAGGATAGCTCACAGAAACAATGGGCCTTATGTTGGCGTAGAGATCCAAGATTTTTCGGAGCGCAACAATGGGTGATGAATACCCCACAACTTTTCGCGAAGGAGAACTGAAGATATACGTAAGACTAAGGTTGAATAAGAAAATAGCGGAAATACCTGACAGATCCGAAAAGAGCACAGTCGCATTCTTCCTTAAGAGTCCTGGTAATGAATTCATATCTTATGGCATCGTAAGCGTGAGGCGATTCACTGACTCTACAGTTTCTGGAGGTAGGGCAGTGCCTGTTCGGGTAAAGGTCTCAAATCCAGCCGCCAAATCGATGAATTTAGGTGAAGGAATGTCAGATCCAACAGCTTCAATAGCGGTTCTTGCAGCCTGTTATTCCTAGATTATCGGAGCGAATTCTGTAATGGCAGTCTGACGAACTGGGATGACTTCCTGGCCGATGCCATCAGCAGGGATGAGACCAATGGTAAGATTCTTCCTGGCGAGCGTAGCCATCGAGCGCAACGGTGTGCGAAACATGGTGGTCGAGGAAGAGAGAGCCGGTAAGTAGGGAAATTTTTGAAGTTGGACACCGATGAAGATCCGATAAAGCCGAAACTATCACGTGATAGAGACGCGACGCGCTGATTACGAGGTTTCTCAATGCGCTGTTGACCGCTGCATCGGATTGGTGACGCGGTTCACCCCTGCCTGCCTGCCACCATGATTCCGAGCCCAAGCTCTTCGCCGCGACCCATCTTCTATAACCGAACAAATTTCAATGAAGCTAGCCGGCCTCCAGCGAAACATCAACAAAAACTTTCCTTCGCGCTACCTACACCCCCGAAGTGTACTGGCTTGAAGAGATCCCTGCGAGAGCCAAGCTGTCCTGGCAACCGGAAAAAGGCTAAGCCACTTGAAGACGAAGAGAATATCTGCGAAGAAGACGGACTGGCAAATGTTCCATTTCGTAGGGAAAGAATTCGCGGGACCACTTGCTCTCATGGGTATCTCGCGATACGTACAGGAAACAGACCATACGATGGTGCGTTCGTCTTGGTTGGGGAAATCCTCTCTAATGGAGACCATCTTAGTATCTACGCGACATATTCTCGAATCATTTGTCTCATATAATAAACGCGATGTCTACAACTGTCAGTCTGCGGGTATCGATTATTATCTAACGCCACCCTACTCGTGTTCATATTCACATGGTTGGCTTGGACATTTCTCCCTCTGTATTTTTCTCACTCTTCCATTTAGCGTCGCGGCGTGGCGAATCTTCGTTATTGGCAGTTTCTACGGAACAAGGGACTACTCACATTATCAACACCACTAAGAGAGATCCTTGGGACCCCGGTAGGCTTAACTCGTGGATCACACGTCCTGTTTTTGACATCCAACCCTTATAGAGCCTCTTCGCACCACGATACAAGCCCATGATAACGGTGTCTTTGACGTTGAATGGGACGAATCTGATACACGCCTTGCTACTGCTTCCGCCGACCAATCAACCCGGATTCTCTGTCTCTCGACCAACACAGTCCTTCATTCTTTACGTGGTCATACGAGCACTGTAAAATCTATATCATGGGATCCTTCCAACCCGGCTTTGCTGAGCACCGGGGGCAAAGATGGGTCCATATGTTTTTGGGATCTCCGAGTCGGTGAAGGCCGTATAGATGGCGAGTCGCTTCCACCAATCTTATCCATTCGCGGAGCACATGAAGAACGGGCTCCTTCGGAAGCGATCAAGCGGCGGAAATCTACTCTATCCACCAAAACGATCACAAGTCTGATCTACAGTGATACCTCACCACACAATCTGATCAGCAGCGGTTCGTATAACGGGTCGGTCATCTATCTGGAATTTCAAAGAGCATAAATTGACCTTCTACCACAGAGTTTTGCGCTGTTGGGACGTTCGATCGCTAACGAACTCGAAAAAGAAGATATCTAAGTATAAATTACAGCAACCTCTCTTCGCCTCGTCCGAGGATCCGACCAGTCTCCACGGCTCGCGTCGTCCAAGAGGAATAATTAGTCTTGTCGAGGGCCTAGGTCCTACGGCTGGACTTCTCTTTGGACTGGGGGCAGATTCTCGCATACACACATACACCCGGTCATCGTTATCACCAATGTCTAACAGTTACGCTCACGAGCGGATGCAGACGAACTCTTTCTATATTGGCCTGGCCATGTCGCCATGCGGACGCTGGCTTTCCTCTGGGAGTACGGGTCGAGGAAGTGTCTTTTTGTATGATGTTCATAATGCTTGGCGACCGTTTGCTGCAGAAGAGAAAGGTGTCGAGCTGCAGGGCCAGCAAGGCGATGTGGGAGGAGTAGCTTGGTGTAGTGACGGGCTAGCGACTTGTGCCGATGATGGAACCGTTAGGATGTGGAGGCCTGATGTAGACACGTATCATCGTTGCCTCGAGCGCTCCGATGAAGAGAGATGGTATTGGAGTTGGTCGGTGAAGAGTTAGGTTGACTTGTATTTTAATTTCGATTTGTAGACACGATTTGAAACAGCATTTAACTTGTAGATTATCGTGCGAGTAAAGGCACATGCTACTGGTCAACGATTTCCCAATCGATTTCTTTCCCAGACCAGAACGGTATAACAGCTTCCCCATTCAAAGCGTAATTTTCCACCACCTTCCTAGTAGTCCTTTTGATTGTCACTGTCGGCAGACCATCGACAGGTAGCCCATAGAAATTACGACCGAATAGACTGGCGAAACCATCTAGTTTGTCAAGTGCACCGAAGGAATCGAGTTGATGGGCTACTAGTGGCAACAAGATTGGAGAAGTATAGATGCCTGCTGCACATCCTTGAGTTGGAGTGCTCGTTGACTTGGTGTGCGGTGGGTGAGGGGCAGAATCAGAACCCAAGAAGAAACGAGGGTGGCCTGTCTTTCGTCAGCTGCAACGTACGATGAACATACGCAACTCGCACCTTCTTTGATTACTTCCTGCAGCGCAGTGCGGTCATCAGGGAACTTCGCGACGGGTTTGCAGAAGTTCCATGATTGCCCGGCCCAATCATCTACGGTTAAAGACAGGTGGTGAGCCGTGATGGTGCAAGCCACGGTGGGGCCGCAGGCTTTCACGGCTTCAACTGCGGCTCGTGTGGTAGCATGCTCAAGGACAATGCGCAATCTTGGAAAATCCTTGTGGATTGAAGCAAGGTGAGGCAGAAAATGGGGTTCCGCATTCAGGACATGAACGTTCTACGGAACAGTCAGCGCCAGACTACAAGGATGTACTTAAGATATACCGTAGCCGGATCAGAGGGAATTTCTCCGTGCAAGTTGAGAACCATATTGACATCTTGCATAGCCTCAAAAATGGGATAGTATACTTCGTATGATTCAATGCCTCCATCTGAGTTTGTTGTAACGCCCCTCGGATAGGATTTCACACCGGCTATACCAGCTTTTTTTGCCTTTCGAATTTCGTCTGGGGTGAGCTCTGGGGACAGATAAAGCGTCATAAGATATTCGACGTGAGGGTCAAGTTGTTGCAATTCGGCCTTGTACTCTAAAGCTTGATCTGTTGACGTAATAGGCGGCTTCAAGTTGGGCTATCCATAGGTGATCAAAGAGTGTTAAATCTAGAGATGAAAATAAGAAACACCATGACATAGGCCACATTAAATCCTCCTTTTCGCACATGAGGTGTTATGAGCTGTGATAACGAAGCTTGGCGCAGATGAACGTGGAAATCTGCCGGCGATGGCACAGAAAGAGTTGTAGACATGATTGTCAGTGATTGACTTCAATCGGCTAGATCGGTCCGCGAGCCGCAAGCGGCACGGGAGATGAACGATCATGTGATCTTGCGTTACCGTTTACTTTCAACACCCGTGACCTAGGTTACCATTTGCCACCGTCCTCCACCCCCTCAACGACCGCCCGTGCATTGCCCGCAATGGTCGCTGCAGGATCCATTACTGTTGCAGGTCGGTATCCGTCACCTCTCTCGAGCCTTGGGTGCTAAGAAACTTGCAGTGCGTGTACGACCACCAACCTCAGTGGAGGCTGCGCGTCTTCCAGAGCCCTGCTACGACACTACCATTCGAGGTGACGGCACTCTTTCCGCACCCAAATCCGCCGCAAATACTTCAACTCTACGCGAGGTCGTTCAAATTGTCGACGACCGTATACTTACTTTCGATCCCGATGAGAAGGATGGGGCAAAAGCATTTGTTGAAAGGGGATTCACTCCGCCCGGCACTAAACGATACAAGGACAGACGATTCATGTTTGACAAAGTGTTTGACCACGAGGCGCGTCAGCAGCACGTCTATGAAGCGACTGCCCAGCCGTTGTTGAAAGGCTTGCTTGATGGATACAATGCTACGGTGTTTGCGTACGGGGTGAGCGCCTTACTTTTCTCACAATATACCCAATTTAAAAATCATCATGGGTATAAAGGCTACTGGCTGTGGCAAGACGCACACTATAAGCGGCACTGAATCAGATCCCGGTATCATCTACCTCACCATGGCGGACCTCTTCCAACGCATTGAAGACCGACGAGAAGACTCAATCATTGATGTCTCGGTCACCTTCCTCGAAATCTACAATGAGGAGATCCGCGACTTACTTTCGGAATCGGGTGCAAACATGCCACGAGGCGGACTCTCTATTAGGGAGGACAAAACTGTTAAGGTTGTCGGCTTGACGGAGCTGAAACCAGGCTCGGCGGAGGAAGTGAAAGAAATCGTGCTTTTGGGAAATTCGCGTCGAACACAGAGTCCTACACACGCCAACGAGACGTCCTCACGGTCTCATGCTGTTCTTCAGGTCCATATCACCCAAGCCCCACGCACCGCCTCACTGTCAGAGCAGCGGACGGTTGCTACTCTCTCCATCATCGACCTTGCTGGGAGTGAGCGCGCAGCAGCCACAACCAACATGGGTCAGCGTATGGTGGAGGGCGCGAATATCAATAAATCCCTATTGGCGCTCGGCAACTGCATCAACGCGCTTTGTGAGAGCGGTGGTGGCGTGCGCCATGTACCATACCGCAACAGCAAACTCACGCGTCTTCTCAAGTTCTCTCTTGGCGGCAACTGCAAGACGGTCATGATTGTCTGTGTCGCCCCCACATCTAATCATTTTGATGACACGCACAACACTCTTGTCTACGCTGAGCGGGCCACCAAAATCAAAACCAAAGTTGTTACTCGAAATGTTGTCAATGTCGATAGGCATGTTGGCCGATATGTTGAAGCTATTACTCGGCTTAATATCGAAATCGCGGAGCTCAAGGCCAAACTCGCTGGCAAGAATAATTCCGAAAACGATATCGTTCGTCGGAAAAAAGCAGAGGCAGCGGCTGAAGTGGAGAGAGCGAAAGAGGACATGAGAGTCAAGTCCGAGCGTACAAAGGATTCAATTATTGAAGGAGCCGCCTGCGCTGGGAAGCTATCTGTCGTTAACATCAAGCTCGGCGCAATTCGCGCACGGTTGTCGGAAATCGACACCAACGACTCCCTATCAGCCGATCTACAAGCCGAGCGCTTACTTTTGCAAACTCTGGCCAGTCCAGAAGAGCAAGCTATCAAACCCGGCTCTGCGTTGTCCATCATGGTGCAACGGTCGTCGAACTCCAGGGCCATGTTTGATGCTACCATGCGTGCCGTGTCCGAGAGAAAGTCGGATAAGCTTGACGAAGTCAGCATCGAGAATGTCAAGCTTGATGCTATCCGGAGGAAAGCGGAAATGGAAGCGATGAAAGCCCAAGAAGAAAAGGCTACAATGCAGAATGCGGTTGAGGATATGGCAAGAATGATGGTCGCACTTATTACAATGCTCAGCCGTTGCACGGTCGCCATCGGTGACGCTGCCAAAGTTTTGGGTGATGCCTCTCAAGACGACTTGCCGGGCACTTCTTCCCAGATCGCCGCTTTGCTAGCCGGCGTCAGGGAGAAAAATGATGATAACTTTACAAAGCTTATCGGCCACTCGACTCGTGGCTATGGGACGGATTCGCGGAGTAACAGCACATTGGACGGCTATAAATCGCACGACGAGTCTTTCACGCGCAGAGTCAGCTCGGGTCCCGGGAAACAAAACCGTACCCGCTCCTCTTACGGTGCAAATACTTCCATGTCTTCATACAGTTCCCTTTCTGCGTCGCCTCGGCGAAGCCATAGGTCACCGAGAAAGTCCTTGCGATCGAGCTTGGCATCTCAACCGTATAGGCGCGTCTCGGACAAAGAAAAGAAGATCGTCAAAGCAGGAAAGAGCGTGCAATGGCGAGATGAAGCTGGTCGTGGAGACTTGGATGACGGTGGCGCTCGCCTGAACCCAGTCTCGGTCACCGTCATCCCCCCGAGCCCCAATCCTATTGTGGACGTCAGCGTTGCTTCCAGTTCCGTCGTAACAGTAGAAGCATCTCCTTCAGTCAGACCTGGATCGCGTTGCGGATCGGAAAGCGATTGGGAAGACGACGAGAAAACGGATGATAGCGTCCATCTCTCAATGTCACTTCCTCCTTCAATTCGTGATACAGCACCATCGAAACACTCGTATGGTTCTGTTGTCGGCAAGCGACCCCGCGCGAGTCGGCTGGATCCCGGCTTCCTGAAATCAAAATCAAGAGGCCCGACACTGGGAAGTCTAGCTGAAGGTGACGAGAGCGATACGGAACCTGAACGCCGAATCTCGCAACCTCTCGCTCCCAGGAGTTTGAATTCGGAGGAAGATTTTATAGCCGAGGGCAGGAGCCGGTCGGCCTCAAGCGGGAGTCAGAAAGGGAGGGCAGCGTCTGGACGGCGTATATCGTCAGCTTCCCGGTCAGTCATGTCTACACCAGGAAAGAGTCGACGACGTTCAAACATCGGCCCGCTACGTGTCGAGAAGGTACGAAGGCGATCAAGTATGATCCCTCAACTTTCGCCACCGAACGGCCAGGGGTTAAGTCATGGGGAGTCAAACAAGCCGAGAAGGATCCTGCTGAGCAGCCCTTCGAAGCGAGCAAAGAGACTCTCTCTGACCTCCCGAGGCATGCCGGCGCTCAAATTGAGGTCAACAAGCTCTCGATCCTCATCAGCGAATTTATCAGGCATGGATGGCAACACGAGTGCAGACATCAGTATGAATAGATCTTTCCGACCTACATGGCGATGATGGTTTTACCTAGCTTCGCTCATGACCTTGTACGTTTAACGTTATCTTATAGCTTCTCTATCTTCCAAAGTTCCACTGTAATCCCACCATGTTTTGTCAGTGATATCTTTCTGTATAGCCATCCATTTTGTTTTCTGTCTGTCATGCCCTACACAGATCCCATTTTCATATGTGATACTATCTATTATACCTGGCACTTACTCGTGCTGTTTATGATGATGATGACATTGGCCGGACCTTATGCGTTACGTTTGTCCCTCTTTCCTTCCGGGGTTCGAAATTCAGCTTGAACTGTTACCAAACCCCGACCGCCGCTTCTACCTTTCCATGATTGAACTCACGAGACGTCTTTGTTACTGGTGTACCGTTGAAGCAGCCGATCTCTGACGCTAGGCCTGCAGTCCGTACTTTATCAAGCACTCCATATCTGACAATAGGCATGGTCTACCTGTCTATGTTACTATGGTCTATAATTCGAGGCCCAAAGTCCTTCGACTAGGTCATCTTGCGTTATCCGAGTCCTCGGTGGCAATAACTGTTTACAGTGGCCGACCTGGGTGGGTTAAACTAGCTGGCATCCCTTCTTGGACCCCAGTTGTATTATTGTTTATGTGGAACGATATAATGGTGCCCCTCGCACTGAACAGACACTGGCCTTCATGATAAAGCATCTAGGCATTGATTATTTCTTGGAGCCAAACTCTGAGATAAAGTTCGGGGGGCATTCACGCAGCAACCAAAGCGAGGCAGCTGCACAATGACCTTGCCGTTCCACCTATACTTTGTTACTTCGTCCGAACTCTACCACAGAAGTTCCTAGGACCCAATAGTTCCTAGGGCTGT
Organism: Armillaria mellea; assembly: GCA_030407055.1. Lineage (NCBI taxonomy): Eukaryota > Fungi > Basidiomycota > Agaricomycetes > Agaricales > Physalacriaceae > Armillaria > Armillaria mellea. Next base: position 1,525,775 of record JAUDZF010000005.1, read on the forward strand.
TTATCGAATGCCAAGCTCATTCCCATCTCGAAATATGCCATAGCGTTCACATGAAGTCTAGGTAAAATAGGCAATGTACACGGCATGGCCATACGAGGCGCTAGATTTGCAGGAAGGAGTGCATACATGTCTTCAGGTATTGGGTAACTGTGTATAGTCGTAATGAGTACAGAAAATGAGAGTAATTAATGACGTATTAGTTGCCATTTTATATGCTCAGAAGCGTACGCAGGTCGAGGGATTGGCGTTAAACCAAAAGCTGTTTGCCCCAAGGCAAGGAGGTGTCGTAAGGTCACAGTTCAAATTGTCCAGGCTGCTGCATGAGGAAAAAGTCTTCCTTTTCTCGATCTCCTAAGTTCTGCACCACAAGAAGGCACTGGTTGGTGATATCGCCTTGGACACTAGACAAGTTCATTTTGGAAGGTCCCGGGTCGGGGTCTTGAGGAAACAAGTTCAAGCTGAACAGGCTGGAGTTGTGAATAGAGACGCGTCTGGAGCACGTGTTACTTAGGGCAGGCTTCCACGTAGTTTTTGTTCGTAGCCTTACACTAATACTGCATCCATTTGCCTAGCGAACCCCCCTTCAATTGTATGGTGCGCCAATATATTTTCTTGAAAGCTTACACTCACGTAGTACGGCTGACTTCCTCAACAGTCCTACTAATCATTTTATTAGTGCCGACAATGGTACGGTATTCAGAGAACTATCCATACATCACCCGCAGATAATCTTCATTGATGCTCCACTTGCACGGCCGTCGATGTCGGGTCCGGCTGCATGCATTGTACACGAATTGGGGCACTTCATGGCAAGCTTTGGATCAACCGTTCGTAGTAAAACCGCACCACGTTCTCGGTTGGCATTCTTATACCGTTGCCGTTGCCACTGTGTTTTCCCTCGGCCCTTACGTGGAGATAGTAAGCACTTATAATGGATGACCGTGGTCCATATTCTTATTGATGGATATGAAAGTCACAGCGATTCGGACTTTCGGAACGCGAGCTCTTCATTTCGGGGGGTTCTTCGCTCGGTTAACGGATAACTCGAACAGTGAAGTGAGCAGCAAAAAGGTTAGCGCTTCAGAAGCTTCGTTTCGATGCAGCGCTTAGAGTGAAAGGTGTTATGGAGCGAGTATACTTTTAACCACCACTTAGGTCTACAATCTTTTACCTCGACAGTCCAGATTCCAGACTGAAACCTTGTAGTAGTCCTTCAGCGACCTGCGGAATACACTGACTTCCCTTCTTCTTGTGCCTTGCTACTTGTGCAAATACTGTAGATTCCTTTTCTGACCATTTCAAGAACCATGGAAGACATCATCAATGTATACTCCGACAATGAGAATCATATCAATATCTCTGCAGAAATGAACTTCTCAGCAGAACGTGGAAGACGGGCATTTCTTCTACCTGGCAATATGCTGCTGCAGACATGCGGATATCTTCATTCGTTATCTTGCGGTCTCTGTGCTTTTCTTTTACAAACATCCAATCGCGAAAGGGCCGCATTCAACCACCTGCCAGAGCATCCGAAGCGCGGTATACAGTGTACACTAAGTTTAAGCCATCTGGAACACAGTGGCAACTACACTGTCCAGCCTGTTGGGAGATATGCTCAGCTGACGCTCGAAGAGAATTCATTTTGATTCTTTGGACTTAGGCTTTCATATAACTTTCATACGACGGTATCAGTTCAGAGCCCGATAATCAACGAGATTAATGAACAGTTAACGATGCAGACTGACGTGGACACATGATTTGTCGTTTTGGTGTGTCTACTTTCTGCGGACTCATAATAAAACTCGACGAAAGGCGACTAGATTCCGGGATTTGGTACTTATTGATAACGAAACTTCAAATTCTTGCACGCCATGCAGATATTTATTTGTCGCAAATGCCTGTGCACGGTACACCCGCCGCTGACCGGAGCTCTGGGCACGAGCCGCAAGATGGTCGCTTGATTTTGGGTGGTTTCTTCTCCGTTCCTGAAGGTTTAACCCTAACTGCGAAATCCCTAACTGGAAATATAAGTCATACGTGACGCGATTCATTTTTTTGAGGTCTATCTGCTGAAACAATTTATATTGAAGTACGCAGGATGGTTGTCATCAGCGGTTGAAGTACGCAGCGGCATCCTCGTTGCATTTACGGCTTCCGTGCATTGAGAGTTTGAAAGCCATGATACCCTTGCAATCGATGATCAAAGGATGGCGACGCTTTGATCTACGGGAAGGATGATTCGTATCTCGTTCGGCACCTGTATTTTTATTTAGTAACACAACGTGCACATGGCAAAAGTGAGAACCTGAGAGTAGTCGCTTGCCCGGGACAAATGGAAGACTAACCAACATGTCGGAACAGGCGAACTTAAGCTGTGGCCAACGGTCGGCTACGGTCGGGGTAACATCAACCAGACCCGTGATCAGGCAATTTGTCGAGGGCGACAAGCATTCACCGAAGTCTTATCTTTAAAAGTCCTCTCTACTGTTATAGCTGAGCATCGCACCTGACAGTCGTGTCTTACAGCACGTATCACGAGAGCCAATCGCTACCATTCGCCACCCTAACCTGGTCTGGGTGGCGTTGAGGGTTCCTCACTTGGAGAAACCTACATCTTGTCGAGATCTGCCTGACCGCAACCGAGAAGGCAGGATTGCAACCTTCTATTGAAGACCATAAGCCGAAAGGCTTGACCCTGAAGCAGTTCAACGATTGTGATCAAATGATAAGCAGCCATACGAATTAGCCCGGTTTGGGTTTCCGGAGGACGCTTATTTGTGCCTTGGAACTTATGGAAGGACTTCGTACGTTGCGATCATTATGGACCATTAATCCGCTATCAAATGCCAAGATCTACTGGTCCTGCGCTATGAGAATGCTATCAATAGTAGTATCAGAATACTCACAGGACTGACATTCACACCAGAGCGCAAGTATCCTAGATTCGTTCCGTAACTGGCGGGCCAGCCCGATAATGGTCCGTCACACCTGTTGCGGCAGACATGTTTAGTCCAGGCCGCAAATTGGGATGTGATGAAAAGAACAGAAGTGTGGCGTTTGGTACTTGTAGTCAGATAACGGATCCTCCTCCTGGTTCTGCACCTTGAAAGGTTCCGGGGTGAATGCTTGGACGAATTCGTGCAATCGCACTCTTTTCGTTCGGCTAAGAATACCAGAAGATTCGTTGAACCAAGTAATCTGTCATGGCTGGTAGATGCTGGTCAAGACCAGAGTTCTCCAAGAAATAAGCCTACAGGTCGAAGAATATTGGCACCTAACGAATTTAATGTTGATTTCATGGAAGTCACATGAATGTAAGGGAAGGTCCGGAACCGGGGCTGTACCATACTTCGGGATGATCTGCTAGCAGATAACAGCCTGAGGCATACTTACTGGGAAGAAATTTAATAGAAATGGGAATATATCGCCGTACACCTTGAAACATTACGTTCGGAGACCTCTATTATGCCCGAAAGTGGAGAACGACATCGATCAACCTGCGGGCTTCCATAAATTGCATCAACAAATCAGTGAACAATAGTCGATGGGAGGTAGGACGGTGTCGGCGGAGAGGTGTACAAACTTCACGTACATTCCAGTCGCCTTTGCCAAACTATAGAATCTGCATAGGTCCGCGGAGGAGTTAGAACATCAAGAAATCACTACAGCTCTTACGTTCAAGTTAAGATATCGTGCTCCTGATGTCCTTCCAGCGGTTATTCGTCACTTGCGATAAGCCGTTAAACGATCAAGAAGGCGACTATAATGAGTGATAGAACCACTGGTCAGGTCAGAGCGTTATGATATATTATCCAAGACACCATTGGGCAGGTTCGCGAAGTAAGGTTCAATTGAATGACGACAACGTCCATGAGCCATATACATGCCTGTAGGCAATGTTTCTTCTACGAGATGCTGAGCCACTTATTGTCCGATTCCAGTCCGACGAACTGCATGGATGAGCCCGTAAGTTTGGGGATCAGAATTCCGCGGTCAGATAAAAAGAACAGATGAGAACAACACTTGCCTCCTGACGTATTAAACAGTCAGATCAGGTTCTTCTGCACCTTGGGTTGAAATCTGTGAGAGCAAAGAACTGAAATAGATTAGCGCCGATGTGACTGAATAAAACAACGAAATCTGGTTGGAAAACTAAGGCCGCATGCATGGCTTCTTAGAAGTGGAATACACCACGAAAACGGCGTAGTTCTTGTTCGCGAATACACCTCGTACACCGTCAATATGATGATAGCTCTTTATTTCAGGTAAAGATGGCCTAACCTTCCACCTGACAGCCAAGACAGCGCGGCCAAGACCTGAAAGATGGTCGCTCGTTGAAAAGGCCATCATGAGATAATACGGCGGTGTGGAGAACCTCCAGCGAAGTCGTATAAATCTGCCGTGACGTCCCCCATTGTTTCCTGTGTCTTTGAAGTCAACCGGAGTTTCCTAAAAGAAGTAAAAAGGGCAGTGAGTCACAGACAGAACTGCTGAGCCACAGTACGGGCAAGGGAGATTTTTTTCCCTACGTGAGAGTTCCGAGACACAGTTGGCAATACCAAACTGTATTACACGACTCGGAGTCTGAGTAGAAGCGCTAGGACGTCTGACGAACTTGGATTCTTGACGCACATGAGCACTAAGGCCTACAGCGACGTTAGGAAACTAAGTTTTGAAGAGCACCACCTGGATACCCATCGTCGTCGATATACGGTGGGCCAGAGTGGGAGTCAGGCACATTCGGTAACTTCCACCGGAGCCGCCGGCTTTGCGCCCAGCTTCACAATATATTTCGTTCTGTTCTAGTTCCACTACATTCCAGTGGAAGAATATATTGTTCGCAGCGTCTATGGGTTTTAGTTCTCTCAGGTACTATCAGATTTATTTCTGCACGGAGCATACCCGGGAAAGTTTTGCAAATGCAAGTTATTATCTCTTGCACTTGAGGCAGAGGGAAGGCCGATCTTCAAAGAATATGATAACAATAAGGCTAACAAGAAATTGACCGTTGTCCTCCGTTGTCGTTGGGGCGGGTTGAAACGTAACATTGCAATGTGGTTCGATTTCAATTAGGCGTCCGCATCCTATACCTTTCACATTACTGTTTATCGATATCCTGAGGTCGGAGTAAAGCGAGTTGCTTCATCCTTCCAAAATCATATTAAGCATGTTCCACACAACGGAAGATTACCGACTGTCACTAAAACGGTAAGAAGGAGATAAAGAGAAGACTTGGATTACTTACACGGTCATTTGTTGAACCTAATCTCAAAACGACGAGACACGTAGATTCAGTTAGATTCGGCATACGTGATGAATTGCGACACTCTGCCGACGACACAGTTTAGGGCGGAAGATCTCTAAGCTGGCGCGGGAAAAGAACAAGAAACCGGAGGATCTGATAGCAAAATTGCGACGGGAGAAGAGAAAATGGCAAGGGGGGTGGCGACGGACTTGCGGCTGTCCGGGTGGATGGAAATGAGTCCGCTGGAACCCCTGTCCAATCTAAGCTCTTGTCAGAAATACGAACAACCTTAAAACTGTCCCTGGAGAAGACTGCGGAAATATTCGACAGCGGATCTATTGGCAGCTCATGTACACTGTCTGGCGTGACGCTTGCATGGGGCAAGTAGGGCGAAAGTAGCGGACAAAGAGTGCATACTTTTCATTTGTTGGAATTGAACTGGTGACCAGACAAAGAATGTACCGGAAGCCCATGCTGTCTGATATGAGAATTTGGTGCCTTGTAGCGATAGACCAAGTGATCCAGAGCAAGAGAAACAATAAATTTGACGTTTTGAGTCCATAATCCGTCAGCCATTGGATAGGAATTCGTGATTATCGCCAACTCCTGAAACTTCAGGAAACCGTTCGTTGAAAATGGATAATTGGGAATCGGTGGTATTCAGGACTCGGGAATATGCGACACTTAGCCTCGATTGGTCGTGAACGAGTGAAAATACAGGGAAAATGTTTTGCCAGGAGAGCTGGTGAGACGCCGATACCCAGAATGCTGCAGCATTACTATTCGCGACTAACCATGATGGGCGTACAATTGTAAGAATTGACAGAATAATTCCTGCCCTGCGGGCATTTTATGAAGGAGCAAGGAGCGTCGTGGTCAATGATGCATATATCTCCGTATAGTAAGCTTGTTTCTCTGTTGCCTTCCGTGACCGAGGCCGAGTAGTCCTAGGGCGCATTACCGACGGTCTAGACAGTGAAGAATTATTAGAAATCGCACGAACTACGGTACAATGTCATATACCTACGCATATGCTGAACATCAAGGGGATAAGTACCTTTCGAGGGACGCCAAGTGGAGTCAAATAAGTGTTACTTCCGCCGAAAGAGAAATGCTGGCTTCTATGAAATGCGATCCTCATGAAGTCGAACACGCTTCCTTTGGGGCTGTAATATTGTCTCATGTATATCGACTTCCATGAGGTCGTCGTCGGAATCCTGCTCCCCTGCCTGGCCAGTCATTTTATGAATCTAAGTGGGTCGGTCAGACGAGTATTTTGGTAACACCGAAGACATACGTGAGATAGGAAGTATGCGGCGATGACATTGTCCGAATCAAGTGCTTTTGCACCCTGGAAATGTACCTGCGCATTACGCAGTAGACTGTGATTTAATACATCTGAGAACGATGTTAGGTTATGTTCGGAAGACATCAAAGGCTACCATACTGTCGTCAACACCATTTAGAGATGACTGGAACAAATACAGAGATAAGAGTCCAGCATAGTTATGCAGCACAGGATCATCTTGGTAGGGGAATGATGGAAGGTACCTAAACATAGATGAGTGGGAGTCGTACAAGGTTCGGGGGCAGTTTGACATACAACTCTACCTCGTCCAGAGCTTTCCTAAATTGCCCTGCCATAATACTACGAAGAATAATTTCTTTGAGAATGGTTTCTCTCTGACGATGCAAGTAAGCCTGGATCGGTGCACGGATGTGGTCTTGCTCACCTTGTCCGGTAACCGGAGCATCATCTCGTGAAGGAAAGAGATCTTTTTGCTGGAATCATGCTCGTCGAAGGTTTCATCTCCTAAAACACGCACCGCAGTCGTCCACATCGTCGTCCAGTGTATTTCCTTACATCGTGCAAGGATGGCCCAAGCTTTTCTCGCCCGTGTGAGTTCGTTTCTCAATAGAGATAGCTCTAGGACGTCATAGAGCCTGCATATATGCAGTTTCCGTGCGCTCAACCGAGGTCCTACATCAAGAGAGTGGAAAAGGAAGGGAGAGGTCATCGAGGGTGGTGGAAGTCGCAGACAAGCCGCACCAAACTGTTCCGTAACTTCGATCCACCAGCATACAGCCTATCCATGGACGACGACATCACCTTTGGCGTCTCCGTGTGGGGCTCCAGTGCTCCCGTTAGCATTCTACAAGACAATCCGTTCGACGACCGGGCCCCTTCAACGATAGATCCCTTCCACTCTCAGCCAGTAGACGACCATTTTGACGACTTCGACGACTTTGGTCCACCTGCTCAGGACCCAGCGTCCTCCGCTGACGACGATGACTTTGGGGATTTTGGAGACTTTGATACCACGGAAACCGTACTGGCCGGTGATAGTTTTGGCGATGAACTAGAATTTGCAGTGGATGCATCAATGGCAGGCCCATCGTCTTACGCCAACTGGGAACCGTTAAGATTGGATCCTGTGCCGAGCAAATCACAGCTAGTGCAGGATATCGATGACATTTTGGGACCGCTATGGCCTACGAGTATAGCCGAGGTTACCACAGATGATCCCATTCGAGAAATGGAGGGCATAAGTCAGATTCTTGTGACATCAGAAAGGTTTGCATCTCCTGTCTGACCGTAATCGTTCACTCATTAATCATGAATAGTCGTAATCTTTTTAATGTGCTAGTGCAATCACCCCCACCCACAAAACCACCAAATTGGATTCGTTCGCGGATACGACGTCAGCATCTAATCGCCCTTGGCATTCCCGTCAATTTAGACGAGGTTCTTCCGCCCCATACAGGCGGTAAGGCCCTTCCTGCTTTGCACGTAACTACTCGCCCAATGTCTGCACCACCCGGGCCCCGAGGTCCTCCCCGTCCCGGAAGCGTCACAGCTTCTGCGAGTAATTCGAGAGCAGGTTCTCCGCGTCCTAATCACTCTTCTTCTTTATCACACTTTGGCCCCAAACCGGAACTTGATGATTCCAAGATTCATCAGCTTCTTGCGCTTGACTCTGGTGCGTATTTCATCTTTTTAATCCCCACTAATCTTCTCCGCATTGTTGACACGTGGCATTATAGACACCCTGACACTCCAACCTCTTCCGACACTTGAGCGGTATCTAACGGAGCTGCGGCAGCAAACGGCGAATACTTCAGCTCGCTTGACCCACTTGCTGCAGAACCGAGACGCCTTACAGCAGGATGCCGAAACATACAATGGATTGATAGCCGAACTGGTAGGAGAGGCGCAGAAAATAAAGACTGGCAAGGGGCGGGCCCCGAACAGACGGGGAAGTGGGATGATCTGACTGTCTGCCTGTGGCGAAACGAAGCACATTCATTCTTCCAGTTGTCTGTGCGACGCGAACCTCCAGGTTGCCTTGCGTGGCGACGTCTTGGGTGTTTTGGCGTTGCGTTATGCTTTCGGTTCACGCTCAGCATTATTAGCGCTTCGCAGGTACAGAAACGGCAGTGATGAAAGGATGTACCCTCCAAAGACTTGCCATTTGGAGTGTAAAAGGCATCTGTAACACGGCACGTCGTGATAACTCGGACCTCGGCATCGGGACATAATGCATAGATCATGGTATAATGAAAAAGGAGAAGAGGTTAATCACAGTTATCCGACCCTTGCTCGTAGTAGACCGGGAGCAGAAAGGTGGCGTCCGGTAAACAACTTGAACACGGAACACAAAAGACCAGCTTTTTCTACAATCATTGCAAATGCTCCCTTCGCGAATATCCAAATGATAACCCTCGATACTCTTTCTAAGACGAGGTTACTGTCGATAACAAGCAGTATCACTCGTCCGGAGGTGAACGTCATCGCCGGCTCAGATGAAACGAGGTCCCCGCAACTCACGGTGTGGCAAGTATGAAAATCGATTTGTCGCGTGCCTACCGACATGCACACTGCACAGTTGAATGCGAGTTCCTGGAGGTCAGGACAACCTATATAGGACAAACGGAATTAATTCGTTGGAGTCTTGCTATTATGGTACGAAGCAATATATTCGAAGGACTTCTGTTTGGTGTGATTTAGAGAGACCTGGGATTGAACTGTACGAGAAGTTCAGGTCGGAACTGACTTACCTAGGTACCGGGGGTTTTCTAAGCAAAGCTACGCGTGGTGTGGCGTCGATCGAAGACGGAGGAGGGGCCGACTTGACTGACCCGAAGATAGCCTCGGTGTCAATGAGGATCAAGAGGTGTGTTACTATTTCGCAGGACGTCTGGCACCGAATGGAATGGTTGCAGCATCCATCTTGATGGAAGCTTGGAGGTCAAAGCCGTGGACACGGAGGACATTATGGGGCGCAATCCTTACACGAAGTAGAAAATAGGAAGAAATCAGGTAGCTATAGCACAAAGGCAAATCTCAAATACCGATGGATCTACTTTCTTGACTAAGGGATGATTTCGGCGCAGTAACCGCAACATGAATTAGGTTCTTAGCATATGACATTTAGGTTGGGAATCCTATTCCATACATTTTATTTTTGGGATCTGATAAGGGGGGAAAATGACGATCGAAAAAAAATATACCATCGCGGAGATCAATCTCAGTTGGCTCAAGCGAGTCGACTACAGGCCTTAGACCCATCTAGAGACTGTCGTCGTAGGCCGAAGTGGCTGCTAATAGGTCCTGTCATCGAGGGCCGAAAGAGAATATGAAATGTACCAATTTATCCCTAGAGACATCGCTGTCGATGCTAAAATTGTGGTCGAACGGCAGGAAACGACCAACCAGATTGCGTATAGATGGTCGGGACTCGGGAGGCGGAGGCATTACAGCCACCGCCAGATGAGGCAATTGTATGGCCTTTTCGGGTCTGCCATTACTGACTTGTACCATCGACTTGTTCAAAATATCACAAATCCCCTCGTGCGCTCGTAGATTGAACTCGTGTCTTTAATATCCTCGCCGATCTACGGGGATCATCTGGATTTTCGAATTAAACTTGATGCTGCTTTTACACGGATCTTTGGCTTGGAGTTTCGAATGCTTCTGTCGGCAGGCCTGCCTTGATGACGTTCCAAGGGGAAATTCGAGGTCGTACATACATGTACATTCATGAGAACCGTGATCTGATCCTAGCAGACACCATCACGAGCCGGGAAACGGGGAACGCTTGAGCTTTGCTAGGCACCACCGCCTGCATGGATACTCCTCAGAAACTTTCCCGGGCAAACACGTTCTCAGAATTATCAATGTCTTCGGCCAAGGGTGGATGGCAGCCGGTAGTGATACTTGCCAAAAATGGAGGCGCCATTCAACGCGACAGGTATAAAAGGCCTGCTATGTCGACATTCACCTCATCCCATTCTACAAGGTCTTGCCTCTCTCTTCTCTACAATGTGTTACTATCGACAGTGAGCCTCACCGTCCCTCCCTCTCCTTTGTTGCTGACTTCCATCGGTAGAGTCCGGAACGTCTACACAAGGTTAGTGTCGCGTCTCATCTCCTTCGTTGACTGTAATGCTTATCTTCCTTTAAGATGCGGCCACGGCGTTACTTTGGTACGCATCATCGTAAGTATGTCTCGACTCTGCTGATCGCTGTACCCGTCTCGCCAGCCGGATCAGGAGGTATGACATTGATTAGGCACTCGCTCCGAAATACTGACTGTGTGTATAGATACGATGCAATCTCGTCAATTGCAAATTTAGCACTACGCACCCTGGCCATTGCAGGCCTCCGACTTGCACCAAGAACTGTTGGCAATAGTGAGCGTCTGGATACCCGACCGCCACCGTTTCTAACGCACCCGTACAGCCGACAATACCCTCAACAATATTGTTTGTTTTCATTCCTCAGCGGCGAGCTCATCTGACGTATGTTGTCTCTAGCGCCTAACATTGACGGTTATTGCCCGCAATGCCGGAAATAGGCAACGTGGGCACCCTCGAAGCCCCGCTGTACCCAACTGTCTGGCGCATTCTTGACGCCAAATGATATGTTATATACGCGACACGCTTACTAGCCAGTTCTAATAATTTGGTTCATCAAAGAACATATATGTAATACATCGTATCTATTCTCTTATCATACAAAGAAGCCGGATCTCAATAAAGGAACAGGAAGGAACGCTACCCCACCGAGCGTATGATCAAATTCTCCCAAGTCGATAATGACAAAACGGAGCGAAAGCCAAGGGAAGTGATCTTATCGAACCTCGAGGCTCGGGCAATCAATCATCCACAATGTTATGTTTTTTCTTGAGCTGAGCCAGCTCCTCTTCTCTCCGAGCAAGGTCAGCTTTTGCCGCGGCGGCGTCTTGCTTAGCCGGCATGTGGTAGAGCACGACAATGTAACGTTCTTGGAGATGAAATCCGTTCAGATGATCAAGAGCATTCTTAGCCTGGCGTTCGACAATTCAGCCGTGGTCACCGGGAGAGAAGAGAAACGCACGCACGTCCATAACATCATCAAATACGACGAACGCCGTGCCCTTCGTTTTTTGTTCATTCCCTATCCGTATTTGTCGAATTGTTCCATAGCGTCCGAACAAATCATATAAATCCTCCCCGGTGATTTGGTAGTTGAGATTTTTTACGAATAGGATGCGATTAGCGCCTGGGGGGAGCTATAGGAGCCGATTGTCAGCTGAGCTGTGTTCTAATCGAACACAATGTCACTCACCGCTGGGCGTGGCACGGACATGATGACGGTTAACAACTGAGAGAAGAACGATCTTGTTTGCCAAGCAACATCATCACAAACACCGGCGCCTTTCCTTACTGGGATCCCTGCGCCTCAGAGCCCTGGCAATTGCCATTGAAACCAAGAGAAGTTCACACAAGCTTTTTCCACCAATAGTTCACCGATATCGCACAGGCCTCATTTTAATAAATTATATCCCGCTTTTGGCTTCTTCGAATAAAATTTCTCATCCGAACAAGTTTTGCGCCTTTCTGTCGGTATCAACATCCCGAATGGCCTGGCCACTGGTATTATTGAAAATTTTTGACCCAAGTCGATGGTATACGCGGCGGGGCGCAGCATCGCAACAGTCACTACGCGGCCAGTGACCTTTGGATGGCGCTCGACACAGCAGGGATCCCACTGACGACGTAGTACTTCAGATAGCGGTGCCCATGACTACTCGTGTGCCTCAAATCTCTTTAAAGCGACATGGCCCGCCTCCTCTCTTTTCCCCTCGCAACAGTGCTGGTCGCTTCTTGCAAGCGCGTCAACTTGGGTGCTGGCCACCACAAATCCGAACCATGCTGAAGCCACCGCCCTTACGGTCTCTCAAGATACCTGACGCGCCCAAACCCCCATTCCACATACCACCAGTCATGTTTTATCTCACATGCGTATCACTTTTCAACACTCTGATCATTCTCGCATGTTCCTTGCTTGATTACGGTGTTTTGTCATTGTGGGTTAATCCCGCCGCTTGTGTCGTCACCATTGTATTCCATTGCTCGGTTATAGTCCTGTCCAGGCAGAAAAGAGATATCGAAAACCCATCTTACTTTTCCACGATCGTCAGTCTGCACGTACCTGTTAGCTCTCGTATGGTTTTCGTCTATGGTGATAACTATCGTTGTCCTCCTTTCCTACAAGGGGGATTTTACGGTGGACAGGCCTCCGTCGTTACGGTCTCCGCGTATCTATCCTCACGCAAAAATTGCAATGCGTCCTTGCGGCCATGGAATTTCTTCTGATGGCCGGGATAGGAGTGAACGGACATCTACTGGCCAGAAACGAGGGTGATCCTGCAAGTTGGAGACCGCCTGCAGATGCAAAAATCGTACATCAGGTGCGTTGATCCGTTGTGTTCGTGAAATTCGCTCATCAATCGGTTTTAGCCCGTTGTAATCCAGACTACATTTGCGCCAACGTATTAACGAGCTTGACAACGAGCGCTTAACTGCTATTGGCATAATTCTTTGAAGTTCAGATGACAAGTTCCTTCCAGTTCGCAACATTTTGGATCCATAAATAGAATGCGTGATAATGAATGTCTTGTGCAACAAATGAATTTAATGTTCCTTTCAAACAATTATTAATTCATACCAATTACATCCACTGCTTCTTGGAAAGCCGTTCCACATCTGCACACTCATTTTGTCCACGTACACACACGACTGTCGCGCCGTCTCGGCTGTCTACGTCGGGTAGTATACACTTGATGTCTTCGACGTTTGGACAAGGACATTCCCTAGGAGCCTTGACACATTCTAGGGTTCCAGGGCACAAATAACGGTTGCAGGATACTTAAAGTGGATCCAATGAATAAATTGATTCAATGGAAACCGGAAGTAAATACGCACTGCCCTCCGAATGGGCGGCCCACTGCGAAGCACCAGAGGGTTGGTGTTGTTCTTGCTGGCGAAACATGCCATCGAAGAAGTTGAATTGGGCAGAAATAAGCCCCACCATGAATATCAATGCGAAGGATAGAGACGATAACATAGTGGTGGTCGGACTCAAAGCGCAAGACGCGAACGAATCTGGCAAGTGACACGTTACCTCCATCACGTGTCAACGCTCTCGACAAGCAGGAACAAACTTGCGTCGCAGTCCAAACTTCAAACTTTGAACAATGAACACCTTCGACTGCTTTCACCCACCCTATCCTTTACGCCTCTCGCTTCGACCGCTAGCACTGTACTCTCATTAGCAATGCGACTTTGGAATACCCAATGTTGGTTCCTGCCTACCAAGTCGACACGTCGTCTACCGCGACCTTAATTCAGTTGCGCTGCTTACAAGGCTACGGCTTCTGACGCCACCTGGACACGACATGCTTGCGGCCTTACTCTTCTCTTGTTTCATCTCCTGTTTATCTCCGGCCAAAGGCACTCGGACCAACGCGAACACAATGACATTGTGACCTGCCCGTTTCTCCGGTCATATTATCACAGCAAATTTTCCGATACCCGGTGTGTGCGTTTCTCCTCTGTTTCATGCCCTGACCTTTGCTAAATGTTGACCAGGCTGCAGCATGCTCTCCCACTGCGCCGCCGCCACCCAACTCTATCTGTGCAGGATCTATCAAGCATCAGGTACAATAATAGTCACGGTGCTGCGCCCAGACTTTTCAAGGACCATCTCGGGGCCTAATCTTAAGCGTCAGACGGACGATGCATCAGCCAACTATCGACGTCAACATCTTGCCGAGCATGCACATGGCTTTAGTGACCGGAAACGGAACAATGCACGCCTTATTGTCCTTGCCAGCAGCTTTGTTCTACCTTGTTCTTCTTTTGACATTTGAAACAGTGACAACGTATTGACCGTCGATTCCTCTGGCAAGTTTGGTGGCTGTCGAATGAAGCTTACTACCGAGGTCTCTCCATGACTTGAGCTTTGAGCTCATGTTGACAACGGTGCAGCCAGGTTGTGGCATTTATAAAATCCGACGAAGCCACGGCGCAAACTACTATCCAATTGCTGACCAAAATCAATATAATATACACATAACGAGGTGCTAAATGCTGGTAGCAAAATGTATAGTTTATAGAATATGACTGTTGCCTCGAGAGCATCAATTTCACAGAGAAGAAATGATGATAGATACTCGAACAAATATAATGTAATTAGATTTGTTTTACGGGAGGAAGTGAGCGAAATGACCTGCAGGAAAGTGACTTGCCAGCTTGGCAGCCAATTACAGATCCCCAGCCTTCTCGTCTGCCTCTGCCTCCATGATATGCCGCCTCCTCTTTTTCTCAGCGTCTGTCAACGTCGGTTTCTTATCCGACGATCGTGTGTGATATCGACGCGGCGTAGGACTAGCAGAAACGCGAGGCACCTTGCCTGGAGTCTTCTTGGGTGTTGAAGGAAGCGGAAGTAGTTGTACTGGTGTGGATTTCAGCATGTATTTCCTTTGAAGCTCCTGCGTTTTTGGGTCTGCAGACCATGTAATGGGCTCTCCTTCTTCCACAACAGCAGAGGCTTTCTTTGCTCTCCTACGTGGCGGCAAGTTCTCTTTATGAGAGTCTTTGGAGAGATCCGGAGGAGGGGGAAGGATGATTGGAGGGAGCATCTCGATATCTGCGTCTGGGTACACGTCAAAGCCAGGGTAGTGGATAGAATGGACTGGGGATGTAGGCTCCCGTGGAGGTAGTGACGATGTTGATCGAGTGGAGATGGATGAGGGAATAGGATGGGGTGTCTTAGCACCAGCCGTTGGCTCCTTCTGCGTCAAGAAGCTCGAAAGACGTGGAGAAGGGGCCAGGGCGTGGCGTGATGACGAAGGAGCATCTTCCTCAGACTCTGACGAAGGAAAAAGTGGACCACACGTCGAGGGCCTTCCCATTGAGCCGAAATCGAGTTTCTTTGCTGGACTACCTGGCCCTTGGAGAATCTCTGTAAAACGAGCAGGAGAGGCTAGACGTCGGCGTAAAGGGCTCTTTACAGTCTTCTCTGGTGAGAAAATACCCTCCCCAAAGAGAATTCGACGTTTCGTAGGGCTGAAAGGCGTCGGGGTAGGCGAGTGAGCCCGTTTGTGTAGGTCTTTCCGATTTGAAAGGGTTCGTAGGTGGTGGCAAGTTAGAGCCTGCTGGCACGAAGCGTTCAAGCGGCCATTCTCTGAGAGGGCCAGGACGCGTAGACATAGTTATACAGCGATTATTGGGGAGCTGGGCGTCGCAGTGATGGTGGAAAGTCGTCAAGAGCGGTTAGAAAAGCGGGGGAAAATGGAAGAACATAAGGGAATAATGCCATGCCTGGGCCACGCCTTATCAACAAGACCCCGGTCACTCAGTTCGGGGTCCCAATTGTGACAATAAGATCACCTGACCCGTGACATCGCGTCTTTCCTTTTCCGATTGCAGTTTCTTTGTGTTGAGTCATTCTGACTGTAGCAGAACTGTACCCAAGCAGACTCCTAGGCCACTGTACCCAGGTTCAATACACTTCCCGCGCACAGGATTGGATTGCAACGTAGATTCCAAATTAGATCTAAATTTACTACACTTTTGTGTCTATAGGCATCACGACGTCGAAGACCCCCGTGCCGGTCAAGTTGGGTCGTCCTAAAACAATGTTTCCAGAAGGTGTTGATAGGTCATCGAAATCTCCGTAAAGCGTCGCGTCAGACAAAAAGGCCGCAGTTGTCTCGTACGACGCCTTCAGCAGCGGTGATGGATTTGTGGATATGCCTTTCCGATTGAATGGTTTGTAACCGCCCTCGAACGTCTAGAACAACATGTCAGCGGAACTGTATTATGAATAAGTTTCAGCTGCGCACCATATAATCTGCAATGAGCTCCAGATGACGCTGATCCACCTTGATGCTATAGACACCGAAGACACCACTCATTTCTTTTAAGATAGCAGCTCGAGCCATCTCGACACCATACGTCTTCAGAATGGCATAGATGTCGTTCGAGTACGTCTCGTTGTCCTCCAAAACACCCTCAACGTCCGGCACGCAAAACTCCCACATACCCCTAAAATTTGATCCCGTTAGTTGTGAGCTTCGGAAATGTTGTCAATATAATGGTCCTTAATTAAAAAATTCTCGCTTACCGTCACCCGGCTGTCACCGCTTTTGCCGTCTGATTTGACCTGGAAGCAGTCGGTGATGCCAGGAATCTGTCGGATGATGGTTGAGCGGCAAGTCCGCTCCTACGATACCAATGAAGAGCAATTTCGGCATCTCAGAGGAGAACTGAAGAAAAATTCAAGAGGATGTCGGACAAGGCTTCATGGGCTTGACATACCTCGAGGGTGAACGTACACCGTGACTCGGTGAAGTCAAAAGATGTGCATTGGTGGAGATGACCCATGAAGAGATCAGCCACGCGCTTCGCATTCTCTTGTAGTCCTTTTGACCGAGCCTTGGCTATGTCGTCAGAGTCGGATTCTGAATCAGAGGCGAACTCGGCCTCTAGTTCAGCTTCCATATCTTTTTCTTCCTCCTCCGGTTCCTCCTCATCATCCTCGTCATACGTAGCCTGCTGCTTTCGCTGGCGCGCTCGCTTGGCATCATCGGCGTCAGCCATCCCCGACTTCACTACCCTCATCATCGCCTCTTGTCTTTTTTGTTGACTCGCCAGCGTCGTCATCTCCTCCGTCACCATCAGCAGCGCCTTGCTCCCTTGTTTTCTTCCCACGTCCCAGTTCCGCCATCTGAGTCTTGACGTCAGAATCCAGCCGCTTCATCTCGTTGACGATCTCCCTCTTGAGAGTCAGTGGGAACTTCGTAGCGAAACATGCAAGGATTTCAGAAGGGTCCACTTCATGTTCTGCGATGTACTCTGCTTCGGGGAAGAATGCGATGTCGAAAAGATACTCGAGCCGTCGTGCAGCACCCTGAGCTTTCAGTTGTTCCGTCACAGTAACCTTTTCGATGACTTGAGATAGTGTCAGTTTGCTAGCACGCTTACAAAACATGTCAATGTCTGCTTGGGGAATACCAGGGCGAACTTTCATGGACATGGAGGGCGTCTTGGGTTTCTGAGATGCTGTCATAACGATCTCACGTAGCCGAGGAATACCGAGCGTGACGTTTGCAGCCCCGTGGCCTAGTTAAATATGTTACCCCCCGCCAGATCAACAAATGAGTATATACTTACCTGCAAAATGGAAGGTATTCAGAGTCATCTGAGTGGATGGCTCCCCAACACTGATAGAAGACCGGTGAGACACAGAAAGGGAAACAGAATTGTGTCAATTATTACCCTTGGGAAGCCAGCAATCCCACAGCCTCTCCGGGTTCTACCAAACTGCGCATGTACTTGACATTCGTCAACATCTTGAAATGACTGCTAGAAACCAAATCAGTCCGTCGTTTGAACCACGTCTCTTCGCCTTTTTTGTTGATTAGATCATGGGGGTTCTTTTTGATATAGTCATCCCTCGCTCTAGCAAAGCCTTCGGACACACTTCCCATATGGCGGACTAGGGCTGTATATAGACAACGCGGGGTCATACATATTTTGCTTGGGATCCTCCTTGAGCGCCTTGAGAGCCTTCTTCATGTGCCCTAAAGCGGCCTTCTGGTCGACAACGTCTTTCAGTTGTGCGGGCTTCTAGAAGGCTAACGAAAGACGTCTCATTGGCGGCGAGAAAATCGAACTGCTGGAGATGTTTTTGTTTCGTGACATCGAGCGAATCCCCTCCATAGTGGAATTGGTAGACGGACGAATCGCTGCCTCGAACTGTGTGGTCATAGTGCACGCGTATACCTTCCAAGTGCTTAATAAGACACCGCTGGAGGTACCCAGAGCGGGACGTCTTGACAGCTGTATCAATGAGACCCTTCTCGGCCCGCCATACAGTGGAAATAGAATTCTTGTGGTTTGATTCCTGTCAAGAACCGGCTCGCAACGTATCCGCCGGAGATCGCTCTGGTCTCAAAGGGGCGAAACGAGGGTAAGGTTTTTCCGCTGACCATGACGGGCACCCGACGACCCTCGAGTTCTTGCTGGCCAAGACCACATGATATTTGCCGGGCATTGACCTCTGATCCCTTTGCGCCAGAACGAGTCATAGCCTGCATGTGATTGTGGGGAAACTTTCGCAGGAGATGATTAGGCATGCAGGCGTCAGAGATAGATGAGGTGAGTTTCCCGAGCTTGGACTTGACAGTCATGTCCAATCCAGCCATTTTGCTGTCGTCTCTCAACACTTCCTCCAATAGCTGTTTCAGAGCTTGCGGGATGTCTTCCTTCGGTGTATTCGCCAGGGAAGGGAAATTCTCGATAGAGCCTTCTGTACCAAGGTTCTTCCCACGATCTAGGATATCTCTTCGCGTCACGTCCCCGACAGGAGTCAGCGTCAAGTCGTCCATCCTACATGTAAACGCACGGTGCTGGAGGAATTTGGTGAACAATCGACTGAGGATTCCTAGCAGTTGCCCAGCGACGTCTGCTCCGTACAACTCGTAGACGGAGTGAACGAGACCATATTCAGAAGCTCCAAATGCAGCCTTATCAAGGACACCACAGAGGAGCTCCCCATCCCTGAAAATGACTATGTCTTCCTTTGACGAAGGTCCCCAGAGTTTCCCAGGCACTTTAGTCCCAGCTGTGAGGTTTAAACCCAATCGATCGCGTGGGGTTATGTTTTTCAAAACCGTGGAGATCTATGTTTTTAATGAGTCACTGGTAATACAACAGGCATTAGCAACTCACAATCTGTTTGCCAGTCCACAGAGGCCGAGGTTTCCAAATCGTGGGTGGCAGAGTAACCAGACGATCACCGACAACTTCGTCGGCTCGGAGGGCACCACATAGAAGCTGGAAATACTCTTCACGCTCGAAGAAGGCGTCCTGAGTGGTCATCCAGACGCCTGCAACGACATGATCTTGGATGAGTCCTCGCAAAGGATTCCCAGATGTCGGGACAAGATATTGATTGTCAGTGTTTGCGATCATTTGAGCCTCGGCTCTAGCCACCTGATTTTCTACAAGACGAAGAAATTGTCAACCACGATTGAACGTGGACAAAAACCAACTTACGAGGAAAATGAATATTCATCTCTGTGGAAATATATTCAGACAACAATAGTTTTAAGCAAACGCTGGGTCCTACCGTCACCATCAAAATCCGCTGTCGAAAATATATATCAATTACAGAATCTTACGAGAGGGAAGAATGAGCCGTACCATTATAGGAATTACTAGAGCAGACTGTACTGAGACCAATGCGAATGAAAAAACAAGATCGACGAACCAATTAGCGTAATGCATACGAATAGTTTTCTCTCCCTGTAGGATGCGGGCCTTATGTGCCATCATACTTGGCTTGTGAAGCGTAGGTTGCCGGTTAAGTATCAGCATGTCGCCATCCCGAAGATGTCGGTGAACTTTCTTGTTAATTGCCGGAGTCCGCGTGTACAGCCCCCGTCTACCAGTACCAGTATGCTCTTCGGTTTGAGGTGTCATGAGTTGGTTAGCAATTGCTGTTCTTTGCTCTATTGAAAGTTTATCCTACCAGATGTCCATCAGTGAAAAATATCAAGCAAAAGTACAAAGCGCCTTACCAGTGACACTTGGTGACCATCTTCGTACTCCACAATTGTTGCCCCCGGATGTTCACGTGGACCCGCAATTACTCGCTGACGCATCTCGACGACGTTCATTGCCGTAACTGGTTCCGGGAAAGTAAGTTTTGTGGCAAAGACCGGCGGAATACCGATTTCATTGGGTTCAATGTTGACGTCGGGAGAAATAACAGATCGTGCGGCATAATTGACTCGTTTACCCTTCCAAGATAAATTCAGGAATCAGAGAAGATAGCGACGTCTGGACACGTACCATCATATGTTTTCGGAACAATCCTTCTTTTTTCTCCAGACCCTGCTTCACACCGGCAGGCGGAAGCTTGCCTTGTCTCACGGGTGCGGGATTTTTGGTACTATCCATGAAACTGTTGACATTGACTTGCATCTGAAGAAGAGCATCCAAAAGACTGCCCATTAACTTTTTCCTCTCCGCCTCATTATATTCGGGGCCCTTCTGAGAGACGTTTCGCAGGCTGAGATTGAGATCTCTGAGGCGATAGGATGTGTTCAGTACTTTGGCTAGGAGCTCATTTTGAGGATGTTCGAATAGAACGTCGCCCATGGAAGCAGGTGGGCGGAATCGGGTAGGCGCGACGGGGATCACCTCGAGGAAAAACATATCAGCAGATGCAGCTGAGAGTCCTTTGGAATTGCGTTTCGCGAAGGCACCGTGTTTGCCGTAAAGCAAAGAGCACATTGTCTCCTCATTGCGGAACAAACGACGAAGATGTGCTCTGCATTCTTCCGGAGCCATGATTCGTTCATTCCGTCCTCGTGTCGTCTTGATTTTTCCATTTGCGGCACGCGGAAGAGCAGTTGTAGTTACTTCTTCATCTCCATCCTCGTTTTCCTCTAGATCATCACCTTCCCCTTCACTGTCTGTACCGGAGCCCATCTCGACGTCAGAATCGTCGCGCGGGGATTTCTGGTGAGAAGTAAACCTCCCCGCCTTTTCTAGAAGGAGGACATCCGGGCGTTTCTTCAGTTGCTGCCGTTTCTGTTTTTCGGACAAATCGTATTCGATAATTTTCGTATGGCTCTCCTTGCGGAATGTGTAGGCAAATCTATTAAAAAAGGTCAAAATATATGTGGAGGCAATAGAATGCACGTACGAGGAACAATCTTTGTTTTGACACTTGTTCAAAATTGTGCTCTTCAAAAATTCATTGATCAAGTCTTTCCGTGCCTGATAGACTAATGCATCTTTATAGTCGTCCCTCTTGCTACTGGAGGCACGGCTCAGCTGAAGATGAACATAGGCCTCCACCCGAGAAATGAATTCATCCTCTGGCTCAACGTCAAACGTTTCCTCCTCCTCTGGTAGGTTTTTGCCTTTCCCCTTCCCTTTCGGGCGCTCGGTAAGTGTACCAGCAAGGTGCAAATCGTCAACCCCTTGAGCCGCGCTTAGTAGTCCATACTCAAGAAGTTTGAATTTCGCGGCGTATCTTGCAAGCTGTGGAGATGGTTACAATAGAACTCAGACCGCACGTGCACTGGACTTACCACTGTCCTGGACATCTTGAATCTATGACAAAATAGACAAGTTCCCCGCAACAAGTTGTACATATTCGTCATAAACAAAGGATGAAAAACTGGTGCTGGAAGTTCTATGTGTCCGAAATGCCCTGGGCATGTAAAATATGTCAAGCGACATGTTGCACATCTACGGAGGTTATGGTAAGTAGACAGTCATGAGAGATGAAATATACACACATGTCCTGTCGGTCACTGGGTCCCAGAGCCGGATCGTAGAGTCCACCAGAGTTGGGTCGGTTCAAATCGTCGAGAAGTATCGGGTTGACAATTTGTTTGACCGAGATGCGACGAATATCTTCGGCAGACAGAAATGAGAAGGATATTCCGGTTACAGAGGAGGGTAAGGAGTGGCTGATATTCATGGCTATCAAATCTCCTGTTCAAGAGACTCCAAAACGAGTGTAGGGTATTCCACCCTTAGAAGCGCAATCCAGCAACACGATACGAATACGAGAGCCAAAATTTTGCCATCACGTGGAAATTGCATTCCGGACCCCGGCCCGATGTCAATAGGGGCCAAGACTCTAAGTCAAGAGCTATCAAGTAGGATAGAAGTGCATATATTAGCACCGTTCAGGATGCGACAATATTTTTTAATTGAGAATTTGGGTTTGTAATTTTATCATTGCAAGCTCTCCGTCGGTGTAAGTGTTTAATTCCGCATTCACACGGACAGATATGCTTCCGGCGGTGTAGCTTGCTTATATCCAGACAGTCCAGCATCAATTGATTAGTATCCTTTGACCTTGGGCGCTGCAATAGTCGAGTGGAGTTCGCCACAAGAGGATTCGGAAGTAATTGACAACTTTTCGAGGTGAATCTTAAACTTTCTTTTCATCAAGGGTGAGTTTCTGATTAAGCCTCGGCTTCGGGGAGTGGGTATTCTTGATGACCTCCCAGCTGGTTCTTGAATTCTTCGCCCGCGCAAACTTAAACTTGACATGGTCCCATAGTATGATACGGACCGAGTACCGTTGGTGCACGTGGTCGTTGCACTTGACATTTCGATAACGAGGACCTGATGACGCATGGACTACACCCACTGCTCAGTTCCGCGGCCGAAGTCTGCCATATCAGACGATAGGGCAGCGTACTCTGATCGATGAATACAACCACATTCAGGTCGTTAATAAGTTCTGTACGACGACCATGTTATCAGCTTTCTTGACCGTGTTCTTATCATGATTTTCTTCTAGGCTCGAAGAATGTTTCACGCGGCACGATACGGTCCTTATCCTCTCCTGAACACGGAAATTGCAACTTCTGGCCGGGAAGAGTGTGTTGAATCTTATCGTTCTTACACCACTGCCTTATTTCTTTCCACGTCGCAGGTTCATTGTATTCAATCCTGCCAATGGGCAGGAGCTTTCCAGGCCAGTAAACTATGCAACTCCGATATTCAACGAAGATTCTTATTCAATTGCCCCTGCAGGATCTGGACGACATCCCAAGAGGAAGTAGAAACAGCAATAACTCGCGCCCAGGAAGCATTTGACTCTGGCTCGTGGTCAAAAGCCTCGACATTTGCCAGGGCTAAAGTCTTGACAAACCTTGCTCGTATTTTGGAATCCCGTCTCCCTGAGATGACGACGATAGAATCGCTTCAGACAGGGAGGACAATCAGGGAGATGCGCGCGCAATTAGGCCGCTTACCTGAGTGGATGTGCGTTGACATTGCTGAAGTTTGACATTTATCAGATAAATGCTTGTTTCAGTGACTATTATGCTGCTCTGCTTCGGACGACTCAAGGTTATGTCCCGCCAACCCAGGGACCGCTTCTCAACTATGTACATCGCGTCCCTCTGGGGGTGGTCGCCCAGATAACCCCCTTCAACCACCCTTTGTTGATCGCCATAAAAAAGATTGCGCCTGCGTTGGCCGCGGGAAACAGTGTCATAGTGAAGCCATCTGAGGTAATAGGTCAATCTCTACGCACAATCCGATATTTGCTAACTGGATCATGCAGTGGGCACCAATTACTGTTCTGGAATTTGCCAAAATGGCTGAAGAAGCAGGCGGTAAGAAAAAGCACTGTGTATTGTGGTGTGAAATTTTATGATCTAAATTTCCAGTGCCTGCCGGTGTATTAACCGTGCTTCCTGGCTTTGGGCAAACTACTGGAAAAGCAATCATCAGTAATCCTTTGATTCGAAAAGTGGACGTCACTGTAAGACATTTGAATATTCTATACTCAGAATCAATTAATTCTCATAGGCGGGTACACAAACTGGACGTGTAATGGGGAGCATTGTTGGCTCCAATCTCGCATCTTTCACGGCCGAACTTGGAGGGAAGGTACGTCTTGGCTGGTCCCAGTCGTCTGAGCGTTCACACGTATTTCAAGGCTCCAATCGTCATTTTTGATGATGCGGATCTTATTGCTGCTGTCAACGGTGCAGCTTTCGCCTCATTTGTTGCCTCAGGCCAAACATGCGTATCAGGTACTCGACTGATAATACAAGATGGCATCTACGATGCTTTCGTGGATCACTTCCTGAAAAAGGTAGAAAGCATTTATAAACGAATGGGTGACCGTATGTTCTTGTTCACATATAGAAGTGGACATTGGGACTGATTTCGGTCTAGCCATAAATCCGAAATCTACAATGGGGACGGTTATATCTCCTCAAAGCCTTAGCCGTATCGAAGGTATGATGTCGCGTACAAAAGGCAAAGTTATATCTGGCGGTCAAAGAATGACCGGAAAATCCGAGTTGGACAATTTCGACTTCTCTCAAGGAAGCTTCTTTCCGCCTACAATAGTCGTTGACGTCGATACCAGCGATGAACTGTGGGTAGAAGAAATCTTTGGTCCTGTAATAGTCGTGAAACGGTTCTCCGTGAGTAATGTCAGGATCTAAAGCGTCGAACATGTATAATGCTGATGTCTTTCCCTTCCAGAAGGAAGAGGATGGCGTTACGTTGGCTAATGCGTGCAAGTACGGTCTTGGGGCCGGTATCTGGACCTCTAACCTTTCCAGGGCGCATCGCGTTGCCGCCGACATTCAGGCCGGGCTCTGCTGGGTCAACACCCACCATCGGAACGACCCCAGCTCACCCTGGTAGGCTACATATATCCAGATCCGATGAGCGTTATTCACATATATATGCGAACAGGGGAGGAATGAAAGAAAGTGGCATCGGCAGAGAAAACGGCTTGGAAGCTTTGGAGTCATGTTGGTCCAGCGGTATCCTTTTCCTAAACATTTTTCCTGAGCTCCATCTTAGATTCTCAGAGCAAGTCTACTATTGTGAATATTGCACCAGCAGAGACAACAAGAATAACCGACGACTGGTTCTCTGAAGAATCCGAAGGAAAGCGGTACGGCTGAAATTTGAAGTGCTATTAGTACCCTAAAAACTGGATTTATCTATACTTGTGAAATTCGTGGTGTACTGTTAGTGTACGAGGGGAAAATGTTTCACCCGTCGGACCATCCGTTCGGCGTTCAAACGTTCATTCCAGACCGTTCATCGCCTAGCGAATGTCCCAATAAGGTAACCTCACGTCTTAACTATCAATGCACTTTTCGAAGACCTATACCCAACTTTTACTTGATTTACCACCACAACTCCGCGAAAATGCCGTACAGTATCGTCAGGTATGCCTTTCGCACCCCCAAAGACTCTTATGAATGTTGCCGCAGCTGAAAAAACTCATAAATCAAATCGTGCTTGAGCTCACATCGCTGGGGCTCAGTCCTAATATTCTTCAAGAACATCTACTGCATGGCAGTGATGAGAAGGGCAAAGGGAAGCAGGAAGAGAAGCTCGTAGATGGATACAAAGTTGTGTACGAGGTGAACGAGGAGTCTGGCCGCATTGAACCTCGACTACGATTTTGGGTTACACTTCCTGATCCTACCACGAGCGATGGTCACGGAGCCGACGAAGAAGAATCCATTGTTAGCCCAGCGCTGGGAGAACCTGGCCCGAGTTTGCTGTGGGTGCTGCAACGAAAGACCAGTCAATCAGCGGACCTTCCCCCGACGAAGACACGGTGCGTCCGATAGGAGCCTTCTCCAGAGGGAGTACTCATTATTTCCAGTGGCGGGATATCGCAGGAAGTCGTGATACCCCTCGTCTCAGACTCTGCTTTCTTCCAATTGCTCTCTACCGCCCTCAAGGCCATGTCGGATCATCTTACTACCGTTCAGCTCGAGTTTTCACAAACGCTGCACGACTTATCCCGAACGATATCCGATTCTGCTCGGCCCGCATCAGCGACAAACTCAGGGTTCCATCCCTATTCAATATTGACACATCCAGGGGCTATCACTATTGACGCTGCTGGGTCGGCTAAGAAGGTCCATCTTAATATCCACCTTACATACTCTTAAGCTAATGAATCTCCAGACGGATCTTAATGCATGGCGGGAAATATTCCAGCTGTACGTTGAGGTTGAAGTGTTTGAGAGCGTCAGCGAAGCTTCTCGCGGTGAACGCACTGTCGAGGAAAGCGAGAAGAGGCTGAAGCTCTTTGCAGAGCGGGTCACTCAGAGGGGCTTGGGGGATGAGCGACAACTCAAGATGAAGAACAGTCGAGAGGCATTGGAATCCTTCCTGAAGCTCAACATGTTCATTCTACATGTGAAGAAGGTATTTATATCTTATCCTCAACATCACTAGACAGTCAGCAACCGTTTCTAGTTTCAATCTGCCAACTCTGAGGCCACACGTAAAATCCTCAAGAAACACGCCAAACGTACCGCGTTACAGCTACCAGACACGACAGATCACGATTTCATCATACAATCTAAATCTCTATCGCTCCCTCGCATCCTCGTACAAGCCATCGGGGAGATCCTTCTCCCAGTTATTCCCCCCCTAGATGATTACGCGTGTCTAATATGCACCAACATCGCGTTCAAGCCCGTCCGTCTCCGCTGTGGACATCTTTTCTGTGTACGATGTCTTGTCAAGATGCAGAAACGAGGCCAAGGTGATTGCCCGATGTGTAGAGCACCAACGGTTTTATGTGCCGATAGATGTACGTTTCTCCATTACTCGTTTTTCTCAAATCCTGATTCCCATTCGATTTATAGCCAATGTGGATTGGGCTTTACTCAATTTTATGCAGGACTGGTTCCCGCTTGAGTCAAAGCAGAAGTTGAAGGACAATGAGAAGGAAGCTGCTCGGGAGGAGATGCTAGAACTCGGGATAGACCCCGAACAAGGATGCAAGATCATGTAATCTGGTACATACCACTTATTCCTAACATTATTCCCGTGGAGAAAGGACTATGAGAGGAGTTATGACTATATCTTACAGCAGCTTATCTAGTACTGGTACTAAACTCTACGCATGCGTTTTTAATACAATACCTGTCATTCATGCAATCCGTCTTGGATTTCGTAATGTAGGCCAGCCAATAAACAGTGAGTGGACGATGATATCAATCGTCCTCGAGCATCTGCTCCAATGTTGCCTGCTCGTAATTTTTATTCAGAGCCTCGATAAATTCGCCCAAGCCGTTGCTTTCCAAAACAGCCGACAGATTTATCAGACTAAGACCTATCCGATGGTCCGTAACGCGCTCCTACATACTGGTCAGGCCTAAATGCAGTAGCCGGGCGAAAAGGTGCTCACCTGAGCATAGTTATACGTTCGGATTTTATCACTCCGATCTACACCAGAGACCAGACTGTTCTTCGTGGCGCGCCGCTGAGCAATATCTCGAATGATTTTTTGGTCCATAAGACGGGCCTGAAGGACTTGAAATGCACGCCGCTTATTCTAGGAACTACGTTGAGCCCAGAAGCTTGAAATGAAGGAAGGATACGCTACCTGATGCTGGCTCCGCTCGTCTTGCATGGAAACCGTTATACCTGATGGTATGTGTGTCAAGCGGACCGCTGATTCTGTTTTGTTGACGTGCTACAACAGGCTTAGCCAGATGACGGCCGAAGAATGGACACATACCTGGCCTCCAGCACCTCGAGCACGCATAACTTCTATCTTGATGTCCTCCATTTTATATAGCGGCTCATCTTGTATATCTTTCTCCTCTGCCAGCGGAAGGACCTGAATTATTCAGTTCTAAATGATAACAAGAAAAAAGGAAAGAAAACGTACGATGATTGCTACTGTGCTGGTGTGGACACGTCCGCTGGCATCGGTAGATGGTACCCTCTGTACACGATGTACACCGCTCTCCCAACGCAACCTGTCATACGCCCCCGGGCCCTTCACTTCCATGATGGCATCCCTCGTCCCCCCTTGCTCCAGCTCATTGACTGCCATCATCGTCCACTTCCATCGCTGTGCAGTGGCATACCGTTGGTACATTCGTAGCATGTCAGCGAGAAAAAGTGACGACTCTACTCCTCCGACACCAGACTTTAGCTCTACGAGAGCAGAATAGTGCGCAGTGGAAGACGATGGTTTGAGGAGGGCGGGTAAAGTCGTGTTGACGATTTCTTCCACCTTCTCCTCGAGCGAGTGGTATTCTTCTTCTGCCATTGAGCGCATCGTCGGATCAGGGTCATCCAGGAGAGACTTGGTATCCTCGAGAAGCTACTATAAAGTACATTGGCGCGTTGACTTTGAAAAAAGCAACAGTAATCACTGACCCGACGGGAGGTATTCAACTCATTCCAAGCCTCTTGGAGTCTGTCAGATTCCTTGATTTTTTTTAGCCGTGCTATATCCTCTGGCCTGGAAGTGCCTTCAGATATCTAAGTCGACACAAATGTCAGAAAAATAGAATTTGGCTGAAGCCAAAAAACATACCTGCGACAATATTTGGGTGCGTTCATTAATTCTTTTCTCGACGACGCGTAGAAGCCTCAAGGTGTCGCTTGATTGCTGTAATCGGATGCAACTCGTCGCAAATCTACGAAAGTGACGGAACATGCAGAGGCAAAGAAAACAGAGTATTCCGTTTCAGGCAATCTCCGGCCCGACATCCGACATCCTGACCGTCACCATGTCCGACCTCTACCGTTCTGCAATGAGCGCACGTATAGCAAAACTGCCAGAATTTCCCCATGTCGAAGCTGATGAAGACGAGGAGTCTGCTGATTCTCTTGGATCTCTTCCTGGAAGCGGACTGGGGCCTCCAGCGTTGTAGGTCTTCCTCCTACTCGTGGATGTCTGCGACTTATACCCCTTGGAAGGCCAGCCCATACACGAAGGAATAAACAGAAACGTGCTCCGAATCCAGAATTCTCACCAATATCAGCCTCCGCTTTCTTTGTTGATGCAGCCCAAGTGGAGGTGCCATCAAGAAATCTGGATTGTCGTGTATATTATACACCGCCAAAATTCGCAGATGGGACTGTGATGGTGTGCCATCACGGTGCCGGCTACTCTGGCTTGAGTTTTGCATGCTTTGCTAAAGAGGTATCCGATATCACCAAAGACGAATGTGGTGTCCTGGCCTTGGATGCTCGACGACATGGTCAGTGAAAGATTTAGACGTCGGAAATCTACTGATTGCCTAGTTGCAGGGAAGACGACTACTACACAAACAGATGATGATCTATCCATAGATGTTCTTGTAGATGACTTCATCCAGGTCATTAAGATCGTGTTCCCAGAACCCCAGAAGGCGCCTACGTTACTGGTGAGCAACTTGAGCTTTGCCAAAGCAGCCCCCGATCTACCATGACACAGTTAGTCGGCCATAGCATGGGAGGTTCCGTCGTTGTTCGCGCCTGCCCTGTATTCTTGGACCTAAAGTATAGAGTTGCTGGTGTTGCTGTGATTGACGTCGTTGAAGGTAAGTGCTATAGCAAGCAATTCTATAGCTTACGTTCCCGCAGGTTCTGCGCTTGATGCTCTTCCGCACATGAATAGTCTCTTGAATGCACGGCCCGACGGGTTCGACAGTCTTGAGGATGCAATTGAATGGCAGTACGTTGCTCTCATTGTATAAATATCTACTCACCACTGTCGTAGCGTTAATACAAAGGCTCTCCGAAATCCCAAATCGGCGAGAGTGTCGATACCTGTGATCATCAAGCCCTCAGAGTCTGATTCTCCCCTTGTGCCAAAATACATATGGCGGACTCCACTACGGTCAACAGCGCCTTATTGGAGAAGTATAAATTTCCATTACTCTATCATACTCTTCCTGAATTAAGACATCTTTAAGGCTGGTTTGAGGGTCTTTCCAGCAAATTTCTGGCGGCGCGAACCGCACGACTTCTCGTCCTCGCAGGAACAGATCGGTTGGACAAGGAGCTCATGATTGGCCAGATGCAAGGCAAATTTCAGCTCATGGTTGTACCGGGTGTTGGACATATGCTCCAGGAGGATGATCCCACAGGCACAGCCAAGATTTTGATCGATTTTTGGAGGAGAAACGAACGGTTGATTGCTGGCGTCAAGAAGGTTGGCGAAACATAATACTAGAACTCTGTTAGCTTGTACATTCCCTCATTACGACTACCATACATTAAATAAACATTTCATATAACAGTGGACATCTCGTTAGCCTGTTGCTTTGACAGCTTCGTGCTGGGTCGGTGCCTGGGTGTACAATAAGCAAAGAACCTTTCAGGGAAAAAGACCCCACCTCTCCAATTTCCACTGGTGGTTCGTCGATGAAGTCGGGCACCTTACTCATGTCGGCAAGATATGAGGTGCCTTCTTCCTCTTCTTCCAGGGCCAAGGCATCGAGTTCTATGTCTTGTATATCAGTGAATGCCGCAATGACTGTAAAGGCGTTGGTACCAGCTTCTAAATCCGCTTCATCAAGTTCGTCGGGTACTGCATATGACCTCCCTAACGACTCTTGTATTTCATTCGCCTGCTCCAGCAAGTCCTCCATTTCAAAATGCATGTTCTAGGGAGCAATCAGCCCAATCTCCTGAAACACGCAAGGGAGAACAACCTCTATCTTGTCGATGTCAATCTTGCCGTATTGTTTCTTCATCTCCTTATTCGCGAGTTGCATGGCATCGACCGTAGCCATAGTATTCCGTAGATTCTCTGTAGTGAGGGCGGCTGATTCCATATTGAAAGTTTGCTGGGTGAGCTGGGCTAGCTGGCTTTCGTACATCTTTTTCTGCTTCAGAGTGCGGAGCGCCCGTTGCTGGATGGCTTGCTAGATGCGAATATACAGATGGAGACATGCATGCCTGGCGAGCTGAGGATGGCATACCTTTCCCGGACCATTTCGTAGCTTACTCATTTGCTCCTTGTACCTCCCTAGCTCTCCATCGAGTTTCTTTATCTTTACTTCGATGGATGCTATGCGACCATCAGTCTATCATCACAGATGAATTTGCAGTAATGTCAGGGCAGGGAGACGACGCTGACCGATGCAATGGCATCCTGGAGCGTAGGCTTGGGTTTCTTGCTGCTCGACGATCCAAATATGCGATTCATGGTGTCCTTTGGTCGCGATGGAAGGCTGCGCGAGGATAACGTATTTGGTGGCGGTGACGTGATGAGGCGGTGATTGCCGCTTTGGGTACATATAAACCAATTCTGCAACCCAGACACACATCTCCCATCTCTACTTCCATCTACCATGGCAAACGTATATGTATGTTCTTTTCTCAGCCCTTCTGCACTGCCTTCTCCTTTTCTTTCGCGCGATTGCCATAATCTGACCATCGTATGGACAGTTCAAAATCTCCATCAACGGCAAGGATGAGGGGGACATCGTCTTCAAGCTCTACGACGACGTTGTACCCAAAACCGCCAAGAACTTCCGTGAGCTCGCCACCGGCCAGCATGGATACGGATACCAAGGCTCTGGCTTCCACCGTATCATCCCCCAGTTCATGCTTCAGGGCGGTGACTTCACCAAGGGTAACGGAACGGGTGGTAAATCCATCTACGGCGAGAAGTTTGCCGGTGAGACCAGAGCTCTACGCTTATGATGGAGATGGATCTCATATTCTTTTACCAGACGAGAACTTCCAGCTGAAGCACACCAAGCCTGGTATCCTCTCCATGGCCAACGCCGGCAAGAACACCAACGGCTCGCAGTTCTTCATCACGACCGTCGTCACCTCTTGGCTCGATGGCGCTCACGTCGTCTTCGGTGCGCCCATTCCTACTACTATACAACTGTATCTGACACTAAGTTTTTCCAGGCGAGGTCGTTGAGGGACTCGAGCTCGTCAAGAAGATTGAGGGTCTCGGTTCCTCCTCTGGCACCCCCAAGGCCAAGGTCGTTATTTCCGAGTCTGGTATCGTGTAAGGAATTTTTATTGAAGTAAGCTTAAAGAAGAGAAAGTATCGAAGAAGATAACTACATACACTGTACTACGGAGAAATTGAACTGTACTGATGAAAATTTTTTCGGCGACGAGTGGAAGCCCCTCAGGAAGGTTTTCGATTATCGATGTGCTGTGGCGCATCGATATGACGTCATCGCGGATGTTGTCCCCGGTCCGCGGGCCGTGCTTCCTTCAACGCATACGGTGTACCACCATGTCCGACTCGGAGGTCTTCATTGCGTGGCTGAGAGAAAAGGGCGGCACATTTCACAACAATACCCAATACGCTCGAGGTAGAGTTTCCCCTTTTTCCACGTATATTTTCCTTGAATATTTCTGGTAGTTCCCTCTGGATACGCAATCCTTGCAAAAGAACGATTACCTTCAGATTCTACCATAGTATCTTGCCCTTTCGATCTTATAATCACCAAAGCGATTGCGCTCAAAGCTCTCTCCAGACTTTTTCCATCTGAAAATCTATCGAATTGGTCTGAACGGCAATGCATCTCGTCGTATCTGTGCTTTCATCAGATTATCGATGAGGCAAGGTAAGGTCCTTCCAGCTATTGATCTTCGCTGAGCAGGGTCACAGCTACATTCCAGAGTTGGCCCACGGACCGTATGTCAGTATGCTGCCGTCGCGTGAAAAGTTGCGTACCGGACTGCACTTTACCCCATTGGAGCTCGAGATGTTCAGAGGAACAAATATGCATGGCGCGATAATGGATCGCGAGGCGGAATGGCGGCGCGAGTGGGAGGCATGCCGCGCCGTCGTGTCGAATGTGGATACCAGATGGGGCGTCCTATTTACCTGGTCAGTCAATTACTCCGCGTTCAATTCAATCGTTCAAGCATCAGCACAAGGGAATTATTTTTGGAGTCAGCGACGCATGTATCCTCTCGCGCGTTCCCGTCTTCACTGTTGTCCCGTAATCCTACACTGCATTCGTCACCGTCTACAGAACCGGTCTTGCTGCCAGGTGTTGACGCCCTCAACCACGCCCGTGCATACCCCGTCTCCTGGGTAGTCGCTGACGCAGAGAATATATCCCTCGTCATCCACACACCCGCCAGTGCCGGCGAGGAGCTATTCAATAATTACGGCGCCAAACCCAATTCTGAGTTTATCCTTGGCTACGGGTTTAGTCTCCCGAACAATCCGGATGATACCATCGTGCTCAAGATTGGTGACAAAAAGTGGGAGGTTGGCCGTGAGGCAAGAGGAGCTGACGAAGTGTGGAAAGCCTTCCTGTCATTTGTTTCCCAAAGCCCAGAGCCTGACTATGAGGACTACCTCGAAGCAGCAGCAGCTCTAGATGACGCGGTGCAGCGTTTAATGGAAAGGCTGCCTGCAGACAAAGGTCCTTCAGTCCGGCTTGAAATGCGCCCTGAAGTAATGGCTATGTTGCATGACTACGTTGGAGGTATGGGAAAGCATAGTTGCGGCGAACCAACCTTAATTACTTTTGACAGGTCAGCGAGATATCTTGCACTCCCTCATTGAATTTTGCGGGACAAAAAAGCAGCTCGCGGTTGAGATGGCCAAGGCTGCAGGCATTGACCTCGTTTTTGACGACGACGACTGAAATTGAGGAGCCTGTACCCCTCATACCAGCGTCCCGTTAAGAGTAAGTACTACTACTTTCTAACACCTTGTGCTCCGTTGATAACATGCCAATGATTGCTTTGACGACATACTTGGGAATAACCTATCTTTGTCATAGCACTTGATGTATCAATAGTACACCACGAGTAATGTTATTCGGCTAGTATCAATCGAATCTAAGCACATTTACACATGGTCCTTTTTTTCAAGGTTGTTGCGTATATAGGTATGCCTCCTTCTACATGAACCAAATTATTCTCCTCATCTATAAACGCTATTCCTCTTATCATTCTTGCATGAGAAGAGAATCGCCCTCTTCATGACACCAACTGAATATCCTTTGGCACATTTTATCGTTTTCTGACCCTAGACTCGAAAGTGTAAATCTGCAAACGAAAGCGCATAACTAGCGTCGTTTGGGAAAAGTGAGATGCGAGTACAATTATGCATTGAGAAGAAACATTTCGAACATGTAAAGGACATCATCACTCCTGGCGTAGCCCATCAATCGATGAAGCTGAGGTTTTTCTCAGCCCCAAGCCTGCAGTGTCTCCGGCAGTAGCGCGTCTTTGTGGTGGCGTGCCCAATCTGAAACGCGACGAGGGTATGCTGCCGTCTACATCGAGTGAAGTTCGTCCTGGAGATCGTGGTGGTGACAGAGTATTATATGCGGGGACGCGTGGGGAAGGTGGCGGGAAAGTAGGGGATGGAGCTGGATAAGGAGAGCGAGGGCGAGGGGCAATAATCCCTTCATCCTTCCGGGCTTTTGATAGCATGGAAAATATCGACCGGAAAAGAGACATTCGCTGCTGTGGAACGGCGTGACTTGTTGTTGTAGGAGAGCTGATACCTATATGACGACGTAATGCATATTAGGTGACATACAAAGCGCTCAAAGGAAGCTCACCGCTTGATGTGGGCAGTGCATTATCATTCGCGCTGAGACTGAGGAATAAAAATAAGGGCACTAGCCAGACACATATTCCAAAGAAAGTGGCAATATCCTTGAAACCGTAATGTATTGGCGTGGGCCCACCCCGGTATGTTCTAAGATGATTTTGATATGCGGCAGTGACTTTGGAGAAGTGGAAGAACCAGAAGAAGTGGTCCACGATGACAAGAACGCAGGAAGAAATGAAGGACGGCGATGAGAGGGAGATGAGAGGCCAGGTTTTTGAGAAGTTTTGCAGGTACACAACGTGGCAAATGATGGAGAACGCCGTCAACATGATGGGAAGTGAATCCGAGATGCATAGTATGAGATGCAGACATATTATAGCCTAGATAGAAGGTTCAACGTCGATGAATTGAAATACGGGAGTTGATTCCTCACATATATTCCTCGCTGACCAATGGTTTTGGCTAGACGAGAGTGTTCCTCAATTAATTCGGAGATGTATAGCAGGCCGCTGGCTGGCAAAGGGAACGATGACTTTTCATGAAGGTATCATAGTAGTTGGTTGCGTACCAAGTGCTAATATAACAAAAGCGAATGCAGCCAGAACGGCTGCATAACTTGTAGACAGCACTTTTCAGCTAAGGTTGAACAAGACAAGCTGCTTGCCCACCTAATATAGTGCAGAAGAGCCATGATGCACGCCTGAGTGATACCGGGAGCAAGATATGAGTATTCAATCCAGAAAAATGTCGATAAAACGCACAGTTTGGCCAATGAATCGCTATGAAAACTCGTTGAGGAGTCGTAACGTGGAGTTCATGTCCAAGTTTTCGCGTGGAATGATCATCGCGACGTGTTAGGACTGTCCACGTGGGATTCCTTTTTCGGATTTCACTACCCTTGACTCTTGCCCTCACGCACCGCTGCGATACCCTCCTCTGTAATGAGCAACCTCGAGAGTAAGAACGCTTCATTTTACCAGCCACTTTATTGAATTTTGTATAGAGACTCTATTCCAGCTCAAGGTTGTTGGCTGCCTTCTCTCTCCATACAAACTCGTTAACGAACGTCATAGTTCACAGCAAAGACCTTGAACCGCCAGGCTAAGAAGGCTCAGAAGGATGAGAATACAGAAAAGTCTCGGCTGAAAAAGGTCCGTTCGGTTCCTCGGCGTCTCTGACCTGTTTGATTCCATATCTCGCAGGCTCTTCAACAAGGAAACAACGATGGCGCCAGGATATATGCATCCAATGCTATTCGTAAGAAGAGCGAGGCTCTTAATCTTTTACGACTGTCAAGCCGCATAGACGCAGTCGCCAGCCGCGTAGAGACGGCTGTAACGATGCGACAAGTGACTGGAAATATGACATCGGTGGTGAAGGGCATGGACAGAGCCATGGAGAGCATGAATCTTGAAAGAGTGAGTCACCATGTCGCCAATAACTCTCTATTGCTCAACGAGGTATCGACCTCAGATTTCCCTCGTGATGGACAAATTTGAGTCGCAGTTTTCGGACCTTGACGTGCAAACGTCGTATATGGAGGATACCATGGCTGCTACCAGCGCGGTATCTACGCCACAAGATCAAATCGATCAGCTCCTGCGCCGGACTGCTGAGGAGGCCAACATAGAGCTACAGCATGATCTTGCCGCAAAGGATCTTGCCGCTGTGCCAGACCTATCAGCTCGAGAGAAGATTGGAGAAGAGGATGATAAATTAGCAGAGAGATTGAGGGCCCTAAGGCCTGCTACATAGCCAATCTACTCGACGATTTAGTAAGCATGTTGTAGGTTATAGCAGGGCGGACGCTTTTAAGTGTACGGTTGTGTATCACGTTTGTACGTATGAAATCCATTAATTAGGAACTAGGAGTCGTAAGACGGGTGTACAACCTAATACTTAAGAACATAATAAGTGTGCAGTAATCAATAACATGTATCAGAAAGCATTGCAGAATGACGAGCGTAAACACGTAACCCAAAATCATTAAAAATAAGCATGGGAGAAGAGATGGTACACGAATAGATGCAAGAATACAAGTAAATGACTCTAAATATAGAATGGCGAATGAAACGGAGAATAAGATATGTCGTAAAATATGTACAGAATGAGGATAAATATGACACGCACGGCAGTGCGCGTTTTTCAGGAGGGGGACACAGAATCTGTATCGGTCAAGCGTTTTGTAGGATTACCCGCACAAGGTTATCCAGCAGATGTTTCTTCCCTTCGTCGCCGAGGTTATGCGAGTTGTCCAACAACTGCCCGGCGCGGGTTATGATACCCGTAGGTCCATCGAAAGGGATATCGTGAGCGTCAAAGCGGTGGACATCTACATGATTAGCGTCAGCTCCAAACTCAGATGGAGTGTGAAATTTGACTCACATTGTTTGAATATAGCATACTGCTCGGTGCTCAGCGCGTTCTTGAACATCTCTGCGATCTCCTTTCCTACTTTTGATCGCTCATCCGCAGTTTTGGTAGCTGTACACCTAAACCCATTCCGTGAGGAAGGGCTACGGCTTAACGCAAAGGTGCCGGAAGGTATGAGCGCGTCTTCCCTCACTTTTCTTGGGGCCCATGCCAAGCCCAAACCCAGATCCAGCGACCTCCCCTTCATGGCGGAACGATAACCGACACCCGTAGTTGATGTAGGCTTGGGGGTAGTATCACCATGTGCAGTTCGCCACGATTGCTTGGTTGTTGTCAATTCACGGTCCCCTTGTCTGCGTCTCTCCACCAGCTCCCGTTCCCGTTCCTCTGCCTCCCGATCACTTATTCGGCCTCCCCCTGTACTTTCGCTCACATTGCTGGCTGTAGGAGAAGGAACAGGTGGTTCGAAAGAGAAGGGCCCATGTGGTATAGTGACAAGTCGTGCAACGCCAGACCCTAGCATCCGCTTTCCAGTGTTTCTGCCTAAACTTGATGATAGACCATTGGTTCCTGAAGTCGATTTACTATGATTAGTCGAAGAGGATGCACCGGTAAAATCGGGCTCGAGCGGAGCAATGGGAGGTGTGGCCCGGTGTGATCGTCGTCGCTTTGGCGGCTGTAATGGGACATCTTTCTGCGTTCCACCGGATCTCGACGACCCGAGCCCCGAAGGTTCACCGTTCCGACTTGCATTGCTTAGACTGTCGCCGCTTCTGTTGTGACTGTAGGCACCAGTCATGGTGGTACTCACAGAATTCCCACTGGCAGTCCTCGAGATCATCCCGCCTGCACCCCACCCAGGCCGCTCAAAATCAAAAGAACCATGCCTTGTCGATCGGACCATGGAGCCCTTCACACTCTTCAGACCAGAACGATGCCCGGGCTTGACAGCATCGTTTCTCCTTTTCCCTTTGTCTGAGACTGGCTCCGACTCCGTCCGTTCTTTCTCTTCGTCTACAACGGACATGACCCGATAGAGATGAGTCGAGTCTATTGAGTCCTTTCTTTGGCTAAGCCTGGGAGGCGTCGTACCCGGTCGTGAGGGCGTCGCGGGTGTATGAGTTATTCTGGGTATCACAGCGTCGTTCTCTCCGGTTGAAGTTGTGGTACGCCGAGGTTGGGGCGCCACAAGTTGCATCGCACGCTGTACAGGTGTTGTCGGTGTTGTTGGCGATGGTTGAGTATCGATTTGAGTCTGTGTTCTGCGGTGCTTAATCGGACTAGAGACGACAGGCGGAGCCGGCGAATGGGGACAAGGACGGTCATCAAAATTGGGCGGCGTTGGAGACATTACGCGAGGGTTACGGACTAGTACCAAAGTTAGTTAATGAAGTCCACACGTCTACAGAATGTTGGCAAGTACCTGAGAAAAGTTTGGACGGTCTGAAGAAGGTATCCCGTTTAGAACTGTATGATGCAGAGGTGGACGTCGACGATTCTAGTGGGTCGATGGGTGTATGTTTCGCATTGGAATCTCCGGAGGGCATGTGAAGGGAAAGGGGAAGTCTGGGCATGGGTGGTGGTATTGGGTCATGACTATTAGCACGCATATGGTGATTTGGAGACTCGGGCTGAAGAGGAAGCGGGGGTGCGTCGGCAGAACTTTGGAGATCAGGTGTAGAGGGTCGTGTGCTGCTTATGGACGATTTCCGTGAACCGGAGCGGCGAGTGCCGCTGAGAGGAATTCCAAAAAGGTTATGAAGCTTTTTACGTGCAGATAGTTTGGGAGTATTAGGTCTCGATCCCGCGACACTTGATGGATTCTCATTCTCCTGAGCTAGAATGGTGGGCTTAGGGATAGGAACGGGGGCCTTCCTCTTGTCCTTGGGCGTCGGAGGCTTGACAGTAGTATTAGTGGCAGTAGTTGTGGAAGAAAGAGGTCGCGAGGGATGTAGGGCGGATGGCTTCGAGCTGGGTGTGTGGCATCTTTGTTCCAATGGTGCACGACTAGACATGCTAGATTGTCGGGAATGCACCGAAAGGTCAGCCACGTAGTCTTGAGAAAGCTCCGGAACGACAGGCTCTATATCCACAGACGCCTCTGCTTTCGTTCGAGAACGCGAACGTGAACGAGTGATGAAGCTGTAGAACTGGCTGGGTGTCGGTCAGGTTGCCGACACGATGGACTGAGGACACACTCTGTTCTCCGACTTTGACTTCCTCGTTGGCCGTTCATCGTCTCGTGAGGCATACATGTCTTTGGATGTCGGCTGCTGGGAGGAAGGATGCGAATCGGCATAATCCGACAAACGGACTTTGGTGGCTTGATTAGACTGTTGAAGCAATTATAAAGGAATCAAAGGAGTACAGCGGACGAAGAAAGGGCCTACCTGAAAAATGGCACTGTATCGACGGGAGGTGCTGTGAGAGCGTAACAGTGAAGAAAACTACGAGGAGCAACACGTGTTAGGCACACTCTATATTGATAACGGGATCAATGAAGTACTGACATCCGTCGGTATCTTGTCCAGCAGACTGAGGCTCCGCCTGGTCCGCCTCTGGTGCGTCGACGAGGTCGTGGCCGTCGATAGAGTCAAGACCGAGTCTAGACGGGGGCTAACATCGGCAGTAGAAGGCACACTTGTTGATGGCGCGAAGGACGAGATGCTGGGCGCGTATTCCAGATTTTGGCGACCAGCCATCGCCTGCCAGTGTTCGGTGCGACGAGGAGTGCACTGAACCGCCGTACCAGGTTGGCGTTGAGGAGCTATCTAGCAATATAGCTCGAATTGGAATATACCCGCTAATTACGTGTTTGCCAGATAAAAATTATCTAAATTTCAAAATAGAAATAAGAAAGTCCGGACGCCCACGTGACTGCGCACGCCATCCTTCCCTCATGCCGATCTTATACATCGACTGGCGTAAGAACACATTGGCGCCTATTTTCTCTTTCCATGTCGTTCGCCAGGGCGGTTGCCCCCAGGATCGCCCGTATTTCCAGCAAAAATCGCATCGCTCGTCGCATATCGACAGCTCGGCCTCATTTTCCGTGTGTAGAAGCTCACGCTGTCAGAGAGTCGCAAATTCGCCGAAAAATATCTGGGACATCAGTGGTTATCCAGGAGAAACAGGAGCAAGAAACTGGCCCAGAGCCACCTTATGCTCGTCCAAATCCAAAGTCCTACAGCGTCTATCATCATTCATCTTCTTTGCCGCTGGCATATGGCGCTTCTCTCCCCGAATTCGACATAGCGTATGAAACATGGGGCACATTATCTCCGGCAAGGGATAATGTTATTCTGCTGCATACGGGACTCTCGGCGTCCTCGCATGCTGCATCAACCTCGCTCAACCCTGCAGACGGTTGGTGGGAAAAGTTTATAGGTCCCGGAAAAGCCTTGGATACGAATCAGTTCTACATAATATGTACGAATGTATTGGGCGGGTGTTACGGTTCAACAGGACCATCATCTGTGGATCCTTCGACAGGACGGCATTATGCAACGAATTTTCCCATCCTGTCGGTATTCGACATGGTGCGAGCACAGTTTTATCTTCTGGATCACCTAGGCATCGATCGGCTGTATGCTAGTGTCGGCTGTTCCATGGGTGCCATGCAGAGCTTGGCCGCCGGATGGCTGCATCCAGAGCGAGTGGGAAAGGTTGTTAGTATCAGTGGTACCGCCCGAAGTTCGCCTTCGGCCGTCGCAATGAGGTATGCCCAACGGAGTGGTACGCAGATCCCCCCCCAGACAGGTAGACACCGTCGCTAACATTGAACAGTCCTCATGGCAGATCCAAACTGGAACAATGGTTTTTACTACGATGGCCTTCCTCCGCACATTGGCATGAAGTTGGCGCGACGTATGTCGTCTTGAAAAACAATGTGGTATCGGCTTATTAAACCTTTCCTAGAAATTGCTACAATCACGTATCGTTCAGGTCCGGAATGGGACCTCAGA
This sequence comes from Armillaria mellea, assembly GCA_030407055.1. Classification (NCBI taxonomy): domain Eukaryota; kingdom Fungi; phylum Basidiomycota; class Agaricomycetes; order Agaricales; family Physalacriaceae; genus Armillaria; species Armillaria mellea. The sequence goes on from JAUDZF010000005.1 coordinate 1,566,516, forward strand.
TTTGGACGTCAGCTTCGTCCTGTTTCCGAGACTTTGGCTTCGGAGGATAGACCGCGCGCGCCCGCGCTGTGTCCAGATTTCCTCATTGAAACGTACCTCGATCATCAAGTATGTGTTGCATCTCTAATCTTGTTGGTAATCACGATTAACGCCTGCTTAGGGCGAACAATTTTGTCTAAAATACGATGCCAATTCCCTCATTTACATCTCCAAAGCAATGGATCTTTTTGACATGACAAACGAAGCGTTTGCCGATCTTCGCCTAGAGCCTATTTATAAAGGGAATGGCACCTTGTCTCCCTTTCAGCCGCACAAAACATCGCACTCGAAATCACACCCACCTCCTTCGAACCCACCCCGGTATCTGCCTTCGCTTGCCAAGGGAATGAAGCCGTTAGCCAAAATTCCGGTGATGGTGCTGGGCGTTCAAAGTGATATTCTTTTCACGATTGAACAGCAGAGGGAAGTTGTTGATGCGCTGCGCATGGCTGGAAACGATCAGGTTGTATATTATGAATTGGGCGGCGTTTGGGGACATGACACATTTTTGTAAGTCCAGATCAATAATTGGCGGAGCGCAGCTCATTGTATAACAGGTTGGACGTTCTGAACGTTGGAGGCGCGATCCGAGGCTTCCTATCGTGACAGTAAAATTGCATCTGTGTAGTATTAATATACATCTTTCTCGCTACCTGCACGGGGGTTGCATTCTCCCTGGGCCTCCACTTCGGAGCAGCTCTCATCTCTGTTGCCTCCTTCGCATTTGACAGGACTATCCCGTGACTACTGAGACGTGTTTCGACCCTGACAGCAAGAAGTGAGAAGCTCGTATCGCAAACCTGTTCACGAAGAAATGTTTAGCGTTTAGTTTGTGATCAGTCAATTGGGTACTGATACTTGCAAACTGCTCAATATTTAGAGTATATCAAGTTGAATCCAAGGGCACGGTGAATTTCGCGTTTGCGTGATGCGTTCGTGCGTTCGTTGCGTTTGCGTTCAATTCACGTGCGTTGGCGTTAATGCGTTGATGCGTTTGATGCGCGTGCGTGCGTGACAGTCGTGCGTTGTCTTGGAATTTTTCTCGTTCTTGCTGTTGTGGTTTTTGGGCATCTCCACAGCCTTACATTTGTTAACTTTGAAAAGTCGGGGCTAGATTTTGATGAAGATGAACGGCAGGGATGATTTCAAGCAAGAGAAGAAGAAATCAACTTGAATGCGAACAAGACGGTGCGTGGACCTCTACCTAAGACTCGGATGCTATCCAGGAAACGTAAGGCAACATCAGAGCCTGACACTGCTGAGAATCTACTACAGGATGGTAGCGCAAAATGTGGGCAAGCACTGACCAAGCGCGCTTGGAAAAATAAAACTTAGATCCTACAGTCCAACGATTATGTGCAATTGGTATCTATTCTTATGCACAGGATTGAAAGCCCACGCTGAATATGAGTCTCTGAATAGTCTCAACCCTAGTTAGTGGGAGACTACAGTATCCATGTCCGAGTCGAAGTTGGATTCTTGACTCCGAGTTCATCATCATTAAGTAGTATTAATACTAAAATTCAGGAACACGGAAGATTTTCCTGTCCAAAAAAACGATTTTAGATATCTTGACAGTATGAAAAAGTAACGGCTGTTCTTCGCTAAGCCAGAAGTACTGAGGGACACTATGTGGTGTTGAACTTAGGTTGAACGCACACTAACGCACCAGTCACAATGTGTCACAATCGCATGCGTGGTTGCGTTTCATTTTGAACGCATGCGTTTTTTGTCCTAACGCATGTGTTATATCCAACAACGCACGCGTTTATTTTACAACGCATGCGTTCCGACTTGCGAGATCTGCGTTCAAAGTTTTGTTGATATGCGAGATGCGTTCCTCCTTAAACATTTATTCTCTCCGACAGCACAATGTTCAGAGCATTCCCGAAGGGACAACTGAGCGCAACAAGCATAGATTTCACATATAAAGCAAGCTACAATACAGATACATGATTCTGGCCGGCCAGAGACACCCCCGTGAGTGGTTAATACCAATGACAGTCCGATATGGTACGCACCTAAACGCACCTAAACGCACCAAACGCAAACAAACGCAAAAACGCATCACGCAAACGCGAAATTCTCCTGGCCCGAATCGAAGGAACCTGACTGAATCACATGCGTCTCCTTAGGCTGACGCGGACATCGGACCGGAGTAGCCGACGACTTTCACGATGGCCAACGACGACACCCCCGGCAATGCACCACAGGCGCCTACACCACCGCCACCAGCAGAACTATCTGCAGAAGTACCGAGCAGTACACCGGTGTCGTCTTCCGTACAGACTCCATCCACGACGGATACGACGCCTTCAGTGAACAGTGTCGACGATAGAGTACAGCTTGTCTCGAGAGCGCGTTCATTTCTGAGATCTCCTTCCATACAACAACAAGACATATTCTCAAAACGAAGATTCCTCCTTGACAAGGGCCTCAATGAGGTTGAGATAGAAGGCTTGCTACGGGAATTGGTACGTCTCTTGAGGCATCGGAGAAAACATCTGGGGACTCATCGTTTCCTGGTAGCCCCTTCAACTACCCATAGTGCCACCACGAACGTACCCGCCGCCGCCGCCATCAAATCTTCCCAATCTCCTTCTTGGAATATTCAGAATCTTTTCTTGGTTATTGGGTGGTTCTGCAGCGCTTGTGCTTATATATTACGTAGGTCAGGTCTGCCAAAGCTGAGCTGTATTTCTGAGTGTCCCTTAGCGCTTTCTACTACCACGAATCACGCATACCGCAACCGCCCGCCATTCCCTTCGGGAACATCACGGTACACTCCTCCGGAATCTCACCGCTTCGCTTGCCTCTCTCAAGGAATCTCAAGCTGAGAACCTGACGCTCCTTCCGAAGCCCGACAAGTTCAGAGAGCTCTCCGGATTCTCGGATTGTCGCTCACTGAAGGATATTCTTCGTGAATGCGAAGAAAAGAAGCTCGAACCTTTGGATATTCCGCCTCTGACGCTACTGCGATGCGGTATTCAGGAATTTGGTGTTGGTAAGAAGGAAGCTGAGGCCAATCCGACGACAGAAGATCTGTTCAGGCTCATGGAGAGTCACGTCCCCTGGCTTCTTAGTGATAAAGGCGTCCAATATGAGGTGTGATTGCTTATTTTCCCTCTCAACAACGATAGACTGTAATTCATATCTTATACAGCACAAACTCTGGGAAACTCTGTCCACTTCGACCGTATTCAAGTCACTGCCTGAAAATACACATCCATCCGATAACGTTCGTTGGACATATGATCCTCCGACCCCGCCTGCACCGTCACCGCTTCTCGAATCCTTAAACAGCCTCTCTGCCGCCCTTCCGCGCGACACGAAAACGAAGACCACAGCATTGCAACATACCCTGCAGTCCCTGTCTGTTTTGACTGGGTATATTAGTGCTCAAGTATATGTTCCTTTCCGTGCTTATTCGACCAGTGGGCCGTCAAATAGTGGCAATACTCCCCCGACACCTGCGGAGGAACTGAAGCGTGAAATACGAGCGTTGAAAGGTCTGGTTTTGAATAGGTAAGTTTCCCCTCTTTGGTCTTTCACTCGCTAACGGTCTGTGTAGGCGTTCCTTTATGCCGCTGATACCAAGACCTAGTAGTTCTTCAGCGCTGCCGCAATCTGTTTCGTAGAAGCTTTTCTGAAATACTCATAATTATTATATGATGACATAAACTGTGCCTCGGCTAGTGCCTGTAGTTCAGCGGAAATCAGAATGGTTGTAGAGCCAGATTGTACTGCTCATGGCAACTTGACCCGGAAAACTAGTCTCATAAACCGATCTGTAACCAGAAAGAAGGAAGGAACTTTTATTACCCGACGGTGAAAGTCGTGCAATCGAGGTAGAGGTAAAACTCTGGGTTTATAGACCTATCGGACTTTGAACTGAATTTCATTTGAACGCCCTCATGTCACAAAACAGATTTCCCCGACGGGATGGCTACTTGGCCCATAGCCGTCAAATCCGCAGTCTGAGTATGTTCACAAGATAATCAGAGCCTGTTGTTCTTTTTGGTGCTGACGCTGTGGTCCCAGAACCATTCACATCGTTGCTGACACGGATATATAATTTGGTGTCAAGAACACATATTGGCGTGTCACCTGCCCCCGGACAGGACTGCAATGAAGATGTCCTAAAGGCCATTTTTTTCTCTGCTAAATCAGCATGACTTGAACAGTATCTCCCTCGTTTGTCATGTCTGGTCCATCGTGACCTATGACTTGCTCTACACCTATGTCGAGTTCAGCCCTGATACTTTTGGGCCTCCTGCATTCTTCTCATATCTTGCCTTATCCCAGACACTGAAACAGAGCGACCGTGTACGTGGCTTGATTCATCACTTGAAAGTAGGATACCACAAACATATCGGGCTCCCAGAGGATGCATACGACTGGCTTCTACTCCTGCCTGATAACACAATACTATCTCTGGATGTCTATAATATCGGAATGGGCGACGAACGATTAGCGTCGAAGCTATTTTGCTCGCCAATGCTTCGTTCAATTCGCTACTTCAACCACTGCGGAGTGCACACATTCTTTGCAGATGGCATACGGTTATCATCATTATTAGCTTCATCACCCAGACTTTGCCGTCTGCGTCTTGCTCTCCCGCCATCTAGCGATGTTCACAATTTTTCGACACTTCATCATGTTTCTACTGCCATCACGCATCTACATGTCTCCTCGTATGAGCCCAGCGGCATGCTCTATGACCTTCTCAAGGTCTTGGGACCCCAATTGCACTTCTTACATTGTCGCATTACAGATGCGCGGACATCAGCGGACTCTCTTCAGAACGCTTTAGGATTTCTCGGACCCCAATTGGAACAGCTCATTATTCACTTCGATCTCCCGCCTCAAAATCCCTTCTGTGATAACATACCATAACATTGCCCCAACCTGCGTGACCTGTATTGTGGTCGTAGGTCATTTTCGGCTGCCATGTTTTCGACCTTGCCGCAGTCGTTGGAGCGCCTTGCTTTGGAATGTCTCGCGCCGTTCCCGGTGTATGCGGTTCGGCAATTCCTTAGTGACTGTCGAAATTCCCACCCTTCCATGTCAAAGCTCACCCTTTACGTGGCATCGCGCCTGGGTTCCTTGCAAGAAATGTGTGAAGATAATGGAATAGAGTTCGAATGTCATCCTGGTTTTGCGCCTGTGTGGAAGTCGAGTGCAGCTCGCATGTGGCCGATGAAATCTTTGTTTGTACGTCGTCTGCATTTTCTATTGTACCCAATCCATAACTGACGATACACAGGATGCGCCATGACCTTTTATAAGCCTCCAATTTGCAAATTCGGTCTATGCTGTATCGTCGTTATTTGATCCTATGAGCGACAACGTTTCGGATTATCGCAGAAAGCAATCATCTCATGGCATACCGAGCGCCAAGTGATGCCATCTATTTCATCCTGTCCTAAATTCTTCCCCCGCTGGAGAATTATAGGACCGTGAACCTATGGGACACGGTCTACCGGTGACTGAGGTATTCTTGTCGTTGCCTATCATCCAAAGGAACTGGTTTCCTTTGTAAACGAGGAGATGTGTTCCATACTGAAGTGTTGGCGACGTTGATAGATGGAATGCTTTCGGCGCTAAGTTTCATGTTCATCCCATTGGTGACGAGCTCAGCTACTACATCGAGCAGTATTTTACCCACTGAAGCGACTGGACTCCGAAGCGACTCGATTTGCAATGATGACTGGATATGACAGGAGGAACAGACCAGTAGGTAAGACCAGGCCTATTGTTCATCGCGACCTTGAATGGCCAAAGGAGCTGGAGGTCGCCATCCGATTATCGATAGTAACACCAGTTTACACTCCGTGAAACCGATTTCTTCATTCTGCGTACGTCGATAGCGATACACATATTGATGCAGGAGATCCCTCACATTGTAATTGATTTATGACCAAGATGGAAATTATGTATAATATAATGACGCCGCGCTTAAGCAGGCGTGCGTGCTGAATAGTTAATCCTGTTTCCCTTTGCCAACACTGTTCTCGACAGCTGCTTCAGCGGCAAGTCCCTCAGCCTCCACCTGAGCCATCACCTTGCGTTCATATGCCAACCGCTCCTCTTCGGTAGCGTTTTTGTTCGCGTATTTCGCAGCACGTAGACGGGCTTTCACTTTGATGTAGTTGGTGTCGGTGCCGAAGATCCTGTCCCACCAGCGGAACGAGGAAGAGAAGTTGTTTGTGAAAGTCATATGATGGAAATCGTGGTGCTCAGCCCCCGCCCAAAATGGTAGGAAGTGCTGGAGGGACCAAGGGAAGTCTGAAGGTGACGTGAGTACACGAAGAGTACAAATATATGCGGAAGCACACACCGTAACCACTGTGAGAGTCAACGGCTTGGAAGAGGCGAAGGGTAATCCAGATATACATAGTTATGATGTGGAAATCTCGAGTGAAGGCGCAGTAGAGGAGGGGACCAGCAAGAGTCCCCATACCTAGGCACATAACCTCTGCGGGGTGCGCATACTCCGCGGCAAGGCCGAAGGGTGCAGCGTACCGATGATGGATCTTATGGATGTACTTGTAAAAGACACCCTGATGGAAGAGGGTGTGCGCTACAACCTATCAGCCACGCTCGGAGAGAAGACTAGAGAAACCGTACCACCAAAATGCCATAGATCTTCGAAGAAAAAGAAGAATAGTATTTGAGGGAACATAGTCTTCAGCGAAGGGAAGGGGACTTGATAGGTGGACATTCCAATAGACTCAGCCAAAGGATGGAACAGCCAGATCTGGGGAAGCTCGATGGTGAAATGAGAGAAGAGAACCAGCTTTGTGCATTCCCATTGATCTTGCACAGAAGGTATTTTTGTAGGCTGCAGTTTCCACCGGCGGAAGTAGGGTATAGCGTCAACGATTATCCATGGTATACAGCGGCCAAAGTAGACGATCTACAAATATTTTAGAAGTCAAGACAAAATAAACGTTAAAAGTCATATCTAGACAAACCTCATGCATCAAAAAGCTCATTAAGCCAGTCGCAATGACTGGATTGCCAATCCAGATGTACCATGCGATCCATTGCTGTTCGACCCAGTTTAAAGACTGGAGGTCTGTATCAGCGTAGAGAGACTCGGCAGCGACTGTAGCATTGAGAGACATGGCAAGGCGGACAAGCAAGGGCGCCGTTCGTCTTGGTCCCTTTATACGGATGGAAACCGTACCACTTTAAATTTTCAGACAATGGCGTGAGGTCATGTTGATGCATACTTACCGACTGGTGATGGTCTCGAACGGCCCAGTCTGGACATCGGGCGCAAGCATGTGGGAGCCAACCACCAATCGTTCCGTTTCGATCCATACACTAATACTGAAGCTGAAAATACTTGTAACGCATTCGACTCGGACTTAGGAGACGGGCGCTACACTGGTAAGTAAGTAGTAGGGGAGGAACGGAGCATTCCCGAACCAGACTGCGTTTGTGGCGTGAGAACTCTGCTCTTCCTCTCTGGCATCCATTTTGAACTTGCTTTTTGGCACCGCAGTGGGCTACGCGACTTATCTCTATTGCAATGTCTCGTTGTTTGCTTTTTGTTGACTAGATTTCCACTTCTGAGAATTATCAAGCGGTACTTGGTAGGTTGAAGGGGTCGTCGTTCCGCGAGCTCCTGCCACTTATCGCCACCACCGGTAACACCAGGCATCACGGTAATTCTCGTTCTTACTTGCAACATCTGTCTGCATGCCCAGCTCCGAAGAATTCCTTGCCCAATGGATCAAGGAAAAGTATACATCCGGACCGAACATATTTTTTCTTGCACCTGAAGGAGTGATAGACACTCTGGATATGATCATCTCTCTCGCGACTGACGACGATAAGTTTGAGCTCATGCCCTTGTCTCTGAACCCAATTATCGCTCTACACTACACGAAAGAGCATCCCCTTTGGAGCACAATCGTGTCAGTGAGTCACCTAGGCAAACTGTTTAACGTCCATTGACACCACAGAATGTAGCCAGGTCAGGTGTTATTTTATGTCGGTGAGACTGGTGCGATTGGCGCTTTATAGTTTTATCAATATTATGATGTATAGATAGGCAAGGAAAACATACTTGCCCAGACTTGCCCTCTCTGGTGTATTTAATGCTTGCGTTACATCATATCAATGCTCAACGTGTTTTTTTATGAGATCTTGGCTCACGCCAAAAAGAAGATGTCGCTACGATCAACTGCACTCTCCAGGTGATAATTTTCGTTGCAAGTCATCAATGTGCCAGACATCCATGCTCATTCATGTTGTTGACGTCTGCAATGCTAGATTGTGGAAGGTAGCATCAAATCTCCGTCAAATGAACTTTAGTCCAGGTGCTTCTACCAATTCTACAAGCACGACTCAGTGTAAAGATGTGAAAGGTTTCCATTAACCTCTGAATATACACCGCCGCATGAACTATAAATATGCACCACAAATTCAAGTCCGAGTACGTGTATATGTCCAAATCAAAACGGGATCCCAGGCCCCAATACAGGTATCCAGCCCCTGGTACCCTTAAAATTCCTCCCATAAATATCCCAGCCAGTGATGTTACCTGCCGGCTCCCGACGACCAAGCAGGGTTGTAACCGGGAGGAAGAACATCCTCCTGAGGTTCATGATCTTGCACCAAGACAGGACCTGCGTCGGTTTCTTGTCTGACGGGTCGATTTCTCCGCTCAGGCGGCGGTGCCGTAGTCGTTTTAGACTCGGTTCCAGATGAGGAACCTGCACTTTCGGACCCGAGGGCCACCATTCCATCTTCCGTTAGACGGTACATTAGTCGACTTGAGGAAGGCATTTGGTTGAGTGAATGTGTGGGGGCTGTATCGGTGAACATGGAAGAATCGGTGCTAGTGACGGTATTGTTTTTTGAATGGTGTCCGCGTGTGGTGGTTGACGCTGGTGGCATCACGAAAGGTTCAACGTATCCTGAGAGCAGTGGCTGAAATTCTGCATGACTTTTAGATCCCGTTCGAGGCTATAACAAAGGGTCTTACGTTGATGCGATGGGTATCCAGGAGATTTGGTAGGATCGCGTAGGTCAGTCAAAAGCGTTGCATTATAACGGGCCTTGTTTTCTCTCCTGTATAATGATATGTACCTGTTCACACGGAAGGAATTGGACTTCGTACCTTTGCCGACACCATAAGAATAGGAAGAAAAATGCTGCAGCAATAGCGACGACTGTACCGGCCTTCTTAAATAGTCAATAAGGTATCCGAGCAATTTATTGAGTGATTCACGGTGACACCAATGATAGCCCCCGTCGATAGTGTATAGGCAGAGGAAGCTGATGGACTTGAAGGTCCGTTGCTTGACGCCGTAGAACTTGACGAAGAACTTGTACTAGCATGCAATGTTAGTGCTGCACAATATAGACACAGTCGACCCACGATGCCGGCACGCCGTCCCATAATTCTACCTATGCGGAAAGTGAGTGATGAAAAGACTTCTAGATCATGATGCGAATGAACACACGTCATGGATATCAAAATATTTTCCCTCTACCAGATTCTCAAAGGTGACTCGATACGTTTTGTCCCGGTCAAGGCCTGTTTCCCAGTACGTTAAGGAGTTATAAGCGAACCACTTTGAAGTTGAATTCAAAGTACGCGTGGATGTCGATACCCCAGCTGCGGGGCTTAGCGTAACGGTGAAAGCATCGTGGTCATAATTCGTTGTCCCATAAACAAAGACGGCAGAACTATCCGGGTAAACAAAGTTATCGAAGGCGGACAGATAGACAATGAAAGTTCTACGCACGCGCTGCTGAAAGAAAAGGAAATTTGCGATCCCGCGCCTGTCGTGTCTACTCGTGAATATCCTTGTGGGTCGTGGTTGGTATTAAATGATCCATTGGGATTGGGAGTAAAGAACGAGTCCGGTGACGTCGAACCATCACTAGCTATGTTAATTGCAGTATGCGTCGTAGTTTTTATTGTAGCACTGTGCTCCAGAGATAATTAGAACCATGTAACCCGTCCGCAAGAAGGACACGCACCCCTCATTACCAATACCTACGGTCATTAACGCTGATGTTACATTTAACTGGGACGTGGAAGTCGTATTCAAAACCAGCGTGTGGGCTTCATAGTCCAAGCCGTCGTGGCTAACAAGGTAACCATTGGCCGGGCTCCCATTAACGGCATTGCCGCCATCAAGTGTCGTGGAGTAGGCTCCATTAGTTCCCGAGCCACCCAGGTATATCGCAGTACCCATGAAAGATATTTGGAGGCTCGCACCCTGGAGAGTGGTACTATGAAGCGATACGCCGGAAGCCAGGTTTGATGAATTGTGTGATGAATCATAAGAGCTGTCTGGACTATTTGAATAGAAGACTTTCCAGGAGGAGTTGAGGGACCCTTCGCGATACGGAGAGTATATGAAAGTGGGGGATTGGTCGTAGACGGTGAGATTGTAGAGATTGGGCGCCATGGAGAAAATTCCAAGCCCAGGGTATGTATGGAATCAAGCCAAGGGCGGCTATGTTCCTGGCGTAAGATGACTACCGTTACTTATCAAATAAACTTAAGATTTCGTAAGTGTTACAGCCTTAACATCGTTCCGCGCCCAATGGGTCTGATGTGAAAGTGATGGAGGCCAGGAGGACTTCCGGGCGAAACGGCGTTACTCCATGCTTCTTCGCTCAAGTAAATGGATAGCACGAGGCGACACCAAGGCGACACTCTCCATTGCCAAGGCCGAGACAGAAGCCGGCTCTAATAAACCATCGAAAACGTGGTGTCGTTGAACCCTGCGGCTATTGATCAATGATGAGCGTACATGCCAAGGGTATCTGGAGTTTGATGTTTTGGGACATTCTGTAGAAAGTTACTGCGCTTCAGCTCATTTGGCTCACCTATTTTGTTTCTTAGGGCAATATGACAAGACGCGCCGTTCAATATCTCTTGAGAACAGAAAAGAAGATCAAGCGGTTTGAATTTGACGCACCAGCGTTGTTTGTACTGAAAGTATTTGCCAAACTTTCCGCCCAAATTAGATAAATTCGTATATCGAACTGCCGAATTCAGTCATTACGACGTTCTTCATGCCATGTACCTCTACCTCGCAAGCAACCCCAGGGCGTTGTATCTCGCCACCAGCTCCCAAGACGACCAACTAGGGCGCTCCAGGCGCGTTCTTGTCTTTCGTGCCGGCGAACAGAGCTACAACCAGGCCGTGGTAGAGTTTCTTACTAAGGATGAAGTAGATCTCTCTAGTGCCGTCAGGTTGACGAATAGGGTTGTGAAGGGATGTCTGGGCCTCATTTCGATAGACAATGGTGCACTTGATGCTCTCTCGACATTGTTACCTTCGCTGACAGCGTTCCAGACATATTCCTCGTTCTTGTGACCAGTGCCACGGAAGTCGGGAATACACGTCCATCTGCACCCTCTTCGGAAGCTGTTGCCCGAATACACGAAGTTGGCTTTTATAGCTTGACATCGTCGGCATGGGATGATCTCTCTCTCAGTGGGGATATGCCTAGTCCTGATATTAGTGACTATTCCTCCCGCGACAGCTATGCCCAGACTACACCCTCCTCTCAAGTGTTTGAGCATCCGTGTATGCCGTTGACAAAGATATTGTCTTCAGGGTCTTTCTACTATACCGTAGACTCTCAGTGGGATCTCTCCTCACGACTCTCTCAGCGACTTGCTCGAGACCCATCCCTTTCCCGGGACCCAGGTAGCTTCGATGAACGTTTTGTATGGAATGAATACATTGCAAGGAGTCTGCTGGAATTTAGGGAGCGGCTGGACCCCCAGGAACGTGAAGATCTGGATCGTTGCCATTTTATTGTGAGTAAGAGCGCTGTTTCTTAAGGCTATACTCCATACTGTATACAGATTTTGGCGATTCAAGGTTACGTAGGGATCTCATCTATGGCTCTTCCAATGCCCCCAACTGATGGCAAACCGGCGATTGCAACTCTATCGTTGATCTCCCGACTTGGTTCCAAACGAGCAGGCACTCGTTTCAATACGCGTGGGGTAGACGACGATGGCAATTGCGCGAATTTTGTCGAGGTTTGCCTTCTTTCCTGCTCTATACATTGTTACTCTGAACTCCCACCAGACTGAAATACTATTTACTACTGATCAACACACTGTTAGCTATGTACAAGTTCGCGGAAGCGTTCCATGTGTGTACTTCAATCTTCTAAATAAAGCGTTTCTCCTCAACGAATGTGTCCAATCTCACAGTATTTTGGGAACAGCAAGGTCTTCAAACGTTCGGTCAACGGATTCAAATCACTCGCCCGCATGCCTCGCAACCAGCTTTTGAAAGGCACTTTGCTCATCTGACGGAGGAATATGGCGGTGTCCATGTCGTCAATTTACTAGGATCCAAGGAAAATGAAACAATTCTGACGAGCGCATACGGTCGCCATTTACATATAGCTCGTGGGGTGTTTGGTGAATCTTTAGGCATAACGCATTTTGATTTCCACAATGCGGTCAGGATCGGTGGTCACGACAGCGTCATCAGAGAATTAAGGTACTGTTCTCATCCGTGTAATCAAATAGGCTTACCTCTTACGGTGCAGACGAATGGAACCTATCACCGATCACGTTGATCAATATGGATTTACTATGTGCGATACGAATACTGATGAAGTAGTGACGCAGCAAAAGGGCGTATTCAGAAGTAACTGTTTGGACTGGTAAGAGAACTATCGATGCTCTTGTCCCGTCTCATACGTTTCTTGTAGCCTTGATCGGACAAATTTTGTTCAAGATATCCTTTCTCGATTGACTTTAGAGCAGTACATATTACTCGTTCGAAGAGAGTGGATACATTCTCACTCCCTCTGGTCCGTCCATCGAGAATTATGGGCAGAAAACGGTGACGCGTTGTCGAGAATATACGCTGGTACTGGTGCCTTAAATACAAGTTTTACACGCAGCGGAAAGCGCACACTGGCAGGTGGGCGACACGTACGACATACAGATACTAGTTGACTCTCCATTAGGTGTACTTTCAGACGCGACTAAGAGCGTTTCGCGTGCATATATAAATAATTTCCAGGATAAGGCCAAGCAAACGGCCATTGACATGTTTTTAGTATGTTCGAAGAGATTCCGTCTTGTGCTGTTACTGACGTCTTCTAGGGGAATATGAGTTCGCAGAAGATGGTAACCATTTTTGATCCTATTCATGATTCGGTGCGGCAAGCATTGGAACAACGGTATGTTCACGCTCCGAATCTTACCACCGTTGTCCTCATGTGAAGAATGCAGTCTAGGGGAATATTCTACGACGAAAAAATGTACTATTTTCACTGGTACTTGGAACTTGAATGGTCGCGTAGGTCCCCCCCCGTCCTTTCCTTGACACTGCTTGTCATATATATCTCACAGCCGCCTTCTGAGTCTCTAATACCGTGGCTGTTCCCTCGTGAGAGTGAGTGTCACATAGCACGTCGACATCATTATTCATGATGCTGACCTTTTCACAGGCGCCGGAGAGTATGTACTTCCCACGATTACGTGCGACGACTTCCTAATGTTGGGTGAAGACCCGACATGTTTATTCTAGGGTTCCAGGAAATAGTCCCCTTAACAGCACAGCAAATTGTACAAACAGATCCAGAGAAACGGTGAGGCTTTGTCACGTCGTGGAGTCCTGTCTGATCTAACACCGACTTAGACGAGTGTGGGAGACTCGAATACTGGACACTCTGGAGCGTCGTCCTCACAAGAAATCTTCTTACGTTCTCTTGAGGAGCGAACAGGTTGGTTCCTATATTAAACACTGTACAACACCGATTGATTGCGTCAACAGCTGGTCGGCACAGCTTTATTCGTTCTTGTCAAAGCCGAATTGGCACCAGTGATTCGGAACGTCGAAGCTACGTCACGGAAGGTGTGTTAGTTGTTGCCCTGTCTGTTAGCTGCCAGGCAAACAAGTACGACCTTATTTCGATTTCAGACCGGCTTGAGGGGGATGTCAGGTAATAAAGGTGCTGTAGGGATACGCCTACAATACCATGACACCAACTTCTGTTTCCTTACTGCACATCTCGCTGCTGGTCACTCTAATGTGGAGGAACGAAATGCCGACTATAGAACCATTGTCAACGACTTACATTTCCTGAAAGGGAAGACGATACCTAGCCATGAGTACGTATCTGTTTAGCGTTTCCCCCTAATTTCTCATTAGTGACCGTTCATTGTAGGAACATCATATGGCTCGCAGATACCAACTACCGGATCGATTTGGACAACGAAGTCGTCCGGCAAATAGGCACAGACTGATGACTTAGATAGCCTGGTGTCAGCCGATCAAGTAAGTATAGTCACTCGTAGACGTCTTCGACTGATCATTACATGGCGTCGGCAGCTCAAACAGGTCATGGATGCGGGCCTGGCATTTTCTGAGTACGAGGAAGGACCACTATTGTTCAGGCCAACGTATCGGTATGACGTCGGCACTGATAATTACGATACCAGTGAAAAGGCTCGTATACCCGCTTGGACCGGTAAACTTCACTTTTTTTTCCTATCGTTTGCTTGTATTCTAACCACGTATATAGACAGAATTCTTTATCGCGGAAACCAACTCGATCTTTCCGTTTACTCACGAGCAGAGTTAAGAGGGTCGGACCATAGACCTGGTAAGGGCACGCGTGCATGTATCTCATTTGACGTTCTTCATCATGCTATCCTAGTCTTTGCAATCTTCAGGGCGAATGTTCGCACAATAGATTCCACCAAGCGCGCAGCACTGCAAAAGGTCCTCTTGGACAGTGTAATTTCTACAGCGCCAGGTGAAAAATTGGATGAGAAACTAGCTTCACTCATTGTGACATTGGATCATCAAGATCGTAAGTTCGTTGATCCTTCCAATACTTTCGCTAAACCCATGTGAGCAGTCCCCCCACCGAGTACCGATGAGAAGGCATGGTGGGATGCTCCTGGTAAGCTTCTTTATTTAAATGTGCTCAACGTCTCTGACGTGCGTGCAAAGACCTCCCACAGGGTGTGGTACCAATCTCAGAGTTCCACGTGTCTCCTGGCCGCCGTTATGCCAGGAGAAATCCATTCGATGAAGAGTCACCTTTGTCTTCCTCACCCTCTTCATCCGATGAAGAGCTATTCACGCACGCACTGACTCTCCAAACTCCTTTGGAACCTGTGCCCGCACCAAGGAAACCACCACCACCTCCCCCGCCATTACGCACAACAAAATCAAATGGATCTGTCCCATGATCGCAACCTTTCCTCCCAATCGTCATGAACAATTCTGGACATACATAAAGAAACCCGACTAATTACACAGTATTAAAGCATACCATACGGAAATCGTAATTTTAGATTAGGCCTTGTTTCTTGAGGTCTTCGTACGTCTTTCTGTTATAGACATTGCCTTCCTCATCCTCCAGCTCCTCCATGGTTTCCTGTTCGAAGATTTCATGGCGTCCTTCTTGCTTTAGTTTCTCAGCCACTGTAAAGGCTCCTCAGTAAATACAAAAGGTAAAGGGCAAGATGTGAACTCACGAGACAGAGCATCCTCTATCCTTGTAATCTCGTGGAAATGTTTAGTATTGGGAAGTCCCAAAGCGCGCATTCCAAAGGCATGCCGGGATTCCTGACATTCTATGTTAGCCCCGTCACGATCTCTGGAAGGGAATTGCACTTACTTGGAAATGTCGGTCGAAGTTTTTTCTAGTGTGGTGTCATCAGCATGCCAAGTAACGACTTGGGACTGACGTGTAACATACCTCCCCATATAGACATGGTCTGAGCATATCTCACATCGGTATTCAACACCCAGACCGTGAAGCTTGTATAACCAGTACGGAATGGGCTTTCCGTCCCAGCCAAGTGGCAGTTTCAGCGGGTTATAAATACGTTCTTCCTCCTCCTCTTCCTGCTGTTCATTGTCACCCGTAGCCGCTGGTGCCGGTGCAGGTGGCTTGGCTTGGTCCAAAAGCTCTTGTTCACGTTCACGAGCCGTCAGCGAGAACCGACGCTCAACATTGGACTTGGTGTCATTTAGTAAGGGAATAAGCGTGGCTAGGAGTGCCGTAGAGAGATGCGTATATAGAGCAGAGTTGCGGAGACGAGACTTGGCGGAAGAAATGGAGGGCTGGGCCGCCTTGATTTGGGATGGAGTGTGGGTTCCATTTGGGTCTTGGTATGTTTCTCCGCTCTCGACCTGTCTTGCCGAGGCTTTGATGTGTTTTTTGGAAGTAAGATGAGCATCGTATACAGTCTGCTTGCTGTAATGCTTTTGGCCTTCGAAGAAAGAACTTGGTTTGAATGACATATCGTAGTAAAGTGTGACACGTACAAGCACTACACCAAATCCCACCAGAGTCACCGTTTGCCTGCGACTTTGGGCTCGGCTCTTCCCAAGCCTTCAACTCTCCCGCATCCCACAGTTTGGTGAACTCTGTCTCCGCCTCTTGTTGCTGAGCATTGATATCAACCAAGGGCTGCGTGCGTTTTGCAAAAGACAAGAGGTACGTGTAAAGATTAGTTATATAGCTGAGACAAGGATGAGTGTAGATACAGGGAGAAATGAGATACAGGGACATACTTTTCATAGTCCTTTGTGAAGCGTGCCTCCTTCGACAACTCTTGGTGGACAATGCCACTTTGAGCGGTCATTAGCAAGTCTAGATACTGGAGGTATCCTGGCCGCTTGCCGACATTCTTGATATTGCAGTATGCAGTATGATTGGCATACAAATCGAGATATTTCCCATACGCCTCCTCCCCAGAGAATAACAGCGAAACAGCTGCACAAAGATGCGTTCATCATTCACGTCGTCACAAAGAGAATTCACGTACGGTCTTCCTCCTCGTAGTCATCGTCCCCGTCTTGATTTGGCTCCTCCAACAGCGCCTCCAATTCTAGGCCGAACCCTCCTGGGACAGAATCAGGATACTTGCTGTGGTGCTCTTGTATTTTAACCAACCGCGCATAGAACTCTGACAGATCGTTTTGCTGCGAAGACGCTGACAAGACGTCTATCTCAGCCTTGCGCGCTGCCTCGTCCTCGTATAAGTTGTTCAACGTCGTTGCACGTGATGAAATGCGGATCCAGCATCTGTGACGCCTTGTGCTCATTTTGCAGCCTAGATTCCTGGATAGAATGGGGCCGAGAGAGTATCGTGTACAACGCGCGCTCAAAGCGTTCGATTTCTTCGTGCGTCTGCCGTTGTACCTCGATGATGGAGTCCATGCCTGACCTTGAAAGGTCCGAAGGAGAGAAGCAAATTAAAGCAAATTCGAACTCCGACAACGGTTCGGTCCTTCCCATGACGACTTGCCAAACGACAAGTGGGGCTTCAACAAGTACTATGGATTTCCTCCATTTCATCGACTTGGACGGAGGTCATTTCATCTTCCTTGTGAAGGCTCCGAACTTTCGGTTGATACGTTCCCTGAGACTGAATAGATCAAAGGCCCACTGTGCTTACGACCATCTTGTGAAGTTAAGGCCCTTTTAACGACAAGTTGCTTACTATTATCCTCACATTAATATTACTAGATGGACGGATAATAGGATAAAAAGCGACGAATTCCCTCGGCACTCACATGGCTTTCTCATGCAACCAATTCCGAGATCACCCATGACCTTCTACAAGTAACGGAGTTTTTGGGAGCTCTGGGTATATAATGCACGCCGTTTCATTGGTTTCTTGGTACATATAAACCCTCTTATAGTGCTCTACATTGAACATGTCTTCTGACACAATCGAACTTTTTCCAGCGCCATCCAGCGTCGCCTCTAGTCTGACCCCGGTCTTTCTTCCTGGGGCTGATGCGGACTCGACGCTTGCTATGCAGAGCATCCTTCGTGATAATCATGTCAAGTGGCATACGTTTTTTAACGACAGGGGATTCCACAAGTAGGCTCAAGTATTTTTGATTACCGCCTAGCTTGGGCTTACCACTTAGGACAGTCATACCGCTCACCATATATTGGCTATCTGGGCACTCGGAGCCAGTAAAGAGATAATCGAAGCCGTATATTGCGAAGATGTTCCCGCCCAGAGGCCCGCTATCAAATCTCCCGGCCCAATATCATCTGCAAACTTCAATGCACATCTGGGAGACGAAAAGTTCGTACAACGTTTCCAGCCTGGTTTCAAGGCCTGACAGACATTTTAGATATTATGGCGCGTATTTATCCTTCTTCAAGGAGAAACTTTCGGGAAAAGGCACCGCTTCTGTATTGGAAGAGTTCGTCTTTTCCGAGTCTGCTAACGTCGACGCGGCGACGAACGGTAACCAGCAACCGGGCATGCTCAACCGGTTTTTGGAAGGCTTGGTTCACCCTATGATACACACTGCGTATGGTCTTGAATTCGGATTGCCGGGAATAGTCGTCGAAGGCATGTCTTGAGTCTTCTTTTGTGTACATGCGCACTTACGATATCCATAGGTCTCGCTCAGGCGGCGGTCCATCATGACACCCTTCAAAATCTCCTGCCTTTTTCTGCCCTGAATTCTGTCGCGGCGTCTGATGCGCATGCAGAAAGCGCTACGGGTCTTGAAACGCCGAGTCTTCCCATGGCTAACGGGAAGAAAGCAACTCACGCTTTCGATGTTCTAGCGCGCGTTCTGAAAGATGACACGCTTACAATCCCTCTTAGTAGCGATGGAAATACTTTTGAGATCACACTGCGGGCAAATGGAGAGGCGTTATTCCGGTATGCGAATCAGTGGACGTTACACCTATCGGACCCCAAAGAATTGCGCCGGAAGATTGAGGAGCTGCAGTGGATGAACACGATCATCTACACAGTAAGCGGCTCTCGGCCCGGAAAAAGATTCCATGCAGACTTCTTTCTGTGCGTACTCACTTGCATGAAGGAAATAGTAGCTGACCATCTTTTCAGTATGCATCTCGTCACATCATCCTTATTTTTGCCCTCTTTGGTGAACTTCCTTTCCACCACGTCCCAAGCGTTACTTCTCCGCAGTTATATGGCTGTAACTTTCGCCTGGTGGATTTCTCGCGGCCGTCCCAGCTTCGATATATCAAAGTTCTTCGAATCAGATAACAACGAGTTCGCGAGCCCAGACTCCTCTTCTGCGACAGTGACAAGTGGGAACTTGTCGTCCATACCCAATCCGTGGTTTGCGATAATCCAGCAAGCCTTATTCCATCCGGATGACCATCTTTGTAAGATACAGAGAGCATTGGCATATTTTGCGGCTTTGTATGGCACGCGCCCGGGGGGTCTCCCCGATTTTTCACAGACGGAGCTTCCGGGAGCAGAGAAGCTTGATGGTACTCTTTTTGTTCGAGCTGCTCAGCTCACGGCAAAGCACGTTGAACTTTGTCGAGGAAAGAAGTACACCGTCGAGACCCCTTTCTGGGACTATCAGTTCGCTTAGGACCGTGTAATAGTATAATAAGTAGTTCTTGAATGCTCAGCTGATATATTCACGCTAAAAATCCAGCCTAAGTAAGGGTGTCAATCGCTTCCTTGAGATAAAGTCGTGCTGAGACTAGCCATAGACAGACTTAAGTGATTGGAAGAAAGTGTAGTGCCATGGGTAATAAATCAGTGAAAGTAAATTTCAATGAGGCGCAGGGGAATCCAGAGATACCTCTGCGTGCTGGCAGGTTTATTTCATCGATCTCAAAGCAAGCTGGGTAACACTCATCGGAGCAATAAGGTCCTGGACGAGCCGGGAGTCTGATAATGATGTTTCTTGGCGCCAAATCGTCCTGACATACACCAAGGTCTCGGAATTCCGTCATCAATCGGAAGAGTGGGGTGAATATTGCTTCACAGTGACTTTCACAGAGATAATCAGCGACGATCTCCTCACCGTCTCCATCCTCAAAGAGGTACTAAACGTCTTCCAGGCGACTCGGACGAGCTCTAATAGAAGGATGTATACCGTCCTTCCATCCTGTTCGTGGATGGCTGTCGCATAAAGACCAAGACATCGGGGAACAGAAATTTCCTGAAGAGATTGAAGCATGCCATATGCTTTGACATCGTTTGCGACGGACCGACCGGCGAGATGAGAGGATCGATAGAGTCGTACTCATCTTCGAAGTATAAGTTATCATAGAATTTAGCGACGACAATGGGGGACGTTTCCTCAGGGGTAGGAGAGGCTGCCCAAACCTGGGTAATATGTTCTCGAATGCCGCCACAGAGTCTGTTGAATAGGGTATTGGATAGGGATGGTGACGGGGGGAGAGTTATGCTATGCAAGGGAGTCCTTTCGTCCTTTGACGTTCCAGAAAACGTCCATCGTGCCGACATTGCAGGTCCTTAGAGATGACAGGTGGCAGTGACGGCGTATAGTTCAAACTTCGAAGCGAGCCCGGAAAATATACAACATCTGGGTCAAAAGCATTATCTGAAGGTATCGCAGCCTGCGTGGCACTCGATGCCATAGTTCGCATACTTCAAGTTAATGGGAGGATGGGAACTTGAAAAAGGCCGAATTATCGGAGTTTATCTGTGCCGACATCAGCATACTTCGCTACTTGAATCATGCCGAATACGTCACACTTACACACCTCAGCTTTAATTGCTACTCAAGTCTGAGCACAACATTCCCTTTACTAACGAGAAGGATTTCGGGCAGCAGCGCAGACATAAATTTCACAAGAGGTACCGTGTTGTACGCGTTTCCGAGTCGTCCTAGCCGTATGTTGCTTGACTGACTAGTATCAGGTCTTGCCTAGTACAGCAGCATGCTGCCCACCCTATGCCTTTACAGTTGAGGAGATGCTGGCCAGACATGATTGGGCTCTGACCTTTGCTCACCCACCCGATGTTGATTCACTATTCCGTACCAACAACATGCCACCACCCGCACAAGCTGTTCAGATAAAGGCATCTCTGGACAACCTCGAGGCACCTCTCGCTGAAGTACAAAGTTACTTCAATTTCCTTCATGATGCTGTTGCATTACTGGAGACTCAGATGTCGCGTCTTCAGTCCCTCAGACATGATTATACAACAGCCTTCTCTCCAATCCATCGCATTCCATCAGAGATCCTGGCGAAGATCTTATGTTGTTCATAGGAAATCAGTCGGGCGGATAAAGGCAGTTACAAATTCACTGTTTTTGTCATGCGAAATGAACCGTGGCGTCTCGGACAAGTGTGCAGTTGGTGGCGGAGCGTTGTTGAGATCCTCTGTCCAGAGCCATGGGCCTCACTGTCGATTGAAGATTAGGGTGTCCTATACCCCAGACTCAGGAATAAACATATTGATATACTTCGTCGCGTCCTTGAACGCAATCGTAACCACCCTCTCCAGCCCGACCTTCAGCTAACTCGGACACATCACTGCAAGTGATGGAACAGTGCTTTAACATCATGATAGCCCATTCGGCGCGGTGGGAAACAGCAGAGATGATAGTTCCCCCTAATTTATTCCAAGACTCGACCTCATCCGCGGAAAGATCGGTTGGCTCAAGAAAATGGACTCGAATGCTCTAACTCAGGCCTCGAGTCAAAATCCATTCATACCTTTGAGATCGCCCCGAGCCTGCAGGTTCTGCATCTGCATGTCATCCATCCAGAAGCGAATATCCTATTCCCTACCGTCAACCTTATATCCTTCTATGAATACCGACAATGTTCTGGAGACAGGTTGGACCCCGAATACCTGGGTTTAGCCAAATCGGCCCCAAACCTACGTTCATTTCATACATTACCTACGATGTGGTTCGCCCAATATCAACCTCACACACAGTTGAACGCACTACTAATCCGTCCGTAGAAAAGTCCTCTACATGTTCTCAAGTCGTCATGCGTGGCGTTATCCTCTCCGCGTTAAAGGAGGTCGCACTCATAGCCCCGCTTAGCACCGTGACTCGGGGACATCTAGTAAATGCGCTCTATGGGCTTAACGAAATGCTTGTTCACTCCCGATGTTCGCTAACGTGACTAACCCTCGATGATATAGCCCTGGATGAGAACCTTCCTGTCATCCTCCGACTGTCACCTCAATTGGAGGAGTTTTCTATCGACCTACGTCAGAAGTGGATGGACGGGTATGACCCGCCATGCGAGATCTTGTAACTCGAATGAAGGAGACAGTTATAGTTGAAGGATCACCTCAACACTGTCTAGTTCCATCTCTGCAACGGTTCACTACTATATCACGTCTGCTCCGTTACGCTCTCTTTCCTTGACTTGAACTTCGTTGAGATGATTGCATCACGAGTGCCAGACGGACCACATGTTGCGCCACGGCTCACAAAGCTCTACATATTGGTACTGGGATACATGTGGACCTCATGTCTCGATGATAACGATGTACTTGCTTTGAATGGGTTGAAGGACAAAGACCTTGATGTTTTTGTCATCCTGCGTGGTACAGACCCTTGAGTATGACGAGACGACAGCTACCATTACGCAGGCCGATATAGTTTTCATCCTGATTTATCGAAATCTTGCACCTTCATATTTACAAGGGCACAATATTTTCCCCAGAGGAGATTCCCTGAATCTATATATCGTCGATCGAATCCGCGAAATCATCCCTCCTCCTCTTGGTGAGAATCGGCGCCGCTTTGATTCGCTTACCAGTCAACCATTTCATTCATCTTTTTGCATTTTTCATCGCCGCATTCTTGAGCCTGGCCCAGGGTGAGGAGATCGGGCTCAAGGTACCGACCAGTGTCCTTCTGAATGACAAAGACCTCGCAAATATCCGAGAGAACAGCGGGCCGGGGATAGCTTCGACTAAAGCACTTTTGTGGGTCATTCGGTAAACGAGGGAGGATTCAGCGGGTGTATTGCTTCGACGCAGGTCCGTATTCTTGGGGATCCCTCGAACGCACTTTTTTGTCTGTTGGTAAAATCGAGGTAGTCTTTTATTAGCTGTATTTGCTGGGCTGGAATATACTTGTGCGGAGCGAGATTGGTGGGGTAACGATCGCAAGGAGAGTACAACTGATCACCCGGCGTATTTGATGAAACTCGTATAATGGCAGCAATGTGACTGTTTGCCCTGGAGGAGCTCCGAGACGAGGCCTACCGTCAAAGGGTAAGAAGCGAGGCGAGGCGAAAAGAAACCAGTAACGAATAGGTAGAACAAAGACATCACCCTCAGCCTAAGGCCGGATCAGGTAGAAATTGTGAAGTAGAGAATTACGATCTGGTTGTAGTAAAACAAACACCAAGCCTGTCAGTCCTCGCGCTTGTATGAGGGTCAATCTAGTAGACTCAATAACAGAGCAGGAATTAAGATCTTGAGATTCAGGGTTGCTCAAAATTGCCCTCAAACAAATTTCCCTGCGTCGCTGGTGAACTACTGTTACATTCTATGATTCTACTGTACACATATCAGAATAACACCTCTGTAAAGCACATGGTCGACGTTGACTGCAACAGTTCCTCCCTTATCTCCTTGAGTGCAGTTGTACGTATGCCTAAGGTGAAGGAGAGTTCAACGTGTACAGCCTGTCAGGCTCCGGCGGACCGGCTTCGTCAGAGGGTCCTCGCCATTGGATAGAAGACACCAGCGAATGGTCTCGAATGGGGAGGTAGTATACATGTTGAAGATTCAGGATGAGCCTGGATACAACCAAAATGGTGATTGAAATAGAGACTCCTTGAGGAATTTGCAGCCAAGGAATCTATAAAGCGATGTTCAAATCAAAATATCCGGAAAAAGAGCTTTATCCTACGTGAAAGACTCCTTTGTCGTACACCCCACGCTTTGTAAGGTAGAACGCTGTCGCGGCGTTAGCAATGAAAGCACACTCGATGCTGAGAGGAAGCGTTAAAAGCCACCACGTTGTGATAGGAATATCTCCTACATGAGGAAATAGTATATGCTGTCCCGAAAAAGCACGTCCAAAACTGACTCTCCGGTTAGCAGTCCTCTTTCCCGGACGTGTTTGAAGGCGACCGAAACCGCCAAACCGAAGAGGACGGTTTCAAGAACCATGGGGAAGAGGTAAAAAGTCCAATAGTAGTGCGGGACACCCGTCTTAATACAAGCGTGTACTTGAGACTGCTGTAGGGCTACAATTACACTGAGTATCCTTCCGTATGAGTATGAACAAAACGCGGACGGACCCTTAATCGTCCTAAATGAGAAGCTGAGCACGGTCACCATTGAAATGAGCTCCCCCATGAGAAGGGCGCATACAAGGGTGAAAATTTTCTTTGACGCCTCATGCATCGCCACCACTCTAAGGCTCATCACTGCTCCCCCGACACATATAAGGAATGCATTGAAGTACCCCTGAAAACGAAAGAAAATATTGCCTGTAATACCATCATTATCAGTACAATTAGCATAGGATGCCTCCGCTCACATCTAGATAGAAAGTTGACACCAATGAGCGCATTAAGACAACCGAGGACTCACGTCTACATCGCGTGAGTCAACAATGTTAAAGTACACAGAGCAGCTGAACACTCACTAGGTCCGACTGAGAAACTCTTGATGAACACTGTAAATCGTTATGTTCACCGAAAGACTGAACAGACGAAACACATAGGGACTTACAGATGCCTTCAGTACTATTCCCAGTAAGTAAGTGACGAAGTATTAACAAAGGTAACACGCACATCAACACCAGCTCCCCCAAGTAACGGTTCTGGATGCTGTCAGGACTAAGGGAGACCCGAGAAGATTCAGACTGACTAGGATGAACAAGATCTTCGAAGCCGACCATTGTTTGCTCTGAAGATTGATGTAAGCCATAAGGCCATGATTTGCGAATGGGAATGTGTACCCATATGTATTCCACCTATCTCATTCATCAGAATATCCAAAGAAGGATTGTGGGGCGACGTACCTCCTGGCCAAAAGTAATAGCTGAGAAAGGGCGATCAGCGATACGCATGCAGCCAAATTCCTAGCAAAGTACCATGGTCATACAGAACGACGGTGGTAGCGACCACTGAAGAGCATGGTCAGCCCTTTTTGGTCCTGAATACAACACGCGGGGAGCGAGACTTACATTGGCACATCCGAACCACGCCCAGACCTCTGACTATCTCCTCGTCGGCCATGACGGTAGGGGTAATGCATCAAAACACGGACCCTACAGTTTTTACATCCCATATCGTGTCTCGGATAGATCGTCGTATCCCCTATGGTTGCCTCCTTTAGCCTAGTCCAAGTCAACAGGAGAAATGATCGGTACGCCAAAAACCAAGATCAATGACCGCTGTAATATCAACATTAATAAAACGTCTGAATGTGTGAGAAAGTTGGGAACAAGATGAATGACCTTCACGATCTGTACTCCTTCCTGCGAGACAGAGTGGAGGATGACCCCTTTGAAAGTGCGATCATTCGGACGCAGCAGTTGGTACAGCTAGGAGTGTTCCGAGCAAATTGTATGTGTGTAGATCTATTGGAAAAGACGCGTAAAGGATGAAGGTTCCCCTAGCAGGTATTGGGTTCCTAGCTATGGCAGTGCCGTGACATCGACGGCAAAGGGCCCCAAGGGTGAACAATGAGACGTCGAGGATAGGTACGAAGAACGTTTGTTTCTACAACATGACAGTGAGGACTGGCACATCGATTTACCTTGCTCAAGGGGCGACAAGCATATTACGATTATATCTCTTGCCCTTGAAACAGAAATTTCGAAGCAGCATTTATTCATTCAATGTTTTAAATAAAAGAATCTGTATGACACATGGGTACGGATGATGGTAGCGAAAAAGACCGACTCGTACCATAGAGATGACGCTGCGAAACGTGTAGTGAAAAAAAAAAACATCGCTGGTGGCCACTACGTTGATGTTGTCTGGCCCCGGTTGATAGCTACAGGCCCTGGATCGTCCACGACGGCCAAGCCAGCTGGCCATCGAGTGTTTACAGTGCAAATATCAAAACCTGTACCAAGCCGGTTGGGAAATAATGAAGCAAGGACAGCAAACAGTCGGAAGGAAGGCGAAACATTGCATTTGTTTGCTTGGTTGGGCTTGATGAATTTGTCGCTGCGTGCGCTGTCGGGGCCTGTTGAACCCAGTGGCTGCTGGGCAACTCAATTACATCCACCTAAAATCGACGTCGCCGGGCACGCTGACGGCGTCGCTTCGTCGTCGTGTAAGACGATGGCCTGCTGCCGCTCGTCGAGGGTCCGTGCGCGAGCCATATTTCCCACGTCTGCGTCTGACATAATATCCCACCGCCCACGTTCTCCTCCGTCTGTGCTCTCCTCGTTGCTCCGAAAGCTTCAGCACTACACTCCCTGATATTTTATTTACGATGGACATGGAATCGCAACAGCAGCTCATGCAGCAGCCTATGATGGGTGACCAACAGCAGGAAGGCGCCATGGATGAGGCCTACTATACAAGCACTGACGATTCGACGTTGACGGGTGGGCTGCCCATTAACCTGGATTCGCTTCGAGACGGACCGCCTGGCACGAAGCCGTTCTACCCGTATTCAACACTTATTCGGTGAGTACAGTGTCTATTTAGCATACAGCCTGCTCAGTCTTCATTCCGTTGCCTTGCAGTTACGCCATCAAAGGTTCACCCAATCAAAAGCTCCTGCTTGAAGACATTTACTATGCTATCGAGTCTCGGGTATGTGGCATATAATTTTACCTGCGGTGGCAAGATCCAACAGCGATTTTAGTTCCCCTATTTTCGAACGGCACCGGCTGGCTGGAAGGTGAGTTGTGAAAATCGCATTTGTTACGTGTAGAGCAAATATATGCGGTCGTATTTGATGTACGAGACGCGTCGCGCTGTTGATGCTTGACTGGTCCTATTTGTTGTTCTCGACAGGCGTGCGATACACATTGCTGACACACCTTTTTTTGCCTTGCAGAACTCCGTCCGCCACAATCTATCCTTGAATCCATGTTTTGAGAAGCTTCCCCGCCCGCTAACTGACCGAGGCAAAGGCTCCTACTGGGTGGTGAATGACAGCGTCGACCCCCGGACAGGTGTACATCGGGTACGCAAGAAAAAGACCAAGGGCTCAAAGGCAGGGAGCGGGAATAAGTCAGATGGTGGCGACGGTGACTACCAGCCACCTTCGGGCTTTGAGGATCCGAACGCGTACGGTACTCCCCCTATGCCAGGGCCCGACAACGACGGCAGTCCCAACAGGGCTCCACCAGCACCTTTCCCCTACCCCGCCCCGTAGGCACCATTTACTTGGTCTATGCTTCGGATATTGACCTCCAAACCTTTAGTTTCGACCCCAATTTCCCTATGATGGCTGGCATGCGATTTCCCATGCCAATGCCGATCTCACCAGACGAAGGTCTTGAGATGGATGAGCATGGTAACATCAATTGGCATCATGCTTGGTTGAAGGAGATTGGTCACCTGCAACAGGTTACGCAGGAGCAGGAGAAAGCTGGAGCTGACCAGGAATGGTTCAGGATGATGCTCTTCAAGGTTCGGTCTGCGCTGATGCCTCCCATGCCTTTGGGGCCGGATGGAACACTGCAGATGCCTCCGCACATGATCCCGGCTCATACAACGGAGGACCAAGGTCAGATACAGGTCACGCAACAGGTGCAGTAGGAATGGAAAGCTGTTTATTAAATTTTATTCGTGTTCTCTCTCGCTGTGGATGTGCTTTCTTTTTTTACTCAACTCGATTGTATAACTAATTGTTGTTTTGGTACTATGGATACTGGATACTATTGCATACATTGGTAGAAAGAATCTGAAATACGACGTTTGTGAAAGGCTGACGTCGCTGTTTATTTGCTTGGTCGGGTTTTCCTGTCTTTGATAAATATTGTCGGCAAATGTTGAACCCAGTGGCTGTAGACACACTTCGTCCCTTCCTCTTGCTCCCTCTTTCTCTTCCTCCTCTTTGTTCAATTCTCTTACAAGCTCCCCACATCTCGCTCTATACCCCGTTATGTCCTGCACGGTCCGTGCGCTGTGGTCCAGCCTTTCCCACGGCGAGTCTGACATAAGCCCTACCTGGCCTCGTTGATTCGCCCCCATCATCAACGCCCCAGCTCGTACTGAACGCCAGTCAAGTCCACAGTTAACTACTGCATTCTTGGTTGTTTTTCGAGACAGTCTAATGGCACAAACAATGACGATCCTGGGAGACATGGGGGAACAGCCACAGGGTGATATGTCTGTTTATTACCAGCCTCCTCCGGAACCAGAGAACGACGTCCAGATTACTGGAGGTTTGCCGATTAACCTTGATTCGTTGAGGGATGGGCCACCAGGGACGAAGCCGTTCTATCCTTATTCGACGCTGATTCGGTGCGTACTCTGTCGCTGGAAGCTGTGACAGATGCTCATTGAATTGTATAGGTATGCTATCAAAGGGTCACCCAATCAGCGACTGCTCTTGGAAGATATTTACTACGCTATCGAATCCAGAGTGCGTTAACTCCCTGCTTATGTTCCCATGCTGACCTTTCCTAGTTTCCTTATTTCCGGTCCGCGCCAAATGGCTGGAAAGTGAGTTTTTCACATATTTCCTCTTGTTCGAACTGTTCAGTGGTCAGTAATTGAATGATCGACGGTTGGCGTCGAATATTACGACCCGCGCCTGATCGTGAATGCCCTGTTGATGTTTGGCTGGCCATGTTTACATCCATCATCGCAAATTCTTAATGCTGACGTTCTTTTACGTAGAACTCAGTCCGACATAACCTCTCGCTGAACCCGTGCTTCGAGAAGGTGCCTCGTCCGCTCACTGACCGAGGCAAAGGCTCTTACTGGACGGTGAACGAGAATGTCGATCCACGTACTGGGGTCCATCGAGTAAGGAAGAAGTACAACAAGAAAGGAGGCAAAGGGCGCGGTTCGGAGGAGGTTCAGGATATGGAGAACCACACGACCGATACCTATGAGGATCCTAATGCCCAATTTGTTTCGCCAGAGGGAGATGCCAACCAGCAATCACAATCACCTTTCCCTCAGGCTTATCCTCCTCCTCCGTGCGTAACGCTATCGCTTTCTTGGTGCATGATCTCACATTGATTGGTAGATTTGACCCCAACTTCATGCTTGGTATCCCGCCACCCGTCCCAGGACCCATGCCAATATTGGCCGACGAAAACATGGAACTTGATGAACACGGAAACGTGAACTGGTACCACGCTTGGGTCAAGGAGATTGGCCATCTACAAGCGGTTACGACGGAGCAGGAAAAGGCTGGTGCTGACCAAGAATGGTACAGAATGATGCTGTTCCGAGTAAGGACGGCTCTTATGCCTCCACCCATGCTGACGGAGCTCCCCCCGCACATGGTTCCTCAACAACCTCCTACCGATGGGCAATAAGTGTCCGTCGGTACTTTAGCTGTCCCCTTTGTCTATCGAGATGTATAATATCGTCCATTGTTATTGGTTATACTTACTAGAGCATAATCCTTTGATTATGTTGAGCCTGAGTGATGAGTCATTGCGCCAAGAATTGGCGCTGAGCCTGCGAATGGGATTGTCAGCAATGGAGAAAGGAATATGAAAAAGGAAAAAAAGAATTTGGAATTGATGACTCCGCAGTGTCTCGGCCGATCTTCACTTTCGGACCTGACTTCATTGCTTCATTCCTCTCTTCCTTTCCGCCGTCCAGCATGTCTCCTACTGCTGTGTATTCTGCGTATGTGCCTCCAGCAACAACGCCAATAAAAGGACCAGCTCTTGCTATCGGATCCCCGTCGACGGCTCTTGATGGTCAGTACCAGTCAATGGTAACGGACCTGGAGGCGTCGAGGAAGGTTGACCGACAGATGCTCGATAGAATAGTCGATGGAGGTTCGTCTTGTATGCCAAGGTTCTACAGAGCACTGATAGTCCAGCAGCTACCAAACTGGTGGCCTCGACATACTCATCGATTCACGTCGCTCTCTCATCTACCGACTACGACGCTCTCCTGCCGAACATTTCTTCCCTGTTATCTCAGCTGCTCTTGTCACTGATACCACTGGGCACGTTGCACCTGCACAATATTCTCTCCCGAATCCAAGGTGCCTTCGGACGTGACCCTAAGCGGTTTCACAATCCTCTCAGCAGCCTCAGCGACCACCCTCATTGCCCAAAAGCCCGCGCATGCGCCCACCGCCACTGTTTCTCTCAAAAAGTGCGACTCGACCAAAGCACCACTTCTACTTCCCTTACGAAAAAAGACGAATCCTGGTGCGAAAAAGGCACTGTGGACACTGAGCACACCAGGGACCCCGCCAATTGATGCGGAGGCACTCCTGACGGATTCGGACAAGGCGCGACCATGCGAGCCTGTCACAGCGTCTACAGCACCACGGAAGAAGAAGGCGTGTAAGAATTGTAGTTGTGGACTGGCTGAGCTCGAGGCGGAGGAGCTCAAGCGGAGCCAGGTCGTCGTCGTTGACGGTTCCGAGGACGGGGGCGCACGAGCTGTGTCGCAGGAGGAGAGGGAGAAGCTGATCAACAGCACACCAAAGGCAACGAGTAGCTGCGGCAACTGCTACCTCGGTGACGCGTTTAGGTGTGCAAGTTGCCCTTACCTTGGTATGCCTATGTTATATCTCCCTTTCACTTTGTTAACATTTTATTAGGACTTCCTGCATTTAAACCAGGCGAAAAGGTCCAGATTGACTTTGGAATGGACGACATTTGAGTTTGCCGGAATAGGATATACGATATTTGTAGACTGTACTTTTGTGTAAATTTTGCTGCTTACTAAATGTAATTGCCCTTACCTTGATGCGTTCATGTCCTTTTTTGGGTCCTTGCTTCGCAGCCAGCTGCGTCTGCTCGTATTTGCGCCCATTCCAGTCTTGATCTTCCGTTTCTTTCCAGTAATCAAACTTACGGGAAGAAGCATGCAGGTAAGTCAGAGATACTCCCATTCAACGAACACTAACCTTCGTTTCCAGCCTACAATCAATCCAGACGAGAACCAACTTTGGCACGACTTTGCATTGTTTGACAGGCTTTCTGTGCAGGCTTCAGCCAAGTTTGGGCGAGGGGATATCGTTACGCTGCTGTGCGTTCAGTCTTCATTCCGCGTCCGGACGTTTTGAACGCGATGTAGATCTCCGACAGACCCAAAGCGCGTCTTGATCAAACGAGTCGTTGCCATGGAAGGTGACATCGTGAAAACATTGCCGCCGTATCCTCTTCCTGAAGTACGCATTC
Organism: Armillaria mellea; assembly: GCA_030407055.1. NCBI lineage: Eukaryota > Fungi > Basidiomycota > Agaricomycetes > Agaricales > Physalacriaceae > Armillaria > Armillaria mellea. The sequence continues at coordinate 1,597,598 of JAUDZF010000005.1, forward strand.
CAGAGGGGCACGTCTGGATTGAAGGTCTGCTCTGACACTAGCTCGTTAGTGTTAACGGCTCATCAGTTCTAGGTGACGACCCGTACCACAGCGACGATAGCAACACCCTTGGCCCGGTACGTCAATCTCTTGCTCTCTGTCGGTGACATCTCACCAATATGTGTAGATACCAGCTGCGTTGATCGAGGCCAAGTTACTCTTTGTCGTCTGGCCCTTGAGCCGTGTCGGGTCACTGCGGACGCCTTCGGCACGATATCTCAGCCGCCTGACTAGAGACAGTCCGAAATACAGAGCTGCAAAGGCTGCTGTTGATAGAGAAAAATGGCGGGAGTCCAGAGTAATTCCGGCCCGTTGGTAATGGCGTTTTTGGTGGGGCACTTCGCCGTCATAGTGTCCATCTGGGCACTTTACAAATTCAAGAGCCAGGCGCGCTCGATAGACCAAAATCAAACTTATCGGTCTCTTAATTCACACTGGATGCATACAGAACTTGACATTTCCGAAAGAGAAGCACAAGACGCAAACCGTTATGTTGGAAGGCTGAGGGTTTGTGAAATGGCCAGAGAAGCGATAAATGTGTGTGAGGGTGCTCTTGTCAGGTTTCTAATCGTGCTTCCCCAGACTGGCACAGAAGTTAACTAAGTCCCCAAGACGCGATCTCTGCGCTTGTTCAGTTTTATTTTCTGTCTCTTCCAAGTCGCTTCGTCGGCTCTCATCTCATTCTCTTTCGCTTGACCTCCAACCGTCCTATGCCCTTGTGTTTGGGTTATGCCTGGTCCGACGTGGCAGATACTTTTCCCAGCCGTAGGTATCTCCTTCCCGAACACCCGAGATTTGGAGATATAGGTATATATTTCAGCAGTTGATACAAACTGTCCACTATGAGGTAATTCTCAACAACATTTCCATCCCGGGTATTCATGTATGAATGTGCAGTGTAAAAGTCCAACAGTCCAGTGTGTAAAGGATAGGTACAGGCAATATAGGCTGGTCATACACTCTAATGGAAGGCGTGACGAGAATCATGAAAAACTAGAAGAGAAGCTAACATTCAAACCATTGTCTCGATTTTGGGTATAAAAATCATGAAGATCAGGAGATAACAGTGCGAGGGGAGGCGGCGTATCCTTGGGAAGTGCCGCTTTTAGCGTCAGCGTGAATTTCATCCATCGGCCAAAATGATTCACGGGATACAATATCGAATTGGCGTCCGACAACTGCACCAAAGACCGGAGGTGCAGGTAGCTGAGAGACTGGGTCAAGTCGTGGAATCGCTTGACCACTTCGTCGATAGTAGGGCGTCGAGTGGGATCATCCTGCACCATTTCTTGCATTAGAGGACGTAAAAATTCTAGGCCCAGTCTTCTGTCATGACCGTACTTGGTAGCCTAAGCGGTAACACATTCAGTACGCTACTATGACTATACTCATGACTGAAAACACGTACGTCGATGAAATACTCTCTGAGAATATTGCCGATGTAGTAGATGTCTGTGGGAAAAGGGTTACAACTATCCCGAGAATCATCGTGGTGCTCGGGTGCGGTCTTGTCTTCGCCACATATTACGGGCTCATCTGGGATGCCTGCAGTGGGGTCATAGCGCCTAGACAGGCCGAAATCGACGAGGTAGTATCTAGGCCAGCATTGAGCTCGGGTGAGCCTGGGAGATACAAACTCGCTGTAGTCTGCTGTCATCCAAGGCCTGCCGGGATGAAAGCCTTCCGGATACATCTTTGTAGGATCCATCATAATATTACGCAGAGTGCAGTCGCTGGGCCAGACTATCAGAGCTTTTCGTTTTAGGTAAACGGAGAGGAAAGCATACCGATGGGCGACATGATGCTGATGCATGAACTGGACACCCTGTTGAGATGGGTATATTTTAGAACTGGTGTAAATTACGACAGTTAGCATTTCACTGACCTCTAATATTTGACGAAAGCATTCCAGTACTTCTCCCACTGTATCAAAAGGAGCATCATTGAACAGTCTCAGCTGCGGCATCACAATAATGCCGTATTTGCCGAATTGTAGAACGTCATAGATAGGAACGCAGTGGTTTCGAAGATCAGTCGATAGAGGTGGACTGGAAAAGAATACGGCCAGCTCGAATTCCGGCGTGTTTATCTCGACTTGCTTGAGGATTACAGGCTCATTGTTCTTCACGCGTAAAGCTGAGGCAAGGGTAAAACGCTTTCAAGTCCTTTAAGCAACTTCAAAGATGACTGTAGTAGGAAAGTAACGTACTGGGAGAAGAACATTTGCTTCTTTCTCCTCGAGTTCCGATGTGGGCGTCCATGTTGGATTATACTTTGGGTGGATCTTGTACCCAGACTGCTCGAGGAATTCCCTCGCATCGATCCAAAATCCGTCAACAACCTTCTTCAGCTGGCGCTCCAACTCGAGATCGGGCACATATTCTATCATGGTTCTCGCGGCATGCCATGGTTTCGTAGGGGATCCCCCTACTGTCGAGGCAGACGTAGATACTAGAGAGAGACGGCGCATTGCGCAAAGCACTCGTCGAGGCCAGGGATGAGCTGGTAGGTGGAATGTCGTGGACCAGCATTATACGTAATCAGTATTCGAGTAGGGGGAAAATGCGCCTAAAGCCGTAATGTCTCTGTATATCAGCTCTGTATCACCCTCGTTGAGACGACCAACGACGGTCGACAGCAGGCGTGCGGGGCCGGGGCCGCGTTCCGACAACTCATCACATGACTCCAAGCGCAGTTAAATTTCAAATTGCTCACCTCTGCCTTCTACATCGTCGTGCTATGCAGCAATGCCTGTAACCTGGTGACTAGCAACGTTGCAGGTATATAAAGAGCTTCTCGTCCCTCTTTGTGCTGGACCTACCTCGCTTAATCGCACCATTATGCCCAGTCCCAGAATATTTCCGATCTACTGCCGCCGAAGTCGTGTTTGCAATGCATCACAGTGCCACTAGCTTCTTGGCTACGCTTTTCTTCGAGCCAACTACGAAAGCTAGATCTGTCTCGCGTCTCTTTGGGGGTATCAAGAGGCGCTTGTACTCTCATCATCACGTCTAGTTCAAGGAATAACTCGAAGCCACGGAGACATCATGTCCGTGTATCGGTGGTGTTGGGCCGCTGTTCATGCTGTGGAACTTTCCCAGCTGTCCAACGCGCGAAGCGGACGCAATCAGGCCCTTTGGGTGTCCGACGTAAAACGGTGAGTCCATTCTTCTCTGATCACACGGCCTGCCTGTGATGAACTAGAACGTTTCTGTTTAATTATTTCCTGTGACCGGAGGCTCTGCTGTGGCAGAGCGCTTCTGAATGTGCATTCATATAATCTTCTCTCTGATGATCTTCAAAAAATTCCGTGCTTTATGTTGATCGGCGAGTACTGAGTTGTACCCTTCATTTAGATTGTTTGACCGCCTGAAGATGCATGCAAGTGACCGGCGGCAAATCCATCTGGTATCGACGTGCGCCGCGTGTGTTTGGATTGACACCATAGACATCGCGTATTCACGCAAAGTCAGTCTCAGTGAAGACCAGATATTTATTAATCACAAGCTGGCGCCCAAACGGAGACGTTTTTTTTATTGGTGTCAGGCATGGAAGTGAAGTTTGTTTGCCCAATCTTGGTCCTTCCTTCATTCTCATTTATATAGGGTGACAGAAGTATCCTGATCCACAATTTCACACTTGTCGGTTTTCTGTCAATAATATTCCCTTCCGCATGGTGCTTCTCTAATAGCGGCTCTTTATTACTCCCGACAATGGCTTGGTCTTGCTGATAGCGATCCAAGGCATGGACCACAAGCTTACTTCCATGTCTATCTGCTTGAACCGCAACGCTATCGATGAATGCCCATGCGAGAACCGCATGCGAATGAGAGCGTGTCAGGAACAGAACCTGGCGAACCGCTTGGTTACACTGACGTAGATGTCACGGTGGCGTCTCGTTTTGATACGAAGACAACTGCAGTAGCGCTCTCGAGCAATGATTTGCATACTCCGCAAATGTTCGGTTTTCCCCCTTAGGCGCCTCGCTTGCATACTTCCACGGCAAAGTCACCCCGAGTCTTTACGCAATAGTGTTCTGTTCGAATTATCCCGTCATATCATGTGGCTCCTTCAACAATCAACTTTCGGTTCACCCGGTGATATCTAGTCTCAGCCGGGAGGTTTCTCAAACCTTTGTGTTGTTACATCTTTGGGTCGTCACGGTGGTTCCAAGGCGAATCGTGGATGTGTTACCCGACATCACCCTAGCTTTAATATAATCAAATGAGCTCGTTGTGAAGAAGGGCATGGCTGTGGAGACAATGCGTGTGTCAGACGCTGATCTCTGCGTGCACATACTAAGATAAGCCTCTGCACTGTCGAGTTCACCAGATCTGTGATTCTTCTTCCCTGATGCTTCTTTCAAAAACGTGTGGCGAGAGCGCCTTCGACGTCGGTCGGCTGTTCTTCATATCAAAGGTTGTCTTTGTGTTACGTTTCGGTTCCCGCATGTTGGGAATTTTGATATGCTGATTCCATTCTGGTCATCTGGTGTCGAGTAACATTTAAAAGAAACGGTTTTATGAAATCGAAACTTCGCCCTCCCAGGTCTTCTACATCGCATCCCTTTGGTTCCCCCTTTCGAACGATGTTCGGTGTTCTTGCTGTCGCGGTTCTCAGTGCGTCTAGTGCAGTGGCGACCCGCCTTGCTCTCAATGGAACTGGCAGGTAAATATTGCGCCAGCATTACGCATCTTACATAGGGTATTGATTCAGTTTCTTTCACAGAGTTTGTGGAACATATATCTCCGATGAACTGCGAGCCACTGCTGAGGCACACTTTCTCGAGAACAAAGTCTCCGCATCGAACCAGTTCAAGGCTCAGGCTACCACCATCAACGTGTTTTGGCACGCTATCGCCAAAGACAATACCACGAGTGGCGGGTACCTTCCGTGCGTCGCTCCTGCTATACGTTCAAGCGCGTTCTCTAATTACCGGTATTTATATAGGGCATCTCAGATCGCGAACTCAATCAGCGTGATCAATGCGGACTACGCCAGTACAGGCATTACTTGGGCTCTCGCCGGTACCGACTACACGATCAACTCTGACTGGTTTTCCAATGTCGGCCCCGGCAGCTCTCAGCAAACTGCGATGAAGGCAGCCTTGCGAGCTGGAGGCGAAAACGACCTCAATGTTTACACTGTCGGGTACGTCTTAAAATAAACACATGAGCATGCAACGCGTCTGACCTTGGGTAGTTTCACTTCTGGTGCTGGTGCTGGGCTCCTCGGGTACTCCACCTTCCCGTACAGCTACGACGGCGCACCTCAGGATGACGGGGTCGTCATTCTGTTCTCTTCCGTTCCCGGTGGAAGCACTACCAACTACAACCAGGGCCGCACTTTGACGCATGAGGCTGGGCACTGGGTTGGTCTGTACCACACGTTCCAGGGTGGCTGCACTGGGGATGGTGATTTTGTCGACGACACCCCCCCTGAGGCCTCTGCTGCCTTCGGTATGAAGGTTTTGACCATGTTCAATGATCGTGAATTGACTCATCTTCCAGGTTGTCCGACTGGCCGGGATACCTGTTCTGGTGGAGGTGTTGATGCTATCCGTGAGTTCCATGTTAGGTTACGCATGAGAGTACGTACTTATCGAATTTCAGACAACTATATGGATTACACTTACGATAGTTGCATGAACCAGTTCACAGCTGGACAGGCGGCGCGTATGGCTGACCAAATTCTGACCTATCGTGGTATCACCGTATAGAGGAGGAACTGGGTATTTTTATTGGATGTAATCGTGGTGTATATATGGACCCATCTTAGGCACATCTAAAACATCTATTATTTCTTTCACGCTGGAGTCAATAATCATTGTGGTAGCAACTTGTCGGTGTCTTAGCAAACCAAACAAATAAAATCATGGATACACTATGCTGACAAGTAAGCCCTAGATGACTGGATACAGTCCTGCCCCAGTCGTTTCGTAGAAGAATATTTTGAAGCTCGCTGGCTCAATCTATTGACCACAGTGATGCTCATAAAACGCGTGGCATATGATGTTATGATGTTGCTTGAACTTGAACGAAAAGACGATCAGTTCCTGCTGCAGATATACGCGCCGGGCTCGCTCACTAGTATTGGGTTTATTACTCTTTTGCGCACGCTTAGCATTTGGATTTTCAAAATCCCATACACCCTCTGAGCGACCCTCATTCCACGAGTACTTCAAACTACCTCTTATCCGTTCCGGCTTTTCGCTAACCTGTTTTCCTGAATCAAAGTTTCAGTGTCTTAACCATAAAGGCGAGCTTAGTGGAGCAACGTACCTTTCCAGAAGAGCAACCCCCAGGCTTTGCCGTGCTTTCCCTCGCACTTGAACTGCGACCGGGTGACCTTCCAGTAGCAGTCCGGTATCTTCTTGGTTGTCCACCGGGTCTGGTGTACAGTCCTGCCCACACCGCCTAACGGTGTCCGCGAGAGGACCTCATACAGGTTACCGGGATTCTTGGACAGCGAAGGAGGCGCCTTCGAAGCAGGTATTGACCGCTTGATTATGCTTGCGAGGTCATGTCGCGCCAGAGTCCATAGCATGGCGGCGGAAAGAATGAAAATTTCAAAGTCCGATCCAATGCTCAGACTTGGACTGCAACCCATTCGTCGTTGCTGTTGTCGTCCTCGACGATGGAAATCCACTGCTACCAGAGCAGAAACAGATGAATTCGGCATCCCTCTGAAACCGACGTGGTCAGTCAACGAATTGCTCTCGTCGTACCCGACGCCGACGATATCCCCTGCGACGCTCAATCACCTTCACGACCTTGCCGCTCTCATGCCTCCCGAGGAAGGGTCCGAAAAGTTTGACAAGGTCAAAGGCGAGCTGGAGGAACTTGTACGACTGGTTGAGGCTGTCAAGTTGGTCGATACAGCAGGTGTTGATTTGGACGCAGCGACGGAGAGGACGGATAACCCACAGCTCAATGCACCACCATTGAGTGCTTCAGGATGTTCGCTGTTGAAACACGCGGCCCGTACGGTAGATAATTTCTACGTTGTGGACGCAGACAAAAGACATTAAGTGCGTTTTCTCGTTCATTTATGTTGTCCTGTTCATTGTCCAAACCTATTTCTATCAGGGTCGAATATAACGCTATCACTCCTCATTGTCGTGGATGATATCGATGAACAAACAAGATGGAGAACGGTACATCAGTAATTACACAAGCCAGTAACACATCCTCAATCAAAGAGAACCATGACCTCCGGTTGACCCGAACCCAGCTTGTCCCACGCAGCGTCTCATCGAGATCCTGAAAACTATTCAGTCTGCAACAGAATACATTACGCCAAACACTCACCTGTACTTCCATTACTTCCGGCGTCACGATTTTTTCTAGAACCAGCTGTGCGATACGGTCTCCTTCCTCGACTGCATAGTCATCAGCTCAATATTCAGCAATTATATAGCATAGCGGTCACCTTCAAAATCCTTCTCAGAGTGATTGAAAAGCAAGACAAAGAGTGGGCCTCGATAGTCGGCATCCACCACACCAGCACCGGTGGCAATCATGTGCTTGGTAGCTTTCGCAGCTTTAGAGAAGGATGTGGAGGAAGAAAAGAGCGCGTACCAAGGCCGCTCCTCGGTGCGACGCGACCATACGTTCCAATAGGAACGGCCAGCGAGATCTGCGTGTTAACTAGGGCTGAGCCGCGAGCTGGAATAGTTTTCTTTTCAGCACTACAGGCGACGTATGCTAATCAACTTATGCGACACAGGCGTGTAGAGCGCGTACCTGTACAAGTCGTAGCCTGCGGCGAGGGCAGATCCCCTCGTAGGGAGTTTTGCCTTGTCTGAGAGGCGCTTGATGAGAAGTGAAGCGGCAGGTGCAAGGGACTGAGCGGATGGAGACATTTTTCTTTTCTTGTTGGCTTGCTCTTCGAGGTCGGACATGGAAGTACAAATGAAAGAGAGAAAGAAAGTCGCGTCGCCAGAAAAGTAGATGAGCGGAGTTTGTAACCGTGGAAACTCCGATCACCAGTCGCCTCGCGGCTGCCTGCCATTCGCCTGCCTTGTCCACGCTCTTTGACTTCTAAATTCTCTCTCCAATGGCCGACCCAAAAAAACCAGAAAAAAGGAGGATAACAGACCATTTCAAACGGGTCAATAAGGGAAAGAAAGAGAATGCTCGTCCCGCGGCGTCAAAGAAGCGAAAGCAGGTCGACGGCTGCTCTGAGTCTTCTGCGAAGAAGGCAAAGGGCGATGGTGAGAGCGCACTGCGAAATGGTCGTCTCACCTCCCTGAACGGTCGTTCAAACGCGTCAGGTAGAGGGAGAAACGCGTCGACATCCAAGTCACGCTCACCAGCTCCGGCTGCTAAACAATACGCCACCCCGAAATCGATGGTGAAGGGAAAACGCAATCCCGCTGCTCACAAGGAAGAGCCCGTTATCGACCTCACCCTCGACGACGCTGGTAATCGCACACCAAGCCCGGAGCCTTCTCATGCCGTCACCCCACCAACCCCAGTTTCAATTCCTGATCATGGTCCCAGCCATTCCCCAACTTCTTTTTTTTCTCGTCCAGAGCACAGTGAAGCGGCCAGTACGTCAGTGCGGCGTCACGTCACCTATTCGGGTGTATCTTCTGTCCCGAGTTCCAGTACCCCGACTCATGATTCCCCGCTGAAGCGCTTGTCACGGCGCCACACGATGCATATGCTTCGCTCCCCATCTGTGATACCTTCTTCTCAGCCAAGCCAGGACGATCAGTGGCTCTCCTTAAGCGTCACCAGGGTCGCAACGCCTCCACCGGCCCCACCTACTGTTTCTCAGAGTCTTCCCATAATCCCACCGCTCGCCTTTGATGAAAATCTTTCTGGACTTTCGTCTCCCCAGCCTGTGGACCCTCGCGTAGATGACTATTGTGTGCAAGATGACCATGTAGTCCCCACATCACAGTCGCAGGAAATTTCATTAAGCCAACTCTCTCCTCGAAGAATTCGCGCTGGCCTTTTGTTCAGCTCATGCGTGTTCAAACCCAGTCCCTTGGACATCGTCCCCACCTCGCAGAGTCAGAGCGAAGTAGAGATCACCGACATATCGTGGATAACGTCTCGATCACTCGACAGGAAGTAAGTTACAGTCCAAACGTTCTTGCCATTTTCATAATTGATGGTACTTTTCTATAGCTTTGTAAGATCCACCTCGGCAAAAGGCTGGCGTGCACTGGGACGTTCTCAGTCCGATCCAGGCATCGACATCACCCATATGTTCGAAGACGACGATAACACTGACAGAGGAGATAACCCACCTGCCCCTTCTATGACGCAATACACTTCCTCCACTGACTCGGACCCAGAGTATGATGAGTATCCCTTCTCCACCAATCCTGCGGACCGGCCACCAATAAATCCCACTCAAAACTCGTCTGCAACGGAGTCAGACCCAGATTACGACGCTTACCCATTCTCCACCAATCCTGCGGACCGACCAATGGTAGAAGAAGACGGTGATACTACTATCGTTGCACCAAGGGAGGAGGAGGAGGATACTATGATTGAGACATGTCCTGAAGGAAGTCTTCCCGATGCCGTCAAGGATTTCCGGGATATGTTCGGTATTGGAGATGGAAGCTATCCTGAGGATTTTCCGATGTCGTTGCGATGATACCGGCTAGAGCCGCATACCTGACAAGTGTTTTTTTGCTTTGCTTTACGGTGTAATCGATAATCTGTATGCTAAAATTGTTCTATTCAAATTCACTGAACATGTTGGATCGTAGATTATGACGCATTGGTTACCTGTCTTGGAGGTCAGCTTCAATGATATTATATTGAATATAGTTTCCTGCAAATATTCCCTAAGACGAGTGGATTTACGATTTCTCTGCTGTCGCTTAGGCTGAATACTTAGCGGAAATAGGTTGTATCACTTTCTCTACAAGAGTTATTAAATCACAAATTAAATTAGATGTCGTCAGCAAGATCATTCACCAGGCTAAGGCGTGATATTCTCGGTCACACCTCGGAATATCTACGCGACCTTCGTCTGCGTGTCGGTAGTGAAATTCTCAGTACCAGAACGGTCTTTGCGATAGTCGATCCCAACTTGAACCGGCAGAGAATGCATATCGAATGAATCTCGAGGGGAAACTGCTGTTCTCTGCGAGTCCCTTGCCCGTAAATTCTGTATCCAACCAATACGAAGTAGAACCGTGAAGAATGTGATAGAAATGATTGAAGGCAGCTAGTGCGAAAATCAATACATGAGCGGAAGTAGGGATATCATCAGGCCAGAAGAAAACAGCTTACGGAGTTGTCAAAAACGTATTCGAACCGTGAACCCAATACATCAGTGATGAAAGCAACAAAAACCCAAACGCTGTATAACAACCCGGTGTCCAACATGACGATTAGGTACGGTCTCAGTGTGTTGCTTCGGTGTGAGTCCAGCGACTTTTGTTCCGATTTCCAGAGACGATAGGCGAGGAGACCTTTCAAGATTCGTAAATATGGGGTCTATGTCGGCAGGTTCTGCTTACAAGTCGACAGAAGGTTGCAGGACATGGTCAATGCTAAGGTTGCCGTGGACCACGCTTGTATGCTCGGAGCAAAAAGGCCATCGACAGAAGGCACGGTGTTTCTCATGGAAAGGAGTTCCCCAATGGCAGCGACTAGAAATTCAATTTAGCAACGTATCCAAAAATGGCTGATAAGAATTTACCTATGAATCCAACCCATATTGCTATCGGGGGAACGACAATCCAGGGCGTTTGCCAAACCACATAGGCACGCCATATCTGGGAAATCGTCAAATATTTGTCTTTTTAGGTGGGTAAAAATCGAAATTTCGTACCACGATGGCATCCCCGAGCGCAACTTGAAGATCCCATGAAATATTCCTAAGTAAGATAGCCGTAGTGGTGACATTTTCAAAGAAAGCGCTGGGGCCACCAGGATATGAGGAGCCCGAAAGGGTGACAAAACCATAATACCTGCGTCGGATGCCGACGACAGTATACTGTGTTTGTCATGACCCGATTAATAAACGAACATTTAGTTGCAAGATAGAAAGGACGAACCATGGTCTGGAATGCGAAAAGAAATACAGCAAAGAAGAGCACCAGCTTGTTAACATGAGACCACAATTTTCCTCGGAGCAGAGTCCAAGTTGTGATCATAAAACCTAGTACGGAGATTCCTGCGTCCCACACTGTAAGCAACAGCAACGCGACCGGAAGAAGACCAGATAGTACCCCATAGAAACACTTCGAAAACTGCGAGGACATACTGCGCATTTTCCGGCGACAGTGAATCAGCCATGGTCGGAAGGGCGTTAACAGAATGAGGGCTTGGGAGGTCAGCAGCAGGCTTGTACGGAGCTTATAACTTAGCTCGCTGTTTTTCCGCACTAGAAAGAATCATCATGAAAGACTTCCCACTCGTGGCAGCTGACCTCCTCGTGCCGGTCAAAATGGAAGGGAAGATGATTGAATAGAAGTAGAATTTCGACGTTGCGCGCGCTCGACGACCACAGCGAAATCCGTCGGTTTTGCCGTTGAAGGGAATCCCGACTCCTCATTTCGCTGTGATCTTGAAAAGCTTAATTAGATCTAAAGCTATCCACCCACTGTTTCCGCCGGTTTCTGCCTGACCCGAAATGACTGCTTACCAGGAGTACTATTCATTCAATTTCGTTGACATACGTTACCGAGTCCTATGACAGATATCGATGCTCCAATGAAATTTTGAGGAACGTGATTGCCTTGAAAACAAGCTAGCGGCTGGATCTCGTGGATCTTGACTCGAGATGGAAAAAATACCTGAGACAAATGATAGTGATGGAGATTCGCGACATTCTCGAGTCCCCCGACTGCTGACATAAATTAGAGTATATGTGAGTGAGAGAAAACCAAAGAGACGAAGTTCAGGGCGATTTCTACCGAAAGGCCGCTGAACACTGTGAGTCGACTAACGATGTGAAGGCCTGAGAGTGATCGATCCTGCGTAGCGTGAGGATGATGATCAAGGTGCAACAACGAAACTCTGCTACTCGTATACCGATGTAATATAGGCCAGCTAGTTCACTATGTGTATATGTATCACATCTTAGATCGCAAATTATGACGCATCGGACATCTGTTTTGATATCAGTTACTTACCTTGTTACCTGCTATTGGCTGAGAATCATGCATGTAGGTCTAGATCCTCTGTTACCTCTCAGGTTGAAGACCGATGGTAGCGCTGTGCTACTCGAAGCAATATGCGAAACCTGTGTTGTAATCGTGCCCAAACTTGGGACCTAGAACCTTTGGCATATCAACTGAACGAGATATCTACATAGAGTTATCGAGACCTAAATTTTTAATAGATGTGCAACCATTACACGTCACCAATCACCAACAATCAGCTGCCATTCGCCGGGTAGAGCACTACCAAGGCGTCGTATTCTCGCTAGACATCTCGGAATATCTGCGAGTCCACTTCCTCCTTCTGCGTATCGGTGGCGGACTCATGCTCAGTACCAGATCGGTCTTTAAGATGACCGATCCGAACTTGAACTGGCTGAGAACGCATCTCGAGGGAGCGCCTCTCCCGAGGAGAGAACGTAGACAGAGTGGCCGTTCCTGTTCCGTAGCGTGAATCAGCAATGCCCTTTCTTGCTCGCAAATTTTGCATCCAAGCAATACGAAGCAGCACTGTGAAGAACACGATAGAAATAATTGAAGGCAACTAGAACAAAAATCGATAAATGAGCGGGCGTAGAATTAGGCTAGAGGGAACAGCTTACGGAGTTGTCAAAAACGTATTCGAATCGGGACCCCAATACATCGGTTATGAAGGCAACAAACACCCAAACGCTGTATAACAGCCCGGTGTCCAATACGACGACCATGAGTGGTTTCAGCATGGACATATTACTGACCCTTGATCCTCCGGCCTCGTTTTCCAATTTCCAGAGACGATAGGCAAGGAGAACTTTAAGATTCGTGAGTATGGGTCTATATGAGCAAACTGTGCTTACAAGTTGACAGAAGGTTGCAAGACATGGTCAATGCCAATGCTGCCGTGGACCATGCTTGTACGCTTGGGGCAAAGAGTCCTTCGATAGAAGGCACGGTGTCTCTCATGGACAGGAGCTCTCCAACTGCGGCGACTAGATATGGAATTTAGTAAGGTACTCAGAATGGCTTTATAGGCGGCTTCACCTATAAATCCAACCCAGATTGCTATCGGAGGAACAACAATCCAGGGCGTTTGCCAAACCACATAGGCACGCCATATCTGGGAATTTGTTAAACAGGTATCTTTCAAATGGGCAATAATCGGATTTCCGTACCACGATAGCATCCCCGAGCGCAACTTGAAGGTCCCAAGCAACGTTCCTCAGTAAGATGGCCGTGGTGGTGATATTTTCGAAGAACGCGGCGGGGCCGCCAGGATACGAGGAGCCCGAAAGGGTGACAAATCCCTGGTACCTGCGCCGAATGCCAACAGCCGTATACTACATTCGTGAAGGCTCGATTAATCGGAAACAACTGCAAGATAGAAAGGACAGACCATGGTCTGGAATGCGAAAAGAAACACGGTAAAGGATAGCACCAGTTTGTTGACTTGAGACCACGATTTTCCTCGGACCAGAGTCCAAACTGTGAGCATAAATCCCAGTACCGAGAACCCTGCATACCGCATTGTAAGCAATAGTATTGCAGCCAAAGGAAGGACAGATACCGTATAGAAACACTTCGAAGACTGCAAGGACGAACTGCGCATTTTCTGGTGACAATGAGTCGGCCATGGTTTCGGAATGAGTGTCGACAGACTGAGCACTTGGGGGCCAGCCTACTGCATGTACAAGGTTTATATTAGCTCGCAGTTTTCCACGCTGAAAGAATTATCACAAAATGTTTTCGGTTGATATACGTCACAGTATATTATCTCCGAACCCGCTGACAGAAACACGTTCAAAGATAGTGGTGAGGCAGTGGCATAGATATCGATGCTCCAATGAAAATCCGAGGAGCGTGATTGCCTTAGAAATAGAGACTGAAAGCTAGCGGGTGCGTGAAACATGTGAACTAGATCTCATGAATCTTAACAATCGATGTGAGGAAGAATACTTGAGACGTTGAATGTCAGTGATAGAAATCTACCGACACTCCCGACTGCGAATTACAGCGTATGTGCTTGAGAGAAGAGAGCCAAAAGAGGTGAAGTCAGGGCTCTTCATATCATAGGGCCGGACATGAGTCAACCAGCAGTGTGAAAGCCTGAGAGTGTTCCTACGCAGTGCGATGTCATCGCTATACATTTGTTACGGAGCGATGATAGAGAATAGAGTGTGCTTGTGCGACCACTCGTAACCAGTCCTCATTTATTGAACACTCCAAGTTGGAAAGTAAACATTCGATATTCCGGAAAGCCGTATGTGTGAATCATTAGCGAAGTTCGAGCAGCTACAGATGAAGCCAGCTGAGTCCTGAGATGCCCAGAAAGGTCTTACGCATGTCCTTCCGATAAAGGGTCGTACTACCTGCCCGGTCCCGTATATAGACATAGATACCAACAGTCTGCGAGCGAGCCGCTGAGGATATATTATTAAATGCTATGATCAAGGTACAACAACAAAAAGTCTGCTGCACGCACAACAATGTAGACCAGCTAACCCACTGTGTGCACTACATGCTTGTTTTGCCCAGGGCAAGTGATATTGAGCTGATGCTGGTGGGAGGTATCATACCGACTTCGGTAACGACTGCTGTGATACTCGAAGGTGGGGTCACATCATAGAGTGGATTCAATACTTCCAACGTCGGATTTGGTTTTGGTTCCGAAGGCGAAAACTTTGCCGGTGCTGATCGGATGAAACACCTGAATATGCATGCATCCGACCGAAATAGGTTCCACGTACCTAACTCATTCTTGCCGAAACCATCCAGCATGACAGTCTCGCTAAACTTGTACGTCTCACAACAGACCACAACAGGCACCCCATGGGCTTTAGCCATCATTGCGACTAATGCGGTCCCAGCTCTTGAATACACTGCGCCGTTAGAATGGAGCGAATGAGCACCGACGAGAACAGTTGTTGCCTCGGAAACAACAGAGGGAAGAGCGGAAAGAAATGCATATGTGCAAGGTATTGGGGGTTCCGTAGAAGTGAGTGCATGCAAAAGCTTTTTCCCTTCGAGAAGTGGCCTTGAGTCGACGACGATAACAGAAAATCGTTTTCCTTCTGCATGTGCGTGCAAAAGAATCTTTTGAACCAATGAAGACCTTGACAAGAATTTTTAATACAAGGAATCAGGTGAGAACAAAGGTCTCAACCTAGCATGCGTGAGAATGACGTCGCCATCCTTGATCTTCTTGCCAGCCAGGTCTTGGATGACTTCATCTGCAATTATTATTCGGTCGCGAATGTAATTGTCAATTTTCTGACAGATTGCGTCCTTGGCCTACCAGACTCATCAACGACGATTTCGAACACAAAGAAAGGCGCATACATCTTGTTCGGGTAAATCGATGTCAGACCCACTAATTTCTAGTTTCAGCTGTCGGATGGCGTTTCCCATAGTGACAGACATGGGTCTGGCGGATACAAGGTAAGTTATCTGAGGCGAGAGGTGTGTCATAAGATGTCGTGAAAGCGTGTTATTGGGAGGTGTTGTATAGTCTTGGATGACCTGGAGGTCCGTAAGCAGAAAATAAAAGTAAAATAAAAGTCAGCTCACTATTTTGAATGCGGAAAGAGTCGCAATACAGCGTGCATTGGCACCACATACTTTGAATTCTGAGAACAGTAGACCAAGCCGGACGATTGCTGGATGTATATCTCCTTTCACCCCGGCTCCCAGCGGTTTCGGTGCGCCAAAGTGGGAGAATATCCGCAATCCACGCGACTTCTGAGCTTCAACACTATCGGCGGCGGCAGCAACTGACAGAGCAGCATCCTTAACGGCTATTGATGTGTCTTTTCCTAATGATGCAGCAGGCTTGTTCGTATCCGCGGCTTTCTTTTGAGGCGTCGATGTCTGCTTGGATTTCGAGGTCGATGCCACAGTATTCGAGGAGCCCGGCGGTTGCTCTTTCTGTGCCAGCTTGGCAGCTCGTTGTCGTTCTTGCAGCTCGCGACGTTCAGCCTTGGTCATCGATTTTTGAGACGGCTGAGAAACGGGTTTAGAACCTAACGAGACGGGGCCATCCTTGGACGTGGGTGCAGTAGCATTTGCAGGCATAACAGATAGACGTGAAAACCCAGGCAAAGGAGACTGACAATGGATAAGACTGTTTGCAACGATGAACGAGTCAGAACCTTTTGGTGTCAATAATATTTATTTATTTAGTTTGTGCTTACGTGTACAAAAAGCACGACGAAACCGCTCCGATGAAAATGAAAAGCTTACACAGTGACGACGACCATCGTTCTTTCGCAAACCACATATTTGTTCACTCTGGCGACGTAACCTCAAGACTTATCTTTATTTCTACTTTTGCCTTTCTTTCAAAAGTCAAGCAATGGTAAAGCATCGTTCCTGCGACTGTGAACCTGTTAATCGTCGTCCTAGGGTGTTCCTGCTCTGTTCCGTTGGCTCAGCAAAAAGTATCCTAAAATCAGTTAGTGGAGCTATACAATGCAAGAACGCAGACCACTGACACTGCACCTTCCTAGTATCTGAGGTTGCCGAAGACGATGTTACCATTCGAACGGGAGATCCAGGTGATCCAGAGGCCGAGTCTATTGATATCCCTGTCAACATGGCGGACCCTAACCCCAATGGAACGGAATTCGACAATCTGTATCTCGACATGAACGGCATTGTACGTTTACTGCCTTCTAGCACTTTACTCCTCTCACTTCTGAGACTAGGTTCATCCGTGTACTCACCCCGAAGGAAAGGCACGTAGACGAAATTACCATTGTATCTCAATACTGATTATAGAATACCAGCCTGCACCGGAGACCGAAGAGGATATGATGATAGAAGTGTTTAAGTATACCGAGAGGGTCGTAAACATGGTCCGTCCTCGCAAGCTATTGTTCATGGCAATCGGTGAGTCAACAATCCTATGCGACTCCTGATTCGTACTTATTGCCGAGTCAGACGGTGTTGCGCCTCGAGCGAAGATGAATCAGCAACGGTCCCGACGTTTCCGTGCTGCGCAAGAAGCTAAAGATAAAGAGGAAGCACGGAAAGAATCGGTAGCTCTCTGGGAATGTACGTCTTCTATGTTTGTACGTTAAGTAACACTAACATGTGAAGCAGCAATGGGCAAGTTGGTCAGCGCGGATGATAAGAACAAAAAGGCCTGGGATTCCAACGCTATCACTCCAGGAACCCCGTTTATGGCTCTGTTAGCTAGTTCACTCCGGTACTGGGTTGTTCAGAAGATGAATTCAGATGCCGGTTGGAAGAATGTAGGTTTGTCGTATGAATCAGCTTCTCGTGCTAAACCTTATTTCGTCAAGATCCAAGTCATCATCTCTGATGCGAGCGTTCCTGGTGAGGGGGAGCACAAAATTATGGATTTCATAAGACGCCAGAGAGTCAACCTGGGACATGACCCAAACACACGACATGTGATATATGGGCTGGTATGTGTCACAGTTGCGCAGCAGAAAGGATAACTTACATTTTTCTTAGGATGCTGATCTTATTATGCTTGCTCTAGCTACACACGAACCTCATTTCCGAGTACTTCGAGAGGATGTGTTTTCCGACGCAAATTCGACCTGCTGCCGAAAGTGTGGTCAAGAGGGCCACTATGCTGCTCAGTGTACAGTGTCTGAAGACGAAATACAAAAGAAAGCATCTGCTGTTGTACAAAAGCCCAAACCATTTATTTTCCTCGATGTCGCTGTTCTTCGCGAGTATCTCGAAGTCGAGCTCGACGCACCCCAAGCTGCCTTTCCTTTTGATCTCGAAAGAGCGATTGATGACTGGGTGCTCCTCATCTTCTTTGTTGGAAACGATTTTCTACCCCATCTCCCATCACTTGAGATACGCGAAGGCGCCATTGATACCCTCCTGAGGATATGGAAGCAAGAACTACCTAGGATGGGTGGCTACCTTGCCAACCACGGCCAACTTGAGCTGTCGCGTGTACAGATCATTCTTGAAGGTCTCGCAAGGAGAGAAGATGATATTTTTAAACGTCGACGTGAAGGTCTGTGCTGCGACCCTAATTAAACTCCCTTTTCCTTGCTTCGATGAAGACATTAAATAACATAAATTTGATTATAGCTGAAGATCGCCAGGGTGCAAATGCCAAACGTCGTAAGTTGGAGGCGCAGAATGGGAACACTGTCACCGTTGGATCTTCCTCTTCTGCCTCCCAGACGGGCGGTCCGACGTCTCCTTCGAATAATTCTAGTTCACATCCAGTACATCCTTCCCTTCCCCAGCGTCCTGATTTCGCTGCGAACGCTGATTCCGTTGGTTTGGGTGGCCCCCGAACTGCGCAAGCTCAACTAAACATGTCTGCTGCGACGCAGGCTTTAGCTGGCTCCAACCGCGACATTGTTGCTAATATCCGCGCCATTCGAATGGCAAACATGAGTGCCGCTGAAATGCTTAAAGCTGAGCTTTCCGGAAAGCCTGATCTATCCCTTCCCGCGAAACCTCCAGCAACGGCTGATGTGCCCTCGGCGACTCTTGACGCTTCCCGCATGAGGTCGCCTTCTTCTCGGCCTACTGCTACAGCCATGCAGGTGGATAGCTCTCTAAGCCAGGATATCTCCATGGAATCTATCACGGACGTTCCACAAGTAGATGACAGCGTCGTGGCTGGAACTAAGCGTAAAGCAGGGGAAGGACCTGAAGCCGATGACGATACTCTACCTGATGAAGAAGACGAAGATACAGCTAATGGTAATAATCCCTCATTATCGTTGAAGGTCAACGCAGACGGAACGGTAGATCAAGAAGACACGGTGAAGTATGTCAGGATATTGATTCCATCAATTACAATGCTAAGTATTTCATTGCAGGTTGTGGGAGCCTGGTTACAAGGAACGGTACTACCGCCAGAAGTTCGGAGTGGAATTATCTGACATGGATTTCAGAAAAGCGTGCGTTTCGTGTTATCAATCTATTTATTAATCACGTGTTCATTATCTATTTTAGTCTGGTCAAAAATTATGTTGAAGGGATGGCATGGGTCCTCAGATATTATTACCAAGGGGTGAGTTGTCGTTACCTCGTTTGACATGCTGAGGCTTATAGATGGACATAGGCGCCGTCGTGGCAGTGGTATTATCCACATCATTTTGCTCCCTTTGCCTCGGACTTTGTTGATATCGAAGCCCTGGATATTACATTCGATATTGGCGAACCCTTCAAACCCTTTGAACAGTTGATGGGCGTGTTTCCTGCCGCGAGGTTCGTAGCGTCTGTCTAAATTTTATATAGAGCACTGATGCAATACATCTAGTCGCATACACATACCGGCTGTATTCCACAGCCTTATGATTGATGAGGATTCACCTATCATTGACTACTATCCTGAGTCCTTTCAAATTGACATGAATGGAAAGAAAATGGCGTGGCAAGGTGTTGCGCTGCTTCCGTTCATAGATGAGAAGCGTCTCTTGTCAGCTATGGCTGAGTATTACGACGGTCTCTCTGAAGAGGAACTGCGCCGAAACTCCTGGGGCAATTCAGTTATTTTTGCTTCTGATGAACATCCCATATATCCATTCTACGAACAATTGTATGGGAAAAGAAAATCGAACAAGGTTAGATCTCAATAGGACTTAAGACTCATCTACTGACATCGTTCCTAGGCCGTGACCATTGATACTTCTCTTAGCAAAGGTATCAGTGGGAGTGCCCTTCCCAACCCTGATTGTCTACCTGGTTCGACGTTTTACAATCCGCTTACGAGTCAAGATTTTCCAGACATCAGAAATGATCGATCCTTGTCAGTGATCTATTTCTTCCCCAAACAAATCACACCCCATCGGTCGGTAATGTTACCGGGTGTAAAAAAGGGTCCTCGTGTTCTTCAGGCCCATGATCTCGAAATGACTCGCAGTGGCGGAAGAGGTCGAGGTCGAGGTGGCTGGGATCGTGGCGGGGGCAGGGGTGGTGGTGGGAGGAGCAACGGGAATGATCGACCAAGGGGAGGTGACCCATTCCACTCAAGGCCTAGTTCATACGGTCCTCCTTCTCGCGGCAATGACAGAGGATATGAAGGACGAGGCGGCGGTGGTAACTCTTATCAAGCAAGCCCGTATCAATCACGCCCCCCGCTGCCTCCACAGCAGCAGTACGGAGGGGGTGGATACGGTGGATATGGCGGTGATGCAGGCGCAGGCGCTTATGGCGGATATGGTAGCGGTGCTTATGGAGGTGGTCGCTCTGCATACGGAGGAGACTCTGGTGCACCTCGAGGTCCTCCACCCAACTCTTATGGTGGCTATGGTGGCTATGGATCTGGTGGAGGAGCCTATGGTAGTGGTGGCGGAGCTTACGGTAGTTATGGACAGGGAGTCAGCTACGGAGGAGGCGGTTATGGTAGCAACTCTGGAGGTTATGGCCAATCCACTAATGGATACGGCGGGCACAACGGTGGAGGTCGTGGAGGCAGCGGATACTCATCTAGAGGACGCGGACGTGCTTGGTGATAAGTTACACAATTTTCATATCGCATATCTGTACATAAACTGTAAGTAATCATGTTACTCAATATCTGCAGCCTATAAGACACAAGTACATCAGTAAAGGGTGTACCAAGAAAGATATAGGTATATCACAAAAGAATATGTTTAGTTCAATATCCGCCAATTCCGCCCATGCTTCCGATGCCTCCCAAGCTACCTGCGTGGCCGCCTGACATCATTGGACCTCCACCTGGCATCATGCCACCAGGTCCGCCCATGGGAGGAATTGCACCAGGTGGCATCGTACCAGCAGCTCCACCTTGGTTCACGCCGCCCACAGGCATGCACGTTAGAACAAGGGAATAATTCTTAGCCCTAGCCTTCTCCTTGCGTCGGATTTTCTTCTCCTTTCGCCTCTTCCTCTTCTCGGCTTTCATCTCGGTGCGTCTTCGCCTGGCATCCATGATCTCCTGGTTATAGCCTGAACGTCCATACATGCCGCCATATCCTGCCTGAGCGGCTTCATACCGCTCAGACCCAGACACTTCAGAATCAGAGGAGGACGAGGAGGTAGAATCGCTGTCAACAGTGCCGTCGTCGTTGTACAAGTACATCGGTAAATCAGCGATGCCTGCGTGGGGTCCTGAACGCCTCTCTCGACCTTTGTAGAGGACGGCCTCAATGCCTCGACTGATGAAGAAAGAGGCATTCCATAAGTCGATGAGGTCTGCACTGAGGGTAGCTCTCTTGGGTTTATGAGTCGCACTGGCTACACCAGGAACGGGAAGCCTGCCAGCCCAGGCAAGGGACAAGTCCTGCAAAGAAAGATCTGAGCAGAAGGACGGCGGAGGGAACGCTGCTAACACGTACCTGCACAAAACGAGCCCAGTCCTCGATGTATACGTCGTGCGGCTGAAGAACAGCAGGCATACGAGGGATATGCTCCAGGAAAGCATCCATGCCTTGGATTTTCAATGCGTCGAAGGGTGTGTAAGGACAAGCAGCGTTGATAGGCCTGGAGAAACCTTCCGGGGCAGCAAGCTGCTGTTGATCGAAACCAAGATTAGGGGACGCGTTGGGCATGACGGCAGTCGGTCCCATGGCACCAGGAAGGGGACTCGCGGCACGAGAGCGGGAGCCCAAGCTTCCCTCCATTCCAGGATAGGAGCTACCACCTGCATAAGGAGCGCCAGCACTGGGTGGATAACCGCCTGCAACCGGAGTGGGGGCAGCGTACTGGGGCCCGCCCGTGTACCCTGTTCGAGTTCCACCAGGACCATACGGTCCCGCTGGCGCACCATAGGATGAACCGCCGCTGCTTGCATATCCTGGACCACTGCCAAAATTTCCACTCAGCTTACGAGCTCTCTCCGCGGCGGACTCGTGAGTGCTGTACTTTCGAGGGCGGCCTAGGGGGGTGTCGCCTCCGTGTTCAATGTTCAGTTCAGAGAACTGGTCTGCCAGGGCGGCGGCGCCTCGGTCACGACCGTAGGCGCTTCCTGTGGAACCTGCAGTGGCGTAAGCGCCTGCAGAGATGCCGCCGGGCGCCTCGGGGTAG
Source organism: Armillaria mellea (assembly GCA_030407055.1). Taxonomy (NCBI): domain Eukaryota; kingdom Fungi; phylum Basidiomycota; class Agaricomycetes; order Agaricales; family Physalacriaceae; genus Armillaria; species Armillaria mellea. Next base: position 1,619,748 of record JAUDZF010000005.1, read on the forward strand.
TATGCTCCGCCGGACCCAGCATAACCAGGAGCGCCGGAAGTAGGGAAAGCGAGTGATCCGGGAGCACCTGCGTTGAAACTCTTGCGACGCTCCCTTGCAGCGCTAGCAGCAGCATCTCGCTCGCGAGCATAACGCAGCTCGTCATCGTCACGACGACCTTGGCCTAGGAAATCTTTCTCCCGAAGTAGCTTGGAGGATTCTTTCTCTTCTTTTCTCCTTCGCTTTTCTTCAGATCGTTGCCTGATTCGCATGAACGGGATACGATTATGTAGAACGAGACTAAGATGCTCACCAGTCTTTCAGTCCGCTCCGGTCAGTGGTACCACCGAGAGCACCACGCTGCCAGGACTCCGTGAAATCCTAGAGAACATTATGAGTACCGCCCTATGCACGACACTGATAACGCCCACCTCACTAGCAGGTTGGGCGCCCGGAGGCAATACCTGGGTAGCCTCCGCGGGAATCCACTGGATACCAGTTACGATGCCGTTGGGTGTCTTGTAGCTGATGATCGCAAAGATCGAGCATTAGGAGGACTCCTTTCAGATGTGAATAGAGACAAACCTTGCTGGGACGGCTCTGTGGTATGTATATCAGTCTCCATCAAGGGAACTGGCGCCAGGCTTACTTGAAAGGGTGGTAGATAAGGCGTCCATCGTTCGACGTGGACGTCGTGTAGGTGATAGAGCCAGCAGCTGGGACATTCTGGCTGCCATTGGCAGATGGGTACGCCTGAAGCTGGTTATTGTAGGGTGCTGGTGTTATCGGGGTTTGGTAGGGGGACGGCGCCCTGTACGGTGAAGGAGCTCTATACGGCGAAGGAGCACGGTACGGTGAAGGAGCACGGTAAGGAGAAGGGGCACGGTACATCGCAGAACCGCCGATGTGATGGAGATGGTAAGGAAGAAAGGACGACCACTACCCTTAGACCTGGTGTGAATTGGACTAATTGGACTAATTGGACTAGATCTTTTATCTAATGCTAATTCCAATGATATGGTCACGAGCAAATGATGATTCCACCTCGAGGCGAAGGCTTGAATTTCCTGCATGATAACTTTGTCGTATGATACAGAAAGCAAAGACGAATCCAAAATAATAGATATGAACATCGAGGGAACAGATAACGCAGGTAATCTAAGCGACTGGCCATCCATTAGAAGAATCTCCAGTAAACAAAGATGATCAATATTAGGGCGATGGCACCCACGGGTGCGTATTGTCGCAGCATTGCTTGCCAATTGATATTCCTCGCCGCTTTGCGATACTTTTCCGAATCGGCACGGAGTGACGTCGAAAGCTGGGACATGCCTGAAGTACAACTTGAGCAAGCAACACTGTTTTAGTGCAACGTCCACGTACGGTCTAACGAATCGCCTCTCCACAGCAGTTCTTCCATATTCTTGGTCATTATCCTTGTCACGTCTTGCAGATCGTCGTTCAGCCTATCGAGTCCCGAAGCTGCAGCATTTGCTGTCCGCGTGTCTCGGTATAGCCGCGCTGTTTTCGACATGAACGTGTCTGGGTCCCGTTGAGCCAAGATACAGTCAGCAGTATACACAGCGCGCACCAAAGCCTACAAAAGCGTAGGGTTTGCGAACAGACTCTACTTTTGGCCCATAGGTTGTGGCAAACTCCTTTGAGAGTTCGTCAAGGTATGAAAAAGCGAGTTTTCTGGGGTAGGATTTGTCGGCAATAGTGAGGAATATGACATTGTCGGAGATGAGATAACTGAAAGAGTCAGTCGACATGCAGTACGCGGGAGTCCCTACTCACTGTAGGGTGTATTGGCCACTTTCAATGGAGCAACGAGGTTCCGAGTTGGGCGTTATTCGGCGACAGATTAATTTAGACTGTTGCTTGTGTTCCTGCAAGGCCTGTTCCGTCTGTTGGATAGAGTTAGTAGACAGGTTTCATCTAAGAAGACACTAGAAATACTCACCTGCTCGTCGTCTACACTGGCAGCAAGGGGAAGGGAGTCAGACGCCCTCACGATGATGGTGGAGCGGACCATGAAAGCAGCATACAACAAGCAGTGGAGCTTGGAATCTGGGACACGGTGACGGAGACACGAAAGACGCCAAAGCACGTGCCACGTATTCGCCACGTGCAAACCTTCCTTTTCTGGAATTTGAAACAACAAACCGATCCAATGAATTTAATTGAATGCCTGCTTGGCTTTGCACTGCCGGAGCGTATAACCGACTCTGCCGTATCATGCGCCTCCTTCCTTAACCACCATCATGTATCTTGCAGACATATTCAACATCAACAAGCAGGTCTGCTGCCCTCTCCCTTTGCCTTTCTCTATACTTACCAGCTCTAGTTCACGTTCTACGGTGTATACCACAGGAATCCCATTAATGTCGCCATACACATGATATGCGTCCCTATGATTCTCTGGTGCGTCGTGTATAATATTCATTGTCAAGCATCTCATTACACGTATTCAGGACTGGCCTTGTCATGGGCACGAACCTCCCATCTACCATATTCCCCCCGGTCCACATCGTCTTCAACGACTACCTTGCCTTTGATTTAAACTGGGCATCTGTTGTTGCGGGCTCCTTTTTGTTCTATTACTTTACCCTGGAACCCTTGGCTGCAGTGCGTCTCTCCATTTTTCCTTGGCAATAAATATGTACAAGAGTTCTTAACGTGTCTCAGTTAATGTACACTCCAGAAATGGCGCTCATCACCTTGTCTGCCCTCAAATTCGCCCACCGTCCAGATCATATGGCCATTGCTGGCGCCCTTCATGCGTTCGCTTGGATCGCGCAGTTCGTCGGCCACGGGTTTGCAGAGAAACGGGCGCCAGCTCTTCTGGACAATATTCTCGGGGGTCTGCCTAACTTGCCTCATGCTCTAGCTCGTGTCTAACGATGCCATTTGCAGCTGCCGTACTTGCACCATTCTTTGTGCATCTGGAACTCCTTTATAAGCTAGGCTACAGGCCTGAGCTGCACAAACGCATCGATAACGAAATCAGCAAAGAAGTAACGAGAATTAGGAAGCTAGAAGGTGATAAGAAGCGTGCAACAGCTGCGGGTCACCAAAATAAGTGACCAAGATGAGGATATCGGGGTCTGTAGTCACAGAATCTGTTCTTTATCTTAACGCAAATCTACTGAATGTACTGGCTGGCAATTGTAACATCATGTTATTTCTAGTGCTTACATCGTCCAACGCGTCACACTAGCCTACTTGGTCAGACTTGTTGGAGGCGGCAGGACCGGCTCTCCAAGAGGCGTTACGTATGCTGAGGTCAAGCCTCCGTCGACCTTGAAGTCGGTTCCCTATTGAAACGTACTTTATTAATTGACTCCACCAGTTTATAATTACTTGCCGTCATATAACTACTGTCGTCGCTAGCCACTAGATAGTTTTAAAATAATCAGGGTATAAGTCTTTCGTCGAAGCCAGAATGGGACTTACGGAACAATGCTCCTTTGGCAATCTCAATGGCTTCTCCAAATCGACCCATAGGCAGATGCACCATGCGACGGTCCCGCTTTTCAGCAGTGTTGAGAAAGTCCATAAGAAGGGCTGTGGTGGCAGGGCAGTCGGTCATATGATAGCAAGTAAAACAATAATCAAACTTACGAGTTTTAAGGGGTCCTCTATAAGTACACGGTCAGCTTAAGAACAACGCGATAGGCAAAATAGAATCCATACGGGCAAATAGAATTCACTCGGATACCCTCACGAGCATGAACCATGGCCAATTCCCTGGTCATGGCCAAAACACCACCCTGCGTAGAACGTATCAATTCGCACTGAGCAATGATGGAAGCGCTCAATGTAACGAACCTTAGATGCCGTGTCTAAAATAGTCCCCAAAATTAGCGATGATGGTGAGCAGAGTATGAATACTCACATGCTAATTGTGGAGTTGCTGCCCCCATTAGCGCGACAAAACTCGCTGTATTAATGATACTTCCCCCCGTGTGCAGGCCCTTGGACGCATCTGTAGGGTTCTCGCGCATAGCTAGAATGGCGTATTTACATCCCCACCAGACGCCCTTGAGGTTGATCTGCATCGTCAGGTCCCATATCCTCTCTTCCGTATTCAAGGCATTATCATCAGCCGGGTGCATGATCCCTGACGGTAGGCATATGATCCAATTCATAAGAAGCAAGCGAACAGTGTTGCACTTACCAGCGTTATTGAACTAACACCGACGAAGTGTCAGAACCCGTGGATACTATCCAGAGCTCACTTACCATCACATCCAGACGACCAAACTCCTTCACGGCCTTGTACACAGCAGCCTTGATATCCTCTTCCTTGCTAACGTCGGTTTTCAATGTTGCAACCTTGGCGTTGGGAATCTTGGTCGCGATCAATGCGGCGCCCTTCTCTGCAGCGTCGAGATTGATATCCGTCATGAGAACGCTAGCACCCTCTTGGGCAAAGAGAATAGATGATTCCAGTCCGATGCCTCTGTGAGAGATTGTCAGATGAAGAAAATCGCGTGTTATTCTGAGCTCACGATCCGGCACCGGTGATGAGAGCGACCTAGACAGCACCTTTGTCGTAAGTTCTTCTTTCTGATGGCATGTACTCAAGGACTGACTTTGTGTTCAAGGCGGCCAGGCATGACGGTTCACTAAGCAGAAGAGATGGGAGAAGAGTGAAGGTGATGAGGCGACGTTGGCTTGTCGCCGTTCGGGAGTCCGAGATAAGTGTTCTGCCTTTTTGGGATTGAGATTCAGCCACTATCCGATCGATCGTGGCTTGTCGCGTTCACGATTGCCTCGGCGAACACAAGCGTGCTACACATTGGAATTGGCTTGCTCAATGTACAACGCGTCGGAGTCAAAGGGGAAAGTTGTCTTTGCGGATGAAGCTCACGATAGTTGGCTTCGCTTCGGCTGTGTTATATCTCTCAATGGATGTAAGCGTCAAATGAATAGGAAATCGATCGTGATGAACATTAAGTTCAAGTTCAAGGAGTGACCAATCGGCGGCACTGCAAAATGGCCATTCTCAGGCAGGGTCCTGCAGACTTGTATGTGAAGAACATGCGCGGTGGCCATTTTGAGAAGATCAAAGACATCACTCGGAAGGCATAAGAGGACAATGGTGCACCAATCCTGCGCTCTGGCCATCCCTGCACATAGTGCTTTGATCAGATCTAGTTTGTTATGCATGGTAATTTGGCCGAACATTGTCCAAAAAATCCATCACTCTCACAGTGCCACGGTATAAGTAAGAGAGATTCGGCTGCTTACTCGATATTAACACCTTCACACACTACCCTCAGATTCGACGGTCCATTTTCTGGTGAGCACGTCGTCAAGGACCTTTCGCTCCTCCTAACTGAATGGCGCAGGAAGTTATCTATATCCCAAAGCCCAGAATGCAGATCGACCTGCCCGACCTGCCCGAGTCTTGGTCCCAGGAGTTCGTGGACCTTCTGACGTCGAACAAACCCCCCATCCAAGCTCAAGTCATGGCAATCCAGCCTATGTTATCTCACGCCATGGAAAACATGGCCATCATTATCTACGCCGCGGAAAGACTGCAGGGCAAGATCGACGACTGCAAGGCCATTATATCGCCCATGCGTCGACTGCCGCTCGAAATACTCCTCGAGATTTTTTTCTGGATCAATGCAGACAGGACGCCCATCGACGTCTTCAGTATGACGTCGATCCCGCGTACTCTGGGACTAGTATGTCGTCGGTGGCGAGAGATCGTACGGAGAACGTCAGCACTTTGGTCGAATATCCTCGTGAAAGGATTCTCCAACGATCGCTACGGTCCCGTTCCTAGAAACCGGCTCAGGTTGCTTGAACAGGCGCTAGCTTTATCCGATGGGAAGGGACTCTCTATCCGATGTTCTCTTGACTCTGACGGCTTGTTGGAGATGGAGAAAGAGAGACAAGCTATCCAAGATCAATGGCCAATCCCGACCGCGACCACTATCGTTACGGCACTCAATCGCGAGGTGCTTAGAATCCTTGTGCGCGAATCTCAACGCTGGAATGCCGTTTGCTTCAGGATAGACGACTACGCTTACCTGCCGATATTGAATGACGCCAGAGGAGAACTGGATCAGCTGACGACACTGAGTTTCGGAATGATTCCGGGTTGGATCGAGAGCCGCGCTATTGTCGTGTTCGACGCGTTCGAAGTGGCCCCCAAGCTGCGGAATGTCGAACTATCGAAAATGGGAAAGCTCGAGCCACGTCTTCCTGAGCAACAACTAGTCTCGGTCCGTGACGAGTGGTACAATCACGATGGCCTCGATCTCGATGAACGTCTCCAGCGTCTGAGCAGGATGCCAAATCTTCAGGGTTACGACCTCGATGGCTTCGAATACGAACTGAACAATCACGCGCCTATCCAGCACAGCGCGCTGCGTGTTCTACACGCATGCACGCCTGGCATCTTCACCAGTCTAGAGCTCCCGAACCTTGAAGAGGTTTATCTCAAGGCTGCATCTTTCGATGACACCTGCAGATTCACAACACTTGGCGAACTTCCTGGCCTGATTGACAGGTCTCGGTGCTCGATACGCAAACTCACACTTTCCGACGTAATGGAGAGTGAAGACCTTATCCCCGTACTAGAACGTATGCCAGACTTGAATGAACTGCACGTGGAGCAGAATCGTTGGCACTTCGACGGCAACAAATTCATTGCGAGGGCAGCCAAGTATCTTCGGATCAGAGAGGAGCAGATACCTCTGCCTAAACTTCATACGCTGACAATCTCAGTGCGGGGTTCGCCGAAGTGGGATGTGCCATTCGATCTGCCCATAACTTTCTTGAAGAGAAAGACAGCAGAGATGATCCGGAATCGCTGCAATATGGCTGGCGGATCAGCGGTGAATAGACTCAGGTTTGTCCGGATCTATATATCGGTACCCTCAAAGTATCATATAGCACCATATGACGAGTTCGTCGAGGGTTTGAAGGGGCTCCGAGAAGATGGACTGAACATCTCAGTAAGCATCATAGGCGGTGATGAAACATTATACCGGTTGTAGCCGGAAGTGAGAACTTTTAATATTGAACGAGGGACTGGCGCGATCGATAACAGCGCGTGATTATATGCAACAACAGTAGAAGCATCCACGGAATTGGCTGCACGAGCTGGTGAGCTGCCAGTGCTGGACTATATAAAGACGCCAGGTGGCCTCCGATATTATTGTCTTTCGGAGCAGATCGGAGAATTCGGATAAGCCCAGTAGAGATAGGCAGAGATAGAGAGCACCGTACAGTAACACAGGGAACCAGGCATTCACGTTAGGCAGGCATGGGGTATGTGCAGGCAGCGGCACTAGTAAATCTTGGGTCAACGCATAGATGTATGGTAGATTATCGGCGTTAAAACATACGTATATCATAACTCCTTATCCTCTTTCTCAGTGTGTGTTCCTGCCTCAGCCAACTTCTCTTTGATCCAGTCAAATGCCCTGTCCGTCGCCGCCTCCACGGGATGGTCATACAGGTATGGCAGAGCAGGAACAACAGCAAGACCGGACAAAGTCGGACCCCATGCCTTAAGTTTAGGATTTTGGACATTGACGAAGGCCTTCTTCGTTTGTTTGACAATGGTGTGAATGGTCAGTGCGGGAAGACCCCTGCATATATGGTGAATATTCATATCAGATAACGATGTAATACCCACATCGATGCAATGGACTGGAAAGTTGCCCGCTGCACTGCAACAAGACCTAATCTTGTCGGCTCTGAGAAATGAGCTGCCTCAATTGCCGAGGGACCGCGTCGATGGGCCTTGTAGGACTCGTATGCAACGTCTCCGCCAAGATAGAGCCACGAAACGCCATATGCAGCCGTCACCACCCAGGGCGGCACGACCGGTCTAAACGCTTCCCCGACATCGCTTGTCTACGGAAGTTATTGGGAGGAATTGGATAGGCAAAAAACGCGTACATAGGCAATATACCGAGTAGAGGCCCGAAGTGCGGTTCGTAGTCGAGCACCGTACGCGAGGTAACGAATGTCAGAGTCAGTACTGTCGACGTTGTCCTTGGTGAGGTGGTTGACCTCTTCCTCGATGGCCCCGGTGACGGACTCTGTAGGCGACATGAACGGTCTAGAGGCTGAGCTAAGATATCGTATGACGCGGAACGGCGGAACGAAAAGAAAGAAATGCCGTTTCCGGTCATCACGTGAGACGTGCCAGGTTCTCTCCGTTGATTCTCGTAGAACGTGCTTCACGGACGGCCATCACCGACGACGACGACCACTGCCCAACGACAGGACGAGCAACGCCATGGATGTTGACACACGACCAGCATCAGCATCTGCTAATATCCAGACCGCCGACACTCCCCAGCCGAAGAAGATATCTGCTTACTATTCTCTTGTCTTCCCGAATTTCACTTTCTACATTCAGACTCTGTCTGTCACTATCGGTCGTCGATGTAGTCCCAACCCCAATGCGCCCACGTCGTCCTCGTCTCCTTCGGATCTTGTCCAGGTCGATGTGGACCTTGGTGCTCTCAAGAGCGTATCACGACTTCATGCCAGGATAGAGTATGACGAAGAGGAGGACCGCTTCGTGCTCGTTGTCATTGGACGCAATGGTGCTTGGGTAGACGGCGTCTGGTCCGGTAGTGGAACTAGGGCTCCTCTTGGTGAACGGTGCGAGTTCCGCCTTCTATTCTGACACGAGGTCCTGATTTCTCTATCTCACGATTCTATTTAGGTCCCAGATTCAAATTGCTTCTCGGACTTTTCATTTCGTTCTGCCACCACCACCACCGCCACCAGATGATACGCCCTCCCCAAGTTCGCCATCATCATCTGTCAAATCGTCTGTCAATCGTCCCCGTTCACCTTCCCTCGATATAACGTCGATATCGCCTCCTTCTTCCCAGCCATCACATTCGCCTCCGCCCCGAGAAGTTAAGCTACCACCACCACCACCGGAGCCTCAACTACCTAATTCTAATGCTATTACGCGGTCGACAAAGCCGGCAAAGAAACGCAAGAAGAGCGACATCGCAGAATTACCGACAACTCTCGCCCTCAAAGAGAAGCCCAGACCCGATGAGATACCTCCCAAACCTAGTTTTACCTATTCACAATTAATATACCGTGCCATTAAGGCTCTGGATGGCAAGGCGACGCTACAGGAAATATGCACCTGGATAATGAACGAATTTGACTATTATCGCTATACCGATGGTAATGCTTGGATGGTAGGTATTTTTATATTGAGCAATGGAACTATACTAATTTATATTACTTTCCGCAGAGCTCAGTGCGACACAACCTGTCTTCCAGTCGTGCATTCAAGAAAATGGAGAGATGCGGAGGCGATCGGGGGAAGGGTTTCTTTTGGTCTTTGGATGAAGAGCATCAACACATTATTGAAGAACAAGAAGCTAAGGCGCAGCAAGCTGCTTCCGCTGGTACGCAGTCGGGTACAGGGAAGGGAGACAAGGAGACCAAAGCTAGCAGAAAGAAGGAGAAGGGTGCACCGTTATCTGAGCCTCCATTGAAACGAAGCATCAAGGGCGACACAAAGGGCTCAGCGTTGCCTCCTCCATTAACTTCTACTCCACTGCCATTACCGGGAAAGACTGTTCCTCCAGCTGTCCCGGGCACTACCGGAGTCTTTGCCTATCATCAAGGACATACTATGGCTTCTAGTGGGACATCCGGCTACTCTGGAACGCCTATGAGCGGACCCAATCCTTACGCGGCTCTGACCCAATCTAATTGGAGGATGCACTCGCAGGTAGCTGCAATACCTGTTGTTACCGCAGCCTCCACGACCACCCCGAGTACCACAACCAGCACACCGTCAGTATCTGTTAATGCTACTCCTGTTACTCCGAACAAATCAGTACCACCTTCTTCAACGGGTTCCCAGGCTTCGATTGCTATTACTGCGAAATCGGCTACTACGACCCTTCCTGCCATACCAGATATACCCGTTCCTATTGTTATTGGTCCCATTCCTCCTTCTCATCAAGATTATTCACCTTCACATCCAAACAATTCGGCGAAGGAGGGATATATGGTATATCATGAGGGCAAGCTACTATTGGATCCCAAGGTCTTCAATAGCATAACGGGGGACATTCTAACCAGCTTAGAGCGAATGGGGGCGGCAAAAGCCATGGAAATTTTGGCTGGACATATGATCAGAGTGATGAGAGAGCGGAGAGCCCGTGAGAGGAAGGCTGCGAGGGGACGAGGAAGAGGGAAAGTCGCTGGGAAGTCGAAGAAAGATAGCGCGAACGGTCCGACTGCACCGTTCACGACCGCCCCATTACCTGCTCGAGGTACTAGTGCGGCGGCACAAGACAAGAAGCCGCCTCCAACGCCTGCCAGTGCTGCGCCCACAGAACCCGGGTCGCCCATCGTTGTCGTGGATGGCTCCGATGATGAAGGACCAGCGCCGAAGAAGAGGAGAACGGAGGAATCTGCCCCTTCAGCACCCATACCTAGTTCGGATGTTACAATGGTGCCGCTCACCTAGGCTTTTTCGTATATTATCGTTCCCTTTCTTGGTTTTGTGATGATCCGACGCTCGTTACTTCCTTGTGTATTTATTGATGTATCAATATGTTGTATATTGTACATATATTATAGAAGCACCCTTCTTAGGTAGGTCGCTCGCGCCCACCTATGCCCACACTCTTTCACAACCCTGGCCGTAGTCCGAATCTCGAGTATTTGTTAGAGCCGAGAGATCTTGCCATGAAAGCAACTTATTGAAAATTCCCTACAAAAGCTATACGAGTTGTACTGAACAGATACATCGTTCATCCGTTTCGTGTCTAAAGAAACCTTCTGCATGAAAAGCTAGGAGTCGATGCCCCCATCATTTGGCATGGTTATCAAGCAATATATGCACGCGCGTTCGTTCCCTAGGAAAATAGAGCATCGAATTGCATCCAGATAGAATCAGTGATTGTCGCGGTTGACCTGGCCCACAAAGGAGCACGCCACCAGATCATGGGATTTGGGACACGCCGATTCGCCAGGGTTCAGCCATTTCAAGTGCTCGGTGCAGTCCATCACCAAGATAACGAATGTAGATGCCAGGGTTAAATCTCTGCTCGAAGTCGCCTAATCTTTGAAAGGTGGACCCCGAATGGATCAACTGGATAGACCCGTGCTACAAACCCCGAAAGCAATGAACAAGCTGGTATGCGATGCCACGGTCGACACAGAAACCCGAAGTAGCAGATGACCGGCATCTTCGTTAATTTCCGTGGTCGAATTGGAACCGATAAGAGAACATCGCAAGGCATGGGTTGCTGCATGCGCCCAGCGTTATCAGATGAGCCACCGCCTTGAACTAAGGACTGAGCCCGACATCGATAAGAGCTTCCGTCACATCAGCTAGAAGAATTAATGCTACTGGTTGCAGGGAGCGAGGACGGGGAAAATCTGTGCTGAATAAGGAGCAGAGCATCGTGGCTGCCCTCATTTGCTGAAAGTTTACTGGTGGAGGCGAGGGGAGAGTTACGGTAAAGAAACCAACGTGCGTGGAGACCCCGAATGAGGAGACTCGAAATGGAAGGAATGAATGGAGTGATCGGGGTCATGGCATTTACACGTGCCTGGATATCATTCTAGGATCTGACTAAGCACTACCACCGACAATACCTTTTTGAACGAACAACCGGTAAAAAAAGATCAGACATTACCAGTCCAATTTCGAGACCAACCGTCCCTCAAAGAGAAGCCCGTGAACTTCCTTCTGTCCCGTTCCGATTCTTAGCGTGCTACCTTCACGTCAGTCGAAGCCTTTTTGCAGCCTTGTTCTTTAAATTTGACGAGCTTTTTTCCAAGTTGGTCCTCCTGCTCCTTGCCTTTCTGCCACGTCCTTCTTACTCGTATAAGCATCCATTATCCGCATTTTCTTCTGTCTATGGGGCCGGCTATCGATGCCAGGCATCCAAGGCAGCACCATCAGTATCGCTTTCCCTTGTCTCCTCCGAGTTCCGGATCCGTCACTGCCGCCTCGTCGCCCCGGATATCATCCTTGTCTCCGACTGATCCCTCAAGTCCTCGACAATCTCCTGCAGGCAAATTCTGCCTTTCCTTGGGTCCACGCCGACGCAGCCACTGACTCTGATGGCTACACTACCGAAAAGACCAGACCTCGCCGTAATTCACGCAAATCTCCAATCCGACAATCAGCTACCCGCGCCGTTGCACTACCTTCGACAGCGACTGCCTTTCCCGAATCGCCCTCCAAACCTCGTTCGCCGCCGAGGACTACTCGGCCCCTGTTTCAGCGGTCAAGCACTTCCTCGTCGTCGATTTCCCTTACCCATGATCAAACCTTACCCCACGCATCGTCCTCCGGTATCGGTCGCAAGGTCGCGGCATCATTACGGCTTTTCAAAGAGACTGACGTCCACTCTGACGAACCCAAGTCCAGTGACGTACCGTCGAAGCTTGATACGGGTAAACGAAGAGCAGGTTCATCATCCAAGCCAGACAATGTGTCCGAAGCAAAGTTTGAGTTTGTCAAGCGTGCTGAATGGCCGGATCGCGAGACGGCTGCTCTCCGGCGCGAGAGAAGCTCCACAGCGTTGCAGAGGGTGAGGACAAGAGAGAGTGTGGCTAGCTCAGGCGATGAGTCTCACCGAGCCAAAGACAGGAAAGCGTCAGTTCGAGAGATAAAGATCGCCGATCTCGCGAATTGGAGAAAAGAAGTCATGAGTGTGATGGACGGGCGAGGGCGACGACGCGATCGAATAGAGTCGCCAGAGTCAGCAGTTTTTGTTTCCTCGACACCGACATCATTCCAGCCTTCACCGAGTTCTTCCAGCCGACCTCATTCCCGCATATACCCCCCTTCTCCTTCACCATCACGTTCACCTTCAGACCGATATGCGAAAACTCCATCGAGTCGTCCCCCTTCCAGCACCGGTATAGCCTCTGTGCCATCTCTCAGTCCCATCACAACCACTTTTTCTGTACCGTCCTCTCCTTCCCCCCCGCAAGATGAATTACAGCGTAGCTTGTCGTTCCCCACCACACCAAACGACATCTTCTCCGTTTCTCCGTGGTCGACAGAAGATGAATCCACTTGGGAATCCGCATCTGTTGCCACCAGCACATCCACTACTTCAGCATACTCTTCATACCGCTTTTCTCATGGTTCTGATCTGTCGTCTACGTTCGTTCAGTCTTCAGATCATCCTAGGGGATCACAACTTTTCTCCTCACCTTCGGAGAGCAAAGATGTAGCTATTGAAGAGCATGCGGAGAATCCCGATCTGGATTTATCATTGACACATATACCTCTTCGGCCTTTCCGCAACCAAGTAGGTGGACATAGCGCCATTTACAAGTTTACGAAACGGGCGGTGTGTAAGGTTGGTGCCTTTGATGTTGTTTAAAACTTTGTTTTCTTACAACCGCTTATCACCCTAGCCTCTTGTCTCTCGTGAAAACCTTTTCTACGAGGCTGTTGAGCGAGAGGCGCCACCGTTGCTTTCATACATTCCGCGTTATCTAGGTGTTATGCTTGTGAGCTACCGGCGAATTCCTAAGGGGTCGTCATCATCTCCTCCCCGGAAAAATCACGTCGATGACACCCCTCGACCTCCGTTCATCAAGTCAGCCAGTGAGATCCCCCGAGGCGTTCCCGATATGTATGGTGAAGGGGACACGGACAGTGATGAAGCCGAGATGCCCGAAGTAGTTTTGGACCGTAATCGGCATATCATTCCTGAATGGATGTTGCGTGGAGGGAGAAATAGATCATTGTCACAATCGAACGTGGCGGGATCGTCTGTGTGGGCGAGCCGACAGCTTCAGCGACAGCACCTAGGGGGGACGGCATCGAGTCCGGACTTGAATATTGATGGAAAGGGAATGCTGATACCAAGACCTAAACCTAGTCCATTGTCTCGATATCCCCCGTTTATCTCGCCGTCATTGGAAGCTCCTACGCCAGCTAATTCTCCGAAGCTGATCAATCGTGCGTTTCCACCAAGGCTGGCCGAGAGTCCCACGCCTCGCCAATTTTTGCGAAAGTCGGCTGCCTCTGACGAGGACGACGGATTTGGCAGGGTCACTTCAAGCTCGCCGTGGTTCGATGGCACTGGGTCGACGACCGTGAACACCAAGTTTAAGGACCATGTATTCAGCACGGTATTGCGGCGGTTTAGGAGAAGGACGGGAGGAAGATGGGCTGGCACAGGTGTACGTACCGAGGATGAGGGCGACGTGGCGGATGCCGAAAGCGATGGCATACAAACGGGTCGACGCATGACTCGACGCGCTAAGAAGTTGCTTAGCCAGGTCGAGAGGCTTCGAGTCACGGAGGCCAGCTCACCTATACGGCGGACCCAGAGCGAGTCGATCATCGCCAGTCCCGAGAAGCTGAAGGCTATGGCATTGGAACAGCAGGAGAACCAGGACATCATAGGTGTATTTGAACTGGATTATGATGCGAGACCCGATGTTGACGACGGCCAGAATAAGTTTGAAAAATGGCGGGGTGGCCGAGCTCTTTCGAGAAAACGAAGTAGGTCCAGGTCATTGGGTACGCGTCCATCACAGCCACCACATCCGCCATCAATGTCTTCCTTGACGGACAATGCGATCCCAGAGATGAACGAAGCTGATGTGTTATTTACGAGGCAGAATCATTTTATCCTCATGGAAGACCTGACAGGGCGATTGAAGCGGCCGTGTGTGATGGATCTGAAGATGGGAACCCGCCAGTATGGTATGGACGCTACTCCTGCGAAGAAAAAGAGTCAGAGGAAGAAGTGCGACAGAACGACAAGCAGAACGCTGGGAGTGCGACTATGTGGTATGCAGGTGAGTCAGCGGCGGGCGCTCATTTTCCGTAGACATATTTAATACAATTCTCAAAGGTTTGGAACCATGTGACACAATCCTACGTGACGCAAGACAAATATATGGGGCGCGAGGTCCAGCCTGACGCTTTCTCATCGGTTCTAGCTTCGTTCCTGTATGATGGGGAGCGGTTACTGGCCCATCAGATCCCCGTGTTGCTCCAAAAGATCTGCGGCCTTGCCAAAATAATTTATCGGCTAAAGGGATTTAGGTTCTATGGTTGCAGCCTACTCCTAATTTATGATGGGGACCGAGAGTCGCAGGACGCGTTCGGGCTGTCAGTAATGGAGCACCCTTCTTCACGGAGCAAGCGTGGGGAGTCGCTCGAGAGACAAAACGCGCATTATTCGAAGGTGGATGGGGACCTGGACAAGCCGCAATTGAGACGATCGCACAGCGAGGATCTATTACTCGGTGGGCCCGTGGGCGAGAACACGCGTAAACGTGGGGAGGCAAACGTGCGAATAGTGGACTTTGCGCACACGACCACCGGGAAGGATTGGCTGCCCTATCCTAGACCTGGGGAAGACATGCCGCCCCATGACGTGTCATCGAGTTCTAAGGGCTATCAAGCGGAGGTTGACCCAGAGACGGGCTTGATATATGCACGGTTTCCACCACACTTCCCGGAGCAGCCGGATCGTGGGTTCTTGTTTGGACTTAAGAGTCTGGCAGGAGCTCTGGAGGGCATGTGGAACGAGGAGAGGCTGCGGCGGATCAAGACAGCAAAAGATGTCTATCAATTGCCTCCGCTGTCGGTAGAAGGGAGGGAGATTTTCGATGAGATCTTTGGGGTCGACAAGGAGGATGTGGGAGCGCTGTCGACGTAGATCAGGGGATGTTTCTTTTTCTCCTTTCAAGATATTTCTGTGCTATTTGGTGGTATACACGTATAATTCCCGCTAATTGTCTATTATCGCGTTCGTCGTCTAGCATTGTATTTTCTATACCTACGCATTGCACACCTACCCATCTGCATTTTTTCTGGTTCTTTTGCATTTAGTGTAGCACAGCCTGTCCGAATCATCTGTACAATGGCTCTATATATACATTTCTTTTCTCTCTCTTTCTTTAGGAGCATTCAGTCTCGTCAAAAATAATTCCAATAAGATTGCGATCAAAATAAATGGAAAGGCATTGTGCAAAGGCACGATTTCTGTCGATCAATCGATCACAGATACGGGGTTTTTTTTTTCTTTTCAAATTTTCAAATTACCAATCGACTTCATCCTTGTGTCGTTTCCTTGCGCTTCCTGCCACCTGGGATCTTGGCGTTTCAATTTTCGGCTCATCTCTAACGGCAGTGCTGTCAGTGCTGACCATGACGTTCTTGTACTAGGGCAGGGTCGCCTTGAACCAGTCACACAAACTAGATTCTAACTAATCACTTTTAAATACTTATTAGTAAGTTGCGATAATCAGGCCGAAGGAATGTTTGTGACGGTTTGCTCAAACCAAGCTAACTTATAGAGGACTTCTGTGCTTACAAATATCTTTCTACTGCGCTTACCTCTTACCGTCATCTCTGAGGACTTGCTTGCAAGCCATGCCTTCTGCTGCCTCTTCCCAACCACAGAACTTGGCTAGATTGCGACAGATATACCTCAACTCATCCCCAGAAGACGGGATATACCTTGGTGATCCCACTGCGCAACGTAAGACTCAATGGCTACCAATGGAATGGAAGGGACGGGTGCGGATGGCCACGTCCTTGCGATCTCCAGCGACGATGAAGCGCCTTCTCCTGCCTCATTACTCGCAGTTCTTCGTATAACATCAGGAGACAACTGGACCATGCCGGATGGCAATTGGAAAGGTCCCCGTGAGTTTGCGAAGCATTTCGCTGATGTCAAGTTGACCTGCACGGGAGCGCAACCTCCCAGCGGGGTGTTTCGAGGTGACTACCCACACATTGTTGACAACCTGAAGGGCATCCAGGATATGATAACTGTTCCGAGATGTGAGAAGAAAAAGGGCCTATTGGTGGAGGTCAAGCGTGGAGATCCATCGGGGGGTCCTAAAATCAAATTCCAGCATGCTCTCTTTGAGGTGCGCGATCATAGTCTTGGTTCTCTATTGTGCTGACTTTCACCTATACTGACAGAAGAAATCCGACGGCGACTCGGACGGTGATGCAGCAGAGTCTGGAGATAATGAAGCTGATGGTGAGTATAACCGATTTAATGAGTCTTGTTTTAATCCTCATTCTTTTTAATCGTAGACGGTGTGCCCTCAATCGAGAATTGGCCTACATCCCATCCCAAAGTAAGGAATGCGCTAGCGAAGATGAAGGACACACACAACCTTTTTCCTCTTCCTTTGTATAAGCAGCTCTCCTTCGAGTCGGATCGTTGTAAACTCGTACAGCCTCAGGACTATTGCAGAAGCCTGAGCGAGGCGATCGTTGAAGTACGCTTTGGGCTGACTCATTGGCGCCTGAAGAAGACCAACGAGGAAGTTTTCTCTGCCTATATCCAGAACATGTGTCTGTTGCCAGTTCTTGCAATGGCACTTCCTTCTCCGTCGAAGAAACGACCTCGTGTCGGCGCCTGAACATCCGTTCTCTCCTCTCAAGCGTATGAGGCTGCAATCTACTACTGATGCTGGCTCTGAGTCATTACGCGGATGAATATCCATAATCTGCTTGGGGTTTCTTGGTCTTGGCTATGCTTTCCGATTTACAAAAGGAATATGATATAATGAACTGTATGTTCACCGCTTCGAACTTGTAGGACTGGTTCTTCTGGTACGTAATTGTAGTTACGACTCGAACAAAGTTGTTGCTCGATAATAAGAGTTGTTATGTGTTGAGGATATAGGTTTCACAGCCACAGAGCTGACGGCTATGCCATTTTTGTTGTACCTTATTTTGATTTCCGTACCGATCATTTACCGTTTCCTGGTTTCGTACCACCACCACCACGTATTGTCAACGAATATGTGTTTGTTCGAGCCATCCCCGTCACGTCCTTTGTCCCTGACGACGTCTATTCCCAACATTATGGTGGATATCTCCCACTCCGGGTTTGAAACGGAACGTAAGTTACACTGTGCAAATGCCAAGTTCCTGGTAGCCCTAGTAGTAGGGCCGACTTATGATCTTGGCAGGCAAGCACTCGAGATTTGATAAGAATCTCCTCGGGCACATGCCATGACCCGTACCATGGCTTTTTGAATGTACTTGAGGTGACCTTACACCAATGAATTTGCCGCCGCCGCGGAACTTGAAGTTATTCTTAGTCGGCGATCACTGGAACAGTGAAGTCGATCATTTGTATAAACCCTTTTCCTTTCCCGCTATACAATGCGTCCTCTTACCCTCTTTGACTTTCATACGGGGATCTAGTATTATGTTAAGGCTCTTGGCTGATTAGACTGGCCGTCCTCCTCGTTCCCTACTAACTGGGGCATCTTCGAAGGCCCCGACGTGCTGGACGTTCAAATTTCAATCGACTGTTAAGATCTTGAGATCTGCGCAATCTTGAATTGACACTCTGGACGTTAATACCTGGATACTTAGTGACACTTACCGGGCTCTGTGCCGTTATGTTTGGACACAAAATAGCGTCAAACTTGGAGCAGGGCAGAGTGCATGGCACGGGCACCCACTTGCCTCTGATCCCACCATCACGTCCATGCCTCAGATACCAATCGACCACGACGCCCTGCGCCAGGGTTACCTAGAGTCCCCTCCAAACCAGGGCATCTACATTGGCAACCCGTCTAGTCTGTCTATGCACAACCTCAAATGGATGCCCATGAATGGCGGCCGTGGACACGTCCTTGTTGATACTAGCCACGAGACGCCATCGCATGCCATTCTGCTCGTAGTGCTCCACATAACGAGGAAAAACTGCTGGGTCTACCCCGATGGCAAGTGGAAAGGACCCACAAAATACACTGAGAGCCTTGCGGACATGAAACTGAATTGCTTCGGGGAAATTCCCGAAGCTGGGGTGTTCCGTGACGACTTCCAGCACGTTATCAGGAATCTGGAGTCCATCAGGAATAAGATCGCCTCTCCAGGAAGCAAGAAGAGCGGAGTGTTATTTCCTGTTGAGATTGGCAATCCAGCAGATGAAAACGGGCTCAAGGTCAAGTTCCACCACACCTTGTTCAAAGTGAGTAGCATATATAATTTGTCTTAGACCTGCGTTCTTACTTGACGCAGAAGTTGAAGTCAGAGGGGGAGGGAGGCCCGGGTGTGCGTACTAGAGCAAACAGCAAGGGTGAGTGTCAACTGATGCAGCTGTCAGTTTGGCTCTTTACTACCATTGCAGTACTTGCAGGCCAGCATGACTGGAACATGGACAACTGGCCAGCGGTTAGCGACGTAGCTAAGAAAGCGCTGAAAGACATGAAAACGACCCACATGGTTGATCCCCTTCCTCTATATGACTCTGAGGATACACCTGTCAATCCCAAGCTATATCACAGCTCTTTGGCTGGTGCGACAGTTGAAGTCAGGTTCAACCTCTGTCACTGGCACATCGAGAATGAGGATAAGGACGTCTACTCTGCCTATATTGATAGTATGTACATCCTGCCCGTTCCGGGGACGGTTGTGTCCCATCCAGGCAGGAAGGTTCGCTCTGACCATCAGGCGGAGCCGCGTACTCCGCCGAGGCCGTCGAGCCGTCGTACGTGAGTGAACAGTCTGGTTGTTCATTATAATAGAGCCGCTCACTAAATATGGGGATTTGGTACAGACTCGCCGATATGTATATGTAGGATTATGTAGGAGCTGATAGGTTATTTAAGTCGTGTAGCAGAGTCATAGCCTGAACATTGATTTCTGAGTATACTTAAAATTCTCACAGCGAGACTCAGCCCCAAAGCACTTTCGCCATCTTGTTGAATATCCCAGTAGACGGCCGCCGGTATAGGCTCTCGTGAAACAACTGCATGTGTGTACTAGGATCAAGCTTGAAGTTAAAGTTGGCTCAGTGAAGTCGACTCGGATCGACTATTATGATGTTCCGAGACGTAGTTGTGACTCACTGAATAGAAATGTTCCGTTGGTATCCGGGTATCGAGTACACCAGTTGTAGTAAGTAGACTTGTATAGTACTTAATGCGCAAATTGTGTATCACTAGTATCTGAGTGAGTGTGGCTTTTCATCTGAGATCTGATCAGCTAATGATTTTGTAGCCGCGGAGGTTTTTCTTGTTGATCAACGACCTATCATAACTATGCTTCTTACTCCCCTCTTCGTTTTGCATACAATTCTGTCGTCGGCACATATTCTAGCTCTTGCCACGATCCGATCAGAATGCCAGCCCTCCTCCTCATGCCGAACTCGTTCCCTGCCAGGAATTAATGTGAATGTTCTGCGTGATTTATTGAGATGCGAATTACATATAGCGCTCCGAAAATGGATATCTGTGATTGTGTGCCGTCCTGTTTGGATCTGATTCCCACAAGGGAGCAGAAGCTCGCGAATTCCAAATAGCTATCACTTGCTTCCCATCGCCATCATCCCACGTTTTCATGCCTCGAAAAACCCACTAACCACGGCGCTCTACGTCAGTCCTACCTACAGTCCCCATCAGAGCATGGCATCTACATCGGTAACCCGTCTGCTCTATCTACGAGCAGCCTTCAATGGCTGCCCATGGATAGCGGAGGACATGTCCTCGCCGATACTAGCCACGAGAAGCCGTCGCATGCCATTTTGCTTACAGTACTTCGCATAAGTGCGCAAGACTGTTGGGTCTACCCCGATGGCAGGTGGAGAGGACCCACAGAATACACTAAGAGCTTTGCAGACACGAAACTGAGATGCTCCGGGGTAATACCCGTGGCCGGAGTCTTCCGTGACGATTTCGAGCACGTCATTGAGAATCTTGAGTCCATCAGGAATATGATCGCCTCCCCAGGAGGCAAGAAGAGAGGAGTGTTGGTTCCTGCGCAGATTGGTGATCCAATGGATGAGAATCAGAGTGGGCTCAAAGTCAAGTTCCAGCACGTTCTTTTCAAGGCGAGTGGTACATTTAAATCTCGATACCTGACCTGACTTGATGCAGGAGAAGGGACCGAGAGAGGGAGGCGTACGTACGAGAGCAAGCACAAGGGGTGGGTCTCAATTGATGTAACCGCAGGGTTGGGTCTTGACTAACAAAACCTACTTATTTGCAGGCCAACATACCTGGACTATGGAGAACTGGCCAGTGACTAGCGACGCAGCTAGGGAAGCGTTGAAAGACATGAAAAGGACCCACGGGGTTGACCCCCTTCCTCTGTATGACTCTGAGGATACACTTGTTGATCCCGAGCTGTATAGCAGATCTTTGATTGGTGCGACAGTTGAAGTAAGGTTCAGCCTCTGTCACTGGCGCATCATGAATGAGGACGTCTATGTTGCCTATGTTGACAGCATGTACATTTTACCTGTACCGGCGATGGTTTTGTCCTCCCCAGCCACGAAGCGTCGTTTTGTCCAGGCAGAACCCCCGTTGTCTCCTTCAAAGCGTCTTCGACGTGAGTTTAACTATCATTGAATTTCTAATCCTAGCGTCTTTGTTGATTGCATTCGTTAGGCTAAGCTAATCTGGCTAGTGTGTCTGGGAACGGTATTTCGTGATATTTTGGTGTGATAATGAATATACGATAGCATAATTTGATGGTGTAGCTTTAGGGAATGAATTTCGTTTTAAGTATGCTTGCGTGTTGACTGTTTCCTTGCATTCATCTATGTGCCGACACGGAAATTGAATGTTGTATCTCGAGACTCATCGGTCACTCACCATGGGGAATTACGTCCAGCATTTGCAACCTCCATTGAAAATTCTGAGGTATTGGTTTAGTCTCTCCTGGACAGACGGACGATACACACCTGTTGAGGAAGGGAGAGAGACGGCACGTATGTAGGTATTGGTTCATATACGCTTGGAATCTTGGACTGAGTCTGTTTTAGTAAAATGAATGAATTTCTGGCCTGCTGGAAATGTATTGATGTTATCATTATTGGCGTGTCAATCCAACGTTAATCATAACCGTAGCCTCCGTCTACTTCCTATGACAGTGAAGACACGCCACCACGTGACACTAGCAACGCACCATTTCGTCATATCCATCTCTTTCCCGACCACCATCACCATCAACGAGCCGCTGTCGAATGGACACCGACCTGAAATGCAACCGATTGACCTGTCGTAAATCGCTCACGGACAAAGCTGTCGTGGTGAGGAGCCTTCTATCTTGCCCAAGGTCTTTTAGTAGCTGAATGCCATCCAGACCACATGTGAGCTCTTCTTCTAGTAGAAGGAGCACAGAAGGTCTGACAGAGAAGAAAAAGGTTCCCATATCTTCTGTGGTACGAACGACCGCTCTTTTCCTCATCTGAAAATAATTCGATGGTAGTGGATTGTGCAAATGAGTTATTCAACGCGGCGCGTTTATGCCCAGGTGCTTAAGCTTCCGTTCTTCCTCTTCTCTTCTCATAGATTTGAAGCATGCGAAGCAACCCTGACTGAACCGTCAGTATCGCTCGTTCTTACCAATCGCTTCCCTGCTTACCTGAATACAGGGACGACGTGGTGGTACGTCTCTTCGCCTTGACACGATCAGCATTATTCGAAGCATACCTCAGGTCTGCTCCCTTCATCCATCGAATGACTACAAAACGGTACATATGAAGCGCATACAACGACTGTTTTATCTTATACTCCGTGCAGTCGGTCCTGTCGGGTCTAATGCCCTCGGTCATTCTCGAGATCTGTTCCCGGTGCGTGTTCCGGTATGACGATTCCATAATTGCTTGACGTCAGGAATCGATAGTGCGATATCTTTCTGGCAGTATCAGATATATCAAGAAAGGTGGTTATCATTCAAGGATCAGGCTCTTTCGCTAACGCGCATATATATGTACAGCTCTTTCCAACAAGCGGTTGTACGAAATCTTACCGACAAGAATACTCAGATCCAGAAACAGCTTGATAGCGTTGTTAGAGAAGGTACCCTGTTTCATGGATCCGTTTGTTCATTCATTGCCTTGTAGCCAATAGCGAGATATCGTTATTGAATAACAAGATTGCCGGTACGCCACCACTAATTTTTGAGTACCCTAGATCTCTTACTAACGCTCTGAAAAAAGAATTGGAACGTGATGTGGAATTGGAACGACGGAAGGTGCGAGAACTGCAAGATGCGTCGAGGGATCGGGATCGAGAATACCAGAAGTTGAAGGTTCGCTTGGTTATTATGTGCGTGTTGTCTCGCCAGACGCTCATCGGGTTTAGGCGCAACACGACAAGATGAAACGTAAAGTTCTTCTGGCCCCAAATCTGAGTGGGCAGCAGGCATCGGGTAACGAATCGCTTAATCTGAGCAGTTCATCTTTCCCGGGACAAGGTGAGCCCAATGCTCGACAGCCGCTGAGGACATTCGGTGTTGGGGCAGTGGTTGATGGTATGGAAGCGAATGGGGTATGTATTCTCCCGTATTTCTTGTGTGCCGCTGTATAACTATTCATAGATTCAGAGGACCCCACTTGTTAACCGAGGAGGGCAAGGTGGAGGGTTTGTACGGAACGGAAGCGATGGCTGGGTGCAAGCTGGTGGGGCAGGTCAACGACTAGCGCACCGTCAGCCGCTGGGTGTTGGGCATGGACAGCAATATCGACAAACGTCTGGGAGTATGTCTGAGCGATCTGATACGAGTAGTTTGCACGAGGTGGAGAATCTGCTGGGTGTGGGTGGAAACGGGAGTGGTGGGAAACGGCGAAACACAGGACCAGGTTGGGGTAGTGTGCCTGCTCAGCAACAGCCACAGCAGAAGCAACGTGGTGAGTACATGATATTTTGGGTTTGGGTTACTGTGCCAACGAGAGGAAAGTGTTTCCGGGGAATAGCAACGTGCAGAGGAGATTGGGAACATTTAGACCTGCGGTTATCGGACGATGAGGGTTGTGTGTTGTCTTGCTTTTACGACTTGGATATGGACGATGGATACTGTATTGATAGAAGGATTTTTTTGGCTTTTCCGGCATTGGCTGCGATCTTGCTCTTTGGATACTACAATGGGATCATGTTTGTGATTAGCACACGACGACCTTGGTGATCATGACAAGTAGGATTCAGTTGACTTGGATTCGTCCACGAATTGATATGATGCGATAGATTTAGTATACAATGTGGTAGCATGCAACGAAAGCGAAAAAAGAAATAAAAAAGTCAAGGTCTGCGTAACCTGCCCGACTTTTCATCATCAAGATACAAGCCAATAGCGACGATATCTTGGCCTGAGCGACGGAGGTAGCCGGCGAGGACGTCACGTTCTGCATGGGGTAACAAGACGGCTAGTTTATCGAGCTGTCTCTCAAACTCGGGGTCATCCTGGGTGAGGGGAGTAACAGGCTTGGAGTCGGATTCGTCGGTGGTATGGGCGCTAGTGGTAGAAGTGCTGAGCAGCATGGTATGGCTCCTGGACATGCGCTTTGCTCTGGGGCCGCCTGGAACGGATGGGGAGATGGTAGGGCGCTTTGTGAGGACAGTGCGGTTGGGTGTGGGGTGGTGTGCAAGCTGGCGAGGTGGCTGGGGCCCTGTAGTACGGCTGACGCTGGCTTTGCGACCCAGGGATGCGAAGAAGCCGCTCTTCATGGACGAGGATCGGGGAGCAAGGGTTGGATATGGAAGGACGATGCTGCTATTTGGAGTGGATGGTGAAGAGAGGTCGGTGGCGACGCTGGCATCTGGACGGACAGGAAAGGTGGCCTCGCTAGCCTCGCTGCCATGGGAAGCATTCCTCGGTTTGGGGGTAAAGGCAGGGGACGGGCCGGGGGAGTTTCTGATGCGGGCTTCAAAGAGCCAGTCGCTGAGGCCGCAGTCGTAGAGGGCGAGCTCGTTGATCTTGGCGGTGTAGAGGGCGCAGCGCTCGAGGGTGGAGAGCTTGGCGGAGAGCTCGGAGCAGTACATGGCGGAGGGGTAGAGGGCTTTGATCTTGGGGCGGGGGGAGGGCGGGAGCTGGGGCGGGGACGGGGTGCGGCTGGGGGTGCGGGGGAGGGACATGCGGCGGAGGCCACGGGTGAGGCTGTTGCGGAGCGACTTGGGGGGCGGGCTGGGCGTGGGGGGGAGGTCGTCGCCGGACGAGATGGAGAGCTCGGCGGATACGCGCTTCTTGGAGGGCGGGGGCGTGACGCTGACCCATTCGCAGGTCCTCGGGGAGGCTGTCGTTGCGCGGCGGGGGCTGGATGACGACGTCGGGCTGCGGCGGGGGCGGGGGCTCTGTGTCCGACGCGCCTTCGCGGCGGTGGCTGGGGCTGTGGGCGTGTAAGAGGACAAGTCGCGATGAGGGAGACGGGGCTTACGGGACGCGGCGCGAGAGGGCTGCCGAGACGGACGGGGGCAGCTGTAGTGCCTGTTTCACGGCTTCGATGTCGCCGCGCCGCCGTGCAGCTGAGCGCGGCGGGGGTGGGTCTAGCCGTGGCGGCGGGGGCAGGGGGCCTGCGGTTGCGTGGACGCCGGGCTGGTAGGTGAGGTACGAGGCGGGGTTGTCGGGGGAGAAGGTGGCGACGCTGCTGTCGGTGGACGAGCGACGCTTGGGGGCCGGGACCGACGACGGCGGGATGTCGTGGGCGTCGGACTGGGATCTGATGTGGTCGGGCATCTGATGGCGGGGCGACTCCTTCGAGTACTCGCTGCAGCTGGAGTCCGAGGTCGAGTACAGCGATGACGATGGGGAGAGCGGACCCTTGTCTGCAAGCGGAGATTCGTAGTAGCTGAGCAGGTTGTCAGTGTCCTGTCGTGCGGGCATCGGCCGAGCTAATAACGGTGAGTGCAGGGCGCGGTGATAGAAACATGGAACACACTGGAGGCATCTTCTCGCATTGTTATAAGGACAGCCCGCCCAGATCTCTGCATCTCCCCTTTCGGTCACGTTGTTGTGCTATTTTTACGACACCTCCACAGCCTCCGTACACCGTCCATGACCATGTACCAGTTCTCAATAAACATACACGGCCTTATCTCCGCCCGTCCCATTCGGGTTCCATTCGCAGTGTCCAACGGTCCAAACAGAAAAGAACACGTATTCTTCTTATGATCGCAGCAGTAGACAACCGGCACCTCTAAATTCTCGGAGAGTACTCGCGAGACTGGGATTGGGCTGCGTTTCAATACTGCGCCTCCGCACGCCCGACCACCGGAGCCGTCATCTGCACCTGACCTTGGCAACACCGCCCACGGGGTGATAGCCGGTCTCAATTTTATCAACGTCCTCGATCGAATATGGGACGCGAATCAAACGTTAAAGACTGATTGTGGGTCCTCTCCACTTGGCATGTCCTATGGCGACTCGGATCTGTTTCGAAATCCACGCTCTTTGCTGGAAACGCCTTCAATACGCAACGTTATCTTGGTCAAAGCTCTCTACCGATGTCGCCGGCTTCGCTACGAACATTGAGCTGCGGCGCTCTACAGAGGATGAATTTCTGATGCTCTGCTCGATTTCCATCGTAAATGTGCTAAACTCGGACATAGCTAGAGCAAAATGTGCCAACTCCGGACAAAGTTTAGCAGGAGCCTCCTTTGCCACGTACATCAACTTTCCATCCACTCGTAGCAGCGCTCGTCTTCAAGTCGACTGCAACTCCGAGATGGCTGTGGCGCATGACTCGAAACGTTTCAACACCATGTATAATCGCTGCCTCGCCTAACCTTCCACAGTGATCATTCACCCAGGTGTTTCCCTCGACTTACGGGCTGAAGCCTGACTGCGTCTGTCATACGGCGGATTAACGGGCCGACCCGCCCACGCGCCTCCCACGCGCGCTGACACATCCCCCCTATCCTCGGAGCCAGATGTCAGAAAAAGAGTTTCCCTCCCGCGAGCATCGATCCACGACGTTTTACGCGCTACTATTAGCATGTTCTGGACGCCTTGCCCAGGATGCGCCTGTCCCAACCACGCCTCTGGCAGTGTCGCCGTCTCTGCACACGACGACCCCCTCCCAACCCCGGCCCTCACCCGCATCATCAACTCCAACGACCCGCCGCTGCCTGCAGAGTCCGCCGCCATCCGGGGCCTCATCGCCGACCAAACCCGCCGCGTCTCCGCCCTCCAGACCCAGGTCGCCCACCTCGCGTCCTACCGCCAGGACCTGCTTGCCCAGGTGTCCACCGTCGACGGCAGCATCGCGGCCCTAGAGCGCGAGCGCGAGCGGGTCTCGCAGGCTATTCAGGAACAGAAACGCCTGCTGAGCCCCGTGCGGCGGCTTCCACCCGAAGTGCTCTCGCTCATCTTTCTGGAAACGATCGTGTTCCCCATCAAGCGGACGCCGTCGGCGAGCGAGAGCGAGTGGTGGGACATCGAGCTCGCGGAGAGCGCGATGTGGTCGGTGGAGCAGGTGTGCAGGCAGTGGCGGCGGGTGTCGGTGTCGTTCCCGGAACTGTGGTCGTACATCAACATCACCATCACGGACGACAACTTCCGGGAAGACGGCTATGCGTACGTGCGCTGCCTGGCCCACCAGTTCAGCCGCTCCCGGCTCTGCCCGCTGTCCCTGTCCATCACCGACATCTCGAACCAGTCCAGCTTCGACAAGCTGCCCCCGCCCCTCGTCACGCTGCTCCTGTCCGTCGCAAGCCGCGTGCGCGAGCTGCACCTCCTGCTTTCTGCCGCCATCTTCTCCACCGTGCCCGCCGTCCGCCTCGCCCTCCCGTCGCTCACGACGCTCTCCCTGCTCTCCACCGACGCCGAGGAGATCAGCAGGTACAGCAACCTCAACCTCTTCGACTCGGCGCCCAACCTGCACGACGTCGAGGCCATGAATATCCGCGATCCCGTCGCCTCCTTCGCCCTCCCGTGGCACCAGATCACCCGCTACAAGTCCGACCACCTCCTCGACGACTGGGCCGATCCTGGCCCCGACACCTGCATCCACCTGCTCTCCATCATCTCCCAGCCCCAGCTTGTCGAATGCGACCTGCGCTGCGAGGTCAACTGTCTCGACGCCGTCTTCACCGGCAAGCTTTTCCCTGTCGTCTGCACGCGCCTCCGTTCTCTCCGTCTCTCGTCCTGGCCGTACTCTTCCACCGGCGTCAGGGCCCTCCACCAGATACTGGACCGCCTCATGTTGCCTGTGCTCGAGAGCCTGACCGTCGTGTGCCAGGAGGGGCATCCCGACCTCGAGGACCAGCAGACCTTTTCTGCCCTCCGACGACTCGTGGAGAGGTCCTGTCCGCCGCTACAGGTCCTGTATTTCGAGCATGGCGAGGTCTGCGAGGAGGACGCCATGGCCGTGCTCCGTGCCACCCCGGCCTTGACGGATCTGAGGCTCGTCAATGTCAACCTCGCCGTGCTTCCGCTGACCGAGGACGTGATTCCTGATCTGAGGGTGTTGCATTTCAGCAGTGGCTGTGTCGACAGGGCGCTGTGGGTCAATCTCGTTACGACGAGGGCGGACAAGTTGGAGGAGGTCAGAATCGACAAGACAGGAGACCCGGAGGTTGTCTTGGAGCGAGGTTTGGTCGTTCATTAGTGTACGCGACAATCACGTGGTGGTGTCCGCCATCTTTTGTCTTGAGTGTATCTTTTCGACGCCAGCGCGTTATGCATGTTGTCTTGTTCCTACATATATAAGACGCCCTGCTTTCTGAATTTTAGTAGAAACGATGACTAGCCCACTGCTCACTTTTAACAAAAAGGACAGAAAAGTCATGCGCGAGTTGGCTTTTGTAAGTCTCTACTCTCTTGAACAGCACTAGCTAATCTCCTACACCTAGAATCGCCCAAACGAACATGCCGCGGTCATGGCGTTGCTGAGTCTGCAATACTGTCCTCCACCACCAGATTTGCAAACGCAAAGCAAAAGTAAACATGAATTATCCATGGCCACCAAATACAACTGAATATATAATACAAACCGCATATTACGACGAGTCCTCTATTATTCCATGCGCGTATCCTACCCGTAGAAAATACGTTTTTAACGACACCCGAACCTCGGGCGCCAAATCCCGCCCAAGGAGCTCTGTCACCACAGGATACACCGCGGGAAGGTACACAGCAAACTAAGATTCCATCAGCCCCCATCGTAGGCACAACACAATCACCACTCACCGTCTTGTCGTCAAATCGGCAGAACCCATCCATAATCTCCGCCACCACCGGCGTCCACGCGACGATATTCTTCCCCTGCGTATCCGCCCGCAGCTTGTTGTAGTCCTGGATGACTCCGATCGAAAGTCTGCTTTATCGTCAGTGTGACGCTCTGTAGACCCCAATGCAGCCACGTACGGGAGTAGACGCTCATCAACTTTATCGCGATACCGTTGGTGTTCAGCGCGCGGGTCAAAGAACATCCGCAGAAGGATATGAGTGAGTGTCGCCGCACTGCTTGACTCTTGTTTCAGCAGATTAGGCAGATGCTTCATGAATCCTGGTGAAAGCAGTCGGACACGCGACAATTAACCACAGGGAACACTACTAACCGACTTTCCATAGACCTGTGCGGAGCTCCTTGTCCTCATTGAAGGACCTCGCGAATTGATAACTCTGTCCAAGGACTTGGACGAGGGGAAGCAATTGGTTTGGGGGTATTGTCATATACACCTTCTCATTCCGCAGCAGTTCGTTCGTCGTCTCTATCAGCAGCAACTGCAAAACGCATTTCACGATGATCTGTTTGAATATCCGTCGACGTTCCGCTGCAGTCTGTCCTTGCTGAGGAGAGTCTCCACTTGGTGAAAGAGGAGCAGGCAAGATTGTCGCCCCATTAGACTCTGTTATCTTTGAACAAAAATAAAAAAGAGACCAAGCCACCGGCTCACCTTCGCTAACGTCAGGACTCGGGGATTCGATTTCTACCCGCAAGCTATCATCAAAGAGTTGATGAGGCGTTGTCGTCATGAACAGTTTCACAAAGGTGCTCGTGATACGTTCCCAACGTGCAGCACTCAATTTTTCTACATTGTTTTCGACCAGTTGCTGCAGGCAGGACGTACCAATGTGCGCTAGAGTATCGTTCTCTGCTAAAAGTGAGTATTGACAATTACAAACCTTGCTCCAGTCATACCTTGGCAGATACATATGCAGAGGAGGTCCAACAGACCACCGAGAGATCTTTCCAATGTGTCAAAGTAGAACGTAAACAGATCTATCACATCCCGGAGTGCTTGTATCATCGTCGACGATAGCCAGACACTCATGTCTTCTTGCGTACTGAACCGAGAGAGGTCGTGGCTAGACTTGAGAACCGAAAATATCGGGAAAATAAGGTCCTTGGTTACACTGTCCCAGAAGCTCTCTGGGAACGACGATCCATATGTTTTGAGGGCAGTGAACATCGAATCGAGAGCTCTGAGACATTAAATGAATAGCTAAAATATTGAACGTGAGAAACAACGTACAATCGCCGAACTTCCAAGTCTTCCCCGTTCATGATTATGTCATAGAACGCGAAGAGAACAGGATACCAGTACTTCACCATGTTGTCGTCCAAAGTCGAAGATGTCCATCCACATTCTGGAGATTCGAGCATGACGGGTATCACTCCCCGAAGCATGGCGATGGCAAGTAAGCTAATCTTCTGGTATTTACTCACCTTG
Organism: Armillaria mellea; assembly: GCA_030407055.1. Taxonomy (NCBI): domain Eukaryota; kingdom Fungi; phylum Basidiomycota; class Agaricomycetes; order Agaricales; family Physalacriaceae; genus Armillaria; species Armillaria mellea. Next base: position 1,650,120 of record JAUDZF010000005.1, read on the forward strand.
CAGAACTCGGTGATACACACTACCAAGTCTGCGAATGCCCCGTAACGAACGATCGCTGGGAAATGTTCTTTATTCAAACGAGTGACAATCTCGAAAGCAGAATTTGCAATGCGTTCTGGTCAGCGAATCAGTCACTGCAGATACAATGAAAGAACAATTGGACCTACCTGTGAGGACCTTTGAAGCAGCTTGGAAAACGCTAAACATTGTTCGCCATCCAGATCGCATGTTCTGCACACGGGCTTGAATCATCTGTTGTAGGCATTGAAGAACCTATGAGGAGCAGTTAGCACCAGCCTATCACTTTTTCTCTTAAACACGCTACCATGTCCCGAGCCTCAGGGTTTGGATTGTGAATCATGGTATGCTCGAACGGCTTCAAAAAGTCCTTCTGGAACTTGAAATGCGGCAGCTCTTCTTTCTCCAGAAATCGCATGGCAAGTTGCCGCAAGGCATCAAGTGCAAAGAAACCAACATGAGGATTATCATGACAACAAACCTAAATTGCTCCTTGTTCAATTTGAAAACAGTTATAAACCAAAGGTGACTGACTTTATTGAAATGTTCCCCTAGGATTTCCCAAAGATTTGACCACTCCAGACGGATACGATTCATGTTGTAGTAGGAGATCTCAACTAGTTTTTGGAGACTGAACAGCCGGGGATGCTGGGAAAGTCCTGACGACTGTATTTCTTCCCAGGAAACATCGCTCAAGGCTTGTACAAAGTCAACAATCGCCGTCTTGGAAAAATGTAAGCACCGAGTTCCGGGCATTGAAGAGGTTAAAAACCTACGCCGGACAAGAAATGGCTCAACGAAAATACCATATCCGTCGCTACGGTAATGTGCGTGGAGCGACTTTCGTTCGCTAGCTCCTCCGTCGGAGGCTTCTTTGTTTTCCTGATACGAGTTAGTAGTTTCCAAATAGGTGAGATATGAAACACACCCTTTACGCCCGCCATCCACGTCAACACCTCCGCTGATGAGTTGCATATGCTCGAGCTGACTGACACAAGTTAAGACTTCGTGCCAGGAACCTTTCAAGTTGTTTCCATCTGTTACAGCAACATCAAGAAGCGCTTTGATGGCCTCCATGTTCTTCGCTTTCATCTCGCCCAAGTTGTTGAGGAACGTGAACTTTGCGAGAGTCGTCACGAATGCGTTGCGCTCCAGCTCCAAGTCGAAAAAGCATACGATCCGGATCGCGCTCTTAAAACCGTCGAGACATAATTCGACGACCTCCAAATCATCTGTGTCTTGAAGGGGTCCAGATAACCCCGCCAAGAAGGCAATCCATGCCACTTCAAACATAGGGCGGACGTGGACAAAATGTGAGGCGCTGAAGAACTGATCAGCAGATCTGGAGCCTTTGCGCTGGGTACGCATCATGGTTCGGAATAGCGCCTACTAAACGGTTCAGTATTGTCATTATCGATCAATACTGGTAAAACGTACCTCTGTCTTGTTCGCCATTCCACTGCTCTGCAATACGTAAGCCTCTTTCTGCAGATCCCTGCCAACGTTAGCGAGAGCATTGGCGAGGCCCGGACCCGTAAGAAGTGGCCCAGCGGCTTCTATTTCATCCTGCATTCTAATCTCATTAGATACAATTTCATCATATATTTCTGACATGAAATCATCGGGGAGATTATTGCCATCGCTGATACCTCGGTTGTTCTTAATGAACTCGGCTTTGGTCATTCGTTTCTTGACTTGAGGATTGTGGGCGTCGGTGTTCAACATGATGACGGAATAGGAAAGAACGTATGCAGCATCTACATGCTGATTAGATCACTTTCGTTTCTGAAGGTCAAGACTCTTACCGGCGTTGGCAAAGGGTGTCTGAGCAGTTGCTAGCAATGAACCTGTTTGCGAACTTAAGCATGTACCTGTCAATCTTCTGCGACTCGCCAGGAAGACGGAATTTCTGCAGGAATAGCCTGAGTGCATCAACGAAAAGAGAACCTGCGAAGTCGAGGCTATCAACAAAGGCATGCATGATATCGATGTTCTCTTGGTCCCTAATCCCATTGTTAGGACATAGGTCAATGTAAACGAAAAAGCGGCTTACCCTTCTCCCAAATATTCACCAATCATCGCCTTAGTCAAACCATCGGTATTCAAAAGGAAGGAAGCGATGTCCCGGGGATCCTTGCTTGGAATAAAGCCTGTCTCAATCAAGAATTGTACACCCTATACGTGATGGTTCGTTGAGTGTATGGGTAAAAAACGCATAGACAAATTAAACTTACGTGTTTAGGCTTATAATTAAACTTCTTTATTCCCTCAAGCAATGTGGTCTTCTTTTGCTTCGCGCTCTCAAACTTGGTTGGATCATCTGCGAGATCGGGGGTATGTTGTCTGAATATCTCGGTACTTGAGTTGACGGCTGATAGCTTGTCTAGCGAAGAATCTGGAGTTAAGGAGTCCCGTCTGATGTTTTCTCCAGGCTGAGAACGCGAGGAAACATCAACGTTCTCCCCATCAGCCACCTTTCCGGAAGTGGTTCCCCAAGCAACCAGGGATCTCAAGACGGTCACAAGGCATTCCAAGCCCTGTCGTCGGAGCTGGGTCTCAGATAAACCTAGCGTTGCGGTATCCATAGAGCCGGGTACAGAGGCGACAGAGGTACTGAGGGACGGTCCCAGAACGTTACTATGAGACTTTGCAGCCGGTTGAGTTGCCGGGCTCGGAGGTTCAGTCCCTTTCTGATGACTTGAAGTCGACTGCGTTGTGCATATTTTCGATATGATGTTCATGAGACTGCAAGAAAACGTTTGAAAGTGAGTTATCTCGGTTGAAAAACGACTGACTGCTTCATATATGTTGTCCGCTGCTTCACCATCGCAATCATAATTAAGATAAATCTCCACAAGGGCCTGAGGGTCTTGGGACAAGCGGGAAAGCAGGCCTAAAATAACCGCTTTCTGCTTCAAAGTGGATGTTCTCATTTCGAGGATGGGGATAAAGATCTCATGAAGAAGGACCTCAATTTCTTTCTGGAGAGAAGTGTGAACACCCAAACGTAGCAAGAAGTAACGAACTTACCTTGAGCTTTGTCCTCATCCCAGAGAGAACACGCCAGAAGATCTCAACACTGAGGTCGAAGACCTGTGGCACCGGGCTGACAGCATTTCGACTTAGACTCAGGCATATATACTGATTTATGGCCTGAACGAAGGATGTTGCGTCGTTGGATGTATTTGAGTATATGATGGAAGCGGGATCGACAAAGAGCGCCATGTGGGAATTGAGAACGGTGAGGACAAGATGCAGAGAGAGGAGTTTGGACCGCATAGCGTGTGACTTGAGGTCGCGTTCACTGATTGGAATATTAACAACGATGAAGTCTCCCGCGGACGGAGATTACAGACCTTTCGGTGTTCAATGGTTTCATGGTCAGTTTGCACAGTGCCCGAAATACCAAAAAGGCGTCCTTGATAAACAGGTCATTTAGTGTCATCTCTGAGTGCAGATGGTGTTCATCTTCAGGTAGGACATCCATGTGAGGCCCTTCAACGCCGTTGCTGTTGAGATGGTAAGAATTATCTTGGCTAGGGTACTGTACAGAGATTCACCGACCTTGTTCCGCCTTCAAGGTTGTCATTGCCGTTTGTAGCCGGTGTGGCGTCATCGCCGTTGATAGAGGGCTGCTGTAGAGGCAATGACGCAGACGAATTGGACTCGGGTGGTCCTGCGAACGAGCCTCGTTCACTTCCGCCGTTAACCAGCGTAGCACCAGCGAACGAAGCTCTTCTAGAAAACGAGGAAACACTACCCTGGCTAGATGAAGACGCAAAGTTACCAGAATCTCGTAGTGTTCCAATCTTACATCGGGTAAATACATGGTGCGTCATTTGAGTAAGGCCTCCTTGGGCAACCATTTGGTTTACGGGGTCTGTACTCAGCAGGAAGATGTTGTAGACCGTACGGACCGCTTTGAGTAGAGCCGAATGGTGAACCAAGATCGTCGGTGATAACACGAGAGACAACAAAGCCTTAACGATTTGTAGTGATACAGTTTCGGGTGTCGTTTCAGGAATGGCATGAAGTTATGGTATGAACCACAAGGTCGACGAGGGACGACGGATTCGCGTCGACCTGCGAAGTACTCTGCCGGGGGTGCAAACCAGGTGACCCGGGAGGCGACATAAAATGAGCGGAAGGGGGAATGGATTCTGCGAAGAAAGAATAGGATATGAGTTTGGAGATGCAATCCAAACTCGCGATCATCAGTTTCTCCGTCCGCGTCTCGCAGGCTAGACGTAGAGGTTCGAAGATCTCTCGAGGACGGTCTCCGCCCTGCTCTGAACGGATCATTTCGAGTGCTCGCTGAGTACTCTCGCGAAGAGGTGCAGAGCGCTTGGCGTCCTTGGACGCAGCAATAGTCTCTAATGCGGAGGAAATCAGGACAACGGATACGGTGTGCCCTTTCGATATGGTGAGCGAGCGACGATGAGTAGATTCCGACGGCGACGCTGGGAGAGGATGAGGTACGTCCAGCTCTGGTGGAATGGGTATACTATGTGGAAGCGAGGGTTTGGAGGGTGGCGATGGTAGCTGAGTAGACACGGAGTCTTCAGACAGACTAGAAGAGATATTGTCAATAATATCAGCTCGTTCAGCAGGTCCTCTCTGGTACTGGAGCTGGTAGGGATTCCGGCTGCGCAGAACCTGTGTCCTCCAGCTCTGCCTCGTTTGTAGCTACATCACCATTGACCTCTTGCACATCATATATAGCCACTTCTACTGATTGCCTGTGTCTTCTTATCAGGAAGGTCGACAGATTCAAGAGGCGGTGTGCTGGTGGACGTCTGTGCGTCCACAGGAGGAGACACGGGTAGCGGAACGCTTTCTGGTGTAGAGGTACTCTCTTCCATGCCGAGCAGGATCAAGGCAGTCGTCGTCGCCGTCGCCGTCTCCGATGACGAGGCAGGTATAAAGTTGTGAGCGACCCGGTGGTCGTGTAAGTCGCGAAAGCGGCGAATAGCCTTGTCACGCATGTGACGTGTATTTTTCTTTCCCTTCCTTTGCTTTCTTTATTCCCCTCATGTCCATTCCTTCTGGAGCTTCAGCAGCCGTCCTGCAGCCTTCCGATCCTGTTCCGGATACCGCCGTGTCCGTAGAAGGACCCAACTTTGACAATCCACTCTCCCTCCAAGAATTCATCGGCAGCTATGAACGAATCGGGTTCCAGGCCAATAGTTTAGGTCGGGCCATTGATATCGTCAACAAAATGGTACGAAACATGTATGTCCTATATTCTCATATTAATTTATATAGCGTAAATGGCGTCTCTCCGATGAACCACTGGCCGACGACGAGTCGGAAGAGTATAAATCTTTTGAAGCTCGTAACGAAGTACGATGCAACGTATTTCTTGGCTACACCTCCAACCTCATCTCCTCCGGGCTCCGAGAAATCATCCTCCATCTCGTCAAACACAAGCACGTCTCTGCTCTTGTCACCACAGCCGGCGGAATCGAAGAAGACTTCATCAAATGCCTCGGCAAGACGTACCTTGCGGATTTCAACCTCGATGGTGCCGATCTACGTAAACGGGGCATGAACCGCATTGGGAACCTCGTTGTGCCAAACGATAATTATTGCAAGTTTGAAGATTGGCTCATGCCGATTCTGGACTCCATGCTTGTCGAGCAGAAGGAGCACGGGAAGATCTGGTCACCGAGTTCCTTCATTCGACGACTAGGCAAGGAGATAAACAATGAAGAATCTGTGTACTATTGGGCCTATAAAGTGAATATAGTGGCTTTTTCGTTTATCCTGATTGGCATTCTCAGCGCTCGGTTTCGGTTCAGAACGACATTCCGGTGTTTTGTCCCGCTTTGACTGATGGATCCATAGGAGACATGATATACTTTCATTCCTTCAAGAATCCTGGATTGATAGTTGATATTGTGCAAGATATCCGTGAGCTGAATGAACTTTCAAGGAAGTCTAGAAAAGCAGGGATGATCATACTTGGAGGTGGAGTTTGCAAGCACCAGATAGCAAACGCGATGCTGATAGTAAGTGTCCTGTCTTCACTGATGCCTTGCTGACGCCAGAATTTCAGCGCAATGGTGCGGATTACTCTGTTTATATCGTAAGTCAATCATTCATGAACCCTCGCCTTATACTGACGCCCATTCAAGAATACCGGCCAGGAATTCGATGGATCAGACTCTGGAGCTCGCCCGGACGAAGCCGTCTCTTGGGGAAAGATTCGTGCCGGGTCAGAATCTGTCAAGGTGCGTGCCAAACAGCACAGGAAACAGAAACGTCCCTCACTATTACGCAGGTGTTTGCAGACGCGACGCTGGTGTTCCCTCTCGTCGTAGCAGCTACTTTTGTGAGAGATGTCAACGCAACGCGGTGAAAATCATGTCTGTTGTGTGTAGAGAAGTCGTCTGTACCAAGTATTGTGCTCGTTTCTTGCTTAGTATTACAATATGCACTCTATATGTCTAGTACGGCCTACTGGATCGCTTTGGTCTTGGCTACATCTATCTCTAGAGGCATTCAAAATTAAAAAGTCCAAATAACTGGGTTCATGTTTGCACAGATTATGGTAACAGACAGGTGACCGTGATTTCGTTCCAGCTTCCTCTCATGAAAAGGTACAACACCCTCGCTTTGCCCGTGATTGCACCAGTCCAAACTGAATAGATGTTATATATTTGTTCAATTACTGAAGGTTAGCGATGACTAACAAATGCACACTTCACTTCCATCCACTCGATCCGAAATCGTAAATTACTGTTACCGTTGGTATCCTACGTATGATGGACCTCCAAACCCGCCCCAGCCGGTCGGCTGTGTTTGGATCGCTAAACCACAAACATAAGTAAGATTATCATGAGTATCAAAAAGACACGCACGATTTGTCCGAAGAGCGTCGTACGTGGCTGTGCCCAAACTCAAATGAGCTTCGAACACTGAAGTGTTTATGACAACGTACCTGCAGGGAGCGGTTCGTTATCCTGAGCGAAAGTACCAGATTTCATCTGCGCGAAAATATTGGCTGGATTGGTGTTATTCGTATTCGGTAGTGGAGGTACTGGTGGCGGCGAAGACATTCCATTACCGAAATGGCCGAAGCTAGGGTTCATACCCGTTGGATCTGGAATGATAGCAGTCAGCGAGCATCGGGAAGAATGTATGTACACGTACTCGACATGACAGCACTCATGCCTCCATTCATGAAGGGGCTGCTGCCATTGAATCCGCTGAAAGGCATACCCGTGGGTTGAGATGGGTTTGGCTGGAATCCCGTAGGCTGTGACATCATAGGCTGAGGGCCAGGGAATCCTGTTGGATGCGACATTATTTGCGGCTGCTGAGGAGGGAATCCCGTCGGCTGAGACGTCAAGAAAGATGGTGGCGAGGAGTTGTTCGCGAACGGAGATACGGCAACGCCGGTAGAACGTGTAGGAATGAAGCTATTGAACCCCGTTTGTGTGGGTATAAGAGGCTGCAACAGACCTTGATTAGCGGGGACAGGAGCAAACGGACCTCGAGGTCCATTGTAAGGTTGGGCAGGCGGTGGTGTCGGCTGAGGTATCATTCCAGTCTGTTGATTGTGTAGATGTTGTCCTATTGGCGCAGGAGACGATCCCATGCCCAAACCTGAACGGTAGCTCGCGGGAGATGTAGCCGCAGCGGGTGGTGTAGGAGCTGGTTGAGGCGCAGGAGTGCTTTTCCTCAGCTCGCTCAAACGCGACAGCTGATCAAAGATATCAGATTCGGTTGTCTTGGCGAGACTATGACCTGTAGATGTAGTTGTGACTGGGGCAGGAGGCTGTGAGGTGGGGAGAGGGTTTGCAAGTGTTGCGGATGTAGTTGTAGTAGCAGGAGGTGGTGCTGAAGGAGCCCGTGCGGCTGCTGCTGGGATAGCAGGAGTCAATGGCTTTGTCGAACTAGGCCGATTTGTCCATGCATCGTCATCAAAACCACTCACAACTGGTGCTGCTGAACTTGCTCGTTGAGGAGGTTGTACTGGAGTGCTGGATGCTGGACTGAGAAGTTGCGGTGAAGCCGTTCGTTCCGCTCCTGTAATGTTGCCCACAACGTTGCCAATTGACTTCAGATCAACTGTAGCAGGTGGGAGACTCTTGCTGGGTTGTGGTCTTCCGCGCCGCGGCTGCGTCTTCAATGCACCACCTGGTCCAGTGAAGATGTTTGGAGCAGGTTTAGAACCGTTTATCTCCGCATGAAGTTGCTTAGCTAGCTCCTCGTCGCTGCGGACCTGCTCGCCCTCTCCGTTAGGCTTGGCTTTGCGCTTTTCGACGACCTTCAAGACTCGGATGATGTCGCCTTCTCGAAGACCTAAAGAACGCAGCGTTCCTTCGGCCGTATCCAGTAGCACTGCCTCGTCCATCCTCTCCCGTTCAAATGACGTAGAATAACGAGTGCAATCATCTATATCGCAGCCGGCGTCTAGGAAGAACTTGAACCAGTCAACTGTCGGCTTCTTTGGTCCTTGAGGCGCGCGCGCTGCTTTCCCATTGGTAGCATTTGGATACTGTACGCCAATAGGAATATCGTCTTCGGACATCTTGTGGGTGGCTGGTGGTCTGGATTTCTTGCTGGTCAGCTTTTCAACGTAGCGCATATCCTCATGAGACATCTTCTCCGATGGCACCTCCACAATGACTCCATTGAGCTTATGTAATCGTAATTTGCCGTTGTTCATGCCCACGAAAGCAGCATCCACGCGGAACTGACCAGTGCGGTCGTGCCAAACGCGAACACGTTCTGCAGGAGGACCTGTAATCCTGTACAGTAACTGTAAAGTATGTCAATCTGGAACACTTACGACCAAGGTCTGTCGACGGTCTACTTGAACCACTCGAGCTATCAGTACTTGGTTTGCTAGTGCAAATCTACATGAGCCACGAAAGGTACAGTGATGGAGTAGGTCTAGCTTACAAAGGAGGTGGCGTAGTCGTTGTACGAGATGCCTGGCGTTCTTTTCGTTTTGCATCAGCTTGTTCAGCGGCTATTCGAGCGCGCTTTCGCGCCTCTTCTTTCTTCTTTTCTTCTTCGCGTTTGGCACGTGCCTCAGCCTGCGCGGCCGGCGGCGGCAGCAGCAGCAGCAGCTTCGGCAGCGGCGCGTTCTTCTGCTTCACGAGCCTCTGTATCATTGTCTTCCACAGGTTCCAATTCAGGAGAACGCGAAGACGGTGGAGTTGAACCACCCGTTGAGGTAAGCTATTTGATTGCTGAGATTGCTTCAGAGTGAGCAAAGAGTAGCAACGCACTTCTAGATATGATGATGGGACCATGCCTTCTTGGTTTTTCCCGTTGCGACACTTCCACCAGTCTTCCTCATCCATCTCTACAATTATGAGTTGTTCTCCTTCTTTGACAGATAGCTCGTCGTCTCCAGCAGCTGTGAAATCATACAAGGCAACGCCGGCTGATCCCTGGCCTTCTGTCTCTAGTTCGTCATCGGAAGCTTCACTTGGACGTGGTGGGATAATGACAGGAGAGTTGTTTGAAAAATGTACCGACGGCTTCTTCGGGGGTTCCTCGACTACTGGTTCGGGTTCGGGCTCAGGTTCCTCCGAATCTTGTGGGGGGTCAACAGCAAGAGCCCTAGAGGATTCGAGTTTCGCTACAATAGCCTCGGTATTATCTCTCGACCCAACACTAAAATGAAGGCTTGTTGGATCCGGCCCTTCCACATCGAAATGGACGTGCTTGGACTTTTCCGTACTGATGTTGATAATATGACCGGTTTGCCACTTCTGTACCGCTGCCTGAGGTTATGCGAGAGCAGAATGAGAGACAAATAATGAGATGGCGTGCTCAGCCATACCTTGCTGGTTTCACTAGCAAAGAATACAGCGCCATTCCCAATACCCAAAGTACCCTTCATTTTCTTCCCTTTCTTATCGACCTCAGACACCGACCATGTTTGGATATCATCCGCTGTTACCTTTGTTGATGCAACTCTGTCAGCGGGGTCGACGTATGTGCTGACGGGGCGTGGGGGCTACATAGCGAGTTAGGACGCAGAATATCCCGAGACAAGTCCCGAACGCACCGATGGAGGAATTATGATCTGTGGGGGCGTCGCATGTTCCTCTTCCTCCGCATCCTCGCTGCATGCTTCGACATAGTTGGCAGGGACGAAACCGGCCTTGTCACCCGACTTGCTTTGCACGAGAAGCCACTCATCCTCGGTGTCGAACACGAGTAAAATTTCGTCCTCCACCATGGAAATTTCACCGGGAGCAGCAGCGGTGTAGTCGTACACGGCCTTTACGACCGAGGTGTGGTCGGCCTGTTAAGTGTAATCAGACAGGGACCCATTATCGGTCGGACTGGAATGAGCATACCGGTTCAACATATGCTGCTGGAACAAGGCCAACAGGGCTATCGTCGTCCTGGGATGCGCCCCTGACCTTGACCTTCCACCAACTAATGCAAAACGAGTAAGCAAGGTGTGCATGCGAATGACCGGGACACTGACTCGTCGTCGACCCGCTGCTTGAGAAAGAGAATCTGATCTTCCTTTATTTCTATCTCATCTTCTGACTGAGGAGAGTAATCGTATGCGGCCTTGAGCACCGCGAGGTACTTGTCGAGGTCGTTGGCCATGAAGTGATGATGTGAGAGTCGAGCCTCCCCGATTGGGATACGACCGCTGCCATCACTAAATATTTATGACCCGTACTACTTGGCGCCTTATAATAATATAGCAGCCATTGGCTGGATAGTCAAAGTAAATATTCCATAGTGTGAACGACGAGAGTCATTTGTATTTAAAAGAGCTCGAGTGACGCCTCAAATTCGGAGCCGGCTGATATATCCTTGTTTGCCTCTTGCCCTTGTATACTCATCTTCTTTCACCTCTGACGACCACTACGACACTAACCATGAGCAGACTCAACGCAGGTGCCTTCGAATTCGTCCCAGGAAGGGCCTTTGGCGCCCCACCACCTGTACAGCAGCCGCCCCCACCTCCGCCAGTCGAGCGCCCGGAGCAGCTCGAAGCACCACGTCCACCACCCACAATATCGTTAAATATTGGTGGCTCTAGACCATCTCCTTCGCCTTCCCCAGCACCGCCAGCCGCAAAGCGAGTCCAAGAGAAGCCCAAGGAGTCACCGCCGGCTACGCCAAAACCCAAGAATGACCCTGCTCCCCCATCCAAGACCTTCACCCTCGAAAAGGCCAAGACTGACACCACTGCTATAGCCCAGGAAGTGAAGGCCGTCGCCGATCAGACTGTCCTTGACGATCTCTATGGTTCAAGTGTGTAAAAATATGTTTTTCCGCATTGATATGACCGATAAAATTTGTTCAATCAGTTAAAGAGCATTTAAACATCGTTTTCATTGGACATGTCGATGCTGGTAAAAGTACTATGGGTGGGAACCTCTTGTTCATGACTGGCATGGTCGACAAGCGGACGATGGAGAAGTACGAGAAGGAAGCAAAGGATGCTGGTCGAGAAACATGGTATCTTAGCTGGGCTCTCGATTCCACTCCTCAAGAGCGATCTAAAGGAAAGACAGTCGAAGTTGGCCGCGCATACTTCGAGACAGAGATCCGTCGATATACCATTCTCGATGCACCGGGCCACAAGACCTACGTACCATCTATGATCTCTGGCGCCGCCCAAGCTGACATCGCAATTTTGGTAATATCCGCCAGAAAGGGAGAATTCGAGACTGGTTTTGAGAAGGGAGGGCAAACGAGAGAACACATCATGTTGGTCAAGACCGTCGGTGTGACGAAGCTTATCATTGCTATCAATAAAATGGACGACTCGACAGTCCTATGGGACAAAGGCAGGTACGATGAGATCAAGGATAAGCTGACGCCTTTTGTCAAGGCGGCAGGTTTCAATCCCAAGACCGACGTAACTTTCATTCCCGTTTCTGCCTATACCGGCGTCAATCTCAAGGATACTGTACCCAAGAGTACGTGCCCTTGGTGGACGTGAGTTCATTTGACGAGATCCCTTAGCCTTGTTTACTGATCACCGTGACAGAGGAACGTCCTTCCTATACCACCTAGATCACATGCCCATGGTTGATCGTAACATCAATGCTCCCCTCATGATGCCCGTTTCTGAAAAATACAAAGAGCTCGGCACAGTTGTCGTCGGCAAAGTTGAATCGGGTTGCATCCGCAAGGGAGATACCTTAACCCTCATGCCCAATAGAGACACCGTCGACGTTTCCGCCATCTACAACGAAATGGAAGATGAAGTAAATTCTGCTTTCTGTGGCGACAACGTCCGCATTCGTCTGCGTGGTGTTGATGATGAAGATATCTCTCCCGGGTTCGTGCTCACTAGTCCGCAGAAACCTATCCATGCTGTGAGGCAGTTTGAAGCACAACTGGCCATCCTAGAGCACAAGAGTATCATCTGCGCAGGATATTCGGCTGTCATGCACATACACACTTTGGCCGAAGAAGTTGTGCTTACAGTAAGTTGCCACAAGTCGATGTGAATCGTATTAACCTGCCATTTCTCAGCAACTATTGCACTATTTCGACAAAAGCACAGGTCGCAAGTCTAAAAAGCCGCCGCAATTTGCTAAGAGAGGTCCTCCATATTCTTTCGAAGTTAATCGTATGCTCATATTTTTTACAGGCCAGAAGATCGTAGCTCTGATAGAAACGACACTACCAGTGTGTGTGGAGCGGTTCGTAGATTACCCTCAGCTTGGGCGATTCACGCTTCGAGACGAAGGTCAGTATAAGAACTTGTATCGCATCTGTAGATATTCTGAATGCCCTATTTTACCTAGGGAAGACCATCGCTATTGGGAAGGCATGTATCTTTCCTTTATTTGTCTTCTAATCCTGACTTTGTCCTCTAGATCACTAAGTTGATAGAAGGTCCTATCGAGGAAGTGACAGACGGCGTTTCAAGTCTTGCAGTTGCTTAAAGAAATTTATGAAAGATGTGTAGTCCATAGTCTCTTGTATTGAAATGTGTAGCAGAACTGACGTCCGGCCGCTACAACTATGATATATACTCGCGGAACGTACACGTAGTCTGAGGCAACATCTGACGTTGAATACCACTATTGTCAGCATCTCGAGGTTGTGCTCAGACAGAGCCAGCTTTTAAAGTAAGTTTACATTTTTAACAAACACACTATGGGGCTAACGAGGAAATACTTGTACTAGTAGGTTTACTACGAAATTGCCTCGGAAATGAATGAACAATATAAGTAAATCCGCCGCACGAGAACCTAAACGTTAACGGCGGCTGTCTGTCAGTGCCATGAAGCTCGAAAGCTCGCAACTCAGAACTAAGAGCTGTCTCTGAAGTGCCTCTCTGGACATTGACTGAGACTCGAACGATCTTCATGTTAGCATGAAGCGTTCACGGAATTCAGGTCTTGATCTGTAGGAAGTCCAGGTATCTATCCATATCAATCTCCGAAACTTGGGTTCTTTGGGTTTCACCGTTAGACATACCGAGTCGGACCAATAATTCGGTCTTTATTACGCCCCGAGAGAAGGTTGTTTGCAAATATTATGCGTGGTCTCAGGGAAAAGAACCATAAAATCTTCGCCTAGTGGTAGTACCTCGACGATGACGGATCAGTACCTTGGTGTCCTATGGAGTCTAGGATGGCCTCGGAGATTGTAGAATGCTCGTGACTCTGGTGCATGCGTGTAGAAATTTCGTATCCTTTAACCTACCCTGTGACCGTTCAGGTAAGGATACAGCTCCCGTATAAAATAGATTTAATTATCCAAGATCATGTCAGCGCCGTATGACATTGATATTCTTTCTTTCTTCCCTTGGCTTTCTGACAAGGCAACAACGATGCATACGGATGCTATTTTGTTTAGAACAATCAGGCTGGTACGTAAGAGGTCAGACTACTCGAGAACCAGTTACCACGTAGATATAATGTCCTTTAGGCGCCATAGGTATGGGCCTGGTTAATCAACTAAGCCTTGCAATACCCTGCGCTGTCGTTAATGTAGTCAATTGAACCATCGGGCTGTGTCTGTCCACCCTTATTAATGGCATCCACCTCGCTATGACACTTGGTGAAAAGCGAGCACGTCAAGAGTGGGCTTCCATCCTGTGGGGGAGATCAGGAACTGATGGTACCATCATTGCATCAAATGTACCTTTCCGTTAACATCGTGGTAGGCTGAAATTAACAAGTCAGGGAAAATGAGATTTACGAAAGAAAAAAAAAGATTTACGATTAATGAAGTTGCATCCATCAACGCTGTTGCACATGGCCATACAGTCTAACGGATCAATGTGAGAAACGGCCAAGAAGGACAGGCTGTAAGTCGGCATACTCTCAACTGTGTCAACTAGTCCGTAGGTCATGTAGTCGTCCGCTTGAACGGCCCCGTTATAGTTGGAGAATACTGGTGTGTAGCCGCCTTGATTAGGAGGACTCTTGGGACAAAGGAAGCCAAGATGCAATAGGTCCAAGAGCCAGCAGATAAGCTATATAGCTACATGTCAGTGTTCATCCGCGAAGACGTGTTTTATAACCTACGCCGTCTTTCAACCAAGGTAAGGAGACGGGCAGCCAATCAGGGTGGTCGCCGTAGTACCATCCTGGGGAACACCCTGACTTCCAGGGCGGGATGGGAGCACCATAGTAGTTGCCTTTGTTGAGGTTGACATTGAGGGAGGACGAAACCTTGGCCGCTGTGGCATTCAGGGCCGCACCACGGACAGTGAGGGCGGTCGCAACGGTTATGAGGAGAGCAGAGAAGAAGCGCATTGTACTGAATGAAGACCTTGGATGAAGCTCAAGATGCTGGGTGAAAAGTATCAATCCCTCTCCAATTTATAGAGACACGTTCAGGTCCTGAGCGAGCAGATTTTTAAGGGGATATTATTCTGCTGACATGGCCAGTACCTGAGCGTAGATCTTGGGGATCATGCCTGCCCTTCAGCATAAGCAGTTGTGTGTAAGAAGTGTTAGTTCCTTGATGTCCATAAGCACTGAAAGTACCTGAATTGTTGAGCTCGAACTGGAGCTCAGACTTGGCCACATTATCCCGCAGAGATCGCGAAAACGCAGCCGGCAGACGGTGACACAGGCATAAAAAGAAGCTCCCATGGGAAGAAAACACCAGCACCGTTCGTCTGCGGAGGACTAAGTGATCCACCGCGTACCCGCAAACGTGATCGAGAAACGAGGGAAAAGCGGCTATGATGAAGTTTCGCGTACCGGATCCGGCATCAAAACCTGTCAGCTTTGACGCGTCCAGCAATACGCCTATACTCCGAAATCATACGGCAGCCATCATGATCCACTCAACAGTCGAGGTCGTTCAGCAGGCGGACTAGTGGAACGTCCGAAAGAAGACACTAAATGGAGAATGTGATACTAGTTCCCTGGACAAGTCGCAGAGCAAGAAGAACCGCAAGATTTTACCTCCGAGACGTGAATGAACGGCCAGTGCGGCGGTGATGATAATTTTCACAACATACCCGCACTTGACTGACGTTCCTTGAGTGGCCTTGACTCACAGTGATGTCATCACCGAACTGCCAATCAAAAGATATACAGGCACCCGTCGGACGGCGTCGACAACTTGAACGGTCCCAAATATTGGTCATGCCAGAGTGTTCAGTATTTTCTGGGCCCCAGAATCAGTAAGCATAGTCCAGGCAGTTGTCGAATTTGAAAGCGCAATAGAACGGAGCCGAGGATCCTTCGAGCCACGTCCAGAATGCTCTGAGAAGGCCATTTTACTCTGGAGGCCAAATATTCGGACTTCATCATATGAACAAACCGCAAACCCTTGCTTCAAGATTTTCAGGTCCTCGATTATCGATGACGCCCGACACCGAGGACCTTCCGGGATAAAGACGGTCCTTGAGCGTAAGTAAGTTACGATTTCACGTCGTGCTGCAAGCGAATAGGCAGCTCAGTTCAGTGAGTATTTTGGTGGAGATCACATTATAATATAAACGGGCGAGAGATTCTCCGGTTCCAGTGAGATCCTCTAGGTGGTGTGGTGTGGTGTGGTGTACCGGCACAAGGTCCCTCTAGGTGTCAGTACTTGGGAGGTTGAAAGGATGGTGATAGGGGCTCAAGACCAAAAAGATTGAAAACACCAACAGCACAGCCACTGTCCCATTTGCTCTACAACCTCGACAATGGGAAGACATTCCTCCGCGCGCTCGCCCTCTCCCATTCGAAGGTACGATGAACGTGATAGGGAGACAGAGCGTTCTAATCGTGACAGAAAATCCGCGAGAACAGACGATCGCGACGAACGAGATGAGCGTCATAAACGTCGTCGTAGTCGGAGCCGGAGCAAGGAGAGAGATGATTCGTATCGGCGTCGTGATAGAGATGACAGTAGGGAGCGCAGAAAAAAGTGAGCTCTCCCATGTCTTTGCCTTCTCTACTCACGCTCTACAGGCGTAAACGGGACAAGTCAGAGGAACGCAAGGCCAGGAAGGTCGAGAAGAAGCGCATCAAAGAAGAGGAAGAAGCTCGTCAAGTCGCTGAGCTCAGTGTTTACAGCTGCAACTGATAACCCTTTCCACGACGTCAACCTGGGGCAACAGTTCCGATGGCATAAGAAGAACGAAAGAGATAAAAAGGCGGGCTTGACGTACGCCGAGTCCCAGCGCCGCGATGCTATCCGGCGCCAGGAAGCCAAGGAAGAGCTGGAACGGCTGAACAAGAGAAGGGCTGAACGTGAGGCTGACCAGCGTCTCAGGGAAGAAGAGGAACTCCGAATGCAACGTCTTCAGGAATCTGCTCAGATGTCGGAATGGCTGTCGAAGGAGGGTGATTTTAGATTGGAGCAAGAAAGAAAGCGTGCCACTATCAGGATTCAAGAGAAGCGTGCCAAGGCCATCGACTTTCTCGCTCTGAACTTGAAGTACGTTAATCCATCTACTGAAGAGGAAGGCGGTGGCGAGGAGGATGCCGGTTTGGAGATCGACTTGGATGAACCATACAATATATTTTACGTGCGTAAGGCATATATTTAGTTAGTCTCGCCCTTACCTTTATCTAGAACCTCACCGACGAGCAAGTGGAGGAGCTGCACGACGACATCGAACGATACTTAACGTTAGAGCAGGTCCCTGTTAACATCGAGTTCTGGACTGTGCGCGTTCACATCTTTCTGTTTCTAGACTATATACTAATATACACTTGAATTTAGAATATGATGGTCGTCTGTAAGGACCAGTTGGAAAGGATCAAAGTCAGCGACCGAATGGGCATCGAGGCTGCCGCTGCCGTGGAAGCCGATATCACTTCACTGTTGTCTGGGAAATCGTATGACGAACTCAGCACTCTCCAACGGCAAATTCAAGATAAGTTAACAAGCGGCGAAACAGTCGACAACGATTACTGGGAAAACTTGCTACGTAGGCTTCTCGTGTGGAAGGCGAAGGTAGAGTGCGCTTGCAGTACTTATAATCCGTCACTAAGTCATATACATAGGCGAAGTTGAAAAGTTTCCACGAGGTAGTTGTTCGCAATCGTCTTGAACAACTTCGCAAGCGACAGCGCGACGAAGCTGTGCAGGCTCAAGAAGAACTTCTTGCTGGCGTAGCGAAATCAGCTTCTTCTAAACCTTGGATCCCTAAAGATGTCGAAGCAGACGTCCCGATTCCTGAAGATGATGCCCATGATATAGAGGAATATGACCGGGCGATGAGTCCCCTGTTGATTGATATCACAAAACTATCAGTGGAGGACCGAGAAATTGATATTCTAACGGAGCAAGAAGATCGCCAAGCTCTGGTAAGTCAATGCGCCGTACTGCCTGAGTATGCTCACTGTTTTGTGTAGTTTGAACAGCGTAAGGTTGTTGCAGCTTCGAGATTCGTTGCCAAAGCTGTCCAGCAGAGGGTCGAAACTCAAGATGAGGAGGCACCCAGTGGAGCCGATCTTGCTTCGGAAGCATTGTACCGGGCGGAGGCGGAGCGGGAACTCGATGAAGAGGAAGAGCTGTTTAATCTGGAAGAGAACATTCCCAATCCGACCAGCTATAACTGGGAAGATAAGTATCGCCCGCGCAAACCTAGGTATTTCAATCGGGTCCACACTGGCTATGAGTGGAATAAGTACAATCAGACCCACTATGAGTACGTGAATTTTCACGTGGTTGTCTGATAAACTAACATCCACAATAGTACGGATAATCCACCTCCAAAAGTCGTCCAAGGCTACAAAGTATGTGTCCATCTCGTCTTCGGTAGCTCGTGTCAACGTCGTCCCTTTAGTTTAACATCTTCTATCCTGACCTCATTGACAAATCGAAGGCCCCAACGTATAAAATTGTCAAGGAGCCTGGAAACGAAGATACAGTTCTGCTGCATTTTACTGCGGGTCCACCATACGAAGACATCGCTTTCAGAATCGTTAACAGGGAATGGGAATTTTCCCACAAACGGTAAGAGAATATTGCTGGACAAGGATTGCCTTCAGTACTAAAAATCCTACAGCGGCTTCCGGAGTAGCTTTGACCGGGGCTGTCTATCTTTGTGGTTCAACTACAGGCGCAACGTAAGGATGAATTGCTATTCTGACTTCCATCGAGGCTCATTATGTTGCTCAATAGTTCTATCGCAAGTAGTTTTGTACGAGGGGTATTTAGCAATCTTTGTATAACATATCTACGGTTATTTAATAGTGACTTGTACCGTTGCGTCCGGGGTCGCCCGAACGGGCCGAACCTTGCAGAACGCTAAGGAAGTTCGGCCACGTGATATAGATCTATCATCGGTGGCTGTGATGTCAATGTAAGCTACCTCGGCGACCTCCCTTCATATAGCTGTCTTTCTCATCTCCGCCACTTTCATCTGAACGAATCTCTCAATTGTATAACGATATAACATCCCTCACCATGGATAATTCTAATTTGGCCGCCAAGATGGATGTCGATGAGGCTGCCATCGACGAAGGCCTCTACTCGCGTCAGCTGTAGGTGTATCTCCCATTTTTGCTGTTATGGGTATTGAACTAAGCACTATCTAGATATGTGCTAGGCCATGAAGGTGATTCCCTTCCATTCCCATGAAATCTATCCTCAACGATCTCCAGCAATGAAGAAAATGGCCGCATCGAACGTCCTCATCGTCGGCGTCCAGGGTCTGGGTGTCGAGATAGGTCGCGTTTTCCTCTTATCTGACCATCATCTTGAGACTGAGGCGATATTCAGCCAAGGATGTCGTCCTAGCTGGCGTAAAATCTGTCACTATCTATGACCCAGAACCCGTAACCATACAGGATTTGAGCTCCCAAGTATGTTTACGGCCTGAGCGCTTTCTTCGATGCTGACATATATCCAAGTTCTTCTTGCGGGAGGAGGATATTGGCAAGTCCCGAGCAGAGGCGACAGCTCCTCGATTGGCAGAGCTGAATGCATATGTCCCCGTGAGAAACTTGGGTGGAAAGGCAGGACAGGCAATCACCACCGACCTCATCCAGGGCTTCCAGGTGTGTTTTTCAACGTTGTATGCTTTGGAAAAGTCTCAAGCCTGTCAGGTTGTCGTCTTGTGTGGAGTTCCACTCGCCAAACAGGTTGAAATCAACGATTGGACGCACCAGAACGGCATCTCCTTTATATCTGCCGAAATACACGGACTGTTCGGGTGTGTTACTATTTTTTCAAATAGTTTTTCCATCCTTATTCTAGATAGTTCTGTGTTCAATGACTTCGGGAGCAAGTTCACTTGTGTGGATCCCACTGGCGAACAACCTCTGAGTGGCATGATTGTTTCTGTTGACCAGGTGAGCGATCAATCATCGTCTAAGAAATCGACAAATGTTGACTGGGTTATAGGATAGTGAAGGTCTAGTCACTTGCTTGGACGAGACTCGACATGGCCTTGAAGATGGCGACTTCGTTACATTCACTGAAGTCCAAGGAATGACAGAGCTTAACGGCTGTGAACCGCGTAAAATATCTGTGAAGGGACCATACACATTCACCATCGGGGATACCTCCAATCTTGGAACTTACAAGACAGGTGGTATCTTTACTCAAGTCAAGATGCCCAAGATCATCGAATTTGTACGCGTCTTCGTCGTCTACCTTCGTGATGTCAACTTATCCACGTTGTTTAGAAATCCCTTCGGGAGTCCCTGCAGTCGCCAGAGTTCTTCATGACGGATTTCGCCAAGTTCGACAGGCCAGCCACCCTCCATGCCGGATTCCAGGCTCTATCTGAATTCCAACGCACATATCAACGGCTGCCTCGTCCCAGGAATCCCGCTGATGCTCAAGAGGTCCTTAGTCTTGCTAAGAAGCTCAATGGAGACATCGATGAGAAGATTGTAACCGAGCTGTCTTATCAAGCCACTGGCGACCTGTCTCCCATGGTAGCAGTCATTGGTGGCTTTGTGGCCCAGGAAGTACTCAAAGCATGTTCCGCCAAGTTCCATCCCATGGTTCAGCACCTATACTTCGATTCTCTTGAGTCCCTGCCGTCCGCGACTCTTTCTGAGGAAGATTGCCAACCTAGTGGGTCTCGATACGATGGTCAAATCGCAGTTTTCGGGAAAACTTTCCAAAACAAAATTTCCAACCATCGTCAATTCCTCGTCGGATCTGGTGCTATCGGCTGTGAAATGCTGAAGAACTGGAGTATGATGGGATTGGCCACTGGCCCTGAGGGTGCCATCCGTGTGACTGATCTCGATACCATTGAGAAGAGTAACTTGAATCGACAATTCTTGTTCAGGCCAAAAGACATTGGCAAATTCAAGGCTGAAGTGGCGGCGGCTGCGGTTGCTGACATGAACCCTGATTTGAAGGGGAAAATCGTCACCAGTCAAGAAGCCGTAGGCCCAGCGTCGGAAAGTCAGACTACTTTTACGTTACTCGCAAAAACGTATGCTCATCGGTTTGTAGATATTTACGGTGATGAATTCTTTAGCTCTATCGATGGTGTTACCAACGCACTTGATAACGTGAAAGCTCGTCAGTCCGATTTCTACTGGCCTGATGCATGGCTGATGATATTTCCAAGGGTTATACATGGATCAGCGATGTGTGTTTTATGAGAAGCCTTTGCTTGAATCCGGTACCCTAGGAACGAAGGGAAACACGCAGGTTGTCATTCCTCATCTGACTGAATCCTACGCGTCATCCCAGGACCCACCGGAGAAGGAAACACCTTCCTGCACAGTCAAGAACTTCCCGAACGCCATACAGCATACCATTGAGGTACGTTTGATCACCTATGTCGTTTTCAAGGTGTTGACGGTAGTGCAGTGGAGCCGACAACAATTTGATGTTCTCTTTGTCAAGCCTGCACAGGCAGTGAATGCTTACCTTTCTGAGCCAAACTATCTCGAAAGCACGCTCAAATACTCCGGCCAACATAAGGAGCAACTTGAACAGCTAGTTTCTTATCTTGTCACTGACAAACCCCTGACATTTGAGGAGTGCATCGTCTGGGCCAGACTCCAGTTCGAAGAGAAATATAACAATGACATCAGGCAGCTATTGTTCAGCTTGCCGAAAGACGCAACTACCAGCACTGGACAGCCCTTCTGGAGTGGTCCTAAGCGTGCTCCTGATCCACTGACCTTCAACTCAAGTGAAGTGAGTGTCGCTCGGCATACTATAATGGACGCTTCTTACCTTTCTTGTGCAGCCGCTTCACCTTCAATACATCATAGCCGCCGCCAACCTTCATGCTTTCAATTATGGGTTACGCGGAGAGACCGATGAAGCTGTCTACCGCAAAGTCGCCGACTCTGTAATTGTACCGGAATTCACACCGCGTAGTGGCGTGAAGGTTCAGATCAACGACAGTGATCCCGTTCCTCAAGGTGACAGTGAAGGAGACGGAGGTGGGTCTATCTACTCGCTCCTGCTCAACAGCAGCTCATTAGTACTGCCGTTAGACGACAGTGACACTTTGATAACCAAGCTCCCTACGCCGTCCTCGCTTGCTGGATACCGATTGAATCCCGTTGAATTTGAGAAGGATGATGACACTAACCACCACATCGATTTCATCACTGCTGCATCGAATTTGCGTGCGACGAATTACAGCATCAGCCCGGCTGATCACCACACAACGAAACAAATTGCTGGTAAGATTATACCGGCTATTGCGACGACCACAGCTCTTGTTACGGGCCTGGTTTGTTTCGAGTTGTACAAGGCACGTTCTTATAGTAGTGTATTGTCCCTTTCTTACCCGTGTTCTGCAGATCATCGATGGGAAGAACAAATTTGAAGATTACAAGAATGGCTTCGTTAACCTTGCGTTGCCATTCTTTGGTTTCTCGGAGCCAATTGCCGCTGCGAAGAACAAGTATGGTTCTACGGAATGGACGCTTTGGGACCGGTTCGAATTCAAGAATGACCCTACACTGCAAGAGATCGTGTCATGGTTCAACGAGAAGCACAAGCTCGATGTTGGCATGGTCAGTCAAGGCGTGAGCATGCTGTGGAGCTCTTTCATGCTCAAGCCGAAGGTTTGTTTTTTACTATTATGTCTAGTTTACTTGCACTGACTTGAATGTGTGTGTGCGAACAGGTAAGCAAGGACCGGCTTGGAATGAAATTCAGCAAGCTCGTGGAAAATGTCAGCAAAAAGCCGATCCCTCCTCACGTCAAACATTTGCTAGTAGAAGTGCTTGTCATGGATGAAGAAGGGGAAGATGTTGAGGTATTTTTTCTCCTTCAGTTAAACGGCAGCGTAACTCATCCATGCAACAGGTGCCATTCATTGTTGTTCGAATCTAGGTTTATGTCGTGAAGAAGAAATGTGTAATAGTCTGTTGTAATACTCAAGCCTTCTGTCGAGCTACTTAGAATAATTTTATGCCGACCATCTACTCGACATGAGTATCTCCCAACCTCGAAAAAGGCGATGATACATTGTAGGCTCTCTTATCAATACTTCCTCGGCTTTAGATGGGCGACAGAATTGAGATGCTATAATGGACAGTGATATCAGGAAATCATCGCAAAATGACTCTGTACTGCGCACTTGGTTTAGCGCCTGAAAGTTATTGAATGATCTGTTGCATCTCTCACAAAGTTCATGGCCCAGGGCTTGGCAATGATCGCGAAAGCCTATTGAAGAGAATCCGCGATCCGTCTCGCACACGTTGCACGTAAGCTGAAAATCTTCATCTGAACTGTCCATGGAAAGGTCAGTGTCGTTGTAATGTATCGCTGCGTTGGCTAAGTGCTTCACTGTGTGTTTAGCGAACGAGGCAAGAAAAGATACGAGAAAAATACGTGCCTGGTCGCGGGCATGTTTGTCAATGAATGATCTCTTGCAATCAGCACAAAATCCATGGCCCTTCCGACGACAATGATCGTGGAACAGTCTGACAGATGAAAACTCCGCATCGCATACATCACATTCGTAGGAATCGTCGTCATAACCAGAATCCCCGCGGTGTGCCTCAGCGTTCTGGAAATGCTAAGTAATTATTCATTGAGTGAGTAGTTTTCAATTGTAGACGTCCCACATACTTGTGATCGCGCTCCTTCGTCAATAAATGATCTCGTACACTTGCTACAATATGCATGGCCCTTTCGGTGACAATGATTGCGGAAGCTCTGAATGGTGTGGTACTTTCCAACCCTACAGACATTGCATTCGTATGGCTCATCAACCCCCCAACTTTCGTCGTTGTCTGGATAAGAAATGTACTGACAGCCCGCGGGACGCTTTGATGCGCTTCTCAGGGTACACGAGTGGAAGATATCGATTGCTGCTTACCCGCTGGCTCAGAGTCACTTGCATGGAATTAGTCTGGATAGGTTCCATCACTGCGACTTGCCTGCCCGTGTTGTCCACTACTCTCAACATTTGGTCAGGGAGATTAGGCATGACGCAACCGCCTGAGTCGGCTTCTTCCAAGTCTAAGGATTGAGCAGGTAGTCCCTTCGCCTGGCCCTGAACAACCGCACTGCGTGTAAATATGAGGTGATTCCTTTGTTGGTGCTGAGAAAAACAACCCGACTTACACCAAACCGATGAGAGCGGCCAAAATTCCGAAAACAGTTACATGAATCGGATTAGTTCGATAAGCACCGAGGACGGCCGCAGTAGCAAAGCAGAAAAGTAAGAACTGCAAGAAATATTGTGTTAGTGAATGTCGGTAGACCTGACTGAGACTCCAGGCAGTAGACATCGAGGCGGCGAGGCGGAAGAGAGATCTTAAGCCCTTGTTGACTTCGAAAATTGAACTTCGTTATCGAAGGTCACATGGAGGCTTTAGCTTCGACGAACTCAATGTCAATCGGATTATCAGCACTAAGATCTGGGGTACGAAACAAGAGCCGGGGATTGGTAAAGTGCATGGTAGCAGGGGGAGAGTAGAATCGGAATTGTTGTGAGCCTAGTGCAATTACGATCATGGTGTTGAAGCTCGAAACGGCTCGGCAATTTGCGGGAATTTTACCATCAGAATTTCCACTTTCATCGTGAGAATTACTCGAGCATTCTACATACTGACATCACCTCATGTCTAGAGGCATCAGAAGGCAGCACCGGCAGGTTAAGTACAGACGTGATCTCCACAGACACGCGTCATACAGCTCTTACTGTCACCATGAGTCTTCAACACTGCGTGCCACAGCCGCACCTGTCCTACTCTGGCCCACCCGCGATTGAAGATAAACTGGTGCGATTTGTTTGGCACGCGTTCTATCAAAAAGAAACTGAGTGCCCAACAGCGCCCTTCTGATATAGCTGTCGATACCCCGGACATGGCGCTACCTACACAACCCCAAGCGCCGGATTGTCCAGTAAGTAAACGTCGCTTCCTGCCCAAGGGCTTGTTTTATGACGTTTCAATCAGCGTCAAAGTGAAGACAACCATCATTTTCAAAATAAGGAAGTTTACCTGTGTCTCGATCTTCTAAAACGTTACGCCAGGACAGCCCACCTTTATGATAAGGCGCGCTTCGAACTCTGGCACAAACGATTGGACCTACAGCTCCTCTTTGTAAGTTCTGCATTCAGACTAGCTTCAGATGTACCTCATTGTTATATTTTTCCCTTACAGGCTGGCATATTCTCTGCCATCGTCTTACCTTTGATCGCGATAACCTACTCATTCCTGTCCGAGCCTGGCCCGCCTGCGTATG
Organism: Armillaria mellea; assembly: GCA_030407055.1. Taxonomy (NCBI): domain Eukaryota; kingdom Fungi; phylum Basidiomycota; class Agaricomycetes; order Agaricales; family Physalacriaceae; genus Armillaria; species Armillaria mellea. Next base: position 1,675,188 of record JAUDZF010000005.1, read on the forward strand.
CAATCCGCATCAATGTTTTTCTTGCAATTTCTCTGGTAATCAGCATAACGACTGCAGTATTCTCTTTACACTGCAAGCAGTGGATGGATGGATACGACGTAAGTAGAATTGCGTCAGGTCGACCAACTCGAATTAAATTAACGATTGTAGGTCGACCTTCTTCTCCGTTCCGAGGCCGCTTGATGACCTTGAAACTTTGGCTCACGCTTGCAGAATACACCAGTATGTGAGCATCTTGCATTTTAAATTATGCCCTGCAAAATCTCATTACCATTGCCTTCTAGCGTTTTCAAGCTCTTGTACGATATCGTTTTCCATCTATTGTCGGCATGGGTGCCATGCTCATCTACGCCTCCATTGCCTGTTTTTCTATCGCTTTGGTCGACTTCTTCTGGCATTTGTACCGTCCCATTGGGATCATGCTGGCTGGCCTTATCGGCGTGATCCTCTCATTGCACATCTTCACAAGTCTTCAACCCTGCCTCTCATCGGCTTCACCTTTCAAGTCACCATTATCCTATCTCCTGGTAAATCTTTGGCTCGGGGCCCTTGACGGCCAACCGGTAATGAATGGGAAATCCGAACAACGGGAGAACATGGATGTGGAAGGCATGAAACGTCATTTAGACAGCGCAATATCTCATTGGTCAATGACTGACGCTCTACAGCGTCCTATGGGATGTCCTTGAATATTTTCTTATGGTAAGTCAGACCGAAGTAGCTCCGAGCCGACGTTCACAATCTAAATTGTAAATCTATTGGTAAATAGATGTCATTCTTTGACGGTGGAGCACAGCGGGTAGACCACGAAAGGATCACTATATTCATTTCTGATGAATGTCTTGTATACATAATGTATGTGCTGATAACAATATGGATGTGTTCTATAAGAGCCAATGACTAGATAGGAACTTACTGTAGGCCTCTACCAATAAAATTAATCCGCGGCGTTATGGTATAGAATAACCGAAAGCAGAGCAAAGCAATAAATCAATCCTTAAGCGAATGTCAATCATCCCAACTTAACACAAGTGCACCGATATCCGGTATCGTGAAGGTGCAGGGCTCACCCTGACTGGAGTCCGGTGACTGCCAGAATACTCCATCAGCTGTCATTCATGGAAAGTCAGAAACACCAACCTCCGGTCCTATTGTGTCACTTCCAACCGAGAGTCCATCTACACCTGTCCCTGGGACATCCGGGGCAAATCGACCCTTCCTTCCTCTACTCGTTGTAGCAGTAGCTCCGTAGTCCGTGACAAGCCGTACATTAAGGATGGGAGTCCGCCTGTATTCGCCCATTCTTTCATTTGAAGAAGTGCGACGACCGGAAGGAGACGATGCGCGGGAGCCACTATGGCTCTGGCTATGGGAATAATTCCGTGATGAAGACATTGTCAATGCAGATATCCTGTAGTGGGAGTTGGAACGCGACAACGAGGATTGTGGCAAAGGCTGGTTGTGAAGGTTGAAAGGGATTTGAGAGTTTACGTTTACCATTTTACTACACAACCATAAGTATGATATGTTCGCGGGAAATCGTTGACTTACCCCTCTTTCGAACGTACAATAGTTCCAAGCTTATCCTGCAACCTTTGGTGATCTATAACGATGACGTTGGGGATTGCCGGTCTGGAACACGATGTCATGGAGGATAAAAGAGGGCATTCAGATGTGTGCTCACGATAAGGGGTCGGCAGACGGAAGTATGAGGCGAGCTTCTTCGTCGTTGGGCACGATCTGGGTACGTATTAGCCACAGCCTTTGACAACGAGGTTGGTGATTGTAGTAAACATACATAATCTTTCGAACGTTTTCGCCGGCAGCAAGAGAAGATCGAAATGAAGAAAGTAGCCATCGAGTGAAAAGACGACCGTAAAGGAGCAAAGACAAGAAACGAAACAAGAAAAATTGCCGTGACGTGACAAATGAAATCTTCTCTTGTTCGCATTGCCATTTATAGTATTCACCGCTTTCTAATTGGCAATTGGTTTAATCTCAAAACTCCTAATTTCCAATGACGATAAGAGTCAAAGATGCGTGTATAATATTCGAGATGTTATGTCAATCAATGCACAGGTAGGTATCCATGAGCACAAGTCACTCGATTCCTATAGGGAACACAAATACACCTGTGGGATCGTACTGCTTTTTCATAGCTTCAAGCCTCCGATAGTGAGATTTGTAGTAGAGATGCTGCCCTGCATTCTAGAACATGAGGAGCGGGGATCATATGGATCTAATACACGCACAATCTCTAAGACGGTCATCAGGGTAATTCACATATGCTCCATAATCCCACCCAGGATGCATGGCGGTCGTGATGTTATTGACGAGACCTAGAAGTCGATCATGACCAAGAGTTACCATATGGACAGTCACGTATTACGGGAGGCTTACGATCCAAGAAAGCGAAGCCATCATCAGGATATGGCGGTGTATTGTTGAAGGTGGCTGCATAGAACTGTATCGTAAACAATGCACTTCTCGTCGCAAATGACGTTGAGTCGACGGGAATCGCATTGATGGCTGAGTTTCCGCCGCCATATAGTTCGGCTTGCATGAACCAGCTCTGATAACATATATCAAACGGTACAGTACAACTGGAGTAAACCTTACTGTGTCAGAAGCATACCCTTCGTACGCTAGATATTTCATGAATGCTTCAGATGCTTTGTAAGTCATCGGGTCGTCCTGCGGAGTCATCAACGATTTGGCGTAGAATGTGCTGGTTCCGTCAGGTCCGGCAGTATGCGTGTCAAGAATACCACCACCCAAGTCCTCTAGCGCACTGATCCAGGTTCCATTCCCCGTGAATCTTATATTAGTCGGAGGCGGCATGACCGCTAAGAATGGCGCCAATGTGTTATTCAGCGCTGCCTCTGATTCGCCAAAGAATCCGCCTGTGATCGCAAAGGTGACATTCCCCACTTCGCCACCTTTTGTAAGAACGACCTCAACTCCAAATTCGGCTGGGATGTCCGTCATGGCATATTCCTGGAACTTGACGAGGGAGGTTGCGGCATCCTCATACTTCATCTGCCAATTATAGCTAAAGATAACCGCATACGACGGTGCTGGTAACGTAGACATTTTCATAGAAGTGATGATACCAAATGAGCTCGCGGCACCTCTCAAAGCCTTGAAACGATCGTTGCACATCAGTGGCGGCGTACCATATACAAGTTGTCACATACCCAGAAAAGGTCTGGATTGACATCATTTGATGCAGAAGTGATAGTTCCGTTGGCCAGAACGACCGTCATTGACACAATTCTGTCCATTATCAAACCCCACATGCGGGACGCAAATCCAAAGCCACCGCCAGCTATCAATGGGCGTTAATTGTTGGTTATTCATTTGCTGACGGACACGAACCAGCATGTCCACCAATGCCAACGTATGGGCAGCTTCCATGAGGAAGGCCTCTCCCTACATCGTTCAAGGCGAGTGCTACGTCTCCCAGCCTCAGACCGGTTTCGATTGTTGCAATTCCGGAGGGCGCGTCGTATTGCAAGGCTGTCAAATTGCTTCAAATCGATGACGAGCACACCATTTTCGCCTCCAAGCCCATTGGCAATGTAACTATGCTGGAAAAGTGACCGGGAATAAGTTTATTAGCCAAAGCTGTGATTTCGTAAAAAGGTACCCCGCCACCCCTGGCTACAACTCGAAGTTTTTCAGAGTGTCCGAGGTGTACTACAGTTGAAACCTCGCGAACCGTCGAAGGGTATATCACAGCAGCGGGAGAGAAGTCGAATCTTAGGTTGACTTACGAAATAAGCAGTAAGCATAAGGACAAAAGAATATCGGCGTAGATATAAATACTTACACGGCTTACTTGCTGTCTCGTATGCAGAACTCCCAGGAAAGACGGCAGTAATACTAGCATCATCCAATCCATGCTCTAAAGCACTCTGACAGAAGACCAAGGCAGCAAAAAAAGCAAGAATAAGGCCGACAGCAGAAATCATGGAGGCTTAGATAGGCCGGGCGCTCCTTCCATTCGTTTAAGTAGGGAAGTACATCTCATGTGCCAGGCCCAGGTGACCAGATGTGCAGGTATCATCGCAGCTTCTTCTTCTAGAGCCAGAGGACTTACTCTGCGGAACATCGTCGGCATGTGTTCGCTGTCAAAAGGTTCAGTGAGACCGGCAAGACGGACCGCAACAGTACCTGCCAGTGCATAGCCACTTTCAGGGACCATACTCTCAGACAGTAGCATGTACAGGATGTCGGAGAGCACTGGTTATCATATTGGTGCTCTGAGTGCTAGGCCGTTCCCTCTCTAAGACTATCAAATATTGATTCATCTGCACTATGCAATGAACTTCTAGACGTAGGTCACGTTCGAGGGCTTTCAGAATAGACGTTTGTGCATCGACAATTTCATGTTGGAAGTGAAGGTACACGCAAAGTGCACACTTCGAGTGCCATATACAAATCGTGCCATCCCTTGAGGGCCCAATTTTCTCGGTCAACCCAACGATCACATTTTCTTCATAGCAATTCGTCGACAAAATTAGTTCGCACAACTTGTTGTAAGAGGAAACGATAGCATGTTGCAACCGCTTCCCGTAAAACATTGGCATAACTACTTACTTACCTACGTACGTATGTACTGTGAGATAAAGGCGGGAAAAGGAATGTAGGGGGAGGGAGGATCCTACGACGATGCGGAAGATAGGAGGGAAATGGTAACAGATGAAGCTTCGGGAGGTAAAGGTGAATAGATGTTTTATGGGTTTTATGCGAAAGACCATCGGTCATATGCGTAAAAATGTCTTGCATCCAGAGACAAAAGACACCACGTATGTAAGGGCGAAAACGTACATCGAGAAAAAGCATGTGATGCGACGTGGAAGCGTGGATTAGGTAGGTGTGAACGTTACAAAGAGGGGGAAGAGTAAAATATGTCATGGCAAGGAGGAGAAACGCAGTGAGCAAAAACCGCGACAGTAGTACTACACCATAAAAAGTCTCGTGTAGCCCCTGCGACGAGAAATGGCTTACTACCCCGTCTTATCTGGATATCCAGAAAGATGAGGTTGGGGGGATGGAGGGCCGATTGTATGATGCGGAAAATATATATGCGAACCGGGGCCGAGTGTCGATGAGTGGAAGAATGATGAATGTAGTGAAACAGACAAGGAAGCTGGACCGAGGGGACCATAGGACCGGTTATTGACAATAATAATAGGTACAAGCCCAGTTGGCTGAAAAGAGAGAGTGAAAATAGTCCACCGAGTGCAGTAGTGTCATCGGTGGTTCAAGTCGAGCGTAATGTATAAACAGTGGATTGCTGACAGGAATATGCAGTCTAGGGGGAATCGAGCATTCTGTGGCTTGTTCTTGGAAAAAACCGAGAAAACGAGGGCGACATGCTCAAGTCCTGAGCCAAGCAGATTGGTAACTGACACTGTGATGAGGAGCAAACGTAGGTGCAGGATACACCTGACCGTGCACACCCCACTGTCCGTTCATCTCAGGAGGAGATGGAGCATCGTTTGCAGTCATCCGGATGTCGCTGCAGCGATATTGGAACTGGGACTGAGAGTATGAGCGCAGGTGATTACGGCTATCTGTAGTGTCTTGGTAAGGTTGCGAATGCGAACGAGAATGCGAAATTGGAATGGGAAGAACGAGTTGCGGATGGCTGTAAACGGGAAGAGTGGGATGGCGAAGAGGTGCCATGTCGTACGCGTAGGCTACGGACATCGGGGCATGCTGTACATAGGTACCACCCGTGGGCCAATGATGACCCTGATATCCCACGTCGCACTGAGGGTACGCAGGTATCAAATGATAGGGAACTGCATTCAACGGAGGTGGCTGTACTGCGATATACTGCGCGCTACCGCGGTTCCGGTCCCTCAAGATGGGTTCATCTCCTGCAGGACTCCACTTAGCAGGAGGGGGCAGCCCCTTGACAGGTTGCGCAGTGTGCCTATCCCAACCGGACGAGACGTGGGAATCATTCTCCCTGGAGCCATTGCTATAGGTAGAACTGGCACCGCTAACCCGTCGTTTGGGTATATATTCCTCACGGAGGGGACCACCTTCATCGATGTCGAACTCGGCGAGTTCGACCGTCATGGCCTGCTCTCTCTCTAGTTTTTCTCTCCGGCGTTCCTCCAGGCCAATGAACACGGGCTGGGGATGAGAGGGATCGAAGTTGCAGACAGCCGGTGCCTGGATGATCTCATCGATGGCCTTGCGAATAATGGAGTGTGGATTAGCCGACGGACGTGAAATGGGCTGAGGATGAGACGACGATAATGACAAATGGTACGACATCAGGTGCGAAAGCCACTGTGACCAATGTTCATTGGTAATCGACAAGTCATATCCGAAAATGTCCAAGGCAAGAGACTCGAGATGATTCAGCGCATGGATGGGAACATTAGAGATAGTATGCCTTGACAAATGAATGAGTGCGACAACACGGATGAGTCAAGCACAAGCTTACCAAGTCTTGTTCGAGAATGTATGATCATCAAGCCACTTATTGGCGAGCATGCACCCCAAAACCGCAAGACGGAAGGGCGCACTAGCTTCCATCATCTCTTGATTGTGCCCGTGATCTGTGCCGAGAAGAGCCGCTCTGAACCGAAGCTCTTTGACGTCTTCATCGTTGATGTTGATCGTTCCGAATGAGACCGGGAGTCGAACGATATACCAGAGAGCCAAGTAAATGGCGGAAGGCTGCAAGAGGGTGGACAACAGCAGAGAATGAATGAGAGAAGCAAGGTATTCAGGAGGTGCCCTTGGATACTGCCTCGAAAACGTGGGTCTAGACATAAACGTGAGTAAACAAGGACGAAACGAGGAACAGGGAACGTACGGTGTGCCGCGGAAAGGGAAGGCACCCTCAGTAGTACAAGTCTTCCAGATGTAATTTGCAATCCATTCGGATAGCGGTTCGGCCAACTTTTTGTATCCAACAGATGCAGATGGAGTCACCACCTCGGGAGCTAGGACTGGCTCTTTGGGTTCTTCGATGATGGACGGCTGCGGCTGATAATAATCATACTCGCACTTGTTGATGCCGTAGGGCATGTCATCAGTAGAAATAGCAGGAACCCCATATTCGCCATCGTAACCATCTGCTGCGACAGCGCGGTCGACGAAGTCGGCAAATGGAGTAGCAGGCCCGATAGGACTCGAGCCACTATTATCGCCAGGAGACGGTTCTTCAAAGATGGGTGAAAATGCGCCTCTCTCGTACGAAGCTGTTGGAGCCGGGTGGACGGACATCTTGATATCACTTTGTTGCAGTTCTGCGGGGGAGCCATCACTCCACGGGCCGCCGGAGTGGTGCTGGCTGACGGTAGAACCTTCTGAACTCATCTCGTCGTCGGCGTCACCGTCGATGGGAGAAGAGTGTAGGGCGGGAGACTGAAAAAAATTGAACAGGGGCGGAATGCACGCTTCAGCGTGCGCTCCTTTAATAACAGACGCGTTGGCCGCGACAGCTAACCCTTGAGAAAAATCCTGCTCTGCACAACGGCCCACAAGACGAGAGTCCTCCTCCCAAATCCTGCGAGGCTTTGTCCTCCTCCACGATGGCAGCGAGTTGATCCACTGCTCGCGGGTGCCAAAGGAGGGAGGTGGGCCCGTGGGGGCCACGGGGAGAGAGCAAGTTAAACTGGAAAAGGGATTGAGATGGCCGTCGTCGATGTGATGTTTCTTGATAACAGGGTGCGCAGACTGCTTTGTGTGAACTGGAACTGGAACTGGAACTGGCATCTGCAGTGGGATAAGACCGAAGATATCGAGCACTGCGGACACAACGGAGTCAGCAGCGGCGTCGATACTTGGATCTAAGGTCGCTCTTTCGAATGAACGAGCGAGAAAGTCGAGCGAGCGAGGGAAAAGGGGGTCGTAAGGGGTGTCGTGAAAAAGAGAAGAGAAGAGAAAAAGTCGGGGATCGAGAGCTGTCGAAGGTCGAATCGATGGCAGACGCACAGCAAAGGCGTGCCTTTTGGATGGTCCGAGCTAGCTGCTGGGCTGCTGGGTTGCTACTGGGCTGCTGGAGAAAAAACGCAACGGTGGCGTCCTTGGCTGGTGCCGGGGAAGCCTACGCCTGCAATTTTTTCAGCAAGGCAAAGAGCGCAGTGTACCCTCTTCAGTCTCGGCTGACGATGGTATATAGCACAGAGAGACCTGGCAACAGAATCGACGGGATGAGGTCGACGTCGCACACGGTGGAGGGATGGTCACTTTTTGGGTTGACTGCCACGCCTTATATATCTGCTTAGGTAATTGACTATGACTCGGTTGCTCCGTCCGTCATGCGAACGCATCCATTTACGGCATGAGACACCTAGATGGATGTAATTGAATCTATGTACATGATGCTGCCCTTGCCCTTGCCCCCCAACTGCGCTGCTGTCTGTGCTTGGCCTAGGTAGTCCTAGCTTCGCCACCGTACCTGGCAAACTCTCCTGTTATCCTATTCTGAAAAAATTTCCTGATCGATCTCAACACAGTACCCCGTGAGTGAACCCGGAGCACTGTGTATCACCGGATTCCTTGATTAGTACCCCACTAGTGCCCAGCGTTCCATCTATACTGCGGCTCGAGTCATAATTTTACGTACCTGTCGGTTGGCCGAGACATTCCTTATACATATACTCCGTCTCCTGCCTCGCGCAGCTCACGGTATGACGAGGCCGGGTTTTGTGTATACTAATGGGTTTCCGTTATGGCGAGCGACCTCCCAACACGTGTTGGTACAACGAGCCATGCGGGATCCCGATGGTTCGAGCCAAATTGAAACATGCCCAGGCGACCAAGAATACCAATCATGCCGCTCATGCGTGTTCCGAACGAGGACGGCAGAGACAGAAACGTTCCGGAGATTGACCACCGCTCGGAGCAGTACGATATCAAGATCGACAGGGAAGAAACAAACGATGGTGACGCAGACATAGGTTTCCAGTGCGTACTCCGGAGATACCCACATTCCCTGCCGATAGTACACGTTATTGCGGCATGTCCCAGCCTACGTGAGATTCCATGGACCAAGTGAGAAATACTAGCATACTTTCAGACCAGGAGATCATGATTCACTACAGATTCGAACTAATTGACAAAGGTTGTCAAGATAAACTCATCTCGGTAGAGGGGAGTTGAAGCGAAGGATACGGGGGTAAGCGCAACTAGAGAGAAGCTAACCCCCGTTGAGATGGTGAGGATACCGGGAACCATACATGTCCCTGTACCTACTGATGCTTGTGGGATCGGTCTGGAGTAAAGATAAAAATAAATTATATAAAAAGAGAGAAAAAGGAAATGAAAGAGATCATGCACCATGACGTACTTGCTTGGCAGAAACTTCCATACCAAACAATCCCGGTACGCCTCTTGACTTCGACCATTCAACTCATGCAACTACATTAAGCACGTTAAAATGTCGTTTATCGGGCAGAACATAGAAGGAAATGGGGTGAACAACGCGAATCAAGACTCGATTACTCTCGGGCAACTAAGGACTATGGTTAACTCTATACCTAAACCGAAAGTGCGTGCCCACCTTCTTCTACGTCGGTGAAAGGCTAAGACGTGATTTAGCAATGGTGGTACGACTACAACTACGATGATGAAGACACAGTTATGAACGAAATTGACGAGCTATACTCGTATGTCGAGATGCCTCAAGTTGCGGAGAACTTGAGGGCGTGGCACGGATCTTTCGATGGAGGTGGGCAAACTGCATCGCTGAACATATTCACACGTAACATTTCCCAAGAATGGACTAAGACCCCACTTCCTCAGCGGAAAGCGCACGTTGAACTGTTGCTTGAAGGACTTGAACACCGAGATGCCGTGATTCGCTTTACAAACGCGCGGCGACTTTTCTACATCGTTCAAGGTTCGACTCTTTCTATATGATAGTCAGCGCAGCATGATTGGTTCATAGGGACGTTTGCGGAGACTGGATCACCAGAGCATCAGCTTCACTGGATTTTCGAGAATTGCAAGATTGTCCGAGCAGCGAACGGTGTCAGCGCGATCGTGGAAGCCATGAAGATTGCGAGTTCGAAACATGATTTGTTATGGCAAGCAACTAGAATCCTACCTTCTGGAAGGTTCACTTATACCTATGCTTGTCCTCAACAGCAGTCTGACGGACACCGACATCGCACATCTGCGCGTTACACCTGAAGAAAAGTCTAATCTTCTGGAAGAAGTATTGACAGAACTTTCCGTCTACGTTGGGATGTTGTACCATTTAATTGAGATATTCAAGGGATACGATGAGTTCGCAGACGAACTAAGTAGGTGGATGGTGCTCCGAAATTTCTTCTTCGTACTAACGGATTATCGAAGTGAGTTTGGACCCACCCCTTCCTGTATACGTCTTTAGTGTTGTCTCCGGTTTACGCGATAAAAGTGCTAAAGGATACCCTGTGAAAAAGGTGAAAAGGTTTTTTTCTAGAGACGACTTCACACTCAAACAATCTTAGCTATTGTTGCTTCTTTGGAAGACCTTATTAGCTTGTTTTGGCGGGTACCGGGACTACGCTAGGGTTAAAAAACTTGCGAGAGAATTGGGAGGACTTTCGAATAGTCCCGAGGCGCCTGAAGGTAGCTTGCTTTGCTTTCCCCCTTTACACTATCTGACACGAATACAGGTGCCACAATCATCAAGTCTTCACCATTTGACATTGAGGCGTTCCGTCAAGAAACCTTTGTCAAGTACCCTACCTTCACTCCTCCTCCACCTCCAGTTGTCGAGTCCCCTATTCCTAAATTAGCCAGTTCAAACTTTACATCTAAGCTAGCGCAAGCATTCTCTCCCATTCCTGTGCGCCATCACTATCACAACGATGAGTCGGAGAACCAACCCAGTCTTCCTTCGCACAATAACATGATGTTCCTCCATCAGCACAATAATGGCTATCGACCTATCCCTCAACCGGCGACACCTGCTCCCTCTCCACCACCTCCCGTCGGTCCAAAGCCGAAGAAACAGCAGTATCAGACGGACCAGAACCGACCGTTCTTGTTCCCCTTTTCGAAAAGCCAGAGCAAGGATGCTAGGCTCGTGCCCTTTGCCATCGATGAAGCCGACAAACTGTATTCTAGGCATATGTACGTTAGCCTGTCATTAACTCAAATGTGGCGAACAAGAGAGGATTGTATGACATTTGAGAGCGGGTTGGATCATATGCCAGGGTCCAAGGGTGAATTCGAGCCATCTACTTTTACAGCAAAGGTAAGTCATTTCGTATTCAGTTCGGTCGCATGAAACCTTAAACTTGGTATAGGAGTCGGAAACGGCTGAGCCATTGCCTGACGTCGCTCTTCTAGATGCAAAAATTGCCGAGGCGACCGAGGCGGTGGAGCATGCAGAAACTGCAGCGGAGAAGAGAAAGGCGAAAGAACGACGAGAGGATTTGATGCGCTTGAAACGCGTGGAGCAGATTTATGTAAGTCTATCGTTGAACGTTTGAACGTTCATTGATTTAGCCTTAGAGTGCTGGTCTACCTGTACTATCCGGGTGGGTTCTGGTTTGTCTTAAGCTACTGTTGGCCACGGTTACAGCAGGCACGAACATGCCACTTCCCCAAGCAGCTACAATGTTCCCTGGAGTTGCTTCGCGTAAGTTGCTACTTATGGCGGCGCCTTCCTTGACTAAAAGACACATAGCGCAGGAACCCCCCATTCCTCCTCCTACACCCACTTTGGATGAACTTGATGTCACTCGACACCGGGAAATTACTTCCAAGGCTGTATCCGCAATTCTGCTTATGGTTTTGAAATGGTTCAAAGTTTCACGTGAGTCCATCCATGTGCATTCACTTGGATGCACCACGACGATCTCCTACTTCAGACGTAATGAAATTCCATCACTTGGGACAGCTGCTACTGGACACAAATTGCTTGTTGCTGCTTCTGAAAATGTTCGGGTTGCAAGAAGTCTCCACGTCTCTTGTAGCGCGTAATGATTCCCCTGAAAACAAGTTAGTTATAGCTCTTCCCTCATCATTGGTATTGTGGTTAATAGCCTGCTCCAGCTTCTTCCGATATTGTTATCTTCATTTCTCCAAAAATCCTCAACCGATGCGGCCGGAGGACTCTATGCTAAGACCACCAAGACAGACAATCACGAAGACGCGTACCTTGCCCAACGGAGATATTCTGGAGGAAGAGGTCGAGATGGTTACTGATTTCTCGTGGAGAAACTTCTTTTCAACGATCAATTTTGCGAAGATTATGCAGAAGCTGTCGAAACACCGATCACATAGAATTTGGATGTTAATCCAATACAAAAGCTCTGTGAGTGACTAAGAAGCACAAGCCAGTGATGAACTAATAATGCCGTCAACTAGGCGGTATTGAAGCGTATTCTGAGGGTTCAGCACCCGATGCTGCAATTACACTTGCTCAAGTTGCTCAAAAGTCAAGTTCCATTCTGTGGTCGGAAGTGGAGACAAAGTAAGGATGACTATGGAGGACTTATTGGCCAGCTCTCATAATATTCCCTTTCCAGGCAATATGAAACTCATTACGGCCATATATTTGAACTGCAGGCCAGATCTCCGCGATGAATGGCTGACTGGTTCAGAAAATGACGATGCCGCTGACGCCTCCGTAGGTTGAAAGATTTATGAACATCCTATTCTGACCGTTTTCTTTGTCAGGCCCAGGAGACCGCTTTGCGTCACCTCGTCAAATTCTGTAAGTCAGGTTCCCCGTCTTACTCTGTGCTTCCTAACCGAGGTCACCCAGACAACACCAAGCGATACGGTACCAACGTGACCGCAAATCAATTCAACCCATTACATCGCCGTTCAGGGAGCATGTCGCATCACATAGAAGGTCTCCATCCCGGTCCGGAGCTCTCAGGGATCATCCGGCCCAATGGAACGCCCAACATTGTGGATGCGGATGTGTTCCCTCCGGCTCGTTCTCAAGCGCCTGATCCCTCAATATTCCTCCCATACACGGCGGAGGATATCAACTTCGAGGATGAGTACGAGGAGTACATATCCGACCTCGGGTGGTCCGATGAGCAGGGCGGCCCGCTATTCGAGGGAACTTCTGCCTGGCATCGGTTCCCAGTGGATTTTGCTGCTGATATTGCCGACGGTATAAGCGATAGCGAAAGCATTGTCTCTATTGGTGATCTGGGTGATGATACTCGGCTGAACCGGGACGAACCGCAGGGTCATGACGAGAATAGGAATGACTGGGAGGTTCGTACTCTCTATTCCTGTTTTGAATTTTGCACATTTATCGCTTTCTAGCACATGAGTCCTAAGACGATGGCTGCGTTGCCCAAATCTCCCGCTGGTGGAAGACGTTCGAGCTCTGGGAGCGGTCTGCGTCCTGTCATACCTTTCGGCTTGGACAGTGATAGCCCTATTGATCTGGAAGATGAGGACGAGGACCTTTCTGAATTAGGGCACGCTCCTCGTGAGGATTCTGCGTTTGCCTCTGGTGCAGGTGTAGACGAAGTGGAGTACGTTTATGGGTAAGTGTTCCACTTCGGATTTCAAACGGCGGCTGACCTTCTCGCAGTGTTTAAAGTTCTCAGCTATGTACAATTTGTGTATCCTTGATTCCTATGATATCATTGTGTAGCGCCATACATCGATGGACGAAGGTTACATCCGCGTATCTAGCGGTATACATCAAAGCATATAATAAGAAGTTATATCGCCGCCCCAAGGAGCGTCTCATCCATCTTGATAGCCTCAAAAACATGAAACGTTCGAACATGAGTGGGCTCATAGCGAGAGTAATTGGGGGGAGCTGCTGCGTCCGTCGGATTGATCGTCGCAAAGCTCGGCAATGTCAAGATACTTGGCGCTGCCGTTCGAGTGTGGCCATCCTCAAGAGGGTGCGGAATGTGCGGACGTGGTGGAGGTGACACCCTTGTATCCTCGAAGGACCACGCGAGGTGTTCACGGAGTTCACTGAATATAGGTTTTAAGACAAGGAGCCAGATGGAAGACAAGGCAGAGCTCACTGCTGATATTCCTGCATCGCAGACTGGCCTTCCGATGAAACAGAGCCAATGGAGAGTATAGAACCTCGCATACTTCTATTATCCGAATCCCGTCGAGTATATGATGCGCCCTGAGGACCCCCATGGATGTACTGCGGCGGGTTGAACCGTTCGTGCAAAAACCTAGTAATAGAATCAGAAACTGGGCATCCCTCAAAAGGTAACTAGTATACCCTTCATAATCCCACAAAGATTCCTTCACCACTTCTTCATCGACCTCGTCTTCCTCCGCGATCTCAACTGCATAACTTGTCAAGGCCGCTTTGAGCGACAGAAGGACCCTCGGATGTTTTAACGCATGGACTTCAATCTCTGTCCGGGGTAGAGGGATAAGCGTAGAGGGCCACAACATGAGCCCTGGCGCATGCGTTAGCTGGTGGATATCATCAGGCGGTCGACCCTTCTCCGGCACAGGATCTGGTGAAGCTAGTGTCAAATGCATCGTCCGGACTTCTCTCGAGTGCCCAAATATCTCCTGCAGCATCTCTACGATGAATTGGCTTGGACAGAGATGGATGCCATATTTCGTGTTCTGCAGATGCTCGAAGAGTGACTCGAGTTCTCGTGCAGCAGAAGCTTGGTCTGTCCATGGATCAGCGTGGAATTCAGCGGGAACAAGAGAGGAGGAAACAGAATGGCTCGGCCCGTCCGCGGAGATTGCTGGGTCGTGTCGCCTGCCATTCAGTGTTGCAGTATCAGAGGCCTCTTCTTCTATATCATAGTCGTCCTCCTCCTCGGTTATGGGATCCACACGATCGCTGTCGGGATGCAGCTGAGAATATCGTGCCAATGAATCGACGTCGCTGGACTCGGTGAGTGGGGTCATCGGAAGGGCGGACTTTCCGTACGGAAAGAAGACGTGGTCATCAATTAACTCTAGTCGTCCACCGACGGTTAACACACGACAAGCTTCTCGCAGAACGAATTCCCATTTCTCAAAAGATATTGCATACGTCAGATTGGACATTCGCACAAGATCAAACGAATCATTGGGAAAGGGGAGCTCGTTCTTCAAACTACAGATAGCCATCATTATGGGGGAGCGCGAGAAAATGCATGGAGTAGACATACAAGTTGCCCTTTACGAACGAGAGATTCTCTGAGACCCCGTTCCGATTGGCTGCGGTGCGAAGCGATTTCGTGATGTCAACCATATCGAAGCCTGTGACCTTTGTTCCGTAGCCTTTCCACGCTACAGCTGCATCGAGCATCCAATGACCCTCGCCGCAGCCCAAGTCAAGCACGGTAGCAGGAGGATTGTTGCCATAGTGGTGAAAGGAAGGGCCATCGACGCTGTTTAAACGCTTTAATAGCTCGGTACCAAGACGGTCCCTATACGAATGCAGGGTTGGCAAAAGGAAGGAAGAATGAACACGGGGCACGCACTGCTCTAATAGTATCGAATCGTATGGATCGAGGGGATACGAGTCGCGCTTAGACGGAGATGACGGCGGTGTCCACTGTGGCTCTATACTAAAACTCGTGGATCCTATGAAGGAAGCGGTATCGACTGAAGATGATCGCGGAGAAGAAGGATCAGAAAAGTCGGAACCTATGTCGGCCTGAGAGTGGTCTTGACTAGGTTTCTTTTTCCTGTTTAAGGGTATACCCATGAAACGACGATGTGGGTCACTCTGCCGGTCGCTGCCAGCGGAGGACTTGGATTTCTTTTTCAAAGGTAGCTTCAGCTTTGGAGGTGGCGAATTCGGGTGGGCTCTAGATCTGGATGAGGGGAAGACAAAGCTGGACCCTCCTTCCGTAGAATCATGCGAGTGAAGAGACTTAGACTTGGACGAAGAGCCGGAAGAACCAGCATTTGAGGCGGACGGTTCAGGCGATGGACGACGAGATGGGCTCGATGCAACCGGATAGACCTGAGTTTCTACTTGTTTCCCTTTGTCCTTTTTGGACTTGAGCTTGAACTTTGGGGGCGGCGAAGACGGGTGTGCTCTAGAGCGTGAAGACGGAAAGACGAATGCAGAAGGAGATGGCGTGGGCTGAGAATCCGTGGATCCAGAGGAGTGGGAAAAGTACGAAGTTGGTGCATTAACATTCATGGAGGAGTGGGAGCTGGCAACTGAGGTCACCGAGCCAGAATCGGAGGACCCTGACCGTGACTCGCGCGGCGGAGGCGGGGGGGTCGGCAAATATACATTGTCGCCCTTCCGTAACGGCGAGAGCACGGTATTATTAGAACCAGACGAGAGCGGCGGCGAAATCAAGCCCAACGGCGATCGTGGCTGGTCGCTGAACACTAAGGACGGCGGGGGGACATTGTCTTCGCTCTCTGTGCGTACCTGTTGCGGCGCCACGTCAGGCGCGTACGTCGTCGAGGGCGTCGAGGGGGACGGCGGTGAGGATAGGGGCACTGGGGCGGAACCTGTCGGGCGCTGTCGGCGCAACACGTGGTAAATTGACAACGATCGACAGTAATATCAATGTCGCCACGCACCAATGGTCGCAGTGCAGCCAGAAAACTTTTCTCAAAATGCCCCCCCGTCGACGCTGCATTCGTGGCCTTCAATGACTTCGACTTCGACTTCGACGGAGAAGTGTTTCCGGTTTGCAGCCGTCTTCGTCCCGACGCGGCCCTAGACGACATCTACTGCTCGACTATCATTCTATCTGGTCGTGTGGACGGAACGTGAGGGACATACTGGTGGGCCTGACGTACTATCGAATCTATAAACAGGTACTTCGAGTAAACGAAACGAGTCTGCGGCGTCGTGAACACAAAAGGGGGCAAACGCGAGAGGGCTTTCAAGGTATCCTGTCCGATATAGTGATGAGAATTGGCAAGGTTAGAAGGGTGTATAAACGGCGGTTACCTCCGGCTAAACCGGATATAAATCTCAAATGCTACTTAATAGCCGCGCTTGAAGGACTCCTGGTTCTTTCAGGTCTGCCATGATCTTGTCAAGACCCTCATCTATCGAACTGTGTTAACGGATGGGGTGCTCACTCAATTAACCATCAGCAAGATAAGTCGCTGTCCAGTTCGCCGCCCAGAGGCTGTGTTCTAGGGAATGACGGCATTCATCGTGTTAAGGGTGAACCTGTCTTCCGGCGACATATCGGAATTCATGCAGATTCAGATAAGGTCGCACAAGCAGAGTGATCGTACAGTTAGCGGCTCGAATTTCCGTTTCGATCCTAAAGGGGTACTCAAATTTCCGAGCGGATCCGGGATCAGACTTATTCAAAACTTCCATCGTCCAATGTGGGAAAAACAACTCGAACCGACTTCAACCAAACCAATGCCGTATCCCGAGCCGTGCTTTTGTCTTCAGCGCTGAGGATATTGCAGACTGTCGGAAGCATCGGAGTTCTGGAGCTCACCGATAAGACGTAGTTGTGAACACATGGAACGATGGCAAGGTACCGTTCCTGTTCAAGCTGTTATGCTAAATAGCATAGTACCCGCGGGCAACCCTGGGCAACCTCGAACTGGGCCATATCCCGTGTTCAAATCAGGCAAAACGATTATCGTCCCCAGCATACGCAAAAGAAATAGGCTCGTATCTGAACCTGGACCTTTCGAGTGTGATAAATTGAGCAAGAACGCTAATCCACAATGCCAAAGGTAGGAGGCACAATTCAATATATTCAGCGCAATGTGGGTCGATAGATTACACTGACAGTCCATGATCGAAGACTTGGGATAATTCCCGCTAAGTGTCCATGATCAGCGCAAATCGCCGCCGCTGTGAAGTGTGGACAGCGTGCGGCGTCCGGTAACGTTCAGCGTCTAACTTTCATTGATATCCAGATAGAAAGAAACGTGAGCTGGCTCCCTTCCGCTTCTGAGCCTTTGGAGTTGCTTATCTATCGTAGGGTGGGAAAATGATCGGGATTTGTGACAGGTCAAGATCAAAGCTGGGTTACTACTTTTATACTAGGACCCCCTTCCGCTTCGGGCTCTCCATCTTGTCTGCAACGTTTCCCCTCTCACAGCAGGAAACATGGTCAACATCACATACGATGACTGTGCGTTATCACCCGTTCTTTTGGTGGAAAGGGCTCACGAATGAACACAGCTGGCAGTATGTCCATTCAAAATGACGGGAAGACCGTCGTGTACAACCCTGGCGACATTGCATGGGTCCTCGCGAGCACGGCGCTGGTTTGGTTAATGATACCCGGCGTTGGGTTTTTCTATTCTGGCCTGTTGAGGTGCGATCCCTATCCAAGAGTGCACCCTATCTGCTAACGCGCAAACAGACGAAAAAACGCACTGTCAATGATATACCTAAGCATGATGACCATCGCGGTGGTTTCCTTCCAGGTCTGTCCCTACGCATCGATCGATTACCTAGACTGACAGTACCCTAGTGGTTCTTCTGGGGCTTCTCCCTGACCTTCAGCGACACGGGAAGCAAATTCATCGGAAACTTGAGTGAGAATCCACGCCATGCCACCCATCTCATCTTGACTGACTCCCATCACAAGAATACTTCGGTCTCAAAGGTGTCCTGGAGAAACCTTCCATAGGAAGTACCAGAATACCGTCAATCGTCTTCTGCGTATACCAGCTCATGTTTGCAATTATTACGTACGTTTATTTACTGACCTCATGGCCGGGCGGCATGTCGGGGTTTCATGAGAGGACAACCAACTGACGGAACTGTTCTCTAGCCCTATGCTCGCAATAGGAGGCTTCGCCGAACGTGCTCACCTTGGTCCTTTACTCGCCTTTGTCTTTTTCTGGTCTACACTCGTTTACAACCCTATTGCTTGCTGGACTTGGAACACTAACGGATGGTCGCTCGTCATGGGAGGCCTAGATTTTGCCGGAGGAACTCCGGTGCATATCTCTTCGGGAACAGCGGCTCTGGCTATTTCGGTTTACCTTGGCAAGCGCCGGGGATATGGTACTGAGGCGTTAGCATACAAGCCCCATAACACAACATACGTGGTCCTAGGTATACTTCCTGAGCGCTTTACTTTGGGAAATTTGGAATTAATGGTGTACAGGAACCGTATTCCTATGGGTAGGCTGGTTCGGCTTCAACGGCGGCTCCGCCCTCGCTGCCAACATGAGGGCTGCCCAGGCGTGCATCGTCACCAACTTGGCGGCAAGTGTTGGCGGGCTTACATGGATGCTCTGGGTAATAATTTTTCTTTTCTGACAAGTTCCAGTCACTAATAAATTTGCGACACAGGATTACCGTATCGAGAGGAAGTGGTCTGCTGTAGGTTTCTGTTCTGGTGCTATCGCAGGACTAGTAGCTATCACTCCCGGCTCTGGATTTGTTGGTGCTCGTGAGTAATACCATTAAGCGCCGTTATCCCCGCCTAATGTCTTTTCATCTTATAGCCGCGGCCGTCCTGTTTGGCTTCATGGCGGGCACAGTATGCAACTTTGCCACCCAAATCAAGTTCTTTGCTGGCTACGATGATTCTCTCGATGTATATACACCTTCCTTCCCCAGTGTCCTGCTCTCATGTATTTCACACAGGTCTTTGCATCGCACGGCATTGGTGGAGTTGTCGGGAACCTCCTTACTGCGCTCTTCGCCCAGGCCAGCGTAGCAAACTTTGACGGGTTCACTACAATTCCTGGGGGCTGGCTCGACCGTCACTGGATCCAGCTGGCTTGGCACCTCGCAGATTCGGCAGCTGGATTGGGTTATTCGTTCACGATGACTGTGAGTTCCTGCTTACCTTCTTCCAGCATGTTCTCATTTTAGTTTCAAACAGACTATCATCCTATGGATCATGCATTACATTCCGGGACTCCGTCTACGCGTATCGGAAGAGGTAGAGGAGGTGGGAATTGATGAATCTGATATGGGCGAGTTTGCCTACGATTATGTTGGTTTCGACCTCCCATTATCGACCGGGTACAGAGGGAGCCGGGAGTCAGATAACCAATATTTGAAGGAACGGCAGAGTTCGCATGTGCACTGATTCTTGTGTCTCTACTGTCTTTTCGTTGCTTTGCTTTTAATCTTATTGCTGTTGCTCTTTTAATTGCGGGGCGCATATGCACTTAAATTAATTAGATATCCACTCTCCTTACAGATTATCATCAACTCTAGTACATATGTAGTAATTGCGACAGTGTATACCGTGGGCCCTCGCCGCAGAGATCAATATCAGACTATTGTAGAAACGTTTTCATTGTTGGCGATGATAACCTTGCTGTAAGCACTTGATTGGGGAAGAATCGTACAAATTGACCCGGCGAGGACGGATTGAAGCGGGCAGATTGGGGGTCATGGGCTTTCGCCCTAAGCCCTGTGAGAGCGAATGACAGGAATTGTGTCGAATTTCCTACAGAAACGGTAACCTGTCAATGTAGTCCCGGACCAGGTACGTATTTAAATAATACAGCAGATAACAAGAATAGTCAGTATAGGCTTGGCGATCACGCAGAACATCAAGGGATTGTCGGACAAGCTGGCGAAACGAGCTGGGCCGCTCCAAGGTAATGGAAAGCGCTTACAGGGAGATCAGGAATTACGTTGAATAGAGTACGGCCCATCATCTAGTTACCATGTGGTCGCGTTTTATACTGCTCAGCATACTTTGCAGCCAGACGCAACAAATCTTTGTCATCCTCAAAGGAGAGCTTCTCCAGAGCTTCGTCAACTTCGAACAGCACAGACTTTTCAAACCCCTCTGCCACCATGTGCGTCCCGACGTGCGGCGTCCCCTCGGGATCGTCCAACAAACCAACATACCAGAATATCAGTTTCACGTTCTTGGGTGTCTGGAGGGGCCTGATGGTGACAGCGAACGGTTCTGTGCAATTCTGGGATAATCTGGGTATGTCTTCTTGATGGGCCACAGACGCAGAGGGGATGGTCGCACGGGTGGGTAGTGCGATAGGGAGAAGCGTGCAGGCGTAGCCCGTCTCTTCCAGAACTTCACGCACCGCCGTGGTGGCGAGGTCTTCGTCCTCGTCTTTCCGCCCCTTTGCAAGGAGCCATTCTTTGCGCTTTTTGTAGTAAACAAGGCAGGCTTTGAGCGGTTTGTCTTTAGAAATAAGAAAAGCGATTGCTCCGGCAGCGAGAACGAACTGGTCAGAGGAGTGATTGGTTTGCTTCGGGTAGCGTGGATCTGGATAGGATATGAGCGTGTATTCATGAGAGAATTTCGAACAATGTCGCACGTGGAGTTTTATTGAATCGCCGGTAAAACCACGGTAGTAACAGGAATCCTGCTGCGGCACCGGCTGCGGCTAGACACCATGTATCTGACGATGAATCAGCACGAAAGAAAGGAGAAATCGAGCCTCGAATGACATACGGTAATGATGCATGGTGGTATTTTGTAAATGACGGGACGTCATCGGGCCGCGATACTTGTGGGTCCACATTGACACGGCTATTTCACTTTACGAATTTTTACAAATATTTTTACTACTCAACAAGCTGGGTGAGATGGGCTATCACGACAGCGACATCACTTTAATTTGGACTTCGTCGTCAGAAACCACCATTAGACCCGGTGTGAATCGTCCAAGACAAAAGGCCGTTTGTATACTGCCGAGACCCTTCATCAGAAAATATTCTGTTAGTACCGAGAAGTGCCAGACGATTGTTGGCCCCTACTTCAAGGCTGTCACTCCCCGCTCACAACAGCTGCCAGCTTGCTGGAGCATAATTGGGGTGAGAGGCTCATGAGAAGCCAGGAACAGCCCCACCGGATGATGCCCATCTTTAATGAAGGCACACTCTATCAGAAGATCGCTGGGGGAGAATATCATGTGTGATTAAGAGCCACCGAGTGAGAGGTATTCTTGAAATCATGACTTCAAAGCTTTGAAGGCCCGAGTTTGGGCTGTGATACGTCTGAAACTTATCCGCTTTGATGGTCACCAACAGACGTGAGTGGCTGTGATGCGATTTCCCAGGATAACATCTTACCAGGTAACTGTTCAGATTATTGCCGTCCTTACAATGGCCGCAATGACAGATAGAAGAGGAAAAGAAGCATTAAGTATTGATCCAAGTGGCTGGCAATCCAAAGAAGTGAATGATCAATGATGAGACGCGACATGCGGTAAAACACAAGCCAACTCGACCAGTCGGTAAAAAAAAACCACCATGACGTCCGTGCCTTGCACAAAAAAAGCAGGACCTTAGCTGGCACAGCAGCTCAAGGTCTAGGTCCAGATGATTGAATTACGAGTTGTTCGTTCACCCGTGTGAGTGATGAGAAATCCTACAGGCGCTTACAGTTTCGATGCCCGAGCACCCGAGGTGCGATCATCAAGACGGTGAATGAATGTAAAACTAGATAGCATTCATCAGTCTGAGATCCGAAGTCCCATCTGCCAAGTGACTCTGGATCATTTCAAGGTCTAGGAGACAGGTGCTGATGAGAACAGTAAAGTACAGTTCGACAGCAGAAAACGACCCCGGTCTAGTTGTCGTCCAGTCCTTGAAGGCACCAGATTGATTGTCGTTTGCGCTACAATAGATTACTACGAGATGAATTCTTTCATGCAACCTAGAGGGTTCACCCTGTGTTTTACCTTATGGTGTGACAGCGATATCGTCGTCGTTAAGAATGATATTGGATGTTTAACTGCTACAAGCGAAACGAATTGAGATGAATCGGTGACATCCGCTATGGTCGAGCCTCTAGGTACAGTTCAAAATGTTGAAGTTCCCGTTAACTGTGAAAGTTACGGAAGGATGACAGCTGCGGATGGAAGCCAGTAGATTAGGGTAAATTATACTTGCAGGTAGCTCACGAGTTCAGAGATGCCGGCGTAGGAGTAAAGAGCGCAGATTAAAGTAAATTCAAAAAGATTGGATGATTGCGGCAATTTAGATTTCACACGAAACGTCATCTCATCACGTGATTCATGTTGGATACAAATTGAAAAGTCTGAGGATTATTCGAAGTCTAGACCTCGACATCTTCTTTGACTGCGTTTACAACGAATGTGCATGCGATTTATGCTGTTCTACGGATATTTCTAGTCATTTCTCTGCCAGAGCGATGTCGTCCTCCACTATAATATCCGATAGGTGATTGGCTAGAAGTGACGCTCACGGGACTACGGATACGACTCGGCATCACGATTGTGTCTCAACCCATGGCTACGCCTGTGACGGTATGGTGTGAAACCTGACCATATCTCCCATGGCCACCACTCAAACCTCGGACCGATGTACGCACGACCCCCCCTCGCTGTCTGGCCCCCACTCACCACCCCGTAACTCCCTAGTCAATGCCTCAGACTCTGACATTACTCTCAAGTCATGCGACGACGTCCTCTTTCGTGTACACCGCATAAATCTCGAAATGCACTCTCAGGTCTTTGCTGACGCTGGAGGGTCGACCATTCCGAAGCAACAAGAGGTCGTTCCCCTCACAGAACGTGCTGAGGTGCTCGAGCTTATGCTTCAGTACATGTATCTGCAACGCCAGCCAGACTTGAGGAACGTCAAGTTTGAGGTACTCAAGGACCTAGCTGAGGCCGTGGAGAAGTATGAGATATACTCGGCCATGGGAGTATGTGCCCAGAGAATGAAGTATGCTCGAGGTCCTGCATTACTCTGTTAGATTTGAATGTTGTTTTACCTGTAGGGAGTCTATAGCAGACCACCCATTGGACGTGCTCCTGTACAGCGTTCGGCACAAGCATGAAGACATCAGCAACGAGTGCGCTGAAGCTAGCATCAACATGTCGACAACCGACATGCTTCGGTCTCTTCCTTCTGATATTTTTGCCGCTTGGGTAGGTCACAGACTTCTTGACTTTTTTTATAACCTTCTTAGTACGTCTCAGATTCGATATCACCAAGATTGGACAGACCTGATGAACAGGGAGTATACACGCTTCGGTCCTACGCGTCACCACAAGAATGTCACCGTGCATCACTGTGAAATATGGGCGGAGAATTATGCTTGTATAGCCCATGAGATTGCAGGCAGACCCCAGAATTTACTCAAGTTGCGGTCGCTGCTACAGCGGAGACAGCAAACATTAGGGAATCGTTGCGAAGACTGTAAGAGGGAGTTGGGGTATTGGTATCATCAAGCTGACAGGGATAGGAGTGGCTTGCCGCAGTTTAGTGGATACCTTTAGCTTGGAAGAAGGAACGTAGTCGGAATATACTTTCTGTATACCTCATAGTTGTACATTTGCATTTAATTATTTATGCATCTTATAAATAACTATATTTGAACTGTCCTAACGTGGACGTATTTCCAACTCCGCCCGCTCTTCCTCTTTCCAACACCTCGACCACAGAAAAATGTCTGGAATTAATCCAGGAGACGAAGTAGGTAGTGCTTTCGTTTTCGTGCATAATACTCACTGCTCTGTTACAGAAACTAGTGTTTGAGTCTTCCGAGGCTGTTTCTGTTATTTCAACGTTCGATGACCTTGGCCTGAAGGAGGACCTTGTCAGAGGAATATATGCCTACAGTTCGTCCGGGAGTTTCCTTAGTTCCCGTCATGATCCTTACTTCCTTAAAAAGACTTCGAAAAACCTTCTGCTATCCAGCAGCGGGCCATTCTACCAATAACGCAAGGCCGGGATGTCATCGCCCAAGCTCAGTCCGGTACTGGTAAAACGGCCACATTCTCCATCTCCATCCTTCAGTCCATCGACGTATCTGTTCGCGAAACGCAAGCTCTTGTCCTTTCCCCCACTCGCGAACTCGCAACCCAGATCCAGTCTGTCGTTTTGGCCCTTGGAGACTACATGAACGTCCAGTGCCATGCCTGCATTGGGGGTACCTCCATCGGCGAGGATATCCGCAAACTCGAGTACGGACAGCATGTCGTCTCAGGTACTCCTGGTCGTGTCTTCGATATGATCCGCCGGCGTAGTCTGCGGACTCGGAATATCAAGATGTTGGTCCTTGATGAGGCTGACGAACTCCTCAACAAGGGTTTCAAGGACCAGATATACGATGTCTACCGCTACCTCCCTCCTGCGACGCAAGTCGTTCTCCTCAGTGCTACGCTCCCGTATGATGTGCTAGAGATGACGACGAAGTTTATGACGGATCCTATTCGCATCCTGGTGAAGCGTGATGAATTGACATTGGAGGGCATCAAGCAATTCTTCGTCGCTGTGGAGAAGGAGGATTGGAAGTTTGATACGCTCTGTGATCTCTACGACACCCTTACCATCACCCAAGCAGTCATCTTCTGCAACACGAGACGAAAAGTGGATTGGCTAACGGAGAAAATGCGCGCTTCCAACTTCACTGTGTCATCAATGCATGGTGAGATGGTGCAAAAGGAGCGTGATGCGATTATGGCTGAATTCCGTGGGGGTACTTCGTAAGTAATTTTGTTTGCCCTCTTAGCTTGCTGTCCTGATGCCTAGTGTTGCAGCCGTGTCCTCATAACCACCGACGTATGGGCGCGTGGTATTGATGTTCAGCAGGTGTCGCTTGTCATCAACTACGATCTCCCTGCGTAAGTACCTCCTCAAACCTCAATTCTGCGTAATCATTACTTTGCTCAGGAATCGTGAAAACTACATACACCGCATCGGTCGTTCAGGTCGTTTTGGAAGAAAGGGTGTTGCCATCAATGTAAGTCACTCTGTTAGCCTTTATTGTACTCATTCCCTCATCATCTCTTTCCAGTTTGTCACCGTGGATGATGTTCGTATCCTACGTGATATTGGTCAGTACACTTACTACATATAACTATTCTGCAGCTCATCCTCTGTTTCCAATGCAGAACAATTCTACAGCACACAAATTGTATGTGTTCTTTTCTCTGTCCTTTGCCCTGGTCTGACTGTTTTGTTCCAGGATGAGATGCCGGTGAATGCAGCGGAGCTTATTTAGACCGTTTCAGCGTGTACGAGTATTCACTTACTTAACTCATTATGTAGTTTATTGTTCTTTTGAGTTTTCGTGTTTTTGTCCATTTGGCTGAAGTGTAATGAATTGCGTCTTTGAGCAGATCAATCGCTGGCGAAGGCTGCAGTAGTACGTTTTGCAACCAACGATCGGGAATTGCCGGCCTTTCTCGCTCTGCGACAACTCCAATGATGCCTCTAATGCCGAGTATTCATCTCTTTCTGTACGTGCAGTGTGCCAAGCAGGGGCCAACACCCTAGGAAAATGTTGAAAAATGGAACAATATTCTCGCTGTTGAGGGTACAGACTCGTAGGGGTGTGTTACCTACAACGTTGGTCTCATTGTATTCGCTAATGAATTCTAAGGGCACCGTACATATATGCTCTAATTAGGAATTATCGCATCGCAGAGTCAACCAGGGCATATAACCGTGTCTACTTCGGAAAAGGACCTTCTGTCAGCTGCTGCTGATCCTAGATGCTGGACACCCATCCACAGCGACACTGCCAAGAAAAAAGACATATTCACGGTATCCGCGACGTAGCTATGCGATAGTTTTCCCCGCAGGGTCATTGGTCATATAGCCTATTGATGCCTCGATAATTATTTCCACCACTGCCAGCTCTTCTTCGTTACGTGGCGCATAAATAAACGTCCATTCCGTCGGTGGACCAGGAACGCCAGGGCCTGCCAGCGGGTGTCGCTGCCCCCATCCCTTCGATACGACTTCCTTCCCGTCTTGGGCGGCCAACGCAAGATGCAGCGTGTAGTCATGGTAGTCGTGCATATGCGCAATCTCCCTCTTCGTCCTGCGCACCGTGTCGTGACTGGGCACATTCTTTGGATCGTCGATGGGTACAGAGGGGAGCAGGAAGATTGCTTCAGCATGGAACTCGAACTTGGATAGGCTGAGATGGGTGAGGTCAGTGTGGCGAGCCTGCACCCGTGGAATGACCGTGGCCTTGAGTTCCTCGAGGGCGAACTTGAGGTCCGGCGCCTGGTTGCGCTATGGATAATCGTGATAAGTAATTGTGTGACGGCAGCGACCAACTTTCCTCTTACCTGTCTTTGGATTATATGGCTGGTCGTGATGGGCCGCGGGCCATTGCGAGGAGGCAAGTCAGGTAGCCACCTGCGCTTCTCGGGAAGGCGGTCGTATATCGCAAGGCCTTTTTGCTCCTGACGGAACAAGGCTAGGACGCAGACAATGAGGTATCCTCTGATGTTCTGGGGAGCATAGGAGGGACCGCCAGATAAAAATGTCTGGTAGTCCCTACGAATGTAAGGGAACGCGATGGTAGAGGCGACTGCCACAGCACAACAAGTAACGGCTAAGCCGCGATTCTTGATGCCAAAAAGGCGTCCGACGAGGTCAAGTTTCACGTTGTCGAAGAAGGACATGCTGTGTATCCTGAAAAAGATGTCTTCAATGACACAGACCTTATACCATACGTGGCTCAGATATCCTTCTAGTGAAGGGTCAATTATACCACCGGCCATCAATGTTAGGAGAAACGATCAAGATTCCGCGGTATAGTGAAAGGGAAGAAAGATCCTTTGATTCCGCATCCGGAGCTTTAGGTTTTGGCCTAGCGTGCACCGACATTCGCGATATCATATGTCAGGAACCGTTAATCCACCGAAGATCTGGGAGCCGTGGATTTCGGTATGCGTGGGGTGCATTCGGGTTGTCAAGCGCTACCTTCTTTGGGCTGGGTGGATATTGTGACCTATGACCCTTAGTACTAGTCAGCATACTCGGACTTGGTTCGTCTGGCGGAAACATCGGAGTGCAACGCGCTGTAAAAATGTTCGAGTCGGACAGTTGCAATTGTGTAATTCACCGTCGAATCCTCGCATCACCTTCTCAGCTTTTTGTCTCAAGCAAACACTTTAATCTGCAATGCAAGAAATCGACGAAGCGCGCCCATTGAAAGTGATAGTAGTGGGTGCTGGACTTTGTGGGCTTTCCGCCGCCATTGCACTTCGTAGGCAAGGGCATCATGTTCATGTAGGTCTCTCTAAATATCCTGTAGACCATCGGGTGACGAAGTCGCTTTTTAGATACTTGAATCTTCAAGTTTTAAGAGTGAACTTGGCGCAGGTCTCGCCGTGCCACCCAATACTGTACGCTCTCTTCGAGGCCTAGGTTGTAACATCGACAATCTCAAGCCCGTGGATAATCTGTGTGTGTGTGCATCGTCAGTACCTTTGTTGTTCTGTGGCAGTCCTGATACTTCATTTAGTTCTCTGCCATGGCGCATGACGGAAGCCCAGGCATGATGAATAACATGACAGACTACCACAAGGCGTACGGCGATGTAAGGATTCTATAACCTTCTTTCTATTTCGATATTCATGAACACCCGGAAGCCTTGGGTAATGGCACATCGTGTCGACCTCCATAATGAGCTCTTGCGAGTGGCTTTCGACCCCGAAGGAACAGGACCTCCCGCTCAACTTCGTTTGGGCGTCCAGGTAGTGACTTGCGATGTGGAAGCTTGTACCATTTCCCTTGTCGATGGAACAGTCTGTTCCGCCGATCTTATCGTCGGAGCTGATGGTATCAAGGTGTGTATCAAATTCTATTGGCTAGTGATCGTGAGCTAACGAGAGGCTCAGTCGACCATACGCTCCTGTGTTCTAGGCAAAGAAATAGACATACCTCCTACTGGTATCGCTGGATATCGCTGGCTCATACCGGCAGAAGCTTTGGAGCCCTATCCCGAACTCGACTGGATTATCAAGAACCCACCCCTAGGAGCACGTTTAATCACGGCTCCAGTACGCCGAAATGAACAAACGGATGACGGTAAGAAAGTTGACAAGCGCACGATCATAATATATGCGTGCCGCAGTGGCACGATGATCAACGTTCTTGGTGTCCATGATGACCCGCGCAACCAGAATGAAGTCGGTGAGTCTTCAGGAGACCTTTTTTTTCTCAAATCCTTAACTCTGTCTCAGGATGGAACGTGCCAGTTACACGGGAAAACTTGCTGGAATTTTTCGGGGACTACCACCCACGGTTTAAGCGTTTACTCCAGCTAGCCGATAGTATTCATTTGTGGCAAATGCGTGTTGTCCCACGGCTTGACACATGGGTTAATAGACGCGTGTGTTTGCTGGGCGATTCTGCACATGCGTCATTACCAAGTAAGGTTGACTTGCTTTTGCGTATCGTGGGACTTGCTGACAACTACCTATTATAGCGCTCGGGCAAGGCTTCGGGATGGGTCTTGAGGACGCCGTAGCTCTCGCAGCCCTCCTTCCGATGGGAACCAATGTGTCTGACGTTGAGAACCGCCTTATCGCCTACGAAACCTTGCGTAAGGAGCGTGCAGAGTATGTAGCCACGGAATCATTAGAACAGCAGGATATTCCAGGAAAGCGAGGCTTGTATCTCAGGTGTAAGTGCTCTATGTTCTGTGCCTTTTAACGCATTCTACTAAGCCGCAATTCTGAAGCTCCTATGATGCGCGACAAAATAATGGGTTACGATATCAAAGCTGAAGCCGAGAAGGTTTTAATCGAATTAATAACCTCGACAACTCAGCAGGTTGCTTAGCTCCGTGTGATTGTATTTTCGCTACGAAATAGCATCAGTCCCTGTCATATTTATCTCAAGCAATGAGACAGATAACTCGATGATCATCATGGAGCGAGTGTACCACCGGTGCTTAAAAGTTCGAACCATGACCGAGTGAAGGATGATCGGGAAAAAAACTTTATGGGTCAAGATGCGACTATGACAGTGCGTTGCACACGATCCTATACCGTTTGAATTTTTTGAAAGTAATCGTAGTCGTTCACTCGGAGTCGTTACATGAAAGAGGCAATTTCCTCCCAATGCCGTATAGGCCTGTGAGTCTGCGGAGACATGACGGCACCAATGGAACTTGACGTTTGTTGTCCCAGTTAGCATTGGGACAAATCTGACTCGGAGATTTCACGCAGCATCTTGTACACTCCGCCCAGCTAAGACCGAAACAGACACCATTCTCATTTGTCGCGCTAAGCCAACTTCCTTGGCTTCAGTGCCTGCTCTTGGAGGAATCGGATTATAATTAGCTACGCTACATCATTCTAAATGGTTCTCGAAGTCTTTCCAATTTGCTCCATACGAACTCGTTCCTCAAATATGGCTCCACCGCGTTATTATTTCTAAATCAAGTTTTGTGGTAAAGAAAACCAAAATTGTATTGTACCCAAATGGACGAACAAGGTATAAATAAAGTTATATGCTTATAAAGCTGACCATCACCTCTGACTTCGCAGCATACTGGAAGACCACAACGAAGTGTCATTACCATAACCCTCCTGTGAAGTTCCTTATATGATGACGCCTATTATCACTGTGCCGCATTACCTCTAACTTAAACCAATACAACTGACTGTATTATTTCTTTGGCGCAGCAATGGTCCAGACTTATTCGCTTTGTTGCCGTCGAGACTTCTCGTGTACATATTGGACAGCCTGTAGATTCTACCTTGGATGGTAAGTCAGAGACATCCTTTGTATATTTTCAGGTTATTGAACAACTCTAAGTTGGTCTAGCCGCGTACCAGGGAGTGCTAATCAAGGCTTATGAAATACTTGGATCTGCTCTTGATCCATCTGCACAAGTGACCAGCAAGATCCTCACCATCAAACAGCTATTAACTCCGCTGTCTGGCGAAGATGTCAAGGTCGTCCGATGCTTGGGTCTTAACTATCCAGCACATGCGGTAAATTTAAAGCTTCTGAAATACTTTTAGCGCCCTGAATTTGGCTTCTTTAGAATGAAGGGAAAGTGGAAGCACCCAAGTGGGTATCTCTTCGTTTTCCCTTTCCTGAACTTGAATCACTGAACGTTGGCTGTCATGTTAGGTTTCCTAACCTTTTCTATAAGCCAGTGATGTCGCTTATCGGGCCCCTCGCACCTGTGATCATTCCTGCAGTCGCACAGCCGTCTGCAATACATCAATCTGATTATGAGGCTGAATTTACTGTTGTCCTGGGCAGGGTAGCTAAGAATGTCACTGAAGCTGAAGCCTTAGACTATGTTCTCGGTTACACCGGTGGCAATGATGTGGGTCCTAAGGTCTCCCTCACGTTATATTTCTCAATTGTTATCCAGGTGTCTTTTCGGCAGCATCAATTTGCTGTCTCTCAATGGTGTTTCTCCAAAAGTTTTGGTAAGTCTCGTGTACAGCTGTCCTGAATGTGTGCTAACTGGTGCGTTTTACATTCGCAGACAATACAAATCCCTTCGGTCCATGCTTAGTTGCCGCGTCGTCTATTCCTGATCCTCAAACTGTGGCCATTAAGTTTACATTGAATGGCAACACCATCCAAGACGGAACTACTGCGTAAGTGTATCATTTGAGAGCTTGCTTGACAGTTTGTGACTCTAATATCTAATAGTGATCAACTTTTCAGCGTCAGAAAGACCATCGCTTATCTTTCTCAAGGCACGACGTTAGAGCCCGGCTCCATAATTATGACTGGTACTCCCAGTGGCGTTGGGTTCGTCAGAAACCCACCTCTCTACCTCAAAGATGGGGATCAAATGTTGACTTGGATTAGCGGTGGAATTGGTACGCTTGCAAACAGCGTCATAGAGGAGAAGACCCCGTAAACTAGGACAGTTGTGAATAGATACTTACATCTTGAAACTCAATTTACGGTCTATCCTCAGTACAAAAAAAGAAATAGAAAAGTCATATTGTGAGTTTGTTGTTATGCATATCGTATTTGTACATTGGTTCGAGTTTTGGTACTCATCGTACCGTATTTCTATGACGAATTCCGACTCTACA
Organism: Armillaria mellea; assembly: GCA_030407055.1. Taxonomy (NCBI): domain Eukaryota; kingdom Fungi; phylum Basidiomycota; class Agaricomycetes; order Agaricales; family Physalacriaceae; genus Armillaria; species Armillaria mellea. The sequence goes on from JAUDZF010000005.1 coordinate 1,706,808, forward strand.
TTCCTTTATTCTTCTTACAAACCAATCGTCAACCACAAGCTGTGAGGTATGATAAGTCGGTGCTTGGTACCTACAGAAGAAGAGAAGAAAGAAAGACTCACGGAACCGTCAGGATCTTCGAATATGACCTCGAACCGCTTAAATATAGAAGCAAGAACGATGCGAAGGTGAACCATTGCCAAGTTCTTTCCTATGCATGCTCTATATCAAGGCGGAAATCGATGAGAATGCCGAAATTCCACGGAACAGAGATAAGAGGCTTACGCTGGTCCATCAGAAAATGGTTTGAATGTTCGTCTCACCATTTCGGTGTTGATGTCAAGCCAACGATCGGGGTTGAAGGTGTCAGCGTCGTCCCCCCACACTGTGGGATCGTGGTGAAGACCGTAAATATGAACGCCGACGGTGGTCCCGGTAACGATATTATTGCCGGTAATTGACATGCCGCCCTCTGGCACGACTCGTGGAAGACCGCCTGGTACCGCAGAATACATGCGAAGGGTCTCGTTAATACACATGCCGAGGTATGGCAATTGTTGTACATCCTCGAGGGAGATGGAGTGATTCCTAGGTGTGTGGGCATCAAGCTCAGCCTGAAGCTTCGCCTGAATTTCAGGTGACCTTGAAATGTAATAGATGGCAGCGGCGAGGGAGCTTGAACTGGTAAGTCTAAACACCAAGGAACGAACTTAGATGAAGCATACTTTCTCGTTGTGTCGGAACCCGCGACAAGCATTGTGAGCACTTCCGCAATCAATGGTTCTTGTTCTGATGTCTAGCGGAGTAGATAAGTGGCTGAATTTAGCAACATTCTAGTGCCTATACCTGGAGCTCCTGTCGCTGGAGGAATCTGCTAACTAGATCCATAGTATCTCCTTGGGTACCAAGAAATAAACGCTGTGATAACAGACACGCGACGGTTTTGGCGACCAGTAACCCGTTTTTCACCGGCCCTTGAAGGACAGCATGACCAAATGGCTTCCACCAAGCCGGAAGTATTCCGACGAAGTAGTTGTATGTCTCCCGACTACCTGTGATTTCCATGAGAGATATTTCCATAGTCGGATTTGATATCTCATATTCAAGAGCGATGCGTGAATTCTTGGGAATAGTGACAGTATCCTGAGCCGTTGCAACCATACCCAAGGATTTCCCAAAAATAAAGTCACTCATAGAGTCGAAGGCCAAAAAGGCGCACCCTGACATTAGTATAAGATCAATAAGGAGTAACAACGAAGGAAGGTTCACAACATACACGGAAGGCAATCAAACCAGATGCATTGACTGTTCTCGCTGCTGGATGGGCTAGCAAATCGTGCATCCCATTCCTTGAGAAGAAGCTCGACTGCACAAGTTATCCGGGGAGAGAACTCAGAAACAGTCTTCGGTGTGAAGAAATGATACATCATCCTTCGCTTTTGGCCATGTTGGTTTTTTTGTCGAGTTGCGAAAATAGATGGAAGTCCGATGGTGGCGAATGCGTCGTAAAAGCTAGATTTTGCAACGCCTGAGCCTCGGGAGTAGATGGAAGAAAAGGCAGCAGAGCTACTAAAGGAAAGTTCGGCAGGCGATATGCGAACTATTGGACCTGTGCAGAAAAGCGAGTCGATTGAGCCACTGTTCCATAAAGACTAGCATACCTGAAGAACGTACCATACTTTTTATGCATCTCATGTAGTATCTGTGAACGACGAAGAGTCCACCCGGTCCACACAAGCCAAAGATAGGAGAATTTAGCTAGGAATGGGCCCGGATATCGTCGCAGGTCATACCAATCCAACCAGTAGACATAGACGTGGACAGCAACAAAGACAAAGAGTGCTTTTCCAACGAAGGATGAGACAGTACTGATGAAGCACATCGTAGTTTTGATAACAAGCTGAAGAACCTCTCTTTTTATTTCTCGTCAGCGACAATTCTATTAGCGGGAATGTCGTCGGCACGGTCCAATGCAGCGGGGGAAGATCTCTATTTTGAATCTGGAGGCCCAGAGTTAAGCCCTTCGAAAGCAAACGGTAAAGGCCGTAGCATGATAGAGAAACATGTCACCTGAAAGAGGAAGGTTCAACACGGAGATGTTATTTCGCACTCCACTATCTCCGAAGGTACTTTTCTTTAGTAACTACAGCACTCGGCCAAGCAGTTTTCCTCAACCATGTGGTTGTATTAACATTCATCCTGTAGCGTCATTGGCGAACGATTGCCACGGAGAGGAATGCAAGAACGGCTTCTCTGATGAGCAATTGCCAGTTTGAAAAGAAAGCAGCTCAGGGGGCCGGGAGCTTTGTGCTCGGTCTATCGTGTCAGGAAATGTTTGGTTTTTTTTTTACAACGTTTCAAGGTTCCCGGGTACGTCGCAGGCACCCTCAAGCACCGCGAGGTGGTGACTATTTTGGGGCAGTCAAAATAGAATCAAAGTCCAAAATGTTGGATTTTGCCTCGTCCAAAATCGGACTCTCGGATTTTGATTCTATTTTGACCATCCGAAAATAGTCACCACCGCGCTGTGAAGTGTTCGAACTTGGAGCCACGATGGTTGAGGAAAGCGGAGGGACAATAATGCCGACGGCGTAAGTCCCAAAATGGCAATGGGTTCAGCTGCTGCTGCTTACATCGAACTTGGCCCGGGGCTGAATGTGACCGCCTCTGCGATGTTTCGAAGCTGAAGAGATATGTTCAATAGCAGGGTAAGATCGCCTGATATGTAGGCCTAGTCACCCGATTTTTCCAAGGCTAGTTCACAATTTGGCTATATTGGGTTCGCTCAGCTTTGTCAAATATAGATGATCAACGGAATCTCAGGTGAGCGCATCAGGGTAACCGTTACATATGGGTTAATCTTTTTCTCTCCTTCTTCAGGATCCTCCTTTCAATGCAAGCATTCTTGATGTCAAAAGCATCGGAGTGGAATATCATTGAAACAGCCCTCCTGGCATGAAATGTGATGACTCAAAAGTTTCGAATAAGTACTGACTTCGCTGGCATGGGTCCCGATCATAACCATGGAGGCCAACGGTCACTACTCTCTTCTCGATGTCTTTCTCAGCATTGCGCACGATTCTGACAAGTCCAAACGTAATGTCTTGGAATACGGCCAGAATACCTGGACATACTCAGATTTGGACATTATTTCGTCGGCCCTGGCACAGGATCTCCAAGCTACGCTGGGTTGTTTTCCCAAAGTTGCAGTCGTCAGCGAGAACCATCCCTACATTTTTGCTCTCATGCTGGCCGTCTGGAAGCTCGAAGGGATATTCATCCCTATCGACGTCCATGTTACAGCTGACCTTCTAAAGGGCATGCTACACATTGTCGCTCCCACTTGTCTGGTGATCCCTGAGACCAATATTTCCAACCAGCGTATTGCTTCCGGTAAGGTCTTTGCATCTGACTTGTTGGCAGTTGCTAACTGCTTCGCTCGCATAGCGATTGGTATACATGTTCTCCCCTTCAGTGCGAATGTGTCGACCATGACTGCACTTCGACAGAAATACATCCCATGCATTCAGAAAGCCTCGCTATCTGAGAGCGCACTTCCTCACGTTGATCGCGCTTGCCTCTATCTCTTTACATCCTCCGCGTCCTCTACTGCCAACTTGAAATGCGTACCTTTGACCCATAGTCTTATCCTCAGTAACTGCTGTTCCAAACTCGCATGGTGGCGGCGCGTTCGTGCAGAGGAAGAAATGGATGGGATACGTGTTCTAGGGTGGGCACCTTGGTCCCATATCCTTGCCTACATGCAAGATATTGGCACGGCGACGCTCCTGAACGCCGGTTGCTACGTCTTTGCGTCAATTCCATCCACATATCCTACACAACTGGCAGCAAATGGCTTACAAGGCCCCACCATGAATATCATCGACTCACTTCTTAAACGGCGAATCGCCGCATTCGCTTGTGTCCCGTTCATTTTGAGCGAACTAAAAGCTATGTGTGAGACGGCTTCGGGTCCAGATGTCAAGCATCACATGGGTTTGAGAGCTGAGGAGAAGGTTCGCCTTGTTAGGGCGCTGCAGCAGCTTATGATGCTTGAGTGTGGAGGCGCTGCACTCGAATTAGATGTCACACGTTGGGCTGTCGAAAATGGCATATCGGTCATGGTTGGCATCGGGATGACGGAGACAGTCGGTACACTGTTTGCAGAACGCGCGCAAGACGCCCGTTCCAACGGCTATTCTGCGCAGAATGCTCTCATTGCTGATGGCATTATGTCACTGGTCGGGCCTGACAACGAGGAAGTCACCTTTGGTGAGTCTTTCATTATTCAAGCTTCTATCGCCGTAAATTGAACAACATATAGAAGGGGAACTAGTCGTGAAGAGCAAGCTCATCCCACACGAATACATCAATTACCGTGATTCGTCGTTCTCGGTGGACTTGGATGGCTGGGTAACGTTTAAAACGGGAGATAAATATCAGCGCACACCAGATGGACGATTCAAATGGCTTGGAAGAAAGACCGACTTTATTCAGGTCCGTGGAACGGTTTCATTAACTCGCAAGTGCTGATATTTGATATAGATGACAAGCAGCGAAACACTGGATCCCAGACCCATTGAGAAAACCCTCTGTGCGAATCCAAGTATCGCAAATGCATGTGTCATTGGTGACAGATTCCTAAGGGAGCCTGCAACTAGCGTATGCGCCATTGTCGAGATCAGGCCGGAAGTGGACATCCCTTCGTACAAGATCGACAGAGAGATTGCGAATGCCCTCGCTCCAATCAATCGCGACCTCCTTCCTGCTCTTCGCATATCATGGTCTCGCGTACTCATAATTCGACCTCCTCAGAAAATACCAGTTACAAGGAAAGGCGATGTGTTCCGTAAGAAGATTGAAGATGTATTTGGGTCTTACCTTGGTGTCAGTTCTACCGAGGTCGAAGTCAACCATGAAACTAAAGAAGGTCGGGCTGTCCCGAACTATACAAGTCAATGCTAACAAAGAACATTATATACTCTAGATGATACGGAACACATTGTGACACAGGTTGTCAGCAATCTTCTTGGGGTTCATGATCCTGAGCTATTGTCTGCTTTATCTTTCGCTGAGGTGCGTCTTATTTTGTAGTCAGATGATAATGAGCGCGTTTCATGACATTTTCCAGCTGGGCATGACCTCATTTATAGCTGTTAGCATCGTCAACGCTCTAAACAAGCACATCGACGGCCTCACCCTTCCACCTAATGCGTGCTACCTCCATATTGATCTTGATTCTCTTGTGAACGCCATTTCACGTGAACATGGTCATGGAACTAACCCTGCAGAGTTGCCTTCTAAACCTTTCCCCGTCACCGAGTCCTATCAACATAACGATAAGGACGTTGTGATAGTCGGTAAAGCATTCCGTTTACCAGGCTCACTCGACAATACTGCATCTCTCTGGGAAGCTTTGTTATCGAAGAACAATTCAGTCGTCAGTGACATCCCATCCGATCGCTGGGATCACGCAAGCTTTTACCCCCACGATATATGCTTCACGAAAGCAGGCCTCGTCGATGTTGCACATTACGATTACAGATTCTTTGGGCTCACAGCAACAGAGGCATTGTACGTATCTCCGACGATGCGCCTCGCCTTGGAAGTGTCATTTGAAGCCCTTGAGAACGCGAATATTCCACTATCCAAGCTGAAGGGGACACAAACCCCTGTCTATGTCGCCACTAAAGACGATGGCTTTGAGACACTCTTAAATGCTGAGCAAGGCTACGATGGTATTTATATCTTTGGTTTGGTCCAAGAACAATACTGATCCTCATTAAACTCTAGCTTACACGCGATTCTACGGTACAGGCCGCGCTCCGAGCACCGCAAGTGGCCGTATAAGCTAGTATGAGCTTCTTCCAGCAAAATCATTCAGCGCTCATTTCGCATCTAGTCTACTCGATATTCATGGGCCATCTGTTACCGTTGATACAGCATGCAGCGGAGGCATTGTATGTATGGATCAAGGTATGATCATAAAGTGCACCGCTAGGAATTCCGATGTTAACCAATGCTTTTTAGCCATCACTTTCTTGCAATCCGGAAGGGCCGATACCGCTATTGTCTGTTCGAGCAATACGCACTGTTGGCCGGGATCATTTATGTTTGTATAATACTAGATCAGGCATCACCAACATTACTGATATCATATAGGTTCCTGACGGCGCAAGGCATGGTTTCTCCACATGGAAGATGCGCTACATTTACTACCGATGCAGACGGGTGGGTACGTCCATCTTAGTCAGAACTCTGTCTCTGACGATGCAACAGTTATGTACCTTCGGAGGGTGCAGTGGCTTTCATTCTCAAGACGCGCAGTGCGGCAATACGCGATAATGATAATATACTCGCCGTGATCAAATCAACAGATGTGTCCCATAACGGCCGTTCTCAAGGACTAGTTGCACCAAACGTAAAGGCGCAGACAAGCCTACACCGATCGTTGCTACGAAAAGCTGGACTGTTTCCTGATCAAATCAAGTCGGTGAACAGCCATTCCTCGTTCAATGAAATTGCTGATTGTCGATCACAGCTTTATCGAAGCCCATGGAACAGGTAAGATCACCTTCCGAGGCAGGAAAGCTCGCTTCTCATTTCTTATTCAGGTACATCTCTAGGAGACCTCTCGGAAATCCAGGGCATCAACAACGCCTACATCTCAACACGACCTCGTCTAGATGGTCCCCTTATCATTAGCGCGTCGAAAACAGTGTTAGGACACAGCGAACCAACTGCCGGGATGGCCGGCATCCTCACAGCCTTGCTTTCCCTCGAGAAAGAAACAGTTTTTGGTTTAAATCACTTAACAGAGCACAACCTTAACCCTTCGCTTGACTGCAGCCTAGTTCCTCTCCTGATTCCTCACGAGTCTATTCACATTGGTGGTGCAAAACCACATCGAGCTGCGGTTCTGTCAGTTTTCTAGTCTGCCTTTTATGCTTTACCCTGCATTCTCACGTCGATGTAGGTCATACGGCTTCGCGGGTACGCTGGCCGGTGCCATCTTAGAGGGACCACCTTCGGATGTACCAAGGCCGTCGTCAAGCGATGTGCAAGAACACCCTATGATTTTCGTCCTCAGTGGGAAAAGCGTGCCTGTACTGGAAACGTACCTAAGACGGTATTTGGCATTTTTGCGCGCCGCAAAAACAAACGACTTCCATAGCATCTGCTACACCACTTGCATCGGGAGGGAGCACTACAAATACCGGTTCTCCTGCGTTGCCCAAAATATGGCAGACCTTATTTCTCAAATTGAACATCGACTGACAACTCTTTCCAATTCGAAACAGAAACCTCGTGGCTCGCCAGGGTTCATGTTCTCGGGACAAGGCACTTATTTCCCTGGTATGGCTGCAGCGCTTGCTGAACAATATTCGGGGTTCCGAGTGCTCGTCTCTAGGTTTGGGAAGGCTGCCCAAGAGCGGTCGGGTTATCCGATCGATAGGTTGTTGCTTGAAGTTTATGCTACATCATCAGAAACAAACAGCGAGGTCGACCAAATTTGCATTTTTGTCTACCAATATTCCGTTCTGCAATGGTTGCAGAGTCTAGGCATTCAACCGAAAGCAGTCCTCGGTCACAGCCTGGGAGAAATTACCGCCGCAGGTAAGTCTATCTGTTATGCGAATGGATGATATAATTTACTGGTATATACCATTAGTCGCAGCTGGTGCCCTTTCATTCGAATCTGCGTTGGACCTTGTAGTCACCCGTGCTCGTCTTCTCCGTCCCGAAACAAAAGATTCAGCAGGAATGGCTGCAGCAGCAGCATCGAAGGAAGAAGTTGAAGAACTTATAGAAAACCTCCAACTTGCGCATGCGTTAAGCGTTGCGGTTCACAACGGTCCACGGAGTGTTGTTGTGTCAGGCGCATCAACCAAAATTGATGCCCTGGTCGTCGCAGCTAAAGAACGGGGCTTGAAGGCTGCCCGCTTAAGAGTTGACCAAGGCTTCCATAGCCCTTACGTTGATTCTGCCGTTCCGGGTTTACTCGACTGGTCAAGTAAACATTTTTCGACCTTCCTTCCTTTAAATATTCCTTTATACTCAACTTTGACCGGCGAGGTTATTCCAAAGGGACGGAGATTTGCCTGGGATCACTGGGTAAGATGATCTTTGATATATTCGCTTCTTAATCTTACTGGCATCAAGGTAAACCATGCTCGAAAACCTGTTCAGTTTGCGGCGGCGGCAGCAGCGGTGGACGAAGACCGATCCATCGGCGTGCTCCTTGATGTTGGACCCCAACCCGTTGCGTGGACCCTCCTTCAAGCAAACAACCTTTTCAACATCTCTGCGGTTGCGCTATTTGCGAAGGCTGGAAAGGATCAGGAGATGGCGCTACTTACCGCTTTGAGCTACCTCTTCCAAGAGCACAATCTTTGTCCCAACTTTCACGAGCTTTACTCTCAGCGTCATGGTGCTCTTAAGAAGACGGACATTCCTACCTACCCATTCCAACGTGTCCACCGCTATCCGACCTTCATACCATCACGAAATCAAAGTCCTGCTGTCGCGAAGGTAGGAGTGCCACTGCGCTTTCTTGTCCAAAGGAATGGGGAAGCAATATCACAATCGAACGAATCAGATCACCGAGCTGGTTTGATCACTTGCCTCAGAACCATCCTCGAATTAACAGAAGAAGAAGAGTTTGGTATGTAGTTGGTTCCATGATCGGGACTATTCCGCATTAACTATCAATACAGACCTTTCTGAGTCCCTCAACGCTCGTGGCGTGGATTCGATCATGTTTGCACAGCTACGGAAGCGGGTCGGGGAAGAATTCGATCTCAATATACCCATGATCTATTTATCAGATGTGTTCACGATGGAACAGATGATTGACTACCTCGTCGAACAGTCCGGATCCAGACCCGCCCCAAAGCACGTAGAAACTCCGGTTAACGAACTATTAGGCAAAGATCTCCGGACGGGGCTCGTTTCATGCCTGAGGAATGTGCTAGAAATCACCCCCGATGAAGAACTCGGTGAGTAGTCATTTGTGTACCCGTTTCGTGTATATTACTGAATGCATACCATCCAAAAGACCTATCTGAAACTTTGAACGCTCGTGGTGTGGACTCGATCATGTTCGCTCAGCTACGTAAACGCGTCGGGGAAGGATTTGGCGTGGAAATTCCGATGATATATCTGTCTGACGTGTTTACTATGGAAGACATGATCAATTTCCTCGTCTCTGAGCACGCGTAGGTTGAGTACAAGGCAATCGGGATATTACTTTGCCAGCCAAGTCGCTGGGCTTTTGTACTTTAACATCTTTCTACATGTATACGCTATCTGTATTCGTAGAGGCAGTATATTATGCACCCCTTATTTCGCTTTGTCAATTTTGTCCTGGGATGGAGGCAAGCTCTTCGAATGTGCTTGGTGTGAGCATGATTGGTATTTTTCGATTGTAATGTTTCTGATAGCACAAGTAGGAGCAGATAACAGAGCTATCCACATTATAACGGGTAAGAGGACAAATAGACACAACCCAAAATACAAAACTGAGATAACGATACAATGGTACCAGAATGCGCCATGAACGAATACGATGTAGATGAAGAGACGAAGGTGAAGGGGGTCAGACAAATAACTATGCCAACTCGGCAATTTCAAGGGGGATACCGCTCAAGGTGCCATGGAAGACCCCTGCCCCAAAGGCCAACGCCATTGCGATGGTCCTACGAGTCTCGAGATCCATGGAAGCAAGGAACTGTTTACCGAAGCCAAACTCAACCTCGGTGCAGTGTGGCAGTTTCGCGATCTCTCGAAGGAGCCCGTATAGGTCCGATATGAGCTCGAGTGGGAGTCCGAACTTCCTGACGGACGTGAAAGAGGGAATATAGCGAATGAGATCCGCGTATATAGTGGCACGACGTTGTACACTGATGGAATCCGTGGTAGGGGGTGCCACAACTAGTTTGCGGACGTTGAAGAAGGCAAGGAGGGACATCAAGGCTGAGTCGCCTATGATGTCGGCAGGAATCGAGAAATTAAAAGTGGGGACGTTGGGTTGAACACCAACCGAGGCAAAACGAATGAGCTGCTGTTGTATCTGGGGGGACTTGTCCCATTTTCCTGTGGCAATTGAGCAGTTCACCTCTCGCAGGTCGGGGCAGTTGTATTTAACCTGCACAAAGGTCGAGCGTAGAAGCTCTAGGAAGAATTCGTAAGAAATGAACGGTCCTATATGTAAAGAAAGGGTGTGAAGCGATGAGTTGCAAGCCTCTGTCATGCTGTGAAAAGTCAGCGTCGTGATGGATCGCTGGGGCAGCAAGGCCATGGCCTGCCCGCTAGCAAATCCGGCGACTATAGTCGCGTCCCCAGGAGAGCTAGAGACGAAGGGAATGAACATGACTCAAGAAACACAGATGAGAAGTGCTTACGACGCGATGGCCAAAGGAAATTTATAGCTGAGGACGGCACAGACTCTGTAAATCCCGTGACCCCGACAATGGCCCAAACTTAACAGCACCTCAACTAGTTTTGGAATGACCGCCCCGGCAACTTGACGGTACAAGACGAGAGAGGTACTGAAGAAGCCTATTGGCGATTGAAGCGAAGTTGCACATAGCCCGATGATGTCGAACCATAGCTGTATGCGCAGGCTCATGCGTCTATCGCAGAGTTCATAGAATCCGACCAAAGAGAAATAAGGAAGCGAGATTTGAGGAAACGAAAGCAGATCAGAGAAAACAAAGGCCAGTCTCCAGGGGGGGTGATAGGAAGCACTTTGACCGTGATTGGAGGCCAGGAGTAGCAACGTAAAGCCGTGATGTAGACTAACTTGATGGGGAAGCGTTGATATCGATACTGAAAGGCAGTCTCTTCGGGGTGGAGCAGATGACGTCAGCCTATATAGCCCGTACTTCACTACTTACGCTACCAGTATGCACAGATCAAAGGTAAAAAGAGTGCATAGCCGATCCGTAAGACCGATGTCATTTTTCTTGGCCAACAGATACCTAACAGAGCGGCCTAAACTCCCGGGCACGGCAGCACAGCCTACAAGATGCATTCTGTCCATAAGTAGACAAGGCTCCCGAAGAGTTCAGTTAGGAGATGAGGTGTACTGAAATATTGAGCGCGACCCAGACACGAAGACCAGAGCAACTATAACAGTCGCGGCTGCGGGGAAGGGGTTAGTTGTAAGGCAAGTGCTTGAAGGTACGACAAAAAAATGTACGTGAACTTTGTGGAGTCGGAACTAAAAGCTGCCGGTCCGTGTGGCTGTAACGACGCGTCGATCACGTGATAAGACGTCAGAGGGCTTCATTGTTTACAATTTGAGGAATTTTCGACCGCTCACCAACAGACTTGGTCCAGGTACGAGCCTTGTTTGCTTTCGTTATCTCTTGGTTGCGAACCATCACCTTCTACCCTCTGTCATCTTCCCTCGTTATTCCCCTCCCTCTGTGCAACAATGCCTCCTCGACGCTCTACTCGAGCTGCGTCAGCCAAACCACCGCCGAAGCCAGCTCCCGTGGCTGCCAAGGCGGCGCAACGGTCTCGCACCAAAAAACGACCTGCCTCTCCTGAGCGTGATGCCTCACCTGCCCCCGTCAAGAAGCGAAGCAAGAGTGAAGAGCAGAACATAGATCCTGCCGCTGAGAGTAAAGCCACAAAACCCCGTACCACTAAAAAACCTAGAATCAAGGCGGCAACTCCTGCTGAAGGAGTTCAGGTGAAGCCCTATCTCAACCCTCTTCCTTCGCCAATGGAAGCCAAGCGACCCGGTTTACAACTCTTCGCATGGGGTGCTGGCAACTTTGGACAGTTCGGCATGGGCCCTGACGTGCTCGGAGAATTGGATAAGCCACGTAAACATGTATGGGCTGAGAAGCAGATGCAGGAGGGCGCATTCGGGGCTGAAGCCGCGGGGCTTGAGGCCGTGGCGGCAGGTGGCATGCACAGTCTCTTCATAGACGAAAGTGGCAAGGTCCGTTGGTCCGCCTAGCTCACTGTCGATCTCTTACTCAACTTTTATGAACAGATATGGTCTTGTGGTCTCAACGATGATGCTGCCCTTGGGCGAGTTACTCAGGATGTGCCAGATCCAGAGAATCCTGGGTCATTTATCGATATCGACACTTTGACCAGTATTCCACATCCCCTACAGTCCCTCGTGGATGAAAAATATCGGGCGGTGCAAATTGCTACTGGTGACAGTATATGTGCCGCTGTCAGCGCAGAAGGCGATCTACGAGTTTGGGGTTCATTCCGAGTATGTGGACCACAGAAACATGAACTGTCATTCACAATTAACGCATGTTATCCTCCAGGTTAACGAGGGCTCTCTCGGATTCTCCAATGGGTTAAGACATCAGTTCTTGCCAGTACCGATATCGATGAATCTGATCCACAAACTGGGCGACACCGAAAAGGTTTCATCGATCGCAGCAGGCGGCAACCATCTAGTGGTACTGACCACTCATGGCAACATATACACATGGGGTGCTGGTGAGCAAGCTCAGCTTGGTAGAAAAGTGCTCGAACGCCGCAAAATCCACGGTACTGTTCCAGAGAAGATTACCCTGGCAACTCGGGGAAGGAAGGGCAAAGTCATTGGTGCTGGTGTCTATCACTCCTTTGCCGTAGATGATAATGGTGACGTCTGGGGCTGGGGCTTGAACACGATGGGACAACTAGGCACTGGCTACGACACCGAGGCTGATTCCCAAGTTCAGCTCCCCAAGAAAGTCCACAATTTGAGTCCCGCCGACTTGGGTGGCGACACTGTTATTCAGATTGTTGGAGGTGAACACCACACGCTGTTCTTGACATCTGCTGGAAAGGTGTACGCCTGCGGTCGATGCAATGCTGGACAGCTTGGATTGCCAGAAGAAATGCTCAAGGATACCGAGCATAAGGACTTCATACCTGAACCCGTGCAGGTGCCCTTCCCTGATGATGATGATCCAGTTGTCTATATCTCCACTGGAGTGCACAACAACATGGCAGTCACGAGGGATGGTGCATTATACTGCTGGGGACAAGGCACGCAGGGCGAGCTTGGTGTCGCAGATGTCGAAGTTCGAACACCACGGATAATTGTTCGCCGGGAAGGGGGCTCATGGGCAGCTGTGAGGGTCGCTTGCGGAGGCCAACACACACTAGGTTTGTTCAGGAAAAAAATAACCAACTCCTGGTGAATCTTCCCATCTACATCCAGTACATTGTTGACTCCTGCATACGTACACATCATATTTATTCTTCTATTATCATTACTAGGTTTCTGAATGAAAATATTCAAACCTTTGATATGTCAGAGTACAATCCGAGTCTCCGGGTCTACTACTTTCCCGCGCCACAGACGCGTCGTGCTGGAGTCTCGTGACAGAGTCTATTTAGGGCCGCGGCGCACCGACGTTTTTCCTATCGGTTGTTCAGTAGCAGATCGGAGGAGCAGGTAGCGCTGGAAAAGGCGCGTGTGGATGAATGGGCGAAGGGGTTGGATAAAGAAACCAGGAAGACGATGGAAGACGACAATGAGGATGATGAGGATGAGGACGAAGCTGATTGGTTCGAGGGAGGCAGCAAATACGACGAGGATGCGAAGAGCAAGAACCTTGTTCTGTCTCGCATTTGGAAGGATTGCAAGGACTATCTCCGTGGGGTTCCGTCGTGCCCAATGAAAGGACCTGGAGAGTGGGACATCAGTAGATGGACCTACGAGGAGAAAAAGCCATTCCTATTCAGCGAAATGAATCTTTAATGCTTCAGCACCTGCTGTTCGGGTCCTACTGCTGGTAATGCTTCTTGTGCTGAAGAATGCTTTCTTTATAATCGGTATATTAGTCTTACTCAGTGTTCTTATTGTATGATACCTTCACAGATTCCTAGTCCTCAGAATGAACATTATACATGGTACTTGATTTGAGTATAAATAAGTACAGATGTGCCGGCATGGGCGTACAATTTATAATAATCTTTGACAACATTAGTATGCGTCCAGCATAATCCAAGAGATGGGGTCGCGGATTTTACATATATGTCGCAGTCAATCGTCCGACAATGTACTTCTCCGTATTCACAGGCGGATATTTGGCCTCCTTACCACAGTTAGGGAGACACGAAATCTCAGTGGTAAAGTTGGGGTTGCAGAAGTACGCAATAGACTGGCGAGAGGGAGTGACTTCCTCTGTCTCGTTGATCTGCTTCGCAGGGGGGGCAACGACGCGGTGGAGCGTCGATCGGAGTGTATCATTACTCCATTGAGAAAGCAGATCGCCGACGTTGATGACTATCGTTCCTGGCTATAAAGGAACAACTAATGTTTGAAAAAGGATGAATTGGTGAGGTATGAGTAGACGTACGATAGGCTGAAAAGACATTCATTGAGTTGTAAAAGAAACAGTTAGGCATTGGACTCACAGTAGCAGGGTAGTAGATACCGGTGTGAGGATCTTGGACTTGAAGGCCACCAACTTGGTCTTGGAAAAGTAAGGTAAGAGTCCCATAGTCTTTATATACCGTTCGTCAGAGTCCGATTTGTGAAAGAATAGCATCCTACCGCTATGGGCACCAGCGCGCGCCTGACCATCGCCTTCCAGTAGTTTCCGCTGAATAGGGGGATACGACAAAAGCCGAAGGTTATGATTCTGGTCGTTAATCTTGTTGTCAAAGTACCGTTCATCCAAATCGAGGCCAAGCGCTATGGAACGCATAATGTCAACGTGAAGATAGTGGCAAGTCTGACAAATATTAGCTTCATGCAGACCAAGACAGCTCTAAATGCGATACCTGGAAGAAATCCAGCATTGTCTTCTTGAAGCTGGGCGCATCGGATTCCTCTGGCCACTGGTTCTTCCATGCTGCATCCCAGTCGCGCCCAATCTCCATCGTTTCCTTGAAGTCTGGCGCCTTTTCCCGTAGAGCGGCGATTTCATTGGGATCCGCAGACTGTGTAACACGTTCACGTCCTATGGTGACATATCCACGATTTGACCGTGGGTCCTCCCATTTTAGCTTGTCCTAAAGATAGCCGTATGTCAATTACGAGGTGTATCACCGGTCCGGTATAGCTGACCTTGGTATCTGAGGGTAAAGCGAAGAATTCAGCGCTCTACCGTAGCCGTCGTCAATACGAGCAAGGTGTCGAACGACATGAAGTTACCTTCTGGAAAGCATTCCTAACGATGGCTGGAAAACGACAATTACCAACTCGAACTAGAGACAAGACCGTGGTACGCACCAGGGGGTATCCCGTGCTTGTCGACGTAGATAAACCCACTCTCTTTGAACCCCGCCACAACCTCGTCCGCCGTCGCCTTCCTCTCGGCCGTCGTCCTTGCCTTCCGATACTTTGAGAAGTCAATGACCGGGATACGGAAGTCCTTCGCTACGGTAGCAAAACCGCGCTGTACAACAACATACTTGCGAGAGAAAGCCGAGAGGCGGATCGAGTACATGATAGTCGGACGGGGAGAAGACGATAGACATGACCGATACGGATTGTGCCATTTTTAATTCACAGCGCTTATCCTGGCTTATCTCGATCACGTGTAGAACTGCTAAATCTGGACTACAGCCCTCATTTCCAGCAGATCAATGCCAGTAGAAGCAAGTCCGCTTCGGTCGCGAATTCACTCGCTTTCTACGAAATTCGCCGCTGAAAGTATGAAAATTCCAACGGTCAGCAGAACATTCAAAACAAGCTACAGTTCCTTCCGCGGAAGGGCCATCCGAGCTAGCAAAAGGTAAAACAACCTCGATCGATAGCAGCCGAAACCCCTAATTCAAACATTTTGAGTCGCGTGAAGGTCGAAGAACAGTTTCTTCGACCTTCACACCACACTCGGATGCTTCCATTTTCTCATCACAGCCGGAGATACTAGGGCGTCAGTGCGGACGTATATATGGTTCACCACAGAGGTTTCAATCAAGCTATCAACCAGACTCGATAACCACGGCACTTAAAATTGCCTATGCCATGATAAACATCCACGGCATGTACTCGAGCTCGCCGTGGCGCGGTGGCAAGTTGGAGCCCATATGTTAAATCGTGTACCCGAATTTCTGGACCCACTCAATTATTCCCTGTGGGTATCACTGGGTATCATCAGCGGCACAATAGCCCCGGCCTCTAACATCCATCAGCATAAAGAATCCGTCCTATTGTTTGTGCGAAGAAATGGTATCTAACAAATCGTCATTAAATTTGTTGGCGCCGTCGGCCATGAGATGTGATCCATGCTACGTGCATCATGACTACCCACTCATGCGCGTCCATATCCCATGGGAGATCTCAGACGTCGGAATAGCGCCGTCATGGTCTTGCCTCCTTCCGGTCCCCATCTGAACTACAGTCAGAAAGTCACGTCAGTGAGTGAATTACAGGACTTACTCTCCGGCTGCAACCTCCTGACAACACTGCTCAAACTCTTCTGAAACAGCAACGTCGTCCCATTTATCAACAACGTAATCCTATGATGAACATTTGTCAGTAAGGAACTACATGGGAAAAGTGTCCTTACCTCAACCAAAGACCGTAATTCATCCCATGATGAGGTCGCTAATAGCAAAGCAAAACTCGACTGCGGCGTCAGAGTAGTCATCATGTGCTCCAAAGCAAGATTCGCCAACGCTGGCATACTGTACCGATGTGCCACTTGATACATGGACAAAGCCGATGCTGGCGGAGGTGGAGGAGTCGGATGCACGTGAGGATCTGGCGTCGTACTCGCCTGTCGCGGCCTCTGGGACCGCGGTGAAATTGGATAGCGACCGCTCGGAGGATAATTAGGAGGAGGAACAGTCAGAGGAACTGGGGCTGGCTTAGACCGACCAGATGAGGTCCCTGACATGTTCACTGGAATGGCTGAGGCGCGTCGAGGTGTTGTCGTCGCGGTAGTAGCGTTTGTCGTCGTGGATGATATGCGTGAAGAAGTTGCGCTCGGTGATGTTTTCGATGTTGATGCCAATGGAGCCGGACGAGGACTTGGTGTTGCTGTTGTTTGTCCAGGCTGCAATCCTGTTGGACCGCTAGTGGGAGACCGACTCCGCTCGGTGGCACTGTCACCGCTAGTGGCACTCCTAGCATCAATAGAAAGGTCATCTCCGTGACCAGACTTGTGAAAAGTCTTCCAGTCCCATTCTCCGCCATGAGCATGCAACCATTTGGCACTCCAACCAGCTCCGATGCCTTCTACAGCTGCCCTGGGATCATCGTGTTCTTTGAAAAGAAGCCAGTTCGCGCTACAAGATATGCAAAGTACTTCAAATTAGAGGAGGGGTTAATTATCAAAGGAATGCTCACTAGCAGAACTTGAGCAGCCAATAAACGGTTTCAAAATCAGCCTCCTCGACAACAATAGTAAGAAGTTTCCGTTCGCCCGATATTACTCCTTGATTCTCAGCGAATGAAGAAGCCAGCATGGTCGCGAAGTAGTCAGAGCGACGCGTAAGAATGTCTGAATGAGCGTAGATGATGCGTTTACGTGCTGTAGTCTGGGCTGAAAATAGGGAATGAGACGACGATGAGGAAGATGATCTATGGGTCACAGGGGACGTTGCTTCAGGCGCATTCAAGGCTGGAGATGTATGAATGTCGTTGGATTGTTTTTCAAGACATACGAAACGAATGTCCCCAGTGTCTGCAGACAGACCGTTAATCGAAGAATGTCGATGCATAGATTACACTCACTGGGATTGTCCAATGACGCTTCCAAGCCATCAAGAAGACCTCGCGGGACATAATATGCAGAAGGATGCGAGGGAAACAAGGGACCTATTGGACAATGAATTTGTACACAGATCACGAACGAATCCGTCTCTCGAATACGCGAATTCTCCAACAAAGAAGAGAGTGAAGGCAAGTTACAGGCTGTAAACGCATCACTCATTTCAGATAATGCGAGAAAACAGAACCGGGCAGCTTACCCCAAACCTCGCTTTCTTGCCTGAACACCCAATCGTTCTTCCAAAACTCCCATACCCACTCAGGGCGCGCCCCACGCTCGCCCGCCCGGTCATCTTGACACTTAATCGCCGTCATTATCGAAGTGGGTAACTCATAGTCGGGATGGGCAAAGTCCAGTGCAAGAGAAGTGATATAAATCGACAACGTCTTGCTTTCGACATCAGAAGGTGCTTGAGAGCGCGCTATTTCCAATTTGAACTAAGAATCCACCGTCGGTCAGCTACTCGAATGTAAACAAAGTCGAACAAGCAGCACCTTGTTGTCGCCCATTACAGGCGATTCTTTCAAAACCTCGAAATCGTCGGGTTCGGCGAGATCGGAATCTTCAGCGTTGATGCTCTCAGACGGTTCTGCGTTCTCTGTACTTTCAATGTAATCTCGCAGCTTGCGAATATCTCTAATAACCCATTCGAGCCCCTGCAACGGACGGAATTGGAGCATTTCGTGAAAGTAGCAGCGACCCTAGCGTACCATGAAGATCCATTGACGCGTGCTCTCCTCTGGTGTTGCCGGTACATAGCCCATCGTCGATCCGGTGTTGTGTCTGACAGCAGGGTTCCACGGCGAGCTACTTCCTGGAAGCGTGACCGAGGGCCTGGGATCCCACGATGCCTGAGGCGATGGGCTCGAAGAAGAAAGGGATGTCAAAGACGACGTTCGTTGATATCTGTGGTGGGCGGCAGACGACCAAGGCCAGTCTGGACGGGACAAAGAAGATACACGGCTAGGTGATGAGGACAAAGATAATGATATACGTTGGTTTTCGGACGCCGACATCGTGGTTCAAGCTAAACAAACGGAATCCAAGTTAGGAGACACCATTTGGGGCATCAGAGGTAATATTTATAGACGTTTGACCATGCAAATTGGTGATAAATTCTCAAAGGAGTCCTACATAGTAGTAAGGTATACGACGTCCAACTAATATGTCTCCCAGAATATATCAGGCAATACGTCCCTCATCACTGTTGGACGAAAACTTAGCATCCGTTGGAGATTTAGTAAATGCACCCACAGCTCCAGTGATAATGTCCTTGTGCCTCTTGAAGGCGTCCGAGCGAGTTGTTTTCATCGGTCAGAATATACTTTTCTTCTTCCTCCGCAGTAATCCCTTCTTTGATGACGTTCAAGTTTATCTCGCGTGCGTTAAGGGTAGACAGTATGTAGCGACGGAGAGGTGAGCCTAAAAAATCTTCGCTCGTGGCGGATCTGAAAGTCAAAGGGCTCATGGCCATAGTACAGAAGTATACCTATGCAAGATGGTCAGCAACGGAGACTCTTTTATTTTGACGGTCCGCTCACAATGTTGATGTATTCTGTCTCGTATTGATCTTCGGGAAGATCAGCCATAACGACATCGTGGAACGCCCGGCATTGTCCAAAAGCTTTGGACAATGTGTACGAAATCATTCGCATGGGTTTGGACTTGACGTGGCCGACAAAATTCTAACACAGGACTTGACAAGATGGTCAAATAATCCTTATGGTATGACACTTACAACAACTAAAACGCCGTCAGGATGAATGGTGCTTTTGAGGTCGCTCCAGAATTCCGTTGTGTAAATGTATTCAGGCACGCCGCCTCCAGAGAAGCAATCATGGACCACGATGTCATATAGAGTCCCTTGAATTCCGGCGTCGGCACTGGCGTGCTTGTGAGCGGCCCAGCTTCTCGCATCTTCCAAGTACACGTTCCCAGGACCAGGATCAGGAAGGCCGAACCATTGCCTAGCGGCATCATACACAGCTGGATCGATCTCTACAATGGTTAGAGACATATTGTGCCTGTGAAAGGAAGTCGCAGAGATACCAGCCCCAAGACCACTACAGACATTTAGCGCTAGGAGCAAGTGTCTGCACAGTCCAACTTACATTACCAATGCGTTCTCCCACTCAGTTTTGGCCGTGCTATTTACCAATCGAGCAGCTTCCTGGAGAATGAAAACGCCATAGATAGAGTCGCCCAAACGATGATCATGAGAATCACGTAGTGGGGGAACGCCTTCTATGGTCATAATCTTGGGTCCCATCCACACACCTCCAAGGAAAGAGTGAGCGGCACGAAGATAGCGAACATGGGACATTTTGTCGTCGGGATGATTTGGGTCACTAGACAGAGAAAGTGCTTGTCCGACCACGATCAATCCTGTGGTTGATTGAACAGAGGAGTGTATCTGCAACGGATAACTAGGATGGGTATATGTTTGTGGCAGAGGATGAGGAAGCACCGGAGAATATAGTTTCGGATAAACCGTGTAAGAAAGAGTGGCGGCCAGCGAGAGAATGATAAGTTTAGTCTGTACAGAAGTAAATGAGGTTGCAGACTTCTGATGATGCTTTTTGGACGATGATTTGGGAGTAGGGGCAGGCGAGACATCCAGTTGAGCGATTGAAAGGCACAACAACAAGAAGGAAAGCGCTAGAAACTATCATGTATTTGAGCAGACATATGTTTGACTGAGGAAATTGGCGCACAATGAAACTTTCGGAGGATGTATTCAAAAAAGTACTTTGTGACCAAAGTTTCTTCATAATCCTGAGGGCAATTGAAGGTATAACGACCATTTGCAGTGAATGAGACAACATCCTCAATATGGGCGGCGACTGCCAGCATGGTCAAAGTGATTTTTCAAGATTCAACACCTACGCTCACCTTCCTGCGGCTCCCAACCATGAAATTCGAAAGGAAAACGACCATTGGAACTAACACCACGACATGAGTAATTGCCGGACCCCACACTGGATCTCGGTTCCTGGCCGACAAGACTGCTACCCAGTACGTGGCATTTGGTGCCGCTGCGAACAACAACGCGGACAGGAAAGCCTTCTGGCTGCAAGAGAAGGTAAAGGGCTGAACAGCTGAGATAACGAGCGCTGCTACTAGTATCTTGTCCAATAGATGATTTGTCGGCACGGAACCGTAGATGGGGACCAAGGCACGTTCATAGATGAAGACGACCAACGAAAGAGGAAATATGGAGACCGCGACATTAACGAGATGCTTGAGGTGAGGCATCTTTAAGGGTGAAGCATCCGGTGGGCACTTCGTCGTGCTTGTCGTAGCCTAGCCTACGATTTGGAATTTCCCCGCTTGCTGTGTTGTCAAGTTTGGGCTTGCATCAAGGATTTTCTCCATTTTTCTAGCGAGAATGATGCTAACGGGCGGCGACGACGACTACGAGGTGGGATCCATTTCAACGAATACAGGGGTAAAAACACGAAGAATGAAATTTCCGTCATTATAATTATACATTTCTTTGCACGCGCTTATTCTTTCTGCCCTGAACGTATGCAGCCTACTGTCATGTTCCGCTTCATACTGCATCCCACTGACATCAGCTGTGCACCGCTATAGTACCTCATCGTCATACGCATGATCCGATATGTTTTAGGCCTTCAATGAGCGGAACTTGCGTTCGAATAACGCTCGAGAACCTGAAGA
The DNA here is from genome assembly GCA_030407055.1 of Armillaria mellea. NCBI lineage: Eukaryota > Fungi > Basidiomycota > Agaricomycetes > Agaricales > Physalacriaceae > Armillaria > Armillaria mellea. The sequence goes on from JAUDZF010000005.1 coordinate 1,728,167, forward strand.
TTGCAGCTGGATGGCAGACATTAGGAGGTTCTCATCGGGTGCTGCCGACTTTTTCGTCGCTTGGCCTTGTGCAAACGGAGCGGAATACCCCCAAAAGGTCTAGAACAACGTCACCGGACCATGTCAAATTTCAGGAGTAATTTTGGCGTCATTCTTGGTGTTGATTTATTTAAATACGCGCCTTAGGTGTCAGCGCATCTCTACATTTTACCACCATGGCTGATCGTTCACAATCTCGAGGTCGTGAATTCGTACGGAAATCTTCGCCGTTCCCAGTCATATATGCTAACCGTTCGCTACAGCAATCATCAGGAAGAGGGGGCCTTGGAAATATCCGCCCCTCATCCACGTCGAGGGACAGGCCTGTTGGCGGTCCCGATGATTTTTCCTCCACCAGAGGTAGAGAGCCTGCCATTGAACCCACCAAGGTACTAGATTTTGACTGATGGAGTCTTATCGTCCCACTGATGTTGACGATAGATCTACTCGACTGGACGTGGAGGCGCTGGTAACATACGCTCCCCGTCTCGCGACCACAAGGAGCATATAGGACCAGACACACACGAGAGAGAGATCGTCAGAGAGCATGACAGGGCTGAGAAAGATGCACCGGTATGTCACGTCTTAGTGCGGCTGATAACAAACCCTGACATCTTATCTCATAGCACTCTTTCGGTCGAGGGGGCTTAGGAAACATTTCCCGCTCACGCTCTCGTGGCCCGGCCCCTGCAACCCCACCCAAGGTGCATACACCCGGTCGAGGCAGTATTGGAGACGGTTCCGCCCCCATTTACGAAGAGCAAGAACAGCCTGGCAACCCTCGGTAAGTTCTCATCAAATCTTGTCTTCTGCGCATCTTCATTTTTTAACCCATAGGCAATCCTCCGAACAATCTGGAAGCAATGAACTTTTCGGCTCTAGGAACCGCTCAGCTTCTCGTGATCCCGAGCATCGCGGTGCCTCCAAGGACAGGCACGGCATATCGGGCCTGCTGCACAAGGTTACCCATCCTAATGAACCTCGCAACTGAGGAAGAGGGAGAAGATCACTATGCGACGAAGAAATCAAAGATCGAATATCGTAAATATATGTATGTTGTATAAGACTTTAAAGGGGATCTATATACTATGTTGAACACCTGGAATCACGGAAATGCATAAGAGGGACCAAACAGATGGTTTAGATTGCCCAATTCGTGGCCTTACCCGCAGGAGCCTCGTATAAAGTCCGCTGCCTTCTAGTCACCGTTTCTATCTTTGACTCAAGGATCGATAACTTTCTATCGCAGAGATCGATCCATTACATCAACCGCATTTCATCCTTTTGAATCCGTAGGTAGAGCTCATACGGCGAGGTTTACTTTACCGGCGAAGTCTGGAACATGAGCACGTCAACGAGAAAGGATGAAAGTCGCGATCACACGGAGTAATCGATGTTCTTCAAGATGGTGCAATAATCTTAATCATACATGACACGAATTCCGTGCAACCTTAACGAAGTGAGCTATTAAAATGATTGGCCCATCTCTTGACCCTTCTATACTTGTATAGCTGGCTCTATAGCGTAACTCGCGCTGCGCGAGAATTGCCTGTACAGCTCTTATGCAGATGATAACTTGAATAACACCTTGAACGGAAAGGCATAAATACGAGGACGTGTTGAATGACAATAGTCAAGACAATACTTCATTCCCAGACGCAGAGCTAGGATCAGACAACCCAGGCGAGTCGAACGCACCTGATATCTTGACTGCTACTGATCATTGACATTGATAGTCGGCAGATATCATCATGCCTAGCAAGACCCCAATGAACCCTTCTAGCGCCTCGCGCATCCAGTCCACTCAGGTACGTACGGCCGACTCTCATGTCGCCATTAATGATAACGAGCCTCGCAGGCAAAGGCTGGGAATGCAGGCAAGAACACCTTCGCCTCTCGCGCGCAGAGCGCTGGGCAGACCAACGCCAACAAAGGCCTCGTCGGGGGCACACCGAAGAGCCCTAGTGGCGGAGGCGCCGGGTCCAAGTCGCCGAAGAGCAAGTAAAGAAGTGATAGACCGGATTTAAGAGGAAGCGCTTGACGTGTTCCCATCGATGACTCTATAGCGACACAAGTAGTAGTTCATATTCTGTAATCAATTCACCTGTTGGTTCGTAGAGCCGATACATTTCCTTCTACTTAAGCGAAAGCTACTTCAAGCTCCGTAGGAAGCGATTCCATCAGCGACAACTTGCGAGATTCGACTGGCTCCCAACCAAGTGTATACAGACGTTTGACTTTAGCGTATAGGCTGCCTCCGAAAAGCGACCAGCCATCTACCGGGAAAACGTCAACAAGAAGGCACAGGGAAGCTAATGGGGCCGTCCGTACAGTGTCCTAACGGATCGACTATTTCCACAGGCATAGGCTTGGACCCGCCCACGGTCACAAGCCCTTTGTCAAACATCCACTGTACTCAAGCTGTTAGCATAGATACTCAGAATGCATTGATACGTACGTCGCCTACTGCAGACGCCCACTCGTGCATAGATACCATGGGTTGATCAGATCCAATGAAATCTGAGTACATCAATCAGGATTCTAGCTATGGTCGTCAGATACACTATACACTCACAGAGCCCTTCAGCCCCTTCCTCAGCCCTACCGTCCAGGGCTGCTTTAAGAACGCTCAGACACGCCGAGGCGCAGTCTTTGACATGCACATTAGGCATGCCATTTGCACCAGGTCCCCAAGTCCCAGCGCGACCAATCCGTGTATACATATCTCTGAAATGGCGAATAGGCGCTGTTGTATTTTGTACGCCTGTAGAAAGCAGTTGTCTCAGGTGCCAGTATTTGGAATTAAAAAAGGCAGCATACCTTCACCTAATCCATAGATCCATCCAGGAAACATGATCATCGTGCGAATAGGATTCTCGGTGCGTGTCCCTGCATCTACAATAGGGATATCCGACTCCAAGTGCATGTTAGAAGGGTCGCAGTCTCGCAGATCCAAACTAGTATCAGTCCACCATTTGATGTTAGCAGGATCAACGGACTCTCCGCGGCAATTGTCGCTCAAAATTCCAAGCCCCGATACATGCATATAAATCGGTGGATTCCCAGGGTGGCGAACAGAGTTCTTCTCGAGACCTGCGAGAGTCGCTGGAGAAGAAATTATTGTTCACAGATTTTCACAGCACAGTAGTAAGAGAGACGCACATCTGACGCTAGGCCAGTGATCGGAGCTTGCTGTATTGATGACTATCGCGCATTTGGAGGACCATTCTTCGATAATCGCGCCGTCGTCTAAGGTACCTTCAATTAACGTAACGTTTGGATGCAGTTCTGACACGCTGGCTTTTCTGCTTGCAGACAAATCCCTCAACAGAGCGATGACATTATACGTGGGCAGGTCGCGCCCAAGAGACTTCAGCAAGTGACCTCCAAGGAAGCCAGTGCAGCCCAGGAAGAAAATTGAGGGTGATTCACCAGGTGTAGACATCTGTGAGAATATTCAGGAGACGGAAGTAGTACTTGTGCAGATACATCAAAGCTTTCAGGGACCGGTAGTCCATTTAAAGTTTCAGCAGTGCCGCACAGGGTTCCATGAGTCTGGTGACCTGATGAGCTTGACTTGCTATGGGATGCTTGTCCCCACATTAAGGCGTCAGCGCGGACTTGAATGAAGAGGTGAAAGACACACATATCGCACTGGCGTTCACGTGGTCGATATAAGAGCTGAAAAAGGCTTGAAATTTAGAGAAAAGCCTCTTCCCCGTGTTGAACTTTGGAAAGCTTGAGAAGGATGTTTTACGATACTGTTTTGGACTGTACATACCTCGCTGGAGTTAATGTATATTTGGTGATGCCCCAACATGACATGGGACTCCACAAGTCCGCACGGAGTACATGCCATCGTTCTCTTGCAGGGTCACCTTATTATGAGTTAGTGGCTTGTACTATGAGACATACCTGAGTAGCAATGTGTGGAAGGAGCGACTTTCTCATACTAAGGAACTTAATCTGATCCGTAAACAGTTTGATTCGACTTCCTGTAGCGCAACGATGACATGAGAATACAAGCGAAATGCAATTATGTACATGCTTGGGAGAAATAAAAGGTGTCCTCGTTGAATTGAAGGACAATAATGATCGATTAAGGAAGCGATGGTCGAGCGAAAGTTGAAAGCAGATAACACGGTGAGCTGAAAATGAACAACGAGCAATAGGGAAGAATCGCATGTGAGTCGTGAGTATAGAAGAGGCGATAATAGGGCATCCATACATGATAAATTAAACATCCACATCATAAACAATGATTCGATAACCTGTACAGAGTGCTAGCAATTCTGTGTCATGAATGCGCGCCCCGCTTGGAACGCGATGTAGAGCGCGTGCTCTTCCGCCTTGGTCGTGGCTTAGTTGGGCTGCCCGACTTTTGGTCAGAAGAGCGACTATGTGCTGCCGATCGAGAAGACAGACGAGGTCGGTTTCGAGGTGGCTCTGAATGAGGAGGTGGAGAAGGACGTTTACGCAAATTGTACCGCGGGGAGGTCTCCGCAGAAGAACTGGGAACAATAGCGGGAGGCGTCGCTGGGGGAGAAGAAGAAGGAACGGGCGGCGAAGGTGCTTTGGTCGGGAAAGGTGACGCGAGACGAGGGGCTGCTGGAGTTGGCGAGGCGGGAACAGAGACAGCGACAGGTTCAATATCCATGTCGTCCTTCTGTGAATCAATGAGATGTGCAAGTGCCAGTTGCGTCATCGAAATCAGATCTGGGACAGTTGTCTGCGACACCGTGTCCAGCTGAGAAGCGGGGAGTGAGCTGGTATCTTTGACTCCCCAGTGCAAGGACCCGTTCGGCGTGACTAAAGGGGTGTCGATTTCGACGTACGGCTCCGACTCCTGAGAGTCATGAATGGGAGGCTGTGAAGGAGGCAAGAGTAACGGTGGCAATCTTGTAAGGTCGGAGTAAGCAGGCATTCGTTGGCTGGCTGGCTCTTCGATGACCGGCTCTGTGTCCACCCTCTGCAGTTTCGGTCTCTCGCCAGCCAAGAAAACGTCCTCATTGTCAATATCCTCTTCACCAAAGCGATGCAAACGCTTGGGGGATCTCATCACTGGCTGCACTGGCTTGCGGCGGAAGGGCGGGATTGGAGGCAACTTGCTTTCATAGGCGAAGTCTCGGATTTTGATGCCAAGTTTTGCAAGATCTTCAGGTTGTGGCTGCGGCGTTGGTCGCGCGAGGCGGGCTCTCTTCGGAGATGAAGGGCCGGGGTCCTGCGTGCTTGCGGTCTTGGCAACATTATCTTGAGGAACCAGTCCGTTGACCATGGCTCGGTCACTCACAATGGACGGGACAGCATTGCGTCGTGTTAGATTCTCGGTTTCCTGAAAGATGCGTGCATTTGTGGAGGTTGGAAACCGCTTCGGCTGCTGAGATGACTCGATCGCTTGCGCCATGCAGTACATTCACAAGGAATCTGATGAACTCTTCAACTAGAACTGCCTTGAGCTGGTAGAGGTGCTGTATTGGGCTCGACGGGGAGCGAAAGGGAAGTCTTTGACGCAGTCTGCCACGACAAACAAGGTGGTGGTAAAAGTTTGAAACGCTTTTCAAGCTCAGCGACACGTAAATGGCCCTAATCACGTGATCGTATGATTATATAACCATCACATTGCTAAATTTGGACCGAGCCACCTGTTGTGCCTCTCCATCGCGCTATCGCCTTATTTGTCTGTCGTGACACTTGCAGTCGACTCGAAAGAACAGAAATTGCATGAAGGATCGGTCAAGTTGGCAAATTCAGCCCTAATCCGCGTAGGAACTGGTATTTCATCTCACATATTTACTTCAAGTTTCATATCGTTTTCCTAATATGCGTTCTAGCTCCCCTTAGGCCGTATACCGCGATGTGGCGACGTGCATGGAAGCCAGTAGCAGCGACAGTTGCAATTGGTACTCCAGCGTACTTGTATTACTACAGAACGACACCAACGTTTTCTGTTCCTATCAGGGTCAAAGATATGGACGGAAAGCCAGCCATGTCGACCAAGGTCCTGCCTCTTCTTTCTATGGAAGAAGTCAACAAACGTTTAAGCGAGCGTGCCAACGCTGAAAAGATGCTGCGCCCGGACGGTATCGCGTGGAACTACGCAAATGCAGCGCTGCCTTCGAATGACCCCATCGAAGACACACATTCAAAACAGATCATCCAAAGAGACGATGCTTCTGGTGACTACTTGTTCTTCGCTGTTATGGATGGGCACCGTGCCGAAGACACCTCCCATTTACTCTCCTTGGTTCTTATCAGAGCGGTTTCTCTTTCGCTCGCTAAACTCATTTCGAATTCCTCTTCAACATCCCTCTCTGAATCCACTATCGGCCGTGTTAAGTCGATTATCGGGCTCGGGTCCGCTCAGGACGCTGATCCTCACCGTGTCTCGCTCGCTATACAGGATGCATTCACTGATCTAGATCGTGAACTCATCACTGCCCCCCTCCGTGTTCTCGCCAGCAGTATGGACCGATCGAAGACTATACCAGACCTCAGTAAACACCCGCTCGCACTAAAGACTATGCTCCCGGCCGTCTCGGGTACGGGCGTCTATACTGCTGTTCATCAGACTTCTCATCTGTTATCCAGGCAGCTGCGCTCTGTTGGCCGTATTTGATACAGCCCACAAAGACCTATACGTCGCTTGTACAGGAGATAGTCGCGCCGTTGCTGGTGTTTGGGAACCATCACCTGATGGCAAAGGTCACTGGCGTGTCGATGTTCTTAGTGAGGATCAGACAGGAAGAAACCCAAATGAATTCAAGAGGTGAGCTTCTTTCATGCATGAGCATACAGCAGCACATTGATCGATATCGTAGAATGCAGGCAGGGCACCCTAAAGATGAAGCAGACACAGTTATACGAAACGGCCGGGTACTTGGAGGCCTAGAGCCTACGCGAGCCTTTGGTGACGCGCGTTATAAATGGACACGCGAAGTGCACGATGCGTGAGACATGTTCCCTTCGTCTTTGGCCTGATTCTTACGCCCATCCAGTCTCAACCATGCATTCATGGTCGGCAACGATATGACTCTACGGGCCCAGCCTCAGACTTTGAAAACACCACCATATGTTACAGCACGTCCGGAAGTCACTCACCGCAAGCTATCTTTCGACAAGTCGGCGCCGGGAGCCATCCGATTCTTAGTCCTGGCTACTGATGGCTTATGGGACGAGCTCACGTAAGGCCACGTCCCCTTCATTGTATGCCGAAGCTGAAGCTGATCTTCTTTCCTTGAGTAGTTCCGAAGAAGTCGTGAGCCTCGTCGGAGGACACTTGGCAGGCGTCAGAGGTGTCATTCCCAAGGCCGAACTACCCTCCCTTGTGCCGACGTCCGTCAAGACTGGTGGTGTAGAGGGTAAAGATCACCGTCGCAAGCGAAACAGTGGATCATGGGCATTCCGCGACGAAAATGTTGGTACACATCTTATTCGTAATGCACTTGGGGGTGGTGATGAGGAGTCACTGCGACAATTGGTGAGCATTCCCGCACCATATTCTCGGAGGCATCGAGACGACATTACGGTCACAGTTGTGTGGTGGGAAGAAGGACAGGAAGAGGACGCCCAAGTTGCAACACCTACAAAAGCCAAGTTATAGATTCTGTACTAATATTAGCGAGGTTGAGTCCCGGCTTGTTGACGTCCTCGGCCCCAGAACGAGGAACTGGGCGGAAGCCGAGGAAAGATTTAATTGTGAATACGTATGATGTCTGTCAGACTCACAGGGACAGTGTCAGACTCAGTTGTCTAAGAGACATCGGACCCACGTGGAGTTGTTTGTCCTTGCTGGCGCGTATTTCAACAAACCCCTACCTTGTTCCCCTCACCACCCCAAATTACGCTGCCTTCGTTTTTCCCCCCTGCATGCTTCTTTCCCTTTTCTCTGCCTAGACGCTGTCTCTCTAGATTTCCAGCGATTGCAATGCTGGCATCTCCTTTGTATCCGGCCCCTTCCCCTACTTTTTCTCCTTCTCATTCGAATGGAGACGACCAGCTCTCATGTAGACCTTCAAGAGACTTAGAGGCTTTCAATAGTCTTCTACCCCCACCAGTAGAGTTTATCGAAGGATCTTCTTCAGGGACCTTGGCTGTAGCAGAAGGCAAATATGAGCCAATAAATGCCACGCCTACTCGGAAGGTGTCGCCAGTGAAAGAGGTGCACGAGTTGCCCACTGTTGGTTGGTTGTTACTTAATACCATGTCCAGCAATCTGTGCCTTCTCCATCATCTCCTCTCCTCTCTCCGAAAGTCACCAAACGATCAGTCAGCAAACTAGACGCCGACGCACAGTCCCTGTATACAGGCGAAATCGACACGGCTTGGCCCCCCAAATTCAATATTGGGTCCGGGTTATTCAATAACGGCAATACTTGTTTCTTGAACAGCGTTCTGCAGTGCCTCATCCATACCCCGCCACTCCTCGCCGTTCTTTACGGCCACAACGAAATCTGTGAGTATTAATTTTTCTATCACGGTGACGAAAGGTAGATATCCGTGCTGTGTCCAGTGAAGTGTCCAATTCCGGGTTCATCTTGAGCATATCTTGATGCCCCAGTCTATCAGCATGGGCTCAGCGCGCGTATCTGGTTTTCGCCACGGAGGGCGTACGAAACAGTGGTTAATATCTCATGAAGGTCGTGTCAAGAATGTCTTCTGCATGGCTTGCAACCTGCGATCGGTTTGCTTTCAATCCCATTCGAACAAGTCGGCCTTTTCACCCGGGCTAATCAGCACCAAGCTTCATCGTGCGTCCTACCTTCATCAGCTCTTCGCCATCTAACGAATATCAGTTATTGCCAAGCACTTGAAGCGAGGTCGACAAGAAGATTCGCATGAATTTCTTCGATATGCCATAGATGCCTTACAAAAGTCATGTCTATTCGGCTATCCACCGTAAGTGCACTTTTAGGGTACGCCACAACAATTTCGTCATATTTGGATCTTCACAGAAAACTCGATCCCAAGGTTGCAGAGACAAGCTGGGTACATAAAATATTCGGCGGCAAACTGCGATCTCGGGTAACATGCCAATCGTGCGGCCATAATAGTGACACGTTCGACAGTAATCTCGATGTCAGCCTCGATATCCACAGAACGAGCTCAGTCAAAGATGCTTTGCACAAGTTCGTTGCCCCTGACTATCTGAAGGGTGGTGATAAGTATAAGTGCGAACGGTGCGTCCATTTTACTTTCCTGTGCTCCGCTTATTAAACCATTTGACAGATGCAAAAAGTATGTGAATGCAGAGAAACGCTTCTCAATACACAAAGCACCTCTCGTTTGCACTATCCACCTCAAACGCTTCTCACCCATGGGTAATAAAATCGGTCACCAAGTGAATTATGACGAGCGCCTCAGCCTTACTCCGTATATGAGCGAAGGAGAATTCGGACCTCTCTACAGCCTATATGGTGTCATTTGTCATGCTGGTGGTGGTCCAAACTCCGGACACTACTACGCCTTCGTGAAGAGCAGGTCGGGCGACTGGTACGAGATGAACGACGAGTCTGTGACTCGTGTTCATCAGACACCTGTACGGAAGAATGCGTACATTCTCTTCTACATACGGACCAAGGGCGAAAGACTACAGGCCGCCCTTAATCATAACGATAAAGTGCAACCAGTGACCAACGGTGTAAATCCCTTAAAGGGAATCACTGCGGGCATGAAGAAGCGAAGGATTCCAGAGGATGAAGACGAGGACACAGGTGTCAAAATGTCTAAACCATTTATTGGGCCTCTCTTACCGACAGAATCCGACAAAGCTTCTGGCCCTTCGGATGCCAAACGCCAGAAATTGAGTCCAGCCAACGATCCACAGGCCGATGCTGTGAAGAAGAAGATCGAGTCGGCGCAGAAGACGTTGTCCAGTTTGGTGCAGTACGCTAGCGACGACAGCGAGGATGAGGAGAAGGAGAAGAAAGATGACGAAGAGAAAAGTAAGGCTGGATCCCAAGAAACGTCAGGGTCTGCTTCCCCACCCAAAGCATCTTCTCCGCAAACCACTTCCCCCGCCCCGTCTCGGACAACAGTCTCATCACCCATACCTCCAAACCGATTCTACAGCACCCCCAATAACAAACACAAAAGGCATGGTACAGGTTCAGTAAACTCTAGGGATCGCTGGCAGCCGTCCAAGCAACATAGTTTTAACCCGTACAACAGATTTCTGTCGGGGAAGAAGAATAAGGGAAGACCTCGACCGTTATGATGGACAATAGCTTTGTTTAATAACGTTATTTTAAATATATCCGGTCGTAACATGCCATCTGGCTATTCATGTGTCACAGAACATAAAATTAGTGCCTGGCCGAGTCAACGTCCGTTTTTCGTGCGGTCAAGGGCGGAATTTCTTATTTTGGCAGTCGATCGTCGGCCCCGGTTTTGACTCGAACCTCGAGGTTGAATATTATCTAGCCAGTAATATGGCGGACTCTGATCAAGGTGTGTTAACTAGAACTTCTGACATGCTCACAGATGGATCAATCCTTTAAGAGTCCATGGTGTACGACCCTGATCAGGATGTCGACGACATACGCACACTTCGAAAGGGCTATCGATCCCTCACCAAGAAAATGGAAGGCAAATGAATATCTTACTCTGTGACAGATACTTCTCCTCTAATTATCTACGTTCTTCAATATGCACATATACAGAGTATCGATCTAATATCGCAGGAGTGAGTATCAAACAGATGGAGCAGGATGTCGGAAAGGCAAATATATTATTCAAGAAAGGTACATATAACATCTATTTTACTCAACCTCGAAATCACTTCTGGGTTTCAGTGAAAGGACCCAAAGAAGCCACGCTGGATTCCGCTTTGTTGCTACTGGCTTCCAACTTAGGAACACAAAAGGCCCGCTCAATAAAGTGCGGGAGCGTATCCTTCGATGCCGATGAACTGGTCACCAGACTTGTTACATTTATGGGCGGTCGTGGGTTTGAAGATGTAGTCGACCGTGACTCTGATTTTAGTGAGGAAGAGGACTCTGATGCGACGAGGGCCCTTGACTGGCAAAGGATTGGGCGCAGAGCTCTAGCAAAGAGCCGCAGGGTACCTGCTCCAAGTTTTATGTATGTTGTTCGTTTTCCTTGTGAACTCCTTGCTGGATGATTATCCGAATACCTCATAGGCTCGGGCCGCTTTCTATAGAAGTGAAAAAGCGTTCAGCCAAACTGCGCAAGGTTGGAGAAGAATAAAGCAGATCAACGAAGGCCACAAGTACTCAAAGAAGCAGACATCGCACACTCCGATAATGAAACCACCAAGAATGTCCTTCTAGTGAGCATCGGCACCCTTTGCGGTGGTTTCAGCGTTCCATCTAAAACAAAATTTCTTAGCTATCGGCATTATTAGAGAGAACCGGCAGAATGAATTTATTCCGCTTTGTCGTAAATCCCCACGATTTCGCTCAGTCCGTTGAAAACATCTTCCACCTGTCGTTCCTGATTCGTGAAGGCAAGGCCGGTTTAGAGTTTCAAGATGGCGAACCAATGATCTGTGAAATATATCTCATTTTGACTACTACACGGCTTATAATGCTCTCAGATCCCTGTGCGGAGGAAGATGTTTCAGTAAGAGATGAAAGTGCCCCGAGACGGCAACTAATCTTGGAATTCGATCAGGCAACTTGGAAGGTGAGAGGATCAATTCTGGGGACACTAAACACCAGCGCACTGATTTGTCCGGCATTTCTTTCCAGCGTGCGATAGATGTTTTCAACATTGAAGATGCTTTTATCTTTGACCGACGACCGGGCCATGAAAGAAGAGGCGTAGTTAAATGGCTACCCTAAGTGGCCTGGATGAGGGTTTTAAGTATATACTGGTGTACTATCTTACTATCACTGCTAAGCTACTTTCCGTTTTTTTACCTGTCCGCCGGCGGTCGACCACATCAACGGTCAGGGTACTGCTACGATGTATCCTGCTTTGGAGGCCTCTACTGTCATCTAAGTGCTGGTGCTTGTCGAAGAACAGGTCTCCTCATACTGAGGGAAATCAAGTCAAGCAATACACGATTCCGTATCGTAAAACCAGCAGACAACATTGCATAGCTGACAAATAATAAAATGGTACAACGAAGGGTATCCATTATTGACAAGAAATACAGGGTACGAATTATAATGGCGAAAACGTGAAAGTATTCGTAACGACATTGAAATCATAACGTCATGGTATTATACCAGAAATGAAGGCGTCATGAACTAGATTATGGATACATAAGAAAAAATATCCATGAAAAAAGGTATGTCCTGCAAAATGTTCAAGTTAAAAACTTTAGAAATGGTTCATCCACTCCTGCGAGTCTTGCGGCTGAGGGGGCTGCTTAGGTGCTGCATCCCACATGCTGAAAAGGAGAGGGGCGTCCTGCGCATTGAGAACTTGATACGCGTCATAACACGCCTCATCAGTAGGAATGGCGACGGGGTATGAACATTCGCCACCAAGATTGAGTCCCATGCTGGCCATCAGGGGAGTCTGATACCCGTCTGTAGACGGTGCGGGAGAAGGACACGGAGAAAATGAAAGTGAAGGCGTCTGAGACGAAGAACGAGAGGGAGTCAAGCCATATACCATCGCGGGGTCAAGGGCAAGAGGTGAACTGTGCCTTGAAATACTGTAAGCGGGGACAGTAAGATAATTCAAATAGGTTTGAGGAGGTCCATAAGAAGGCATCGTGGGCTGGGGCGCGTCTGCCAATGAGATGGTGAGCATCTTTAAGATCTTGGTCAAAGTGATAGAACTTACATTCAGACAAGGATACGCCAGGAAGACGGATAAGAGGAGTGACTTCTTCACCCGTTGCAGATGAAGAGGGAGAACCAGGCGAGATTGAGTCTGCACCGCGACTGCGCCTGCCCCGTCCACGATGGACCGGGTGAGTGGCGCCCTCCAGCAGATCGACGTGAGCCTCGGCCTCCTCCTGCGATAACTGATGCTTCTTCCGCAGGTGCTGGATGAACATACCGCGGCGCTTGATGCTAGATGGATCAAAGAAGTGTAAGAGTCAGTAACAGTAAGCGCAAACTGATCAGAAACGGACCTGGTATTACATCTGGATCCTGGGCAATGGTAAGGATTCATGGTCTCATGGATCTCCTTGACGTGACGGGAGCAAGAGGAAGGATCGCCAAAGGCTTTCCCGCAACCATAGGCACAGAGATGCGGCTTCTCTCCCGTGCTGTGAAGCAGTAATCAAGAACTCTTTCTCTTGCATGTAAGGGGGGAAAACTTACTGGACGTTCTGATGCGTCTTGAGGCCAGACGCCTGAGAAAACCTTCTACCACAGGTAGAACAGATATGAGGCCTGGAAAATATTGTCCTCCGTCTACAAGTGACAACCAATCAAATTAACGACTAACCTGTCTTGAGTATGAACTAAAGTGTGTCGAGTAAGATCTCCTTTGCGTAGGAAGGCTTTGTTACAGTCTTCGTGATAACATTTGTAGATTCGAGCCTGAACGAGGAAGAAAGGAAGGATATTAGACGAGTATCCATTTCTTTAGCAACGGTGGACTCACCCCACGCATGACAACAGTGAAAAGACGATTAAGAATTATGAGATCTTGACGTGGTATCCGGAGGTATCTGGCGCTGACCAGCAACGCTGAAAGTGGCAGTAGAGAACGTAAGGGTATGGAAGAAGGAAAGAAGGAATAAGCGATTTACTTTTCTGGCGCTTTTAAAACATTCCAAATGAACATAGCCGGAAGAGAAAGATTCTTTACAGATCGCGCTTATTGTTCAAAGAGCCAAACAAAGTATTCCGCGTTCCAAAGTGGGAAGAGAGCCTCGGCAAAGACGGAGATGGGATATAACAGGAGACTTCCTGCAAAGGAGAACAATGAACAATGAATTTGAAAAACAGATTCTGTCATTTGTCTGGATATCCGATGTCTCACCTCGGCTCATAGAGGAAGCCTAATACTGTCTTGTGCACACGTGTATATCGAGTCCAGCGTTAGCGACCGGCAGTGCCAAAAGTGTTCCTGGACAGTCTCCGGCTATGACAATAACACAATTAAATCGATCACTAGATACCCAGACCAGGTCCGTTGATCTTCTTAGTAATGCGCTCTTCCATCCAAGGAGCTATGGCATTGAGGTCGTTCCATGTAAACGATGCGTATTGCTGACGGCCCGGACCCAGGACAAGGTCCAAATCTTGCAATGGCGGCCAGTCGCCCGATCGTTCGTGCGACTTAGGTCCGACAATTTGAGTGACTATCCTGCGAACAAAAATTAGCCTCGTGTTACCGGAAATATAGAAATAATCCGATACGTACATCAAGCCGCCCACCCAACAAAGACCCTCCTCCTCCTCTGCACCGGATCCCAACCAGCGTTTGTCGCTACCGCCGTGTGTAAACCACGGGTAATCGAAATGGGAGACCGCCGGGAGAGGATGCGTCAGGCGGGTATAGCTATGGGATGTGACCTGATATGTAAGTTCTGTGAACAGAATGAAACACTCAAGAATAGTAGTTATGACACTACTCACGATTATCAAGCTCATCACTCATGGGATAGACACCATGGTCTGTGACAGGATGATCCGTTCTTTGCATTCTTGGGTTCGTATCATTCTCATCTACTTCAATACCTGGAGGATGCAAAAATATGTGGGCATTCGGATTGACCATTAATGTACTCCGGGGTCGATTCAAAGTTCCGAAAGCCAATATACGGACGTCGGCAAGTGTTACTACGAGCTACTCGCATTGTCATCACAGATGTCGGGGAAAAGTTAACAGGCGTACTCTGATCCGGGTCTCTAGATGGGCAAGGTTGCTTTGTAGCCTGTGAGATTGAATGAGGTACTCAAGCGCGGAAACACGCGTAACTTACTTCATATCATTGAAGATAGCAACTGGGATTGAAGGTCCTTGACGAAACCTCTAGCTCGTTCGCAGACCCGTTCCGATTCAGCACAACATACCTAAAATGCTAGTTTAGATGCAGAGGAAAGCGCTGGAATAGAGCTAACTTGGTCCAAGATTCATCCGCGGTGCAAGATGTCTGACTGCGATGCCAGACTCGGTGCAATAGCCTTTGTCCAAATATTGGAACCTGTTCGATATTGGCAAGAGGATGCTAGGCAACAAACTTTATGAATGCTTCTCTCCATGATACGCCATCCTTCTTCCATTTTTTCCAGCCAGGGAGGAACCGACGGTTAAAGCACTCTTCCCAATCGGCCGCCTTGAGGTTGGGTAGCGTTGCGTCGAAAAGGATGAACGATGGACGTGCTAAGCTAAGAATTTCAATCCAATTTTGCCTTGGTACGGTCTGGCGAACGCTAAGGTGTCTAAGGCAGTCTTCGTATGTTGCAGAACGCAGATTGCGCAGAATGGGCCGCCTCCATGGGTTCAGCGACGAATCAGAGGTGATAGTAAGAAGCCGGCGGGATAGATAGGATGCTTTTATCAATGATTCCAAGTCCAGTTCTCCGAGAATTTCTGCTATTAGTTCGACGGGAAGGGACTCGAATGTAACAGTCATGGTGGAAAGAAACAGGGAAATTTTAGCCTGAGGTTAGGGTTATGACTCATTCTCCCTGGTCATCACTTGCTACGTCCCGGCAAATGCCGTAGCATACTGCCCACATTGCAGAATCCACATTGTCGGTATCTAACTCGAATCTAACTTATTTAACGGTGTCGCAGCTTGGAATAATGCTCGAAAGTGTCTGGGAAACGCATGGAAAGCCTCGTTATGCTTGTGCGGCACCAAAACCACACTAATTACTAAATCTGACAAAGTAGAGCATCGCCCGCAGCTGTAACGTGACCATGCTGCGTTCACTCAGCTACCACTAGCCTGGCGAGCCGGCTTTATAGATACTTGCAGTACTCGTAACTGTGAGCTACCACCATGATCTCCAGGCGGATCACCACCACGACATATAAAGGACCAACTAGTAGACAATCACAGTCGAAACCCTTTGCCTACTATGTCGTGTGCTATGCCTCCTCAGACTGCTACTGCTGCTCTGTATCTTTGGGGACCCGGCTGTTTGAGGGTTGGAATACGTGCGTTGCCTACCTTCTCCATCCCAGTCAACTGACATTAGGCAGAGATATAATGCATTCGTTGGATTCCCAAGTCTGTTCTGGGGGCATCATAATCTGCGTTCCATTAACTACCGTAGCAACTTCAATCATGAATCCATCATTAAAGAGGTTGCCGATCTTTTTGATATCTACAAGGCAGGATGGTGAAATATACATCACGCTTACCAACGACAGATGGTACGTTTTGTGACGACTCACGCTTCACTTCGCGTAAGGTCGTTGGTACCGGTCAGCGTTGAACAGAATGGATGGTGGAAAGTGACAAACAAATCTTGAGTCCTTTCCTACTAATGGCATGAAATGATCAAACCAATTGTCGATTACAGTACAGTCCCTACGTCTACTCCCAGGGGCTCTTGGTCGGGATATATATTGATGCGGGGTATGTCAACCTGTCATCACACCATCAATAAGAGAAGCGAAATTGATATCGTGGCGCATCGGATTCTTAGACCCGGGTTTACTCCAGGAAGTTACGGCTAACTTATGTATTTCATAAACCACTTTTCATGCACGAATATTGAATACTGAGCTCACCCTTTATAGGAAGATGAAGATACTCGGATACTGCCACGTTCACGGAGTGGGGCATAGACTTTCTGGATTCTGAGAGTGCGTACTTCAAGAGAAATTGTTTATCTTCACACGGGCTGTGGTAGCTTCCACACCAATATGTTGAGCCGCCTCAAGTTCGTTTTGTCGGTACGTTTCGAGAAGAAACAGACTAACGAACCTGCGGTTTCTAGGGTTGTGGGATCCCACTTCATGTGCCAATAGGTGGGGTCAGAACGTTTGCGTAGAATCTTAAGCCTAACAGTTCCCTCGGCTTTGGGCGGACGCCGTTGGACACATGGCAGGTGATCTTAATGCATATTTCGGAGACGAGGCCGGACATCGTTGCCAAAGTGCCAACACAGGTTACTGTCTGAATACAGGCTGTAAGTCGGTTATTTGTATCTTCGGATGGTCGATCAATATTTTTCCTCAGACGCCGAATGCTCCGTTTTAGCGTACATCCGTAAGATGCGCGAAATCGCACAAGTCCAGATGCCATTTACTTTCGACAGACACGGACATGCCCGAGTGCGTCCTATTCTTCGGTGATAACACGGTGTCACTTCTGATATTCATATAGGATCGGACAAATCACGAACAGGGACGTTGGCAAAAACGAGCACACTTTGGACAGCACTCAAATCGCTTCTAGTCTTGCCAAGTTATCGACTTAGCTAGGCTCTCCCAGCAGCAAGCTGAATATTCTGAAAAACAAGGGCGTGATTGCGGTAAATCAGGTTTCGCTTGGGAAAGCGGCGGCCTAAATCAGGGCACCAAGTCAAGAGAATGTACGTCAGATTTGGAGTGGTCCGGGTCCCTTAGCCAACGATGACGTGGTCGTTCTGCCGACACCTCAACATATCTCTGTGGATATTTCCCTCATAGACGACTTGAGTACAGGTGATGAATTCGGCGTCCAAGGCTTGTGGACCGGGGAGGCATGGTCATCTAATGGCAGCATTTTGGTGAAAGATGCTTGGGATTCTCAGCTTCTCAGGTGTCAATCGCGTAATACGGGAGTTCCAGCATTTTCGGCACATTTACATTCCCGTGCTCAGCCATACCTGTTCAGAGAGCCATTCTCTGAGCGCGAACATTGGATGGATGATAGGACTTGAGAAGTAGCATTCGTTCAGCGACCTCCAATAACGTCAATCCTAGAAATGTAGGTGAGGCATCAAGAAGTAAAATTTCCTCTATACCGGGTTCTATTAATGACGGTTGCCAGGTCGCGCTTGCGATGATCGAGAAGGATTGTTACCATTTTGAGACGCGTCGTGTGGAGTGTTGCTGCTGAACCAATTTAGGCTCGTCGGCAATAGTTTTCGAAATAAGAGCGCGTGCTAACGCCACTTTCGCCGATTCCGACCTCATATACTCCTTCTCTCTTTCACTTCCTTTCCATTCCTTTCTGCGCACCCATGTCTTATCCACGAAGGTTTGATACTTCGTCCACCACAAGTCTCCTTCATTCGGCCGGTCCATCGCAGACATTCCGACGGGAATCGGAATGGGTATGGATAATTATATGGATCTTCCGCAGAGTTACGCAGTTTGACTTTATTTGATAGGGAGAGCTGCCATCGCCGTACCCTGCTTCGACCATCTCCAGCTTATCTATATCAAACAAGGTACCTGCTCCTGCTACGTTTCGGATTCGAATAGTTACTTAACTGCACGGCTGGCAGTTTTCACTTTCTGCGGACCCGCAGGCATGGGGCTCAAATTTGTCGCCAAACGTAACAGAAGCGGACGACGAACTACACAGTCCCGCAATCCGAGGAGCAAAAGTGTTGGATGATGGGGGTTTTTCCTTTTTTTCAAGCCGAGGGATTGCGAATATTGGTTGTCTGTTTCTTCTTTGCGCGGCAATGTTGACGTTGTTGTAAGCATTATCTTTTAAGCTTCTCTCGTGTTTGGTCACCTTGACGATCCATATATAGCGTCGGTTACCCGATCATCACTTATATGCGGGAGCAGGACGAGTCATCAGCCTTGAATATGGGAGTGAATGCGTCGGGGCAGGTGCGTCATATTTGACTGTCTGATGAACCGCTGGCCCATTCTATCTTTAGGTTCCAGAAATAGGAAATTTTGGGCTAATAGACTTGGACACGCCAGACGATGCTCAATATTTCACTTCATGGCGCGATGGGAAACAGTGGCGTCTCGTATTTTCTGATGAATTTGAGGAGGAAGGGAGGACATTTTATCCAGGTGATGATCCTTACTGGGAGGCCGTCGACCTTCATTATTGGGTGCGCTTGCGTCCTTTTGCTGGAGAAGGTCTTCAACCCTCACCGTCTCTCAGGCAACCAACAACATGGAATGGTACGATCCGGCCGCTGTAACGACAAATAATGGTTCTCTCGTTCTCACGCTATCTGCAAAGGAGACACACGGCCTTGATTACCAAGGAGGTAAAAGAAGTCTTCTTGTGCCTCTTCTAAATCTGATGCCGGTTTGCAGCACTTATACAGACATGGTGAATTGGCTCGCCCTTAGAGTGTTGTCAACTTATCTCATAACACTTTCAACACAGGAACAAGTTCTGTTTTACTGGGGGGTACCTTGTTTCTTCTGTCCAACTTCCGGGAATCAACAACATCGTTGGACTGTGGCCGGCAGTATGGGCTATGGGAAATTTGGGTCGTGCAGGATATGGTGCATCACTTGACGGCATGGTGCGACACTTTTTATCACTGTTCCTCGATAATATGAAAAACTGCTGCAGTGGCCTTACACGTATGACAGCTGCGACGTTGGTGCAGCACCTAATCAAACTATCAATGGCTTACCAGCAATAGCCCAAACGAGTGGTGCCGAAGATGCCAACTACGTATTATCATACTTACCTGGACAGAGACTGTCGCGGTGCACTTGTAACGGAGAAAGTCATCCAGGTCCAAAGCACAGTGACGGCACATATGTTGGACGGGCTGCCCCTGAAATCGACGTCTTTGAGGCACAAGTCAGTGACGGCACTGGTCAAGTGTCGCAGTCCGGACAGTGGGCAGTAAGTACAGGTCTCCGCGGCCGCAATGGACAAATGATGAGCTAATATTATTCCAGCCATTTAATGCAGGATACATTTGGGACAACAGTTCGGATAACTTGATCATTGCAGACAGTAGTATATCCATGCTCAACACCTATATTGGTGGAAAGACGCAGCAAGCAACCTCAGTGGTATCGGAAACGAATAAAGACTGCTATCAATTGGCATCTGGGTGCTTTGCTGTCTACGGATTTGAGGTGAGCTTTTTTCACCCCGATCTTATCACTCGTCTGCTGATAGAGTTTCAGTATAAACCAGGTGAATTAGCTACGCTTCCGGACAAACCGTGGTGCTCATTCGTTATGAAGGCTACGCTTCAGATAACGCTGTAAGATTTCTTCGACATTCCCCGCTCAAGTTTGTATGCTCACTACTTTTGCTCAGTATATTTCTTGGATCAACGATGGCAAGCTCGCCTGGACAATAAATGCTGCTGGGGTAGGGGCAGATACGGCTACCGAAATTTCTGCTCGACCTATACCACAAGAGCCTATGGTCAGTACAGTATTTTCAGCCTGTTGTACAACGATGTAACAAAACTGGTTCAGTATATCATGGCTAACTTGGGCATGTCCACCAATTTCGGAGAGGTCGATCTAGATCACCTCACGTTCCCTGCGGTCATGTTGATAGATTACGTCCGTGTTTACCAGGTGGGATTCAGTGTCTTCATGCACATAATGATTCGTCTCCAACTCATCACTGTCTTTTCAGGACCCAGACAACATCAATATTGGATGTGATCCGAAAGACTACCCTACGGCGGATTATATCGCAACGTGCGTTCCATTGACATCTGGTCCATATCTGCTACACTGATGACGAACCCTCTTCTGAATCCAGCTACAACGAAGCGTATCACAACCCCAATTTGACGACATGGGTAGATGACTACGGTCAGACCATACCAAAAAGCTCGCTCCTTGATGGATGCTAAATCTCATTTATTTTTGTACACGTTATGGACGCCACATTAACGACAGTAATGGATTGCGATCGCTGGAATTTACGCTCCTAGATCATTTACCAACCAGCGACGGATACCCCCCTCACTACCTTAGCATTTGTCGGTTACGCGCAACCCCGCATTCTGTATCGATATCTATAGGACTATTTACATTACATTACATAGAGGACTCATCCAATCTTACATTTACCAAAAAAACCAAAAGGATTCAGGCGGAAATATAGTGAAATATCGAATTTAAATGGCTTCCCATGTTTCATCGAGAAATAGCTTTGATCCATACTTTCTTGATGCCATATTCTATGACTTCTCCTGCACACATTGGATTCAAACTCGCCTCGTCTTTGTCCGGGGCCGCCGTTTTCCTTCGGCTCTTGACGGGCTTCACTCTGGCCGCAGCAGTAGTGAGGCATTGCGCTAACCACTGCTCCAAATCTATGAGGCATTCGTAACACTCCCGCTCCGTGATAGTACTTGATGCTGGAGGGACGACCGGGCCTCGGCGTGCTGGAGGTCTGATTCCCTTGAAGCGGAGAAGCTTGACTAATAGATAATGGAGCCACTGAACGGTATCATCAGCCTGGCTGCGAAAATTAACGGTGAGCCAGCTCACCATGACATTCGTCAACGGCAGAAAGGGTTCCCATTTGCCATTGTTTTGGTCTCGCATCATTCGATAAATATCAAATTGATAGTCACCTACGATTGATTGCGTTAGGAAGACATCAGGTCAACCTCGGAACACATACCTCCTCCCTGGAATATCTCCTTATCAAAAGGCGTCCAATGAATCATCTCACCACCACAACCGTCTCCAGCGTCCATACGAGATAGTCCAAGATCGATCAAAGTAACCTGCACACCATGGCATTTATCGTCCATCGATGTACGGGCCTTCTTAGTAGGCTTCCGGTTGAGAGGTTGTGCTTGAAGAGGCAATGGGGCTGGCAAAGGAAGATCCTTCACAAGAATTTGACCCCAATGAAGATCTCGATGCTGATGAACTTTAACATCGCAAGATTTTAAGGACGTTTGTAGCTCACCTCGAAAGACACCAGTTGTTCTGCATGCGCCAAGGATTTGGCGACTTGCCAGAATATACTGCAAGCCTGTCGCCAACCTGTTTTTGTCGCGTTTCTGAAAGTGTAGGTCTCAAGGTCTGGCCCACCATTCGGTAACACTATAATAGCATAAACCTGAGATAACGTGAACATATCTGTGAGGGATCTTTCAGGATAAGGCATTGTCGACTAAATCTCAACGAACCTGGACGTATACTTTCTGATCCTTTCTGCCGGTTGTACTCATCCCAGAGGTGCAGAAGCTTCTCCGGGTACCGTCCCCTCACAACGTACGCTTTCATTAGCTTCACAAAGCCACCGTAAACCTCACCCATTGCACGTGTGACGATGATTTCTTTGAGAACATCTCGGACGTCAGTCGGCGCTGGTTGCTCGACGTCTGTAGGCGGTGAGTTGCCGCCTCCATCTGCAGGAGATGTCTCGTCTCTTAAAGGTATAACCTTAAGAACGACGTCGCCAATTCCAAACACTTCTGAATAACTCGCTTCGCCTACTTTGCGGAAATGGAGTTTGGAAGATGGTCCATTAGGAGACGACAAAATAGGATCAAATGGGAACGTAGATATGAACGCAGAAAATTCATGTAGTCCACATGCTTCTTGGTTACACTCTCTTAAAAGAGGACGAAGGTAGTCGGGCACACTAGGCACCGGGGTATCGGTGGTGCCAAGGACATTCTCACCTATGGATAGGTTGTCAAAGTCAAAATCAAGTTCAGAGGTTGTCGTTGGGGAAGGAGGAGAGGGAGGAGCAAAAAGTCTGTTTTTGCCCGGTCGAACGGGAGTCAGTTGACGAGGTTTATGAATCGGTAAGATACCAGGCTGATATCGGGCAGGCGCTGGTATCGCTGGAGGGGTGTCTTCAGTGAGGCCAACGTAGACTCGGTTTGGCATATTACTTGACGGTTTAGACGGGGCAATCTTGGCGGCATCCACCTCTTGCGCTTTGGGAAGTTGACGTCCAGCGCCACGAGTGGCATCGCGTTGGCCGTTAGCCGCAGGTTTCTGTGCATTCCTGACTGTCGGTTGGGGCTTTTGCTTTCGAGGAGGATTATATGAAGAGGAGGAGAAGTCGCTATCAGATCCTGACTGAGCGTCAGATCCAGAATCGTCTGAAACGACAATGATACGACTCTTTAGCTGACGGGGCTTTCGCACCGCGACAACGACGACATCAGAATCACTATCAGATTCATGCTCTGGTTTGGCGTCTGTCCGCGAGACTCTCCTCTCCTTCTTCAGCGTCTGGCCTTGGTCGTCTATCACCGTGATATCCATTTCGATGAATGGCGAGAACGGTTTGCGTAGTCCCGATGGAGCTGCTGGAGTCAACGGCTTCTTCCGTTGCTTGGGCAAGATAGCTGGAGACCCCGGACCATTTGGATGGAATATCGCCAACGGTGTCCGAGCAGGGGTATCTGTGAATAACGAGCCTATCCGTTTTGGAGGAGTTTTGGGTGAGCGTTTCTTCAGTCGCGGTATGACCACCCTTGGCGACGACACCTTTCTTCCCTTGAAAGCTAACGGTACAATATTCTCCCTGTTCCTGATGCTGGGAACCACTGTCCCTAACTTGGGCTCTGTCGCTTCCAAGTCGTACTCTCCACGCCTTCTTTCCTCAGATGTGATATTGACGACGCGCTGCCTACGTTTTCCATAGGAATTGACCTTTTTGGTACGAGATCCAAGCATAATTGGGACTGCAGCGAGCAGAAATACTGCTGTAGCTGCGAAGGCGAATAATAGCGTAATGAGTGAGAGTGTGTGATAGAAGGTGGAGAACAACTGCGAAACCGATGCAGTGAGGTAAAGAGATGGTAGATTCCTATTTGAATTCAGAGCAGCTTGGAAGGTGTGGGTCGTGTTGGATCATCGTGGATGTCGCCTGTGGCAGTCCAACCAACGCGACAATCACGTGACCGCAACAGGAAGCTGATGACAAGCAAACAAACCCTCCTTCGCCCCTCATGTCGTTGCCTCAGTCACTACGAACGTCGGTTACACCGCCAGAACTCGAGCTTATCGCGTGCCAGCAGCTCGTTGAAATTATACCTCTTATTTCTATGGAAAAAACTGCTTTCATCTCGGTACTTGTTTTCTTCGGCGCGTATTTCATTAGTTGTAACCGAGGGCTGCAAGGGCGCGTATGGTCCGCTGCGACCCCCACATAAAGCCCAAATCCCTCTTTGGATGGCGTTGAATCTGAAATCAAAGAAGAAATGTCATATTGTTGCTCCAGATTGGCTAAGCGTAGGTTCGTGAGCTGTCATTGCCACTACATTTCAATCCAGATCATTCTGCATTAGAATATTTACAAGATAGTCTGACCGAGGAAACTACGAAGAAGGAGTTTAGTAGCCTACCTTTCCGGTTTGCTGAAATCGCCAAAGTCTTACTCGATGTGTACGTACCATCAGCATCCTACTTGGACTTTTATCTAACAGACGCGACAGTGCATCTGATGACCTGCAAAACCCTGATCGTCTACGCTCGTTGCTTAAAGACATACGTGAGGCTCGTCAGGCAAAGAGCAGAGAAGGTCTACGCCAGCTTGATCACAGCGACTTATTGGTACGCTCTATCATTAAATGGTCCGGTTTGATCTGAAAATTTTTCAGTTGACCCGTCTTTGCTCCATGGAAATTAACGAGATTCGGCCTTTCTTCATCAAGTCAATGGGAGTATTGACGCAACTTACCCGCCAGTCTACATCAGAGTCATGATGATTTTCTACCTCTCAGTTTACTGCCTTCTACATCTTAATATCATGCAGCCAAAAAAATCATATATGACTCGGAAAAGGCTTCAAGGGAGCCATTTTGCGACAAGCAACTACTAGGAGGTTCTGCTTTCTTATTGACGATGAGAGAAATCTCCTGTGAAATGAATTAACTTCATCGACAACCGATGGTCGGTATTTGGTCTTCATTAACAATTTATTTTAGGCATGAAATAGCCTTCTCGGGCATCTCGGACATGGCTCGAACAGGATCCTCGGCTCCGTCGACGACTGCCTAGGCTATGCCTTCTCGCCGATTTTTGAACCTAGAAACTACTCTACATAGGCTTGACCAATATCTGGGACTGTTCGAGTTGTCGACGCCTTCTAGTGCCTGCATACCTTTTGATTGGCAGTTTGGTGATGACATCGCGGAGAGACCGCAGAAAGAATGTGCAGGTAACTCCTACTTAAATAATTTAAACCATTCATTCACGGGGCGGACACCCAAATCTTACGATTCCAGTTTCTTGCCGACTTGCCTTTCTTTGTGTCTTCCAAAGGCGATTAACACGTCGTCTAGTTAGCGTCTTCTTCTCTCGGATGTTGCTCGAGCCCGCTTGCGGAATGACCTCGACTTTCGAACGGGCTGTGAGACCAGCCGTATGATTCGGAGGATTAGAGTATTACTGGACGCGTCAAAAGCTGATCGCAGGATCCGGCATAGCCGCTTTGCCCTCGCTCGCCGATCACGTTTGTGGGTGCGCGTCCATCACAGTACTTCCGTTTGTGCTCCGCACACGAATGGTACCAGTGCTTTCTTCCCATGAGAGCTTCTATCTGCAGTTGTGTCACCGCGTCGGTCTTCGGTTGGCCGTTTTTACTTCCCGGTCACTGCGGAATAACGTGTTCGTGCCCGCCGATCCAGGTATTCCTGACGCTTAGAGCATCAAGGAACTAAACCCTCGTACAAGCAGTTGCTTACGCTGGAAGTCAAACACCATGCCCATGATTTCCGCTCAGGTACCGGCTATGTTCGGCAAAATAATACACCCTAAGAAATATGCCTGGTCGGGCTGAACGCGTCTCTATAAATTGAAGATGGACTGATACTTTTCACTCAGCATCTTGAGCTTCATCCAAAGTATTCATCCAGTAGTACAATGCGCTTCTTCTCTGCCCTCCTCGTAACCGTTGCGACCGCCCTCACGGTCAGTGGTGCTGCCACCACCACGCAAACCAATGCTTCGTCCGACGTCAGCCTCACCCTGAACAAAGGCAACCACTATGGCGCTCCCATCCCGCCCTGGGAGCCAGGATGTGCGCCAGGATGGTACTACGGCGACCATCCCGATTACCTGGTGATCTCCTTGATATGGTTGAAGGATACCGTGAGTTTTAACAAACAGGTTTTCGCGGACAAACTCTGACATATATCTATATAGGCTGTCTGCTCGCTCCTAGACTTGCTGGGCCTTGGAATCATCTGCCCCAAGCCTCCTTTCCATCAGTCTCCTCCCTCGGACGACGATGGCTACAAACAGGTCTTCTACAACTATAACGGGGCCGTCCAAGCCGACGACTACTTGACCTACGGACTGGTTGACACCGTTGAAGGTACTGCAATTTACAACTCACCTCCAATGACTATTTCTCACAGATCCGTTTAGAATGCATGGACATGTGCGACAGCGTTGACGGATGTAACTTCATTAATCGTAAGTCCTTAATTTTTTTCCCGCATTTTTCACTTCACTGACTTTAAATACAGCCTACTACGATGTTAACGGAAAGGTACATTCCATGCAATGCTAGTACTACCATGTCCTGATCTCTCCTGCAGAACGGGAGCCCACTCATGACGTGCTCGCTTTTCACCCAGTGTCATGGCATTGAGGACGCTGATAACTACGGTGGACAGACTCAGCCTGATGGTTCCGTTGACTACATTGCCGAAAGCGCAGGGTATTGCAGGGATTAGTGATTAATTGATTAGGCGCATACCTATGGTGCCAAAAGGACTTTCTTTTGTGGTTTCGAGTAGTCTGACTGTTTGTGCGCTTATATACCGACCTGTGTGTTCTCACAGACAAAATAACAACCATATGCTTCGTTCTTGTCTCATTATAAGGTCAAAGACAAAGAAACAATTCTAGTTGATTGCAATGTCACGAACTCAACACGAGCCTCCCACGGTAGGAAATGGAAGAGGTAGGCTGTATCCTTCGTGGTAACGAGTCTGGCATATATTCAATTCACGTCGGGAATATCGAAAGATTTTCGAACGTCCAAAGACGAAATCCTGCGACTTTTCCTTGTCCCCCGCTGAATCAGGACCAGGGACATGCGAATCAAGGAAATATATGGATAGGATAATAAAGTCCAACATCGGCTAGGTACAGTGAATTAGACCTCGTAAGTTCCTGTCCTTATCGTCTTGCTAGTGATGAGGAATGAGTTTATTTGACCCAATGTTTGCAACAGGTCATAACATATCCGTTGACTTGTGTGAAACCCTTGTTCGGTCCACAGCCATTTTATTCTCCTTTCACGCTGGCACCCCCAGCATCCAATTTTTGCAGAACAGCGTTTAGCTGCTTCTTCAATCCATTGATCTCATTCAGAAGCAACTCCTCACTCGACTGTATGATAGGTCGGGTTAGGTTCGAATGCTTGCTTTACGAAAAGGCATACCTGAGCTGTATTGGGGAAGGCCTTGATCAGTTCTTCGAAGGAGACCTTGCTTATCTTGCGGCCATCCTCTTCACCATCTGCCTCTGGATCCCTGCTCTGAGAATAGTTCTCGTCACCTTCGTTATCGCTGCGTAACCAATCCGTCACCCAGTGACGTCCCCGCATTGACTCATACAAAGCGATAACAGTCAAGGGAAGAATGAAGACTACCCGCATCACTGCTCTATTCAACTAAAAACTGAAACTTAAAAACTCTTCCCAGAAGCAGAAGTTAGGACATACTTTAGCGTAGTTTTTGTTATTCAAACGAGCTCCCGGAATGAGACTGACATTTTTTCAGTAAGAAAGGATATCATATAAATGGACGGGACTTACTCGAAAGGTGCAACAAAAAGGATTTCAATGAGATTGAAAGGCGCTGGGTAGACATAGACATCGGGTGCCCTGATCATTCCCACCGTTTTACCAGCGAAGAAAGCCAGATATTGCGCTTCTGCATCATCAACGACCTACGCCATTGGTGCTCAGCACAACATCAACGATATCAATAAAGTTGTGGAATTTTCTTACATTCTGATACGCCGATGCGAACAAGGAAATCAGCACATTGAGAAGAATTATTGCCGTCACAACATTCCAGCTATACCAAAACAGTGATAAGAAAGATCCAATGAATGCACCTGAGCATTGGACTTACAAGTAGTACATCACTAGGCCGCTTGAGCTACAACAAGGTGTTAAATCAAGAGACTAAAAAAAGGTGACTCTAGCATATTTTAGTACCTCGAGAAGATTTCAAAATTTGGAGACCTGCATTGATCTGTAAAAACAAGAGCACCAAGGTAAGGGAAGACATACCCTAGAAGGGCTTGAACCAAAACATTCACCACTGATGATGGTGGACTGGCTTGACCGTCGGCTGCGTCCAACGCCCACAGTGCCTGTGTAAAACCTAAAGCCATGACGGACAGCAACTGGGTCGCTTTTAGAAGAAATAGGATGAATGAGGTAGCAAACAATTTACAGCAAAGAATATCCCTGATTCTTGTAG
The DNA here is from genome assembly GCA_030407055.1 of Armillaria mellea. Classification (NCBI taxonomy): domain Eukaryota; kingdom Fungi; phylum Basidiomycota; class Agaricomycetes; order Agaricales; family Physalacriaceae; genus Armillaria; species Armillaria mellea. The sequence continues at coordinate 1,756,414 of JAUDZF010000005.1, forward strand.
CATTCGAGCGATACATATTTGCATTGTTCCTATGTATCTGAAGTCAAAAATCAGTAATGCGTGAAGAACTCATGATAGTTTAGGCGTACTTGTAGCCGTCAAAGACAGTCAAAAGTTCTGACGCCAGTAATGTCAGCCGAGTTCCAAAACCAAGTTGGGAAGAACTACTTACTCATCCAGATGAACGGAGATACAAAACTAAGAACCTGAAAGCTCGCAATCCTTAACCCAATCTGTTGCTCGTCATTTGTTACACGCATGGCAACGACGCGCAGAATGAATGCGGCAAGTATGAGTGAATCGGTGATAAGGGAAACCATATTCCAGAACGAAAATGCACGCCAGGTGGTAAAGGTTAGAAGCTTCGTAAACTGGAAACTCATTAGATGGCTGCCGCGAAGCTGCGTGGCTATAACAACGCGCACCTTGTAAACGTCTGCAATAATAACATGTCAATCGTCATGATATTTCATGAACACGTTGCGACTAACCTTCCAAGGCTATAGATAGCGCCAGTAAGTAGAAGGCGTCTTCCCATCCATCTAGATAGGCATTGTTGAGAGGGTCTAGTCGTTCCGCTGGCTGCCGAACTGGGTGAAAGAATGCATATCAGGTGATATTCTATGGCTCTTCGGTGTTCTCACCTGTCTGGCAGTAAACAAACAGAAGCACAAACCAGACGATGATGCGGACGACGTTTAGGTATCTCGGCACTGAAAGACGAGACGGATCTAGGTGTCCCCAGAAGGTTTCGGGATGGGTTTGGGCGTATGGAACATCTATGCCAGCTTCAGCATCATACCCGTCCTATAAGAATGAACATACATTCAATCTCAAGATTTTCATTATTTTTCTGAATCAGGTCGCCTCGCCAAAGCGCGTCAACCACTGAAAAGGTCCAAGTTCAACCTGCAACTTGTTGGAAACGTGAGTTCACTCACCGTCCTGTGCTTCCGTGGAGGATAGGAATATAGTGCTAGACGCTCTAATTCAGTGGAAATGTAGTCCAATAGAATGAGCACAAACCAATGCAAATCGATGGCCATCTCAAGCGCACTCGTCATGTCACTCTCGTCTCCATCAAGTTGCCGGTGTTTGAAGCGCGTCGACATGAATGCGTTGATCCTATCTGGTGGAGACTGGTGCACGATTTTCCTGGCTAGCACCTCACACGCGATAGCTGTCCCACTGGATTAGTTTCTGATATGTTTCATATAGCCAACAACGCACCTCTGCCATAATTCTCCCCATAATCAGCTGGGTTATGATCAGCATCAAACATGAACTCTGCACGAGCCCTAAGCAAGCAGTATGGCAGCTGAATATATATTCTAGCAATGAAAACGCGCAGATATATTATGTTTCACTCACAGCTTCAACGAAATCTCCGGCCGATTCGCGGTAAGCAGCGATGACCTGGGGGGAGATAATCCTGCTAGTAGGCTCGCTGAGGCTTGTCGGGGAAACTTCAACCGGTAAGAGCGTCAGCGTCAGTGCACGGAGACGCTTCACCAATTCTGAAGAAACGGGATCAAAAGTGAGAAAAATTGGAAAGTAGCGATACTCACTCGTCAATGTATCTGGTGAGGGAGTGTATTTGACAGAGAGAAGAGACGTGGCCTCACTGTCATCGTTCATGGTCAAGGAAGAAATTTGAAGGTGGGGTTGGCAGCTGGCATGATCATGGTTGCGAGACTCGTAGACTGCGTCATAGCCGTGACCGTTACTGTGACCGTGACAAGATAAGATAAAGTTTTTTCTTGCTTCGTCCCTTGCAGCACGCTCTCAACACACTTCCTTCACTTCCCTTCAATGGCAAACGACAAGCCTAGGTGCAAAAATCTCGTCCTCGATGCCGGCCCCTTGTTATCCCTGTCGCCTCTGCGAGGTTTGGCCGAAACCTACGTCACAGTACCCCAGATAATAGAAGAGTTAAGGGACAAAAACGCTCGTCAACACTTGGAACGGCTAGGATTGAATTATGGGGTGAAAATAGAGGTGAAAAATCCAAGTGCAACAAGCCTTGCTACAGGTGTGTGGCCTAGAATGAGTTATTTGTGCGCGACGTGAATGTTGGCAGTGATACAGTGGGCTAAAAAGACTGGAGATTACTCGGTTTTGTCCCATCCCGATCTCTGCGTCTTAGCTCTGACCCACACACTACATGAGCAAGCAAAGTTAGAGAAGGTCAACAAAGAAGCAGAAGTTGTGAAGGACACCCTCGAGGCGAGCATCTTCCATTAGCATGGTGATCACCGTACTAATCTTACTGGCAGTAGAGTAATGACCCCACCGATGGTCATGAAGACGATGATGGCTCTAGAGATCCTTCTGATGCTTCCGAACCACCCCCCTCGGACACAGTGTCCGAGTCACAAGCTGAGGAACAATCAGAGAGTCAAGATGCGCAGGACCTGGAACCACTCGACGTTGAGCTACAGCCACTATCTACGGTTGAGCCCCCACCTCAGCATCTCCCACCGGAAGAATCTAAGAGCATGCCAGGTCCACCTTTGTACGACGATCCATCTGATGAAGACGACGGCGAAGGCGAATGGATTACCCCCGGAAACGTTGCTATACACAAGTCTCGGGCTCTCGATCTTCTTCCGAGTTCTGATTCTTCTCGTCGGGAAAGTAAAGACAAAACCAGCGAAATGATTCCCGTTGGTTGCATGACAGCCGATTTTGCAATGCAAAATGTTCTGCTGCAAATGGGTCTGAATCTTGTGGGGACCGAAGGACGGAGGATACAGAAGGTGAAGAGCTGGGTATTACGGTGTCATGCATGCTTCAAGTGGGTCCATTGTGTTGTCTGTATGTCAACGAAACTGAAGAACTGGTACAGAATATGCAAGGATTCGTCGAAGAAATTCTGCCCTTCATGCGGCAATCCGTCCTTGTTGCGCGCCTCTGTTACAATTTCTGACCCTGGTGCATCGCCTGATACACCAGCGATGCAAGTACACCTCAAGCCTAACTTCCAATATAGAATTCGAGGAACAAAGTACTCGATACCGGCCCCCAAGGCTGGGTCCGCCAAAACTGGTCCTGGTGAAGGTCTGATTCTCCGAGAAGATCAAGCAGAGTACATGAGAGCTAAGAAGCGGGCCGATGGGAAACGCGAGCGTGAGGAGGCGAAGATGATGAAGGGTTTACTTGCGAGGGGTGCTCGCGGGGATACGGGTGTAGCTGTAGGCAGCTGGATGGATCCAGATTGGATTCCAGAAATCATGAGTGCAGGAACTGGAGGTAAGGGCAGGAGTATGCGAAGTGCAGGCATGGACGGAGACATGCCTATCATTGGGTATGGTAAAAAGAATCCCAATGAGCGTAAGAGGAGGAAATAGGCCGATTTCGTCACGAATAGTAATACTAATTACAGCCATGTTACAGTACACTCTATGCACCCAAACTTCTGTTCATGAAACGCCTCTTCTGGAAGGACATCCACCACTTGCTTGGTTTGCCTGTGCCGTCTGCGTATAATATTGCGACTAAACGAGCAGCCAACTCTTGACGGACTTGTATCAGATACTGTCGCAGATAATCTAATAGAGAAATCTAGTCAACTTCCTCTTAGCAAAATGCAAGACTCACCTGCATCGACCCTACTCCCTGGCGCAGCATAATGAGCATTCAAAACAAAGTTGACATCTCCAGGGATCGGAAAACTGTCCACGGAAAGAGTATTGAGCTGTTTCGAGGCCTCAATCTGCGTCTGCGGTGTTCGTGCACTCCCGATTTTGGCCAGGCAATCGGAGACGTAAAGAATGAGAACAATCAGGGTGCGGTCTGCTGGGCCTTTGATCTCAAAGTTACGGAAAAGAGAGTTGGCTCGGAATAGATCAAGGGTTTCGTCAATAATATCTGGTTGTTCTGGGTCGGCTGAGAATGGCATGGTCGTCAGTGAAACGGGCAGTCTGTTGGACGTGTGGTACCGCGCACCTATTTGGGCAGGACCGCGAATCTTGGTTTTGATTGGCAGGACTGCCATGTTGCCGACCTGGCGAATATCTGGGTCCTCATTAAATGACGAATGGTAAGCCTAGGGTTTCGTCAGAATGGCAAAGGTAGCAGAGTAGTCGATTTCGTACTGGCATGATGGACGTTGTGGCTGAAGTAGTTGCTTGGCTGCGCTTGTCATTCATCTTATCGTTAATCTTATCGAGAGATTTTCTGTCGGCCGACAGTGTCGGGACTGCTCGGACATCGATTCTTTGGAAAAGTCAGGAATAATTTGCTTCTTTATCACACACTACCACCTCACAATGTCTCCAAGATCGTCAGTAGCGTTGCTCTTCCCTAGACTAATGACTCACCCTCTGCATTTTTCCAGATTTCGAATCGTTGTCCTTCCCGGAGATGGTATTGGTATGCATACTTCCCGGCATCCCGATGATCGTCCGTACTGAATGCTATTGCAGGCCCAGAAGTCGTCAGCCAGGCCGTTAGGGTATTGGAGCTGGTATCTTCAACCTCGTCAGACTTCGATCTCAACCTAGAACCGCATGACTTTGGCGGTTGTGCGATAGACAAGACAGGAGAGCCTTTACCCCCGAGCACTCTCAAGGCGTGTCAGGAGGCTGATGCGATCCTTATGGGTGTGTGAAATCATCTGTAACCTTCCAACGTCCGTCTCATATGCGCCTAGGTTCCATCGGAGGCCCCAAGTGGGGTGTCGACGCCAAAGTACGCCCAGAATCTGGCCTTCTTGCCCTCCGCAAAACATTGGGTCTGTACGCGAATATCCGCCCGGCTAATCTCGCTTCGGAGTCTCTTCTTGAATACACACCCTTAAAACCTTCCATCGCTAAGGGCGTGGACATGATTGTCGTACGTGAACTCATAGGAGGGCTCTATTTCGGTACCCGTAAAGAACAGGGTGTTGAGCCAGATGTGGACACTGCATGGGACAATATGATCTACAGTGTTTCCGAGGTTCAGCGTATTACAAGAGTTGCTGCACAGATCGCATTAGCAGCTAACCCTCCGTTGGAAATTCACTCAATCGACAAAGCCAATGTCCTCGCGGCATCACGTCTGTGGAGAAAAGTCGTCACGGAAACATTGTCAAAAGAGTATCCTCAGCTCAAGCTAGACCATCATCTTGTCGATTCAGCGGCAATGCTGATTGTCGCGAACCCCAAACGGCTGAATGGCGTCATTCTCACTGAAAACTTGTTTGGAGACATGTCAGGCCGAAATTTACGTGCTTGAAATATCACTGACATTTCCTTTCTCCAGCCTTTCTGACCAGTCAAGTGTCATCCCCGGGTCTTTGGGTCTCCTCCCGTCTGCCTCATTAGCTGGTGCGCCGTCTGCGCCATCTCCAGATTTCAAACCTACATCGGGTTTATATGAACCAATTCACGGGTCGGCGCCCGATATTGCAGGCAAGGGGATTGCAAACCCGATCGGCACCATCTTGAGCGCTGCCATGCTTCTGCGGTACTCCCTGGGTTTGGAAGCACCAGCGAAAGCAATTGAGACCGCTGTGAGGAGGGTCCTGGATGCTCCTGAGTTAGGAGGGCACGGCTTGAGGACAGCAGACCTCGGAGGTAGTGTTGGAACCGCCGAGCTTGGGGACCGTATCATAGAAGTATTGAAAGGCCTGTTGTAAAGTAGGTCGGGAAACTGTATAAATTAGTCAACTTCGAAGAGGTAGTTAGGTCCTTTGAGGTGGAGACAGTTCTTGAAAGGCGATGTCACATTAAAGCTAAGTGTTCTTGAACCAATTTCAATCAAATATTCCTTGGTGTGTTTCTAACTGATCATAAAAACATATACAGGATCTCTATGTAAGTGCTTTCTATGCTGAGCTGATAACTTGAACCAGAAAATCAAGACCAATCACCGGCATCCAGGACGTCTCTTCCGTCTTTTGCCGCCTGCAACAGATCCTGAACAGTCCACGGTTCATAGGTGTAGCCTGGGGGTGTGTTGGTGTTAACAAACGGCGTACCCTCCATAATATTCTTTGCGCATGCGGCGTAATTGTCGTAGCTATACTGTTCCGGATTATGTTTGGCCAGCCATTTGCCTACAATCCTACTGAGCGGCTTGGGATTCTTCATAATAGCATCCCAATCCGTGTGGTGCCACTGTTCACGCGTCTTAAATCCCATTCTCTGGGCGCAAGAGACGCGTTCAAATCTAAGTATGGGGATTGCGTCAGTGCTAAATGCTGGGATATCAAGGCAGACTAACCGAAGCCTTGTTATAGACTCGCGCGGCCAGAGGAATGTCATTCTTTCCACCGATGTGTAGGCAGGCTGCGAGAGCAATACCATCCTCCATGGCCATAGTCGCACCGCTGGCACTTGTGGGAAGGAGAGTATGGGCAGCATCTCCAATTTGGGCAACACGTCCCATGGGAGATACCCAGTTGGGCTGGGGATTGCGCCACATGAGCTTCCAATCAATAACTTGTTTGTCGGGCACTGAATTGACTAGAGCCGGTACAATCGAGCCCCAGTCTTTCACGTAACGAAGTGCGCAGTCGGAGCTCTGGGTCTTCGACCAATCTTCAGTCGCATTGCCGTCATCCTGGTAAGTGCATCATCGTCAAAATTCTGGAGTCAAAACGATAGGATGAACGTACCAAATAGGTCATCATCCAGCAAACATTGCTCTTGTTCTTACCTGTGACTATGTGCGTGTTGTAGCCTATATGAGCCGTGACATGTGGTTTTTCGCCATAGACTTTTGCCAATTCTGGATTCTTCAACGCATGTTCGAGGGGGAAGGTCGTGCGGTATACGGCGTAGCCGCTGCTGACAGGCTCCTCTTTCTTACCACTAACCAAACCCCACGCCTTACCGCCAACACCGTCTGCAGCGATGACGAGATCCGCCTCAAGTTTACTTCCATCTTCAAGAATGGCGAAGCCTTTTTCGGCCGTCTCTGAATAATCCCGGACGCTAATTCCATGCTGAATAGAGATGCCGAGGGCCGTAGCGTATTCATGCAGTGCACGATGAGCGTCAAGACGGCTGAGAGCAACAGCACCTTCTCCTATATCGGAGTCAAATATGCCCAAGGGGAAGATTCCAATGAGAGTCCCGTCGAACTTGTACATGTGGAGGTTTGGTCCAAAATCGTTCTCAGTGAGCTTCTCAACAAACCCCGGCCACTTGCGCATGGCACGGATTGCACTGGCTTGGATGCCAATCAAATCACCTCGAGCCGACTTGAGTTCAAGACACCTATGTATTATACGTGTAACTCACCGAAAGGTTCAAGGCCTGGTCGACGTTCGATGACGCGAACGTTATGACCTTTACGGTAACATTCGATAGCAGCGGTTAGGCCTGCAAGGCCCCCCCCTACACGCAAAGGAATCAATGATAAGAAAGCATTTAAGGTTTTGAACGAACCAGCGATGAGAATATCAATGCCAGTCAGCGGTTCACGAACCATATGTTCAGCCATGATGATGGATGGAAAGTATTGGAATGCAGGTTGTTAAAGGAAGTTGATAGTAAAAACCAAGAAGAAAGTTGTACCTTTAGGCTTTTATATCGCAACTTCGGGGGGACGGCCAAGCAAGATAATGCCATTGACTAAGAAAAGTAGAAGGTCGACGGTGTTCAAACCCCAGATGGGTCAGTAGGGCGAAGAAGACCTCAACAAAACCGCAGTAGCGATGTCGGATTCCTGAGCAGAATATTGGAATGGTGATAATCAGGCTCAAAGTAAAAACCCCCAGAAGGGACGTCGGTCTGCAGTGCAACTAGTTGCGACTGCCAACCTACAATCAAGGTCAAATTGGTTGCAGGCTAGAATAAGAGTAGAACACCGTCGTTCATTGTTCATTAACCCCGACTCTGTTGCAGAGTCCGCCCTGGAAACTCGACGCTTCACCAAAATTCAGATATTTTAAACAAATATCGGATGTCCTTGAGGTCCATTGATTGGGAATTAGGGACGATTCTCGAGACAGTAACGTTGACTGAAATAACAAATCGGGGCTTGTATCGGCGTTGTAAGTGCCGAAGTGTAAGTGCCCACGCGTAATGCACCCTCGAAAGCGTCAGAATCATCATAAAAGAGATTTGGCTATAACGTAAACTTCCTTTCGAGCTGGTTCCACAGCTTCGGCTCTAGCTGCGATGAGCGTCGATAGCATTTAGAAGAATCCACGACCACGCGAAAGATTTTTCGCAATGTTGAAGGCCTTGTGACCATGACACAGTGGAAAAACACGAGAAAAATACGTTGCGGATCCAATGAAACCGTGTCCGAGAGCAGGGCGCTCAACTTGAACAGGGAACAGGATAGTACAGTCAGATTCCTGCGTCCTGTACTTAGTTCCCAAAGAATATTTGAGTTGCATCGGCGTCCAACCTACAGGGACACTGGCCGAGCCGGCGGTAGGTATTACCAGACAGCTAGTCTTATTCTAATACAAGCCACGACCTAGGACTACAAAAAAGACAAAGACGAGAAGTTAAAGCCTGCTGTGCTACATATATCTACTGCATGTAAACTGCCTACCGTTTAACTGGATCCTGGAGCAGGCCCTCGAATTTGGTTGACTAACGTCTCCCAGTAATTCCACTCGTTACCATCAATACCAGCCAAAATACGAGGATCCGGCGCTCCAACCAACGTCGATGTTGTCCCTGCCCAGCCGGCGAAGTTTCCGGGAAGCCCACCCCAAGAAGCCGCGGAGCTAGATCCCTCCAATGGTGCGCTGATGGCGTTGCACCAATGGTCGAGCAGCGACTGCGCGGCAGAGTCCTCTTCACCGTTGGGACTACCAGATGTCGTCGGTGAGTTTTCGAAGTCTCCCGAAGTGCTCTGCAATCTCTGGAATGTGGGTGACTGATTTATATGTGTCGCATATGGACTTCGTGGCGAGGAAGCAGTGGGCAAGTTCAAGAGAGACGGGAATGGGGGAGGGTGCGGTGTAGAAGACTGCTGTAGGCCTAGTAACAGGTGCGCAGGGTCATTTGGTGGTAGAGATCCTATCGCATTGGGCAGAGTCCGCTGTGATGCTTTGTTCTTCAAAAATTCTATGGTCTTCAGCTCTCGTCGGGTAGTTTCGTCCATATCCCGAATGCCCTCGTGTTCCTTCATGAATGAATCAAGGATGGCATGCATAGCCGCCTCATCCTTCCCTGCTGGATGAAGGACCAGGTATATCCCACTTATCATAGCAGTCTGGAACTCCCTGTACGCATTACTGAGGGAATCTCGGACTTCTTTTGACTGGACTTCTCGGAAGGCCTGCCGAACCTGGAAATCTTTAAGTGCCGATTCAAAACAAGCTTCTCTTGAGCGAGCATAACGGTCAGAACTGAGCCGTCTGAGTATATATGGTCGATGGAGACTTGTCCTTACGAACATAATCTCGGTGATGAGAAGATAGCGATGCACAGGAATGTAGGGGTGGGTTTCATCCAAAGAGCGATCAGGTTCGAGGGCAAAATGGGGGGGAAGGTTAGCGATGAAATTTAAGAGTTCGTCGTCCAACGCCGTTACTTCGGAATAATGGCTGGGCTTAACTTGCTGGAAATGATGAGCAATTCGACCGATAATTGATGCTAGCTGATGCCTTAGGATTACAAAGGTCATCGGCGTTGGGGAAGAAAGAGGAGTAGGACGATTCAAAGATTCGTCGTCTATGTTCGAAGGTGGTAGGGTCGATGTATATGTATCCTGAATAGAATTTGGTCGCCCCAGAACAAGAGCGTATGAACGGTCCGCATGATAAAGGTATGACCTAAGTCATGAAATATTATAAGATTAGTAAGTAAAAGGAGCTCCAGGAGAACTTGCCATATTCTGCGTCGATATTCAACCAAATGAGGTTCCATACCCTAACTGAAGTGTTAGCGACCTGGTAATGAAGGTGCCTGTTGACATACCATGGAAGCACCGTCGCGATGCAGACCTAGCGCCTGCGCAGTCCGAACAGCGGCACCCAGTTGACTCCAGCACTCGGTTATTCGGCGATCGAAAGTCAAAAATCGAGCACTCTTGATCTCTGCGTCAGCAAATGCTCAGGAAAGGACGCAGGAAACTATATACCAAAAGTCGAGTTAACACGATGTCCAACGAATCTGGTTGGATCGCAGCTGCAATTAGGAGTGACCTCCGCGCTAAAATAGTTAGGCCGACGATATATAAGGTCAAATAAGCTGGCACTTACAAGACCAATAGTATCGTAGAGACGTAACCCGTCTGGTCCTTACATCCCCAGAAACCTCTTCGGGTGCAAGTCTCACAGCAATAGCGAGAACAACGAATAGCAATGGCAAGAATCGAACATCATGAGGATTCGTAGCTGATATTCCATGGTCTCCTCCGTTGTATATAGAGCTGTAAGCGTCGCGGAAATCACGTTCGGATATAGGATAGCGGGTCCAATTACTGAAAAACTTGAGCCGAGGGGAAAGCCAGTGCTGAGTAGGAATACTTGCACTGATTTAAAATAATAGTCAATGAGCACCTGTGATGTCCTCAGAGGTGGAAGCTCATGCAGAAGCTCTGATATCTTGTGCGGTGAGACTCCGCATTCTTGCACAAGATTTTTCAAGTTGTCCGCAGCGGTGGGCTCGAGCTCTGAACCAACGATAGCGGTGGCAGAAAGATGGCTCGACCCATTCACTGTGATGTCGTTTAATCTGACATCACGACGAAGACGCTTGTCTTCGGCGTCTGTGGATGTGAAGGCGTTTTGCAGCTAGAGCAACCGGATGAATGAGACAATCAAGAAATGGGGTAACACAATATGACATACTTGTTCGAGGATTGTCCCAGGAGCAATGCTGCCTGAGGCACTATTACCGTACCACTTTCCGCTCTGAAAGGTTCCTCCGCTAGGATCCTGATCTTCCGGCTGTGAGTTGTCCTCTTCAAGAGCATTCTGTCGGAACTCAGATACATGCGGGTCGAACGATGAGTTAGGAGTGGTTGGCATGCAGTACTGTGGGAGAGCCATTTCGATGATGTGCTCTATCCGCGCCAGTCGCACGCTGATATCCTGCTCAGTTTTGCCTGGTGTGTAGGCTTTACATAAGTCAGGCACCTTCCTGGCTACACACTGGTGGAACTCAGAATTATTGTACTCGGAATAAAAAGAGACAACATACATGTGAACACGGCACTTGTCGATCACACTATGAGGACATAAATTAATCCCACTTCCGGAACCAAAGACTGGAAGAAATTGACCTTCTGTTTCCGGCGATGACATTCCCCACATGAAAAGCTAAAGCTAGAGAGGTAACCGACTGCTCCGTAAAGTAAAACAGCAAACATACCTGACCCGAGACCTCTTCTTGGATGCAGGATTTGAGTCGTCATCGTCGACCTTTTTCCGTTTCACTGAATTGGACAATGTTGAGGCGCCAGCTTTGTCGAGAGTCTTGACCATGACTTGTATTCACAGGGCACCGTGATTGGACGGAGGTCTCTTAGCGTTGGCCTAGGGAGCTGACGGGATGGGGGATAAGGGATGAAAAGGCACGAATGGTGGATATGGTCAATGTGACTCGCTGAAATTCAAATCTTATCCGTCAACACCGGCACACGGCCCGACTCTCCTCCCCCCCATGGAGACCCCTTCCTGGAAAACACTCAAACTTTCTCTTGAACGGCCTTACAAGGACGAGAATGGCCTGGCCATTCCAGTTCTGCAGGATATAACTCCACAGGGCGAGCAGATATATGAGCCGTATGCATCATTCTCCTGTTCAAAGAAAAACTGAACAGGATATATGCAGAAAACAGACCACCTCTCAAGTGCTCGGGGAAAACCTACGTCGCATATTTCTTGAACGAGGAGTCGATTTCTTTGAGAAGACAAAGGATGGAAATCTGGCTGACAGGATTGCGGAGGCCCATGTTGATGTGAAGGACACGTCGTTAGACACAACCGAGAACGACGACGACGACGACGGCCCCAGCATTATGACCAGTGAAGAACTCTTCAAAATGAGGTCTGGGATAACGTCTCAGCTGTTGTACGTTCTGCTACACGCATATATCCCATGAGACAACTCACAATTTCCTAAGCATAGCGCTAGGCGAGATGACCCATGCACGCGATCTGCTCTCCGCCATCCTGTCAACACCTGAGCATGCGCCTCATTCCATTCCCGGAATACCTGTCCCAGAAATACAACAGCAAGCCGTTCCGCTTGCTGCCACCATCGTCAGAAAACCTCCGCCTATTGTCTCTGTTCAAGCCTTCAACACCCAGCTGGCGATTGGCAGCAAGGATGAGGCGTTAAGAAAGGCATCCGACGTGTTCAAAGTGGCTGCCGACAGATTGGAGGGTGGCAGGTTGCGCGGAGAAAAATACTGGGCTGATGCCCTCAAAATACGACGAGGGAACTGGGCACTGATACCAGCGCCATTACCGCTAGGTTCAGCTACTGGAAAGGGCGCTGACAAGTCATCCAAAGATTTTTTGATATCATATGGCCTGGAAGAATGTTGGTTTTCTGTTTCCTGATGCTTGATCACTAATTGATCACACTCCAAGCTTCTGCTAGCTTTAGGCGTCGCGCTATTGGGCATATGGCATCTGTTGAAAATGCCTCTGAGGAACTAATATTTCCTTTCCGGCAACGCACCTCACTACGTGTTTCATTGACAAGCGGCGAAGGCCACGCTTCTTTGGCATTCTCGAAAAACGATTTCCGGACGGAAGACTCTGCGTTAGACAACCTACTCAAGAGTTCCCAACGAGAAATTGTAGAGCAAGAAATCTTCTCTCTCCTGGTCCATGAAGCCAGCAGACTGCCAACGGCATCCGCCAAGGTTTCCGAACGCCTAATCGTCGTTGACTCAGCTCTGGGTACTGAACTCAAGTTTGAGCTGGTACGTCAGTGCTATCTTGGATCCCAACTTTTTTCAGACGATTTCAGGTCGAAAGCGATTCTGTGACACCTTTGGCTTCTGGAAATGCGTTACAGCAAGCAACATGCGACTTAATTTATCATTCCTTACATGCCCTGCTTCTTCGGAGGCACCAGCACCTTAAAACACAAAGACTGAGCGGGAGCGACGCTCCCAAGACAGACCCACCACCTGTTCTACAGCCAATCATTGATCTACTACAGTACCAAGTCTTCTGCCAGAGGGTCAAGTCGGTTATAGAGGGCATCGTCACGGCCCTTACCCTCGCCGGCATAACATCCACGCTCTGGTTCCAACCTGTAGGGGAAGTGGGACATGAACTTCTCAACCTTCTGGACAACCGTCATGCAAAAACTGTAGGTGGCCAATGCATACTGAGGATTGACAGACGGTGGGTTGTCAATTGACCAAGAGCGCAAAATTATTCGAATTGACGTGTCAAAAACAGGCATACTATCCGATTCTCCTTTTTGGCACCGTCAACATTAAATGCACACCTAGCACAGGCCACCCTAACAATATCGTCTATTCCTCAGTTAAACCAGCTACTCACTGACGACGTCGGACGCTTCTTACTCCAGCGAATATGTGAACTCGGTCGCGAAATAAGCGGTAATGTCAGTGGAATCTGGTTTCTGGACTTGAATCGATGCGTAGGAAGATGGGAGGGCTGCACGATGTAGGTCCTTTCGTCATTTATTTGACACGAAGCTAATCTTGATCATCAGCAATTTTCGAATAGACTTTCATGCCAGTTCAACTTTAAGATGCACTCTCTTCAGATTAGATCGACACACACCAAAGCAGGGCGAATCAGAAATATATCACTCAGGTCGTAATGATCCCCTTATCCCATGGGTCGAGGGCAAGATACGGAAGGCATTGGGGGTTCCATAACATAGACATAGTAGATGCAGTATATGTATGATATCGAGAAGAGAGCATGTTGCACCATATACATCTACTCCTCCTCGCGGCCAGCCTGGAACTTCTCGATCTTGGCAGCGATCCTGGCCCTCCTCTGCTCGAGGTTGAGCCTGGGAGTCCTGAATTTCTTACTCTCCGACTTCCAGTCTTTTGTCTTGTCGGTAGGCTTGAAAGTGGGGTCTTCGCGGATAGCAGCATAAGCATTCGTGAAGATCTCCTCAATATCTTCAGATCCAACACCATCAGCAAGATACGTCGAGAACTGCTTTTTGAATCTAAAGACACAAATGCGTCAGACGAAGTAGAACGGATGAACTGAATCTCACGCACCGCTCATCATCTTCCTCCTCCAAGCTCTCCATGTACTCAGCGACGTGACCACCATAAATGTACTTCTTCAACACCTCAGCGTCCAGCTCCTTACTTTCCGGGTCGTAACCAGGGAAGCGCTTGTCGGAGTGGGGGATGAAGATACCTCCATCACTAGCTCCCTTCATAGCACCAAAGAGACGCGAACCCGTGGATGTGCGCTTGAGACCGACATCAAGGTAGCACTTGAAGGGCCGGGGGGCATCCTCCTCATCCAGGGCTTCAGTCAGTACGGATGTACCATCAGGCTCGGTAACACCCTCGTATTTGTCTGCAAGTCCGAGTTTTGTGAGAGCACGGCGAGCACAGAGAAGGCCAGTAGCATATGCTGCGTGAGAAAGTGATAAGATCTATGTTCAACATTGACAGTGACTTGATACAAACCTGCTGTCCAGTTTGTCAGACCGTGGTTAATGCCGTAGCGCGGGAGCTCTTTTGAACGCGCAGACGTCAAGACGAAGTCACCCTGGAGGCGGGCGTAGACAATCTGGACAATGACCTCCGTATTCGTGAATCGGACGACAAGGCGGTATTTTGGAGCATTGCTAAAGAAAAATGAGAAGGCTAAGAGTAGAATGAGAGTAAAAACGAACTATTTGTTCTTGGCCTGAGTGACCAATCGCTTGCGAGCGTAGTCTATACCAAGAGGTCAGCAGTAGTCAACAGGACTTTGTGGAATTAACCAACAGTCGGTTTTGCCTTCTCTTCGACGACGGTATTTGACTTGGAACCGGGAGAAGTACGCATCGGACTTGATCTTTTTGACGAACGGCATCTAACAGAACCACAAGGTCAGCCCGTCATCCAAATTTTGCACAATCCATCCAGCCCAAGATCGCAATTTAACGAGCCCAAACATTCGAGACAGGCAATAGACGATACTGAGCCTTCAAGCAACGTGAAATTGGGGGACATACCTTGAGGAACGGCCGAGGGAATGGGGGACGGGGGACAGTGGACAAAACTTCGAGGGAATTCTTCGTGTCACGGCGTGTGACGCCATGACCGAAAAGGAAAGCTTACATCACCAAGTGTGACTCCCTACGCCTTGCCACTGAACTGTCATGGACCCCTACGCGAACTCGAGCTACTCGCAATACAACCAGGCTTCTGCTTATGACAATCCTTATCACCGACCTTACCAAGGCCCTTCGTATCCGCTGCCGGGATCGTCATCGCACAGCGCACCCGTTCCTGCGAATGCCTACGAATACGATGTCGGTATCCTTGCGCAGCAGAGCGTGTATGTTCCCGGTGCGATGATTGACAAGAGGGGCGGTGCTGGCGGCAAACTTGCGAAGGGTGGAAAGAGAACTACTGTCCTTCGCAAGGGAGGAGGAAAGGTCTGGGAAGACCAGACGCTGCTTGAGTGGAATCCTTGTTTGTGGCCCTGTTTGTCATCATTTCTAGTGACTAATTCGACTTTCTCTGCAGCGTGGTTCAGATTGTTCGTTGGGGACCTCAGTAATGATGTGTCTGACGATGTTCTTTCGAATGCTTTCAACAAGTACCCTTCGTTCACGAAGGCCCGTGTCATCAGAGATCGTCTAAGCCAGAAGGTGAGGGTGAGCAGTCCACGACTTGATAGTTTCTAACCTTCTGTGTAGGCCAAGTACGGCTTCGTCGCATTTTCTGATCCGGAAGACTTTTTGAAAGCTTGGAAAGAGATGGATGGTAGGTCCGTCCTTATCGTTGTCGACACTGGCTGATTATATTTGAACAGGGAAATATGTTGGCAACCGGCCTGTGAAACTGAAGAAGGCCGATGATACTGCTATCCGGCCAGTTGAGATAGGCCATAGAAAGGCTAAGCAACTCGAGAGAGACCTAAAGAAGAACAGGCACAAACCTTATTAGACTCTGGACTCGAACGGATTGCGTTTAGAGAAGTATGTATACGCCATCGAATTATGTTTGCTGTTACTCATCTCAATGTCCACGAGTCTCACATTTTGACTTGTTCGTTGGGTCAGTGTCTGAATTTTACTTGTGTTCCACGGACTACCCTCTTTTTCAGTACTCGGCGACTCTTTGAATATGCGCTTGTAAGCTTTCATTCGTGCGGGGCAGGTAAACATAAGAATGACAGGCGTGGGAAGAATGCTATAGAACATAGCCATCCTTTACTCGTCCTTCTCTCCTTTCTCTTTCATCGGTCTGGTACCACCACATTTCTAGTACACACCTACAGTTCACCTGATGCTCTCCTTCGTTCTCTCTATCGCTTTTGTCGTTGCTCTTGTTCGTGCGGATGTCGTCCCAACCGCTCCGGGTCCCAACGACGTGTTCAACGCTAGTTCGCCATGTCTCATCAAGTGGAACGTGGACACTGATAGAGATTGGAAGAACATGACAATCAGTACTGCAACTCGCCTTTGCCAGCCGCCTTTCTGACCTTTCTCCAGAACTTATGGCTGGTTCTAATAAGGACATGGAGCTTGTTCAGACGGTTGCTGTTGGGTTGGATGGCACCGATTCAACCATCACGCCTTTCTCATGGACGTGTCCATTCGTCGCACCTTATTCTCACATATATTTCTATGAGGTAATTCTTTTCTTTCCCCGATATTCTCGTCCTCAACGCCTTGCGCCATAGTTCACGAATGGAGATGACATTGGGGGTTCCAAGTGGACAACGCGCTTTACAGTAAGTCATAAACTTCTGCAACCTATTCTGAAACTGAGGTCTGCTGTGATAGATTGCATCTCCGTCTGGCGAGACTGCGCCTCCCGAACATTCATCGCAACCCAACGGCGATAATATTCCCTGGGGATCTGGTAGCACGAGTGACTCTGACGACAAGGCTGGCTCCAGCACGTATGGTGCTCAGTCAGTGACGCCAACGACAACATCGACGCGCATGCACAAGCTCAAAAGCGCCAAAAGCACTTCCCCCTTGGATTCATCTAGCGATATTGTGGAACCTACTCTTGGACTACCGTCTAAACAAGCTCAAGAAACTGCCGCCGTCAATCCTGCTAGTGCCCAAGTCCCTATGTCATGTCCTGGAGTCCAAGCTATGATCAATGGAGGGCAGCGGTTGAAGAGTCTTTCTCGAACTATTCTCGTTGTTTTCACTATCATGTCCTTCATGTAAATGAAATTATTGGTATTTTGCTGACGGAGTGTCTGGCAGTCGGCTGACTGGAGACAATTTGATGCGTCACCCAATACAATATGCCGATGATGACCGGTCTATGAGTAATGGTCCGGCTGAAAGTCTGCCGAAATCATTGGATCACGATAAATCGTACGACCAAGTTTCCTGCAGCAGTCCTTCCCTGCTCGCCCGTTGCGGGATGCGATACGGACTGCGAAAGCGGGAATATCCAGGGTTGAAACGATGAGTTGGTATGGAGAAGCTTCCTCCGAATCCGAATCCGAGGCGCCAAGCGCTTACACAAAGGCGATGAGTCATGTTGATGTCGTAAGTGACGATAGTACGGATCCGGCGGAATACATTTGACTGGCTGTTTTTTTCGACAGCCATGTCAGATTCACTTGCTCCTCCTCCTCCACTCAACAGAAACCGCGCTTCCTCCACCACCCTCTGTCCTGCTCTCACTATTCGCTCCCTGGGCCGTCGTCGCTCAGGCTCGTTGCTACAGCCACAGCTATCCCCCTGCGACTCGCCTATCTCGCTCCCGGCTACAGCGCCAGTTCCAGAGCCAGAGGAGTCCGCGCAGCAGACAGAACAGTCGTCTAATATGCTGGCTGTAATTGCGTCGCGTATCCTCCAGTCGGTCCATGCTCCCAGCCACAAGATGTCCTGGTCGACACCCTCGACGCCCAGGTCTGTTTCCGAAGATGACTACATCCTACCAATGTCGGCTTCAGCGAGCAAGACATCCTTTGGCGATGTGCTGAGTGAGAAGTCATCGGTCTCCCCACTGTCGTATAATTGGCTCCAGCGTCTGCCACCAGTGCGTACACCGGCCTTTCGTTACGTTTCCTGCTCTAATCGTCATTGTCTCTAGGTCCAATTCCCTATTGTTCTTGTCATCTCTCTATTCCCGATATCAACAGGGCTTGTCTTCCTTGCCCTGAGGACCCTGCCCATATCCTTTTCATGGCCGCAAAATCTCACAGATCTCGCAGAGCTAGGGCGCGACCTCCATGGTTATTCGCAGAGTGGCCCAGCGCAGCTCGCCCACGTTATTGGAATCCTCGCAATCACTGCCGTCTGGAAACACGCTTGGTCAATCCCAGGTAGTGTAATCTGGGTCCGTTCCATATAATTCTCAAAGTCACACGATACTTACTCTGCGGCCAATAGAATGTTCTTGCGGGCGCCTTGTTCTCGCCTGCGTACGCTACCCTTCTTCTCACCCTTCTTACCACCATTGGATCCACTTGCGCTACCCTTCTCTCCAAGCCGCTTGCTCCCTTCCTCACCCATTTCTTCCCGAAAGCCCTGGATCTGACGCGTTCTGCGCTCGAGGGTGGCGCGTCAAAGGCCGAGACTGATTCGGAAGCGAGGCAGACGTCACCTTGGATCCGTTTATCCATTCTGCGGCTAATTGGCGTCGTCCCCTGGTCCGGCATTAATATTGCTTGTGGAGTCTGTGGTGTCTCAATCGCGGATTGTATTCTTGGTGCATTCATTGGTTCTCTTCCGTGGACGGCTGTTACCTGCCAGGCAAGTCTTAATAAGACCCATTTCTTCTTTTGCTCATGTTTATGTAATTACAGATAGGGGACATCTTGCAGACCGTCGCTTCCGCACCTTCTCCCACGCCTCAAACTGTGTCGTCCCTCCTTCTTTCCCCAGAGATTATCGTCAAACTAGTGTTCCTGTCTTTTCTCTCATTAGCGCCAATATTAGGCCGCGAGCATCTACGGGCATGGCTAAGTTCCAGCGAAGAGGTCGGCCCCGCGGAGTCTGAGCGAGTCTCGAGATGGACCTGGGTACAAGAATGGAGAGACAAGATCAGAATTCCTTCTCGGTCTCGAACGCGTGAGCGGCAAGAGCGGTTCGTGAATCTGGCTATTCTCGTGCAGGAGAAGCGTGCGATGGAAGATGTACTCCCATCATGATACCGACCCTGACGGGGCTTCGGATTCGTTATTACTTGTGCATATTCCTACGCTACGCCTTCGACACTGACACACATCGTTGCATACTAGACTCCCATTCATTTCGCTTGCTTTCATACACGCACATCCCCATACAATCTACGATCATCCGCTAATAATGTCCTTTTTATGACTTGGATTAACGATTCAGTCGATACGATATTTATCCTTGCCTTCCATTATACCTATCATCCTGTATTCTTGCATTTGCTCGTTGTCGATGAATTTACGTTGGCCTTTTACACAAAGATTTTTAAACGTATAACCTATCTGTCATTTAAATAGTGAACCAGGTGCGCACTTTGTCGTGATCAAGGGCATTGTGCTGGCGGCACGATGAGTAGTGGCAAAGTCTTCCTGACCTCAATTAGGTGGCACATAACTTGAAAATAATAGGGATGTGTACACAAATGTATTTGTGTCTTAATACAATTTTAGCGAACCTAAATTTCAAGTTTCAACTGGACAGCACTAGAACTGATCACCAAGATGAGGAAGAAACGATTTTTTGTAGGTCTTGGGCGCTGTTTTTAGTGATTGTCTTTTTCAAGCCTGTGTGTAGGAAGCAAACTGAACGCAAAATTGCTCTGATATATATTACACCGAATTTAAATATCCCATGCGTTCGATCATGGCAGTGTGCCGAGCAAGGTCGTTATTCCGTCTTCATCTCCTCAATAGGAACTACATGCCCTTGTCAGACTTCCCCGATTCTATCGGACGTAAATGCCTCAGAAGATGCGACGAATGATAATGCTTGGCTCATTAAATACATGTATGCAATTGATCTATGGGAGATTAACAGTAAAAATAATATATATATACCTTAAACACCAAGTCTGGGCAGAAGGGCTTAGTATCCACAGCGGACACGACCAAGAAAAAACCATACCTTCGTTTACTATGTTCATAAACAACGTAGGATATCGACACTGCTGGGACGACCTGCAAAGTATCAGTTCACACGTACCATCGTACCTTAACACACGAACCTTTGCCAAAGTCGGAAACAAGCCCCGATAAAATCCTCTCCACCCTTCTCGCGCCCAAGTTTTACTCGCAACATCAAACACACCCGTATATCGCTCAGGATGCCCTGAGCTTCCAGACGCCTGCAGCCGCGTCCTCACCAAATTCATCGGGTACACACTAGTAGCACCCACACTCCCCGACACGCTCCCAAATGCCAACAGTGCAAGCATTCCTGGTTCATCCTTGCCAGTGGAACGCAGGTAAGCCAGTTTGAGCGCCTCAAAGGTTGACATGTCTATAGCGGAGTACCTAAATAATTTGTCAACAGTGGAACGTGTAGGAGGGGAGGAAAACGCGAACGGGAAAACACCGACAAGACCAATCTAGAGGAGGGAACGTGGTGATGAGGTACAACCGAAAGGGACAAATACAAAAGGCTCACTGTTAAGCCACGGTAGTAAGCTCGAAACCCTCCAAGTTTCCATACATGACGCACTGCGGACATTAATGTCCGTCGCGTTCCGGTATTGCTCATCATCTGGGTCTGTTAAAGCAATGTCAGAAATGCGCAGAATGAAACCTTGAGTCTACGACGTACTTTGAGCGTCTCGACGGGGTATATACCTAATGACAGAAGTAATGTGAAGTGCAGATCAAAAAGAATTAAGTGGTGTGACTTACATAGCTGACTGCTTATTCCGCCAATCCCACCGGAAAGAAACCGACTAACGCCACTAATTTCCCTAGGATCGTCAACATGATCCCAATACTTGGCAAACATACGTTTCTTGAGAGATGGAACAAACGATTCAGTGGAAAAACAAAGGCTGCCTGCTGAACACTAACAGCAGACTCATACGTGAAGAACTTGATCGCAGACTCGGGGAATATTTTGGCGACGGACAGCCCATTGCCTGTCCAGAACGCGAACACACCGCCCTCAGAGTATATCCGTCGGACAGCGTGTCCTATAACATTGACACCGCCTGCCTGTGCTAGCGTAGCTCCACCAAGATCGGGTGGACGGGTGATAAGGAAAATTTTGAGTCGATCGAAGGGTGCGGTACACGTCCTGGAGACTGAAATGAGAAAGTTTGAGGACGCGTGGTGCCGTGTGTATATAGGAAGGACGACGGACCTGCACCGGCAACGCCTCCCGCTAACAGGAATTTGAGAGCTGTGTGCCCTTCGAGCCAACCGTGGCTATCATCAAAGGCATCATCATCGTCTTCCTGCTCTTCCTCGTGTTCGACATAGGTTGACTGTACTGGATGAAGAGGCTGTGGTATCACTGGTACTTGTGCATTTGGCACGGCTTTGCTAAGACCGTCTGGGGGCTTGTCTTCGGCGCTTAGACTGACATCACCTAGCATATACTTAGTAGTAGTATCAAACGACGCGTGTTGGCAACACACAAAGACTCACCTTCCATGGTGACACGGGCCACGCCTTTACCGTCATCTCCCAGAAACTTGTTCATCTGGTAGTACTTGTAAATCTCAGTGGTAGAGATTTTCCGAGGAAGCAAAAGGAGGAAGTCTCGGAATTCAGCAAAAGTTACAGTCCGAGATTGGGGAGAAGTCGTCAAGTATGTCATGAATTCCGATAGTGTGTTTGGGGATAATGTGATGCCTAAGTCAAAGAAACTTTGAGACTGGAATTCCTGGAACATTAAGTTCGACTGACCCGCTTTTCTTAGTGCTGATTCTAGTTCCTCTGGTTCCAGATGGCCGTTCCGGTCCAAGTCAAGCTCATCATGGAATATCGTCCAGAGTTCTGAGCACCAAATAACGTTAGTAATAGATTCCTGACAAGATCAAGGCGACATACCGACTTCCTTGGCCTCCGCATACTCAACGAACTGCTTCCAACCCCCCACTCGGCCAAGGAGCTCATGTTCATACGCAGCTC
The DNA here is from genome assembly GCA_030407055.1 of Armillaria mellea. Classification (NCBI taxonomy): domain Eukaryota; kingdom Fungi; phylum Basidiomycota; class Agaricomycetes; order Agaricales; family Physalacriaceae; genus Armillaria; species Armillaria mellea. Next base: position 1,778,546 of record JAUDZF010000005.1, read on the forward strand.
GTAGCTTCCTCGCATTTTCAGTCGAGTCGGGGGCTTTTCCCAGTGCTTTCACGCTAGGTTCTCGATCGAAATTATATCCACGCACTCGGATGTGTCGCCACAAGGCCAGTAGGCGACGTTTTCTGTTCTCTCTGCCCTCCTGCAGACGAAATTCTGCCAACGTACGCGGCAAGCGCTGTTCGTGGTTGTCCCGGCCGGTTGCGGGACTTTGCTGGGCCATCCAGCGACGCGATGACGACGGAACAGCGAGGTCGATTTCGATTTCGAAATTTGATTCGGCCACGAATGATATCGATGGAATTATGCCAGCGAGGTGCTCCGCACTAGATACTCATTGGTGGGCAACGGGATTGCTGGGTATCTGATGGTCCACAAGTTGGCATTATGTTTATCTTTGCTTGTCTCTACCGGCTCAAGACGAAGTGTTCCGCCAGCGGATGTCTATTTAAATAGACTAACTAGGGTACATGCCTAGATGTATAATACATTGTCTTTATCTATCATATTAGCGACTGAACAGCTGACTACAGAACACTGAAAAACAGCCACGGCTTTCAGGCTGTCGAGTCTTGGGCCTAGCTACGATGAACATAGGAAGAACGGTGACACCATGTACGGATGGCAACTGGCCTTGAGATGCCGGCGTGCTCGTCCCTGAGTCTAGTGAGCTGGTGCCAAACGTCGATTGAGACTTTTCAGTCGTGAATGAAGGCTGCGTCGACAATGTCGGAGCTCTGTATTTTTCGCTCTGAGAGAATTCATGAGTATAATTTGTAGGACCTCTAGCCTGATATACAGCTACCTGCTGGAGTTGAAAAGCGGATCCGAACTGATCTTCAGGTCTGTCCTTGCGATGAACAGCAGGCTTAGGCGGTGTCGGCGGCCGATAGCTCTGAACCGGCATGAGTATTGTTTGTGAGTCAGGTGTACGTGTACACTCACCTGCCGATACGCGCGCGACCCTCCACCAGGACTTTTGGTTGAGTAACGGGAACGAGCAGACACGGACCTACGTCCGCTCCTGGGCGACTGCAGCAAGATTAGAGGAAAAGTCAATGAGAATGGAGGTGGTGGCAACTAACCGGCGAGCTGATGCTATTAGGAGAATAATAGAATCTATCCGAATTGTCCAAAGAGTGAAGTGACGTTGCACGAGAGATAGCTTCACGCCATCCTTCGGGTAACTAGGAAACACGAGTGAATGTCTAGCGAAGAGATAAAGCAGCGGCAACTTACCGGTGGCAGGTTCTGAGAGTCTACGGCAGACATTGAGGAAGCATAGTCGGGCTTCTTCCCCTGGAAAAAGCTGGTATTGGGGGACGACGGAGGCGAAGGAATATACACAGGAACGGGCTTCCGATGGGCCATGTTTTGGCGAAGCTGATTACGACGTGCTGCAAGTTCGGCACTCATGACGATGCTAGCAAAGGGTAGAAGAGAGGGTAGGGTCCACTTGACAGGAAAAGGAGAGAACAGCAGGGCGCAACCAATCGACGGTGGGCGTAACCCAAAAGTACCAGACCGAAAAAGAGAGAGACCGGGGCATGCCACAGCGGGCACTTGATCAAGACAAAGGGCGGCGACTGAGCAATTGGACAAGCAATGATCGGCAGCCACCGACCGTCACCAGCATGGCCCCCAAGAGGAAAAGGCGTCGTCCGAGAATATCATATATGGCTCGAGTCAGCCCACGACGGTACCGTGCAGCGTGGCCACAGCAAGGATCCGAGTCAATATGAACTAAGCGCCGCTTGCTGCGTTGGGGTTCAAACGTGACGACAAGGAGGCAAAGGACGAGAAGGATAAGGCCGTGCTATATAGAGCGGTCAATGGTCCCTTATAGATGGGAAAATCACCACGAGTCAAACTAACTTCAGGACCGTGTCAGCTTCGCGATTATCATCGACACAGAAAAACTAGTCGCTGTGAGCTTGTAGAAGGGGCATGGCTGATTCCGGAACAGCCTCACAATCCAGTCATCGTCTTCATATCGTCGTCGTCGTCGTCGTCGTCGTACAGGAAGGAGAGCGAACAAGGCCGGCCCTGAGGGACCGGCGGGATTCCGGCAACAGGTTTACTAATCGCGATCTACCTTCCTTCAAGCTTCTAATTACTCAAACGCGTTCCAATTCGGATTAAATTCGCGTTTTTCTACCCTTTTTTCTATTTCTTTCTGCCATTCTCGAGGCAATTTCGAGCTGTTCATTTTTTCGGACAGCCTGTCGACGAATCGAATCGAAAATGATGTTCACAAGTAAAACTTGTCAAAATGGATTCGAAATTAGTTCTTACTACAGCACCCGATTGAACAATGTTCTTTTATGCTCCCTGGGACGTCCACCCTGATCAAAATCTGGATTCTTATAAAAGGGCACAGACGATGGCTTCTCACCATCTTCGCCTCTTGCTCCCCTTCTTCCATCTTCTCTCTTTTCTTTCCTCTTTTGATCAGCGTATTCGCTATGCCTCCCCGTGCTGCACTTGCTGGTGGTCGTGGTGGCCCTGCTATCCGTGGTCTCAGAGGCGCTGCCCCTCGCGGTCGCGGCGGTGGCGTTTCGGTGGGTCTCCCGACCGCCGGTGACCATATCAGCACCATCGGCGTGAAGCGTAGGGGATTTGGAGCCAGCGGACGCCCTGTGAAGATCTTCGTCAACTCGTTCGAGTGCACCATCCCCAAAAGCATCATCCACCATTACGATGGTACGTGCCGCGTCTGGTCATATTTTATTGTCTTCTGACCTTCGTTATGTTGTTCCTCAGTTGGTATGTCCTCTCAGAACCGTATGCGCGTGTACTTCTTGATATTTCTTTCACAGTCATCTTACCCTCCGAGAAGACGTTGCCCGCGCGTTTGAACATGGAACTGATCAAGGAACTTCAGTCTACGACTGCGCCCGCCATCTTTACTCCTCGTGCTGTCTACGACGGACGAAAAAATCTTTTCGCAGCCCGAGAGCTTCCCTTTGAGGGCGCGAATCACATGGAGGTATGTCAGCTTTCTGCCGTTTACTCCCCGACAATGACGACGGTATCAACAGTTTAGCGTTACCCTTCCGCCTATAGACGCCTCAACAAGGACACCCAAAGCTTACAAGATCAGGCTCACTAAAGTGGCTGAGATCAATCCCGAGTACGTCTTTCTATCACCGGTTCCATTCAAGTATGACTGATATGCGGTCTATAGGGTTCTATACCGTTTTATAAAAGGCGATCAATCTCACGACAACAGCGTATTGACTGCTATCACCGTTCGTCTCTTTTCTCAAGTCTTTACTGTCTGTCCTTACTTATTCGTGTCAAGGCTCTGAACGTCGTAATTCGCATGGAGCCGTCATTGAAGTATCCCTTCAACGTACGGTCCTTTTTTACCGATAAGGAAACTTTGGATATTGGATGTGGTCTCGAATTATGGCGCGGCTACTTCCAATCGGTACGTCCTGCCATGGACAGGATGTTGATCAACGTCGACATCTCAACGGGTACGATGTACAAAGAAGGGAAGCTCATTGACCTCTGTCTCCAATTTCTGGGGGGTGCAAAACCTGAAGCTATGTCTCCTAAGCGGGGATTACCTGATCGCGAGAGACTCCGTCTTCAGCGTTTTATTACCGGCATGCGCATCAGAGTCATTGGGAAGACTCTGGATCTCAAAGTACCGCCTACAGAAGCTGATTGCATAGGGCCTCATCGAGTTGTCAAGAAGCTTAGTGCTGTTGGCGCTAGCTCGGTTACATTCACCAACGCAGACGGAGTCACTACGACCGTTGCTGACCACTTTAGGCGTAGCGCGTCCGGAATCCGCCTCAACTTTCCTGACAATATCTGTGTCGAGGTATGAAAACAAGTTTTTCCTCATATTTTCTGTATTTTCACTGTGTCTTGTCATAGGTCGGATCTGGCGCGTTGATCCCCCTGGAATTATGTTTCATCACGAGGGGTCAAATCATGAGGAAACAAGTTCCATCGAGCCTGACCTCAAAGGTCCTCTCATTTGCGACGAAGAAACCTCGCGATCGTCTTTCGAGTATCAGGAATGGTCTCGAGGTCTGTTGTATCCTTCTTTCTTGCGATCAACGTTCATGTGCTGTTGTAGGTATTGGCATATGGACAGTCGGACTACGTTCGTCACTTTGGGATGAGCGTCAATTCTGCTGTCGGGCCGTTGCAGATTCAAGCGCGCGTCTTACAGCCCCCTACGCTTAAGTACGGTCAGGGTAGCAAGCAGGCAACAATTGTAAGCTGCTTTCTTTATTGTATGTCGTAAATTAATGAGCTTTCTTAGGTTCCGCGAGATGGTGCCTGGAACATGTATGTTACCTATCTGTCTTTCAGCCTTAGCTGATCACACTCCGGCAGGGTTGACAAACGTTTCTTCCGTCCAGCTGAAGTCCGCTTCTGGGCTGTAGTCATCTACGAACAACGCAATCGGTTTGATGATAGGGCTTGCTCAGAGGTGGTCCAGAGTCTATCGAGGAGTTGCCGAGAAGTTGGTAAGGCACTTGTTCGGCTACGTTTTCATTGCTTATTGTGTTTTTCAGGCATGGTAATCAAGCCTCCTGCGGTTATTTTATGGCAAAATGGACGAGGAACTGTCCAGAGTCATCTGCAAGCTGCAGGCATGGAATGCAAGCAAGCAGTCGGCGCGTTCCCATCGCTCATCGTTGTCATCTTACCCGAGCACGGAGACGATATTTACACTGCCGTGAAACAGTAAGTTTCCGCCAATTGCACTTTCCCGTTGCTGATTGTCGTTTAAGCTTCGGTGATGTTACGGTTAGTGAACAATTGTTACGTGTTTAGATCGTACTGAATTTGGATCTCGTAGGCCGGCGTAGCGACACAGTGCATGAAAAGCAAGAAATGCTTTGGAGCCAAAAATCAATATTTCGCAAACGTCTGCTTGAAGTACGTCGATCGTTTTTTCGTTCACTTGACATTATCTGAACGATTCATAGGATGAATGTGAAACTCGGTGGTATCAATGTTATTCCTGATCCCACCTCGGTCAGACTTTTGACCGATCCCACGACTCCCACCATTGTTATGGGTAAGTTCACGTCCTCTCATCGCCAGACATGATATTTGAACATTTTGGTTCTCTTTGTCAAGGGGCGGATGTCATTCATCCAGCTCCAGGCTCCGACAGTCGTCCTTCATTCACAGCTTTAGTCGCTAATGTGGATTCTGACACTGCGAAATACATCGCTAGTGCGTTTCTGAAGGGCTTTCATATGGATAACTGGTACTGAGCTTCATTAAACAGCTACCCGGGTCCAAAACTGCCGTCAGGAAATGATAGAAGATCTTCAAGAGATGAGCAAGGTGCGGGTGATTCATATCGTTGACAGCATGTTTACTGAAAAAAGATGCGAAGCATGTTCTCTCCAACTATATGAACTATCGATCCCATGTCGAGAAGAAGTCCCAGGGGATGGCGGAGCCGAAACGTATCTTGTTCTTCCGCGGTATGTCCTCATGTTTGATCTTTATTCAGGTTGTTATGAACCTACCTACAGATGGTGTTTCCGAGGGACAGTTCCAGGAGGTCCTTGACAAAGGTTAATCTTCTCATTGATTGTGCCCTGATGATATGCTGATCCCTCAACAGAATTGGGTGCTCTGAAAAGTCCGTTGTGCTTGGTGATCTCGCTCTCCTGTACTGATGGCTAGTATTTGCAGGGGCATGCGAAGAACTCCGGATTAAACCCAAGATCACTGTCATCGTCGTCGGCAAGCGCCACCACGTTCGGTACATCCGTTTGTCACTCTTACAGCCTCCATGCTGATTAAAATGCAGGTTCTTCCCAACCAACGATAAAGAAGGGGACCGCAGCGGCAACTGCCCGGCGGGCACGGTCGTCGACCGAGATATCTCACATCCGACGGAATTCGACTTTTATCTTCAAAGTCACGGCGGACTGCTTGGCACCAGTCGACCTGCTCACTATTCAGTTTTGTACGATGTGAGTCTGCTCCATTTTGCATGGCATAGTCCAGTGATTAAACCCACATTGTCAGGAAAACGCGCTCACGTCAGTCGTTTAATTCTGTCTGCTATAACGAGACTAATGGCTTGCTCTAATAGTCCTGATGCTGTTCAATCTCTGTCCTTCGCCTTGTGTCACGTCTATGCTCGCTCGACGCGTAGTGTGTCCATTCCTGCGCCTGTATACTGTCAATCAGTTTCCCTGTCCATTTTACGTGTGCTGACATCTTCTTTAGACGCCGACATAGTATGCTCCCGTGCGAAGAACCATTACGATCCTTCGGGCAGCGTCGACTACTCTGAGTCTGGCGATGGCTCCAAGGCTGATGAATCTTTGGATGCTTTCAAGCGCGGCTTCAAACCCCTCCACCCCGCACAATCTAAACTGATGTACTTCTCTGTACGTCGAATGAATCGTTTCGACCTGACACATAAGCTGACTTGTTATAACAGTAATCTGTAGCCTGTAATGTTTCTCCTTCTTGACATCACAAAGTCCGTCAATTTGCTGTCATCTGCTATAGTTATCAATCCTCGCGCCATCTCTCATCTAGTATCAAACAATCATTCATCACAAACACTGTAGTTACTCCATTCTGAGGGAACAAGTCCAATCAATGTAGTATTTATGTATACCTTTACTTTCCCAATTTACATAATGTAGTTTTCAAGTGCTCTAGCAGTCGCCTAAAGTTTCTATCATTGATGATATAATCTGTCGATCCTTCTTGGGCATTTGTCCCCGGTTCAACCACCAAATTCTTCCATTCAAATAAATTGCGAACGTCAACCAGGTGCAGTAAGGCAGAAGAAGGTAGGTTGACTGGGATTTAGTAGGTCCGTCGAGAATTTTCTGGAGCCACAGGGTTACTTCGACTAGAGAACCTTTGAACCAACGGATTCATACCGTCATGTAAAAGGTAGTCCCTGCGAGGAGAACGCTATCGACGAGTGCAAGGCCAAGCTGATTCTTAAGATGAGTATTGTCCTGATGCCTGTATCGCAAAGATACCTTCTTTTCGTTGAAGAATAGCGGGCTTCAGATGAAGTTCATGGCCAACTGAGCGTAGTAGAGAGCAATGCCTAGCTTGACATCAGATCTATGAATAGAATTAGTTCTGTTTTTGATCTCGTCGAATCTCATTAATCATTGCTCACCGTGTCAACAGATTCGGTGCAGTGTCGAGAGCGTTGACAGCAAGGTGCGACGCATATCCCATAGCTATTCTAGGGTTAGTAAATTTTGATCTGCTATCATAAAATGTCTGAACAGACACAAGTACAGCAATGGCCATACGACAGGGAAGACTTGACGAGGTGGCCTGCCTGGTGGTCCACGCAAATTCTTTGGTACGATGAGACTGGTTTCAAAGGCGTACGGAAGTACTCGCCTTGTACCAATCACCTTTCACGACTTTTGCTGTCGATGAACCGCTCAGAATACCCAGACACAGAGGCAAGCCGATGGCAGCGACAGTATTGCGGGGAATGTCGAAAAAAATAGCAGGCAGATAGATTTCTGACATGGCTGTCTAATTACAACTGCCAGCGCGTCTACTCGCCGTTCGATCCTCAAAGACACTGACAGTCACGGCGAACGCAAATTTCGAGCAGCATATATCGATTGCTTTTCGGGAACATAATCATATCGATTGAACATAATGAAAGCCCCAGCATATCTAGTGTCCTGCCCTCCTGCTCTCCTGGATGATCGTCGAGAGCTCCTCCAACTTGCGTTTTGATCGCAAAAGAGTGCCGAGCTGGAAAAAAAGTTGGTCAATAGTCACCATATCAACCCAAACTTTACTGACCCTCTTCTTCGTCAACTTCCTCGCCTTTTTGTCCTGAAAAATCATTTAGTATATTCTCAATACACCCATTAAATGTTATCGTACCTTTGAGTTCCTCAGCAGCTCCATCACCCGACGCTCATACGCTGAGAATCCAGCAACCTCACGGACAACAGACCGCACAAACTTGGTTTTGGCGGATTGGATGCCCTTGCGCTGGCTGGGGCGCACGGCTTTTTCGATGGGGGTCGTGGGGTGGCCCTTGTTGAGGCCAGTCCGTAAGTCTGCATTCACCAGATCAACATGAATTCATCGAAAATACCCAGTACTCACTGGTTCGAGTCATTTTGTCGGGGTCTTGAGGATATCGTCTAGCAGCGACCGTAAAGTTTGGCTTAACCCTCGTGTGGTCACGTGTGACAGTGGCTGCAGCTGTATAGTTGCTTGCGTAATCTTCCCACACTTCGATTAGATTGTTCAGCGCGATTAGATTGTCTGATCTAATCGCGCCCTGGAATTTCACCGACGACTCTTGGACGCGTCGAATATCTCTCTTGGACACTAGGCGACACGTCTCTGGCCTAGGAACTACAGTTTGCTCAGTAACAACCATGGATGTTATCGTTCTTCGCTTGGAAGCCGAGGCCTATTATATCATTCGATAACTGCGCATAATGATCCCTGACCGCCTTCTGTCTGCTTCCTTCCATGTCCTCCGAGACGATTCCTCTCCTTGAAGAGGCCTCCACCAGCGACTGTGAAGATGTCTACAGCCGCTTCTCGCCAGCCAGGAAGAAGTCCATCGTAGCACTGGTGTCGTGGAGTGCTTTGCTTCCTAGTAAACTTCAAAAGCGATTGTCGTAAGCTAGGATACTCAAGTTCCGGTCTCTAGTGTTTGCCTCTGGCACCTTTGTTCCATCTATACCCCAAATTGCCACAGACCTCAATTCAACTGGTCCGATGATTAGGTTGGTATTATTCTACCACAGCAATGGCGAGCTCGCCGCTGACTCTGGCCCAGCTTTGCAGTGAGCCTCTCCATCCTTGCGTCGGCCATGGGTGCGATGGTGTTCGCTACATATTCTTCTTTTTGTATGTATCCTCTTCCTTATATTCCTATCGACTGGACCTAACGGTCCACGTAGATGGTCGGCGGTCTGTCTACCTCATAGGCACACCCCTCCTCTGCATCGGCTCCATCGGCGTCGCTCTCTCCAACAGCGTCCCAGAAATAATGATATGGCGTCTCATCCAAGCACTCGGCACATCTGGCGGCATGTCCGTCGGCGCTGCAGTCATAGGCGACATCTACAAACTCACCCAACGGGGGACCGCAATGGGTATCTTCTTCGGTGTATGCCCGTCCGCATGCAATAAATAGCTATCGCTGATTCATCCCATCCTGCGCAGGCATCCCTTTTGGGACCGGCACTCGCACCCGTTGCAGGTGGTGAGTTATGATCTAGGCCGCCTCGAGTTGGAGTGTTGAGGTTTTCTCTCTAGGTTGGGGTGCTCATTATGCGTCATGGAGATGGACGCAGATTGCTCTCGCCGTATGGGGCCTGCTGGCTTTCTTAGCGATCTTATTGTTCTTCCCAGAGACAAGTCACCCAGGTTCCCGGGGGATTGACAAGCTTCGCGAACTTGAAGGCGAATCGCCAAGGCGCTGGGTATGGGTATGGCTTAATCCTTTTGCGTCTCTAAGTATGCTGCGAAGCCCGAACCTCCTACTTGCTGTGAGTGCGTTCTGTCATCTCGCTTGAATTCGTCCTTTAATGCATTATGCTTCAGACACTCGCCGGAGCAGCAGTATTAATTACGGATTACGGTATGATATATACCCTTTCCCTATCATGACACGTTCTGACCGTTTCTCATCAGTCCTACTCATGCCCGTGGCCTACACTATCGTGCGTAGCGTCCCCCGCGTTTGACAACATTCACTCACCCCATCAATTACCTAGGGTGTCAAGTATAACATCACCAATGAATTCCTCATTGGTGCTTGTTTCATCCCCTGCGGACTGGGTAATATAAGTTAGTCATCCAATGCTCAGACTGCACACCTACTCACCCTGCTATCTCCAGTCGGCGCTCCCATAGCAGGTTGGCTCTCAGACCGTGTGGTCATCGCCTCCCGCACCAAATACGGTACTGATATCTGGCGGCCGGAGTCACGTCTTATAGCCGCCCTTCCAGGCGCCATGTTCCCCGTCCCTCTGTCAGTCCTTATATCCGGACTTGTAACACATTTTGTCGAGGGCAAGGTCGGGTTGATACTGAACCTCTTCTGCTTCTTCGTGAATGGGATCGGTGTGGACCTGGTACTGACTCCGGCGACAGCATATGCTGTGGATGTTGTCCATGAGAGGAGCGCGGAAGTCATGGCTGCTACTACGTACGTGTCCATGCTTTCTGTGTCTCAATCCAGGTTTTGACTTGGGGACATTTGAAGTGGGTTGAGGGCGATCGTGCTTGCAGCTGCGACGTCAGGGATCTTGCCCTCGATTAAACACATAGGTGTCCTTGCGACTGACGTAATCGCGACTGTTATTGCATGGTCTGCATTTGTGTATGTTCCTTTTTTATCCTGTGATTATGATTGACACATCGGTTTTCATAGGATGATCTGGTTAGTCATTCGGTATGGTCAGAAAATGCGTGAATGGGTGGATGTTGGTTATCCATTGAAAGATGTGTAAAGTTCCCAATTTTAGAGCCATGCATTGTTCCCGCTTGTAATATAGACTACATAGTATGTACCCTGTCGACAGTCAGCTTTGTTTAATTCTAGTATAATATAGACGCTGGATGTCGTTTTCAAAATGTCGCTTAGATGTTGCTCAGTCCGAACGGTTCAATGTTCACCAGCGCTGGATCGGAAACAGTACAAGGTCGTTCCAGAATGCGAGGTGCGTTAAGTGCATGCACCATCGAGTTCCTGGGCCTTATCAGATAAGAATCCTGGTTATCTGATATGATCCCACCTGATTACACTATTCCTTAACGAGGTCCTCTTCGTTTACCCGCTAAACTTTTCTCCAGAAGGAATCTCAAGATGTCACTATAAATAGACAAAGCAAACTATATATAGGACTTCATATGATCTGTTGTGATCTATAATTAAACCAAGTTCAGGCTCGGCTTTGAGCTGTCTCAGCTGTGTTATGGTCCACCTCGCCAGCTAAATCTTCCGCATCGACAGCGTTTTGCTTCTCGCCCAAGTACCAGTCTGGCATAAAGAGCGAAATAGCAAGAGGAACGACACTCATCACAGTGGCGACGATGAGCATGATTTTCATGACATCTCCGTAAGCTGAAATGGAAAATGTCAGCCATAGATCACGATGCATGTGCGCAGTGATGAATACTGTTATACCTGAGATGGCACCTTCCCGAATTTCCGTACCGCGTGCATAAGTAGTCACAGTCGTGATGGAGGAATACAACGCATCACGCTCGTCCTGTGAAATGTTCGGGAGGTATTTCAACAATTTTCCGGGCATCAGGTTCGTCCAGATTGCACCAGCTGACAAGATCAGCACTAGTGATACACTTCGCGGTAGAACTACTTACCGACCGAGTTTCCGATTGCTCCCCCGATTTCTGTGAGCAGCAGCACCATGGCAGTGACGGTGGCGACGTCCTTGTGAGACACAGACGCTTGAGCGGCTGTCTGGATGGTAATGGCAGACATGCCACCACCCATGCTTTGGATAATTTGGGTCCAAACAATTTCAACATCGGAGCCGTTTGCACCACGGGAGTGGATCATGAGACCAACCCCACTGTCAGGGAAAGTGGGTCAGTGGTTGGAACGAGGCTGTCATTGGGGGTAGGTACTCACAGTAGTCGAATGGCGAGCCCAACGACTAGGAGAAGCTTTGGGACGATAATTGAAAAATTAAGAACATGAGACGTAGACATGCATACCTTGTACCGATGTAGGAACCTCATGGCGAGACCGCACAGGATACCGAAGAACGTCAGACCTACGGATTGTGTTTGAATGAAGTAGGTAGCATTGATGAGAGACCTGTAGAGGTTTATTAGAATTTGTACATGCCGAAGTAACGTATACCGACCATGGCTTGACGACGATGACGAACGAGTACAGATAGACATAAGTGAGGTAGAACGAAATCTAGCACGGAGAGTGAGCGGACAATCAAGTTGCGTAAGGATGGACATGCATAATCGAAGAAACCAATTAAACTTGCGCCAACGACTGTGAAGTTTGTGATGAACCTCTTTGGGACCACAGGATACTTTGCAAATTTGAATTCCCAAGGTCCTACAGCAGGGAAGAGGACGCAGCCGATTACTAGCATTGCGATCATAGACGCTAAAGGCATCTCAGAAACGTCGCATTGACAGAATAGGAATAGAGTCACGATTATTCCATCCTCCGGAGGCGTTCTCAGCAAGAGTTAAAGGAAGCAGGATAAGTGCGACACTGGTACCAATGAGCACCAGTCCTACAACATCCAGCTGGGAAATGACTTCAAGAGTATGCTGTAGGAGGGATTTATCGGACTAGAGAGCAAGAAAGTTAGCAAGGCGATAAAAGCCATGACATTACTAGCCTTGGGTTTTTCTGGGACTAATCCCAACCGTTTGGCCTTCCGCTCAGCCCAGACAAGCGTGATAATAAGTGGCGACAGAGACGCGGGAACGAGAATCGCAAACATCCCATCTATCATCAGTTGACTCGGGAACGGTTGGATGCAAGGTCCGACTTACATCCCCAGCGCCAGCCGGCACCTTCGAGTACTTGAGTGCTCACGTTGCTTCCAATGAAAGCGTTGACGATAAACGGCAGGGAGGTCATTCCCACAGCAAAGCCACGCCATTGGAGGGTAGTGATATCGGCCATAATGATGGATGTGAGGAGTTGTAAACCTGTGTACCCGCTACGCGTGCCGTTAGTGCCGTTGGAGATATATGGATAAGTTGGAATACAAACACGGCGTATAAGACGATCCCTCCTGCAACGGTCTGAATACTTTGTGCCGAGGCAATGACGATGTATCCTAAGAGGTTCTGTGTTGAAATACACCAGTAGACATTTTCAGTAAAAATACGCACCAACGACATAGAACACCACTAGTCACGACATGAGAAGAGAATCATGATAAGAGTTCTGTAACTAACTCACATACGAAGACGTAGGCAAATCCTCGAGACGAAACATCCGCTACTTTTGCAATAACGGGCTTACCACACGCGACTTGAAAATAAATTTAATATTCACCAGACCGCAGGAGAGAGTGTGAGAGAGTCTAACTGATGATAGATTGAGCGGTCTGGATGGTGCTGATCAAACTGTGGTCCTTGAGGGCTGATGCCGCGAACGTCAAGTACGAGTACGTAGTTTGACCATCGAGGGAGTAGATGTACGAAGCCAAGCCGATACTGGGCATCAAAGCATCAGCTCTAAAAAATTCTTGGCAAGGGTCCAAGGGACCTACCCGATGAAGAGGCACCACCTCGAGTATTTCCCATACACCTTGTGGGTAGCCTTAACGGCCTCAACACCAGTGTGAGCTGCAATATCAGAATTGTCACGAGCAACGTGATCATCGCTGGCGACGCTCTTGCGAGAGGTATCGAGCTCAGACATTGGGGGCAGGGTTGAGAAAAGAAGAGCATGGTTGCGTCAAGCTTTTATGCCGTCAAAATGGCTATTAATATTCGATTCGTAAGTTGGAAGAGGTATATCAGACTGGTGGTGCCTTATCAGATAAGACTAGATCCAACTGCGGACGGGGTCCGGTCATTATCATCAAATTGAAAAAATGATAAACTGATTATTCTGAGTGCGCACTTGTCAGAGTCCGTAGAGGTCTGTAGGGAGCGATGGGTCTAGAGAGTACTGGTGTCCGTGCGGACCTCGCGTGAAAGAGAGGAATCAACGTCTCTACCCAAAAAGAGTGCAACGGCACTTACCTGAGCCGTCACCGCTTTTTGGATGAGCACACGAACCCAAGGGGAAATGATAAAAAAGGGCAGCTGAAAGCTAAATGATATTCCTGATCGTTTTAGAGCCTACAGGATTGCGGGTGGTATCTTGCAGCAGCGGAATAAACGGGTGTATACAAAATAGAATGGTTGGGAAGAACAAAGAGGAAAGTATGTGCCAAACTAAACCTGGACAGTCGGGGGTAGTGCCTCCAGGCGAGGAGCATACTGCCGGACCATGCGCACCTGCCCTCCAGGAAGCCCTAGTCTGATTGGCGGCGATGCAACGTACAACGATGGGTTCACCCGTGGAGACTCCTTCGGTGTACGAGGCGCAACACTAGAAGTGGGAGAAGTCCGCGCAGAATGTGACATGCTTTGGGCCAAGACAATGTCCGTTACCCTTCGCCCATATCGCTGCTGCCCTTGCATCATGCTAGGTGCCTCTTCCTCTTCCTCCTCCTCCTCTTCGTCATCATCTTCATCTATAGCATCCTAAGAGGCACGACCATGTCAGAAAAAGGAGAGTCGCAATCCGAAAAGGAGAAAAATTACCGGGTCAAAATCTTCCATTTGTCTGTCTTCTTCCTCTTCGTCCTCATCACCCTCTCCGTCATAGTCGCCGTTTATCCACCTTCCCCGCCAATCGACCATATCCAGCTCTTCTGGACTTTCTGGACGCATTCGCAGCCACTTCATACGCGGTCCACTCTTTGCCCGCTCGCTGACCTTGAACCCGTAGATTTTAGGCACGTAAACACTTCCCTCCGCCCGCTTCTGTCCACCATGAGGATTGGGGTTCACAAACGCCGGGACACTCGAGCCATTGCTGCTTTTCGGTGACGCCGAAGAGCTCCCGGACGACATGATGGGTTTGTAGAAGGGTGCAGGGGCAAGTTCTCGGTAGCTTTGGAAGAAGAGATGCGCGAAGGTTGTTCCAAAGAAGGCACCTGAGATAAGAACACGATTAGTTACGATCCGTAACTTAAACTCATGGAAGAAGGCAGCGCACCGTCGACGCCTTGGAACCGGCTACTTGGGGGGACGTAGATATCGTTGCAGTTGGGACAGAAGAGCTTCACCGTGTCGAGACCAGGCGTATCTGACCGTCCACACGGCACGACGTTCATTGACCGGCAGTAAACGCGCGGACACGTCCCAAAAGTGTTATTTTCGTACTTGTCGATCTATTCGGGAAGCAACAGAAAGTTAATCATCGCGCGGTCCCTCCGTGAAGGGGCTCTATCGTACCATCGCTTGCAGCCCGGCGCGAGTCAGGATGTACCGCTGATGAACAAGTCCGTACAACATCTCTGCAGACGACTCTACAATCGACACATCGGGAATTTTAGTAGCGTCCTCGTCTGTTCTGTCGTCAGCTCCGGGTAAAAAAACCGGACGCAGCGTGACGACGCACCGGGTTCTACATCGAGGACCATCTCCATCGCCTCCTTCCAGAACGGTACCATCGCATTCAAGCCCGTTAAATTGAAGTCATCCTCTATAAAGTCCTCGGTAACTTCGCAGAAAAACTCGTGGCCCGGTAGGGAACAGAACCAACTGATCCAAGTGACTGTTGAAGTGGGTGTTGACGAAGCTGTAAGTGAATCATAACAAAAAAGTAGCCATTAAGATTTCAAACTATTATCATTGGAATGGTAATGCCAATGGGAGGGAGTGGTGGGACAAGAATAGAGGAAGGAATACTCACTGTAGCCGTCCTCCTGGTCGTCGACTTCCTCCATGATTTCGTCGCCCTCGCCGGTGCCGTCTTCTTCTTCCTCTAGCTCTGCATCCGCTGGTAGGGTGTCCACTTGTATCGGGTTCCGAGGCATCTAGCAGGAGGAAACGAACGTTTGCGGGACAAGGGCACGTCGCTGTGAGTGGGAACGAGGTATTGAAACTCCGATCAGGCAAATTCCCGCTCGGTGCTCACTGGTGGTGCTTTTTTGTTCTCCTGCAGCCAATCCAGTGCTGGTATATACTGTACCCAGACAGTGCTCGTGGGGCAGGATGCTCTCCACGTTGGCCGCAGGTCATTCTTTCTGTTCTGCAAGGAACGTGACTGTCGCTTATCAGTGCGAGAGAGTCTGATTTGCCTGATCATCGTTTCTAATCTTCCTCGACGGATTACGATTCGGGCTTCTGCGAATGCTGACCACGACTTGGAAGAAATCTTTAGAGTTACTGAAGAGAAAGGACTAGGATTCCTCCGGGCCGGAGTAGGTCAAGTTGTCGATGAACCTCAATAACGAGATATCAACATGGCTACCTCAGAAGCTGTAGTCGAACCTAAGGAATTGATTGGGTACATAATTGCCGACGCATCAAACGTAGGAACTTGATGAAAATGATCTATTAAATACAGAAGGAAAGACTAGGAAATAGGACCAAGTTCAAATCAGTTTTCAGTTTGTTTGAGTAGACCTAGACTCTAGTTCAGTAGCGGGAGGCGTTAACCTTGGTCCAATGCGCATAAATAACGGTCACCCGCGAAGCAGCTGCGTCAGGGTCTGTCAAAAACATCTCCTCCGGTTTTAATTATCAGGGCTAGGCTCTGGAGAAGTGATCAATCTTCGCGAGATTTAGCCGCCGGAGCATTTAAATAATGGCTAGGGGACTGGAACAATGTTCTTGAAATATTGAAGTATAGTATCAAGCACAAAGATGGCGCGACAGCATCCATTTATTTATGTTCTCTCACCTACGTCTGTCACTCACAATAATTAATGGCTTCTAACAAACCGTGGCGTACCAGGTCTCGTCATTCGCCAAGCTAATGTGTCCAGATTTCCAGAGAGTAAAATTGACACACGTCTATTTCTCTGTTCCACGCAGACATGTCAGTCTAACCCGGAGCGATTCCCACCCACAAGATGATACCGGGTCCAGTACCCCACAGGAAGCGCAGCAAATTTTCTCCTCCATACAATTGTCCGTTCACCGAGAGAATTCGGGTTCCAATGCCCAGATAGCCATATAGAACACGTTTCTCAAGTACCTGGTCTGCAGACGAATTTTTACGAGAAACAGGCAGCCTGCTAGGTCATTTTTTATTCTTTTATGACGGCTTTGCAGACTACCGTATGCCCTCTCGCCAGACGAAGTAGTTCTATGTTTACCAACCCAATATCGTAAAGCGTCTTGTATCAGCGGCGCGTTACTCGGTGTCAGTTGGTCTACCAATCTTTTATCGTGAAGCATCTTGTAGAATCGTACGACAAACAATGGCCTTGGCGCTGACTTAGTACCTGGGAGAGCGAATGAGTTAGTCCTAGAGCGGGTAGACATTGCCCGACATAACTCACCCACGCATCCGGTGATAGTGTCCGGAACCGAGGACTTTGATCCTTTGCAACTGAATGAAGCTGAATCATCTTCATACCGATGGGAATCCGCTCGCGTTAATGACAGAAGTATACGTGAGTGACATGAGGCCCTGGAGGAACGGGGGTACTAGACGCCGTCCAGGCATTCAATTATGAGAGAAAGTAGTATGGCATTCAAGGATCAAAAGAACACATCGTCTGTTCCGATACATTGTGGGAAAGCAAAGCCGGACCAACGATAACGAGTAACAGCAGCTGAGCGGTTACCCAGCTAGCCAAGACATACCGGACTTTGGCGAAAGGTCGCAGGGTACTTTACCTCTGCGGCAAAGGTGCTTATGGTTGACAAACACCCACAATAACCATCAGATAGGCCCTGCAGGGTAGAACAGGCAGAATACGACACGCTCGGTGTCTTTCTTTGCAGCACATGAAAAGTGGCTAGGAACGCCGTCGCAAGCGAATTTGCGGCGAAGGTGCCCACGGGAAAGGATGGCAGTAAGGGGTTGAGATGCGTTGATAGAACGTAACGGGAGAGGGCGCCGGGAAAGGCGAAGAGGAGGGCCGAGGTGGCTTGATGTCTGAAATCGGGGTCGAGCCGAAAGTACAACGGAATCGCGGCAGCGTAGGTGAGGATGCACACGGCAGAAACGGAGTACCGGACGATGAAGACTGGTGGTGAAACCCTCGGCAGGTGCGGCGCCACCAGCTGTGCGATCGAGGTTCCGAGGGACAGCGAGGCGAGCGAGATGGAGAGCGTGAACACAGTCTTGCTGAGGCCATCGATGAACTGGCGGTATTCAGTACAAGTATTGGGCGAGCAGAACGACGCACATCACGAAGGCCGGCTCTGTGGTGGCCTGACGAGTTCAGCCACGACTCGAAGATGTCGACTTGCCAGCTGGAGAAGGTGGTCAGCGAGCCACAGAAGCCTGTCTGACGGTCAGAATGGAAGCCAGGCAAGCACAGCTGGGGCCCACCTGTGGTCACTGCGGTATACAGAGGTCCATAACTACCAAGACAGTGAGCCGCGAAAAGGCAAATTTAGAGCGACATACAATTGGCCAAAGGGTGCCTTCAGATGGACGGCAAACCCCATAACGAGGCAGCCGACGGCTTGTGGGTACGCCAACGGAAAGATGCTCTGGCCATCATAGGTCGCGAGTGCCTCCAATCCGAGTCTCGCAAGGAGGCCAAAGAAGGAGGCCGGGATCAGGAGAGCCAGGACATGGATGGAATACGGATGGTATACCTTGGACGACGGGATGCCCTCATGGATGTCAGGTGGGCGGTCTATCGAGGCAATGGAGGGTGACTTGTTCCCAGCCTCAGCCATGGCAATACGTCGAAGCAGACACGCGGCACACGGCCCGGCATTCGGCTGCAATGTTATTCTTAGCCCGTAGAAAACATACCACAATGAAACACTGAATTAATCATCCTACGCCTCAAGATCGAAGAACAGGGACTGATCCAAGGTACCAAGCTCCTGGGCCGTAACATTTTTCTGAACGGGATCTGCAATGCCTCATGTCAATCTCCATCCCGTGCACTACGCTTCTCCACCGTGGAACGACAAAAAGGTTGTTTTTTCCCGTTTAAAATATACATCAGAAAATGTCAGAAGAAAGCGAAGCCCAGCGACGACGATCCGTCACGGGCATTATAATCCTCATGCTCCCTCTCGGTCCTCGCCATTAGGCACAGCCCACGATGGGATGCACCTTGGTATTTCTCGAGGCCTGGGTGTAAGATGAAAGCCGGTTATTTCAAGTTGGCTTGGCTAAATAACGGCACCTTAGGGCAGGCCAGGGACGGGGCCCGGGTTGATGTGATGACATTCGGCGATTACGTGGGCCAAAAGTGACACCCATGCGCGTTCGGCGATCTTTTGTGAGGGCTGCCCTTCAATTTGGCCTGTCGCTTTCGAGCGTCCCGTTGAGCCGAACCACACCTTTATCTTTCTCCACACGTCCTGTACATATCCCTGACCGTCGCTCCTTATGCCCCCCCACTCTGCTCTCCCCGATTTTTATTATTTTGTATTTGCTGCCTACGAGCCCACTCTATGCATCCTCGGTTTCTTGGGAGCATTGGCGTATGTATCCCATCCTTTTCGCCTGCTCGTTGCTGACTCGCATTTGCAGTGACCCGAAGAGTGTGAGCTGCATTCTTCTCTGCTGTCCGTGACGGTCCACTCAGAGAGCTCACCATCTAGACCCATGACGGTCAGGCGGCGTGGCCCTCAGACTCGCCACCGCCAGACGTCCTGCCGCGCGCCAGCCTCGTCACCGTCATCCAGCTTGCCCACGTATGTGCCCTCGTTGGCGTCATCAACTTCTTCCTTCTCTCTGCCGTCCGGAAGCACCTCCATGCTCTCCCCGCTCTCCAGGAAAAGTTTACCTTTGCCCTCCTCTGCCCTTTATTAATCGGCGACTTGATGCACCTCTACCTGACCTTATGGTCCCTCGGTGACCAGAAGTGGGACATCTGGAATTGGAGCCCAATGTTATGGGCCACAATAGGCCTTGGCATGACTCTGCTCATTCCCCGCATTTGTTGGCATCTGGGAATCGGCCGCTATGTCGACGCCAGGGATGGAAATTTCCCAAAGATTTTTCAGAAGTAGCGAAGGTTATCGTGCGTCCTTCTTTGCTCTGCGCTACATCCCCACGACTCACCATCCTCAGCTTCCGCCTCCTTCATCGCTGCGGTTTCGCCTGCCGCAGTGCCGATGATGATACATTGTATCATTAGTACAGGCTAGTAATACTCTGTCGAGATACATGTTAAATCATTCGCTGCGAGACCGTTTACTACTATATAGGATATCCAAGGGGAAAACATGTAATGATGTAAAAGATAACAATTCATAACGCGAGAAAGAATCCATACAATCGTAAGTCATCCGACTCTGCGTTCAGTACGGAGCATTGACAATGTTCGAATGTCCTCGCGCACTGAGGACTTGTCCGGATAACGACGACCGAGTAGGCTTTCTCAGGCTCTTCTTGTTCACAGCTAGCACGTTATTCTGCAACGCCACAATCTAAAATAAATCAAATCAGAACGCCACACACATGCACTGAAACAAATCCGGTCCTTACAATCTCCTTATCGTCGCCGAACTTAAAGTTGTCCTGCACGACCATGTCTTCGTACTTCTTGATTTCGTATCTATCCAGCATGCCTTTCTTGACTTTGGAAAAGTCCCATGCTACGATGTATTGTCCAGTTGACGTCACGATCGCGTTCTCGGACTGTCCTTCACCTTGGTTAAACCTATATGCACAACCCTGTCAGTTATGCCGATACGAACAACCGGAACACGCCTACCTTGCTGGCGTGAACGAAACAGTCATGGTTCATATAGGCCACATGCTCGCCCCTCAGCTGGAGCCGTCTAGGTATCGGCTTGGAGGTCGCGGGGAAGCTCCGGTCAAAGCCGAGGCTACCCTGCCATCTCCCCTCCCCGATAAGCGTATCAATTAACAGCAGGTATGTCTTCGTCGTCGCCACAATCCACCGTCCATCGGCCGTCACATCAATACCAAGGATAGGGTCACCAAGCGGAGGCAGTGCCGTCTTCGCATTCTTCCCGATCGAATCAAACAGCCGTATATCACCCTTCTCGCTTGCAACCGCGATCTTCCCTGCCGCGGTCGTGGTGACGCTTGAGAACTTGTTCTTCCCCGCATACTGCTTGAATTGACTGTCGACCAACTTTTTGCCGGAGACTCGAGGATCGATGCGGAACAGCGCATTATGCGACGCGCCCACAAGTGTTTGCTCGTGTGTAGTCTGAGCAAATTTGCTTTCGGGGGCGATGTGGGAAACTGTGACGTCGTCATGAATCTTCCACTCCTCTACAACCTTGCCGCGCTCAATGTCCATGTTGTACAAGGAATTGGGGTCTGCGGGGTTCATCAGGATCATCTTCGTGTCTTGTTCGTGAAGCATAACCTTCGAGATCATCAGACATGTGAACATGTATACTAAAATATCACTTACGTTTTTAGGTGTAAACGCCTTGCCGTCGGCGGTACCAATGTTGCCAATCGATAAATGATACTTGACGTTGTGGTCCGCTGTATGTTTGAAGACCCCAATCTTGTTGCCTCGTAGGACATATGAACGGTCCCCTTTGTATCCAACCATGAGCATCGAGTTCTTCTCGCCGGGAAGCTCAGAAGGTACATCATCCTCTTCTTCTTCGCCTTCAGAACCATAGTCTAGAGGGATAATAAGTAAACATGTACTGTGAGACGACAAGAGTAGCAAGCCGAACCATCTTCAGGCTCTAATTCAGACAACACCTCACCCTCTTCGTCTTCTTCATCCTCGACATCGATCATGACGACATCTTCGTCGGCACTAAAGATGTACCTTTGATCTTCCGCCTATATATGACATGTAAATGACAACACAATTAAGCACCAGCAAGTTTCGCACCTTCTGTTTTGAGAATGGACTTTGGAATTTAGTCTCCCAGAGCGCTTGAAGGAATAATTGGAAGAACGAATTGTACAACTCTTGATCTGGGGGGAACTTGACTAGCCAACTTGAAGACTCATCGCCGTCCCAGTGATTCCAAGTAAGAGAAAACATCTTTGTGGATGATCTATGGTTCATATCTGCGGATATTTCATGGGCGAGGAGAATGTCGTCGTCTGTCTTGGCCGTTAACCAAAACTTGTATTGGCCCTTGCGTTGGATGATTTCGGCAATGACGATTCCCTGATTAAAGAACACCCCAATATTGCCATCATCTTGAACTTCGTCAGGGCACCACAACCACAGCTCAGCCTCGGAAGAGAAAATCGTCGTGGTAGGCTCCTTGCTAACGGCATCAGCCTTGGCCTTGCCCTTAGCGACTGCCTGGGAGGCAACGGATGTGGGAGTCACAGGGGGGTCGTTGTGTGTCTCACGCTTCTTCGGAGTGGGCGCCTTCGACTGCGGCCTGCAGGACACAAGGTGAGATTGAATCTCCGAATAATAGAAGTTCTTGAGAGCTTACTTCCATATGAACTCCTCTAGTTCCGTCTCTGAGATGTTGTCCCCATTGACTCTATACTTCCGCTCATACATGGCTCGATACATGCATGTCTCAAAGAACACCTTCATCGGGGCATTCGTGTTCGTAGCCACATATTCGTAGAACTCATCCACGTCTCCTTCGAGATCTCGCCAGATAAACGTAGGTTCGCCATCGGTCTCTCCCGAGCGAAACTCTAGTTCATCTCCGATCAGAAAAGAACGTTCTTCATCAGCTGTAACAACGTAAATTCAGTTTTCTAGGAACATAGACACGGCAAGAATGACGCACTTTCGTCTTCATCTTCTAACAGCTCCTGATCTCCCTCTTCATACACCCTGGTGATCACTAGATGGAAATTATGCTCAGCACTTGGAATGCGACGAATAGTTGCCATGGCATCATTGTATCTGTCCGAGTTTTGATGAGAAACAGGTAGCACCAGAATTAGGTTTCAGGTCGTACATGCATTCACGAGACGAGCGTATGTTGCCTGGTCGGATGAGATAGAGTTGGCCTGACGAGATCTTCACGACTACGATGGAATGTTTGTAATACCGTAGTGGCAAAGTATTTTTGACGAACCTTCAGCGGCGTTGGGATCCTCTACGAGATTTCAGAGTCAGTGGCCCGTAATAAATTATGCAGTTTGATGGAATACAAACGCCAGACTCGTCCCAGCACTACGAAACGACATCAGTCGCAGTTAATCCAGATAAATCACGATACGTACGATTCTTGAAGAGATTCATAGCTGGAAAATGTGAGGAGATGGTGGTTAAAGGTAAAGGTGGAGAAACTGACTTCACGTGTGTGACAAAATCACGAGGGCTGCGTCACGCATTTTAACCATTTTCGGCCGGTTTGTATATACAGCTGGCAACCTTGTTCTTTTGCATTTCCTTTTCGTATTGTTGACTGCCGACGCGCCGCGATGTCTGCTTCACCTTCGCCTCGTCTTTCTACGTCTCCTCCTCCCCCTTTCTCGCGTACGTTGCTATCCTGTTTATCCTGTTCGGTAACTGAGCCACAAACAGACAACCCCGCCACTCCAGAGTCTACCCTCCATGCAAGAAACGTCTCTTCTCAAAATGAGGTAAGGGAATATTGGCTAAAACTTTCTGTCTCCAAATAATGTTGGTGAAGCAGCCTCAAAATACCCCTTCGTTTTCTACTGCATTCTCCGACTCTGGCATAAGCAGTCGTCTCACGCGAGAAGCTTCGCGCTCATCCTTTCCCATGGGGACTCCCACTAGAAGGGTCTTGGTTCGCTCGGACCCAGCGCTTTTGACATGTTTCGATCCTGCAGACAAGGAGTTATATGATCTCTGGGCGCCAAAGAGATGATGTGTATCTCTAGATTATTGGTTCTCGGCGACTCAAGTTAGTTCCTGTGCCGTAGAACATCCAATGAATTGACTTGTATCCATTCAAGCAGCTCAAACAGGGTATATGGCCTTAGTGCTACCTACGTGGGAGTACGTGCTATTTATTGTGCACACTACAACAACGGACCATCCACGGAGAAATCCCAGCAGAGCCATGCCATCAACGTTCTTTCATTTTCTCAGAAGCCGCAGCGTCTGAGTTAAAGAAGGTGGCATCTCCGTCATCTATGGGCTAGACTGCAGCTTGTTCCAGCCTGGAACTCCTCGTCTTCTTCGACAATAGGCGGACTTTTGGGTATAGACACGATAGATATCAGGCCAGACAGTGTGTCCGGCTCTGTGGCGGTCTTTAAATTGAACGCCTCTTCCGCTGTCGACAAAGAATGTCTCCGCGGGTGAAATAAGGCCTCCTCCGCCGCCTCTAGGCTCAGATTCATCTCTGAGGATGTAGAGGTAGAGGCGGTAGAGGGAGAATAATCGATGCTTGCACGCCTCAGTCTTCTGGCCCCACGTGTGAATTTTTCCTTCCACTGGTCGCCTTCTTGCAAAGACTGCTCTGCTGCGGGAAAACAGTTGGGACAACACGCGCGCAATGGCACGGTGGCGACAGGTTTTCCAGTATGGTCAGTCATTGGAAGCGAGGCCGTACGAGTGAGCGCCGCGGGTATTGTGTGATGGATAGTGGGAGATGATTGGGTCGATGCAGATCGTCGCTCACGATGCACAAGACAGGGCGATAGAGGCTCCATATGTGTGCAATGAGGCAGCGGTGGAGCTTTGGTCAGGAAACTAACATGCCTTTTAGAACCTGATTAACAACGCTGAATATGTATAAAACGGACCTCGGTAAAGGAACTTTGAGCGTTATGTGTTCTCTGTCATCAGACGATGAGATACTATTGTTCACATTTGCTCCGTTGCCCCGATTATGTGGTGAAGCTTTACGCTTCCACCAGGGCAGAATATATGATTTAATGACCAACAGGCCTGGCCTTTTAGATGGACATTGAGGAATGAGAACGCATTCGTCGTCGAAACGAACGCTGCGCTCGATGATACTTGCAGACGAGGATGCTACCGCTGACATAGTCTAAAGCGAGGGGGATGGGGGATGTGAAACCAAACAGAAATGAAGAAGTCATGGGAGACTAAAGTGGATATCATGGGTTGCCGGCCTCGCCTACCATGGTCTGCGGTCTAGCCCCATATGGCAACCGTGCCGTCCTCTTCGAGCCAATCCCTCACTCCCTATCGTACTGGCGGCCGTTTCTCCAGTACAATTTCTCTACACTACAAAGCTTCCCAAAGGTTATTGAGCGGTGTTAGTGGCTCGGCATTTCATACTAACGCAATTTCTTCGTGTATCGGTTCCGGTTCGAGTCCCCGGGCCGGACCTAACAGGAGGCCTTTTGTTCCGAGTTCAAGATAGGACAGCTCTCTCCTTCTTCAAGTAAGGTGCGGAACAAGCGCCACTCAAGAATAACAGCCAATTTCTTGGCTTTTCACGACCCTTCAAGTTTGCTGAAATATCTGACGTCTGAGGCCTCCTCTATCTATCTCCGTCGATCTTCTCTCTATCCTACGTCCACAAAACAATTTAACGCAAAGTGAGACCACAGAAAGGTATGTACTCCCTCGTCCTGACATAACGTACGTGCGGCTAAAATCAGAGCCAAATTTTCGTATCCGAAGCCAGTAACGCATCTCTTTCTCTGAGAATAATACATTTTGTACGTACGTCAATTCTCCCATGTCCTGCGTCATCTGCATTGAAAAGCGATTCACGGGCCTTAAAAAGCCATGGGAACCAAATATGGATGCTTCCTTCGATCATTTCCAATGCAACGTTAACTCGATCGTTCACTGGAAAAAAAATAGAAAGCTCGGTAATGAATACACCATGTTCCGATTTAACCCAGCCCATATACTTACCAGTCGTTTTGTCCGCCTTAAAATCTTGTACCTGAGGGCCTTCGACATCTCTCTGATTCTCCTGGAATTTTTCCATACAATCCGCCGCAGAACGTCACCTTCTCAGTTGGCCCGTTCTCACTGTATGCCATCATGGATGTATGACAGGGCGGCCTGAAACATTTCCGAAACATGCAAGACGTCTTGATAGGTGAAAGCGAATCAGCGGTTGAGCTTTGATTAAGGTAGACATGAATAGCGGCGTGGTAACGTTATTGCGTTTACAAGGTAACGACAGACTGAAAGAACTAAAAAGCATATGTTATGTACTTATGGATACATGGTCGTGAACTAAAGATTATGATACAGTGACGCATTCCAGAGCAGTCAAGAACAGTAAGATAACATGATCATAAGCAACTAGAAGAGTAAGATAAATAAATATCACAGTCCAAAGATAAATGATTCTGGTTATATCCAGCCTGCTGGTGAGCGGCGACTACTAGTTGACGTGGATTCGCGAGCGCGGCTCTTCGTCCACGACTGAGGTGTAGGTGGGGAGCGGTAGCCGTCAGGTAAACTCTTCTCTGTATCGCGCGCCGCCCCTGTCCCTGTTCCAGGCCGTTGCATTTCACGCCCAGTACGCTCGAGGAGGTTACTGTGCACCGACGCACGCATGCTGTGCACAGATGGTGCAACGGCAGCAAGACGTCGGATCTCCTCCGCACAGAGTACCTGAAGACCTGTCAGTCCGAGGAACGCAGCTTCATCTCGCAGATCTAATAGGGCGCCAATGTCGAGACGAGGGAGACGAGGGTATTGGGGATGGCAACGAAGATACACGAGGATATGAGGATATCTAGAATTCGTTTCAGAACACATAAACGGAGATCAATGATTGAGACTCACGATTCGCTTTGCCGGTCAAGGAACACATGAAGATAGAAAGGACTGTGTGAAAAGCCCGTAGGGAGCCAATTGCAAAGGGGTTTGACATGCTTGCATGTCGTCACTATTTGTTGAGTAGATAGATGATGCGTCGGACATGTTTCGTGGGCGGGGGAACAAGCCCGCTAAGAAATCAGACAAATGTGAAGGTTGGGACGTAAGGGTATCAAAAGTAGTTTTGTGGGTATGTGTGCATGTTTCAAGGGTAACAATGACTTTCGACCGGTCAACAGTAGAATTTGGCGCGTCGGAAAGAAGGATAGCGCGAAAGGGAGGAGGTGGAAGGGAATCGGAGCTAGCGGCATATGACGGTGCCTTGGCTGGTTGCGAATGGGAAATTGTAGGGCATGGCGGCAGAGCACGCGTCGGTCTCGGTGGTGCCGCTCGAATGCGCTCATCGTCGTCATCATCCGAGTCGAGAAGTTCACCTTCTTCGTCAGATTCCAGCTCAAACGACAGTGGAGGCGGTGGTGGGGGAAGCGGCCTATCAATATCCTCCGGCTTCTCATCGAGGATGTAGCCATGGTAGGTCTCCTCTGTGGGTGAGCTGTCTTCGTACGTCAGACGCACGCCCGAGTCCTTCAATGCTTCGTCGGGGGTCCGAACGATTGTCGCACCTGTGCCCAGCGAACCATATCTGGGCGACATTATTTCGATGGAACGAGAGGACTTGTGCCGGGTAGCCTGGCTGACAGAAACGGAGGATGAGCTACGAGAGAGCCAATTCATGGTGCTTGAGAACGAGGGGGCAATGGAGGACTTTTTACTATGGCCAGCCGGGTGTTGAGAGCGAGGCAAGGAACGAGTAGAGGAGAACATGGTGGTAAGGGCCCAAGAAAGACGTGCAGAACAAACAAGGAGTGAACAACTAATAAAAATGAGGGTACAATGAGGGCGGCGCACTGCAGCCGCCTTGCCTCTTATCCTCCTTTCCGACCAGGGCCAGTCCTTTGTTCTGGTCTATTGTCTACTTTCGGCAGGAAGCTGCCGATCGCAACTAACAGGGGTAAACAGTTGCCATCAATTGCGGATTCTGCCCTTGGTGCCATCACTACAGCCGCTATGAGGGAAGTAAAATAAGCAGCAGAGCAGGAGCACATAATTCACAAAACTTGCAGACATTTGAGGCATACATTGCGGGAGAATATGCCCAAGTCTTTAGAATTGTCTGCCGGAAATTCCCGGCTTTTGTTCCGGATGCAACAAAATACTTCGATCACATCAAAATAACTGTGACGATCACCACGATCACCGCTAATTCGAGCTCGGTCGCTACTAGACTGAGAACTACTGGCATGTCAAACATACACATCAGACAACATGAAACCGCTTCCAACGCGCTTCCTCGGGTAAAGCCCCGTCCCAACACTTCCAAGATACCCGTCCCCTTCTTCTACTGCCCTAGCGACGACGGCACCGACGAGAATATCCTCATTCTCCTTCATGGCCTGGGGGATACCCACAAGCCCTTCTCAAATCTCGGTCGTCAGCTAAAACTACCGCAGACCGCTATTCTCGCCCTCAGAGCGCCGGACCAGATCCCATATCTGTACGAGGATGCCTTTCAGTGGTACAATTCATTCGATCTGCTCGGGGAGCTCGTTCGATATCCCAACCCTACCCCCGCACTGGATCTGATGAAACAGGTCCTGCGGCATTTGGTAGACGACTGTGCCTGGCGAGAAGACAGGGTGCATCTTTTGGGATTCGCTCAGGGCGGAAGCGTCGCGGCAGTAATTTGGGTTGAAGTCTTGGAAGGAACAGAAAGGAAAACTCGGCTCGATAGTGTCTGTAGGCGGTCCACTTCTCTCGTATCCTACGATAGAAGAATTATCCCCGACGCCTCTACTTGTCGTCCACCGCGCCTCACCAGCCGAGCCATCTTTACCTCGCGATGCCATGGTTGCATTCAGGAGAGCGTATCAGACAGTCGGTGATGAAGAACTAGATGGGAGGAGATCTGGGATGCCATCATCAAAGGACGAGTGGGAACCCATTATGCGCTTTTGGAGTGAAAAGTTGAGCAGAAGGCAGATAGATGGGCTGTACGAAGTAATGAGTGGAATAGCGCCACCATCGTGAAATGTGGATGGGAAATCAGAAAACACTATCGCGATTTCAGTCGTCCCAAGGACTGCGGTATCTGTCATCTACAATATTGGCCATCTCTTCATCAGGTGTTCCCTTTCCTCATCTTCCATTCCAGATATTGTACGTATGTGTGGCTATATCAGTTCTGATCTTCTTTCAAGTTGTCTGACGTTAAATTGAAGGAGAGCTTTCAACTGGGGTTGAGGCCTTGAGGACTCGGACACGGACCGGCTGTTTTGATTGCCGTCCCTGGTCCAAGCGCGTTACAAACTAGGCAGCTTGGTTATTCTCCACAAAAATGCCTTCTCGATCAAATCCCTATTCACGCAGCCTTCCAGTTCCGGGCAATCGTAAACGTTCTCGAGAACGTAAGCCCTCAGAGAAGGCGCAGCGAAATGATTCCACGACGCAAAGAAGTTTTTTAGGATGAGGTGAGCTCTTTGAGCAGTTTTAGAGATCGGAGCTCCATGAGCAGCACATTTAATGGCGTTTGCAATGCTCTGCAAAGTAAAATGAATAATTTTGAGCCCCAAAGCGTGGTATAATACAAACATGAACGCCGAATGTTTTCGGAGGAACAACAAAGGTGCTCATGCTACGATGAAGCAGATTGAAGGTTGAGTGTCTGACGACGCATACTGACGCCCTGCTTGACCCCGAAGGATTCGTTTCAGTGTATCGGGCGTTCCTTGTCCAATGGGAGTTGCTCAAGGAAATGTACGTCATATATAACCGATGTAGCATCTTCTGCCCAATTAATCTTCCAACTCTAGCTTTTACAAAATAGTCGAGCACTCCAGTTCCAACCTGACTCGAGGGGTCCTTCTTGAGAAGATCTCTGCCGTGGCAAAGGGAAGAAGGGTGCCGCCGCCGTAACTGCTTGGCAAAAGGTTCAAAACGATTTCATCGTATCAACCCTCAAAACTGCTCAACCTGACGAGGTGGAGTGGTTGACAGGTGTTGTCAAGAAACATGACATTACCTTTGTTCGCAATACGTCAGTTACAATTACTTTGCCCTATCTTTTCAGCATAGGGACTGAGGCAACCCTTTTTAGACTTCTGCCTTAACTTCAGAATCAACGATACGAGAAGAAATTTTGGTACCCATTTATTGAGGCCCTCAACTGGGAGAAGTCTACCATCTCAACACTTGAAGCAGCAGAAGTGATATCATTATCTGTACGGCACGTCGTAGGCGAAACTCCTGCATACCCTCAGAAGCCATACGATTTCCGTGATGAAGACAGCATGTCCAAGCGCTGTGCAGGCTACACTAAGGCAAAATTCAGTGGCGATCCCGCCGGCATTACACAACTTGTTCACCTGTGTGTCCATACTGCCAACATCGATCAACGCACGTCATCTTTGATCGCATGAAATCCGGAAAAGAGCGAAGCTTGGAAGTTCTACGAAGCCCTCGTACCTGATATGACGAAAGTCGTAGAAACAAATTCCGACCTCAGGCCACTTTCAAGAGTTTCGTCGGGAACGCCGTTTGCGAAATTCTTGATCAGAAAAGAGACGTATCTGAATCAATGGCCCTGGCGTTACTACAAGTCAGCCACGAGTTTCTAACGCGCTTGTAAGCATTTTCCGTTATATCAAATAGTATTGGAGGTTGACCAAACTCGCTTCAGGTTGACAGGAGAACGGTTCGAAATTTTAGCCAAAGAAAGCATCCAGCCAGTAAAGTCTCTGGCACGTTGTCTGTATAGCCGTGTACTCCCAACTCTAAGCGACGCGCCTGCCCAGGACGCTATTTCTGCGATTGTCGCTCAATGCATCGATCAGGTCGTCCCCGTGTACCAAAGCGGTCATACTACTATTTCCTCTCGCGTCCATCTGTCATTGACCTTCTGGATTTTGCCTATGACGTTGGTGTCGGAGATTCTCTGAGCACAGACGTCTTGAATAAGCTTATTGCAGAAGACAACAAGGACGACGAATACATCATGGACCAACTCGTCTCATTCGTCACTGGTCTGCCACCCCGAATGGAGACTTGGAATGAGTATGTTGCGGCACCGCAATTTTCTGCGTTCTGCGCTGAGACCTCGAAGCTGTTTGTTCAGAAAAGATGCCAGAAAAACTGCCGAGCAAAATCTGGCTCAATTTTTATTATTTGGATGCGGCAGATGCTACGACTGCACTCTTATAAAGGGATTTTTCACCGCAAATACTCCCTTTCATAGTGTAAATGCAATAGCTGCTGTTCGCACTCATGTAGAGAACCAACTCAATGCGATTTCGGCGTCTAAGCATGGTGTCAAGTGGGAAACGAGCAAGTATGGACGGCCTTACACGTTACATGTATGTCTTCAAGTGCCTCCTTTCGTTTCTGTATTCTTCCTACTGACACAAACTGTCCCCAGATCCAAAAACCCGAAAGTATGGTTGCCCACGGTAAGTACAAGCAGCGACAGAAGCAGGGTCTTCAGATGTTGGCAGTTCTAGGGGATTCGCCTGTCCAACGTCGGATACTCGGTGCAGACTTCGATTCGGTGTACGAAGCCATCGCTGGTAAGCGGGCTCCGCTGAGTCCTGAACCATCTGTAACATCTGTTGTGCCACTGTAGTGACAACTGGTCGGGAAAACGTAGCTAAATCTCGGAAGCATACCTTGGCAGGTGCCGCAGTTCCCGTAAAGAAACTGAGGGTTTCATAAGAGAGGATCTTAGTACACGGGCTGGCGGTCATCTAATCAACATCTAAGACTAGACTAATGCCTTTGACTGCCGGATGTCCGGACCGGGGCGTGTGACGTTATGCCATTACACGTGACAAGTGACAAGTTGTCTTTACTTTAGGCTAGGCCCTTTACTTTCCACCACGAATGTCTTTACAACACATTGTTCAAATGTCCTGATCAAAATCTCATATATCCTGAAGCACTCTCCCACGATTTGACGGAGCTATTGCTGATAATCATATCTCCTCTCTGTGGGATCTACGTCAGGAAATTACTGGTAGTAGTGACACTGGCTCTGATTTCGAGAGTTGGGAGTCGGGGATCGTTTGAGGCGTCGTACGCGATGCCGGTCGATGCAACCAATACCGAGGCGCCACGTCGGTGTGACAGTGAGTGACGGCTATTTTTTCGTCACTTTACTTTTGCACTCAACCTTCAATCTGTTTTATCGTAGCATGAGCACCTTTGCTGTTCCTCCGAAAACATTCGGCTTTCATGTTTGTGTTATATCACACTTTGGGGCACAAAATTATTCATTCTACTTTGCAGAGCATTGCAAACGCCATTGTATCTGCTGCTCATGAAGCTCCGGTCTCTAAAACTGCTCAAAGAGCTCACCTCATCCTAAAAAACTTCTTCGCATCGTGGAATCATTTCGCTGCGCCTTCTCTGAGGGCTTACATTCTCGAGATACGATTTCCCGGAACTGGAGGACTGCGTGGATAGGGATTTGATGGGCTCTGACCGGGCCATTTTGGCTTCTTTACGCCTCTGGCCGCTGAGTTTGGCTTCGAGCTCTATCTCGCAGAGGTTGAGTATGCTGCGGATGCCCTAGTTGAACCACAGCAGCGCCACACTGCGTATGAATTTGGACACGTAAGGTTCGACAGCGACTATGACTACGAGAGCGGAGGCGATAGCGAATGGCAGAATGACCGCGCGAGTGAGATGGATGGTATTATGGCCTATCATAATGGAATTCCACGGAAGTACGTCTATCACTCCTACGTGGTCGACTCATCTGGGATGTCGGTCAACGTTCCCTTGGGTTTGCATTTGAACAACTCTTGTATCATCAACGGCAAGATCGACAGTGGTGAGCCCGCGAAAAAAAATTTCTCTCGCAATGATGAATATGTGTGTAATATGATTGTTTCTACCTACCGTTAACGGAAGAACTGATAGCCTTTTCAGTACAGAGTGCTCACCTACAGTGCGTCTGTTCTCTTCTAGTCCCCTTTGCTTCATTAATTGTTCTTTCACTGTAGTTTGGGCAAAGACCCTGATTTTAATCGTACCAAAGTGGTCGGACCTTGAGATAACCACTGGTGACATCTTTCGCTACACCGTCAATTCGTTACGGGCTTCCAATTCCCGGACCACCAATGAAAAAGAAAGAAAACATCTCTTGATACTCTCCTTCGTGCTTGCACAGCACGCGAGGTAAAACTAGCCGACTCTTCGCTATGGCTCATGGCAAGAAACAGAAGCCGCGCGCGCCGCAAACAGCTTTCCTGGTGGTGATCGATGTTTCAATGAGATGGAGTAACGTCGATATATTTCTTCGATTCGCACAGGCATGCAAGGTGAAAAACTGCAATGGGGCTATCGTTGATTCGGCCACATTGATCTCTGTATACGAAGCAATCCCCGCTTCCTGGAGGAAGCTCACAGATCTGTAAGGGTGTCGATAACATTAAAGCCACAGTTATGCTAAAGAACTTTTTGTAGCTTTGCCGATTTGTTTTCAATCTTCTTTCGAACTCGATGAGGTCGAACTTTCTTGAAATTACCGCGAATATGGCAAAAGAGCAGGGAAATCTCGTAGTTGTCAAGGAATGGTGTGGGCAGCAAGACCACATCATGGCTTCTATTAGGACCCTCAAATCCGATGAAGTTAACTGGATGTGCAGTGTCATTGTGCGTGGAGATTGTATGTATTTCAGAGAAATGTTAGTCCTGAACTTATTGGCTATGGACGCACCTATTGACAACCCACACTCTCGGATATTCCCGCAACTTCAGTCGCAGTTGTACGATTCTTCCGTCTGGATGCCTTTGGTAGAGTATTTACTCTAGAAAGGCGGAGAACACCGCCACGGTCAATCTGGCGGTAGCCATGTCCATCCGACATGCCGTTGATGAGACTCTTGCATACCTGTGCACTCCGTACAACGAGAGTGTATTCCATCCGCCTGGTTTGCGCTGCGGCTCTCGCCTAGACAGATCCCTGGGCGATCCATCTGCGATCACGAAGTTAATATTGCTGTGCATCAAGGTCGTTCATTCTGACCAATGCTCCATCCTCTTCAATCGAATGGCGCCCAAAAATAGGCTTGGTTCCAAAGGGTTTGCGTCTTGGAAACATTATGAGCCCCTGGTGCTTGACATGGCTAGCATAGCAGATGAGCATCCAGAACTGAAGCCGGCATTCAGTATCTTTTTCACGAATGCTATTTCGGAGCTCGTACGCCACAGAAAACGAGATGAATGGGAGCCCGTTGTAGTAGCATTGAAGCACTGTGAAGACGACCATCTTGCCGAATTGTACGTCATATTCAATTCCTACGATTTCGAATCTTTGAAACTTTATTAGATTCAACCCAAGTTTTATTGCGTCCCTCGAGGAAGATCTCATCAAAGTTGTTGCTCGCGTATTATACGACAAGGCCTCTGTCGCAGCTTCCCAGAGCGCTGCCACTCCAGTTTCGATTATCGATTTGCTCGATTTCGCTTACGGTATCGGATGTGGTGATACCCTAAGCCAAGATGTTCTGGGCGAACTCACATTTGGGACTTCCACTGTGCGCGATGAAGATTCATATGTCAATACCAAATTGGCACCTTTCTTTTTCGGTCTGTTCAAAAAAATGTCCTACTGGAACAGAAGTTTCGCGGAACCACCTTTTTTTACCTTTTGCGCTGATACACTCAGACTGTTCGCAAGACATTGTATGCCCGCAAAGCCCGCTGGGTCGATTCCTGCAGAGATCCTGGCATTCGGATGCGGGACCCCTACATGCCAACAGTGCAAAGGCCTCCGGCACTTTTTGTGCCTCTCTTCTCAAGAAGTCTACCATTTCACCGGAGTCGACAGCATCCGTAATCATCTTGAATATCAGCTTCACCTGTCTTCTGCCCTTAAGCACGGTGTAAGCTTCGATACTGTAAAGCCGGCAGACCATTCACTCTACAGGTATCTTCCTTATTCAAATTTTCATTCAACGTCTCCTGACCATTTGTAGGTCACCAAACCGTCAAGTATGATTGTGCATGGCACACTCGCTCAACAGAAGCAGACAGGTCTGGATATGCTTTCCGCCTTGGGTGACGGAGCTGCACAGCGCCATGCTTTGGGCGAGGCTTTTGATTGGATATTCGGGACCGTCATGGGAACTTGCACACCACCCGCTGCGCCGGAGGAAATTTCTCACAAACGGGGTATTGACGGACTTGACGCAGAGGCATCGGTGTTGAAGAGAGCAAGAGTTGTCAGTTCGTTATAGATACCCCTTAATCTGTGGCTGAAGTACTTTCATTCCTATCATTGTTCCTCAATGAACATTGAATACTGAGGTATCGTTTATTGTATCCTTGCGAGTCCCTCAGCATTGTTCGATGTGCATGTTTCTAAGACGACACGGCAGCGCTGGGTCTTTGGAGAGAAACGGAAACTAAGATGGAATCTGAAAGAGGGTAGAGGCGAGTACTAGTAGTTGGTTTGATACCCGTCAGAAACGAGGTTGAGCCAGCGGAGAATTGTCGGTATCACCTTGGTATATTATGATATCATTTTTAGACACGGGTGATCGCTCGACGATATTATCCAGATTCGACCATGTCATTCCCCCTTCCCATCTTCTCCTCGAACCATGATCACGGCGATCCGCCACCTGAAAGACTGGTCGTTTACCCAAATCGGAGGTGGCGAAGGTACTAAAGACGGTGAATGGCTGCAAGCAAGTCAATTTCCGACCACCGTTCACGTTGAGCTCTTGAAACACAAGAAGATACCTGATCCCGTACGATTAATAATTATTTACATCACAAGCTTAAAGTTAATCCCCTGATTCTATGTTTTTAAAGTTCATAGGTCTACATGAGTGGGATGTACAATGTAGGCAATGAAGGCGCGATATTAGAATCGTATTAATACTGCTTCAAGGGATCGGCGAGAGCGCATGGTCCTTCAAGACCGTCTTCGAAGTGACTGCAGACGAGTTTAGAGCGCCTAACACCGACCTTGTATTCGATGGCCTCGATACTTTCGCCAGGGTTTCTTTGGTACCTCTCATTTTCTTCCGGGTTTTCAAAAATACTGAACAGACCGGGCTGCTTCTAGAACGAGAAGACGATCCTATCGTGAGCATGACACTCTGAATTTGTTCTAATGACTCCTTATGGATGAACACAGCACGGACAATCAGTTCACCGCATACAGAGCGTCTGTGAAGTCTCATCTGAAAGTAGGCACTAATGCCTTGGTCCTTGACTTCGAGAGTGCCTTCTGCAAGGTCCGTCCGACTCATTCGGGTGCAGTTACTTAGCCGAGCTTCTTTGTACCAGGGAAGAGAAATCGAGAAGCAACACGAAAAGCTCAACTTATGGAATGGCGACTCGAGTCGTCTTCATGTTCGCAAAGCTCAATACAAGTCAGTCTGGTTTGCCTCTTAATTTTATACGTACGCTAAGATATGGTCATCTCTTAGTTATGGCTGGGATTGGGGTACGTTTTCGCGGAATTAATACGAAGTCATTTGACTTCACTTACAAAGGCCCAACGCTCATGACTATCGGACCATGGAAATCCATTTATCTCCACGCATACCATAGTCGAATAACCGATCTGGACGTCAGGACGCGTGTTTCAGAATCCTTAAGTGTCGACCTTTCCGCTAGCTTTACCTTGTCAGAGAAGACACCAGGTTTCGCATCGTTTGTAGTCAAGTCATCAGATGGTTCCATTCCAGTGTCTGTTGACAAGATACCCATGAACACCGGCCAGGGTACGGTATCGTTTCAGTTTGAAACAGGAAAGCTAGAGTTATGGTATCCTATCAAATACGGAAGACAGGCATTGTACACTGCCGAGGTCGAAATCACCGATTCGAGTGGACATGTCCTTGACCGAAGGACACAAAGGATCGCTTTTCGGCGCGTTAGTGTGGTACAGGATCCACTCGCTGATCAAGAAGGTAGAACGTTCTTGTTCGAAATTAACAACATCCGAATATTCTGTGGAGGTAAGTGGGCAGCCACTGCGGCTAAGAGGTTGTCCCCGATCTTTTGCTTTCTCCTTTTTGCAAAGGGTCCAACTGGATTCCGGCAGATTCTTTCTTGACAACGTGGGTACACTTCTGGACATGGTCGCAGGTCCACTCTAACTTTTGTTAAGCATGACGCCTGAGAGATACAAGGCTTGGCTGCAACTTCTGGTCGACGGTAATCAGAACATGATTCGTGTTTGGGGAGGAGGCATATACGAGCATGATTCGTTCTATGACACCTGCGATGGTACGTTATGTTGGAATACTTTCCATTTTAGCTCTGACACCGTCGTAGAACTCGGCAGTAAGTTGAAACATGATAAGGTTGAACACGCCCCGATAACTAATTTTACTGGGCGCCAGTCCTTGTCTGGCAAGACTTCATGTTTGGTTGTGGTCAGGTATGATTCTTGAATTAATCATTCACATAAGCTCACGACATCATCACGATAGTACCCTGCGTACGATTCTTTCCTTGAGTCTGTGAAGGAGGAAGCCGTACAGAATGTAAAAAGGCTGCGACACCACCCTTCCATCGTTATTTTCGGTCTGTTTGGCTATTTTCTTGATCTTCTTTCATCTGAATTCCTTCATCTATCAGCCGGAAACAATGAAGGTTGGCTTCTATCTTCATCTTCCTGCTGTCGTCTGAGCCCTGGTAAAAGACTACCAGATTGCAGAATCTCTCAATCTAGAGCTGGATTACTCAGACGAGAAATCTGACTTCCGAAAGACCAACTTTCCTGCCCGTCACATTTATGAACGTGTATTGCCTTCCATTGTGCAACAGTACTCTGACGTATACTATCATCGATCATCACCGTATAGTGGATTCGGTAAGGATACTGGAGACCAGAAGTATGGAGATCTCCATCAGTGTATGCTTCCTTGGCGTTCGGTCCCGTATTTTTTCAACATGCTCGTTCTTAGGGAACGTTTGGCACGGATCACAAGAGCCTTGGCACAACTGGGACATCCTTGCCGGTCGCTTCGTATCAGAATTTGGCATGTACGTTTTATGTGGTTCGCTGACTGAGTAGGTAAAATAGATTTAACGTTCATTATTACAGGGAGGGGTACCCTGACCTCCGTACGGTTGACTATTGGCTTGGTGGTGACACATCGCAACGATACCCACAATCTAGGTGGATGATCATGTTATGCTATATCCTTGCTAGCTCCTCACGGACCGTGTAGAGTCAATAGCAATCATAACAAGGCGGCAGGTTTCGAAAGACGGCTGGAGGTAAGTACCGGCGTAAGGAAGCAGCAAGGAAGTTCGTTTAAACCTCGCCAACAGTTGTACCTGGTCGAAAACTTCAAGCATTCGTTTGAAATGGAAAGGTAAGTAGTCCGGCTGAAAGATTCGTAATCCCCACTTACAACCACAGCTATGCGTATTATACACAGGTGATGCAGTCCGAAACACTTGCAGCTGCATATCGACTCTGGAGGCGAAATTGGCGTGGTAAAGGAAGAGAATATACTGCGGGTGCTCTTGTGTGGCAGGTCAGTCGTTGAGATCATTCCAACCCTGCTTTTTCATCTAAATTAATATCCATGTAGCTTAATGATTGCTGGCCAACAACTTCATGGGCAATTGTAGATTATTTCCTCAGACCCAAGCCGGCATATTTCGCGGTCGCTCGAGAACTGCGGCCTTACACAATTGGGATGACCCGTAAGGAAAAGGCAACCTACCCGGACTATCGGTCAGCTGCCAACTTCACAGTCGATACCGTCCTGGAGATCTGGGGTACAAACAGTACACTTTTTGAAAAGAAGGCGACCCTCGATGTGACTTCCTTTGATTTACACTCCGAGTGGACCAACCATTGGTCCAAGCAGGTAGTATTGGCGCCGAATTCAAGCACCGAGCTATTCCAAGGAGAAGTGCCCGGTGTACATACTAGGAAAAGGTGGAGTGAGGTGCCCAGGGTCATCATCGTATCAGCTCGCCTGTTGGGCGAGGAAGGAGAGGTCTTGGGAAGATACTCCAATTGGTGTGTGGTCTATTCTTTAACGTGGAAATAGAGCTCTGTTTGACATCAGCTCAGGCCAGAACCGTTCAAGTTCATTGATTTCCCGGCTCTCGAGGATGTTGGCTTGAAAGCCGAAGTTGCTCAAGACGGCGAATCCGTCACACTATCCACGAAGAAGCCCGTGAAAGGAATAGTACTCAACGTCGAAGGCGAGGATGTGAAATTCAGTGACCAGGCCATTGATCTTGTTCCTGGAGATCCACAAGTGGTGCATGCAGTGGGGCTGAAAGGTCGCGCGGTGAAGACGAGGTTCCTGGGGGACGGTTCGGCGTGAATGAACGTGCATTTGTATGATCTGTAACAGTACGGTTTTAAAGAAATTGAAAATGATACTATGGTACGGGTTCTTAACTTACAGGTACGAAGAATATACAACGAAAAGAAAACATATGCTGTAGTCATAAGAGTAAAAAAGGTTCTAGTAGTCCTTGCAGCCATGAGAGAGACATAAGATACATGCCATATGCATGCGACTTGCAGACAGCCATTCATATTGAATGGCACGATAAGGAACTCGAGGCGACCCTACATTATGACGCAACGATTGGCGGGCGGTTCGCCTTGCTTAGTCGGCGAGTGTTTTTCGATTTCCCCCAAACAGAGATCAAAGACTTTACCTGTGAGAAGGTCAGTAAACGCGATGATAGACGGGTTGGGATACATACCAACATTAATATTCTCCTTTGCACTAGTTTCAACCCATACTGCATTATTTGTCTGCGCAAAGGCCTCCCCGTCCTTGGCGGGCACTTGCCTGAAGGTGACATATGTCTGCATCATTGCTTTGCTCATCGCGGAGGTGCACTCACCTCGTCGATAGATCGACTTTGGAACCCACAATGACGCACGGAATCTCAGTGACCCCGCAAAAGTCAACGATTTTGTCATACAGAACCTGGATCATGTCGAAGGAGCTCCGTGATGTGACAGAGTAGACGAGAACATAGCCGTGAATTCCTATGGCATATTTCGAATTGAGGATAGAATACTCGTCCTAAACAGACAGCAGTGAGTCGGCGAATGCGCTGGCATGATCCGGCGAGGGTCGCACCTGTCCTGCAGTGTCGATGACCTCGCAGTCGTACTCGGTGCCCTTGAAACTGACGCTCTTAGCAAAGGTGCTCTGGATAGTAGGATAGTAGTTTTCAACGAAACGATTTTCCACGAATTGTACAATGAGAGAGGATTTTCCTGTCGGGTGGACGTGAGGCCAGGGTCGTGTGGGCCGAGCAGGAGCAGCTCACCGACTGAACGAGCACCTAGGACAACGATTTTGCGCTTCTTGAGATTCTCAGGTGAAGGCATGGGTGGTAGTGGGAGAAAAGAAGAAATAAAGGAAAGGCAAGGAAAGGCAGCAGGGATATGAACGGGGAAAGAAGAAAAGGCCCCTTTCTTATATTTGTCCAGGAAAGCAGAAGAATTACGGTCTGTAACAAGTCCAAATTTGGAAACACCTAGCCAGGCCCAATAACTAATTACATTGTTTCAATTGCCTATCCCTTCAGCCAATACCGGCCCTTACAGATAATATCCGTCTGCTGACGCCACCTCAGGCTGTCGCGAGAGTAAAACAACGTAACCTGCAGCACGACCAGCGCATCACCTTGACATTATTACACCTAACACGCCCTCTTCTTTTTCCTCAGAACGACAGGATGCCAAACATCTCATACTCAACCTCCTTCAGCTGCGGAAAATTTCAATAACCAACAACGTGCGGATCGAGGGACGCACCACCATGACTACCGAGTCCTCCGTTAGCATCAGATCTGTCACATTCTCCCGGATGCTCTTGGGCAGGTCCCTGGACACGACACGGTACGGCTGCTTCAAACTCGAGTTGATGTATCCGTCGCCGTCCTTGAGGAACTTCCCATTTACCCTGACAGCGGGCGTCTCCGCGCCTACAATCTCGTAACTGCTCGTCGTCGCGCGCCCTTCCTCAAGATCCTTTCGGATCGCGTATTGATTGAAATCGAGTATTCTTGCCCTGATAAGCGTGCCCTCGATTTCGTGAGTGATAGCCCTCATTCCGTGTACGACGGAAATCCAGACATCCGAAAGCACCGACGTGGTGACCTCCGTATGATGTGCCCATTCAGAGTGAGATATTATTGTATCCTGCGAATCCGTTGCTGCAAGGCATCTTTCCACTATGGCCGTCAAAGACGACAGTGGGACAAAGGAGGAATAATACTCTGTTTCAGTGTCACTGACATAAGCGTCGTAGCCAATGACCAAAAGCCTGTCGTCGTGGCATGTCATAAAAAGTCCGTCATTTTGATTCGGCTTTGCGGGGGGAGGGTCGGAGAAAAGGCGAATTTCAACGTCCACACCATCTTTCGGAAGTGGGAAGGTGAGGGCACACAGAAACGCCATGTTGTCCAACATGTCATTTACAACGTAATCTTCTCCATCGAGGTGATACACTCTCAGATTCGGAGAGGGCTCTCCGTCTATTTGCAGAGATCCTATCATTAGGATGTCTTCCGTCAAGAGGATGAAGGTTTGCAATTCCAGCATTGTCCCAGTAACATGCTAAAGAGTAATGAGCATAAAGGTACTGTTTAGCTCTGGAATGAACGAGGTAAAAAAACCTTCTTGATGCGACTGGTTTTCCAGTTCCATATCACAAGGACGGAAATATCGCTTTCAATCGCAGTGAAGAGAACGCCAAGGAGATTGCCAAATATGCGGATATCATATAACATCTCGGAGTTGTTCTCCAGTTTCACGCCTTCGAGAACATGTCGATGCGCCAGTGGATGTTTGTCGCCAGACATTGTCAATATGTGTACAAGGAATAGACAGTCATCCCTGACGGTGTTCGCATGAATATAGTATAATCACGAAAAGAGCAAGCCACGCACTGCGAACGCTTGGCATGCAAGACCACTAGTAGATCTTGGGATCGATCCATCGAGAAATCCTCTACTTCGACACCAATTTTGGCGCTTTCAACAGTCCAGCGGTTTTTCTGGATGCCGCGGAGGGCCGAGGGTATTTGATGGAACGTAAAACCAACACCGGGGACATGAGTGGCAAGGACATTGCCTACGAGTTCCCAAGCATTCCCAGCACATGGAAAAAGTAGCAGGTCGGAATAATTAAAAGTCTGCCAGGCATCGCGATGCTGCTGAACTTTTTTAAGCAGCTCATGCGACGAGTAGCCACTGTTGTTATCTACAAGACGATTCATGCCGAGATGTATCGTGTATTTGAGTGACGCTGAGCAGTCTATGATATCGAGAGTCTTGCGGCAAATCTTTCACTGACCGGTCAAATATAATAATAGTAGCCACCGCAGGAAAACATACTTGTCTGCATTTTATAAGTGTCCTAAAGTCAAGAATAGATAATATAGACAGTAGAACCTCTGGTGGGAGCAACATAAGAGATTTTTCCATGAATCGATGGTGATGCGCGCCGGGCGGAGAGGGTGATTCCGAAAGTGGCGCAGAAATAACGGCCACGTGATGTTGGAAAGTCTTTTCTGGGCGTGTTCGAACTTGTAGATTCCCACCACCTCTTCCTTACCAACCACCACCCCGTCTCTTTGCTTGAAATACCGTTGCTACTCACTATGTCCTCCCCATCGACCCCCATCGACTCTCCGGATGCCACTCCCATCCAGCCTCTCCACAACCCTTCGCAAGCTGCTCACGTCGTTTTGCCCCAAGCACCGTTAGGCAATGTCGTGAACCAGGCACCGGGAATGGGCGCAAAGGCATTGTTGGCGAAGAAGATGGCAAAGAGCCTGTGAGTAGTACTGGATGCCTGATCGATTGGCTAGGACTGACCTTGATGCAGAAAGCCCAATTTTGTTTCACCAACAGACAATATGATGACTCCCTGCAGCCAGAAACTGTCCGATGCTAAGAAGAAGCACTTTACCAAGTACGTTTGCCTCTACTTTAGCTGTTTGCGATCTTACATGGTATTCTAGGGGAGCCAAACCCGTTCAATTGTTCGCTCAGAAGGAAGAGAGCGCAAGCGACGGTGAAGGCGAGGCCGACGAAGACACTGACATCAAGGAGCAGACCAAGATGAGGATGGATGTCGACGACGACGAGAATCCGTTCTAGATTCGACGTTCGTCATTGCATTTTTATCATCTTGACGACAGGCTGGTCCCAGCTTTCCTCATATATTTGGGGCGCACTTGTACGATATATTACAAGCATATCTTCACTGTTGTCTATCTTGCATCTCATCATCTTGTTGTCTGTACTACCAACTGGGAATATCTTTTACACGTGATTTGTTGGCTGACGCGTCTACTATTTACTGTCCTGATCCAAGGCATCATGGGTTGTCTTTTCCCTCTCACATCCCATTTCTGTGCCAGTAGGTTCCAGTATGGAGCATTCCCCGGAGCAATCAGATCCGTTCGAGCAGTTTAGAGAGCAGATAAGGGAAGCCATCTTGCAGCGGCTGGAGGCGTTATCTTCAGAGGGACGTCAGCTTTCTCCAACGTATGTTTACGCCGAATTCCTTCCTTGGAGGTGAAGCTTACCTTTTACAGTCAAATACAGGACTTGATCCACAATCTACCCCGGCTCACAGAGAAACAAGTAACAGATTTAGGACACAAGGGTTCGCAACACAGAAAGTACTGATGTGCTCGACGCCTCATTGCCATCCATCTAGACTCAGTGTGTCCGATATGCTTGACACCATTCGCAGCCCTGCTCGCTGAGGAAGAAATGGCAGTGGCGATGGACTCACCGGCCCTCCCAATTGAAGAACTCGGGGTAGCCCGACTTTCGCAAGAGTGGCAGTGCGGTCATTTATTCTGCAGGAGGGAGTTGAGTCATCTGCTGATTTGTCTTCTTTCGTTCCACATTTGACCTCCATTTAGCATATCTCGGTGGATTCAGGACTCGGTGAGCTTGACTTCGCGTAAATTCTTGGGTCCAAGTATTCATGTCGTACAGCACGATTCGTGTCCGATGTGCCGTCGGGTGCTGATGCGCCGGTCTGAAGGAGACTCACCACCATCGCCACCCCCACAATACGATGTGAACGGGCTGGTCTTTGATCCAGAAAACCTCCCCCAGGACATACAAGAATTATTTGCACGTATGTCCGCTGGAGGTCCTGCTGGGTCCTTCACGCCAACGTTTATTCCTCCTAGCACGGAGAGTAGACGTGATGACAGGGACGAGTACGCAGGGATGTATTCGTGAGACTGAACTGTTAAATACAGTAGCTTATTTTATGTTAACACCATTTATACCTCACGACATCCTCACTGAACTGAAACTTACATCTTGAAAAGTGACCTTTACCGATGTTTTGGTATCATGAATAAACAAACGTACACCCCGACCACGACTGATGCTAATATATGTATATACCTACTAGTTTTAGGACTTCTACCTCACTAGGAGGGATAGGCCACAATCGATAGCGAAAGAGGGAAGTCACACACGATAAGGGAAAGCATTTGCACTGCATAATAACGTCCGATGTATGAATCCAAGAGATAGTAGAATTAAGGAAAGATGACTTCTAGTTCCTGCGGCAGCATCTGAACAAATTCCGCTTGAAGAAGTAGAACAAGCACTAGGGCAAAATGAGCAAGGAGGAATAGTGCCATCATAAAAAGGTAGCTTACGCCTATGAATCGTACTAGCGAAAGACCGAATGTCGAATAAAGGATGATAGCGAAGTATGTGTTTTGCTTAGACCTGAGATGTTCCTCGTCTGCCTCCGGGTCCGATTCATTTGGCAAGCCGTTCAGATTTTCGA
The DNA here is from genome assembly GCA_030407055.1 of Armillaria mellea. Classification (NCBI taxonomy): domain Eukaryota; kingdom Fungi; phylum Basidiomycota; class Agaricomycetes; order Agaricales; family Physalacriaceae; genus Armillaria; species Armillaria mellea. The sequence continues at coordinate 1,822,739 of JAUDZF010000005.1, forward strand.
TTGCGATGGCTAGTCCAGCATTGGTTAGCATCCACATCGCCACCAAGCGTGTTCGGAAAGTCTTGTTTTGATCATCCATGGTCGGCTTCTCCGGAACCTCTACAGTTTTCACCTTCGTAATGGCTCTAGTGACCGTCTCCTTGAACGCATCATCGACATCCTGCTGCGGCTTGATGGTGTCCTCTACGGCAGGAGCATCTGCACCCTCGCTCTTTTTTGACGACACCGATGGCAAAGCTTCTGCCTTGTCACTACCCTTGGTACCCCAAGAGACCTGCAGCAGACATTAGAAGGAAGAAGGTATGCTTTCCCAATAGAGCCTACATCATGCAAGTTACAGAACGCATATACGTTGAGTACGTTGGTGAAACTTGTTGCAATGAGTAGGTACTGAAGGAAGCTGGAGAACATGTGCCAAGGATCTCGCTGATGTCACAAAGTGTCAGGGAGAGAGGCGATAAGACGAGGTCAAACAACTTACGTAGAGGAAGGACGCAAACAAGTAGATACCTAGAGAAGCATTAGACTGTACCTCTCGACTCTCAGATATCGAACACACCGAAGGTCGACACCATTGCCGCTATCAGTGCACCAATAGGAGGTGTAAAGAAGGAAGCAATAACTTGGCTGGTCGTCTTGCTCTTCAAGTCACTGCTAATATTCTTTACGACAGATCAACCTTTGCGCGGGATAGGTGTCAAAGAACATACCGAAAAGGCCTTGCCGGTCAACCAGAAGGAACAGACGAGAAGGTACAACGAGAGTACAGCAAACACCCTGAAGGTAATTAGCGGACGACGATACCAAAGACTACAAAAATGCATACCATAAAGTTATAGTATAAGCCATCCGTTCACCTTTTGGTCGATTACCCAAGGCTAAGATGAATTGCAGCGCCAGGAAGGACAAGTAGATCCATTTCAAAGCCAGATTAACCCAGTGTGTCTGCGTGAAATAGCACGTTATGCAGGTATTCAAACGATTTCGCTAGCCACTTACTACCGCTGCCGTCCCAAAGATGATGATACCTTGATCGGGGCACAAATCGATGATGATACTGAACGTAAGCCACATGTTTGCCATAGAAAACCAGGTGAAGACCAGGGAGAAGATGTTATACTAGATGGCGGTCAGAGTTTGCGAATTTTATTGCCGCATAATAAACGTACGAATGCCTGAATGTGAAGGAAGAACATCCGGAAGATGCCATGACCAGACCGGTAAAAATTGAAGAAGTGGACCAGAGCATACTAATAGAATTGTGAGACCGACAGGCTGTGGATAGCGGTAATGTACTTACCACGGAGGCAGCAAACGAACCATTCAACCAACGACGACGTTGACCGATCAACTCGACTGCTGTTTCGGGTACGTCCGTCTCGGCCTTACTCGGTTTGACGTACGTTAGAACCCATCTATCATTTTTCTTCGCAACCAGTTCGAAACAAAGAATACGATCTTCAGCCAAGAACATGTTTTTCGTGAAAATGTTCATGCCGTATATACCCTTTGGTCCGAGACGGTCGGCAAGAGAGTGATCACCATGGAAGTATTGCTCCAAGGGTCGGCCTTGGATGGCACGGAAGCGATAGGCTGAGAAAGCACCCGGAAGCACTGACACGTAACCGAAACTACTTTCCAAGGGCTTGTCTGCGGTATAATGAGGACCAACAGTTAATGAAATCAAACAAGAGACGTACCCAAGATGTTCGACATCTTGTACTCGAAGTTCTGAGCAGCAACAAGAGGGTTGAGAAGCTTCCTACCGCCCTTAATCATGGCGTGAATTTCACCACAGCAACCACCCAAGTTAGGGTCATTGTAAAAGGCCTCCCATAGATAATAGATGGACTTGTGACCAGGCTTAGTCCCAGCATCAATGAGGACACAATTTTCGGGCTATATATGTGGTGTTAACATAATTTAACAGCAGAAAATGATGGGGTCACGTACATTCAATATCTTTCCAATGGCATTGAACAACCAGCGATGAGAGTTGATCTTCTTCTGATTCTTCGCCTTGAGGACAAAAATGATCTGCACAGGAACCAAGTTGTTCGGGTCATTGGCTTGAGGGAGTACCAGTTGAGGCGTAGCATCGACGGAAAGTTGAGTCGTATACTATAGGCTAGCATAAGGAAGCAAGGTCGGTCGAGAACATGGGTTTGCAAACCTCGAATATATGAGCAACAGTGTCCTTTCCGTCGACCTGCTTTTTCATGACACCATCTTGATAGACACCGACGGTGGCGAGAATGTCAAGCACACTTTTGTCCATCGCCTCGAGTCCGTCAACGATGAGAGCTACAGTGATTCTCTGCCATCCCGGGTTTCCTTCCTCGGCCTGACGACGCCAATACTTTGATTGTTTGGTTTTGCAGATGTCACGGATGTTCAACATGACACCGTGAAGGGTACGGGCATAGAGGGTCTTATCCTCATTGTAAGAGGTGACCGCAATAAGAATCTCGGTTTCTCGGTTGTACATCTTTGTACGGAGAGACCAGCCGTTCTCTTCAGTGAACTCATCGGGATCGCAAGTGGCTGCGGTGTATCTCATGTGACTGAATGTAATCGTTAATGACGGGAACTATTTCTGAAGAGTACTGCGGATGACGCACGAGAATTCTGTTGTCTGGGTAGACGCATATTTGGCTTCCACCGCGCTGAATACAGGTGTCGGAACTGGATATTCAGCGATGAAATTTCCGTTGGTGAGCTTGACTTTACGCGTCACACCGCGCTTGATGGTCTGGCGCCGGCGCCACGCACTGTCGACACCGTTCGTGGACGTCGACATGACGGACGGTGGGCGGGCATAGGGGTCCCCAAAAGTGCTAGGATCAACACTAAAGTAATGATGGTCAGAATGTCAAAGAGAGCAGACAAGAAACGAGACAAATACTTTGGAGGATAGAAACCCCCAGCGAAGTTTCCTGCATTCAAGGGTTCCTTTTCGAGTGTTTCGTCGTCGTATCCATCAGCGCCGCCTCGTACGCCAAAGTCTGGAAGAGAAGCAGAACTTTCATAAGGGCGGGGGGTAGAGCCAGCATGGTAAGGCCGTTCAGGCTCAGAGAACTGGGTCTGTCGAGGACGGTCAGCAAAGGGATCAGCATAAGGGTCGATGTGAGTGTGAGTGTAGTCGCTCTCCTCAGTGTAGGACGGTGCGCTGGAAGCAGGAGGGCGATCAGCCATTGTAGAGGTCTGCTCGCTGCTAGAAGAGAAAGCAAGATCGACGAGCTCGGTAACGACGACGACGGCAGGCGGTGGAAAGAGAACAAGGAATGGCAAAGAGCCAAGTCAGAGATTGAAATAAAGTGTTTGGCAACGGATGGAAACGAGGCGAGGTAAGGAGCACTGCTTTTTCGGCCCCCGATCACTCTTCCCTAGGACCCTCGAATTTATTATTATTATATTCACTCAACGTCCCGCACCCCCTCTCCGTCTTGAATTTCTTTGGCTCATCCTACAACTATTTTGGTAGCAGTTGTACAGCTGATCGCGTTGTATTTCCCGTTTAGTAGCCCAGACAAGCGCGTGCTGGACCCCGTAGAGTCCTGCACGCGCCTGTGCGGCGCCCGTCGCAACCGTAGGCCACTCGCCTGCGTCTCATGTCTTCGATTCGAACGATGGCCAGTTCGGAATGAAGTCGCTCTCTCTCGCTTGTCTTTTGTGTGTCACGTTCCCAGCATGTTCTACACATATTTTCTGTTCCGGTGGCCGGCAATCTTTTAGGACCGGCCCACATAAAAGCGCCTTCCTGGCTACTACCACCCGCGAGGCAGTACCATGTCCGAGCCTCCTTCTGTAGTTATATATCGGTTAGTTTCTTCGAGCGTCTTCATCTTCGGTGCTTGGACGTGACCGCTTCTTTATCGGAACAGTTACGATGCTTCTCCGTTTTCAGTAAAGGTTGACAACGTCCTGTTACTCAAAAACGTACCTCACCATAAAGTCAATGTCAGCGTCCCACCACCTCACAAATTCCACTTATTCATGTTCCGCTCTCAATGAATCAATAGGTCGCCTCATTGTTGCCGCGACCTGAGATCACGGAACTCCTTGGTCTGGGATACAGGCGCATCCCCGTGTTGGCCATCGGAAACGACGTCTACTGTGACACTAGGTTGTTCATCTCACTCATATATATGTTGCTCCTTTGTCCTCAATGTGTTTCCAGTTTGATCTGCTCCGCTCTGGAACGAAGGTTTCCCGCCACCAAAGGCTATGGGACCATATTTCCTCCGAAAAAGCAGGGCGGCAGTCCAGACACGACTCTTATCAAGATATACACCAAGAGCTATGTAGACAGCGTAGTGTTCCCCCTTGCACCTCCTCTCCTACCATGGGAGAAGTTCCCAGAAGCATTCATTAAGGATCGATCATCGGTATAGTGCTCTCAATTATCTCTGTCATTCCACTTAATTCTTATTACCGTCAGATGATGGTTCCCATATCCGTCCCTGCCATAGCGACTGCGCGCAAAATATCCCTCAGTCTTCTATCAGCGCATCTGGTATGTCCTGTTATACAAATGCACTAGCATAACCCTCAAGTCGTCTCTCTTGCAGGCATTGGCTGAGGAACAACTACGCGACGGAAGAGAGTGGTTATTCGACACTACTTCCCCCAGCCTCGCAGATATCGCCCTTCACGTCGTCTATTCTTGGGTTAAGTCCTTCCGGATGCCCGAGGCTCAGGCCCTCTTTGATGAGCAGAAATTTTCCAATGTCATAAAGGTCCGCGGCGCTCACCTTGTCAGATAACACTATAAATAACGCAGGATGCTAGTGGCTTTCGAGAATGACCAACCACGTTGATACTCTCAGAACGCAGTTTGATGTGCCCAGACTCAAGGGGGAAGAAGCTGCACGCGCAATCACGGTCTCCCCCCACGAACCCTATGATATTGTCGGTTTTGATGCTGCGGATGGGGCCCGTCTCGGATTTCAACCGGGCGACCTCGTTTCCATCGCGCCGGATGATACTGGTTGGTTGCTCCACAGTTGCTCGTTGAACCTATCTGACTATCCAATATTGCAGCGAGAAAGTTTCCGGCTGTTGGGAAATTAGTGGGCTTGAACTTGGAGGAGTTTGTGATCGAGACTGTAGGAAAGCTTGGTATCATTCGGTGTCATTTCCCCAGGATCGGGTACACCGCTTCTCGGCCCAAGAATTCTCAAAGCAAACTATAAACATATTGTATCGCGCAAAATCTACCTCCAGTGTACTTGTAGCTGTGTTTAGCCTGTGTCTGTACTAACACGACCACGTGACGTCTTCAATGTTTCACTGTAGCAGTGTTAAATTCAACACAATACAGCAAGGCTATGATAGATAGGGTGGGGAAGCTATCCCGCCGGCTCCTTTCATCCGTAAGCGCCGCACCGCATAATGTCTCCTTGGAGACATACTCGATCACCAACAAGAGTGCAACAAACCATTATGAAAAAGGTGACCAGTCAAGATAGAAGTGTTCGCAACGTACTTTCTCAGGTTTGAATGGTATAAGTTAATGTGGTATCAGGCATTACTTCTATCGTATGATCATGAGGACTCAACTTTCGAATCCCTCTCTATAACGAAATGGTAGACATACCTGAGGCTCTATTCTGCGGATATATTTCTAAATGACGTCGAGCGGTTGGCCAGGTTTTATGAAGATATGCAGCGACAAGCTACTTGCTGCGGGTGCGAGTCCATATTTATCAAAGCTTTGAGAATCAGGAGTGTCACTGGCAGACTTTGCATCGTCTATGCAAATGGATATCGAACGTTCGTCGACCGACTGCTTCATGTACAGCGGAGGGCTGGTAGACCGCTTCGAAATAAGATTACCAACAGGTACCCCTGGGACTCTATATTGACAGGAAGCTTGCTACGAAACCCGGAAGGCAGTTCTAGCGCTGAGGCAGTGAGGAAGAACATAGTCTAGTGTGTCGTTAAGCGGATCTCCTCGAGCTGGAATAATCTGACCCGTACCTATACACGGCCACGACCGCACACCTCATCGCATCTCTTTTCAAACGCCGCCACCATGCCTCCCGACACTTTATCAAAGAACGCCGAGGACAGCGACGCATAAAGCGGATTCACGAAATCAAACGCCAGATCGAGGGAAACCAGGGTGTGGTGTTCCTTTTCGCCTGCGGGCTGGAACCGCCATATGGTCTTGAGCGACTTGAACATGGGCGTGGAGGAGGAAGCAACGGCCTGCTCGCTTTAAGAGACGAAGAATACAAGCGAATTGGACGTACCTCCACCGACGAGAAGGGCATGCAAGTCACTTTACTGACGTAGCTCTCCTGGAAGGCCATGAACCCGACGGTCAGTTCTGCATCCATTATCGTGGACCCGTCGTGAGTAGCTTTGTGCAAAATACGCGAGCCGGTGCAGTACGGGATGAACTGGGGGTAGGAAGACACGTCCGATACTATGGCGTACAGTTCGCTCCTCTTGTATCTTTACCGGCAAAGTCAGAGTAGAACGAGAATCACAAGACCACAGGTCTCACGGAAATATTTTCTGTTCATGGTATGTCTGTTCTCCGGATGAGGGGAAACTTGGTAGGCTGAAGAGGGTTCTCTGGTGTGTAGGCCTTTTGGGTAGCAACCTTGCAGTGGTCCGGAGCAAGTTCATCAGTCGTGTTTTGCCGCCGGCTTTTTTTTTGTAGTGCAAAAAATGCTTTTGTGGTTCTACTAGTACTGATCGTGTTTCAATACACGCTAAATACGAGTAGATGAGAGATCCCGAGAAGGTACATATTAGGCTCAAACTGCTAGTATTCCGCCTGCTCTGTCTCGGGGCAGTCCCTAGAGATCTAAAGAGAATGTCAGCGTCTCGACGTTGACGAGGTTCGAAAATACATACATGTCCCGTCTGTTGACACTTGTAGCATTTGACGTTTCTACTGCGTTCCGATTCTACGGGAGCATTGGTGCAAGTCCGGGACATGTGTCCTGATCCACCGCATCTCTATAGGAACATTAGAGAGAGCAGGTTAAGCAGAAGAGAATCGCACAAAACACTTCAATTGAGGGCATTCCCCTGTCATGATTGTCAGTCTTGAGAAAAACGGGTAGAGTAAAACATACATTTTACATGTCCCTCTTCACCACAGCTGAAACACCGTTTGACAGAGACCTTCCGAGGAGCATCACAGTCAGCGGTAACATGACCAGGCTGTCCACAGTTGTAGCATGTGCGCTCCTTGGTGCAGGAATCAGCTCTGTGTCCGGCTAAAAATTTTATCAGAAACAACCCTCCAACATATTAACGCAGAGACTCACGTTCACCGCACCTATAGCATGTCATACGTGACCGCTGGAACTGCTCCGATGAGCGAGCGGTGTGGTGCAAAAACCGCAACGCGATGCCTCTTGAGAGAAAAGTCGAAAAAAAATATCAAAAGTCAAAGGATGTGCCGCACGGAAAATTCTTCTGTTCAGGCTGGAGCGGCAGGGCGAACATGCGGCATGATGTGAAGCCCGCTCTTTTGGGCAGCACAGACAAGGCAGAGGAAATCATCGACATGTTGCTGGTTGCGGTTGAAGAAAATAACACGGCACCTTGCGGCAATTTCTTTGAGATCACGCTCTGAAAATATTTTGGATCCCGATCATTGAAAATACAGCTTCGATTACACTTCGTTCGGCGTAAGGCTCTACTCGAAATAATAAAGATGCCCAACAAGATATAACGCTATTACGAGAAATGATACATATAAAAAAGCGGAGTCCATGCTAGGCATCATGAAATTTCGAAAAGCGATGCCATAGCCTCCTAAGCAACAAATGTCTCAGCCTCGGGACAGTCTCTGGCAATCTACGAAGATAGTTGAGCTCAAACGACGACAGCGACGGCCCATGAGCACTTACATGACCTTCCTGTTGGCATTTGTAGCAGGTCTTGTTCTTGTTCGCAACTGAAGCGGTCTCACCGAGGGAACCAGGGGTTGCAAGGCAGTCCCTGTACAAGGTGAGACGGTGAAGGAAAAGTAAGAGGGTGCATACCTAGCCATATGGTTGGGACCGCCACACCTGTAGCACTTTACAGGCGGCAAAGTAGCGGTATTGAGCGCCCTTCCGGGGGGAGGGGCCCGAGAGGCAAAGCCTCCCATTCCGTTGGCCCCGTTGGGACAGGCACGAGCAATGTGACCGAATCGGCCGCAGTTCTGGATAGAAAATCGGCGATGACTTGGATCAGAAGAACGGATGGTAACGTACGTAGCACTTCTGATTGCTGCCCTGCTGCTGGATCCTTAAACTCGGGCATTCCGCTGGTACGGACGTGAGGGTTGGTCCCCTGAGACGAACCAGTGCGAGACAGACCTTGAATGTGACCAACACCGCCGCACGAGTAGCACTGTTTCGCAGAAACAGTACGAGGAGACGGACAGGCGGAGGATTCGTGACCAGGCTGACGGCAATTGTAGCACAGACGTTGCTCCGAAGAACAGTTCTCGGCAATATGGCCGACTTTGCAATGTTTCAACAGATGGTCCGTGAGGGCTGCCTGTCAGACTCACGATTACCGCACTTGAAGCAACCCTTCCTGGAATACTGGAACGCCATACTGACTTCTTCTGAACTGGAGAGGGGTAGATAACCCAAGAATTAGCAGGAAAAAAGGACGAGGAAGCGACGCTACGGACCTCACTTCACCCACAGCCAGCTATCCGCTTACGACTCTGCCTCTTACGTGTGAAGACTTGGTAGAGTGGATGGAAGAGATGTAAGAGTGATGACTGAGCCCGGGACGGGTGTGATCGAATTTGGTCGAGTTTGGCTTAGGCTTTGACTTGGACTCTAACTCTGATATCGCGACGAGCATCTCGTTCTGCTGAAGATCTTCTGGCCCTTTTATGTCCGTCTCTTGGACCACCACTATGGCTCCTAGTGCCGCTGCATTTAGGCGGATCAGCTGAGCCGCTGCCTCGCCGTTATCTCAAATCAATCACCTCCATTCCTGGCATTTGGACCTGACTAGACAGTATAAAAGCCCTTTTTTTTGCCTTTCGACCTTGGGTTCGTTCCACCCCCACTTTCGGCCAGCTCCTTTCAATCAGTGTAGCCCCGCGAGGCTGGTTTGTCGAGGTCGGCCGCCTTGCTCTGCTACCATTCTTGCTCGCTCACTCGTCGTTAGACCTCACAGGACCTCCCAGCGTTAAGGCGAACTTCGCGCGTTTGCGTCCATCGCGCTTCTTGTTTGGATGACGAGCGGCGTCCTTCGAGGTGTGTTGTCTCTTTTTCCGTCTTGTTACACGTCGTCTGAACCGCCATTGCAGATGCCTCACCTCTTACGACGTCCTCTATCATCCTGGCAAAAGGCGAAGTAACGAACGAGCAAAGAATGGTTCAATGTATGGGAGGGGAGTCACTATAACAGGCGCTCCGGATGTGTCTTTCTCACAAGAGGCTTTATGCATATGTTTACATGAACTATCTTTCCGCTCTCTGGTGCTTACTGCCATCCTTGTCTGAGTCGAACGTTTGGCGTCCGAATCTCCGCCCGTCCATCATTTCGCGCCTGAAATTCAACAACCGCGGCGTTGATAAACCCACCTAGTGGCGCATATATCCAATTGTTCCGCGTGTTCTTTATCTCCTGCCTTTCTGACATGTGGGCCACACATCCCTCGTAGTTATTGACGCCGAAAGTCGACGCGTACCATCGAAAACGGGCGAACCTTTTTAGGTGTCGCGTCTGCTTGAGTACGGTTACCCGGTACCAAATCGGGAGGTCGTGGCTCATCGATCAAGTTTCTTTAGGATGGTATCTGTAAAGTTTGGACCCCAAACGACGCAAAAGGCAGCTCATCTTTCGGGGTACTTACTCTTGATCCCAAAAACACGTTCTAGATGTTTAAAGTTGTCCTGTCCAATGGATTTGCAGCGTTTGCCGGCGCGCGCCAAGTTGCGCGTCAACCCAAAAGCTTGTGTATATTTTCTGATTTCACGTCAAACCGCTAACTAGCCCCAGATAGCCTCGCGCGGCACCATAGTGTTATTTCTGCTAAGAACGATCCCACTTCAACTCCGGTGTACACATCCTCCCAATCATGACGCTAACCTTCGCTCTACACTAATGGCCGAATGACCCGTCGGTGCTGTGTCAAGTCATAGGATGTGACAAGGTGACCAGAGCTTCGAGATGCGATGAAATTCGCGGAGGTAGAAATCTCTTTATGATAACCACCAGTTCTTCTGCCGCTAACCTGACAACCTAAACCGCACCCGACCCAAACGATGCTTGCGGGGAATTGGAGAGAAAGCCAGAGTCATATGCACCTTCGGGGATTCTTGCACACCGCCACTTGCTATCGACCGATATCTGTCGGTAGTTTGTTTAAGCATTCGAATGGTCCCATGGGCACGAGTGAGAAAAACTCCCCTCGGAAGGGCAGGATCAGAAGCTAGCGACTTCGACTCCACAAGTACGGGACTCCGTGTGTGGAGCTTTGACGACGTTATCTGCGACCACATATTGCGAATACGCGGGTACTAGAATGTTCGACGCCAAAATTGGGATGTCACCCATGTGAATTGCCCACTAGCTCGCAGTCTTTCGGCTACACTTTGAAGACCGGGAGAACGCTATTGCGTCACGATGTCTGGTCTTTCAGCTCCGCGTCACTCCGCACGGTGTCGGAGTGTATTACAGGCCAAAGACGGGAGGGTTTGACGGTCAGCGTCTCCACAGGAAATGTATCAGCAGTTTTCTCGATCTCTTTTGGAAGGATATTTATATACGGCACGTACCCCAACCTCGCATAGGAAATGGTAGGCATCGACAGATTTTCCAGATCTATCAAACACCCAAGCTAATGGTATCTGGCAATCCTCGACAGGTCTCTCGTACTTTTTGGGGATATCTGCATTTGATTAACCGCAACAGGTAAACTACGTGGTGAACGTCACTGGGCATCCTCATTCCCAATCCCTCTGCAGAGAAAGTAGTTTCGACGGAGGTATCAGCGGACATATGGAATAGTTGGTATCGCTCATCGTACTGGACAGACGAAGAAATTTTACTTTTTTGTGGCAGTGCTAACCCTGATTTGCGTTCTCAGCTGAGCTGATGATGCCCCAAATATTCAATGCTGCGTAACTCGCCGGTTCAACATAGGCGCTTGAGTACGGCGGCTGCCAACAGACGATGCGATACAGGAAAATGATTCCACAGTCTTTGTTTGACGGAGGTACCTGATGGTGCTAAGAGGACCAGAATCCAGGTCAAGTTGGGACTGGTTCGAGTCTACCGTTCGGATGCGTGGTTGAGAGGCTTTCAGTAAGTACAGCAGTTTCCCCTGGCTTGCTAGGAGACTCACAGAACACCTCTGCTCCCTGGGTGCGAACTTCAACTACAATTTACCGACTCCTGATTAACACTCGAATGGGTATTACCATGCACGAAAGTTTGAGTGCTACGGAGTCTTTATATTCTGACCTGAACTTGGTGTACACACATTCTAGTGTATACCCTCTTACCCAAGACTGAACCGCATAACGACATGTATATTTTTATTCCTTTGTGCCCCCTTGTATCGTTAGTTTATCTTTCGACAGTTATCAAGCTATAAACCTGAACCGCTGACAAACCTGTGATGGCTCTTCTGAAGTCGTTCAAGTAGGGTGTGATGATGTTTGTATCAACCCACACCACTCAATATCTCTCTACATTTACTCCGTTTGGGAAGATTCAGACTGTTGATAATGAAACTTCGAAAACGACGTACTTGATAAGTCTAAGACTAAAACTTAAGCTAGCATATCACAGCTAACTACCCGGTGCTCCTTGTTCCGTAAGCGCTTTCTGAGTGACAGACAGTCAGCGTATTTCCTTTGCATCCTATTGCCTCCTGTGCCACGATGAGCCGATTAGTCTGGTCGTTACCCTGTACCATCAATTGCAAGAGTTCCCAGCTCGATTTCTAGCAGACAATCTCTTGGGAATAGCCGTTAGCAAATAATGAACGGATTTTTTGGAGTCGCGCGAGATTTGTGGGACCCTTTAGAGCAGAACGAAAGAGATACAAACTTTAAGTCCAAAAGTGAAAGACATCCTGACAAACTTCCAGGAAATTTCAGGTGTCGGCCTACGACGAATCAACAAAACTGACAGAAAGGGGATTCGAACCCCTGCCATCATACGATGATGAGAAACCCACATCTGGGCAAGCTGACGTAATACTGCGCCATTGCTTGAGTCACACGCCTTAGACCGCTCGGCCATTCTGCCTGGGATAGCTTACTAATGAAGACCTATAGGTTCCCCTTCTCAGATGACGAAAAATGGAGGAAAAAACTTTTGAAATGAAGGACTTCTGGAAACAAGGATGGAGGTAGAGATGCAAACCCGATCATAATTGATCGTGATCGTGATGAGTCTCTACGGCCCGATCATGCTTTCGCTACGTAAAATGATTGCTTTTGCAACATCCATGGTCCTTTGATCACCGGTTTCGACGAGAGCACTACAGGAAGGTTCTAAGGTATTCTGTCATCGCCAAGAGGGCCAGGCTCTGTCCATATGGCATACTCGTCAGAGGTATCTGCTTGTACCCCTCGATATCGTCGAACACAGGAGTTCCAAAGGACACCAACTTCAACTCGCCGGCTTCCGTGATATTATCCAACAAAGCTTGAATCGCCTTCTTCGCGGTATTGACATATCTCTCTTCCTTTGGTATCAGCCTCAGCCTCAGCGCCTTCATGATCCCGTACGCGAATCCAGCCGTGCAAGACGCCTCCAAATACGATGTCGGATCGTCGAGAATGGTATGCCAAAGGCCGGTCGCGGGGTCTTGGTACTTCACCAAAGCATCAATTTGAGCGACGAGAGAGGAGACTAGGAACAGCCGAACACCGTCGGTTTCAGGCAATAGAAGCATCTCGACGAAGTCCGGAATGGCTACTGTTACCCAACAGTTTCCCCTGCCCCATCTCGCCCGCCCAAAGTGGTGTTGTCCATCAAATGTCCACCCTGTTCATGGATGTAAGCTCAGGCCGGAGCAGCTGGGACAAATATCTACCGTGAAACCAGAGTCCAGTCTGCACGTCTTGCAGATACTTGATACTATGAAAGGTGGGTAAATGCATCATCTCTTGCGATCACACAGACTTACTGGAGCAAGAATTGACGCTTGGCTTCTTCAACATAGGTGGGTCTTCCCAATACAAGACCAATCTTCGCCAAAGGCAAGACGGACATCATCAGTGTATCGTCCCACAGTTGCTGGTAATTGTCAACAAGATACGTGATGTGCTGCAGACCGCCGTCTTCGGTTCTGGGCATGTCGTACATCACCCATTCGGCCCAAGAATTTAGATGGGCTTGATAACTAGCGTACTTCCCCTCATGAAGGTATGCGGCAGTCAGCAATGGGGACATGGTGTTGACGTTCTGTTCCAGAAGTCAGGCGAACATCGTGTCTCGGAAACACGATTCACATACTTTGGTAGTTCCAATTTCGAAGCGGTCTTTAAACCACGCTAGGGAAATATCCAGGGCCTCCTGATCTCCGGTAATTTCGTGAAATTTCCAAAGTCCGTAAAGTCCTATTTTGCGTTTAGGTGTTTCGTCATTGATACCGGAAATCACTAACCAATCCCATGTGTCCACTAGAACACGCCAGTCAGACCCTATCTCTTTAATAACGATGATCTCACCTCCCAGTCGTTCCACCCTTTCGTATCGATGACCCTTCCATCTTCCAAGGTCATGAGGAACTCTCCGGTCTCATCTTTGATGTTCACTAAGCAATTGATGAGATTGCGGATATGTTGTAGGGTTTGAACCTGCACAATGGATGAGGAAAAGGACAAACTGCAGGCGATATGCGGACTTACCTTTCGAGGGTTGATATTTCTAGACGACATAGCGATGAAAAGGAGCGTTCTGGCCCCGGATCTCGCTTTAAAGTGTGTGTGTGAGAAGGGAAGCGGACCGCGGACCGCCAGCCGGGGGCATGTGGGGAAATAACGAGGTGCAATTGCGGGGCCCCGGACCAACGATCGACTTGTAGCAGGTCGCGCACCACTGTTAGGCCAGGGGCGATCATATCACAGGACCTTCCGATCCCCTTTCATAGAATCATATAAAAAGTTTGCTGATGCTTCTCAGAGGGTCCGAGATTTCAACTTCTGCTCACTATGTCGGACGTGACGAAGGACTTGCAGGAACATGTTGAGGATGTCGAGAAAGGCTCCTACCGCACTGGCTCTCCTACCTCTGGTAATTACCTCTGCTTGCTTGGCAATCCGTTGCTGGCTAAATACTCCCCTCCACTAGGCACACCACCAGCCGGAATTGACGCCGAAGTCGCCAACTTTTTCGCCCTGCAGGACACACCTGTAGTCATCGACGAAGCGACAAACAGGCGACTCAGATGGCTGGTTCACAAGCGTGTCTTGGTACAATATTCTACATTGCCCTTTCCTCCTGTTACTCATTCCTACCCGCTAGCTTGTCATGGTCGTCACTTACTGTAAATGTGTTTGCCTCATTTCAACGTATCCTGTACTTACATTACCTTCAGTTGCACAAACATTGGATAAAGGGTGATTATTCGGCTGACCTCCGATATGCAAGCGCATCATGTAACACCCCTCATAGAACAATTAACTTCGCTTCGATCATGGGCATTCGGACAGATACGCACCTTCAAGGCCAACAGTATGCCTGGTTGACTACATGCGGTAAGCATCAACACTCTGGTTTTGGATAGTTTCCTAAATATATTCTAGTCTATATTGCGATGTGAGAGTTCACCATATTCCATCTTTGAAGATGTGTAACATGTACACAGACTCGCCTGGGAGTTCCCGACCAATCGGCTCATTCAACGACTCCCTATCGCGAAATATCTTTCGTTCAAGTATGTGTGCTTCTTATCTCCCGTGTCATAATGGAAGCTTAGTGTCGTCGACAGTATCATGGCCTGGGGCGCCGTTCTAGCCTGCACGGCAGCTTGCAACAATTTTGTCGGTTTGATTATTGTACGGACACTTCTGGGTATATTTGAATGTGTCTGCCAACCAGCCTTTGTTTTCCTGTGGGTTGGCTCCGTTTTGTGAAAGACGCGTCACTGACGAACGAAGGTCCACGATGTGGTATACCCGAGAAGAACAGGCTTTGGTCATCGGGTCGTTTTACTCCATGAATGGCTTCCAGCAATGCGTCGGTGGTCTTATTGCCTATGGAATTGCCCAGATCACAGACGCCAAGATTAAAAACTGGCAAATACTATTTACTGTACGCGGCCTCCGCTTTCCCGCGCTGTCTTCCATTTCTAATCGATCTATCAGTTACTCGGCTGTATCACGTTCGTATGGGGTATCTTCGTCGGATTCTGGCTCCCAGATAGTCCCATGCGGGCCAAGTGCTTTACCCCCGAAGATCGCATTCTTATTGCAGAACGCGTCAGGAAAAATGATACCGGATTGCAGAACAAGGAATTCAAGGTGAGGTCATCCTTAGTCACCTTCTGTTGTGCTCTGAGCTAAGTATTGCCACAGAAACACCAAGCGAGTACGTTGCACGTATGCGCCCATAAAACTTCCCGTCCTGACCTCCCTTTCAACAGTCGAAGGCCTTTTCGATCCAACCATATGGGTTATTACCCTGATCTCCTTTACGAATGCTTTGCCCACTGGCGGTATTGGTGCTTTCTCGAACATCATCTTGACCGCATTTGTGAGTACTGTGTCTTGTCGCCCAGATAGCCGGTATTAACTGTTAGAAGGGGTTCACAGTTCTACAAACCTACTTGCTCGCCATTGCGCAGGGTGAGAATGGCCCATATTTGCGTGGTACTCCTAATTGATCGTTTGCAGGTGCCATTATCATGTCTTTCTTGTTCAGTGCGGCATATCTGTCGAAAAGATACAACCAAAAACTTCTGCTAGCTTTCGTAAGTCGACATACACCAGTACTTGGACCTCCATATAACACCTTCGTTTGTGAATAGCTATATACTCTTCCCAATATTGCTGGCACGATTGTATTCATATGTGTAGAAACGTCTGCAAGGACAAAAGTCGGGCTTCTGATTGCTTTTTAGTACGCCTATTTTCTTGGTCCAAAACTTTGCGCTAACGATGCTACAGTTGTACACAAGGCTTCGGGGCCGTTGCAGTCTTGAACTTGGCATCAATGTCCGGAAATGTCGGCGGGGTGTGTGCAAAAACGTGGTCTTGCCAAGGATATGAATGAATAATATTCACATAGCGGTCCAAGCAAGTGATCGGGTCGACGCTGGTGTTCATGTGAGTCTAATTGCATCTCTAGAAATAACTAGATAGTGAAACCTTTGCTAGTGCATGGGCAGTTGGAAATGCTGTGGGGCCACAAGGTGCGGTTCACCTTTCCAGCACTACTATATTATCTGGTGATAACGTGAGTTTAGTCTTCCGTTCTGACGACGGTCCTCGATATGTGAAAGCATGGATCTCCCACATGGTCATGTATGGGCTCCAGATCGCAGCCATCTTCTTCCTCCGAGTCCGGCTTATGCGTTTAAATGTCTTGAAACGCCGTGCGCAATCACTGAAAGAAAGTCAGGCTGGCGGCGAAGATTCAGTACGCTCACCCCCATTGAAGTCTAGGGTTTGTGTTAACCATCTGTCCTTCAGGATGAGCATCTTGCCCACCGACAAGCCTTTGACGACCTTACCGATCAGGAGAACCCCGATTGTGTGTATCTGTTCAAACGCTGTAGTTTTCATAGACTGACCTTCTGAAACAGTCCGCTACGTCTACTAACGTTCTCTCGCGACACCGGGCTATTCAGCGACGATATCCGTGTCATGTACAATATTCCCAGGGCGTCTTTGTAAACAAGACGTATATCATTGTTAAGTAAAATACATTGAGATCATTAACCCGTTTCAAATGAGACAGTAAACAGCACGACGAAAGACAGAAAGAAAACAGATCAATGTTCGGCATCAGGAGGTTTGGAAAGAGTAATATCAAGTCTTGTGGCGAGTTGGATGACATCGTCTTTAAGTTGAGAGATCCTTGTTTGCCTGTAAATCCAGTTAGTCGAACAGTCAGAAACAGGTTCTTAGCACATACTCAAAGGAAGATTTCTTCCCAAACTCAAATGCTTGAGACACCCCGAGGGTCTGATTGGTTTGAGCATGCTTGGCTTTCCACGCCTGCTCTTTCTGCAGTAGTGACTTCAAATCAGGGAGTACACGAGCATACTCTCGCTGTATCTGCGGCGTCCAATCGTGTTAATGAGCCGGTGAAACCAGGGTCGAAGTGACACGTACCATTCCCGCCCTGGCTGCAAGAGAAGATCCATCGTATTTTCCTATACCCGTTACGTCCTGCTTCATCCTCTTCAGCTCTTCAAACCATTTCGTTTCGTGTTCACTAAGTTCAGGTGATGCCTTGTCCATCATATGCTGGAGCATACGATCCAGTCTAGCCATTAAACTCTTGTGGGTTTCTTGGACCGTTTGGATACGAGCTTGGCTGGCATCGAGATCCGGGCCCTTCAGCTTTTCGACTAGAGTATTGAGCTCCGCGGTCTTTTCGCACAATCGCTTGAGTTCAAGCGCTTGCAGCCCTGCCCGTGTTTCTGACTGCCGATGTGCAAGGTGAATTTCGTGGATTTGATTAGTGAGTTCGGCAACCGCGTTGGCTAAGTAGCGCAAAGTCTCCGGGGTCAACATTAACTTGCCTCTCGCAGATGGAGGCAATGACAGCTGAGGATTCGAAGGAAGTCCCGATGGCCGAGAAAGAATGGCCCCTGGTTGGAATGGCTCCATCCCCAGCAATGAGACGTACGTAGACGGACCCTCAGCGAGCTTCAGCCATTTGTCCTTCTCCTTCAGCTCGTCTCCATCCTCAGAGACTGGTGGTGGTAAGCTTTCCGTTCGTGATCGAGGCGATTCCGATCGCAGAACAAGATTGAATGTTGTGATTCTCATTGCAGATGTCAGAATGAAAATGCTGTACGTTAGATAGACGTTGTCGGGAATGGTAACGGCCACCACTGGATTTGAGCACCTAGGAAAACCTGCATTAGTACGCGTTTCCATGCGAGAAAGGGAGCTTACTTTTTCTCCACTGAAAAGGTGGATAGAATGGGTTGCACATTAGTAACAGTGGACTGTTGCAACGCTTCCGTCAGGCTTGCGTCCACCTCATCATCGTTGGCACGCAAGGCAGAGGTAAGACTTTGAAGTACTGGTTCAAGGTGCAAAGCATGGACCCCGAAAGCATGGTATACGTATACCGTATCATCGTGAATTGGGTCGACAACGAATACTGGATGGTTACCCTGAAGCAGATCGAGCAGTTCAGGGGATAATGACCATAGTTTAGAAACTAGTCCGAGATCGATGGTCTCATACACAGCAAGCATAGGTAACCCTCGACTTGACTGAAAGGCAATTTAAGAAATAATGTAACCCCAATCAACATAAAACAGACTGTGCGAACCTTATTGCTCCACCTGGCTTCTACCTTTTCGACGTCGAGACAAAGATCAACCCGCCCATCTTGGTATGCAATCATCACGACGCCCAGATGCTCCGTCTCACCTCCGTCTTCAATATTGTCGTAGTCGTTACCGAAGGCAAGATAGGCTATATCTGTCGCCTCACCACCATCACTGTGCTCCAGCATCCGTGGCGAAGGTTGCAATAAGAACGGACCTTGCCGCGTGGGCGACGCCTTCATGGTAGCGGGCGGGTGCATAGGGACAGATCGTGAGGTAGCGGGGAACACGCTGCCTGCAGGAAGCTGTTTCACCAAAGCCGACACATATTTTTGCTGATAGTCGTAGATGGTGCTAAGGTTTTTAGACGCGGCAGATGTGCTTCCGCGAGACAGAAGTTCAAGTTTCGCTGAGATAAAGCATTCCAACGAGTGGACGTATGCAGAGGGTATGGAACTTTTTTCATATTGGATTAACGTGGCAACGAAGACGGAGAACGACTTACGCGTTTTGGGGCATGTAGGGACATACGGAATATATGTCTCCGGATTTCATGACGGCATATATTGTCAAAGGACCCCAATCGGCTTTCCCTTTACCCAAGTCGAAAGAAGCCACTTCGCGATCTGCCGGGTCCTCAGCAAGGTACGACCTCCCGAGTTTCTTGTCTGGAACAAAAGACAGTACTTGGAGTGGGTCCTCAGCGTCAGCCGAGATGTCATATTCTCTAAGGAAAGCAGGTAAACAAAGTGCTGAGTACACAGTGGTTGACGAACCTCAGCTTTCCGTCGATGGTCATGACCATCAACGTGGTACCAGCCTCGCCCCAAGGATGCCATTGTATTTTGGCAATGGGCGGCGATGTATCTGATGCGTGATAATATTGACCAACTTGGACAGACCTGTGAGAAGTGTTAGACGCCGATTCACATAGAAATTTTTGGAGACGCACTTGCAACCCAACTTGTCTGGAACCAGCCTCAAGAATCCGGAGCGTGGAAGTACAATCACCGCGACTTGAGTTGCACCTGCAACGGCAAGGAGTTTTCCACCTGGATTCAGGGATATATGATGTATTTCAAACTGTAAGTTTGGTGTATGCAGGGTCTGCCAGAACTGAGCGCAAGGTTCATTATGCAGACATTGGAAGCATACCTTGTACTGTTTCTCAGTACTGTGGCTGAACTTTCCGTCGCCCAGATGAGTCATCCTGATTTCCTTTCCAGCAGCAACTATGACATCCGAGTCGCGTAGAACCATGATTTGTCGTCGTCCAGACGGTGTCGGCCCATCTTGAGTCGGGCTGGCATTTCTGAACTTTGGCAGTGTGGTGGTGGATAGTTCCAATGACGATTCCGGTTGAGCGAGAGGTCCACTGAATTCTTTTGGCAGAGAGAATATTGGGTGGCTATTGAGAGATATCAGAGCATCCTGGTCGTCGGGCATCGCGTTGAGGGAGGACGTGGTGGATGTTGAGTTCGGCCCGAAAAAGACAAACGCCCGATATGGGTCTTTCTTCCCACAGGGGTGACGCGTTGGCTTGCGCGTCCTGTAAGGGCATCACCATCTACTACCATGACTTCCATTGGCACAGGCTACGATCTCTCAGCAAGTACTTACTCTCCCGATGGAAGAATATTTCAGGTGGGCTCTGCAGCACCAGGTGTCTTCAGAATGCTTACGCTGCTGGAAAGGTCGAATACGCAAATAAGGCCGTCGAGAACTCTGGGTATAGCCCACCAAAATCTACATTTCTCAGAAATCTAACATACTGCCTTCGATAGGACGGCGATTGGTCTGCGTGTGAAAGGTGGTGTTGTCCTGGCCGTTGAGAAGCTGGTACACTCCAAATTGCTGGTTCCCGGTGCCAACAGACGGATACAGACGGTGGACAGACATGTTGGCATGGTACGTCGGTCTTTCAAAGGTGAAATAACTAATTCTAAATCGTCGTTATAGGCCACAGCTGGTTTACTTGCTGACGGCCGCCATCTAGCCAACAGGGCTCGAGACGAATCATCCAATTACCGTGAAACATACCGAACACCACCCCCATTAAAGGTAGAATGAATCCAGCGCTTCGACCAAACTAGGTTTATCTGTTTCTTCCCTCTAGTCACTCGCAGATCGATTGGGCCTGTATGTTCAAGCTTATACCTTGTACTCATCAGTTCGTCCGTTTGGAATCAGCACCATCCTCGGAGCAGTGGACAAGAATGGTCCATCACTATACGTGATTGAACCAAGTGGAGTTTTCTATGTATGTCTCTCTCTCATTCACCCCCATGCCTGGCTCTGATCATTATTTCGTAGGGCTATCACGGTGCGGCAGTGGGCAAGGGTCGTCAATTAGCCAAAACAGAGCTTGAGAAGCTCGACTTGGCATCAATTACCATGCGTCAAGCAGTGTTAGATGCTGCTCGAATGTATGTGCTCATTCTCTCCCATCCACCATGATTTCAACTGTGGTTCTAGAATCTATTTGGTTCACGACGATGCTAAAGAGAAAGAATTTGAACTTGAGATGTCATGGATCGGTGATGAGACGAACGGTCTCCATTTACCCGTCCCCAAGGATTTGTTTGACGAAGCGGAGAAGAAGGCAAAGGAAGCACTTGAAACTTTCGAGTAGAATGCACAGGCTTTTCACTGTACTCCCTCGTGTAGTTCCCCAACCATTGACTGCAACCAGAAAAAACAAATTAATGCATTTAGAATCTCGCTGTCTACACTATTTGCTCTAGCTCCCGTGCGTAAGCCAGTGAGGCCGCAATCAGCTTCTGTCTTGGGATTTCTAGTTGTTCCTCGCCTTTGCGGGCAAACGTAATTGTAGCACCAGTCAGATCTATCTCCCAGCCCCTCTGTATTAAATGTAAGACGACAATAACAAATATAGCATAATGCCATGGTACTCAACTTGTTGCGCAAATGCGAGAAGCTCTGATTGTGATGAAAAGAAGAGGAGAAGAGCAGCGTCCTTCAAAGGAAGACTGTTGTATGCTGACTCTTCACAGCTTGCGATCTCATTCCTATAAAACAAAATCAACGAAAGCTCATCAAGTTGAAAGGATTGCGTACCGGATGGTTCCAATCAAGCTGTCAACAAAGTACTTGTACTCTTCTGCTGGCGCCTCAGCCCTGGCATTCCACACCTTGCTGTAGCTTCCCTCCATTAACCACCGTTCGAGATTTACCGGATGGCTGATGTACGGGTTGTCGCCAATGGCATCTGCAGGTAGCGGAAGACTTTCAAGAGTGGTGTGAAAATCTGCTATGCGATTCTGAGTGAGAAGACGGATGAGGTTGAGGCCGCGAATGGGGAATTCTCGTTTTGACGATGGCAGGTAGGAGCTGACGGGGCGTGAAGAAGCGCTCAAGCGAGCAGGCAGCAACACACACCTGTAATCATTATAAAAGGTCTGTAGCTGAGAGAAGTATCGGTCAAAGGAGGGTTCGTCTCGTGATCGTATACTCCAAATTGCGCCGATTTCGAGGATGTCGCCTACGTTGGAATCAGCACGGCGCATGGAGAAACAAAAGCGGTATGTCTGACGAGCAATAACTAGGTCTCTCTGGACAGGTTCCCCCTGGGGTATAAGCAATCCAGCTTCAATCAATCCAATCTGTAGCCAGCTCATCGTCAGCACATTTACTCCATTTTTTGCCGTCGATACAGACCTTGAGCTGAGAGAGTAATGCTCCACATCGTTTGAGATCCGACGGTATCAAGTTGAAGGAGCGCTGGAGGTCTTCATATAGGGAAATGAGGTTGCTGGACATGGCAGTCGGAGGTCAAGTCGACGCGTGTGCGACGCGTCAGCGCAACACTTGCCAAATCAGGATCTATACGTCTCTCCTTCTCTCTCTCAGCAATTATGGACCATATCGACATGCAGCAGCTCAAATCTGGCGAGGTCAACCTTGGGGTGTGTGTTTTTGGCCTTGTAGAGCGTCGCTGCCGCTGACGGTGGCCCTAGACTTCAATCATGGCCGTCCAGTTCGACGGTGGAGTGGTCATCGGCGCAGACAGTCGTACAACCACAGGAAGCTATATTGTACGCCAATATCTCTCTCATTTTGCCCTTGCACTCATTGTGTTCCAGGCCAATCGTGTAACAGATAAGCTCACACACGTCCACGATCGTGTATACTGCTGTCGGTCAGGTTCTGCGGCGGACACGCAAGCTATCGCAGATATTGTGCATTACCACCTTCAAATCTATACGTACGTATCGTCTTTGCGTTTCCCAGGTTCAGGTCAATGAATGTTGCACAGCCAAACGGCAGGCGCTCCTCCGTCGGTACACGCAGCAGCAGCTATCTTCCAGAAGATGTGCTACGAAAATAAGGACTCCCTAAGTGCTGGGATCATCGTTGCCGGATGGGACAAGGAGGTTGGTCCCAGTGTTTACAATATTCCGCTTGGAGGCGGGCTGTTCCGCCAGCCTTGGGCCATTGGTGGTATGGCCTTTCACATGTTGGCTCCTTCCCTATGTAACAAAATTCCCGTAGGTTCTGGCTCCACATACATTTATGGTTACTGCGATGCTACGTACAAAGATGGATGGGGCAGAGATGAGACTGTGAATTTTGTCAAGAACAGTAAGTCCCGCTGGTGCACGTCATCTTGTTCTAAATGGTCCCTTCCAGCTCTGGCGCTCGCTATGTCGCGAGATGGCTCATCAGGTGGTGTGATACGGATGTGTGTTATCACAGAGGATGGTGTCGAGAGACTATTCGTGCCCGGTGATAAGCTTCCCAAGTTCTGGGAAGGCCGAGAAGTCTTGGGTGCCGGAAAGACGATACCTTTCGACAGTGGAGTTGTACCAATGGCTGTAGAAGCATGATATTCAAGCAATTACTATTTCTTTGTATTCGACATATTGAGTGACTACTCAAATACATCAACTGAGCGGTACTTCTGACGTAGAACCCAATGACTGCTCTCTTCCCAATCTGTTCCTTCTTCAAACATCCTCAGTCGCCAAAGAGCTACAGCAACAGCAGCCGTGTCACCCCGTTTAATGGTTTCTTCGTCAGAGCAGAGAAGAAATGCGTGGCTACCTTTTTGATCGCCCTTTGCGTTAGTCATCCCAGTCGAGCTTTTTGCCCTAGAACGGACTCGAGCCTGGCGTTCGATGGTCAAAATCCGAAGGAGCAAGGCATGCAACGACGCTCGCTGAGCTCGGGCAGGAAACAAAGAGACACCGTTGTAGAATGGCACCTGTGGACTAGAAAGCTGCTGCGATAGATCTGACGCGGTTATCGCATGAGAAGACATTGGGTATAGAGTAGACAATGGTAAGGGCGGCCTATCTTGAACGCCAGGAGGTATTTTCTCTTCTTCTTCTGTTAGAGGCAAAGGTGACATTGAGCTTTCCACTTTTTTCTTCGACTGTGGGTCTGGTTTTAAGGGAGGGACCACCAGCAGAGCAACCACGTTTGGGTAAGGAATGGTCCCAGTATTTTTGACGTCCTTGAATTCTTCACGAGTCAGTCTCCGTAATATTGGCGGTACAGGTAGCCGTGTGGACCAGTGTTGCATCTGTTCCGCCAATAGCTGTAGCTCTTGCAGGATACGGACGCGTAAAAGGTGTGATATCTGTTTCACCACAAGTGAATGCAGATGGGGGTTTGCAGTAACGCGTCGAAACATATCTGTGTGCCGCTAAGTCAATCACGGGTACCGTGTACAGACGTGTTACTTACTTGGATCCAAATAATCAAAGACACGTTTCCAGCATAGAATGTATGTCGATCTGCCTGACCTGCGCGTAGCAAACTTGGAATGCTCAAGTCCGTCAGGCATGATGATACTCCTGTTGTCGGAGCGATTGGCTCTTGGAGCAGGTAATTGCAGTAATCCAAGACGTATCAAAAAATCTATTGAACCTGTCGGTTATGCTGCCGTGGTCATGAAGATCAGTACCATACCGGTCGGCAAGTCTTGTTGAGTGATTACACATCTCCTGGTTGAAGAAGACAGCATTCGTACTGGGTGAGAGTTCACTTCAGCGACACCCAGAAAAAGAAATCGCTCGACGCCTACATACGGTATGGCGATGACCACCACCTTCTTTCCTCTGTTGTCATCTCCCTGGGACCTTCCACGCTTCCCTGCCGTGGCTTGGCGCCTTTCGCGACAAAAACGCGAGGCGGCAGAGTTTTTCGTCGGACATGTTGCCTCGAACTGGTAATCGGGTTGTCGGGCGATAACAGTATGGATTCTGAATGCTGTGACGAATCGAAAGAAGGGCGGGGCGGTACAGGCTCGTACCGCGAAAAATATCGTTTCCGCTTGACTAAAAACGGCTGGTGTTGCTGTGCAGGCTGGTCGGCGAGCTTGGCGATAAGACGTGGCAGAATGCGTGGCATGTATGTCGATGTCGTCGTCGCCGTTCGCGGCAAGGTCGGTGACCAATGGCGTGGATCCGGTTACGTACCTTCTTCTTCAACGATGACCCCAAGTTGCGGCGCTGGTTCTCCTGGCTATGCTTTCTGTTATCTAAATTTGTTCACTTGATTGATACGAATCGACCGCATGACTGGCCTTCTGGCGACATCTAAAAGCCTATGGCAAAGGTCCTGGCGCTCAAAGGAATCTCCCTATCATTCTGCGATGCCACACGACCTGGACGAGAAACAGCCTGCCGGACCAGTCACCTTGGCTGTAGTAGGATGTGGGCAACGAGGAACGGTGCGCCTATTTAATCTATTGATATACGTTATCGCTAAAATGGGTTTACTGGCAGGCATACACCAAATATGCTCTTCAATGTCCGGACCGCTGCAAGGTCGTAGCCATCGCGGAGCCCCGCCCGGAAACTCAAAAGCACTTTGCTAATTTGCACTGCGTCGATAATACACTTGTATTTCCCACCTGGAGAGACCTGCACGCTGCCTCTGCGGAAACACTGAGCGCTATCGGAAAGCGTCTTGCAGATGCAGTCATTATCGCTGTGCAGGACTACCTACATGCAGAGGTCGCTGAAGCGTTTGCGCAGCAAGGATACCATATCTTATGCGAGAAACCCATGGCCACAAGTATAGAAGACTGCCTTAGAATCGAGGCAGCGATCAAGAAGGCTGGGATCATATTCGGAATGGGACACGGTATGTTCAATTCTAAACTTGCCTTACCAAAAGATTTAAATGTTCGCAGTCATGCGTTACTCTCCTTATAGTCAAGAGATATCAGAAATCGTCCAGGCCGGGCGTCTAGGCAGACTAATAAACCTTGTTCAAGTGGAGCCCGTTGGATATTATCATTTTGCTCATTCTTACGTCCGAGGAAACTGGGCAAAGGAAAACAAAAGTTCCTTCTCTCTCATGACCAAGAGCTCCCAGTACGTCTTTACCTCGACAGCCCAGAGACGCGTGCGCTAAATGATATAATAACAGTGATATTGACATCATTTGCCACTGGCTCTCCCCGTCAACCCCGACTCGTGTATCATCGTTTGGATCATTACAGCACTTTAGAAGATCTGCCAAACCTGTAGAAGCAGGCGCTGCCACACGCTGTATTGACTGTCCAATAGAGAAAGCGTGTCCGTATAGCGCCAAGAAAGGTGAACAACTTCCCTCCTTCGCACCATATAATGGATTTATTCTCTCACAGTTTATCTCGATCCCGTTTCCGAAGGGAACAAAGGATGGCCTGCCTCGACCACCGTCGACGGTATCCCCGATATCGAAAACATAACAGAAGCCCTGAAATCCGGTCCGTACGGTAAGTGTGTCTACGAAAGCGACAACGACGTCTGCGATAACCAGGTTGTCAACTTCGAATTCGACAATGGGAGCACCGCGTCGTTCACCATGGTCGCCTTTACGTCTCTCATATGCGACAGACAACTCCGCATGCACTTTACTCACGGAGAGATAGTTGGAGACATGAACAAATACACTGTCACTGATTTTCGGACGAGAACGATAACTACGCACACCCCAAAGGATGAGGGTGGCGGTCATGGTGGCGGAGATCTTGGTTTGATACGGTCTTTCGTAAAGGCTGTTCGGACAGGTGATCAGAAAGTCCTGGGAACTGATATTGCGGATGTCGTGAAGAGCCATCTGACTGTGTTTGCGGCTGAGACGAGTCGGAAAGAAGGACGGGTGATTGACTGCGTTGAATATGAAAAGTTAGCTCGAGAACGGGCTGCACAGGTTAATGGTTCTGGGATATAGATGGTACCTCCATACCTTCATCCACATCTCTTGCCACAACTTGAATCTCGGGCACTCTACAGCCTTGAATACAGCTTTACGGACCATATTTCCAATGTTAACACTATACAACAACCAAGTTCTTTTATCACTACAAACAACACTTTAACGAGTACGACAACGAGCAGATATAAAATGGCAGAGATGGGATAAATAGTTACCAATGTAGCTAGTCTGCCCGATAATGAAGGAGCACTGTAAACCACGTTAATTATGAGGGAAGAGATAGATATGGATCCGGACGACACCCTGGCACAAACCACGGATATAAACACTTCGCACCAGGATTCTAAATGCAAGTCTTAAGGACTTGGGGCCCGGGAACCTACGCTCGCCCAACTGGACGCAGATATTTCGCTGCCAAAATTACTGCGGAGCTCGTCCGAATCATGCTCGTCAATGTCAGAGACAGAGCTCTCAGAGGATGCCACCGAAAAGACCGCCTCATGATCGCTGCCATCAGAGAGCACCAAATGTTCGACATACGAGACTGGGGAGAACGAGTGGTACTCCGTATTTGATACATGAGAGAAGGGCGTGTCAGGACGAGATGATGGCGCCGAGAGAAGCTCGACACCATGTTCCTGATCGAGGTCGACGGGGTGAGAGAGTGATAGACTAGGAATCGAACTTGGTGAAAACGTGAATGGTGGGAAGGGCTGGTCGGATGCGAGCTGTGGCGAAAGTGCGTCAGCAGAAGGAGCTGGAGTTGGAAGACGGCCTGGGGGAGATGTCGGAGACGGTGACCGTAAAGTCGAACGTGAGGGCGAGAGATGAATCTCTGGAAGGGTCTGGGGGAGCGGTGACGACGTTGGCGAGGGCGACGCTCCGCCGATATCACTCACGGTCGTAGGCGTCGACGGAGCAGAAGAATTGAATATAACGTGTGTGGGGATTAATGCAGGATAAGGAATAGAGATATTTGACTAGGAGGAGATGCGTAAGTCTCACGGAGGTTTCAAGTAAACGATGGGACATTGACCTGGTCTAAGGCTGATTGTTCCGATGCAGCATTCCTTCTCAGCCGAAGAGTTGAAGAATTACTTTTATCCACCTCATTGCGCCATTCGTGGACTTCATGCGAGATGAGTTTCTCGAGTTCATAGGCGCTCTTATCGTCGTCGTCCGTATCGCCACCATCGTCAGACTGTTTGCACCTAGCCTTGCCCTTCGATGCGAGAGACACAGGTACGGCAATTAGAGATTCTCTTTGCCTCCTCTTAGCCTTGCGCTTCGCGATGAACTCCTCAGCCCATTTCTCCAACTTCGGGGCTATGTGGGGTTCGTATACGAACTAGGAAGGCTTAGACATAGATAGAACGTACACAGGTGACGGCTTACCTCCTTGAAAGCGATACCTGCAGCTACAGTACCGACGATTGCGAGAACATAGACTGCAGGAGCGGGCATGTTAGGAAGACAGGAAGTGGTAGAAGGATAAGTTACCACCCTGGCCTCGGCATCCACGCCGGCGAATGTCATTAGCGCCGTCGGCATCTCATCACATTTTCCCCAAGCACTGCCTTCCGTTCTTTTAGGGGGTCATGGTACCCTTCAAGTACAAGGCTCGAGGAATGCAGTAATTAAGCATCCTTTGCGTTATAGGATTGCTCTTCTCGTTGGGCATACAGAATTCATTACTATTCCATGTGATGTTCTTACACCAAGGAAGCCAGGTACTTCTGATTTCAATGATTTGACATGGGCCATATTTATCCTCGGCGCTTAGTCGCTGCATCCCTAACAGTCCCCCTGCAATATAAAAGGTGGAAGGATCAGAGCTTACTTCGTATCAGTCGGGGGAGCTTATCTCGTTTCACAACCTCCTCAGCGATACGGCGTACACTCTCCCATTTCACCTGGACGCCTTCGACCTCGCATGCTTCTCGGAAATCCGGATTTGAGTACATCACCCATGCAATTCTTTCTTCGTTCGTGGGCGCACCAGGTGGCTCCACCTCAAAATCCGGTTCTTTTCTATAGCCGAGCATTGCCACACGTATGAGTATTGCGCTAAGGAGCGTGTTAAGAAATGTAGGAGACCCAAAAACATACAAAACACATACGCAGTTAGACCGAATACAGGCTTGGTGCCTCCAGCCTCTCGGCCGGTTAGAAACTGATGAACACGCATTTGGCGGCAGGCACCGTCAGGTCCTGGGGGTAAAGTGTGATCCTTGTATGAGTGATGGGGGACTTCAAGTGATGCCATTTCGGCGTTCAAAGGATAATCAGAGGACACAAATGCTTTGAGTGGATGAGAGAATAGAGAAGCAACCTCTGCTGAATTGAGGATCGGCTAAGGCTGGTCAGCTGTACGTTTCATGGGTACGAATTGAAACGTACTCGCAGCGTGTTATCCACGATGAGCACGACAACGCTAGACATAAATTAAATGCTAAACCAGTCAAAAAGAAGAGAGAGTACCGACGGAACAACAATTAACTGGTTTGATGCTATGAAAGGATCTAGAACGCAAAGAAGGGGAACCTTGCGACGATCTCGAGGTAAACCAATCTGTTGAAAGTTCTGGTGAAGGCAGAACGATGAAAATAACGATAACGCAGTACCTCTTCAAAGGCCTCCCTGCGCTTTAGGAGGCTTTCACATGGGTAGTCGATAGCTTAGTATATTGACAACTCACGGCGGCATCTTCAAAGTTTTTATCTTCCGGATCGACCTTGCCTCCGGGTAAAGAGGTATCTCCTGCGAAGGTTCTGAGGGTCGCGGCGCGGCTTTACCGACAGCTTTTGAACGAGCTGCACAAAGACTTAAGAGGCGTACCTACCTACCGGCTTAACAGAACATGTAGCTCGCCTGAGCGGCCAATGAACAGGGTAACAAGGACGGCAGCACACTTTGACCTGGGAAATTTGAGGCGTGGCTTGGGTAAACGGTGCGAGGCCAGGGTCCGTATGCATCTAAGTACCTCTAACTGAACGAAGAGGATATTGTTGCACGATAAAGACATACTGCCGAGATTCCTTGCTGAGGCGTGGTACTTCTCGGACCTGGTTGAGCCTTAATTTCGGTCGATGATACTTTAGGAGATTGATAGGCTTGGGCCCTCTGAACGCTGGACGCGGCAGCATTGAACGTGGTGGTAAAGGAGAATGCGATGCACGTGATTGATCAGCCATTCTGAGAAGTTACTTAATCGTTCAGCAGGTACGCTGGGCAGCGGTAACAAACAAACTAGTGGTACTTACTCATGCATTTCTGGCCTCGGGTGTGGCTAGCAACGATTTCTACGGTTTCATCACGTCGCGTTGCAGCAGGGTCGCACAGCTGGCAGCTGCGCTCCTTTGAACTCGTCACTTGGTTTTGAGAGAAAGCGGGGGTACATAGGCTTGTATACATCCGTACTCTATGTCAGTGACAGCTTGGTATGTCCTCGAAACAGTTCTGTCGACCGCTAGCGCTGATATCGCGCTTCATGTGAAAATTTCGCAACACCGTAACATGAAACAGTAGCCAGCACGACTTGCCAACACATTACGAGTGAGAATTTGCTTGACTTGCCCGTGCCTTACAATCACCTCAAGTCGCGTATTACTTGACTTCATGTGACCCCTTTAAGAACTGAAGACAGGAGGGCACGAATGTTAAACATCTGGACCTGTGCATGCCGGCAAAGCATCGAAGCCATAAAGATTTATATGGAACTGACATCCAGCTGCGAACGTTTGTCGCCAAAAACACTAGGTATCAGTAATTGAACGAGGCTGCGAAGCCGTGCGGAATTTACTAGGGACAGATGAGCGAAACGCCAATAAATCGAGAAATGAAATGCGGTTTGCTTCTTCTCACGTTGATGGCGGGTCTAGGCAGTCACTGGGCGCGAAGTCGAAGTCGGTCTGAGGTAGAATGAATTTCATTCCCCCTAGCTCTCGCGTTCAAACAATGGTAACAATGATGGGTTCCGCTGCTCTGGTAAGTCGTTGCTTTGGATGCCGATAGCAACAAGGGTTGACGGACTCTATACGCCACAGAACTCACCAAGCAAAAACTTTCCCATAATTGGACCGCCGCCATGATTTTCATGGACGCGGGTATTCTACGGCCTTTGGTTTTTTATGGCCCGTCGAAAAATATAAGAACTCAATTCATTATTTGTTTGGTGTCCAATTATCTCGTCGTAAAGCTCCGGTACCCGCTCACGAGCGAGCTCCGGAGTACGAGGTAGGCGGATGACGAAACTTGGACGAAACCATATGTGGTGCGCACATCGCCGCGCAGTTATTTTCGATGTCAGAAACTGTTCTTATCTGTGTTGCGTTCTAGAACCCTGTTTCATTTTGAGATTTACTGGAGCAGAGAATTTAGACAGACGACAGGGAATCGCCATGTTGTGCAATTTCAGGTTCGCGCTATGTATGTACGGCGTCGAGGCGCATACATGTAATTATCATTTAGAGAGTCCACCCGTCCCTACGGAACATCGTAACGTCATTCTAGGTTGACTCGTCTCGCGAGCGTCGCACAATGACGGGAACACGGTCTTTACCTGCCGCTGAGAAGAGACAGGACATGAGAATACAACGTAACAAACATTCGACCTCTCTTCGCCGTCTGGACGATGGGCCTCCGTTGGAGAAGCTTGGCAGCAGATCGAATAGGTTCAGTTTGACGTATTCCGGTAACATAGCGCTATCTTTGAGGCATACTCTAGAGAATCCGGTCCTATGGGTCGAATGGCAGGTGCGGGAAGCAGACCCGTTAAAGGCTGTATTTTGGGAAGTATCCAATCCGGGTCGGAGCAGAAGCTATCCCCTCGATTATCCGAAGCCATGTAATCATTGAAAATAGCTGGTGCTTCGAGATAGGTACAGTCAATGTGTGAAAATTGGGGATTGTGGTATTCTGATTCGTTCCTCTTTAGCTCTACCGTATAGACGTTGGATACGGTGATTGCGGATCGAAACTCGGAATAGGACTCGGAAAAAGGGACTGGACTCCAACAACTCAGTTACCAGGAGTTCATTTCGCTTCCACGTCTTTCCACGTATCTGCTATCGTCTCCGAGTCAGAAAATCGTTTGACCCTTAAATGGTATCTTTACAGACTGTCCAGGCGCCAACTCTCCGTCTCTTAATAAATACCCATTTCTGTTCTGATGCTCCACTGAGATCGCTCTCAGGTACTGCTTCGACTTCTTCAGCAATCAGGAGGGTCAATTGCCATTTGAGAGAAGTGCGAGCCTCTAGGAACTGTACCCGCATCGGTTTAGGTCTGACATGTATTCCTCGACGCCACAAAATATGGCGGCATCAACAGCTTCCCAGAGCTCCATTCTCTCTCCCGCCCTGAGCACGGACCATATGAAACGACTGGATTATAATACAGTGGACCCTGTAGTTGGAAAGGCGCCTATTGCCAGTGGAGCCCGAGTGACCTTTTTGCACCGTAAATACTATAAATCGCACAAATATGATTCGGCCGATGACTCTCAACTGCGCTTGGGTCTGATGTCTTGCGTGTCCGGATCAAACAAGTGGGGGACTCGGAAGGTGCTTTTGAACGGTCACATCCGA
This sequence comes from Armillaria mellea, assembly GCA_030407055.1. Classification (NCBI taxonomy): domain Eukaryota; kingdom Fungi; phylum Basidiomycota; class Agaricomycetes; order Agaricales; family Physalacriaceae; genus Armillaria; species Armillaria mellea. The sequence goes on from JAUDZF010000005.1 coordinate 1,854,956, forward strand.
AATCGTGGCAGTGAAGGTCACGGACCTTGGTTTGTTTGATGTATGGAAAAGTCATGGTTCAGGAAGGTTGAAGGGCAGATGACAAGGCTCCTTCTAACTTACAGATCGGCCCAAGAAGACATAGCCTCGGGGTAACGGTCTGTGCCGGGACTTGAAAACTTTCGCCCACACTAAGGTCTTACAAGTATGTGACGGAAATTTACGTATCGGGAGCCCGTCGATCGAACGGTCCTTGTCTCTCGACCACCATCATCTTGCATGTAATTGTCCATCCGTCCTTGTTCATCATGTCGCGGCGGATCTGCTTCCCGTTTCAGCTTGTGGACATACAGTTAAAGTTGCCAGTACAAGATCTGATAGACTTCAACGGCTCATGGCGGGTCTAGTAACCATTCATTGAATTAACGGCACTTATAAGCCATATCTGTATATTTACCCCATCTCGGTTCTTGTATTGGCCTTCTGGATCGGCCGGTTCCAACAGTTTCAGTGCATAATAAAACAGATCCAGCATGCGGCCCCATTTTATTCTATCCCATGATCCCGCCATCACTCTGATTTGCTCATCTCTGGTCTTGCGATTTGGAGATACCCGCAAGCCCTGTGATTGCTATACAACGTGGCTTCGCTTCCATTGCTCGCCGACCCATTTATTTCTACAGCTCGAGAAACGCCCCCTCTCACGAGACCGATCTAGGTTCTATTCTGGTAGTACCGGCACCTTGCTGCAGCTCGTCATTCACAGAGGCGTGGCGAGCAACAGGCGCCCTTTCATCACCCTATATTCGTGTCACAGTCATCAATTCCTCAAATATGGCATTCTCCGGCTTCATCTTTTCTGTTGGGCACATCCATGATCTATGTCCAGGACAAGCGATTGGCACTGCCGAGCGGGAGGACCCTTGCCTACGCAGACAATGGCAATACCTCAAGTTCGACTCTCATTCTCTTTCTTCACGGGGCATTCTCCGTCGGCGACGCATCTCGACTATCTCCAATTCTTGTCGAGAAAAACGTCCATTTCATTGCTCCTTCTCTTCCTGGCTGGGGGAAATCTTCGCCTGTTCCAGACCCTTCAAATTACCCCATGACCTTTGCAAGCGACATGTCTGCATTGTTAGTCCACCTACGGGCTGATGCTGTGCACCTGAAGATCATTATTTGCGGCTATTCATTTGGCACCGTGGCTGCTCAGATGCTGTATGGTGCCCCCGCAAGCGCGTTCTCTTTCCGTTCACAAATTTCGTCTCTCGTCCTCCTTGCTCCCCACTCCCCGCCACACTGTCACATGGCTTACGCGAAAGATATGCCGTGGCAATCCTACCTCCTAACAGGTCCGCTATGTCGTTATATACCGTTTAATATTCCCGCTCGTCTTGCGAGGTGTGCATTGGCGACAAAACTAAAATCTGTGTCGGAAGCAGAAGCCTTCATACGTCGTTCATTTTTTGACTGTATGACGGACCGAGAGCGAGAGCTGTATCTGCACTGGAGGGAGGATCGCGGCTTGAATGAGGGTCAGTTTGAGCGGGAGATGGCAGCGAATATGATGCGCAGCGTAGGACAGACATGGGAAGGATTTCTTCATATACCAACCATTTATCACTCAGGATGGGGCGGATTATCCCCATCTACATTTATCAAAGGGCGCTGAGGATGGCTTTGCTCCTCCCGTATATCTTGTCGCTGCCAAACGGGACCAAACGGTGTCGGTAAACGTCGCAGAATGGTTGGCGGGGCAGTATCCGAACGCCACCCTCAGGGTAGTGGATGGTAGCCACCTATCACTTACATTAAATCTGGACGACATTTGGAGAGAAATTCTGGATTGACGTTACAGTACGACAAAAGTAATTAATTGTATACAAATCGAGCTAACAATACAGTAGTCTACATATCAAAGTCAGTGAGTGGGAGATACAAAACGAATTGAAAAAATAGGATGAAGCATGATTTAGTCCTGGAGTTCCAGCTCCCGCCTAATGATCTCTCTGACTTCACGCAGGCCACCTGTTTCCTTTTTCACTCGCTTAGGACTTCTTGTCAACACCTCCTCCGCACTGTCAGCCTTAGCTTTACGAGACTTAGGGCTAGAAGGACTTCCAATGGTGCCTGGAGTATTATCATCGATGCTGATGGGGGTAATCTTTGGCGCCGGCATTTCCAGCCATTCTTCCCCAGAAATGTTCAGCTTTTTCAGGAAGAACGGACACAGCTTCAACAGCATTTCCAAAGATTCGCTGGCTTCAGCAACGGATATCGGGACGGGAGAAGACTTGATGACTGCATTCACCACCTCGGACATAGGCAATGCTCGACGTTTCCTCTTTGAAGGTGTGGACGTAGATGATCCGGAAACGGGCCCAGAAAACAACCTGAAGGGCGAGCTGCATGAGGGAAATCACAGTACCAAAAGAGGGAAACGCACATCCAAACACTTTCAGCGACACCGCCCAAGCGGCCAAGTAAACAACGTCGCCTCATTTCCTCCTGCCCGAGCTTAAGCATCTGATCGCGTGTCAGCTTACCACCAACAATATCATGACTCAGAGATTTTGTTGGAGACGCTGATAACGAACGCTGACGAATTCGCTCATATAATGCTTGACGACGGGCTGTGGTAGGTGTTTGCGGGACCGTGGAGGCATCGCGACCATGCTGACGCACGGGCGTTGACGCTTCCGAAGGGACATCGGATACAGAAACATTAGAAGTAGTTGGTGTACGTGGCGTCAAGGTACGTGTGCTACTAGAGCCAAGAATGTCGCGTTTGGATGGCGTTTGCGGAAACAAAATGGAATTTTTGATTGGAGACTTGTTAGGAGTGATGGGAAACGGAATCGCGAAATCTCGGCTGCGCTTTGTAGGAGATTCAGAGGGAGAACTGGGTGGCAAAGGCGGTGCGAATGATGCAGAAGCCTTGGGGGAGATCGAAGCGAAGACGCGGGTGAGAGAAGAAGGTTTGGAGAGAGTGCTCAATTTGGGCAAGTCCGCCATGGGAACTGGCGGCATGGACGGCTCTTCAGAGTGTAACTGTATATGAATATGACACGTCAGTTATAAATTTATCGGATAGTGTATGCAGATAACGGACCTCGGACCACTTTAGCAGCTTTGCGTGAAACTCCTTTTGACGTGTTTCTGCTCCTGCCGTCCAACGAGCTACAGCAGCCATGCCAGCAGCCATGTCCTTATCAATATCTATTTCAACCTCAATTCCAATTCCGTAAGCTGCGACGCGTTTCTTGTCTGCCTTGGAATGGTGGGTGGCGGGGCTAATGACCATACCCATAGCTCCGCGAGTCCAGTCCTTGGGCTGCGATGCTGAGGCATCCAAGAAGGGGTTCTCATCGTCGTCACTACTTTGCTGCTTTCCAGGGGCTGAGACTCCATCCCACTCCCAAAGCCAGCAGAGTCGCCGGAGATCATCGGATGTGAATTGGGTAGTCAATCCAGTGTACGTTGTTAGCGAGAGATGGTTCAACACATTGCGCACAATACCGGTGTCTGAGGACGGAGACACGGCACACGATGCGAGAGCATGTGAGAGAGCGTGTTGAAGGCCAGTTTGAATAGTCTGTAGACGCGACAAATGAGTAGGTAAGTCATCTGTTTTCGGTGCTTTTTTCTTCGACGCAGTAGCAGGCGGCGTGATCGGTCTAGATACACCAGTTTCAGTCAGTTTCAGCATGCAATCAAGCAGAATACACGCACGCCGTCCGCAATCGTTTAGGTGTGTAATCGCCGTCATTGAGCTCGGGCGGACAGCGTTTTTTCCTTGGCGACACTTGAAGGGTGGCATACAAGTCCGACATAGCAAGGAAAGTCCAGGTTCGTTGGACAAGAGAAGAAAAAACGCGTCCCGGGAGCTCTCCAACTGGGTGTCGCCGTAAGAGTTGTCCTCGCGGTCCCCGTTACGGTGTGACCCACCACGTGGATGTCACAATTGTAAGTCGGAGTTCTCGGAGTTCAATCCGATTGTCCTTTCTTCCATCAACCTCTGCTCAACTTATTTTCCCGTGTCGCTCCCAGGCGTGGTCTTTGCTTCATGTTTTCACATCTTGTGGTCAATAAACTAGGGTTGTTCCGTTAATCACAGCTTCTGTTTCTCGTCTTCTGTCAAACTTGAACTACTGGGCTGCAACGCGACAAGCTAAGCTGAACAGGCATATACCTCATTTTTTAATCGAACCTCTCTCTGATCGAAGAGTTTCGAGCCTGCTGCTGACGTCAATACTGACCTGAGCCCTCTTGTTCGATTTTCTTGCGTCGAGTGATGTGTGCGCACACAGATTTATCAGGAAAATGCTCAGCATCCATTGAAGTGCCGCCCTCTTTTGCCTCCCTATCGGAACAGGCTATGGCTTACTCTCTGAGGCACACGCTGCTTGTCCTGTCCAACGTTTCCGTGATAGACTTCACATGATCATTGCTTGAGTTTCTGACTACGTGTTCGTGGCGTTTTCGAGTTCTGGTCTATAGACACGATTTGACAATGTGTTCATCGCACTTTTTACTTTTGCTTACCTCGTGGCTTTCAGCATAAATAGGCCCCGTTTGATTCGCTATTAATACATTGCCTCCGCCTCTCAGTCCTACTAGAACTCCCCCAACATGGCTTTAGAATCTTCGACCAAAGATCACATGTCTGCATCGGTACAATCTCATCCTCTGTATGTACATGTCGATAATGTACCTGCGACATTCTTACGAATATTCTCTATTTTCCCTTCCCAGGAACTTGTACTTCGACCAACTCAAAGGTTTTCTAAATTTCCAATTCTGCCTGTCGTCGCATTTACCGAGCTATGTAGATCAGGTCTTCGATATGATACAGAACGAAGCATCGTGTCTAGAGAGAATCCAACAGCTTGAAACCGAATTAAGCGCCTACAAGCGAGCTTACGCGGACGTAGACGCTGAACACCGTCAATGTGAAAAGATTAAAGCCGAATGCGAGAAGCAGAAGGAGATATTAGCAAGTCAACTACAGGTTTGACACTTCCTTCTTTGTTTGATGCAGACGTTGATTGTCTCGGCGCAGGGACATCGTGTTGTCACTTTGATCGATGGCGACGGCGCGATTTTTGCCAGTGAGCTTATCGTTCAGGGCCTGGCTGGTGGGCACATAGCCGCACAGAAGTTATCCGACTCTATCCTCCAACATTTAGGCGCAAACTATGGCGCCAACCAGTACCAGCTTTGGGTTTACATTTTCTATAATAAACGTGGACTCGTTGAGACATTTGGGCGCTTGGGGCTGACCACGCTTAAGATTAAATTTGATGATTTCGCCATGGGTTTCAATCAGGCAGCGGAACGTTTTCTTATGGTCGACGTCGGAAACGGAAAAGAGGCTGCCGATGCAAAAATTAAAGGTTCGTCGTGATCTGTTACCTCCACTCGTGGACGCTAATCAAATCGGTATTTTAGCGCACCTTGAGGACGATATCCGTTTGCCGCAAACGTCAAAAGTAATATTTGCCGGTGCATGTTGCTTCTCCTCTATCTACGTACAATACGCACCACTGATATAATTTGTTTAGGCTGTCACGACAATGGATATGTGACCAATCTTCGCTCTCAGATAACTGCGGGGTACAAGCAAAAGCTTATTCTTTTAAAGAGTTATACTGATATGGCGGCCGGTATCTCGGAGCTCGATCTACCCACGCTTACCATACCAGACCTGTTCATGCCCCAAAAGTTAGGGCAGCCTTTATTCAGCGTACCGCCTGGCCTCGCCACTGTACGCAGATCATCATTCGTAATACCTCGACCCGCTATGCCGCCATCCATACCATCAGACACTGGAGCCGCAGTCCAGAAGCCTACGGCACCAGATCCTAACGGACCTTCTTCGGCGGTGCCGGACCAAGAACCTATCCCGGTGCAGCGCCCTTCATTGCCACTCCCTTCTTACGCCTTTGCCATATCAAACGACAGAAGATCAGAGACTCCGGATTTGGATTCGGGCAGTGATGACTCGGATGACAGTGACGACCTGTCTGTCGAGGCATTCGTGTCGTCTTCTTTCACTTCAAGACATATTGATCCTAACATTGTGAGCATTGTTCTTTTTGTCCTTTTGATCGCCCTGTCCTGATGGCTCTGATGGTACAGCCCCTCTCGAAGCGTGAGTGACATCGAAAGTCAGAAATTTCCACGAATAACCTTATTCCGTTAGATAAACCCCCTCCCTGCACGTTGTTCTATTTGGCTAATTGCAAGCACGGTGCGGACTGCAGGTATGCTCACGACTATATACTAGACTCGGAGCATTTCAACGAAATTCGCACGAACGCTAAGAAAGCCCCGTGTCCCTACGTTAACAAAGGTGTCGTCGATTCGTCATAAGTGCGGCGTCCGACTGATCTGATTGCAGGTGAAACGTGTATCTGGGGAGAAGACTGTTGTTATGGACATGTCTGTCCCATGTCTGGCAACTGTTACTTCAACAAGAAGGGGAAATGTAAATTCACGGGAGGTTTGTCGGGTGTGACTTTTCCAGTCATGCGGATCTAATTTTTCCATTTCTAGTTGATATGCATAAAGAACCGAAAGTCTTAATCAATGAGTAGGAAATTCCCCTGCCTTAGTATGATGTATGTATGGACCTCCCCACCAGTATGAATATGCTTTCTGTTCTCTACAGACTGTTAGTCAAAAAATGATGCGCGGAGGTACGGATACCTTTTGGGACTCTTGTCCCCCCTTTTCGTTATCCCCCTTCCAAAACAATCAAAGAAGACTTCCACTTTGGTGATTGCAACAAATGCTGACATGTACATTAGCACGCCTGTTGCCGTTCAAGGTCACGACGGTATGTTTCCGGAGGGAGGGTTTGGGTGCTTTTAGAAGCACTTTGCAAGCGCTTGTCATTCGGACCGCCACCGTGACCCGTTTGTAAAGTCGCCTCGGTGTGACTGCGAAGTCGATCTTGCTGCATTACGGCCTCGCTATTTCCCTTTTCGCTTCCCAAGCTGCCTGGCTGGATTAAGAACCCCGAGAAGCCGCTTCTCGTTTACCTGATCCCAATTGCTTGGTCGAAGGGCCATGCCTTAAAGGTACCGCGAATTTTACCAGTCTCCCTCCGTTCATCCTCACCTTTCTCCATTTTTTAATCGCTGCCCCGATGGCGACCCAACCTTTAGGCGAGGGTAATCAGCAGGTGTGGTGCGTATCTCATCTCGTCTGTGTAAGGGTGGCATTAATTGATTTCATCCAGGGATGAAGCTCTCAGTCGGATTCTTAGTGAGTTTATACTTCCTTCCGCCTCGTCGTACCAGTCTGAATTCGTTTCTTTCAGATCTATCCCGAGTGACGGTTAAGCGGAATGTCGAACTCGAAAACATGGTTGCAAAGCTCCAAGCCGAGATTGAGTTATGGAAGGACCATCACGCGACGATGCAAATGGAAGCAAATGCGCATAAAGTGCAGCTTGCCACGCTCAACAAACAGGTCTCTAATATGGATGTCTTTCGCGGAGTACGCCTTTCTTTCATTCAGTCTTTGTCAGGGTGGCTCATTTCGCGCCCTTTCAGAGCCAGGATCCACTCATTCTTTGTGTTATTAATGGAAGTGCCTCAATGTTCTGCACGAGCCTACTCTCGCAAGGATTCCGAGGCGGTAATGAAGCGGCGAAGCAACTGACCAAAGTCATCGCGGAGTACCTTGCCAACGAAAGCGTACAGGTCGTACGAGGGCTATCATTTTGGGTTACCGTTTATTTCAACAAATCGGAGGTCCTCAGTACTCTGCTTGGTCACGAGCTCTGCACGGAGGAGCAGTTCGAGTCTTTCTTAGCTGTAAGTGTTTTATCGGAATATTTTCTTAGGCGTTATTGACGTTCAAATTTACAGGGCTTTAGCCATGCATCTCCGCGCTTCATGGTCGTTGACGTTGGTTATAATACCGAGGATGTCACTATGAAAATTCGAGGTACGTATCAGTTGTTTATCTTAGGGTCGTTTCGTCTCCTGAACGACGTTGCCACAGAATATCTTCAGACTTATGCTAAATTGCCTTTGACCCTTCGCATGTTTTTCGGTGGTGTGTTGCCTTGGTTCATGGATCCTGACTACCGTGGCTTATCGGTTCCTTTTTAGGCGTACAAGAGCGCGATATTACATCCCTCCTTGATGACCTGGCGAAAGAGCACCTCTTGGGCAAGTTGGTGACGCTCAAGTCGGCGGGAGACTCTGGGATACCACCGACGTTCTTCCTCCCTTCCTTACAAGAAGACAATTTATTCTTTAACATGAACTCACTCCGGACCATCCAGAAGCCGTCTCCGGGGCCTCTAACTGTGGGCCCCTTCAGCTCGGTAATAACGAATGGAGGTCTCATCAGCCCGCAGTCCCCCGAACGTCCTATTGGTACACGACTTATTGATCCATCGCTCGTACGTGATCGTTTTTGCTTCCTTTTATTTACTCTTTTGACGAGTATGATCTACGTAGCCTCTGCATAAGCGTATGTACGGTCGCTCTGCCACCCCCATGTCATTGACCGGTCATACAGAGTCGCCACCTCCGTGTAACGAGCACTACTTAATGACCTGCTCTAAAGGGGTGAGTCTCCTGCATGCAAGTCGTCGATACACAATCGCTCATAGATTTGCGACAGATTGCGGTGTGCAAGTATTCACACGATTACATTTTGACTCCGGAGCAGCTGGCCACTCTGGCCAGCAACGCCAAAAAAGCGCCATGCAATTGGCTTAAAAATGGTGCGTTGGAAATTCGGTTGCTTCGTAGTTGTGACTCACCGAGAGCTAGGTCTCCCATGCCCATACGGCGAGAGCTGTTGCTGGGGCCATGTCTGCCCAAATGGACCGAAGTGTTTCCACCTGAGCAAGGGCAAGTGTTGGTTTAAAGGAGGTGTGTAGTTGATCATTTGGCAGCTTGTCCGTGCAGCTCATTGACAATCATCAGAGTCGATGCACTCGCCTTCATCTCCTCGCGCATAATGAGCGAATTGTACAGCAGGTTCTGGACGGCAGGGGTTGGCATGTTTTTACTACTATCTATTATTTTTTGGAGTGACATACACTGGCTAAGTATCTCGGATCTATTTGTATACATCGATAGCGACTCATTATGATAACTGTTGTTTTTGTTGTTTGAAATTCGAGAATTACGACTCCAGGGAACAACGTTAGCGCCGGTCGGTGTCTATGTAGCAGCGATGATGAGGAACGGAGTAATGACATACACTTCTCATGAAATAGCAGTTGATAACGAAATATATATGTAGGATCACGTCCATGTTCTAATAGGTGTGCATGCGGGAGTGGGAAATTACAAGGAGCGCGTGAACGAGTCGAAAACCCCGAGCAAGTCGGTGGCAATTTGAAAGTGAGAATCCATGACCCTTTCTCCTCCCAACTTAGCCTAAACAAATGGTGGGCGAGTGATATGCACGTCCCCATGCACTGACTCCGCTATGCTCGCGAGCGAACTTGAACTTGCTGGAATTCCAACCTGGAAAAAGATGTCGGCGATTGGCGGACTTTGAAAAGTGTGGCAACAGTAATCGCGATCTTATGCAGCCTCCCTGATTGGAGTATACTACCACCTTGAACGATGTCTGCGGTTCGTTTCATTCATTTGTTTTTCACTTTTACCCTTCATTCTCACGCTCGCCTATAGAAAGAAGACGCTGACGATTTTGCACCAACGACCACCCCTGGTAAGGCATTGGATCCTTCCCAGCCACTGCTGTGTACTTAACGACCACAGGGTACAAGCCAACCCCTGCGAAGACTGCCGATGAGTACGCGCAGCTTGATGCCAACGATGAGAGCTTGGCCCGCTGGAAAGCATCATTGGGCATCGTTCCCGGTACGATATCGGGGGATACCAGTGGCCCAAAGGTACCGTGGCTTCTTGCTCGTTATTGATTGCAATCGCTGATCTCATGGACAAGGTCACCGTATTGACTCTGGAGCTTCATTCGAGCACTCTTCCACCTGGCAAAACGCTCATCTTCCATCTCGCCGACAAAGCAAAGCTGGCTGACCTGAAGAAGAACCCTATCACGATCAAGGAGGACATCGAATACAAGTGCGTGCCCGCTCTTGCCCAATATTGAGGCTAGCGTATTCACGATGCATTCTAGCGTTCGCATCTCGTTCAAAGTCAACCACTCCATCATCTCAGTATGCGTCGCTTTACATACATTCCGACCGGGATCTCATTTATTCCTACAGGGCGTTCGATATATTCAAGTCGTGAAGCGTGCGGGCATCAAAGGTATCTCCCATCAGGTCCCTGTTGCTTGCTGCGCTCTAATTCTGCGGTCATCAGTGGAGAAATTTGAACAAATGCTAGGCTCGTACGGTCCATCGCCAACGGGAGAGCCGTACATTAAGAACTTCGATCCTGATCAGTCGCCATCTGGATTGCTCGCGCGATCCGGCTCCTACAACGTAAGGAGTCGTGTTGTCGACGACGACGGCGAGGTCTATGCAGGTGGATTCGGCTTCATTTTATCTTGATTTTGCATTCCACTCATTGATGGTTGCAGATTGGGAATGGGCCTTCAAGCTCGGAAAGGAGTGGTAGTCCCACTCGCACACTCAGACCCAATGCTTTGTTCAATTAACTCTTCATGTATTCGGAATCGGAATCTCATAGCATATTGTTACGTTGATACTGTGGTGAACATTATAATGTGCCATCGATCGAATTGATAAGAAACGCGTGGACCTAGGGCGGCAGACGCGCTCGCGTTATTGGATCACGTGACAAGGGCACTTTGGCCGGTCCGGTTCCCGTCTTCCTTTTTCAACCATGTCGTCACGACTCTTCCAGCTTCCACGACGATGTGTGCCCTGCTGGCATACCCAACCGTTCCCCCAAAAGTACACAATACAGGCACTGGCCAGCATTCGTCGGGTATCGAGTTCCCAAACTCGATCGATCCTTCCCGTCCAAAAATCCTGGGTTGAAAAACTACCACCAAAAATGAGGCCATATCTATACCTGAGTCGAATAGACAAGCCCATAGGCACTATGCTGCTCTTTTATCCCTGTAGTATGTCAAGCTTTTCTTCATTTCCTTCTCCGATACCCACATGTTCCTCGCGTCAACAGCTTGGTCCATCTCGATGGCTTCATACGCCCTTCAAGTGCCGTACACTGTACCGTTGACCTTCATCAGTCTCTTTGGCATAGGAGCATTTATAATGCGCGGTGCTGGGTGTACAATAAACGACATGTGGGATAAACATCTTGATAAAGCTGTGGGTAAGCTACCGTATTTGTTGTCCCTTCGGTCAAACTTAAAGGCACAAGAAAGAACGCGGGAAAGGCCCTTATCGCGGGGAGACATAACTACTCCGCAAGCTGTTGGTTTCCTTGGAGCTCAATTGTCGGCAGGACTTGCCGTGTTGCTTCAATTCAACTGGTACAGGTGAATGCCCATCTTGAACACCTCGACGACGCAAGTGACCGTCTCTCATAGCATCTTCCTGGGAGCTGCGTCACTATCTGTGGTAACAATATATCCCTTCATGAAGCGCGTTACGCACTGGCCACAGGCCGTTCTCGGTAAGTTCACTCGCCTTAGTCCATCATCACTAATCAATGCCTCTTGTCAAGGTCTGGCCTTCAACTGGGGAGCACTCCTGGGCTGGTCTGCCGTCGCAGGCACTACCAATTGGGGTGTTTGTTTACCGCTATACGCAGGAGGCGTCTGCTGGACCCTAGTCTACGATACTATATACGCTCACCAGGTTCATCGTGCTATTACACCTCCCGTGACCTGGATCTGTGCTAACCAACCGACTCCAGGACAAAAATGACGACGTCACTGTTGGTATCCGCTCCACGGCTCTTCTTTTTGGTGACCATACGCGTTCAATACTTAGTGGCCTCTCGGTTGCTTCAGTATCTCTAATATCTTACGCTGGAATTCTTAATTCTCAAGCAGCACCCTTCTACTGTGGTGTAGGGCTCGGCGCCCTACAGCTCGCCCGTGTCTTGTACGAGACGGATTTTGAGAGTCGACCCAGCTGCTGGAAAGGTTTCGTTGGGTGCGGCTGGGCCGGCTTTTGGATGTGGATGGGTGCTTTAAGTGACTATGTCTTTTCCGTCACCAGCTTGTTATCGTAGTTACGTTGATCAAAGGTCAGGCATTACATCAAATTAGTTAGTATATACATGTCATGAGTGGCATCAAGAAGTCGGGACGCTATTTTATCGTGGTCGTGATACGGATCGATATAAACAAGAGGTGTAAGAAATGGGTGAAGAGATACAGTGTGGGATAGAATCAATCATGCCACTGCAACAGTTTAAAGAACAACAAGAATGTAACAAAACGGCAACAAGATCATTTGCGATTCATCGACAACCAGATTGGATGGAAGGAACGCTACAGAAATAGAAAGTAGAGGATTGGTAGATAACACGTTAAAAAAGCCTGAGGATCAGGCAATCATGCAGAACTATGATACGACACCTGGGGGTTGAGCCGTGATTTCAAGTAACCCTTGAAACCAACGACACAGATCGTCCAAGTGAAGGCTAAGCAGGTCATTGCAACAGCGACATTCATGAACATCATAACATCTATATAGAACATCCGTCAGACCCGTGAACAACCAGAATGATAGGATAATCATAATAACACACCATCACGACCTCTTCGCATAGCTGCAATGGTCAACTCTTCCGTCGAGAACTGGAAGGAGAGTCCTCCGCAAGCAAGGAAGAAGCTCCCTAAAGCCTCTGTCGGCGGCCGAGAGGGAAGAGTGGAACGGGGCGGTCCAAGCCAGACGAAGAAGTAGGTCAAGCATCTGAGGACGGAGAAAGCAGTCAAAAGGTAACCCCAGAGCATGTGTATTTGCACCTAAAAAGAATGTGGACATCAGCTGAGTTATCCTTTGATGATCGCAAAAATAGGACGACAAGAAGATCAAAGATCGGAGATAGCGGATGTAACAATAACGGAAAACGAGTTGACGTACTTGGAATACATATGTCTGTGCATGTGCAGACATTGCAGCTCCCGTCACTCCGATAACCAACGCGGGGAAGGGGTTAAAGCTCGCAATGTAACTCGGCGGTTCAGCAACTGCCTCTTTGGAGCCATTAGAGGGCAAGGCGGCGATAGTCGAAGAGGCCATCCACTTCCTAACTCTCTTGGATTCAAGAGCCATGCCTACGAGACCAGCAAACCAAAACATTACCTAAATTCACATAAGTATCAATCAGAATCAGAAACTGCGTAGAAGGAACACGTACAGCGATACCAATATGCTGAATCTGTTTTGTGGTAAATGGGTCTCCAGATTTGGCGCCAAAGCGCTCCATCCAAGTATTCGTAATCCCGTAAATAAATATAACCAGGGATTCAACAAATTCCGCGCTGACATACTCCTTGTTAGGCGCTCTGTTCCACGCCCAGCCGAGGTCGGCGTATGAGCCCAGGAAACGTGCAAAGGTAAGCAGACCATAGCACCAAAAGATGCCTCCCTCTGTAAAGATGGTTAACGAATATATCGGGAAGTAAAATCACAGAAGATGCATACTGATGAGATGCGCCAGACATCCATTTGTATAATTTCCTCTGCATCCACCTAGGTGGTTTTACTTAACACCGGATCATCCCTTCGATCAAAACAGGGACGCACCAGTGTAGATCACGACACCGAGAACCGCTTCGCCGTATGCGGCTATCACGATAGATCTCTCGACGGTCGCAAACATACCCTGGCCAATCCGCCTGAGAAGAGTGTCCTTCGCTTTGAGTGATTTAAAATCCACGTCTGGGAAGTCGTCTGAATGAGAAGAATGTACCCCAAAGAGCGTACGATCTGAGGCTGCCGAATGAGAAATTTCCCTGTGATGACGGTTTACATTGTTGGCCCATTCCGCTGTATCCCCGTGAATGACCTCGTCGCCGTAGTGGATGTGCCTATCGGAAATCGGGCTGGAAGCCTTGGGGTCATCCAGCTCGTACTCCTCGGGCTCCTCCGTGACTAAACCAGCATACTCTGTGCCCGGCAAACTATTCACTATCTCATCCTTTCCCAAAATGGCGGCATTCCAGAAGGTTCGCAACACAAATTTGTTACCTCCCCGGAAGAACGAGACAATCCGACGGAAAACATTGAGTAGGTCGATGCACGTTAATACGAGCGTGATAGCCAGTATGAGATAGCTTTGTCTTCCATGGACGGAACCTAGAAACAGAATTGATTTTTTGATATTAGCCATTGTCTCCTCGTCAAAACGGCAAGAGCGGATGGTCTAACCTTCGTACCTGTGACACAAGGATGAGTCATTGCGTCTATGTCATGAATGATCGATCGGCTTACATGTCGGGAGTGAGCTTTTTGTACAACGCGACGGAGGCGCATCCGAGAGCAGATAGCCCATAGAATACAACCATAACGGCGCCATGCCATGAATGCTTGACGGACCGCATGATGATGCCTGTTTGAGTCAGGAGTAGAACAACAAAGGGAGAAACGAGGTGACGCACCTGCGGGAAGCGCGACGAAGAATGCAAGACACATTATCACCACATGCATGAACATGAGCCCGGGGTATTGATGCTCTGTGGCGGGATCGTTTTCAAAGTCGAGCGTATACCATGATGGTGGTATGGGGGCATGATGGAGCGTCACCTCTGTCTCGTTGAGTTTGGCGAGAGGAGCACCCATATGGTGATGGTGGTCATCCCGTTTCGCCAGCAGGCTGTCTACTAGTAGCGCATCATCGACAACGAGAGACGCATCGACTGACGAGGTCGCAAGAAGCAGAGAAAGAGCGACGGCAGGGACGGCAAGGGACAGAGCGCACCAGCAAGAACGCATTGCTGAACGAAAAGGGGAGAGGCCCAGAAAGTCCCAAGAAATTGCAAGTACCCATTATTATATGGGTTCGGATGATCTTGGGGGCTTGGGAAAACTTTGATTGGTGATGCGCGATGAGCCGGAGCGGCATTTGTTCTGTTCTGACTCAGGTTTTCTTATTAAAACATCAATGAAGTCAGTCGCTTCCGAGTCCATATTCAGTAATGGTAACCGAAATCGAACTGAACGGATATGGTCCAGGGTTCTATGCCCTGCATGAACTTACAAACCGAATATACGACGAGAAGCAACACTTGCCTAGTTGTTCAACGTACAGTGCATAGAGATACATACTCGGGACCACTAGAATATAGTAATGCTGAGCCGGCGGCGATTTTCCTTTCCCCGCGTGAGGTCATAGGTGACGATGTCTGAGATTTGCACTTGGTGTCAACCACTGCAGTTCGTCTGGGGGACGATTCGCCTGGCCTGCTCTCACCATCCAGGGACTCTTTCCAGTCCTGTTTCGTCGGACGTCGTTTTAAAATGACCAAGAAATGATGACGAAATCAAATGTCCGGACAGGCTCATCGGACATGCGACCACGTCCGCGGGAGACCGAAGTGGACGCGGTGGCTGCTCAAAAGCCGATCGAAGAGCATGAAAACCAGGTGCAATGCGCATATTTGGCGCCTGAAGGCTTCCAATATCGCTGAAAGAAAATTAGCGAAGGGGGGAAGGGAAGCAGTTGAAACGCCTAATCGCCGACCCAACTCCGACGAACTAAGATGACGTATCGTGGGCCTATCTGTTCGCTATCTCATCCATCAATCAGGCCATTCCTTGAAATTCCGTGGTCTCGTGTTGCCTCGCTCAACGTCGACCTTAGTCTTTCCCCAGGATAGCAATGCTCGTCAAAATGAGAACCCTTTCATGGGGGAACATGACGCCCATGCGCCAAGAAGCCAAGCTTCTCTTGAAGCTCGACTGGTTCATCCTCAGTTATTGTTGCCTCCAGGTAAGTTCAGTTTCCATTTTTCTCCTTACTTCTGAGATTCAGAAGTTTGCTAACCGCACCGGCTGCTGTACGTAGTACTTCACAAATTGTTTGTATCTTATCTTCTTCTCTTTGCCGGGACTGTTTTATTCGGAATCTTTCAGATCTAGATCGAAGGTAGGCATATCCGTTTATCGTTCACCCGAAAAAAGGAGGACGTCAAAGGATTGACTATTTACATTTCAAGCAACATATCTAACGCATATGTGAGCGGGATGAAGGAGGAACTTCACATGTACGGGACTGAGTACAATGTCTGTGGCTTTCGTCAGCTGCATGTGTATTCCTCGCTCATTTTGATCTCGTGTTAGAAAATCAACACTATCTTCACCTGCGGTTATATCAGTAGGAATGATCCCTAGTGAGCGATATATTTCCATGGCTTTTGGATAATGCCTCTCGTCATCGTCCTTTATTCCGTGTCTAGAGCGGTCGTGTTTAATGACCTGGACTGACTCTCTATTGCTCCTGTAGATAACTTAATGCTCCAGATCGCTCCTCCGCGTATCTGGCTCCCATGCATGCAGATCCTTTGGGGAGTGTTGACTTTCTGGTAACTGTGCTCATAGTCGTGCTTATACCGTCGCTTAATCGGTGTGCCTCAGTACAAGCGCCGTGCATAATGTCGAATCCGTCGGTATTCTACCCGACTTGGTATATTGCAAATACTGAATTACTCGAAGATATATGCCATTCGATTCTTCCAAGCTATGGCGGAATCGTCGACTTTCGTAGGCACCCACTACATACTAGGCTCATGGTACAAATCTGGCGAACTAGGTAAACGCTCTGGAATATTTACGAGTTCAGGTTTGGCGGGAACCCTGCAAGTCCCTTTTTCTCTTTGAGCCTGACGAGTCTGAACGTGGGCATAGGTTTTCTGGTATTCTCCAGGCTGCAGTATATAAGTAATTCATTTGACCCTTGTTGAATTGTGCGGTTCGCTCTGATGAATGTCACAGACATCTAAACGGTCATGCCGGTCGAAGCGGATGGCGTTGGTTGTTCGTACAGTGATGGTGGTCGTCTCACACTTTCACTGATGATCTGACATGGCAGATTCATCATTGACGGAATTATTACCTTGCCCATAGCACTCTACGGTTTCCTTATTTTCCCGGATGTGCCTTTGACGACAAAGGCTTTCTATCTAAGTGAAGATGTACGTACATATTTCCATCATTGTTACGTTGGAGTCGTGTTGATAAATGTCATAGGAAAAAAGGTTAGCCTCAGACCGGCTTCAAGGCGAAATTCAAGTAGCACGGGAACCTGTGTCGTGGGCTACCGTTAGACGCATCCTTGGAAAATGGCGGTGGTACGGATGCAGCCTCCTCGTAAGTACCGGTGTCAATGCTCTGGACGAGTTATATTGTTCCTTAATCAGTTCGCAATCTCTGGCGAAACCGAGAGTTTCGGATCCAACAACATTATGGGACAATGGCTGAAGGCTATTGGTGGATACAGTGTTGAACAGATCGGTCCATCCGTTAATATTATATTCCGTCTTCTTACTGATCAACATCAATGTTCTCTGCAGATTATTATCCCTCCGGTGCCACCGCTTTCGCTATTGCGTCGACTCTTGTGTGCGCCACTTGGACAGACTATACTCGCATCCGATGGCCAGTACTGGTGTACATGTCGGTCGCGTGTATTATATCTGCTGTCTGCCTTCTTGTTTGGGGCAGTCCCACAGGCTTGAAGTTTTTCGCTTTCTGTGCGTATTTCTGCGATCGGGATTGTACCACCAGAATCTATTTTTTTTTACAGATATCGCTGGCGCTTCTTATGCCGGGCAAGCGACTACATTCGCGTATGTACTATTATTCTATTCTTCCGCCTTATGACAATAAGCACCCAGGTGGGCGAATCAGATATGTGCGGACGATGATCAAGAACGGGGTATTGTGCTCGCTTCTATGAAGTACGTCTGTATGCTCGACGGCTTCTATGACAATTTCTAACCTCGAGTTTCCCAATAGCATGTGGAACAATGTGATCAATGCATGGTGGCCTCTTGTTTTCTATCCCGCGACAGATGCACCTAGGTTTCACAAAGGTATGATCGCAATGATATGCGTCAGTTTTGCGACGCTAGGTGTGACGGGGCTTGTATGGTATTTGGAAAGACGAGAAAAAAAGGCAGAAAAGAAGGTATCAAAGGCTGATGGAGAAGAACCGCAGCCTGATAGAGATTCGTTGAAAGGGACGAGTTGATCAACAGAGACGAGTAAGTATGCATGGACCGATGCACGTAGAATGTTAGACAAACTGAAATGCAGGTGTATGTCCTGTGCAATGTATCGAACCTCCAAACATGGGCTCGAGCCTCGCCACCGGCCCGGTGGATAAGCACTTAAGCACACGGGGCCCGGCGGGCAAGCCTGCTATGTACTGTCGTCCTGCGTCCTGTGACAGATTGAAGAAATCACAAGAGATGATCACTGTCCGCTGCAGGTCTGACATATTTACAACTGCGTTTCCCGACTTCCTATAGTATTTCTCATGTCCTCAATCCTGCAGAATCCAGGCCGAATCCCCCAGGAGCTCGTCAACACCGTCTTCGACGAACTCCGCGGTGATATCGCGACCCTGAGCGCTTGTTCACTTGTTTGCCGACCCTGGACCAACCCTTCCCAAGCACTCATATTTTCCTGTATTCATTTACTTCGGGAAAATGGAAGGAATGATTTCTCGAAAGGTCGCCCGCAGCTTCGAAGTATCCTCTCCTTTTGTGACTTTCTGGCAACATACCCACATATTGCACCTTTGGTCGGGACGCTCAGGCTTCAGTCCAAGAGTCCAGCTCTTCCTGGGTCTAGCGGCTCCATGGCAGTTAAAGCGCGGTGGAAGCCGTTGCGCAACACGCTTGCACGTGCATTACCTGCCCTTACCCACTTGAAGACTCTCGAGCTTCGGTTCGACAAAATATACGGTTGGAACGCGTTTTCAGAGTGGAAAGGAGCCCATGTCTTCACCCAAGCTTCCCCTGTCCTGACAAAACTCGAGTTAAGGAGGATTACATTCGAAGATTTGGGTGTACTGTTGAGTTTATTGCAACGCACCCGTTCGCTTGAGGTGTTGGCGCTGCAGGAAATAGATTTCGTGCAGAACGACCCCCATGTTGATATCAACAGTGTCTTCGTGGCCGTGCAGACGGACAAACGGTCTCAGTTGAAGACCTTGTCGCTCCAACGGATGGAGGCTCATGTGTTTGAGACTGTTGCTAGGGCCCTCACGCGTCCACAGTCCCCGGTTGATGTCGGCCACCTGCGTCACCTCGATTTATACGGTTCGCACCAAGGAAACGGTTTTCCCGTCGGCGATGACCTTGCTGCCGCCGAGTTTCTGTCCATGAATCAGAACTCTTTGGAACATTTCTCTACATGTCAACCGTTTGGCGCCCGTACGTTTAATTATCTCAAACTGTGTAACGTGCTTATACCGTTTAGAACATCTCTGTCCACTTCTCAAATGCCGAACTTTGAAAACCATGTGCATGTCTGCAGTAACATCTGCATCCGCTTGGCTTGATCGCATATGTCCGGCAATTACCAACGTTTCCCACTTCGCGATGGAGTCTTTGACCGTAGAAATCTCGGGCCATTATTCGAAGCGCCAGTTGCATGATGATAGCTCCAAATGGCGAGAGTTGGATCGTCTACTTGCTGCATCGGCACTGAGGCAATTCATAATAATTTTCGCGCGGGCTGAAAGCGACTACCAGCACTATTGGGATCTAAATTGGGCGGAGCCGGAGGACTTTGATTCGGTCCTGCCGACATTGTCCCGCAGCAGTCGCTTAGACGTTCAGCTGGAAAGTACGTCACCCATGCTTTGCGTCTCTACTAGGTTAATGCCGCATCCCCCCTTCCAGTCATAATATAATGGGGCCTTGATGTCGACCCACTTGTGGTGCCACTCTCAGGTCAGCTAATTGCCGGCAAATACTGATAGCCTACCCTCTGTGAACAATTTTGATTAAAACTTTTATCGAGAAATTTCAAGATTCATAACTGGTAATGCAATCTAGAAATATATTCTATATGCACATAGAACCAAACTAATTGCGGAATCCATCTAGGAAATTGCGACTGCTACAAGATCAGCGACGATTATGTACAGGCAGGGTTTTCATGAGTCAGGAGAAGATCTGCAAGCGAAACCCGTGAAATAGGGTATAAGTGAATGTTAGTAATGACTAGCAACCTTCACAGACGCGGTCAGAAGATCACGGACGATTCACGAATACGAATAACAGACCTTCAATCTATTGAGCCGTCCCATAGGCGTAATTCTGGCCGAAATTGTTCGATGGAGGCCCCATAGCAGGTACCTGTGACCTCGGAGGAGACATGCTACGGTTCTCAAAAGCCAGACTCCCCATATTATGGGTAACGCCAAGATGATCATAACTTGGGTTCCTCGCCTCCGTCCTTGTAGGTGCGTAAGTCGCATATGTGTACGCATTTCCAGTTTGACCGCTGTAGCCTGCATCATAATAACCATGAGCTGCAGGCGGCATGTATATGCCATGTCCAGTGGAGCTGCCATTTTCATAAGTACCAGACACGGAGCCCCCAATGCTATTCATGGTTCTCTGATGGGTCAATTTCTCCTCCATGTCATGGTCGGGATGGTACGCGCTCCCTTGAGGGTCGAACGAGATAGCCTCGTTAAGCAACTTGTTCTTACGCCTGCGGCGAAGCGTGAAGGTCACCACGAGGAGAATGAGAACTAAGCCGACAAGTCCGCACAGGGCGAAGACGAAGCCAGACAGAGGTTTGTTTTGGAGGAAAGATTTGTGTGTCACACCCGTTTGAGTGGCGGCATCGGAGGAGCTCGAACCAGTCGCTGACTCTTCCGCAGCACTCGCAAATGCAGTGACTGTGTGCTTGACACCATCGGAGGTCGTCTCATATACGGATTCCGAGACGGAAGGCAACGAAGAGGTGGCAGAATCAGAGTTGCTGGTGCTTAGCGGGGTTGAAAGCGTCTCGGAAGCAGATAGAGATGATGTGGAGCTGGAAGAAGATGACGGCCTAAGATTAGAGACAGTAAGTACACATGCGTTTTACTGTCATACACGTCGAGGAGACTTACGAAGCTGTCGAAGAAGAGGAACCTGAGGTATTGGAAGTATTGGATGCGCTTTGAAGTGGAGCTTGTGCTAGATGCCGATGTGGACCTACAAAGATGATAAGAGGCAGTACCCGGGCAAAAATCCACACTGACGACGTTTTAGAAGTCAGGATCACGCTTGAAATAGCACTAGCCGCTGAACTGGCTGCATCGCCGATGTCGCCACTTTAATGGTGGTAAGTCTTGTCGTTTTGGGGAAGAACACTAGCACATACATCACGCTGGTCGCACTGGACGCTACTACAACGTTAGTAACATCATCTAACAGAACGAGGATCGAACATACTGAGTCCGCTTAGGGCCTGCCTCTGCGCGATAATTTGTCCCTCCATACAAGTGGAGATTGGAGAAGTAAAAGAGTGTAGGTTGGCGGTTGCCGAATATTCAGATATCCCCTCGTTCAGGGATGTTACCTCGGAAAAAGTGAGTTGATGGCCCGCCTTTACATTCGCATGCAAATGCGAAGGAGAATGAAGGGAAAGGACAACGTTAAGAATGGTGTAGAAGACAAAGAACGAAAAGAAGGACGGTCAGGCCTCAATCTAGCTGTCACCCCATCACGATAGTCTCTAACAAGTGGAGACGTTATTTTGGGCGCGGAGCATCGTAAACTATTGGCCCGTGCTTCATCGGATCACCCCATTTTGGTGCTCGGTACATAAATTGGCGCATGTATGTTACATTTGAAAGAAAACAGCACTTTTATCGCTACAGCACGAGAGATTGTATGAGAGAACTACCTAAATTTTACTTCCGTCTAATGGAATCCATAGAAACTTACATCAACATGACTCTGAGATTAGCGATCATCACCATAGCAACATGCCAAGGGAATCGCATACTGCCCCCGACTGAGCTAAACGAAACGACTGCAAATTTATCGTCCGTTTTTTTAGCCAGAGAACCACGGTCCAGGCCCGTATTGTTCACCTGCTCTTCTTTCCATCAGGTTACGAAGGGGGCCGAGAAGTCTCGTGAAAGCGGGGGCGTCCAATGCCGCCACTTTGAGCTTCGGAAGAAGACGTTCGCCGCGCTGAATGGCGCAAACAGTAGCAGCTCGAGGAGCCATGCGCAAAAGCGACAGTTCTGCTCATAAAATCAATAAAGATTAAGAAAAAAACAAGATGTAGAACACTTGCCTCCGAAGTAGTCACCTTTCTTGTAGTGTCCGACTTCGAATTCCCGAATTTCACCATCCTCGCCCTCTTGGGCTTTTGTGACGACAGCTTCGCCTTCCTCGACAAAGAAGAAGGTATCGCCCATTTCTCCCTGTCTGACGACAGCTTCCCCATCCATGTAGACCCTGCTGACCAGCGCATCGGCAATTTTGCTTCGCTCCATTGAATCAAGCGAAGACAGCAAGGTCACAGTTGATAAGAAATGCTCATACATCGTGCGCCGACGATGAGCAGCCGTCAAAATAATGGTCCGGAAGGTAATGCGATCCAGAGCCCAGAGCATAGATGCTTCAGTCGACACTACAGTCGCGGCACGGGGATGTCCATACATCAGCGCCAATTCTCCAAAGGACGTGCCGGGTGTGCACTCTGAGACTTGCTTGCCAAACTCAGGGTGGTATCCGGGCTGAACGAACATGTCCTCTGAGCGACGAAGCCCCGCTGGTGGCAGTGGCTCAGGTCGGATGTAGCAGGTCAACAAACCCGACTCGACGACGTAAAAGTAGTCGCCAACGTCCCCTTGTCGTATGATGACCTCCCCCTTGTCAGTCGCCTTCTCCTGCATCGCGCCAATGACAGCCGTAATCTGTTCCTCCTCAAGATCACGGAAAAGCAGATTATCTGTCATTGAAGCCCTGATGCGACGCAGCTGGTCGGGTGTTTTGGGGTAGACCGGGAGGTCCTCGTCTGAGCCGTCGAGGGGGATGGACTCTGCTGATACAGATGTACGTCTTGCAAAAATTGCAGACGTGGGAGGTACGAGGAAGCTGCCAGGAGTGGGGGGTGGGACTGGGGTGTCGTCGCGCACTGGGAACGGGGGCGACATCGACAAAGGCGATGGCGGTGGTAGAACGCGTCCATCCATCTGGATAGTTGGTGGTCCCATCGGGCTGTTGGCAAGCAAGGCATTCCCGGCAACATTGAGAGTACCAAATGGCCCCGGAGTGAGGCTGACGCTATTCCTCAAGGAGGAGCGATGCGGTGCTTGGTGGAAGGGAGACACTGATATCGGACCCGGCGGAGTACCAAAAGGTGTATCTATGTACACATCGCTAGGCAAATCGCGAGAAAAAGCTGGTGTTCGACGAGCAAGAACATCGCGAGTGAGTGACCTTTGTTCTTCGAGCCGCTGCTGGAACCAATTGGCACAAAATTGCAGAGCGTCCTTTGGCTGGGCACGATTCGCGTCGCGGGTAAGGTCTTCGACGAGGGAGTCAAAGGTCGACATGGGTGAGAGTAAGGAAGGAAGGCGAGAATTCTTGATATTTAAGAAGGACGCTCTATCAAGGGGTTACATTTTCGCTCGATCGAAGCAAAGTCAAAGCGGCATTCAAAGTCCCATTGTCTGCCAACATCGCTCTCGGTCTTCAAAAAATGCCTTTCCTTCTTCCTACTAATTGCTTCGATACCAACAGATGGTACTTTGTTATAACATGAAATGTATCCATGGAGCTCAATTGTTTCTGTGCATGCATGAGGCACAAGGACAGCCTCGGGACTACCGATCGCCGCACAGGCGTACCGCAGGGCGAGGGGAAATAGAAAGGCGTCTCGTCTGAAGATAGGCGGAAAAAGCTCGTAAACAAAAAGGTTGGCAGCAGGCTCCACGACTGACAAACCAATGCGGTGAAGATTTTAAGTTACTTACAACAGCGCTCTTGCCACAATGCACATAGCAAATTGTGAGAAAGAACAAGGTGCTCAAGCAACAAACGGCCAACTGTCCGAATACAAAGGATGATGTTCGAACGACCTGTCGACCTACCCGGCGTCATCCAAGAGTCTTCATAGATCATATCCTCGAACAGATTCCTCAATGCAACCCTCTCAAGTACCGTATCTGCTTTCAAAATCTAATTTCTTCTGCGGCAAGTGTGGTAAACCGAGGAGTAGAGGCAAAGATGATCCTCGTGTCATCGCGACAGATGATAACCTAAATGCAGATACCAACACTGAAACCCAAAGGGGGTCATCACGGAAGGGAAATACATATTCATCGGATAGTGGACTTTAAGCAGCGGCTTTAGCACAAATGATAAGAAAAGGCGTGGAGTACACGGTTGGTTAACAAGTCAGGCAAGGTGGAGTCACCTTTAGAAAGTTATTCTTCCTCGGTTGAATGCTATAGAGAATATCGATGATCCTATGTGGGAGATCTCCAAATTAAGTCCATCGTCAAGGCAAGTGACATCAGTCGGATCCTCTCTTGACGAGCACGGTATGCCATCCCGGCGTTGATCTCAATGGCAGACGACGAGTACTTGGGGTCACGGTCTATAATTCCGCAAAAGAGCACATACAATATTCTCAAAAGAAACGGAGCCACGATGCCCGACACTGCAGAGAAGCCACCCTGACGCCTTCATCTCCTTCCAAACCATGTCGCAGAGGTCATTAACGAAAAACGGTACTTCCTCCGGCGAGACCTCACCAACCGATGGGAGTCCCGAATAGCCTACCCAATAGCTGAGTAGTGATGAGCCTACGCTGGTACACAGGAATGGAAAAACTGGCAGCAAGGAGAGGATCGACAACTTTGATATGGATTATCGACAGCGCAAAAGGGAGTTAAAGGTTAGAGTATGAGAATTCACGAGGTTGTATGGCACATGTGGCTGAGCTGAGCACGTAGCTCAACGGAGAAGAGGTCAGCTGGAAAAAGACGAGAGGTTTGTGAAGGGAAAAACTGGCAAGATAGTAAGTTAACTTGAACGTAGCCATCGACGTGATTTGACACAGCGCGAAGCAAAGGAGAAGGATAAAGCCGTAACGAACATCGCCTAGGTATTTCAGGCCAAGTTCGGGTTACCTGTCCCCTGATAATTGAAGATTTCCGGCAACGTCTATGTCCTGTGAATGCCCATGTTCTGTCTGTCAACCTGCGGTTAAAAGTCACAAATCTTCCCTGATGCCTATATGATTAGAGTACATTGTCGATGATGCGTACGTGCAAAACGAAACGAGTTCTTGTCAATCTTAAGTTCATGAACAGCTGCTCTTCAAACCTTCATGATCTTCTCTTCTTAACGACCCAGAAATAGTACGCCGCCAGCCCCACAAGCACAAGTCCAACAAAAGTGATGCAAACCGCTATTGCGATTGTTGCCCCCTTGCTCAATTCATTAGAGCCACGACATCCATCCCTGATGGCAGCATCACATGGCCCGCCTTGTGGTCGAACGTAGGCTCCTGCTTGCAGAGCTGTGAAATATGGATCATTTGTATCGTTCATAACATGCATCGCAGCCAGTGTGAGCATGGGAGCGTTATAGTCCAAAGCAACCTAGATTTATTCGATTAGTACATTAATCGGCACATAGAAAGAAGTCATACCTCAGTTTCGGCCCAATCGCTACGAATATCGTAGAAGTTGTCATGCCTATCGGGTCCTCCGACAACTGCACCGTACAGCACGTATGCTTCCACCTCTGGTGAGCTGTCAATATTACTGATATCGTTTCCACCACTAGCCATGGCCGAATGAGGATTTGAGGGGGAGTTGGGATTTGAACCAACGACGTATGGAGCTACAGGCTAAATTGAGCGACGTTGTCTTTTAATGGAAGATCGTAGCCTACCTGACATAGGGTTCTTTCCGAGCGTATAATCTAGCTGTCTCTGTGCGTAATTCTGGAAACCCTATGAGTCAACAGCGAACGGTAACGTGCAGCTGCTGAGCGCACCATGTATGATGTCGACTTCTCGGATGAAGTAGCCATGGGTGCATATCTGGTCATTAACATTGCGGCATTCAAAGCGGGGTTGAGGCTTGCACTATCGGAATCTCCGTGATAATACAGCAATCCACCTGAACATAGTACGTTCAATCCAGTCCAAACAATGAAGTAATTGTAACCTCTTGTTTCAAACGCGGGTCCATCATTGTTTACTATCCTATCGAAATATCGTTCTGCTTCCCCTTGCCACCCAGAGGCGTTGCTGCCGATGGAAGAGCCGGATTGGGCGATCTGAGCAAACAAAACAGCTAGCCCAGGAGTCTTGGAATCCCAGTTGAAAACACCATCCTGCCCCAAAAGCCCAAACGAGCTATAATAGTTCTCTGCTTGTTGGTACAAGGTCGTCGAATTAGTCGCCCAGGCCAGGAACAATGCGGCTAGAGTCAAGTCATCCCCATATGATGACGACGCGTAGCTTTCAGTCACAGCCGGAACAGAATTCTGATAGACAACTTGGCCGCCAGAAGCACTGACGGCGAAATTAAACAGGCTCTGTGCATGACTGAGGAGAGTTTCCGAGTAGGTAGTGTTCGTCAAAGATGCGGGAGATTGGTAAACCCCACCAAAACTGCGGTTGGCGTACAGATTAGAGCATGCAGAGAAGGCTGCAGAGACACCAGCAGCAACATCGGTCCCCGGAGAGGTATCGTTAATTTGGAACGACGGCCGCGGTGTTGGTATATCTTGATCGCCGCCCCAGTAATTATTATCCAAATTGGCTAAGATTAAGTGAACAAACGCAGAAGGTGAAGAAAGGTAAAACTTCAAACCGTCAGCAACCTGCACATACAAGGTATCGTTTGAGGGATGCGCCTATGGATAAAGATCATTACTGAGTGAATTTCTTGAGTGTGATATGACAAACCTTAATAAGCCAGTCCAAGCCCCAACGTAGCATAGAATCCAAATACGCCGTTTGATTAGAATCATCGTAACCTTGATTTCCTTAAATCCAGGTACGAGGTGAGAAGAGTGGATCCACCGACCTTTGCCGAAATCCGTGGCACCCCAACATATTGACGTGATTGTAAAGGACTGCCCATGCTTGTGAACATATGTGCTTAGGATATCGCTGAGTTCCACCCACCAGAGGGAAAGTGCATTTTATGTAGTCTAAAATATTAGTCATGAGGGACAGTTATACTAAGGATTTAAGGATGACACTCACCCCCCGCGTCATAGTATCCACCTATTGAAGGCATGTTAGAGAATACCAACAGGCATGAACTATAGTATACAGACCTGTAAGATCAAGATTGACGTCGGATCCATCCTCTAAGGCGCTGTTATTTCGCCACCCCACACGATTGTCCGAGGGCAACCTCCCACTTCTCTGAGCTTCATAGAAGTAGATTAGGTTCCCAAGTAATGTACTCCATTGTGAGTTTGGAGTTCCTGAAGAAGCGACGGTCCCATTGGAAGCAATAGGCGGTATAAATGGTGGATTCGGTAGGGATAATTGACCAAGGGCAGTATTAAACAGAGCGCTGGTAAGAATAGTAAGGAGGCCGCGCATTTCTCAATGCTCTAAGTGAGAAATTGCGGAGGTAGAAGAGGGCGGAGAAGAAAGAGGGGAAGAGGGGAAGTTTAGCTGTGCAGCATAATAAGGAAACGAGTCTAAAGGTCAGTGAATCGCGTTTCATCCAATTACGTCAGTTTTCGGATCAATTACCCCGGACCGGTGATCCCGCACCCGGAACTTTTTAAGGACCCACACTCTTACTTCGATAACTATTGAATTTCCGCTCACTCTTGATTCTTACTTCGCACGCATTTCTCGTCCATTCCACAGAACAGCCGCAAGAGACACTTATAGCGGACTGTAGAGCGTTGATCGGCGGAAGACTGAATGAAACACGTAGTTCACACTCCAAATCGGTCTAATATTCGAGAAAACATGGTTCACACAGATCTTCAGTGAAGCGACACGAGTTGTCAACTACTTGTCCTTTTACCTCTTTTTCGTTCGCGGAAACAAACACCAGAAATAAACTAGTCGTTTTCATTTTCACGATGTGTGTCCAATCTAAAATCCCTTGACAACTCTAGCCGTTTCCGTACCATAGAAAGGAGATGGCGATCACTGCCTTGATGCTTTGATCAAGTTGTCGGTTGAAATGCCAGTACCTTACCTTGCTTACGCTGTCCGTACGAATGAGCAGCCCGAGGGCCGTGTATGGGTTAGAGCCGGAATTTAATGTGGGGACGGCACCGCAGTACGATGACAGGCTACAGCACTCGCCAAGGCGAAAATTTCGACTTCTAGGATCCGATCGTCGATGCTACTGAGTAGCCTAGCGTGGTATGTAGCATCATTAGAACAAGTACTTTCTCCTAACTGCAGACTCCATGCCTGACAGACGCTCTTGACGAAACTTACGACTCATGAGTATGGAAGTACACCATTTGCTGGCACATCCGAGTCCGGGTGGTAGCAAGGAATCGGCATAGAATCACGTATGCGGTCTTGAGAGGTAACACTCCTGGTAAGCAACTATTCCGGGTCAAGTAAAAACTGGCGACAATAGGTGAATCACCTATGAAATTTAGATACACACTTTAGACTACAGCAAAGAGTTCCAATGGTAAATCCGACTGATTTTGCTGTGTTCGAAAGAGCGTGCCACATTTTCATCCCTATTCCAATGATTTCAGCTGCATATCTCCCAGGAGTACACTGTAGGAGACGTACATAATCTGCTCATCGCCAAGTTCCACTGCGGAGCCTGGAAAAGGATCCATCATACAATCCATGTGGATTCCGAAAATTATAAACATATTTTGATCTCGCATTGGACTTGTGATCAATCACAGGATCGCATTTATAGAAGGGCTAACGAAAGCCTTCATTGAAATCCTGGTCCAATAAGTTCAAAGAACTTCTGCACTATTACTGTCCGTCGAATTTTTACGGCTATGCTAAGGTAATAAGCAACAAGGGATGCAAACGATTTGGACCGAGGCCCAGTGTGAGCCGTAGGTTACATGTGAAGCCTCCTGGTACTAACGAGAACGTACCCAAAGCATTTGTGACTGCTTTCGAAAGTATTCCAGACATTCCGATGCCTCACCAGATCTTGGCTATGACGTTGCACCTCCGTTGTGATTGCTCCGGTTTACACGGTAATAGCTGAATATCACTGGCAGGTCAAATAACGACTTTCACGGCTGAGGTAAAACAAAATCTGTGCCGTCGAGTAAAGTGCAGCCTGGAATAATCATTCAGGAAGCGGAGACCGACGGGTGAGTGCTGTTGGGGATAGATGACAGGTTTTCGATCAATAATAAAGAAAAGGTCCATCGAAAACGGCCGCTTCTTCTGCTACAGCCGACGCGACTGTATTCAACGCCTGATCCTATCCGGTCAAAGGCTTTCAGCTGTCACATCGGAATTATCATGACTTTCCGGGAAAGTCTGGTGATGAAAATGTTGGGGAAGTCTCGTACATCCTTACCTGAAGATGGATACATTAAAGAGAGATTCATGATGCAAAAATGCAAAGGCTACATGACCAGCACTGAGTCAGGAAATAGATCGTATAACTGTATGGAATGCGCTTAACCGAGCTACGTTATGTACGGGCCTAGGCTTCATCATTTTCTACAAGAGGCTTTACGAAGGTGGCCAAGAACTGAATGACTCACTTGTGAAAGTGTCACTGTTGTCGATGCTAATAGGAGATGCGGCGGCGCTCAAGTGACCATTGCGTAAAATTTTACCCCCAACAATTATTCGATGAGCGAATGAAATAGATCCCTGTCGTACAACAGCTTTGATAATCATACGGACTAGTTATACATCTGAATGGATACAACGAGCTCGGCACTTGGTGTGTCGCGAGCAAAACACCATTAGGAGCATACTGCCCCAGTCCCATTGTGTACTGTGCCTTAGCAAAGTACGTCCCAAGAGTTCTTGATTTTTTTAA
The DNA here is from genome assembly GCA_030407055.1 of Armillaria mellea. Taxonomy (NCBI): domain Eukaryota; kingdom Fungi; phylum Basidiomycota; class Agaricomycetes; order Agaricales; family Physalacriaceae; genus Armillaria; species Armillaria mellea. Next base: position 1,884,811 of record JAUDZF010000005.1, read on the forward strand.
AAAAACAAACAGGAGAGACGGACAGGACCACAAAAAGATGTCCGGTAGGGGAATTGGGGTAGATGAAGAAGGTGCAGCGGGCAAACGAGTAAGGTAGCTATGACCCAGATGGTGTCAACAACCCAGGCAATTAACTCTCGTAACTAACAGAGGAAGACAATCAAGCCAGGGAAGATCGCAAAAATGGTGTGCGTGAGGATTGAAAGTAAGCAGCCTTATAATGACGAAAACACGTTATTGCTGCAGATCTGCATATCGGAACCTACCAAACAATGATTTCGCAGGGAGTCCCAGATGGTAAAGGCATATCGTGCTGCGACCAGCTCTACCATATTGAAGTGCTAACATAAGATCGAGTGCTAGGCTGGAAGGTTCACCTAGACGTCCTTTCCGGAAATACTGAAGACGATGCTTAGATTAATCGGGGACGGATAGACAGCGTCAAAGGGAAATCGGCCGTTGAATACTGATCATCTTGGAGAGCAGATTAGCGGTGTTTCTGCGTACTCTAACTGGTGGTCAGGAGAGTGTAGCCAATCATCCAAGACCCTACATTGTGGACTCTGTAATGAGTGAACTACAAAGATCGCAACGACAGTAGAGAACGGACTTGCTTGGTTACAGATTATGAGTATAGAAAACTTGATCCGGAAACCCCTCATTCTTCTACCATCTTTGCATCAAAAATCGCACGTTCATCTAGGAATGTTGAATGGGTCCCATCTTTCCAGATCCTCGTCTTCACAGCTGAAGTGTCATGTCCTGGAATAATATGAGATGCTGTATTACTGTTGATGACTCGATGAGAAGTAAGTATGATATCTACAATCCAATTAAAACCTCTTCCTTGATTGGCGGGCCAAGGCTATGAGCTGAAAACAGTTCCGTTAGGGCTTCTCCTTCTTCGAAATCGCCGCCCGTGATTTCGAGACTCGAACGTTCTGCAGCCGTAATTCCATCAGAGTATTCTATAACAACGAGGTTGTCGCATGGACGAGCAAGCGCTGTGGAAGAGTGTCTACGGTTGGCGGTCCGGTCCGTGAAGTGCCCGTGCCCCGTGATACTGCAGATCTCGGCGAGTTCCGAGCTAGCGTGTTGGAAAACCTTAGTCACGATCACCATCATCATGACCGGCCCCGCCGAACTTTCAGCCCTACTGTGAAGATCACCACGCTACCGAGGAGTGCTGACGATGAGGTGTTAAAACCCATGGCAACTTCGTCTACTTATCATCTCATGTTGAAGGCTACACCGAAGACCTGCACGCCCTGCCGGTTAGTATTTATCCTCCGAGGTTCGGATAGGTCTTACCGTAGTGCCGTTGATCAACAGGGCGCGAAAAGTTGTGAGTGATCTTATTTAGCGGAATATCAGTATTTTGAGGTACCCTGGAGCGCTGTGATGGTGTCTATCCAACGTGTGGGTCGTGCTCGAAGGCGCGCAAGTCAGTGAATTGCGTCTACGTCGACCCCGTTCCCACGGCCTCGAAAGGTGACCTCCTACAGAAAGGAGCAGCCTGCGTACCATGCCGGTAATAGCTTTGTTTCTTCGTTGTCATTGTTTGCTTAATTATACATACTCTGTAGACGTAAGAAGAAGGTAATTGGCCTACCAATGGATTATAATATGGGGCTGATCAAGAGCTGTATATCTAGAAATGCGATGCCAGTCGGCCCTTTTGCTCTACATGCCGAACAGCAAACAAGGAGGACGATTGTCAATACGACGATGGAGTGCATCGAAGTATCAAGGCTGAACTCTATGATCGTATAAAGGAACTTGAGGAACGCTTGCGAGTCTACGAATCCCAGGACAGGTCTATCTCAGACTCCGACTCTTCGTCTAGTCGGTCTAGTTCGGAAAGAGCCATTTGTGACTCTACCATTGACGATTCATCTACTACGCTATTTTTCGAAGGATCCACCAGCCAATCCCCTAGTGCAACAGTCCTCGATATAATCCCACCATACGCAGATCTCCTGACAGGCGACCCATACACCTTGATGTCACCAGTGCCTAGAGATAACAGTGGAATGGAAGTGTTCTACATGTCTGATCTTACTCCGATGTGAGCGGGGACAATTTTTCTCTTCGCGAAGAGGAGAACTGATTTAATACAGGCGCGACATCTTTTTTTCCCACAGAGCCCAGTTGGGAGTTTGCCTGTCAGACGAGAAGTTATTCGCAGTCGGACGTGGGGACGTATCAAATGCTGTTGTACATCCTGTTATGGTCCACGTTGCCCAGCTATGGGGCGCCCTTGTGCAGGTATGTCAACGTCAGACCCATGGACTTTCACTAATCCACTTCAGGAGGAATCTTCATATTTTAGAACACTCACTGAAAATATGCAGCTGCAAAGTGTGCTCGATTATCTGAACGACGCTCGGGAAGTCCTTCCGCCTGCAACATCGTTACAGGCACACGGAATTGTATCTTTGTATTATTTTACCAAGGGCGATCTTTATAAGGGCCGGGAATATCTACTTAAATCGGCCCACCTCCTAATGCGATATGACCTTCATCTAGTCAGGACATCGCCGTCCCCAAACAATGACACTATTACCGTACCTTCTTCGGATGACGAGATCGGAGCTATATTGCAAGTATACTACATGGACAAGGCGGCTCATGTGCAATTCCATGTTCCTTGCCTTTTCCATCCAGACCTCGATTCGGAGCTGTACTCGTTATCGGTGAGCTTGTACAATCGCTACGGTTTGTCATTGGTCTCAGCCTATACCAGGAATTCCATACTATCATGCGAATTGACGTCTTTGCCGTCTGTGCAAGGACGACTGCTGCAGCGTATATCCAGGAAGTCCAACAACTAACTCGTCTTTGGGACGATGAGCAATGCTGTGAGTGGACATCATAAAGCGGGGCTAAAATTTTTGAATTTCCTTCATAGGTTCGACCCGTTCAGGCCGAGGTTTCACCAAATATTTGGAACTTATGCAAAGGATACAGTTTCATTTATCCTGCGTGAAGTCGCGTATGCTGCTTAACGTTGATCAACACTTTTCCCGGGCACTGAGGCTGGCGGAGATTGTCGACTTGACTGCTTTGACAGAACTCCATCTGTTGCTAGCGTCGACGGATCCAGACTCTCGCCAGGCGTGTTACCACACAGCCGCCCAGATAGTCAGCATCTTTTCCACCTTTGTGGATGAAGACTACAGTCGTTTAGACCCGATACTGACAGTAAGTGGACCATTGTATTGGAGTTCTCGTATTCATCACTACATGGCGTGGCGCAGCTAGCACTAAGGGCTTGCCACAAAGTGCTTCAACAAGAATACTATGTATCACCTTCCCTGATCCCTCAGGAAATAATTTATCATATGCGTGCGGTCCTGCAGACCACAGCCAGTAAACTGAAGAGAAAATTGCCCTATATAGATGGTATGCACAGTTGTTCTTGCCTGACATATTCGTCTAACCCGAGATCTCTAGTGTCTCTTGACTTGTAATTGTGTCTCGTGCTATAAGGTTAACCTAGATCTCCGTAATTACCACTAGGGCTTCATTGTATTATTTATGTTGTGATTCAAGGGTTGAATATTGGAAAGTCTTTACGCAGGACGAGTAGACAGGGCGAATACAATTCCGAATTGCGCGCTAGCTCGCGATCACAACACGTGACATCAGAAACAATGGCCGGGAAACACGTAGGCAGATGAGATAACGCTTTCCCATACTTCCATGTCGCTGGTCGAGCTGCACGTCGAGCTACCCGCCTACGCCCACTCATTCACGGTCAATGTCGACAGTGGATCCACAATTTTGGCGGTCAAGGAGCAGATTCAGGCAGTTTGTACCGGCCGACCTCGTGTTGACGGACAGAGACTCATTTGGCGAGGTCGAGCATTGGCAGACCATGAACGGCTGGATGCCATTTGGACCGTAAGCTTGCTGTACAACTACTATTGCGATACTTACCTCTGACTTTGAATCAGTCTCCTGACGAATTACGGATCGTCCATTTAGCAGTTCATCCTACCGCTTGGTCAGATTCACCGCCACAGGTTCCACGAACTGAATCTTCCATTTCTTCTGCTTCGCTTGCGTCGTCTTCGATTGAACAGCTTCTTGGTTCACTTTCGCAAACACAATCGCCGGCTGTTCCCTCACAGTCGTCGGCACTCGGTTATGTGATCTTCCAGCATCGCAATGCCCTCCTCGCTCTCATGCAGTGTGATGTTGTTCGAATGTCGCACCCAACTACGCCGAGGAGGGAGGCCATGAGATATCTTGCTAGCCAAGGCTGGTCGTGGCCACCTATCTTTGATAAAGACTATCCTCCTCGGAGTCTTGGCGGTGTGAGGTACAAGCCAGTCGTCCGAGAGTGCGTTTCAGCATCTCTTCTCCCGTCTAACCTCTTACTAATCGTTCTCTCTAGAGGAAAGAATTACTTGAGCTTGGAGGATCCATCGCAAACTCCTACCGCGACACAGCAGCATGCACTGCAGGTCTTGTCTTTCACGTTGTCTATTCTAAAATCAGACGCCATTGCCGCACCAACGCGCATCGTTTCTCAGACAACACAACAGGATACTATTCCTCCCCAAATTACCGCGCTTCTACAACAACTTGGGCTTCCGCATGGTATAATTCAAAATCCTCAGAATGTTGTCTTGAACGATGTTCCCGTGGGTAACCAGATACCAGCACCTCCAGAACTTCCCCAACTCCAAATACGCCCTTTCTTACTGCCTCTCACATTCCTTTTACTGCGAACACTGTTATTGCTTTACTTTTTTGCACCTGCGCGGAAGCCATTTATTGGCATCATGATAATGGGATGGGCCTTGTATGAGATATGGACTCGGCACGGTTTTAACAGATGGATTGCCCCTGCAGCTGAAGATCAACGGCAACCCGTGGCTGGAGACGTAGCTCCTGCTGATAACCGGGTAAATCGTCCAGCTGCAGCGGCCGACGCTCCTGCTGCTGCTGCTGAACATGGGGGAGTGGGCGGTGTACAGGCACCCTCTATGGGAGTGTTGGATACCCTCGCCAACTTCAACATACCCAACGAGGAACGGACGCTTGAGGGAACGGTAACGGAACCGCCCACCTTTAGCCAGAAATCCATGGCGTTCGTAACGCTGCTTGTGACAACAGTTCACCCCGCTGTTTGGGATCGACGAAGGGCTGTTCTACGACGGCGGGAAGGGCGGATACGGACGGAAGCCAATGCGATGGAGGTCCGTGGTGATGGTGAAGATACGGAAGAGAGTCGACGCAGAGAGCAACGACGCGAAGAACTTGCTGCTCAACATGCACGACGGCCAGGATGGGTGCAGCAGTATGTTCGAAGCGTCGTTGCGAACGAATGGGTAGACGACGATTAGTAATGTCGGCAGCGTACGATAGAGTGACAAAGCCCCACCAAGCTACACCTTGTCGGGAGTTTGTAACTGTGCGTACTGAAGAGCTTGTGTTTCTGTGTCCACACGCGTATTGGAAAGGAAGGTATAATTTGTACATGATCTAAGTATATACTACTATATAACTAAAGAGATAGATCACTACTTTATGAAGTTGACAACAGTTGGACATCGTGTCGTATCACGCTCAGTAAACCTAGAAATCGTCCAGTCAAAAGGGAGCCTGACATGAGAGAGAGAAAAGGCATACCTCGAGTACATATCGCTCCTCTTCCTTGAGACTTTCGAGATATTCACCAGCAGACACGGCATCTTGACCCTTGTATTTCACTAGCGCATTAACAAGAGCTTCGTACACGTCAGGCACCGGCCATGTAGGCCCACAAAGATAGAAAACCCCATTCTGGTCTTGGATCATGGTGGCCAGCGCTTCCGAGTCTTCGAGCATCTTGTGCTGGATGTAGACCTTTTTGGGTCCATCCCTGGAGAACGCCAGTCCAGCACGAGTGATGACACCATCCAGAATGAAAGATTCAATCTCTTCTCCATATAAATACTCCGCTGACTGGTACCGAGATCCAAAGTAGTAGTAGACGGGTCCAACCGTTTGGCCTTGCTGAAGGAGCCAAGCGCGGTGTTGCAAAAAGGCTCGGAAGGGCGCCGCGCCCGTTCCCAGACCGGCGAGAATGAGCGGTTGCATGTTATCCGGCGGCAACTTTGTAAAAGCCAATTAGAACAAGTCAATCAAGTACGCGTACGACTTACCTTCATGACGCTAGGCTTGATGGACACTGTGACTTTTTGGCCAATCTTGAGACCAGCTAAGTATCCGCGTACATTGACCATAGCGAAGAGAGCCTAGTCCCAAGGGCTATCAGATCATCATGATTTCGTATCGTAGCGCCTGACACTCACCATTTGGTGCTTGCCAATCTACGGCTACGACGAGTAGATCAATGCGGTCCCCCACGACACTCTGAGCGCTGGCAATGCTGTAATGCCTTGGCTTGATATCGCCCACCAACTCACACAGACGCTCTATGCCGGGTCTGGCGCTGGGATACATTCTCAGCACATCGGAGAAAGTAACGGTGTCCTTCTCCGATAGTTTCTTGAAAGTCGAAGAACCTTCCGCTGATCCGATAAAGAGAAGAGAGTGTCTGTCGACGGATGAGGTGGCAAAAGGCGCAAGATCGGTGTAGAATGATTTGGGTGGACGCCCAAAGAGATCGATCTGCTGCTGCAGCGCCTGAAAGACGGTCCGTGTGTGCATGTTATCCTCACCAGCTACGACTGGAATGGTGATGAGACGGTTAGGGTCGACGCCATACCAGTCGCAGAAGTCAACGACCTCTTGTGCATCGTTCCAACCGTGCACACCCAGCGCCTCACCGATCTCATACTTGAGTCCGGTACCCGTAGTATCGAATTCAAGGTGGAAGACGTTGCGATCGTACTCCAGAGGAGTAAGTCGACGATTGACGACACACGTAACGAGGAAAGTGTCATCGGGGATTTCTGGGCGGAGAGAGGCATCAGAAGCCAATCCGGAAGGTGTGAACGCGTCATGGAACAAGATATGCTTCGCAGCTTCGTGCCAGGTACCCACGTACGCGCCGGTGGCCACTGAATCACCATCAGTACTTTCCACGACTACGGCATTGAACTCAATCTCCTTCAGCGGTGCGCTCGCATTGGCGTCCTCGGCCGAGACTACGGGCGTCTCGATATCAACCAATCCGGACCAAGCAGCTGAGTTCACCGCTTCAAGGGAGGCACCCTGCACAACACCCTCAAAGGTGCTTTTGGCGACAGCGGCTACAAGGTCTTCCCGTGCAGCACTTCCCAGATATAACCGGAGGAAAGCGAGGGTGACAAGGACATTTTCAACGACGTCGGTATTAGAGGACGTCAACAAGTTGAGAGGCGATGCCCGGAGCGTCAAGGATAAAGAGATGCACGCCTTTCTCCCCCAAAGACGCGATGGACTCTGAAGGTAGGTTCGTCAACAGTTCCGCAGGCGACCAAGACGTGATAACAAGAATCACAGAGCCTGGTTTGGCATATTTGAACAGAGCATGGGATTTGACGAGGCTCGGGTCCAATACACCAAGGAAATCGACTGCGTCCTTCTCGAAAGGAAGGGTGACGGGGATGGGGAGGAAAGGCGACACATCCTTCTTGGGCGAAAGAAGCATACGACTGATAGTGATGCCTCCCGTCTTGGAGAACGCGTCGTGATCCGTAAGGAGACGCGCTGACACGCCTTTGTTTGACAGGAAAACATCCTCCAACACATGGGGAAAAGATGTCAACGCGGAATCGGGAGTGCTAAAGAGGAATAGCTTCTTGGCGGAGGAGGACAGTAAAGCCGACATATTTTTGACAGACGCAGGAACGAGTTTCGAGAGGAAGCGGATGAATGCATCTTCCTCGGAAACATACGACTGTGTCTGGGCGGGAGTAACGCGATGTCCATGAACAGCGGATACAGCCTCATGGTAGAGCAGCGCGCCGAATACGTCGGCGTATAAGGGCCCCTGCGTCAAAGCGGTCGGGACATCGTCTAGTATATGAATGATACGCGCCGTCTTGGGCAGGACGTCCCGAAGACTGTCCTCATCCCAAGGTCTCAATACGTTCACCGAAATGATTCCAAAGCCCGTAGATCGGCTGGCAATGGCTTTGGCAGCCAATGCCAAAGGGCCGTTCAACAAAACAACCACGGTTTCCGCTTCCGAGTCGCCAGTATAGTCAAAGAAGGAATATCCGGCCTGGGCCAGGACAGCTGACACCGAGCTATTCTCTTTAACAGGAAGAGGGGACAGCGGAGATATGGAATGGCCTATCTCGCGCGCGGCTGCATAGTGGTCGAAGATGTGGACAACATGGTGAGAAGTAAGCTGGTAGGATAAATGAGCAAAGTCAGCTGCTTCCTGAGGGGTCGCCGAGAGAAGAATGACGAGGCTGCTTGGAAGAATAGGTAAGGAGGTAGCAAGGGGAGCGAGAGAGGGTGAAATCGACAGGGCATCGTTGGCGAAGAGAAGGTTAGGGACTTGCAGAACCAATCTACTCGTTGGACCCGCCTCCGGGAGGTAGGACAAGGAAGAGGCCATCATTGAAAGACCCTTGGTCGATGTATACGCACTGATAACGCCATCCTGGCTGGTTCCCTCCGACAAACGACCGACAAGAGTCAATCCAGCACCAGCCCTCGTCTGCAAGTCCACGACGGGGGCTGACTCCTTACCAGACCTCGCCCAGGACTTGGTGAGTGTTCCAAAGCCGGTCTGCTCTGCCAGATCGTACACAAAAATTGTCGAGCTCGTCTGTGGCCTCGAGGAGATGTATTCGATTAGGTGCGATGCCGGTATCCGGGGATTGAAGAAAAGTGCCTCAAGCCCATTTGCCTTCAGCTTGGGCGACGGTGCGGTAGACAAGGTTTTTGTCGACGATAATGGGGTCGAGGAGCCAGACATCGTGTAGCTGGAGGATAGATTTTCTCCATTCTGTTCCGAAAAATCCTTTCAAAGTCATTATTAGCAATCTGCGCGCAAAATCACGTCTTCAAATCTGTTCCGGTCCCGACCGGCCCGAGCTCACCCACTTGAAACTTCCAGCTTGTTTACGTTCACTGAGTACCAGAGAGACCTTGCAAGCAAGGTAACCCACACAAACTTACGCACAAAAATCCGTCGAATCCGCTAGTACTTATTAGTGCGGGCACAAGGTTGGCATATCGGAATTCGGCGTATGTTTCTTGACATTCGAACACACATGCACCATCAGAATGATGAACCCAACCCGTCGACTTGCAGAAGTCTCGTTTCAGAAGATAAAGTCTCTTAGTACATATGGGCAAACTCGCGTGCTGGTTCAGTCTAAATATGAATCATTCCCACAAGGCCCGATGATATTATTTGTACACTTCCGTTGTTCTTTTCATAATGCGAAAGTCTGCCGTCGTGGTACGCTAATCAATAGGTGTATGCAATCTATCCTATAATGATCATGCACGGATCGTGTTAAAGAGGCGGTCACCCTGAAACATCTGTAAGTGAAAGAACGATCAACACCTATTGCTTACTTACAGTGTCTCCGAGTCCCGGGCTTATGATTCCTTGGGGCGTCAACTCGTCGTCCACACCGGCCACCCAAATCTAACCAAGAATTCAGTGAACGCCGCCAGCATTTAGCACAGATACCGTTACCTCTAACTCTGGAAATTCAGCCTGGACATGTTTCAATCCTGGCTTTGAAGCCAAGACGCAGAGAAGCTTGACGTTTTGGACTATCAATAGTGCTGAACATCATGATTCCTGACATCTATATGCGGCTTACTAGGAATACCCCAATCAACGATCATAGATAATGCGGCACAAGCCGTTCCACCAGTAGCAATCAGAGGATCGAGTAAGAAGACTATGTCGACCGGAGGAGATGCGGGCAGCTTGGAATAGTCTGTCGAATGCGATCAGTCGCAGGAAAGGACATTGTAGCATGGCACTTTACATTCTACTGGCTGGAGAGTAACCTTCTCTCTATAAAGACCAAGATGGTAGACGGGTGCTGATCTGAAATATGCGGTGTGTCACGACAGAAGCATTGTAAGAAATAAAGAACGTTACGGGAAGAGAGTCAACTTCCGTTCCATGTCAATACAACATATAAGCACAGGATTGTGGCGAACGTACCAGTGCGTCTGACATTCCCAAACCAGCACGCAGAATCGGCGTGAGTCCTACACGAGGCTTGATAACGGTGCCCTTGAACGGTCCGATGGGAGTTTGCTACGGTGTTCGGTGTCAGACTCCGACTCTGTGACGAGCATTGGATAGACCCACTCCATCAAAGGACTCTTCTTCAAGCGACCGCGAGGCTTCAAGCCCTAGTATTAGACTGACGTGGTTAATACCCTAAGGAATTCGAGTGAGAATGACAAAGGGGCTGATGCGATGGTCGAGCGTACCTCACGGAACTCCTTCGACGACGTCGATGATTGCCTCAGCTTCGAGAGCTCTGCATTGACGATGGGATGCGACAGAAGATTCACTTTTGAGGACATGGTTGAAAGTCAAGGCGTATTGTTGCTTATCGGTCAGGACAGTGAGGTTTAATGGAAGCGATTTAGTTGACCAATTGACCGTGACGTCGATCTTATCTCCTTGTCGCCTATTTGTTTGGTCACCGACATTTTCTTACCTGCCTTGTGCTTCTTCCACTCTTCTTCCACTACCACCACCACCACCACCACCGCTCATTAGCCTCAATCGCCGCCATGCCACTATTCGATGTTCCAGGATGGTCTGTCAAATCTGACCCAGTACCAGAAGCCAACTTGTCCTCTCGGAAGCGGAAAAGAACATCCGAAGATTCCGAAAAAATGCTCGCCGCCGAGGCCAACTTGGGCACACTGATGAGCAGGTTCAAGGGAAATTTATCAAGTCAGCGCGTCAAGGGGCCGAAGTCTGTTGACAAATCGAGCAAAGCCTCCTCTATTAGAAAATCTAAAATTGACGCGCATGAGGAGAAAAAGAAAGCCATCTCTCTTCCGCGGCCGTTGAAACCGGTTGACTCAAGACAGTCGTCGGATCGGCCGGCGAAGAGGGTCAAGACGAAGCATAGAGTGGAATCGTCAGCTACCGCTGATGCCGTGGAGGAGAAGAAATCCGATGGTCTCACCAGCCTACAGAAAGAGATGAAGGAGAGTTTGAATGGCGCGCGCTTTAGGTAAGAACGCGCCGCCGTCCCGCCTATGTATACTCATGGACACGTAGGATGATAAATGAAACACTGTACAAGTCAAATAGCTCTGAAGCATTTTCGATGATGCAAGAGGACAAGAATGGTACGATTCATACTCAAATTTGATATTATTTTTGGTCTCAATGCTCAGTGTCATGCAGTGTTCGAAGAAGTACGTCGTCATCTCAAAGCCCCTGCTACCGTATTGATAAAATCTCTAGTATCATACTGGTTTCCGTCACCAAGTCCAGTCTTGGCCGACTAATCCCGTGGAAACTTATATCGCTGCACTGTCGGACTACCCCCCGAAGACTGTCATTGCAGATTTGGGATGCGGAGATGCCGCTATCGCGCGCGCTCTCCTGCCGAAAGGATTCACCGTCTTATCTTTCGATCTCATTTCGACGAATGCATTCGTTGTGGAGGCTGATATCTGCAACAAGCTTCCTCTTCCTGGTTCCGAGCCACTTCATGATAAAGGGGATGGCGAAGGCCACACCGTTGATGTCGTAGTATGCGCACTGAGTTTAATGGGGGTTAATTGGCCTAATTGTATAAGAGAGGCATGGAGGGTGCTGAGACCTGAGTAAAAATACGCCTCAAACCCGGTGCCCCGTTTACTGACATACAGTCCCAGTGGCGAACTCAAGGTAGCCGAGGTTGCTAGTCGCTTTGGGGACGACAAGCAGTTTATTTCTCTTATCACCTCAATAGGGTTTCGACTTAGCTCTAAGGTGACTACACGTATTCTTGCTAACTGGCTTCCCCTGACACATTCTACATTAGGATGCTAGCAATACACATTTCACCACGTTCAAATTCAAGAAGGTTCCTAGGAAGCCCAAAAGCGACAAAGAATGGACTGGTATCCTCTCAAAAGGCGATATTCTTAAGCCCTGTGAATACAAGCGAAGATGAACATCAAATGACATTGAGGGCGTAGATGGGTTGAGAGGACATGTCTCGTGTAGGGAAGCGGGAATTCTAATATACAATATATATCCGTAAGGTATACAGTTCGTATAAACCAATCTCGAACTTCAGTCGTGCAAAATTTCATCGGACTACACCTTGCCATCAGGTGCATGGTGTTCTCGAACTTCCCGAACATCCTCTCGCGAGGACACCGCACTGGAAAATCCAAGGATCCTGTCAGCCTCGGGAGTTCCTGCGGCTGGGATGTCTTTCCGTAGCGAGACAGCTACGGGGGATACATTTTCGTTGTAGGCAATTGCAAAGATAACGTCCATGTCTGTTGGATCAGATGGATCAGCCACTGATGGGGGATATATTATGTAAATATGCACCTTCGAGTGATCTTCCAGCTGTTTCTGGGAAGAAGAGGTAGACGATGGGGACAATCATTGCGTTTAGAGAAGCAAACACTGGAAAGATGATCAGCAAACGTAAGTGCAAGGTGATAAATACCATACCAATGTAGGTTCCCCAATTGATATTTTCGAAGGACGGTCCTACAATCATGACAACTACAACAACATGAGGCAAATCCAATACATTCAGTGGACCACTCTTACCCAAGAAGTTGAATATCCAATTGCTGGCGGTACTCAGGGCGTTGGCAGGGCCTCTCATTCGCAGACCAACAATCTCGGCAGGCTAAACGGATTCAAGATAAACGCATGTTCAATCAGAGCAATTTAGTTGTACTCACGTAAAGCCAGGTCATGCCTAACCAACCGAGGGCAAAGAACGAATTGAACACGAACAAAAGCACCGCGCTGATGATCTGGGCGGGTGAATTGTCTACTTCCCCGAGAACGGCCAACAGAACCATGGTTATGCATTGGCCTATAGCCCCAAACAGCATGAGCTTTCTGCGTCCGACTCGATCAATCAGAACAAGCGGGAGAAGGGCGATGAAGAAGTATTCAGTCCCGTTACACGCAGCCAGGATGCGTGACTTGACATCTGAAAGACCCAGACGCTCGAAAAGTATGGTCTGTTGTATGATAAGGATCAAATTACATTGCTGATAAATTTAAATGTGGGGCTCACAGCATAGTACGTGATCAAGTTGATACCAGTGAGCTATTTGAGTTGAGGGGATCAGAATGTGGAGATTAGAACGCATGCAAAAACTGACCTGTTGGAAAGCCTGAACGACAACGCCCAGAATGACTCGCCTGAAGTTCTGACCGCGTCCTCCAGTGAAGATCTCCTTCAGCGCCACTTTACCAGTGGGTGAATTTCCTTCTTCGATCTCAACGGCTTCGTTGATGGCCTTGAAGGTTTGCCGCACTTCTGGGTCATTGATGGGCTTATCATCAAGAGCAGAAATAACAGCTAATGCCTCGGCTTTACGACCGACTTTGATGAGCCATCGAGGGGATTCAGGCAGCTGCATGAAATTGGTTCGGTTGCTTTCAAGGCAACGTAAGGAATACTCACGAAATTTACACCCACGGCCATGACGAAAGCAAAGAAAACTTGGAATGATATGGGGAAACGCCATTGAACAGATGAACCGTTCGCCCAGAACCTGCGGGTATGTGTGAGATAGTGTATTGGCAGAAGGTAAATGGACTGACAGCGCAAAATCTATCCACTGATCACGCAGTCAACAAAGGTTAATTCACGAAAGTATGAGTCCCAAAATAACTCACATATCTGTGAAAACGATGAGTATAGTTCAGAGCGGAATCAATGAAGAACTTACGATATCATGATACCAAAGGCAATGAGTGCGCCTTCAATCATGATCAAACTTCCTCGTTTAGCGGCGGGAGAACATTCCGCATGGTAGGCCGGGACAGTAGATGTCTAGACGTTTGGGGTTTAGTTCGCTTTTTTTTGGTGATTTGAATACTTACATTGAGACCGTTACCGACACCGGTAATAATTCGGGCGACAACCAATTGAGCGTAGCTGAAAGACGTCGTTTGCAGAATGGCACCAATTGTCATGATGATGGCGCCAATGACCATTGTTCTACGACGACCGAGCTTGTCGCCGAGCCAAAGGTTGGACAACGCGCCGATTAGACATCCAATCTCCTGTGGCGCATAATGAGTATGATTGCGTGCGGACTGATTAGAAAGGTAACTGACATATATTGCCACCACGAAACTTTGTAGTGTTGCGTGGTTCGACGGATAGCCACTGCCAACAATGACCTGTGGGAATACTTTTTCGAACTATAAATAGATTTAAGTTGGTTGAAACAACTCAGGAAAGTTCATAACGCAGTACCTGGTTCGCTGTCAGCAAGGCGGACATAACCTGCAACACATACCATGAGCGATGGAATCAAAGAAGAATGAGAAAGAAGCATACACCCTGATCATATCCGAAGAGAGTGAACCCAGTACCGCTGATGAATGCGATAGCGGCAGTCAACTTTCTCCCCCGTAGTTTGAAGTCGTAGGTAGCGACCTCCTTCTCAAACTCGGGAGTGTCGTGGTGAACGTGCCGTGGCTTTTCGTTATCAGAGGCCATAATTGACAGCGTGAGGGGAGACGGATAAAAATAATACTCGGTTCGTAGGCGCCCGGACTAACGAGAGGGCTGTACAGATGCGGGGGTGGGGAAGTACAGGGCATGATGCATTTCGGAGCGCTCCCTTTTATACGTGCAGTATTTGCTCGGTGCGGTTCCCCGGTAACAATACTATCTCACGGAATCAGGACCCTCAAAGGAAGGCGTCAGCAAGTATTTGGAGAAAGTGGAGTAGATCACGATGGTCATTTTCGTAGAATGCGGATACTTCCCCTCGTGGAAAACAACAACGGACAAGCGCCAACAGAGACCCACTGGAGTGATTGCCCCCAAGACACGAAAAGACAATGGAAACAAGCGTGAAGAGCTCCACCGGCAGCCTATTCGAGCAGCGTGAAGGTAGTTCTATAAATAAGCGGGTTCTTGGCACGCAGGCTCGTACAGCGTGCTTGTTCGCAATATCCTTCCATATCACTATCGTGGTAAAATCGGGGGGGCCCTATAACCCCGGATGACGTCATTGGGCCAGGCACGCGCCGAATCCGACGTGCCAGGTATTACTTAATTTCAAATCGCTTGCACTCTTGAGCTGTCCCGTTTCTGATCCTTCCATTCAACTTCCATTTTAATCTGAACCACTATGCCTGGACTCGTCGCGCATCTTCAATTTCTCCTTCGAGCTCCGTCCGAATATCAGGACAATCACCAGCTCATCAGCAGCTGGAATAACGAGTCAGTTTCTGCATTCTTTGGTCGGATCCGGTACTGATTCCCGCCGCAGTCAACATGGTCAGATGAACCGTGAGCCATTCAGTTGCCATCCGGAAGACAACACTTCTTGCTCACCGTCGCGAAAAAAAATACAGTAGCCGAAGTCACCGGTGACGGGGACCTCGTCGACGAGCTATCGACTTCAATTCTTGACATCTACCGACACCCGGAACGTAAGACACAATTGGACGCTGTTTCAAGTGTATTATTGTGTGTGCCTTTGATCGATTGGCTCGTATTCTACGCTCATGCGCTGTCAGAAAACCCCATGGGCCGTCGATCGCGATTTCTTTGCTGTCTGTGCTCTCGTCAGATCGCCCTAGTGATCAAATTTCAGGAGAGCTCGCTGATATTGTGGGGTTTGACGATATCGACCTCGTCGTGAAGATTCTCAACAACCGCGACGCGTTTGTTCAAGAGGTATACCCGTTCTGTCATTAGTGACAGTGAGATATTTATATGCATAAAGCTCCAAGACTCTCTCCATGGTCATCATGTAGATCCTGAGACCATCCGCCATCATGAGAACGAACGGATACCGGGTGGATCCAACACCCAGAGTATTATCTCTTCGACTGGCATATGGTCAAATGACCTCTCTGCAGAGTCTGCGCGTCTCCGGACCGAAAAGACCTTAAAAGACAACGCTGCTCGTCCCCTCTTTACTGGAATCGCGGTATGTACAGGCCAACGCGTTCAGCACATCCTTACCTTGTCTCTGAAAGCAACCCGAAGCCGAAGTTTTGCCTCATGTATACTCATCTTCATCCATCAGTCAAGGCAATGTCTTGTCATATCTGGGAAGCAAATATATGCTACCTATAGATACCACACGGCAAGATTACGAGGCAGGTGCCAAAGGATTCGAACGCAACCATTTCTAAAACTTAAAGGTAGGAATACCTCGAGGTTGTCATCCCTCCTTCAAAGCCTATCCCTCCTCGGAGCACGGAGCGTTTGATACCCGTCTCAGAATTGGATCCAATAGCGCGAAGGTCTTTTCCAGTACGCCGATCTGTTCGCGCGACTTGTTTTCGCCTTTTTTACCTGTGTCTTCCAGGGCTACTCGTCACTGAACCGCATTCAGTCAATTGTGTACCCCACGGCATATCGTTCCAATGAAAATATGCTCGTATGTGGTAAGTATTCTTTTTGTTGATATGAAACCTACCAACAAATTTCGTAGCTCCAACTGGTGCTGTGAGTAGCATTCAATTTGTCCGGCTATTCCACCAGATTACTCAGCGTCATGTAGGGCAAAACTGACGTAGCGATGATGACAATTTTGCGCGTCCTGGACCAGCATCGGTTCAAGAATGATGACGAAAATATACATGCAACAATAGATCGTGATTCATTCAAGATCATATATGTGCAAGTGTGTTTCATCATAACGCCGGACCCGGGCTAATATCGGTGAATAGAGCGCCCATGAAGGCTTTGGCTTCAGAGATCGTGCGAAAATTTAGCAAACGGCTTCAATGGTTATCGATTCAAATCAGGGAATTGACTGGTCTGGCTGCCTGCTACATTTCCGGGAATAATATCGGACTGACGTACAACACTAGGCGATATGCAGCTGACCAAAGCTGAAATCGCACAGACCCAAATCATCGTCACCACACCGGAGAAATGGGATGTCGTTACTCGCAAACCGACAGGAGAAGGAGAACTTGCATCAGTGAATACATATATTCAGGGAAAACTAGCCCATAACTCAGTCTCACTCTCAACAGTTGCTCAAACTACTGATTATCGACGAGGTTCATCTACTGAATGAAGAGCGTGGCGCCGTCATCGAAACCATCGTTGCCCGTACCCTACGACAAGTATGATCTCTTCCTTCTTTTTGAACGTTCTCTAGATCGACCATTACTTGCAGGTGGAATCGAGCCAATCTGTCATTCGAATTGTAGGCCTTAGTGCTACCCTGCCCAATTACATCGACGTCGCAGATTTCCTCAGGTATATCGGCCCGCGTTGTAAATATTCACAGCTAATCGGTCACAGCGTCTCGCGCTACACAGGGCTTTTCTACTTTGACTCGTCTTTCCGTCCAGTCCCTCTCGAGCAACATTTTCTTGGCATCAAAGGCAAACTAGGCAGTCTTCAATCACGCAAAAATCTCGATCGCGTTACTTTTCAGAAAGTATCTGATTTGGTGGCGCAGGGTCATCAAGTTATGGTTTTTGTACACTCCCGAAAAGATACTGTTAAGACCGCTATGTCGATCAAGGAAATGGCTATTCTTGAAGGAAATGTGGACGATTTCAATTGCCAAGACCACCCAATGTGGGACAGCTTTCGCCGTGAAATAGGTCAGTCGAGGAATAGAGAAATGAAGCAACTTTTTGATCTCGGTTTTGGTATACATCACGCTGGGATGCTACGGTCTGACAGAAATATGATGGAACGAATGTTCGATGCTAGGGCTATCAAGGTTTGAGAACATGCCGCAGGTAAACTGGTCGTATGACACTGACTCTGATCAACTTAGGTCCTATGTTGTACGGCTACACTTGCTTGGGGTGTCAATCTTCCTGCGCATGCCGGTATGTCGGAGCTCGTCCGAAGTCAATTGAGTCTTATCTTCTTCTTTATCACCAGTCATCATTAAAGGAACACAGGTCTATGATAGTTCTAAAGGTGCTTTTGTGGACCTTTCCGTGCTAGATGTATTACAGGTCTTCGGGCGTGCAGGGCGTCCTGGGCTGGAAACCAGTGGCGAAGGCTACATATGCACCACCGAGGACAGACTCACGCACTACTTGGAGGCAATAACTTCCCAGGTAATCATACCCTGAATTGATCAACGTTCATCTGACTTATCTACAACACACAGAATCCCATTGAATCGCAGTGAGTCAGCTGGCCACTCCGACTGTGAACGAACTAATCATATCAGGTTCCAGCGTGGCATGGTCGACGCTTTAAATGCCGAAGTGTCCCTGGGTACTGTCGCCAACACACATGACGCGGTACAATGGCTAGGCTACACATATCTCTTCGTCAGGATGCGGAAGAACCCTTACGGTTATGGTAAGGGGACCCCGTACCAACGGCCTTGATTCTCGGCGGGACTAAGTTGGATTTTGTAGGGATACTCCGGGAGTCTACATCCGACGACCCAAACCTTGGCAATAAGCGCAACGACTTGGTCACTTCGGCCGCGCAAAAACTTGTGGAAGCGCGTATGATGATCTACGACCGAATTACCGGAGCCTTCACAATAATGGACCTCGGACGAATCGCTGCCAAGTATTATATTCGTTATGAGTCTATCGAGGTTTTCAACAAGGAGTTTCGGCCAAAGATGTCTGAGGCTGATGTCTTGGCGATGCTAAGCATGAGTATCGAGGTAAGAATTTCGTATAGTCTAGTTCCTTGGTTTACTCGTTTACGACTTCTTATCAGTTCAATCAAATTCAAGTCAGAGATGCTGAAGAGAAGGAGCTTCTATCTCTTGAGGATATTGTGCCCTGCGATGTTAAGGTATTTAAATTCTTTAGCGCTCGTTTCGATCATGTTAATTCCATAAATAGGGACGTGACGAATCTAGCGTTGAGAGAGGCATTGAAACTCACCAGCAAAAGGTGAATATCCTTCTCCAAGGGTACATATCCAGACAACCTGTCGACGATTTTGCGCTCGTGTCAGACATGGCATATGTAGCCCAGAACGGTGGCCGTATCATTCGTGCATTACTCGAGATTGCCATCAGTCGGAAGTGGGCAAATGTCACGGCCTGTTCTTATGGGGATGAGCAAAGCTATCGAGAAGCGGCTGTGGCCCTATGATCAGCCTCTGAAGCAGTTTGACCTCAAACCGGACGTATTTTACGCTCTGGAGACTTGGGCAGATGAATGGGCGCCGGCAGAACTAGCGACCTTGGGTGCGGAAGAACTAGGTAAACTCATTCATATGAACGAGCACCACGGAAAAGCACTTTTGACTGCTGTCAAACAATTTCCGACCGTCAAAATTCGCTATAACTTGCGTCCCCTTGGATCTGATGTCCTCAAAATATGCGTTCAGGTAGAACGAGCATTTACTTGGAATACCAAGGTACATGGAAGCTCAGAACCCTTTTGGTTATGGGTCGAAGATCACGATGGGATGGATATCCTACAACTATCACATCTCCTTTTTCGTCAAACAACTGAAACCCTGAACGTCGACTTTGTTATCTCTATACCGGATGGTCGACCATCGCCTTCCGTTACTATCCGATTTGTTTCTGATAGGTGGATGGGGGCTGAAGACGAAGTCAGAGTATCATTGCAAACTTTAACTATGCCGGTGGCATCCAACACCCATACACCCATACTAGATATTCCCTTCTTGGCGCCTACTGTGCTACGAAATCCGGCCCTCGAAACGATTTTCGCCAACCGTCTGAACAACTTTAACGCTATTCAAAGCCAAGTACTGTGGACCTTGATCAACACGCAGTCTCACGCACTATTGTGTGCGCCTACTGGTAGCGGGAAGACGACAATGCTAGTTGCTGTAGTTTGGTATGTCTGAGTTGCGTGGCGTCTTGGATATCCTGATGAAGCGTGTTCATTAGGAGCATGATACTGCGACACCGTGACGCGTCTGTTATGATAGTCGTGCCTTCAAAATGCTCCCTTGCCGAGATTACATCCCAAATCCGAATAGGATCCAGCATTGCAGGTGTAACCGTGGAAATCGCCAAGGACGAAAATTTTCTGCTCCCCTCAAAGAAGCATCGACGAGTGCTCTTGGTCTCGGCCACTCTCTTGCTAGACGCGTTATCTCGCAGAGACCCCAGCACACCACTCGCAGGACTTGACCTGGTGGTATGTGAAGATCTCGAACGCTTAGACGCCACCTATGAGCTATCAATTTCATTATTACTACACGCCACACAGACTTGTCCCACGCGGTTCGTTTGTGCCTCGAATTCACTCAACGACCCAGGTGACCTAGCAGCGTGGCTCAATATTGATCCCTTCGCGCTACACAGTTTCCGGCCCCGTGATCGAGGACAGAGCCTCACCACGCACACGCAAACGTTCAGTACACCCCAATCTGCGGCTTTATTCAAGGCAATGGCGAAACCTGCGCATACTGCCATCATCAGAGCAGGATCCGAAGACACAAGTGGGGGAGCGCTTGTCTTCGTGCCGTCCCGCGCCCAATGCCGCGTAACTGCGCGGGATCTTATTACTCAATGCGCGCTGGAGATGGAGACGGAAGCGGGGTATCTTCCCGGACGGATATCACAAGACTTCCTTGATCAATACCGCATGCAATTGCGCGATGCTTCCCTCATTGACTATATTCTTAAAGGGATCGGGTTCTTCCACGAGGGAATTCGGAGAGAAGATAGACATCTGATGATGAAGTTGTATGCCGAAGGGGTGCTTCGGGTTCTAATTGTGCCGCGGGAATCTTGCTGGAGTGTTCCTGCGAGAGCTGGGGTGGTGGTGGTGCTAGGGACGCAGTATTTCCATGCCGAAGACGGATTGAAGGACTATGATGTCACAGAGTTGGTGCACATGCAGGGTAGGGCCGTCCGGCACTTGGGGAACGGAGAGTTCTATTTGTTTTGCCAGGGTGAAGCAAAAGACACCCTAGTGCGGTTCTTGAACGACGGTTTACCCCTGGAGTCGCGACTTTTGGAATCCGATCAGCTGGCGGCGTGGTATACGGATCAGACAACCCGAGGCAGACTACAGAGCAAACAGGACGTGGTGGATGCGTTGTCATTTACCTTCCTTGCACAGCGGATCTCAACGAACCCAGATTACTACGACTGCTCCTCGGATTCGAGAGACGGAAACTTGTCACGGATCGTAGACGGGCTCACCAATCAGAGCTAGTGGTATTTTAGCGTGGCATCATCATGTTAGCTGTGTGCTAGAAGTATTTACAGTACGGCTATATATAACAGCCGACCTGTACTAATGGGTGACCCATTTGTAGACTGTAGCGGATGAGGTAGAGAGGTTCGAACGTAGCGGAAGAAAATCCTGGGGATGTAAGTAGCCTTAGATCAAACTTCACTTCATACGATTCTAGTCAGAATGAAGATAAGCACATGTTGAAACAAGGTCGCCGTGTATCTCCTGCGTGCAAAGGTTGCTTCCATACTATTGTACGCTGTTGACTCGATTCTTGTTTCGTCTGCCACAGAAAAATGGAGCAGCCACTGACCGGATTAATGCCTGAACATTGTGACGGTGGCGATAAATGCAGGCAGAAGACAAGTACTCAGTTGTGGCGCCAAAGTCAAAGCTCGGACCGGAGTCTCGAGCGGCTTTTGCGCCTCCGTCGGGTATACCGTATCTAGAGTCGCCCCGATTCCCGCCCATCAACGCCACTAAACCTTGTTGGCGTACGTTGAATTTCATCTCGCTTAGCCCAAATGTCTAAAATCTACTTTTAGTTCAACATGTTAAGCTATTGTAAATACTTCTTTATACCCTGTAACCTCTCAACTGCTCTGTGCAGTGTGTCTACGTCTTTACAGAATGCAAAGCGGAGAAAGGCTTCACCGATACCAGCATGCTCCTCGCAGTAAAACTAGGCAAAATTAACGTCTGATAAACGATGACAAGTAATGGGACCGGCTTACTTCGCTGACAGGAATGGATGAAACACCAAGTTCGAGTGCAAGGAACCAGCTAGCCCTGTAATCCTGTCAGACATCAGTAACACTAATGGACTGGTGACTGACTTGAAATCCCTTCCCCTTCCTTGGAGACTCTCCGGGAAAGGATAATCATCAGGGAAGTTGACGTTCGATACATCCAGCAACACAAAGTATCCTCCCTCGGGGAAAGTATAGTTCAACCCAAGGCCGTCGAAGCAGTCCGTGAGCACCTTCCTACGCTCCGCATACTCATCCCTTTGGATCTGAAAGAAGTTATGTTTAGGGGCGAGTTCGAGTCCAACGGCTGCGGCTTCCTGGAGGGGCGAGTTGGTGCAAAATACGATGCGAGTCGTCGCTGCGAGCGTGGGGCGGATGATGGATTCCGGTCCGATAAGCCAGCCTACACGCCAGCCGGTGGCTGCGAATGCCTCTACAGATAAGAACGGTTTTAATAAGCGTTTCACAAAGGTAACGGGGCAACGTACTTCCTGCAGACCCGACAGTCACGGTACGATCCCACATTCCCGGAAGGGTTGCTATCCGGACATGCTCCTTACCATCGAAAACCAAACCATCATACTGACAATACCATCAGGTACAGGAAATACAAAGATAGATCATCCGCACCACTTCATCGGTCATTACAAGCAAGTTGAATTCTTCCGCTAGACTCGCAATACCCTCAAGTTCGGTGCGCGTAAACACCTTGCCCACCGGATTATGTGGTGTATTGATGATGATGATCTTTGTCTTTGACGTTACCGCGCGTCTAAGTTCGTCAAGATCAATGGTCCAATCGTTACTCGTTGATTTTCCATTTGCTTTGGGGGGATGCAATGGGACATAGACGGGAACGCCGCCGTTGAAGATGACAGACGGGAGATACTGGTCGAAGAAGGGTTCAAACATTATGACCTCGTCCCCCTTCTCGAGAAATGCTGTAAAAACACTGTACTGTCCTGGAGATCTGGCTTACTAAGTGTTATCTTTCTCACTTGCGGTTCACGCACCTTCATTCGCTCCACTGGTGACGAGGATCTCCTTCTCTATATCGAGTTCTCGGCTAAACTGGGGACTGTAGAAACTCTGGATCGCCTTGCGGAGACGTGGACGTCCTTTGGGATGGGAGTAATGGTTTGTCTCGACTCGCGAGAGTGCTTCTTGGGCTGCCTCTCTGACCCAATTTGGGGGAGGAAAGTTCATATATCCCTGTCCAAGATTGATACAGTCGGCAGGGAGATTTGCTGCACTGCGCGAGGAGAAGAAAGTTAATAAGAGCTAAGACGTCTCCCGATTGCACATACTTGAAGATAGACCAGACATCCTCAGCAAGCGCCCGACCTTCTCTCAGTCTCGAAGCAAAAGGAATGAGGTTGTCTCTATTCTTCGTGCCGTTGACGGTGGTGGAAGCAGCCATGGAGGGAGGACGTCGAGAAAGACGGAGGATTTGACGCCGACCAGATGAGACAATCATTGAAATTTTTGGGCCGGCTCCTTTTCGGGAACCACGGCCGTATCGGAGTTCCTTATCGGCCGTCGTGTATTGCGTCTTTCGAAGGGTTCAGTTCAAGACGCCATTCAGACGCAAGGTAAAGGAAAAAAGACAGAATCGCAATTCGAGTCTGACATCGAGGTAAAAGGTGCGCGTCGCGTACTGCACACCAGCACGTCCCTGTTCCGGACTCTACCCCAGATCCGTCCGTGAATTTCCCCACTCTAGTTCCACGTGATGTCATTCATTGGTTGGCAGCATAAATTGGACCACAAGGGAAACACAAGTCGCGACTGCGCCATGGTGTCGACATAATACCTCATAAATGCACCATGGTACCCCAGAGTTTTGTTTTCAAGTTCCCGCAGGAACATCATGGGAGATACCTTCAAAAACTGATTTCCAAGTAGCAATTTTCTTTGCTATCAATTATTTTTTTTTGAACGCAACTCTAACAAAACGATATTTTGAGAGGGATCTTAGCGACGGAGAAATGGCATGAAGCACTTAGTTGGAATGCGGTCTGCTGACAAATCACTATTTCCCACGATGTCCATAGCATGGATATTACGCTTGGACGAGCATGTACACTTCCCGTCGACCCAGCCTTCCCACATAACTTCGCCCGACATGCAAGATGGTGCCCAGATGGCTCGTCGACGGTCCTAGTGCAGTCTGAAAACCGGGCATTCCATGTTGTTCACCTCGAATCAGACACCAAAACTTTCCCCCAAGCCTCGCCGATCCTGTCTTGGGCATGGTATCCTACAGCATCACCCTCGACGCCAGCGACGTTCTGCTTCGTTTCTGCCATCCGAGATTGTCCGATTCATCTTTTCGACGCCTCTGACGGCCGTCTCCGCGCATCGTACCCCATTGTCGACCACCGTGAACGACATGTTGCCCCGCACTGTATGGCTTTCAACCTTATGGGAACCAAGTTGTATTGTGGACACCCTGATGCTATTGAGGTGTTTGAGGTCTCTCAGCCAGGCCATGAAGGGTTACGAATTCCTACCACACCAACGAAGAAGAGCAAGGACGGGCTGAAGGGAATCATTTCTGCAATTTCCTTCACTTGGGGCTACTACGCCATCGGTACACTCACCCCCTCAGACTTCCCTATTGCTATTTATGGCGAGGAAGATGACGAGTTGGTTGGCGTTGTCGGTGGAGGACCACGCGCTGCCGTTATACAGCTCGCCTTCACGCCTGCAGGACGACTGTTGGCTTCATTTCGCCGTCATTCAGCCATATATGCGTGGGATCTATCCGCTCCTGATGCACCGGTAGCCGTATATGATTTTGGTACATCGTCAACGTCGAACCAGCGGCGGTACTTTGATCTGCATCCTACTGGGAGGTGGTTGGCTGTCGGCGATGAAGCAGGCTCTGTCCATGTCTTTGATTTGACCAATGAGCATCAAACTTCCTTTGTGGCTCACGAGGATGCAGTGCCGTCGGTCGCTTTTCACCCCACGGAGCCGCTTCTCCTCACAGTGGCGGGCTCAAGGCATTTCGAGGATGTTGATGACGAGGATAATGAAGAGAAGAAGCTGCATCCTGTTGTTAGAGATGCGTCTATTAAAGTGTGGAGCTTTAGTTGAGAATAAAGTGTGTTGTTTTCTGTCCTGGTGTACCCACCACTTATGTTTGAGGTTGAGCAGCTTTCTTGCTTTCACCTATGTTGTGTATGCCATGGATACCGGTATTTCCACAATATAAAAGCATCTCTCACACCGGATCGTCCGGTAAGCCGTGGGCGTGCTACATTAATATGCAGAATGCTAAGCTTTACCGTAAGGAGACCATGATATTGATACAACTATGCTATGAGGTTCGCAAGGAGTGTGGAAGGGTTAGAACGCGCATATATGCCGCTCATCGGTATCGTTCTTTGGCAGCTATGAGATCATCGTCCAAGGAAAACACTAAATCCATACCATCAAGTAATAACTCTTCGAAGTCGCCCTTCTCCCGCCCTTTCCTTACCAACGGAAGCAACCGGGCCAGCTCAACTGTTGTCAGCTGGCATGCGGTACTGTAGTCGTGAAACAAGCAGTCGATGCTCATGAGCAACTGATAGTCTTCTGAGTTGGTGTCTGCGACATCTGTACGACCCCGTTTACAAAGAGGCGCTTCATTTACTGGATAAGAGTCGGCCTTTCTTTTACTAGCTGGTATTCAGAACACGAGTGAGAGTGTGTAGCGGTGACGATGGTGGACAGACGCACTCATCATAGACAGTTCTAACCTCAAAAGCATGAATAATGGGGGATATTGGTCAAGTCTCGGAAAGCGGAACGGTCACCGATGTCATCGATCGTCCTGTATGAAAGAAGATTTAGGCGAGTAAGATATCGTCATCTGTGTATGAGACACAAGTGGCACTCAGCTTCAATCGAGTCAGGATACCCGTGGATTAGATTCTGACTCGACAAGGATCATGAGCTTCGGGATGTGCCACATAAAATTCTGGGAGATATTGGTGGATGATGTGCTCTCCAAAGGAGACAAGTACCACTAGGTCCTTCAGGGATTTTTATTCAATGGCTCTGCCTCTTTCGTAGGAACCTACAACATTTCAACGACGACATAGACACTCAGAGCTTATACTGAATCGCTGAATCACTTATTTCGCGTAGTATACAAAATTCATGGTTAAATCCTTGCACTCACAGACAAGCACTTGAAACATCCTTTCTCACGTCTCGTCCAGAAAAAAACTCTCGGTGAAACAACTAGCGTGGAACATTGTGCAAATCTACATGGAACCAGGAATGACAGAAATCTCAATATATAGTATGCCTGGCATGTAGCAGATCCATCAAACCCCCCTAGTTTGTCAGCCTCGAAAGCGACCGCATCGTCGGCATCGTAAATCCTCTTTCATGGCTATCCAGATTCGGGGTACTCATATAAGCTTCTCGTGTAATCGTCCTTCCGGATGCTTCGACCACTTCATTAGGTGCTATCAACTCAGGCATTCGACTACTTGATGTGCTGCCTGCGAAAGACATTGGTCGGTCCAGAGTCTAAGGATAATTGAGAACAGCATGAAGTATAAACCAAGAGAGCAACTTACCGTCGCAGGATCCTCTGAACTTCCGGATTGCCCCCACTGCCAATTGCCTAACGAGACGCGCCCAAGATCATGAGACTTCATCCTCACTCGAAGCTCGTCCCGGTAGTTCAAAGTCCAAAGCAACATGTACACGTAGAGCTTTCCAGCAATGTTGACGAACAGATGGAGGAGGTTCATAGTGTTGGCTTCCTGAAAGATGACTTAAGTAATAAACCAGGCTCATAATAGAAGGGCTACTTGCATGCGAGTGGAATATGATAACGGCTGCAAGCATCGAAAGTTGGGGAAGAATGGCAGATTCCCAAGCTATGTAGATCACGGATTGAACGACGCTGTCTGCCGCGGGTACGCCTATTTTTGATTGCAATAATTGGGCAGTCACTGCGTTATACCGATCAACGATCCCGCATTTCGCTGTGTAGGGGGTCGCTCACTTATTCCCGCCACCGCCGTATCGATAGCTTTGTCGCTCTTTCAGTGACTATTCATTAGAAAGATAAGGGTTGATATACCTAGGCAGCCGATGATCCAACATGTGAAGCTGATGCTCAGCTATGCCATTTTATATCAGAGAGCGTCAACAGAAGTCGTGAAGTCCATACGGATGGTGTAAAATATGCTCGATGGCTTACAGTCTGGGAAGAAAAATATTTCAGCAATGACGTGGAAAAAGGCGACTAAACCTCTCACATTTAGTGACTTCGCATATAAGCGATAACCTATGACCCAGTCGATCATCTACATAGCGTACACATTTAGTGCCATGCATAGATTGAGAATGTGTAGGAAAAAACAAACAAAATACATGAATGTTGAAGCTGTGAGTGTCAACAATATGGATAACGGATAGAGAACCCAGGGAGAGTGGTTGGTCATCTGAGCTCGGGATTCGTTGAACGTCTTTATCATGAAGTCGGTCATCGTCGTACCTTCCAGCATCGTCGAACAAAGAAACATTCGCACGAAGTGATTATGAAGCCGTTGGAAAGACTTATCATGAAGAACAACAGTGGGTGTTTGAGCTGATACAAGTTTGTATGTCAAGGCTGATCCACCAAAATGCCGTGTGGACTCACCCAGGCCTCCTTGTTGATAAATACAATCCACGCCCTTACAATTTCTAGAGTAGTTTGCAGTCTGAGTCCAGCCGACACGTAAATGTTGGAAAATCCATAGCCCTCGGAAGACTCACAGGGTTAGAATGTTCAGAAATGCGACGAACGTTCTCTTCTTCCATGTATCGTCCTTGTAGTCATACATATACCGCCCAGATTGTGTCACTATCACGCCAATAAGGAAAGACTGTAAGATTGCATTCACGAGGATTGAGCCAGGGTCCGCGGTGTAAGGCGAGAGGTCGTCTTCATCGCGAGCAAGATAGGAAGAGTATGCGCTAGTTATAGGGCTGGTATATCCTGTGGCATTATTTAATAACGAGTGTGTTATAGTGTTGTTGAGCATAGATGATGGAAGGAAGAGGGAAAGAAAGATTTATGTCCTTCACTTGCGCGAGCACGTCAACCAAGTTCGTTCCTACCGCCACATACGCGACTGATCGGAAGTTCGCACCGACAGACCGGGAGGCTGTGCTAGCGACGCTTAGGCTGAGGTCAACAGTGCACACGTCCTTAACGCCGAAACTATCGTTTAGAATTACCAGCTTATTCAGGTGAGGAGGAGAGTGGCCGTTTCGAGATGTCACGTACAGCAACTTTCCCATAAGTAGGTCAGTGAAAACCAGTATCATTCTGCAATTATAGCCGAGTAACGCTGATCGTCATTAATCCGAGGTAAAGGGCGCATCTATATCATGAACATGATTGCATATAGCTGAATTGAAAGAAGAAAGAAATAATTTAATATGCAACACAGAGAAACGATAGCTGAACACGGTATACTGCAAACCGACAAAGAGACACAACAGACCCCTACTCATCAAATATCTGTTTTCGCAGCGAATCTAGAGCAATTGGATGTGCATCAAACATATGCTTCTCCATCTCTTCAGGGTTGTTGACAAATGGTTTCGGGAGTTCCTTCAAGGCGCCTTTGTCGTACCGTGCTCTGCAAAGGAAATGAGAATGCGGAGACGTCAAAAGACGCAAGGAGACTTACCGGCAAAAGAAACAATGTTTGATGTTCGGGTCTGCTTCGTCGGGAATCACCATTTCCTCTACAACAGCTGAAATTGGTCTCAACCCAGTCGCATCAACTTCTACAACCTCGTCATCATCATGACTGGTGGGAAACTCAGCAGGTGTTATCAAAGGAGGATCCTCTATTTGCTCCAATTTTGCCCTCTTGGAGGGTTCAGGTGGCTCGTCGCTAGCAGAGCGCTTCAGTGTCGGACTGTTAGACTCAGTCCCTCCTGAATCCGAAGGTATGTTCCCTGCAGCATCAATGACGGGTTTCGTCTCAGGGAAAGCTTCTGGTGACATTGACTTGTGAGAAACAGGGGGCGTAGGTGGAACAACTCCACTCTGAATCTGCGTCTGAGGCGGAGGTCGCTCCGGTAGTATTGGAACTTGCATCGAGGATGCTGATTGTGACTGTTCCCGTGGAGCTTGTGATTGTGGTAAAGGAGATGACTGCATTGGTGGTGGTTGGTGGTTAGAAGATGTCTGAGGGTAAGGGAATGGGTTTATTTGGACGGGAATATCCATGGCTGATGGCATTGCTGACGGGGACAACTGGGCGGAAAACGCGCTCATAGGTGGGGTGGGAGGCATTTGAGAGGGACCGACAGAGGATGGCAAAGAGTGGGTACTGATTTGGAGGGGTGGATTGGGAGATTGGCTAGGCATGGACGAAGGAACATATATGGCTTGGGTTGCTCGCTGCATTGGCTGAGGCTGTTGATTAGCTGTCCATCCTGCCACAAGACCCGGATTTTGTACACGCTGCCTAGGAAATGGGGGGATTTGGGCAGCCTGGGGATGGGCAGGTTGCTGGGGCATTGGTTGCGGTCGGGGCTGAGAGGCGCGTCGAGGCATAGATATGAGTTGCGAGGATTGTGCGATCGGAGCTGAATTTCGCCTGGTAACGCCCTGTGAAAGAT
The DNA here is from genome assembly GCA_030407055.1 of Armillaria mellea. NCBI lineage: Eukaryota > Fungi > Basidiomycota > Agaricomycetes > Agaricales > Physalacriaceae > Armillaria > Armillaria mellea. The sequence goes on from JAUDZF010000005.1 coordinate 1,914,433, forward strand.
GAAGCATTAATGCAAATTCATCAAAGACGCGAGCAAATAAGATCGTACTGATGGACCTGCTAGGCCTATGGGTCGTATGAGAAAACTGGAAAACGCAGCTTAAATGAAGGGGAGAAAACGCACCTTGCTGGTTATTTGCGCCGAAACCCATCGATTTCATCTGCGCGATCGTATGCTCCAAATTCACCTTGTCGTTATGAGTGGTGCGCAGCTTTTCCAGGACCGCTTGATGCTCGTTAAGCAGATTCTGATAAGCATCGGTCTCGCGCACAGGCACTCCTCTGACCTGACGAGTCAGTTCTTTGATGGTCATATCCTTCCCCATGATCTCCGCCTTCAGAGTATCAATCTCGGCTGTTTTTGACTTGCTGATATCGGTATTGAGGGATACCAAATGACGATTGTCCTCCCATAGCTTGTGATTCTCTTGCTGCCATTTGGATATAAGAGCATCCCTTTCTTTGAGAACATTGGTCAAAAACTGATTTTGAGCCTTGACTTTCTGCATTTCCGTGTGCAAGGTGGGGTAATACCCCAGTTCTGCGAGGCACCCATTAGCGGTGCCAGCGATGATCTCGATGACTTTGTTTGTGAATTCAGCTTGTGAAGAGAAAGTAGGCGTCGTGGGCACTGAAGGGGGCCCGGAAGCGGGTGGTCCAGAATCGACCCTGGCAAAATTTGAGTCAGGATGAAATTGCATACGAAAATTTGAGACCTGCCTAGGCAAGATCGGGGGTTGAGCATGCTGCTGCTGGTCCTGCGCATTCATGATTGTCGATAGCCCGAGTCACGACCTGGGAAACGAAGCGCAAAGCGCTTCGAAGGTGGTCGTCTTTGTCAGGGCGATTTCTTTCGGTTCCGTTTCTGATTGACAGCCACCAGGGCACGTGCGTCGTTCTACTCATCCTCGTTCATTCATGTTCAGAGTCCTCAAGGCACCAGCATGTTCAAACAAAGGGATCGCGACAAAGGGCAGGTCCCAATGGCTTTATCTACTCCCTGACACAACTCGGCACGACATTTCGATCCCGGTCAATACATTAATCCGCAGTTCGTGTGCCTTTGGTGCCGACAGATTCATTGAGAACATTGATAGATGCTGCCAGCGTCAGTATACCAAAACGGCGTTACTGTCGATCGTATACATTGGCAAGAAGCGCCCTTCCGAAGGCTCTCCACATTTCGTCTATTCCAAAACAGGTATTATGTGTCAAGGTTCATGCATCCAACCACTGATTCACAACAGGGTAAAAGTATACAACTTCGACTACACAACCACGTAAGTTTCCAATGAAAGATGCCGTACATAACGCTGAAATGTCCTTCGCGAGCGTTTAGATGATACAGTGAATACTGGCCCACGCAAAAAGCAGAATTGCGTGAAAGCATCCGCAAGGTGCGCAGGCTGATATCCCTCCAGGGCGCCTCTACTCCTATAAGGGACGGAGTACGACCTGTGTTCCTCGCTGTGACGTTACTGTGGGGGAGGGGGGAGGGCAAGCAATATCCACCTGAACGAATTCCGAGCGAACGGGGCTGGGAGGCGGGGTAACTTCCAAGTCGTACGCGGGTGGTCTGGGGAAATAAGGTGGCGGCGGCGGCTCTTTCAAGGAAGAGCGCTTGGAGATGAACGAAGGACTCATCCGATATTCGAGGACATCCATTTCGCGATACAATTGGTGTCTGTGAATGATAGCCGCAATGCGGTCGCGTCTGGGCGTGCGTTTATAGCTGATAATACAGCGTAAAATGCTGAGGACGATGGCCAATGCTATTATACCTCCGAGGATTTCGAGGAACACGGCGATGGGTCTCTGGTGATTGTCGCTACCGTTTGTGGACGACGGATTGCGCGTAGGACTGGGTCTCCAAGTGTACATAGGTAATGGGGAGAGCGTGCTGATGGTAGAAGAAGGTGGGGTCGTTGTGGAGGGGCCTGAAAGAGTGTGGTCGTCGGTAAGAGACGTTGGGGCGGAAAGGAGGCTACGACGCGAGAATTAAGTTTAGACGGTGAGTATGCGGCCTGGACATACCATGGTAGCATAGATAGAAACATACTCCATTGAAGTATCCGCTTAATCATGGCGGCGGCAATGTGAGGGCAAAGATGAGCAGGATGAGGTCAGCCGGGGGAAAGCTTTGACGAGCTCCTCTGAACTAAGGAATTAGTTTGAAGCGCCAGTTCGAAACTTGGAAGAACCGAGGTTGTTTAGGTGGTATGTATAGGAATTCCTTCCATTTATATAACTGGAAAAATCAGGGTTCAGGAACTGGAACGAGTGAGTTCGATGCGGAGAGACACCGGGGTCTATCGAAATCTTAATCGATGTCACGTGCGAGATAAGATAAAGCGGTTTAATCTCATGCAAATTACTTTGTAATTATGCTTACTTGCTGACTTACCCTTGACCAAAATTATTGCAATTGGATGACTTGACCAGTAACCACAACGTAGCACATCGTTCACCCAGGTCAGCCGCTGCAATTCGCTTAAATACCCGCCTGACGTCGCACTTCACCCAGGTTTTCCCCTACATCGCCAGGAATGTCTAGAAGAGACGCACACACCGCCCTTCGCCGACTGTGATGCTGCATTGCTGGACATGCTCACCGGTCCATCGGCCCCAATCGCATCAACCTTTGCGCGGAGGGATGCTGCGCTCGACCCTCTTATCATGGCGGCTGCATTCGCTTCGGGACCTCATGTTACCCGAAACCATTACCATCATGACTTCTTCCCGGGAGTCATGCTACCAAAGGCAGAAAGGCTCCTGGGATTGGACCAAATTTACTGGCCAGGATGCTTCAGCACCAGAAAGGAGGAAGCTAGCTTATGTTAGCCTGCAAGCACCTCGTCGGCAACGGCTGGCGCTGGAAGGGAAGGAAAACGACCACCCGCCGGAGCAGACGGACACGTCGCTTTCACCCATCGGAAATCTTTCTCTCTCCCACAAGAAACGTCGGACTTCATTGTCCACCTCTGTAGTTCCTGCCGCAGACTCTACTGCAGTGGTGGGTTCCGATGTGATCCCGAAAGACCCGGCCGCTGACCTCGACGTAAAATGCATGGCACGAACGAGAATTCCAACGCCTCACGGCCCGGTCTTCCTACATCTCTATCACAACAACAGGGATGACAAAGAGCATTTAGCCATCGTTGTCGACCCCGCCCAGCTGGCTGACAAGCCTGGCGCCGTTCCTCCCATCCGATCCCGCACCCTTGATGCTGTATGGAGCAAGGATGAAACGGAAATGGACAGGATCATACGGGGAGCCTATGTGGGTAAATTATCATCTACGTCTCAAGATGCGTCTTTGCCGCCTTCCGGTGTTGCCGGAGTAACCTTAGGCCTCCCTGCGCCTCTCATCAGAATACACTCGGAATGTTTTACCGGCGAGACCGTTGGCAGCATGCGATGTGATTGTGGTGAGCAACTAGATGAAGCTATTCGTCTAATATCGCAACCCATCGCGATTTCTCCGACATGCCCAATGAATCCGACTACGACCATCCCGGGTCGCGGTGCTGTTGTCTACCTGCGACAAGAAGGAAGGGGAATTGGGTTGCTCTCCAAAATACGCGCGTATAACCTACAGGATATCGGGCATGACACCGTCACCGCTAACCTGATGCTCGGTCACGGGGCTGACGAACGCGGGTACGACATCGCCGTTGCGATTTTGCGTGACCTCGGGTTAGGTGGTGGGGTCCGTGTGTTGACAAACAACCCTGACAAGGTCCAGGCGCTGGAGAAAGACGGTCTGAAGGTTGTTGAGCGTGTTCCTATGATACCCAGGAGCTGGCAATCTCGTCAAGCGAAGTCGGATGTTGATCCGAAGCACAAGGAAGATCATCTTGTCGGAGCCACGCTCATTGGTGGGAATTTTGTGTACGGGGAAGATCTAGATAAGTATCTGCGAACAAAGGTGTTGAAAATGGGCCATATCCTGCCGCTATGGATGGAAGATGTCGAGGCTTAATGTTGTAATCTTGTTATACACTCATTATTGGAGAAGATACATAAAATACTCTGGAACTGTAATTCCCATTGGTGATACCATTTTGCTGCGCTGCGCAGCCAAAGTAATAACAAATAGTGCAGATCCTGATGTAAATTTAGCGCTGATCTTCTTTCGACCATGGACGTCGAATGGAGTGAGATATTTGTGGTGTAGGACACTGGACGCCGTGTCTGAAACGTGCTGAAACGAATCAGAGTCTTAGCAGGCATGGCGGGGCCGGGGCGGTGTTATTGGTCAGCTGTCTAGGGCCGTTTAGCATTTCTTTGGTTCAATCTTGTGGCCTGTCTAGCTTGGCCCTGTTTTTGCTCTCCCTGTGACGACCTTAGCGCCGAGTCGCACCGCCAGCATCTCCTTTTCGCCCTTTTATTTAATCGCGTCTCCTCGCTGTCTTTCCTTTCTTCATCTCCACCTCCAACATGGCAGACAACACCCACTACGAGAGCGTTGGCAGTGGCTTGAACTACTCTCTTGAGAAAGGCAAGCGGCGGAGCAACAGGTCCAAATGGATTGTACGTTCATCAATCATGCAGGCTGTGTATGAGTTAACGTTTGCTGTTCAGGTCTTGGGAAGTATCATCACCCTTCTAGCTCTGATAGCCATCGGCGTTGGCGTTGGTGTATCCGTGTCCAACAAAAACAAAAACAAAACCAACAACGACTTGTCGAGCAGCTCCAGCTCCTCGTCGGGGTCAAATTCCACAGACTCTTCATCGTCGGATGCCAATCCTCCAAAGCAGACCGATCCCAATGACCCTAGTACTTTTGTCAAGGATCCCAGTTTGAAGCAGTCATTCTATGGCATGGCTTATACGCCAGAAGGGTCTTTGCTTCCAGATTGCGGGAACTCTCTAGACGCTGTCATCCACGATATTCAGGTTAGCAGCCCGCTTGGTTCGTACTTCGTCGGCGTAACTCACATCATGGCCCCTAGGTCATGTCGCAACTCACAAAGCGCGTACGTTTATATGGTGCAGATTGTAACCAGTCCGCTCTTGTCGTATGTGTTGCCTTTCATTATTGTGATAGGGATCTCAAAATCTATCTTTGCAGCTTGAGGCTATAAAGCAGACCAAGGTTGATATGCAGGTGTTTTTGGGCAACTATCCCACACCGGATGATGAGACCGCATACACGCGTCAGCGTGATACCATCAAAGCAGCAATACAGACTTATGGCACTGACCACATTGCGGGAATTACCGTCGGCAATGAATACATTCTAAAGTATGTTCTTCAGGTTGGTGTCAGGACCATGTTCACCTTCTGAAATAGTTATCTTAACGCGCATGGAGCAACGGATCCCAACAGTGCAGTGGGAAACACAGGCAAGTTCTCCACATGTATATTTGTAGCATTTTTAACATATCCTGAAGGCGGTGAACAATTGGTGGCCGATATCAATGATACACGTAGTATGCTCAATGATCTGAAATTGAGCAAGACGATACCCGTCGGTAACTCCGATGCTGGTAGTTACTTCAACAACCTCGTTTTGGAGGCTGTGGACTATGGAGTAAGGGCGTTTTGTCCTGTTGCAATTCAATGCTGATTTCTTGGCAGCTGTCGAACGTGCATCCATGGTTCGCAAACACCACAATTCAGGACGCCGCATCATGGACGGCAACCTTCTTTGAAGAAACGAATGTTCAACCAGCAGCGCAACTACCGAATAAGCCTAAGATGTATATAGCAGAGACGGGTTGGCCATCGGTAGGTTGTGCTTTTTTTTTTGAGAGGGTGTGTATTGACATGTTCGCCTTTTCAGCAGTCATTAGATGCTGGAAACGCTAATAACGGCGCTTCGGACGCTTCTGAGGCTAATCTTCAAATATTCCTGGATAACTTCGTTTGCCAGGCCAATACCAATGGCACAGGATACTTCTTCTTTGAGGTATTTAATCGTACGAGATGCCCAGCTTTGGCTAACATGGTTTATTTTAGTTCACTGATGAGCCTTGGAAAGACAAGCTATATGGAGGCGTTGAGGGACATTGGGGATTATTCCACGCCAAGTCAGTTCTTTTTCATCGGTCTATTTCTTGGCAGCTGACTTTCTGCCTAGCCGTACAATAAAGCGAGTAACTATTCCCGACTGCCCAGCGCCATAAATGCGTTTGAACAATTACTTGTATACCATTCTTTACTCACACCGTTTCCGACGAACTATTATGATACCTCCCATCTAGTCGGATAGTTAAGTTTTCGGGATCCTCAGGACGATAGATATTCTATACGTTAGTAAAATTGGGCGGATTTCTCACTGGTTAACAGTGTATGTCTACATTTTGATTTGTATCATGTTATAGTACTCGTTTTGTTAAAAGAATTTTCGCTTGAGATGGTTATTTGTTACGTAAAACCGGAAAAAGGCATTTCTGTCTTGAACTTAGTAGACGACGTCGTGGGGCATAATTTGTTCCTCCTTTATCTCTTCCTATCTATGTTCGATCCTCTCAATTCGGCCAGCGCCTTTGGAGGCAGCGTCGAAACTCCACCATGGCCCACGACTCCTCACCCAAATTCTCCTATACCCAATTTACGACGAGCATCGACGCCAGTACCACCGACGCCTGATAAAGGACCCACTCCTGGACTGTATGGGAAGGAACCACAGATATATGGGCAGCCAGAAGCTGGCCTTATCTCTCCTCGGGATACAGTCGGCTCTAATGGTACCAAATATGAGAAAACGGAACCGTACCTTCGAGTGAGGATCATAGGGTTGGACAGAAACCGAAGAGATATTCTAATACGACTAGATGCACAGGTAACGTCCTTCCACTGTACTCTCCTCATCACACTAAATGCTCTTGCGCTCAGGCGAACCTGTCCAATTTCACCGGCACGACCTATCGCAACGTGTCGCGCTCGTACCTCGAATTCCAACAATTCTACGACTCCATCGTGCACAGCAACCCTCAGACCATTGTCCCTGCTCTCCCATTAGCGCAGACATCCGCCCCGACGGACGAAGAGGATGACAGACTAGTGAGGATCATGCTGCAGAGGTGGATAACACGGGTGTGCGAGGATCCCATTCTTTTGCACGACGAAGACCTTCGCTCCTTCATCGAGAGCGACTTTGGGTATCAGCCGACTCCACGCCCACGCCGGAAGACGTCTAGCGGATTTGGACTGATGAGACGTGGTGTACCCGATGAGGACGAAGAGCTGCAGAGAGCCCGGTTCGAGTTGACGAAGCTGGAGGGGCAATTTTTCGATACTGCGAAGGCTGTGGATAAGCTGGCTATGGCTCGGAAAGGTATGCATTAATTTTCAATGTTTTCTGTTCTGACGTTTCCGCAGCTCTGGTTACTGCCCATGCTGAAATGGGCCACAAGCTCATCAATGTTGCTACCACAGAAGCCCACCCGCCGCTGGGAAATGCCTTGCGAAAGCTTGGAAGAACATGGCATAGTCTTTCCGATCTCGACCAGGCTCAAGCACTTAGTGAATGCGTCATTCTTGGGGACTCGTTAGGCTACCAAGGCATGAATGCTCGTTCTGCAAAGGAGACGTTGCAAATGCGAACAGGTGTACTCGAAGAGTATCAAGCTGCTGTGAAGACTACTATATCAAAGCGACGACAAATTGAACGGCTCAAAGCTAGCTCTAACATACGTCCTGATCGTGTTGATGAGGCTTTGGAGGAGATCGAAGAGGTTAGTTACAAATTAACTGCGCCATCCTGCCAAGCTGATAGTCTCGGCGCTAGGCTAACAAATATGAGCAAGTATTGGCTAAGAGAGCAGAGGGTATCTCACAGAATCTACATCGAGCGCTCCAGACGCACAACCGCTACGCCAATGACGATATCACAACCGCCCTAATCGAGCATGCTCGGTCCTCAATCATGTACGAAAGGCAGCTTCTGAAGGAATTGGAGGCTTTGCGTGGGGATGTCAGTAATGCTGCGAAGAAGGTGGCCCCGAGTGCCGCACCTCCACCCAAACCAACGGTAATACCACCACTAGAAGACTTCTCCAGGCCGCCTATGCCGCGCGCTCTTGCTCCTGGGCCTGGAAGCAACGGCGTTCATCAGCACACGACCGTTCGTACACCCCCACCGTCCAATCAATCCCCCACGTCACATAATGGAGATCCTTTGCTTGCACAAGGTCCATCGCTTCAGTCTTCGCCATCCCTGCACAGCCCAGCACCTTCTTCATCTTCTCAATACTACCCACACCGACCCTTGTCCCCTTCGTCAACCCAGGCCAGCATCGTATCCCGCCTTGGTCCATCCTCAGCTGGCCCCTCGTCCCCCAGACCGCCGCAATCGCCCGGCGCCGGTCCCTCCTCGCCGTCGCTTTCTTCTGAAGCTGCCGCATCTCCAAAACAGCCTATCGACGACAGCCCACCTCTCGGTGGGCGTTTTGTTGATGGGACCAGGACCATGTTCGTTAAGCCTACGTCCTCGTCGACATCCCCCCTTGCATCGCCGCCAATGGCCTCATCTTCGTCCTCGTCGAGCTTCAGTCCGAATCCTTCTAGGATATCTGGGGACCCGCTGTCTAGTCCCCTGAACCGACCCGTGGAGCGACACGTGAACAGTAACGGTCTTGACCCTCTTGGTCAAGCCAGGCCTGGGTACATGTCAGCCTCAGTCCGTGTACAGCCGATACGTCCGCGATTGGATGCACGAGAAGCCGCTAGCAAGCTCGCCAACATGTTCTGAAGTCCAATTATTTTTTGCCATGTACGGAAGAACAGTGGCATAATGGATATCCTATCTCTACTCTTTACTTCATGCCATGTTCATTTCCACCATCCCCGCAGATTTTACTCATTAATGGATTATCCATAGATTGTACAAATGATCATCAAATTCTTTAGTGGTGACTTTCCGTTGAACCATCCGTTATTGAACAGTGAAGGGTTTCGTTGATCCTCGTTTCCTTTGGTCGATGAGATGAAATCTTTCTTGGCGACCTAGTGCATCCTCATTCGATATGCTTCGGAAAGTAATTTTCAATGTAAACCGCACCTCGAACGAATTGCCACGTGTCCGTCTCTGCATTCCAGTACGCATTCTCTTCAAGAAGGAATCTCAACGTCTCGTTTCGTTCTGGAACGAAATGGGTGGCGAAGAGTTCGATACTGTAGTATGTATTTGGAAGGACAGGCAGTTCCCCTAGAACAGGTACGTGTTCTGGGAGATTGGTGAAGCCTTTGATCGAAATAATTGGATCTTCTTCAGTGTTTTATATATAATGCAACAATGCTCACCCATGACTGCACCTGCATCGTGACCCCAATCTCCGATGGGATGAGAATATATCTGACCTTCGATATTTTCAAGCTTCATCTGTTCAAGACACCTTTGGAGAACTTCGTCGCCTGTTAAACCCGCTTTCATATTTTCGAGCACGATGTCTTGCATACGGTTTCCTTTCTTCAGGCCAGCTTTCAGTCCCTCCGGAGCGTCCGTCTCACCTTCGCTGGTGCGGAGGACATAGGCAAGGTGCTGGGTATCCGTGTTCATTCCCATGGCGGTTATACCGAAGTCGATATGCAGTAGGTCTCCCTCCTCAATGATATCATCAGACCCTGACCATCCCGGAAATGAAGCTGGCGTTGTGACGAATATTCGAGGGTGGTTCCACGTTGTCACGTTCAAGGCTAGCATCTTTTCCCTGAACCACCATTCGAGATCCTGTGAAACATTGAGCAAAAAAGCGCTTTTACCGGTTCTTGTTACATACAGTTGTGCTCGTGACTCCGGGATCAATAATCTTATGAGAAAACCCTTCCTCAAGCATAGCCCATACGACCTCTTGCATATCTCGGTAATATCGAATTTGGCCCGATACCTTGTCGGAGACGTACTCGATGGCAAGCATCGGAACATTGACCATTCGTGACATCCATTTCGGCCCTAATTCTTCTTCGAGGACGCGCATTTCTCCTACATGCATACCGCCGCTAAACGCGATATTCTGATCCACGTTTACTGCGATACGTTTTGGGTCATAGGACTCTAGTCTTTCGTGCAAGTCTGTCCAGACCTGGCCAGTATTGTCGATCCACACGAGAGGATTCGGCTGGCTTTGTAAGGATGATGTGTTGGTATGGAACAGGACAACTGTCCTCCTGTGGACATCATAGGCAGTTGCATTCTTAATAGACCACCAAAGGGTATCTTCTGCGTGTTCTCGTTGGCACATCTACCGTCAATACGTAATGAAGTACCTGCCCGTGAATTCGAGTAGGAACACTGACCAACCAAGCATCGACGTCGTATTTTTGTAAGAGCAAAGGGATACGAGCAATGCGCTCGGATGTCCAGCCATTGAGGATTTCAGCTTGCTCGCGTAAAGATGGAAGTCGCTTATATTCTGCTGGAGCCGGAGGATGAAGCTGTCCACCAACGAGCACGAAGAAGCATATTACCCATTTCACGGCGACTTTGAGAAGCATGTTGATAGAGTGCGGAGGGAGCAACCAGTGATGATAAGGGCTCGACCTTTAACTTTACTTATCTTAAAACGTACAGAAGTCCCACGTCCTGAATTCCCGGCGAATCAAAATCACAATTGGACTCGTTCTGTCTCACACGCGCAAAAATTTATGATATGAAGGTTCATGTGCATGGTGGCATAGGTTCTATGACGGTGGATTTTGTTTTTGAGTTCAGTACTAAGAAGTTATCAGGGATTGACATCGACCAACAAACAATGCCTGCAACGTCAGCCGGAAACTCAGTATTTGTCTATGATAGCCCTAAGCTTCAGCCCATTGAGTGGTGCAGAACGTATGTCAGTCTTCTTTGAACTTGATCCCATAGGGATTTATTGGTTATAAGTATATGCATGTCTAGTTCTGGGTGTATTTCAGTATTGTAATAGAAAGGATGGTGGATATCAAGGCGTAATATTATCTGCCAATGTATTCAAAAGTGACGCTAGCCGGTATGTCTCTTCTTTTGCCAGACTGACATTCTTGTCGATAGAGAGGGCTTCAGTCAAGGCCGGTAATGTCGTCGCACCATACCCTGATGATTAATTTAATACGATTTCTTCTAGCAAAAGATGACATACCAAGGTATTTACCAGGAGCAACGCCGAGATGCTTGAACCACTCTCGGCCTTTGATTCCGTCTTCTGAGATGAAACCCCGTTCAAAGGAGATGAGCTTCTTATTAGCTTTGATGACACGTCTCTGAGCTTTCAAGAACTCAAAAATAGGAGGAATCTTAGGGATGTCAGTTGTGGTGGTAGTAGATTGCTGTTCTGCTAGTTCAAGAGGAGGAACACCAAATACGCCTTTGATCCAGTTGGAAACTCGTGTGTAGAATGGACTTCGGAGACGACAAATGGCACGCCCAGATGGTGGAAACGAAGGCAACTGTCCAAGGAGCTCTTTGAATGTCTAGTTGCAAGGTATGATGAGTATAAAATAGACATCGAGATCGTTTTTACTGGCCTTCTCTGCATCTTCCTTTTCTTCGTCCAAAGCCTCGCTCGCAGCTTGCAGTTTACTGATGGCCAGTCGGAGAATCCCGAAGTCAATGGTCGAGGAAGTTTCTTGTACAGCCAGGCTTTCGACGCTATAAAAGCGTAAGTGTGGAAGATGTCGACGGGGAAATAAACGACTGACGTGTCCAAATACTGGTCCAGCTCGAGAGCGTACTGAGTGGTATTTAAGGGGATTATGACTGAGTCAATGAGACGAAGACCCATAAGACCAAGATGTTTGGCCACAGCAACCTATAGCCAATATCTGAATCAGTCGCCAATCTTGAATGCCAGTAGACAAAAACATACATGCCGATGAAATCCAGGATCCGCATAAACTTGTTGCCATTGGACACTGTCGTAGATGGAGTGATAGTGGTACGGTGCGTCGTAAGGCGTGCCGCCGAATCCTTGATCGGTGCTTGAGACCTGCAAAAGTATCAACGTAAGGACCCAAGTTTCCGTCCGAAAACCACGCACACCCAATCTCTGCAGGAAAACAGTATAGTCACTGCCGCTTCCCAAGGGTAGAACTCCGGTGCTCAGCTTGTCCTTGGCCTTCTTCTTCGCCTCATAGTCCATAAGTACGCCGAGATCGGCAGTCATATCGATGGACAATGCGTCGTCACGGAAGGGGCCTTCGTCGTGCCGGGCATCCCACAATGTCTTGCCAGGTATAGTGGGATGGGGGATATCCAAAGCTGTTTGCTTGATCAAAGGAGCTAGAGCAGGCGATCCTCCTACATTCCAGGTGGATCCAGACGATGAGACATCGACGTTGATATAAGCAACAACGTGCTTGGAAATCCAAGACGAGAAGTCCTCGCCATATTCAACACTGCCAATAAGACCGTACTGTAAATATAGGGATGAGCAACTTTTCGAGGGCAAAGAGAGTCGACTGGGATCAACAAACCTCTTCTGCATCCCAACTGGCAAATACGACTGATTAAGTGTTAGGATGAAGCCACGAAGTGAAGGATAATTGTCACACACACACCTGTGCGCAGGGGTTTCCATCCGTTACGAAGCAACTCAGCATATCCACGGATTACCTCGGTGAGCGAAACGGTCCCACTGATAGGATCAGCAGCTCCGAGCACCCATGCTAGGTCAAATCTTCAGACGCATATCCTTTGGAGAGTTGAATGAATTTACCATCACGATGGCAGGCAATTATAACAACTTCATCCCTTACATGACCTGGGATTGCAGCCATGGTGTTCCATATCGGAGTCACCTTCGTATCAACTATCGACCACTATATCAGAGGAACATAACAGAAATCGGTCCATCAGCCTTACCATGGTTTACCAACTTGATCATAGATGAGCTGAACTTTCCAGTAAGTCCCGGGCTCGCGTCTTCATCAATTTCCTCGAGTAATCTCTGGGCATTGTGCCAAGAAATTGGCAAACTTGGGATTTTTGGAATGTTAGTAGCATTCATTCGCTCCGTTCCTTCATAGGAAGGATACCCCGGGGTGGTCGGATCTCCCGGATACAATAGATACATGACGCTGCCACGCTGGACTGAAGAGGGATTTCTGGCTGGGCCATTTGGGTATGGGGCGTATCCATTCTCGACCGTCACAAAGCCGTCATCGCGAGGGTCTGAGTAGATGAGCGCCCCGACAGCACCGAGTGTTTCTCCTATTTCAATCTAACGAAAAATGAACTTATTGCGTGTAGTGGTAATCACACCACTTACCTTCAGACCTCGATACACTTTACCGTAACGAGCTATAACGATTTTCCCTGTAAAGTCGACACCGGCGGCCACTAGTTCATCGTAGTCCTCTTTTGTTCCATAATTGACGTAAACAAGCTGAAAACATGAATCATGAGCGTATATAACCTAAATGAGGGGTATTTTCCTACTTGTCCTGTAGCTTCTCCGTCGGCGCTCAACCCGTGCCATGCAGGGACAGCGTCCTTGTACTTGGCCGCATCCTCGTCCAAGGGGTCACCGTCTTCCGTGAGATCGGCGCTCCATACCGAACGGGCATCTTCTCCAAGAATATCTAAACTTCGGTCTAACGGGGTGTTCATAACAGGATAGTATACGTCAATCCAAGCAGATGGTTTGCTGCTGCCTAAGTGCGAAGTGAGACTAAGGGTAGACAATCGGGACGCTTTTGAACCGGCAGGAAAGATGGGCTCCGTGTGTGGTTCGAGGGATGTCAAATTCTGAGCGGAAGAGTTGAAGAATTGATTTTGCATCTTCAAAATCTTCAGAAGATCCTGCGAGGTGAGGGTGCTTGGAATACAATTTTGACGTCTCTTCGGCGCGTTTCCCTTCTGGAAAGGACCTGGTGACTAGGATAGGAAGTCGTTACGGCGGTATAGTACAAACACATACAGAAACAGAGCCTCGCGTTCTTCAGTTGAAAGGCTACTCTGCGCAATGTGGGAGTAGCCTAAGTCCTCATGCAGTTGTTCTGCCTCGAACACGGATCGCGAATTACGGCACAGATAGATAAAAGCAGCAAAGAAAAATGACAGGAAGAGGGCCAGTCGAACTCGGTACGTGCGATCACGTCTGTTTTCCTGCTGTAGTTGCCCAAGGTCGGAAAATGGATACTGAAGGAGGGCCTGCTTTTCTGATTCCGTGCCCATGGTGGTACGCAAGATAGCCTTAGATAGGTTCCGCCTGCCGCCGGCTCGGTTCGTTACCGGCTCGTATGATGACCGGAAATAACAATTGCGTCATTATTATCCTATTCTTTTATCTTTTGCCGTCATAGCCATAGAAGCAGTTCAGGCTCAAAATGAAAAAGGCAAGTTCACGTTTGAGCTTCCGGTTTTGACGCTTTGAAAGGTGTGCAGGCCAACTTGGTGGTCTTGTGTCCTCGACATCACAAAGGTACCTTTCGTGGCGTAAACCACCAGGACATCTGGCACGAAAGTTATACTTAGAAGAGATAGCCCAAATTCCTTCAAAGAGTTCCGGGAGAAAATGGAAAGTAAAATTATTCTACACTCGTCTCTTTGCCTGTCTCTAGGGCGGCGGGGCGTGATATCGACTTCCCAACCATCCCACCATCACTACAAATGGACATTCAATGAGATTCAATGCCATATACCCTGATGTGCCTCTGCTTCCCGCTGACAGTCCACTTGCCTTCGACTCTATTGCAGCCCCACACTTTGACTTCCTGGAGCCCTCCTTTGCTACCTTCGATAATGCTTTTCACGGTAAAATCATCGACACCTCTACAAAATCCGAGGTCAACTTTCTTCAGATCTCGTGCTTGCTTCCCGATCTCCTCCAAGCTCTCATTATCGATATCTCGCCATCCATTGATATTCAGCTCCTGAAGGCTAGATCCGGAGTGGGCTAGGATGGCAAGAAGGGCATCCTTATTTAGGAGATGGCTGCGGGAAATATCGAGGAACGTTAAGGGCGGATTGTCCGTCCATGAGTTAAAGAAGTCAGCTACACCGGTATCGGTAAGTTCTGACAGATCCTTCAGACCAAGTGAGGTGATGGCTTTGGCGTTGGGCTGCAATCCCTGTCGCAGAACTTTGTCAGAGACTTCTGTGTGATTTGAGAGGTCCAAGTAGGTTAAGGTGGACGCTACAGTGGAGAGCATTTCTATGATCGCTGCTTCACTGCATGACTCGCTTGGTTCAGATATGTCCAAGTACGTCAATTGCCCTCTGAGGAGCTTGATATAATCGAGGAACTCATCGGACATCTTGCCAACCTCCTTGAGCCCCAAAGTGTGCAACGTCTTCTGCGACGTGGTGATCAGCATTTCGACACACTTGACATCGAACCTTGGGCTTTGCGTTATCTTGAAACATTCGAGCTGAGGATGAGATTCAAAGAAACTGGTCCAGGCGGACGGGCGGACGAGGAAGGGACCAAGCAGTTGAAGAGATACCAAGTTCGGAAGAGATGTCGACCATACAGACATGACTTCGTCCGATAGGAGGCCGCAGAAATCGAGCCGCAGAGTTGTTAAATTAGGATTAAGATGAGCCAAAGTCTGCAAAGCATCGGGCGTTAACTCTGACAACACGTAAGTTTGTATTGGACAAGTAACAGCCATTCTACGTACTTGTCGCGTCATAGAGCGTCAGAACCGTGTTCTCCGGCCCATAAAAGAGTTGCGCGTTTGCGGATGTCCTATTAGGGGTTTACTTGGATGAACGTTACACAAATGAGTTCACTAACAGACTCCGATTCTTTGAAATGGCCTTGGATATAGCTTCCATGTTCAGCACACCAATGTCACCGAGGGCTTCGATATCGTCAATGTACCTCGATATTATCTGCGCGGAGATTAGTCACGTTTATTGCGCCGGGGGAATATCGTTACCTGGATACATAGAGAAGCAAGAGAGGGAAAGAGGCGCTCCTCGTAATTCACGACCCGTTTTGCCGCAGCCGGTTTGCGTTTCCTGGGTACTGTGGGCTTCTTGAATGGATCAGTGCCAGAAGACTTGGCACAAGGGTGACAGAGATATCCAGTTCCAGAAGCTGCTTCCATAGTGTATTTAGTCTATGAAATGGTTACATTAATGTACGAATATGAAAGAAACGAAGGACATACCACAGTATACTGTTTTTCACACTTTGCACAGATGTCAAAGCTTCCTATCGCAGGTTTCGACGAAGAACCGGCCGCAGACAACATAGACCTTGGCAGAGCAGTATACGTGTCTTCATCTTCATCGTCGTCCTTGTCAGCTTTCTTGGATTTTTTGGCCTTCTTCAGCCTGGCTTCTGCTGCCTTGCTCAACTTTTGTTTCTTAGCTGGTGACGCAGGTTCGTCCAACTCATCAGAAACGTATCCTGACCTCCTCTATAGTTTGTTGAGATAAAGCCTTGAAAATGAACGACACATCTTACATTACCCCTAGTTCGTCGACGCGGCACCTGAGCTTCATCTTCCTGGTCGGCCTCAACATCATTTGCTTCTGGCGCATTACTTGGGCCAGCTGCTGGTTGATTTGCGGTCGCTGCGCGACGCGCAATTGTTGTGGCAGTAATGCCGGAATCCTGCAGTAATTGTGAACGCTTTGGAAGCAGACTTGACGCTCATTTCTTACCCTGAGGAACTCAGTCAGGGCAGATGTTGGCCCACGGACATTGTTGTGACTCATTCTTGGATGAGGAGGATGAGGAAAGCTGATAAAGGGTGACAAGAGGCCAAATTCCTCGGCCACCGGCCTTTGAAATTTCTCACGCTGGATTCACGCGTCACAGGTCCGACTTTACCATTCGTCTTCTTAGTTACCTGCAGTCGCGTCTTCCTGTGGATATTCGGCGAGCAACATGGATATTGACAAATTGTTCAAGGTGAGTATCCTCGGTATCTCTGACCCTTCTGTAGCTGACAATACTGCCAGACTCCCAAGCTGCCAGTTGGAGGCGGAAAACGGAAATTACCTGACAATCCAACACCTGAAATGCTGAAGAAGATGAAGATGGACACAGGCGCTCCATCTGGCTCAGGACACTCACCACAAAACGGCTTGATCCAAGACAAAGGAAAGAGTCGCGCCGTGACCGTCGAGGATGTCGATGAAGACATGGAAAATCCGCGCGACTTTGCTCCTGGCGGAGATGCAGATTATTTCGTCGAAGAGGATGATGAAGGACGGTTCTTCGGTGGCGGTCTGACTACTGAGCAGAAGGAGATTTTGAACATATTCGATAACGCAAACGAGCTGGAAGAGGTGTGTCCTAGAGACTTCGTCTGTCCTCAGAATTTCATTCGCGTGCAGCCGTCACAACTTTCATTATCAAGTATTCGAAGAACACTGCTTCAGTTTGAGCGTGCCGTAAACAAAAACCAAGACCAGCGGTCAAAGTATCCTGATGATCCTACAAAGTGAGTTGCCCCAATCTTTTATAAACGATAGCATTGAATTGTATCATAATTAGATTCATCGATTCCGAGGCTGATTTGGATAGCGCCATCAAGTCTCTGCTGCCTTTAGCACAACTCCCACTTCTGTCATATCCTGAAATTGTAAAATCCGGAGCGGTGGCTCTTCTGGTCGGACTTTTGACTCACGAAAATGTAGACATCGCAATTGATGTCGTTGAAGTGTTTCACGAACTCACAGACGAAGATGTGGGTGATGAGGGCAACGACGATGAGGAGGATACAGCGGAGGCCCTCAAGATTTTGATAGAAGGCCTGGTACACCCCTCACACCTCTTCCTCTTCCTGAGCTCACGTCCTTGAAGTTGGAACATTCTATATTAGAACTGCTGGTTGAAAACCTCAAACGATTCAACGAAACAGAGGAGTCTGATCGGCAGGGTGTCTTCCACATATTGGGTAAATGTTCGACTCATTGCGCGTTTGCGTTGGCTCATCAGCCCCAGGTATCTTTGAAAACGTCTTAGGCTTTGATCCTGCTTTGTCGAACCAGCTTGTGTCAAAAACCAATCTCTTGACATGGTTACTTGACCGTATACAAGCGAAAACCTTCGATGAAAATCGTGGATATGCCGCTGAAATCCTTTCGATTCTCCTTCAAGATGGCACAGAAAATCGCCTACAGTTGGGTAAGCACGATGGTGTTGAAACCATTCTCAAGGTCCTCTCGGTTCGTTCTCCATAGCTCAGTCACCTGTTCGATCTTGTAATATCGTCATTCTAGCAATATCGAAAGCGCGACCCTGCCGATGCGGATGAAGTGGAATTCATGGAGAACGTCTTTGACGCTCTGTGCTCTGCGTTAAATCAGACTGAAATAAAGAAATTGTTCCTGGATGCTGAAGGGCACGATCTCATGATTTTGATGATGAAGTTCGTATATTCACGTTCGGCATCTCTGCGACTAACATAAATTTCTAGGGAAAAATTACAGTCACGGTCGCGGTCGATCAAAACATTGGACTACGCAATGTCTGGTACTTCCGGCACAGCAATTTGTGAGGCATTTATTGAAGCCTTGGGACTCAAGTCGCTCTTTTCAAGTTTCATGGGAAATGTTTGTGAACTATGTCCTCCTCCTTCAGTTTTCCTTTTAACCTGAAGTCTACAGTCGAATAAAAAACAAAAGTCTGGGGAGACACCGGCATCTGAGGATACGTCGCACACACTAAGCATAATGGCATCACTCTTTTCTAATATTCCCTCCGATACTACTGAGCGGATGCGATTATTGACCAAGTTCGTTGAAAACAATTACGAAAAGGTAGACAAGTTGCTGGATATAAGGGACTCTGCCAAGGCCAGGCTCCAAAGTACGGACACAGAGATTGCTGCGGATAAGGTGTGATCGTTTAGATCTTTGTCGCTCGTCTCTGATTTCCGTGGCTGGCAGGCGTCGCCAGACGACAATGACGACATAGATCAAGACTCACTATATTTGCGACGTTTGAGCGGTGGACTGTATACCTTGCAAATTGTAGATTACATTTTGGCATGGATAGTCATGGAAGATGATGGGGTGAGTGTACAACCGCCACCGGGGAATTGGTTGTCTGATCCAAAACTATTGTACAACAGATTCGAACACATGCACTACAGATGCTGGCGCGGAGGAACCAGACTTTGGAAAATATCGTAGAGACTCTACGGTTGTACCACGATAACGTTGACAACGAGTCAGGGGAACCCAGCGAAGATCAGGAGCCTTCACGGAAAGAAATACTGGAAGGTCTCATCGGTGCGCTGGATCCCAACGCCTCTGCTACATAGGATGTGTACAGCATAGGAGGTCACTGCTAGGGAACCCAATTTATCTGGAGTCTAATGCTGTAAGTGAGAATACCATATCCAAAGCGCCTTTAGTTTTTAGCAATTCCCTTTGAAATCGTAGTTCCATCAAGACTTTCTTCTGCAATTGCAGGAATAGAGAATCGATCAGAGGTGATTGTCCTATAACTGAGGCGTACATCTCTGCAAGTGCGGCTTAAGTATTTCATAAGATGTGGAAAGAAAATGGTCGCACCAATAACCATGCTCGCAACATCGCATGCCATCTCCCCGAAACGAGGGTCAGTGACATATTTGACCAGTAATCGTAACACTGGTTCCAGGAGGACATCGTCGCGTCCAGCCAGAGCGGTACGAAGGCCGTCGCGATGAATAAGCTCTTGTATTAGCGCAAAAGCTGTCGCCGGAGGAACTGTCTGTGCGCCTGGATTTAGCGACGCATACACAACATTACTTAACAAGGTTCACCTTGCGCAGGACCGAATCAAGGGCAGCAGAATACTTGAAACCCTTCAAGAATCGGTCGTAATCCTTCAGACAGCTTCGTGCGCTTGCTTTCAGTCCGGAATTCATTGGCGTCTCCAATAGGTCTTGACTTTGACTTGTTTTTGGTCTGCCCTTGACCTATTCCAGAGCCGAGGAATGATTCAAATGCACCCGATCGGACATTCGATGCAGAAAATGGTGCATTGTCCGACGTTTCTGAGGCCTTTTGCTGTCTTCGGCGGACCGACAGAGTTCCATCACTCATTCCGGCAGCTATATGACTTTCATCTGGCTAAAAAGTCGAATATATGAGGTGCAAGAAAGAACGAAATAATGACAAGACGAACCGACACAGCGAGACAGAGAATGGGAGCTGGGTATCGCATCGTATGCACAACTTTATATGTGCTCACATCGTAAACCTTCACCATCTGATCAAGACCACCTGTTAAAAGACGACTAGCAGAGGCATTGAAAACCAGAGATGTGATGGTTTTTTGATGATTTGACAACGCTCGTGTACAACGCCCTCCAGCGACAATGTCCCAGGCGCGAATAATAGGACCGCTGGAAGAGATGGCGACAGTACCGGAGGGGAACATCAACACCTGCTCCACTGCAGTCTTTTCTCCGCTATTGCTTTGGCCCATGATCATCTCACAATGACCGGAACGAGCGTCAAACATACGTACAGTTCCATCGTACGACCCGGTTAAGATCATGTTCGGATTCGACGACGAGACTTGTCCTGTTCGAACGTAGTCCGTGTGTGACGTAAAAGTGGATATGCTGGTTTGGGATGGGACGTCCCACAGCTTGGCGGTGGTATCATCGGAGCAAGAGAGAATTTGCGTAGGAGTCAAGGTAGAGAATTTGGTCACATATACGGGTTGCTTGTGGGAGTCTAATGTTCTCAGGATGGCTCGTGAATTTATGTCAAATACCTTGGGAGTCACAATGAGAAGGCGGAACAGGAAATGGAAACAGTACACACTTGTATTAGACCAGTATCATCTCCTGCTACGACCAGTTTGCCATCTGCACGTATTGTACCACTACGAGCCACGTCTTTGAACCGTGCTATCGTCTTAGTGACCTTTTGGGTGCGGGGGGCATATATCTGGACGCGAGTCGCAGCGGTGACTGCATACCGATGTGGTTTGGAGGGAGAGAAATGGACGGATGTGACGGGGGCGTATTCCTTTACAAAAACAGGGTATTTAAACTGCCGCCAATATCGGGACTCTGGGCTGTGTTTGGTAGAGGACGACGGGGCGTGCGATTTGACGACGACGGGCTGGTAGTCCATAAGAGTCCACAATTTGTCACATTGTCACACCGAAATTTTGTCACAGATAAAACGATTGTCGGGATTTGCCGTCTAGATCGATTGCAGCTGATTTCATCACTTTTTCTTACTTTCTTTCCTTCTTCTTCCTCCTGCCCTTTCTGCTTCCTGTACATTCTTGTGGACTAGCATCATGTTGTTGTACGAAGACGTTATCTCTGGAGATGAGATGTTCTCCGATGCTTTTCCCTTGCAAGTTGAATCACCCTCGCTGTGATAGGTGACTGATTTACATAAAATACAGGAAACTCATCGACGATATTGTCTTCGAGGTGGAATGCCAGACAATCACCATCAAACCCGGCGCCGATGTCGATATTGGTGTGTATCAACAGACGCTGGAACGCCTGTGCGCTTACCGGATGTGCACTAGGTGCCAATCCCTCTGTTGAAGAGCAAGATGAAGGTCTTGAGGAAGGAGCGACACAGGTCAACAATGTCGTCCACTCCTTCCGTCTTCAGTCGACTGCCTTCGACAAGAAGTCCTTCCTGGGGTACTTGAAGGTATCCATGGTTGTGTTTGGGTGGAGAGATATCTCACTGTTCGTTCAGGGATACATGAAAAGTGTCAAGGCTAAACTCGCTGAGACAAACCCTGACCGTGTCGAGGCCTTCGAGAAGGGTGCCCAGGCATATGCCAAAAAGATCGTTGCCAACTTCAAGGACTTTGAATTTGTAAGTTTTATGTACTCTGCTCTCTTTGCTGGCTCTAATGGCCGTGGGAAGTACACGGGAGAGACGATGAATGCCGATGGGATGGTCGCCCTCCTCAACTATCGCGTAAGTTTAGCCTCTGATCCTTGCCTTTAAACTGTACTGATGCCTCATCCAGGAGGACGGTGTCACCCGTAAGTTTCCCGGTATCTTGCATAGTACTTATCTGACCATGTCCAGCCTATTTCACGTTCTGGAAAGACGGCCTGAAAGAGGTCAAACTCTAAATGTTGACTTGCGTATGTTTGCGTGCCACAACACGGATGAATTGGAGGCATACTGGGGAGTAATAATGTACGATGCTGTACGTATGGAAGTGTTGAAATGTATACGAGTACATATGAGCTGCAATGGATGTAATAAATTGAGGCATTAAACAGTACCAAACACCTTGAACGCGTCGCGCTACTATGTCTTCCCTTCCATCCTCATTAGAGTCCCTTGTCCTCTCTCTCGTCCCTCCTACACGAAACAATGAACACCTCAAGGACGAGCTCGTCTTGCACTGTCAGGATATACTGAACAGGTAGGCGTGCTAATGGATCTGCTTTGCCACTGAACCAAGAACAACTGCAGCCATATCGGCCAGAACCATGACCCAGATTTAGCGCACCTTGCAGACTCAGTTAAACGACAGTGTATGTGCTGGTCAGTTCTAGAATTCACATTTCGCTGAGCAGTCCCAAGTACTTCACTCGTCTCCGTCAGGTAGCACATACCTCAAATTCACCAATCTCTTATCCCGACTGCTGGACCAGGCTCGTTCTTTATTCGCTAATAACACGATTTGCTGATGCTCAATTTCAGCCTGTCTTATCAAGAAAACACGCGTCCATTCTCTTTCTGTACTCTCTGGCGTCGTCGCCAGCATCGCAGTCTTCAGCGCCTTCATTACTTCCATCGCTAGTACCACCACCGCCCTCACGACCAACCGCCTCACCGGTCCCACCAGATCCACCCGTCGATACCCGATATGCTAAGGGAAGAACGAAAGCCGATATATTGAGAGAGTACCGCACAAAAACAGGTAACGACGCTTCCTTCTATGCCTCAAAGCTGCGCTCATGCTTCCCAGGTCGTGCTACCATTCCCGAACACTTACTGCTTCGTGACACCCTCTATCTATTGCAAGGCATCTCAGGAAAATACGTCCGATTTTCATTGCAGGATGATGAGGAGAATAAACTCGTGTTTGTGGAAGATTCGGTGCGTGCTCAACCACTCTTTCTCATTTCTGTTAACAGAAGAGCAGAAATATATGATATCTGGACCAGTCAAGACGCTCATTCATAGACTATCGGAAGTAGGGTATCTCTGCACACGCGTAGAGACCTTTGTGCGAGAACGGGAGGGCGCCCTGGCTGTTGGGATGATTGAGCAGAGCCTGTGTCATCATTTGCAAGCCCAGCTTACTGAGTACTATCGTCTCATCGCTGTCTTGGAGTCGCAGATGCCTAATCCGCCAAAGCACCCGACGGATGAATCGGAAGAGAATCAGAGCATCCGACAGGAAGAGACGGGACTGACGTTGAAGCGGTTGGATGTGTGGATCAATGATTGGCGACTGAGAATGAGAATGATGAGTGTATGCGTCGAAGGCGCCCGAGGTATGGTGCCCGCTATTTGGAGTGATCGTTTTTGATATCTTCTCCAGATGCACACGGGGGTGCCCTAGTGAATCTTATCCATAGTTATACCGATAATGGTGACCCCTTTGTGCGGAAGTTTACTGGCCAGCTTTTGGAAGAGGTTCGACAATTTCAGCGCTGTTCCTTAATTAGTTCTCATTTCCTTTGATAGGTATCTAAGCCCTTTTTTGCTAC
Source organism: Armillaria mellea (assembly GCA_030407055.1). Lineage (NCBI taxonomy): Eukaryota > Fungi > Basidiomycota > Agaricomycetes > Agaricales > Physalacriaceae > Armillaria > Armillaria mellea. The sequence goes on from JAUDZF010000005.1 coordinate 1,937,973, forward strand.
CCTTCATAAATGGCTCTTCTCTGGAGAGCTATATGATCCTTTCAACGAGTTCTTCGTCGCCATGGATCCGTCTCTGAAACACGTTCAATACACCCATCCTTCCTCCCTATCAGGGGGGTTTGGACAACCTACAGGTGATGGAGGTCTCGGAGGCCTGCTCATGGATAATGAAGACGCCATTGAGAAGAGGGAAAATGGACTTCAACTATGGCAATCAAAGTATCAATTCCAAGAGGACATGCTGCCTATGTTTGTAGGCGAGGCTTTTGGAAGAAAGGTCTGTTCAGGCTGCCTTGAATATCCACCATACTTACGCCATCCAGATTTTGTCGACTGGTAAAAGTCTGAACTTTATTAGATACAGCTGTCATGACAGCGATTGGGTTGCTACCCGAGAGAAAATGAGTGACAGTGGTGGGAGTGCGTCCGTCTTGCATGTCTATATATCCGTAACTGAAGAATGACAGCTTTGAAGTACAGCGATATAAATGGACTGGAGCGTTCAATAGACGCTGCTTACCAGGTCGCGAGTCACCGTCTATTCGAGGTCTTCATCGACAAGTTCAAGTTGCTCGACCATCTTAAAGGACTCCAAAACTACCTCCTCCTTGGTCACGGTGACTTTGCCGACCAGCTCATGGAGGCTCTTGGGTAAGTAAATCCGTCAGATACACTTTTCTTTCTCCTAATGCCTTCTCTCCACAGCCCTAGCTTAGCCCGCCAAGCTAACACACTCTTCCGACACAACCTGACCGCTACCCTTGAGACCGCCATCCGGTCTTCCAACGCGCAAAACGACCCAGGGCATGTCCTACGCCGGCTCGACTCCCGCATGCTCGAGTATACCCACGGCGAGATCGGGTGGGACGTATTCACACTCGAATACAAAGTCGACGCGCCCATCGACACGGTAATCGACCCTGAGTCGATGATCAAGTACTTGAAGCTGTTCAGCCATCTATGGCAGATGAAGAGGATAGAGGGCGCGCTAAGTGAGGGATGGAAGAGGGTGGCGGGAGATACGCGGTCGTTTTTACGAGTTCCTGGTAAGCCCAGGGCTGTTCCCTCCAGCAGTGACCCTTGAGTTGATGCCTCATGTTAGATTTGGAGTTCCAATGGCATCAAATCCGGATCGTCAACGCTGAGATGATACATTTCATCCGGCAGATGCAGGCGTATTGTCATTTGGAGGTGATCGAGTGTTCTTGGAAGGTGTTGATTGAGTTTCTGAACAAGAAGGAGGGGGACTTGGACACGATGATCAGTGCGCATCGGACATATTTGGACCGCATGGTGAAGAAGGTGCTGTTGCTGAGTCCCAAGGCGGGAAGGGAGGTACGTTTGATGAGAGTTTCGATTTGAGTCTCAATAATGAGTGATATATAGGAGAACCTACTTGTACAGGTCCGAGAATTGTTCTCGATAATATTACAGTTCAGGGAAGCTTCAGTGAGTTCTCCTCATCTTTCCTTTCTGACTTATAATTAATGTTCATAGGACAACTTTTACAATTATTGTTTGTCAGAGTCTGTTCGACGAGACAGGGAGTTGGATGACGAACGTGTATGTATATTTTGTGTTTACTGGAAAAAGCGACTGATCCGTTTTAGGGGGTATACACTGGTCGAGGGATGACAGACACCGAACTCCCCATACAGCTCAACCCAGTCAAAGAGTACGGTTCCCAGTTCTCCGAAAAGGCTCAGGCACTGGTGCATCAACTCCAGGTTCACCCAGACTTGGACTGTCGCTTCCTCGCTGTCAGACTCTCCTTCTCAGAGTACTACCGCACCAAAAAAGACCTGGCAGCTCATAAATCCTAACCGTCGTAGAAAATAAATATATGTATGAGCATGAATGCAATTAATTTGTGTGCGGGGGTATTTTACAATATACATTTACAACTCATTATGCTCTGGTGTCTCCGGTGTCGTCGACGTGTTTTCAGAAGCACCTCCAAGAGGTACTTGAGCAGGCTCTTCCTCAGGAACGACAACCTTGGTCAAGTCATTCTTGGCATACTCGGTAACATAAGCGACCAAGCTGTCGAAGCCGCGGTCACCTTCATAATCAAGCCACTCGCGTCCACCTGCAGGCTTGAATTTGAGGGTCGGGAAGCCTTGAACGCGGAAGGGAACCGAGGGGGGGAGATCGTTCTCAGTTGCCTCCATCTTGGCACTGCAAAAAGTCAGTAAATGGGAACGAGAAGTAAAAGAGGACATACATCAGGATCTTGTCTTTTTGAGAAGCAAAGTGGTCACCGAGGTTATCCCAAGTGGGCTTGAGGCGCTTGCAGTGTCCACACCTTGACGGGTGTTATTAATAGAACATGACTGATGAATGGAAAAACGTACCACGTTGCGTAAAATTCAACGAAGACGTCCTTGCTGTCGTCAAACACGACTTCTTCAAACTGCTTTCCGACGAGAGTAAAGACGCTCTCATCTTGAGACTCGGGAATAGGCTCGCTCTTGAGTTCGGGAGTGAGCTTGCCGTCAAGGTACTGCTGGACCCAGTCCTCCACAGCAGCGGCAGAAACCTCCTTACTCTGGTCATACGGATACTTAAGCTGCTTCTCCAAGTCTTGCACAACAAAACTGGGCCACTTGGCTTCTTGGAGGTTAAGAGCCTTGCCGTGGTCACCGAACTTGACAGCATCAATCCAGACAAAGTTAACCTTGGACTTGAATTTCTCGGCAACTGGTTTGATTTCTGAAAGTTTGGCGTCCTTGCCTTCGTCAGAGGGGTCGAGGAAGAGGTATGCAAGGGGCTTTTGGCTTTGGGCGTAGATAGCGTAGTTGTCACCGTTGACTTCGTCAATGATGGGGATGGCAAGTTCTGCGAGCCATGCCGCGATGTCTTTAGGTGTGGCGGAGGCGATTGGGTAAGGATATTCGACACTGGGAGCATCGAAAGAACGGTATACGATGAGGGCAGGAGCAGAGACGCCGAGAGAGGCGAGGAGTTGGGGATCAGAAGATTGGCCAAAGAGGTAGTCGTCGCGGTGGGTCTCAGCGGTCTTGGCGAACTCGACAGCCAGGGGGTCTGATGGGTCTGAGACATAGGCGATGGCGACAACTTTGTCAGAAGATTGGAATTCAACGTGGTTTTCGACGGTGACGGTGGAGACGGCGGGAAGAGATTGTCTGAAGAGGCGTTAGAAAGCAAAGAAGACAACATGAGAAGTGCTTACTTGGTCATGTAGGCGACGATGCCATCAGCCTTGCGAGGACCGTTGTAGTCGGCGTATTCACCGTTTTTGTATACTCGCAGTGTGCTAGACAACGGTCAGCTGCATTGCAAAAGATACACGTAGCACTCACGGGTAACCACCAATACCGTTCGCTTGACAGAGATCGGCCTGGTCTACACAGTCAACCTTGGCGAGCTTGATGTTTTTCTCTTTGAGCTCAGTGGCAGCCTCTTCATAATGGGGGGCCAAAGCTTTGCAGTGTCCACACCTTCGAGGGTAATATTGGTACAAGACTAAAGCCGAGCAAAAGACACGTACCATGGAGCAAAGAATTCTACGAGAATGAGAGGTTCTGGGTTGACAACATCGTCAAAGTCAGCAGCAGTAAGGCTGAGAACGTCGGAAGCGGGGGCATCAGCATCAGCAAAGACGGATGAGGCAAAGGCGAGCGCCAGTGCTGGGGCGAGGAAAGAGTAGCGCATGGTGGTAAGGAAAGGAAGTGGTGATCGGATGAAGGGAGCTTTATACGGATTACCGACGTAGTGCGGACTGACGTGTCATCTTTATCAGCTTCCATTCTGGGAAGGAGTGTGATTGGTGTCTTGTTGGATGTGTACGACAAATCAGCGAGATTCTAGCTGGAACGGGGCCGAATTGGAATGCCAATCAATAAGAAACTCCGAGGCCGTGCGGCTGGATCACATTATTGATTCAAAACACGTAGAGTTACAATGTAGCTAGGTCAAAGTCACAGCCCTTCTGTCGGCCGCTAGGATACTGTTTCACTGACGATTGGAATGGCCGAGGCGGTGGAAAGTCGCTGACGGGGAATGTATGCAATCCAGCACTGGCAGGCGGGGAGGGGACTGCAATGAATATTAATGAGCAGACGCCACGAACGTCATTCTTGCGAGCACGTACTTTTTCTTGTTGACCCATTAGTGAGGCCCCCGGATGGTCTGGGAGGAGGTAGTGCGCCTCCGGCTGACGTGGTCCTTAACCTAGTCGCAGGGGGGGCCAGACGCGACGGCGGCAGGGACGGCCGTTGATGCTCGGCTTCAGATACCGCACGGACGCGTTCATGAGGTGCCGGTGGAGCATGACCAATTGCTGGCGGGGGCTTCCTTGCAGGAGGCGGAGGTGCGACGCGTCCAGACGTGGTGGGCGACGGCCCGGTGCTCGATGGCCGTGGAGGCGGTGGAGGTGGTGCGCGACCGGGGAGAGTTGGGGGAACGGGAGCATGCCTGCTGGGAGACTGGCCGAGCTGTGAGCTGCCTCTAGGTGGAATCGCAGGCGGTGGCCGGGCGATGGAGGGTGGCCGGGCCGATGCTGATGGCGACCCCATCCGTGGCGGGAGGGAAGGGGCAGGGCGTGCTGGTGGGACGGGGGAAGGGGCAGCTGGCGGGAGACGGGGTGGTGGGCGTGCGCTCGTCGGCGGAGACGGCACCCGACGAGGCGGGGGCGGTGCACTCGATGGCGGGGAGGGTATTCTGCGGGGAGGCGTGGGAACTGTCCTTGCGGGAAGAGTCGGGGTGGGTCGTGCGGGAGCTCTAGGAGTGGCGGGTGTCGGTACGGGGCGTGCTGGAGGCGCGGGACTGGGCGCATCTCGTTTCGGAATGGATGGCGGCTTGCCCAATGTCGGTGGCTTCGCAAGATTATTCTGGCCAGCTGGCTTCAGCTTTGGCATTCCCCCAGCAAACAGCCCTGCCAATTGAGGTGCTCCTCCTCCCACTGTCGACCCAACCGGAGAGCTTCCAGTTGAAACAGCTCCTCTTCCCGCTCCTCCTCCCCCACCTCCTCCCTTGGGCGTATCCAGAACTGGTGCACTACGGTCATGGGTTTCTGCCTTCTTCAGCCTCTTGCCAGCCTGGATTTGCTGCAGCAGAGCGCTCGACGTCATTGTAGATCGTGGTAAAGGTAACTGGTCTGTTTGTTCTTGTTACATGTCTTTCTACTGCGCGCAGGCTCAGCTTCACAACCCTGGCCAATGACTCCCCTTAGATGGGACTGCAATAAACTATAAACTCCACATTATTTAAATAAATGAATGTATCCTATTCCGCGACATAAATCAAGTCCCAAAAGTACTGAGTCCTTAACTTTCCCATCTCCTTCTTTGGCATACTGTCATTGCATCAGGCTTTGCTTTCGTTAGGAAGCGTTGGCCGCCGACTCTGAATTGGGTCCAGATACTCAGCTGCTCGGAACTGCACTGGGCGCTCCGGCATCGCAGGCACTTCTTCTCCAGACATTGAAGACCAGTCCGACCCAACAGATCTCCCGGTCAGAGTCCTCCGGATGCGGTCTGGTGACGAAGGCATGCTTGATGTCGTCCTTAGCGACATTGACCTCGTGGACACCGAAAAGCGCGACTTTAAAAGTGGGTCATAAGCTACCGAATCTCGTGCTCCCGACACCGGTGTGTCAGGCTTGACATCCAGATCCACAGATATACCTGATGGAACAACTATCAGACGTGGACGAGCAAGGGGAACAACCAAATCGTCCATCGATAGCCCCATAAACTTGGAGCTCGAGATTGATGGGGTCTGTGGGCCTGACGGTACTGATCCCCTCGCTTCACAGTAAATTGGCAAAGGTCGCCCACGCTGTGCAACTTCAAAAACGGCCTCGTCAATGCTCCTGGCCGTTCTCGTATCAACAGTTCGGCTGCTACGCGCAGTGTCGTAACCACTCGACCATCGACCTCCACCCATCTTGGTGTTGCTTAAGTATTGGGCCGAATATGGATGCATGGGCAGAGGTGGAATCGGGGACAACGGCCGTGTGATCGCTCCCATGGTAAATCTAGATACGCGTGGCGGCATGGGGATCACCGTCAATCCCTGTGGATTATCTTCCTTTTCAAAAGGTAGATCTTGTGAAAATTCTGAAGATGGGGTAGCACAATCGAAGGATGATGTTGTCCCTATCGACCGTTTTCGCCTATTAAAGCACGCTATACAATAATTTAGTTTCGCGGCGACATCATACTGAAAGGACTTGCCAAGGACAAGGACTGCACCGATGCTGAATGGAATGAATTCCTCCAAAATACCAGTGAAAAATGCGGACGGCACAAACGTCAAGAGATCAAAAACAAGTAGAGAGCATGCCTGAACGGCATGTACATCTCCGAGCCACTCTCTCTGTCCTTGTGTGTATGGGTGCGTCAACACGAGGGTCCGAGCGATGACATAGATTTCCAACAACGGAAATATCGATGAGGCAGTCAAGGAGATCGGAAGAGCATTGTCACTATGGCAGGTTACTTCTCCGAAAAGACGAGGACAACGATGGAAGCACATACCGCTGCCTATAACACAGAAACTTCTCGCCCTTTGAATTTGTACTGATGCGTCAATGGGTCAAAATGGAAATGGCGACAAGAGGTGAATGCCTTACACCAGAGTGCCCGTGCCAACAGCGTAGTTCGCAAACTCGAGTCCTGTTTACGCAAATGAGGAACACTCAAAAGAACAGGTAGTTTGTACACACACCTAATCCACAGAGTAACCAAGCTAGGTAGGCGAAAGTCTCCAATCGCTTGATCCCCGATCGACGGAGTGCAAACAAAAGGAGGAACAATGCAACAAGCCGCGCGAACTGGACAGATAATCCGCTCCAAGCCACAACGAATGCTGCAACAATCATCCATCAGTTTCAGATGTATTGTATTCCAGATCTAGTAAAAACTTACAACAAAGCGGATCTGTCTTAGAATGGAATAAAAGCAGAGAAATAAAAGAGGCGATGCTGGCAGAAATAAAGAACAGCGACAGCATGAATAGAAGGATGGGACAATCGGTCGTCAATTTGAACGGTGAGCTCAAGTCATTATCACAATGTTCAATCTTCCCAAGATTCTCGTGTGAAGATCGACGAGAGCGAGAGAAAACAAGAGCGACAATGTTCTGTAGGAAGGCTGACGTAGCCATGTTATTGATGGCTGTGATGAAGACCCATCCTAGGAAGAAGGTAGCTATTTGGCGACTGTGACGCGGATGAGCACCCTGCAGTCGACGCGGGCGATCATCTACTTACTGGTCAGGATGTTCGCTAATCTCTTCGGCAATATTTGGAGGACCCATCTAACGTGGCTTCCACCGTCGCCCAAAGACTGAGACTCCTTTTGTGAATATTTAATCGACCGTTTTTGAATGTTGAATCGAAAGTAAGTGGAGGAGAATTGTTCAAGGAAAGGAGAAAAAAAGCCCAGCTCGTCGACGAGTCCCGCGTCGCAAAAGAAGGAAGGAAAGGAGATGGCAACGAAGAAAAGGAACGAGATCAATGCAGGTAAAGACTCAGGAGAGGGACATTGGTCCGGGGCAGGAGTTCCCCGGGCGTGTCCAGGCCCCCGGCGTTACTCCCACGTTTGTGACAGTCGTGACCGATCAAGATCAAGATCACGTGTCGCCGACTTTTCCAAGCGACAGGCCCTCAACTTGAAAGGTCCCCTCCCGGTGCCCCGTTACACATTTCTTCGAAAATTACCACTTTTCTTTCCTTCACATCAGCCGTGAACGGCCATGGCGACGCCTGCTAGTGGACAGCAGACACCACATACGTCGGCCTCGTCAGACCTCGAGCAACGAGCGGCTCGAATACTCGACCCCGGAATAGGTGAGTCTTGTACCGCCTTCCCTTGATATCGCTAACCAGTATTCATCATCAGACCTCAAAACAAGATTCGTCGTCGCCACTGAAATTCGTGAGATCCTCGACACCCTACGAGACGCGGACGCCTCTCGAGCTCTACCTTTTATCATCCCTCCTCTCGTCGAGCTCCTTCAGTCCGGCGAAGTATCCTTCCGCAAAGAGAGCCTCGAGTTCCAGTTTCGCTCTGTCGTGCTAAGCATCTTAACTCGTCTACCGACCAGCGAACACGCTAAACCACACGTGCAATCCATCTACAATTGCCTGCTGTATGTCATTCGACAGGACAACGAGGAGAATGGTGTCTCGGCTTGCAAACACATTGTCGAGCTCGTGCGGGCATACCGCATGCTCACCGAAGAGAACCTCCGCGACTTCACTTCCCTCTTCAAGGATGTCTTCGCGAATATGAAGCCCATGACGGAACAACTGCTCTCTGAAGGCTCTGTAGAACTGGATTCCGCCGTTTCGCTGCCGAGTATCAAAAGTTTTAAGGTTACAGCGGAATTGGGGCTGGTGATGGCGATGTTCTCACAGATACAGAGAGATTTGATTCGGTCGGTTGTGCAGGTGACGATCGCGCCGGCGTTTGAGGTTTTGTGTTTGGAGGCGCCTGCGCAGAAGAAGGCGAGGGAGGAGTTTGAGGCTGCCGGGGGTTTTTGGGCGGGTACGGCGCCCACTATCATGAATCCCGGATCGTATGGGGATTTTGTGAATGCCCAAATCAAGGTGGGTTTGGCGTGTGTTTTGTTTCGGTCGGTCTAATTTTTTGTAGATGCTGTCCTACCTTGCCTTCATTATGCGGTTCAATCCAGAATCTTCAGATGTTCATGGGGAGACCCTTGTTTTGCACGCGTTACGTATTTTGCAAGATTGTCCGATGAATGGAATACCACAGAGAAAGGTAAAGCTTTTCGCACGATGGCTTTTTTGACTTATACTCATTGAGATGGCAGGAACTCATGGTTGTTTTTCGTCATTTGATGGGTACTGCCTACAGGAAGGCACTTCTTCCACAGATAGACAAGCTCTTCGATGAACGGGTTCTGCTTGGGACGTGTCTCGGGGCCAATGAGTTGCTCAGGTGCGCGAACATGTAGCTTTCACATATAATTCAATGCTAACTCTGTAACAGGGCGACTGTATACACTGCATTCACCGACCTATTCCATCATGTTCGCAACGACTTAACATCGGCACAGCTCGAACGCATCGTTCATGTCTACTCCCGACAAATTCACAATCCTGCGTTGAGCATCAACCTCCATACGCTGTCCGCAAAGATGATGTTTGGTACCGCGGACGCGATCATTGCAAAGGAAACGCCGCAGGGTGCGGCACGGATACTTGAGCTGATGTTCAAAAGTTGTTTGGACAGACTCGATGCCCTGACTATTGTTCATGAGAATATTCTCGCGGCTTTGGAAAGAGCGAAGGCTGGGGAGGAGGTTGCTATAGACGGTGCTTTCATTGAGAAGGCTCGTCCCGTTGGTGGTGCGGCGTATGCTTTGGAGAAACCGGAGGATGTGATCAGTGGTAAGTGTGGTGTTACGATGTACATCAATTCTCACTGACACCTTTTCAGAGCTGCGTTTGTTCTTCAAAACGCTTCTCCATGGCTTCCGTGTCTGCCTGGCTGGTCTTCGGAAGTGTGAAGCTCCTACACCTGATGGAACTTTGATCTTCCGGATGTTTGAAGGTTGTGTGCGTTGTCTTGCGAACATGGACTCTGATAATCGCACCGACGCGGCGAACGACGCTATTGATTGGTTCTCACCCATCCTGTCGGAGATAAATCTTCATGTCTTCCAGGAGGTCTGGACCCACAAGATGGAGTTTTTCTTCGAGTGCACGCAGAAACGCGTGGCACTTTTGGGAATATGCTCGTATCTCTTCAACAGGGAGGCTACATCGCCAACTCTTCTCGCCATAGTTCTCCAGTTCCTTGTAGACAGGCTTCCAATGCTGGGAGAGTACGAGGATCTGGTGGTTGCAACGACAATACGCCTCTACAAAACCGCGTTTGCAGCCGTAGCAAGCCATCCTACGACTAACGAGAGCATACTGGCTCTGCACCTGGGAAAGTTGTTAATGGACTGTTTCCCGTTGGCTGCGAAAGCGACCAAACCAACCCATTATTTTCACCTATTGAGGGCACTCTTCAGGTCTATTGGAGGCGGGGGTGGTCGATTTGAGTTGCTGTATAAGGAGGTCCTTCCGCTCTTGCCAGAGATGCTGGAGTGCTTGAACCGGCAGCTCCACTCTTCAGAAGGCGCTACAAGAGATATGATTGTAGAACTCTGCCTTACGGTTCCCTTGCGGTTAACGCATTTACTACCACATCTCTCGTATCTCATGCAACCCCTCGCGTTGGCGCTCAAAGGCAGTCCGGAGCTGGTGACCCAAGGTCTTCGCACGCTTGAGCTCTGTATCGATAACCTCACACCAGACTTTTTGGATCCCACACTCAATCTCGTCCTTCGAGAGTTGATGGAGGCGCTGCATAGCCATTTAAAGCCCCAGCCTGCGAATCATATCTTGGCTCATACTACTATGCGAATCCTAGGAAAGTTGGGCGGGCGGAACAGACGTCTTCTATCCAAGGAGCCGTGTTTGAAGTATCAGCATCATTCAGAACATCCTAAGATGGTAATCTCGTTCTCGGGAAAGGTGGGAAAGGTGGATCTAGGTCCTGCTGCAATCCTTGCTCGTCAGACGCTGACGACGGGTACGCCGGCTGATGTCACTCATGCTTATGAGTATTTGGAACATTGTCTTTCTATCATGCTCAATGAAGTACGTGCATATCTGTGTCAGTTGTACCTGGTCTAACGCAAGACATTCTAGGACATCAAAGGGGAGAATGCTGAGCAACTGTTTGTTAGTGCCATGGAAGGTATCTATGATGCCACACATGTAGCACAAACCCAAGAACAGGCTGAACAGTTTGTGAAACGAATGGGTCAGCGTATTTTCGAGTTGGAGACTCGTCGACTTCCCATTCGTGATGCCGGAGCCCGACAATCCCCTAGCGCCCTTCTATCAGCTTTTATTGACGCCGTTCCCCATGCTCTTGCGCGGGAACAAACTGAACAGGCGAAGAAGGCAAATATCTTGGTGGCATCCGTCATTCAAAATCTGGTCAATACGATTGGTCAACATAGCATGACACTTCCCGATATCACTCCCATTTTACATCAGTTCTCTACCCGATTCATAGGGCTCTGTTTCGGCGACTCTTGGATACGAAAGAGAGCTGGTTGCAATGGTATCAGAATCATGACCTCGACGATGCATGTAGGAGCTAGTTGGACTGCAGAACGTGAGCTCGAGATTATGAGAGCCCTTCTCCACGTGCTCAAGGATCTGCCTGCGGACCTTCCTCGCGACACTGAGGAAATTGTGGACGTACTGACGACTGTGTTACGCATCGGAAATGCAAATTTGGACTACAGTACCGACAACGGGCATCAGAACCGCCTCAAATTGATCAATCTGGTCGGGCAGATCTTCCCCGAGCTCCAGAGCTCGAATGCGGTGGTACGGCAGGCGGCTCAGACATCCATTGGGTTGTTGGTTGAATTTAGTGGGAGTGCGGCAACACAGCTTCTGATGCCGCATCGAGATCGCATGCTCGGGGGGATATACACCAAGCCTTTGAGAGCGTTGCCTTTCTCAATTCAAATAGGCATGATCGAAGCTGTTCGGTATTGTGTAAGCCTTGATCCGCCGTTGGTGGAAGTGAACGACGAGCTCCTGCGGCTGTTGCACGAGACGTTGGCTCTGGCTGATGCCGATGATTCTGCTTTGGTTGGCCGAGGAAATGTTCGTCAGAGCAGTATCGAAGTAACCAAGCTACATGTTGCCTGCATCAAGCTGCTGACGGCTTCCATGCCGTTGACGGATTTCTTTAGCAAGCAGCATCAGACGAGACAAAGGTACGTGTGCAGTCCGTGATATCACTATCAATGCCACTCATCTTCTGCTAGGGTAACAAGCGTGTACTTCAAGGCACTCTACTCACCCTCTCATGAGATCAAAGCGGTGGCTTATGATGGTCTGAAGATGGTGTTGGCTCACCAAAATAGACTCCCTCGAGAACTTCTGCAGACAGGACTGCGGCCCATCCTCATGAATCTCGCGGATCCCAAGCGCTTGTCCTGTTCCGGGGTTGGAGGGCCTTGCACGCCTTCTCGCCCTGTTAACCAACTATTTCAAAGTCGAGATCGGACATAAACTGCTCGATCATTTCCGCGTTGTCGCCGATCCACAGATGCTCCAGGCGTCTTCGAGGTTGCCTTTGGTAGAAAATGAGGGAATTACCAAACTTGTCCGTTTGGCCAATATATTCCATCTCCTCCCATCATCAGCCAATATTTTCCTCGACAATCTCATCAATGCCATTGTCCAGACTGAGGCACAAATGCATTTCTCCGGTCGTAGTCCCTTCTCCGAGCCGCTAGCTCGGTATTTGAATCGCTATCCGGCTGAGGGCATCGACTTCTTCCTCAGACATCTTAGCTTCCCTCGCCATCTGCGAACATTGCGCAGCATCTTGCAAGCCAATTTGGCGCCTAGACTGGAGTCTGACCTCGCATCGCGCACCTCCATGATTGTTACTCATTTCATTCGGGGTGGCAATGATTCTCAAATTCTTCCTGCTCTTCTTCTCTTCATGGATCTCTCCAGTATCTCACCTAGTTGGATTCAGCAGCATTCTTATGCCATCGATGCGTTGGTGGAGGTTTGGCATGCTGATATACCTGAACGAGATGCCATTGTATCTCCGGAAGTAGTCGAGCGCCAGTCCATTATCCTTTCAATATTCAAAATGGTTCTTGAGCAATGTCCTCGCATTGATCTCGTCTTTGAGATTGTCTCTGTTTACACACGCTCCCTGGAGACGGATTTGATTCGCACAACTCACTTCCTATACAAGCATGTCGCGCTATCTTACGACGTTATATATCGACGCAACGTCTTGATGCGGTTCCTTACCTGGTTTGACGATCCGGCGTACTCCTGGTCTCACAAAGCGTATTTCATCCGCTACATTGTAACGCCCACCCTGATTGTACAAGCGTGTCGTTCGAAGGAGCAACGGTTGGTGGGGTTGGACTTCGTTGAAAGAATTAGCAAGATGATCTGGCGACGGATAGCAGATCCGAAAGCCTTTCAGGATACTGACGACATGTTCAAGATTGAGCTTCTGCATTTCACTACTGTGATGGTGAAGCATTACCCAGATTTGATGGAGCATGCCCGGAAAGATGTGCAGGTGTGTTCGTGGCACTACATCGGTTCTACCGACGACCCGATTGTGAGACAAGCTGCCTACCTTTTGAATGCACACTTCTTTGCGGCGTATCCTTCGCCGTACAAGTTCATCATGCGTACCTGGACAGGCTTACTGCGGAACACTGAAGGACGTGGGCATCTCCGTCAAGAGGCCCTGGCTACCCTTGCACCGGCTCTCCAAGCCGAAGCTCCTGAGTCAGGATATCCTCAGTGGGCAGTGACCGCGAGACGCATGCTTTCCGAGGAAGGAGGATCATCCCACTTCTTCACGCTCTATACTCTCATCATCAAAGATCCATCACTCTTCTATCCTGTTCGTGGTTTATTCATCATCTTCATCGCCAATTCTCTGCCCAAGCTGGGCCTCACCCAAAACTGCACATTAGAGTCGCGGAATTTATCGATAGACATCTTGCAGATCATCTTCGACTGGGAAAACCAGGCCAAGAAAGAACTAGAGGCTAGGATGGATGTTGATGGGGCACATCAGAAGGATGTGTGGTTAACACCCATGGCATACCGGGAGAACATGGTCAGCTACATTCGTTCGCTTGGGGGCTATTCTTCACGAGACACCGGCCAAGAATCACGTCGTCCCCCGAGCTCTTGCTCTTCTGAAGGTTATGGTAGGCCCCAGTGGATGGACCGATGTTCAGTTTGGTCTTCGGTTCTTCTTGCGATCGCTTGAACAGGTACGTAAACATTCTTCCTCTCCACTATTAATTCCTCTAACCGTATCCTTATCAGAACGAATTGAACACTGAGCAGACTATCGCCCTCGCAGTCTCTTCAGCGAAAGTTCTTCAAGTTATCTGTGCAGAGCAAAGTGATGCTTGGTACACTAAAAATGCTTCCATACTCCAACAACTCGTGAAAAAGGGAATGATCACCGACGAGAACGCTCTGCATGACGCTCTCGGGCCTATCTTCGATCGTCTTCTTAGTCTATTTCCCTTACCCAAAGAGGAGGAGGACCAACCAGGAGAGCTTTCGGAGTTCCATTCCTTCATCTATTCGGCCGTTGGCGAAGCATTGAGAAACACGACAACCGTTCGAGGCGCTCTCACTATATTGCAGTCAGTGGTGAAAACTTCACCAGAGAGAATCGAATCCTTCGCTACACCCCTTGTCAAAATCTTGACTCGATTGACAAGGGAGCATGCTCAACCCGGCTCAAAAGATATTGCCTACGAGAGCACTGTCCGTCTCATCATCACGATCATCGATATCTGTCAGACGTCGATAGCCTTCTTGGCGGACCAGCGCCGGTTATTCTTGACCAGTCTTGTTGCTCTTGCCGAGAAATCCAAGAGCCCTGCTATCTGTCGCTACATTCTGGACCTTGCTCGTACGTGGGCGCTAGTGAAGCAAGATTCTTATCCGACGTCCAAGGACAAGGCTAATCTCCTGAACAAAATGGGTGCTTACGAGACGAGGGGCGACTCTTTGTTTAACCTTTACCTCGAACTCATCTACGAAATCTTCACCGAACCTAGCCTGCGTCGGAGCGATCTCACGACCCGATTGGAGCCAGCTTTCTTGCTAGGCTGTCGAGCAAAGGATCCCAGTCTGAGGGAGCGTTATATGGATTTGCTGGACTCCAGCGTGCCTCGCTCCCTTTTCAATCGTATGACTTACATTTTTGGTGTCCAGAATTGGGAAATTTTAGCCGATAACAATTGGATTTACCTGGCTCTTCATCTTCTGCTCGGGGCAGCAGATAATCTCGACACTCCCAATCCACGTTCCTTTGCAGCCAGTGCACCGTTAGTACCACGTGCCAAGACTCAGGATGTTGTGCGCTCCCTGCAACGGCTATCGTTCCTTGATCCCCAGACTGCTCATAATACATGGGTGTCGATTTTCCCTGCCACCTGGTCGTGTCTCTCTCGACGGGAGCAAGCTGACATCACTTACCACATGATCATTCTTCTAAGCAAGGATTATCATACGAGACAGGCTCAGGTCCGACCAAATGTCATTGAGACCCTGCTCAGCGGAATCCATGCTTGTTCGCCGCCTATGACCCTACCCCCACACCTAGTCAAGTACCTGGCAAAGACGTTTGGTTGCTGGTATGTTGCCCTAGAGATTCTAGGAGCGTCAATGGATACCGTCAAGGATGACGAAGTCAATGTTCGCGACTTCGTTTATGATTCTCTTGCTGATGTCTATGGAGAGCTAGCAGAGGATGATTTATTCTACGGCGTGTGGCGAAGACGGTGTCTGTACCCGGAGACGAATATCGCCTTATCCTTCGAACAGAACGGAATGTGGGAGCAGGCCTCCGCTGCGTATGAAACAGCCCAGAGCAGGTCACGGTCGGGAACTATCCCTTTTTCAGAGACGGAGTATTGTCTTTGGGAAGATCATTGGATATTATCCGCTGAAAAATTACAGCAGTGGGAAATCCTGTATGATCTCGGGCGATCTGATTCCAATCCTGAGATGATGTTGGAGTGCGCATGGCGGCTAAAGGATTGGATGGAGAATAAGGCTGCTATGGAGGACTTGATCAATCAATTGCCCGAGGTACCTACTCCGCGTCGACGTGTCTTTGAGGCCTTCCTCTCCTTACTCAAAACACCGGGCGCTCTGGAGAAAAACACAGAGTTCACCCGGATCCTAGAGGATGGCGTACAACTGACGCTCCGCAAGTGGGTCGGTTTGCCGTCACCATTATCTGCCGCCCATGTTCCTCTCCTCCAGCACTTCCAGCAATTTGTTGAACTTCAGGAGGCTGTGCAGATATTCGGTTCTCTTTCTCAGACGACATCACAGAATCTGGAAAAGAAGTCCTCAGAGCTGAAGATGGTCCTACAGGCATGGCGAGAGCGCTTGCCAAATCTCCATGACGACATTGGTATTTGGAGCGATTTAGTCGCGTGGCGGCAGAACGTCTTTGATGCTATCAATAACGCCTATATACCGCTCATAGGAGGCTCAACCCAAGGCGGAAATGGGGGCGCCAGTAACGCCAACACTTTTGGCTATCGAGGTTACCACGAGACGGCTTGGATTATCAACCGCTTCGCGCATGTTGCTCGGAAACATGATCTGTTGGAAGCGTGTTTTACTTCGCTAGCAAAGATTTATACCTTACCCAACATAGAAATCTCGGAGGCGTTCCTCAAGCTTCGCGAACAAGCTCGCTGCTATTATCAAAAGCCTAGCGATCTTCAAGCAGGGCTGGAAGTGATTAACAACACGAATCTGCACTATTTCTCCAATGCTCAGAAAGCCGAATTTTTTACCCTCAAGGGCCTTTTCTACGCGAGGTTCAATCGAAGGGAAGATGCAAATATCGCTTTCGGGCAGGCTGTGCAGATGGATATGAACCAAGCCAAGTCTTGGGCGGAATGGGGACGTTGGAATGACCGAATGTTCAAGGAATCGAACCAACAAGATCTGTCGTGTGCTGCGAACGCTGTGAGCTGCTATCTTCAAGCGGCAGGGCTCTATAAAAGCGGGAAGGCTCGACCTCTATTGGGACGGGTTCTGTGGCTCTTGAGTTTAGATGACAGCTCTTTCACAATTTCACGAGCCTTCGACACCTATAAAGGGGACGCTTCGTTTTGGTTCTGGATAACCCTTATTCCACAATTGTGTCAATCCATATCCCTTCGGGAGGTCAAACAAGCGCGATATCTGCTTCTCAATCTAGCGAGGCATTACCCGCAGGTATGTACATCGCCACTCATTGAAAGAAGGTAACATTCAAAACAACATCAGGCTCTTTTCTTCCATCTCAGGACGACGCGAGAAGAGATGCAAGCCGGCAGGAAAGCGGCAGCCTTGCGCGCCGCTGCAGGTGGCAGGACAGGTCATCCCCACGAACGCCATTGTAGGACAAACCAATAATGATCCGCATCCTGCAAATGCACCTCCACAGCAGCAAACCGAGGGCAATCCTACATCCGAACCTCAGAGACCAATATCACGTAAGCTCCTTCCTTAATAGCTAAAACTGTCGTGCTTATGAAACTCAAGCTTGGGAGTACGTGGAGGAAATAGTCCAGATTCTCAAAGCAGCGTTCCCACTGCTTTTACTAAGCCTTGAAACGATGCTCGATCAAATGATTTCAAGATTTAAACCTTCAAATGATGAAGACATCTATAGGCATATCTGCTTACTCCTTCAGGATGGTTCCCAGGTAAGCTCTTATAATACCTCGGTGTTTGGTCAAGACCTTAAGTCTGTGTTCAGCATTATCTCGTGCGCATGAACTCAACAATTGAAGACGTGGAATTGCCAGCACAGACAACTCAAACGTTGCAAAAAATCGCTCAGAACATGCCAGGACGTGCCAAGGCGAGTGTTCTTTACGTGAAACACAGTCATAATGCTCACCGATGATACAGAAGGAGTACGAGGAAGACTTCGTCAACACAAAGCTCACCCTATACGACTACATTCACAAGCTGCAGGAATGGCGAGATAGATACGAAAAAATGCTCGACGCTCGACCACGTTTCCAGACTCTTGACATTCTTAGCCACTATTTGACGGAATTCCAGTACAGCAAGGTTGACGAGATTGAAATACCGGGGCAATATACCGAGGTATGCATGATAAACACCTGATGCGTTCGTTTTTCTCACGTTTTTACAGGAGAAGGACAACAATCAAAACTTCGTCAAGATCTTGAAGTTTTCACCAAAGTTCGAGAACTGGCGTACTCATGGTTTATGTTCCAAACGCATCACAATGGTTGGAAGTGACAATTCTAGTGTCTCATTTTGTGCCCAGCAACCTCCTTTCCGTCACAGTCGTCGGGAAGAGCGAATAATGCAGTTATGTCGCACTTTTAACGGGTACGTCTTTTCCATCCATGAAGCAATCGTCCAATAATCTGGCTTGTTAGCGTTTTGGCGCGGAAGAAGGAGACTAGGAAGAGAAACTTGGCTTTCCATCTACCCACCGCTGTATTGTGCAGTGCTAGCTTCAGGCTATATCACATGGATTCCTCGTACGTATCCTTTGGCGACATCTATGACCTTCACTGCGAGGCGACTGGTATATCCCGTGAAGATCCTATATTATATAGCGGCGAGAAAGTCAGAAGGATACTACGCGAAGCTAAACAAACGGGACAGGCACGTATCAAGAACTTCTTGTTGAATGTGTGCACTGAGTTTTGTTAAGGTCCTGAAGCCGGAGTATCTCACTCTCAAGAAACTCATTTTCGACGAGATTACCGCCAAGATGGTTCCAGAAGATATCATTACTCGGGTAATCCCTTTACTTCCGAAGATATCCCTCATCTCTGAATGCCTTGTAACAGTACATGATTCGTACCATGGATGGACCCAGCGAATTGTGGCGGATGCGAAAGCAGTTTGCACTCCAAGTCGCGGCTTGTAGTTTCATGACCTACCTGCTCTGCGTTGGTGGGCGACTACCATCCCGCTTCTACATATCTCGCTCGACGGGGCAAATTGCAATGACAGAACTCCTACCTTGTTCGTATTGATTAATCTTGTTTTTAACTATCTCTCTGACCACCGAATTATAGCTATGACCAGCAGTCATCCACAGTTTGCAACAAGCGATGTGGTCCCTTTCCGCCTGACCCCAAATATGCAACATTTCATGTCCCCTATTTTCATGGAGGGTATTCTCGCCACTAGTTTGATGGCCATGGGACGTTGTCTCACGGAGCCAGAGGTACGTTGTTCAAATGGAAGTCTACTAACTCCCTCATGCTCATGAACCTTGTAGTATGAGTTGGAACCACAACTCTACCTGTATGTTCGCGATGAAGTTCTTGTCTGGATGCGCGGCACCGGAAAGCATTGGAATCCGCAGCAGACACAATCGGTCACGGACAATGTCAAAACTATCGTCAAACGCGCAGAAGTATTCGCATGTAAGATTGAGCGCGAACAAGTGGGTGATTTTTATGACATTATGGTCTTGTCCTCATCTCTGCAGGCTCTCCAGGGTGTCCCTCTTCAAGTTCCGGTGATGCAGACTGTCATCAATTTGATTGCCACCGCTACAAACCCCGTTCAACTATCCAAAATGGGAGAACTCTACTCTCCTTGGTACTAAGAGTGTAACATAGATATGTACTAGTATGTAATAATCGTCAATCTGTAACATACCATATCTCGTTTCTAGCATTTATCCGTTGTCTGTCTCACGAAGCATGGATTCAGAGAAAAGAATTGACACCTATTCATCCTAAGGGTTTAGGTGTAAGAGCACACAGTCCGATGGTGTCCACTTTGATGAACGAATCTCAAAATGGTGGATAAGGAAATGCGAGAACTGTCTCTCGTTTCATAATTCTGAGTTACGGCATGGATGTACTTATGTTGGTGCCCATGCACTGGTAACCTGATAGTAGTTATACTTCAGTGCCCAAATTAATCGAATCAACGTGCTACAAATATTTAGTGAGACCTTGACGCTCACTCATCGTAAGGGAACGGTCACAGGTCTGATATTTAGTGCGTTTTCCTATTACTTAAGTACCCCTCCGTCTGCCTATGTGTATTGATCATAACCTCACTTTCGTACATCATCTGAAGAGTTAGCTGCAAGTCAGTACCGCTAACTCTGATTTTAAAAAACCACTTACATCCTCTGTCATGGAATATATATCTGAGCCAGGTCGATTGTACATCATCGCATTAGCAAACATGAGATATATGTCTCTTTGATACTCTAATGAGTTAGAAATGACACCATCCTTGATTCTGGCCTTGATAGTTTTCAAGTCCACGGGCCGCTTGACGATATCACGGTAATCTGGTGCTTCGGAAGCTTTGATGGGGTTATGGAAAATATTGCCGCTACGATGTTGAGATATTTGGGAGTGCAGCATCCCGATGACGTTTTGGAATCGCTTGAGGGCCGCCTGTTCTTCAGTACGATCTCCACGGCGGCGCGTTCGAGCACCGGAAGGACCTGTGGGGTGAGTCGTGAGACGACCAGACACCCGGAGACATTAGCGTCGTACCAGGTTCATCATCATCCGCTGGCTCAGAAGTTTCTCGCAAGCGCTTCTTGTCACGAATCACATCGCTTGGTTCTGGATTGGACGCTTTTCGTTTGCCTTGTTCACTGCCATGAGGAGCTGTATGTCTACAGATAAAGAGAAAAGGCCTACTTCGTCTCGTTGTGACGGCATCAACACCCGGAGAATCGGGCTGTTCTTCTTGAGGGCTCGCTACCATTTCAACTTCCTCAGGCAACGTGTCACCGTCCTCGGGAACGGAAGTTCCACGTCGCTGACGTCGGCCTTTGACGGGTTTGGTTTGTGCGATTGCGGTACTGGACGGTCGCCGCCGACGTGTTGATTCTGTTAAGTCCGGTCAAACGGAAAGGAATGGAGATTAAATATATATTATTACTGCGCGTCGTTTGTAAGGGCTCGTCTCCCGATGTCGAACCGTCTTCGTCGAGATCTGCGGCTTTGGGGGTATCTTCAGGCTGCTCTGTTATATCAGCATCTGCTTCGGGCGGTGAATGAGGTTCTGATTCATATCCTTCGACAGGTTGATGAGAAGCTTCTTCAGCCTGCATCACCTCGGGTTCCACCGAATCTTCTGAAAGTGATGTTAGATCTTGAGGCGGGGTTTGCGTAACCTCTTCAAGAAGCCTGAGCAGAATTTTTATGAAAAATACTATCACAAAGGTAAAAACACTGACTTCGGTGAATCCTCTCGCGGAGGTGCGTCTGAAACATCGCCATCAGGGTGGAACTTCTAGAGATGCGATGTTGTCCACCGTCGCATCCAGTTCCTACATAAAACTGTCTCGATAAAATGACACCACACTATAGGACGTCGAACGATACCGTCGGGAGAGTGGTCGTATCAGGCCATCGTTACTTCGAGCTCTGGGACAGATGTCTCCTCCGTGGTTGTTTCGGGAATTGGTGTAATCTACAATGTTTGAGACGCAATCTGAAATAGAAACAGACCTCATTTTACCTTTTCTCCAGAAACATCAGCTCGAATCTTGTCATCCCATGAGCCTGTTCGTATGTCTTCAATTTCGGCAAGAATTCTCCTGGGTACTTGTTATTTACGGATTAAGGGAGAGAATCATCATTTACTTGAATTTTGCTTCTTCGGCTGAGATGTCCTCTCGTAGTTCCTGGTATCGAGCAACGTATTGATGTTTCGCCAACTTCAGATTCACGTCAGCTACAGTCACTCCAGTGAGTAATCCATTGACATGAGGTCAATGAAACTAGGAACCTTTGGGTTCATCGTTTTCTTCCGTTCTGAATAGATGTCAACAACGGACAAGCACATCGAATAATCCAACCTTACATGTCGAGTTCGGCTTCCTTTATGAGAGAGTTGTACATTACTGCGCATGACTGAAGCAACCAGAAATGTGATCTTCATTTGTTGACCCAACAACAAGAACGAGAATACTGACTTGCGCAGTGAAGAAAGACTTTGGGTGTGAAAGAAGAGGATGTTTGGAAAGAATTTTGGCGATGGCAGTCCATTCTGTACCAATTTCCCAGACTGCCTGTGCCAAAATAAGACGATCTAGCTTTGAAAGACGGTTCATGTCGACTGAAGCGGTATGAGACCTGCGGCGAGTACTCATTGCGCGACGGTAGTGCTCACAGTGAAAGTATCTGAAAGAGTCCCACCGGCAAATGCCGTGATCGTGGCGGCCCCTTCGGCAGGCTCGGTGACGTTGGCATGGGTTGCCTGACTGCGTTGTCTCTCTACCATCATGATCCTCTCCGCATTACTCGCCCTTCTGCCTATCGTCTCTGCTGCAGACGGCGTGCACAGGCTCAAACTCAAGAAGCTCCCGCCTACAGCTAATAACCCGGAGCTCGAGAGTCTTTATCTTTCTGAGAAATATGGCGTTCCTGCCCAGCCCCAAATGCCCCTCATGGGTGCTGGCGGTGCAGGCCGTCGTTTCGACAGTGCTCCATCCCAGAAGGACGGGGAACTCTTCTGGACACAGGAGATGATCAAGGGTGGTCATGGAGTCCCCCTCAGCAGTGAGTAGCTCGCTATATGCGCCATTCACCTCTTCACGTGTATCTCTAGATTTCATGAACGCACAGTACTTCACTGAAATCTCTCTCGGGACACCCCCTCAGAGTGTAAGCGTTTTGTTTCACGTCAGAACTCACGGCCACTGATTCCTCGTGCAGTTCAAAGTCATCTTGGATACTGGGTATTTCACGAACCAATACGTAATTTGAAATAGTGCTGACCTCTTGCCTTTCCAGTTCGAGCAACCTGTGGGTTCCTAGCACCAAATGTTCATCCATCGCCTGTTTCTTGCATGCGAAATATGATTCCTCCTCATCGTCATCATACAAGGCCAATGGCTCGGACTTTTCCATTCAATATGGTTCGGGGTCTATGGAGGGTTTCGTTTCCAACGATGCCTTGACTATCGGTGACCTTACTATCAAGGGACAAGATTTCGCAGAGGCCACCAAGGAGCCTGGTCTCGCCTTTGCTTTTGGAAAGTCAGTATTTTGTATATGCCTTGCGACCGGCGATACTAATATTTCATTAGGTTTGATGGCATCTTGGGTCTCGGCTACGATACCATTTCGGTCAACCACATCACCCCACCATTCTACAGTATGATCAATCACGGTCTGATCTCTGAGCCTGTCTTCTCCTTCCGTCTCGGATCCTCTGAAGAAGATGGAGGTGAGGCAGTGTTTGGTGGTGTGGATAGTGCCGCATACAAGGGCAAGATCAACTACGTTCCTGTTCGCCGCAAGGCATACTGGGAAGTTGAACTTGATAAAGTGTCTTTCGCAGATGATGTCCTTGAGCTAGAGAACACTGGTGCTGCCATTGACACCGGTACGTTTGATGTCACATATTCTGACAGTCTCTCACAGTTGGGCAGGTACTTCCCTAATCGCTCTTCCCACCGACATGGCTGAGATGCTCAACGCTCAGATTGGTGCTAAGAAGTCGTGGAATGGGCAATACCAAGTCGACTGTGCTAAGGTCCCTGACCTTCCAGAGCTGACCTTCTACTTCGGTGGCAACCCTTACCCATTGAAGGGCTCTGACTATGTCTTGGAAGTCCAAGGCACATGTATCTCCGCCTTCACTGGCCTTGACATCAATCTCCCCGGCGGCTCACTGTGGATCATTGGTGCGTGTCCTCGCAATTGTGTCTTTGTAAAGTCTGATTTTTATTGGTCATCAGGTGATGTCTTCCTTCGCCGATATTTCACTGTCTACGATCTCGGGAAGGGACGCCGTTGGATTCGCTGAGTCGACATAAGCACCTCGGTTCAGGGCCCCACCATTCTACTCTTTTCCTGACAACGTTTGTGGACAGACAAGTTACGTAGTGGGTGTAAGATTAATGATAGAGGCGTTTCATTCCGAGTATAATATGATTCCCTTCATTCCAAATGTGTTGTGTTCATCGTACTAAGTACTGGAATATCATCGATTCATTTACCTCCAACGTCATCGACCCGGTTAAAGAATTTGATCGAATTACTACCTTTCTGAGTGTCCCCATGCTCTGACTTGGAGATGACATCGCATGCAGCGGGGTTGCCATTGACGTTGATCCAGAATCTCCCTTCGTCAAAACGCTCGAGTTGTTTCAGGAATAATTGTCTAGCCAGTCTCTTCCGACGGCCACTGGATCGAGTAAATGTGCTCGGTGACGAGGAGACTGAGGGCCACACTGGGTACGTGTCCATCTCTGTGCTACTTTTCTATTCGACTGACATCTGTCTGCGAGAAGATGCGTGAATGCTCTGAGTTGGGCACACAGGCGGCGAGCTTCTTCTCAGCAGGCGGCGACGACACGACGTATGTTGCCTATCTCACTGTATATATACTTTGACCAAGGATCGACAGTGTTCGAATATGGAGCATGGACCCCACTACCAGTGACGTCGAGTATCCTTTCGTGTGTTGCGCCAGTGATACACACTGGTCACCGAGCCAATATCTTCAATGCACGTATGCTCCCTCATTCTTCCCGAATGTACGCAGCCTCGCTCTGCCTTTTGACAGTGGCAATCTCATCTCTCAAACCAGAGCTACAGTCGCAGGTGATAAACAAGTCCTCGTGTTTGACATTGGCCAAGTGCACGGACCATCAGTGCCAGGTTGTGAAGGGAGGTATTCTGAAACCCCGACGCATACATTGCGTTGTCACGAAGACCGTGTTAAGAGGATTGTCACAGAAGATAGTCCTGATGTTTTCTTGACGGTGTCCGAAGTGCGTTGTTCTAGCTTTGTGTTACTTCATGCCCTTCACCTTGCTACCTAGGATGGAACTGTTCGTCAACACGACCTTCGAACGTCTCATTCATGTCGTACTGGATGCCCAGCTCCTCTGGTGCAAGTCGACTTTGAATTATCGTCCTTAGCCATGTCTCCTCTTACGCCGTATCAATTTGTTGTCGCTGGGGATTCAGACTGCGTTAGTCTGATACCACCATCTGTTCTCTGTCTAATATAAATGCTTTGTTTCCAACAGGGATATCTTTTCGACAGGCGCCATCTCCGGACAACAACCCAGCCGTCGAGTGTCTTCTCCACGGAGCTGACGACCTGTGTTAGACGATTCGGGCGTCCTGAGCCTACTGTCGATGCAGAGAATCGGCGACGGCAACATATTACCGGGGCACGCATGTCGTCACATGCTGGTGACGAAGTACGTGCATTGTCTCTTCATGGTGGTATCTTGCTTAACTGTGTCATGTAATAGGTACTCTTGGGTAGGTGGATGATTGTCCCTATTGCTGATACATCCTTGATGAGATCCTGTAGCCTATAACGGGGACGTCGTCTATCGCTATTCTGCCCTAGGAGCACCCCAAGAGGAGAAAGACACCCCGACCATTATGCCAATACAGAAGTACGTTGGCGCTCAGAATGTTGATACAGTCAAGGATGGTACGTGGGTGGTGTTGCTGTCGACCCATATACTCTTACATTCATCAAATAGTCAACTTTCTTGGACCAAGCGACGAATATGTTACAGTTGGGTCTGATGATGGTAACTTCTTCGTGTGGAACAAGGAAAGTGGGAGTCTTCATGGTATTTATGAAGGCGACGGTAGTGTGGTCAACGTCATTGAGGGACATCCACACCTCCCGCTCGTAGCCGTGAGTGGAATTGATACTACCGTAAAGGTCAGTCCACACGAATTTTTTGTCTGCATATTTGGTCCTATAAATGATGCCCAGTTGTTTGCACCCACTGACGAGGAAAGTGAATTCTCCCGAATGGACAACGCTGAGGCCATCATCGAGAGAAACCAGCGGAGCAGGTCGATTCGAAGCATTCGGAGTGTTGATATGGCGGCGCTGATGCAGCTATATGAAGCTGGTCAGGTTCGTGTTTCAGTCGACGGGGACTCGGATGTAATTCCCTGTCGTAGCCAGTAGGTTGAGAGATAGGAAGACATGATGTGTTTGTTGTACGATACTGTAACATACAAACATAATATACAGCTTGAATTTTACGTTGCCACATGGCTGACCCAGCACTTGAACTTGAATACTCTTGAACGGTGCAAGCTTCGACATTTCCGGCTGGCCCTCGACGCTGTTTTTTTACAGACGGGACTGACGACGTTCACGGTTCTTTCCTGGACGCAACGAATGTTTTCTATTCTTTGTTATGTAAGTCGCTATCTCGTACAACAGTATTTCTGCTGCTCACTGTCTCATTTCCTGGTGTTCTTCACTTCGTTGCTCTCCTTGGCCTGCTATTGCAAAGCACACCTATTGCTCGCTCTGATAATACCTGTAAACGATCCTTTGTCGCAGCTTTTAAGTCCGGTTCGAGTTCATTTTCAGTCAGTCTGAACGCGCTCACCGATGACACGACGTTTAATTTTTTAGCATAGGGACACGTCACGCTTCATTTAATTGTCAAGGACGATACAAGCAGCTTACACGATGCCGTCCCAGCATAGTCGACCCAGCAAGCGGCGACGAGGACACGCGCAAGACGATGAAGCCGCCGTTTTGCTTCCAAGATCAGAGGAGCCACTACAACCAGAATCCTATCCAAGGTCTCATCATCATCATTCTTCCCACCACTCCGACAACTATCCTTCTTCGTCAGCCTCAACAAGCAGGGCGTATTACGACATGAACAGGGAATCCGTCTTCGTCAAGAAAAGTGGATGCTGACCCATGGGCCGAGGAGCGTTACAGCTACGCCTCTTCGAGTGACGGATACCGTCGCAGCGCCATAGATGACTACGAATTGATTGGTTCTAGAGATACTGGCAATTGGGCATCTCGCACAGGTACTGATACAGCTCGTTATTCCTCAATATCTCGTGCCAATGAGTGGGAGCAACGGTACGAAGACTATGTTGATCCGTCGTGGAAAACGCACCCGTCTGGGTATGACGAGCGGAACACTTCTTATGAGTCGTGGCCGCAGGAGGACAGCCGACGCGGTCGTTCTAGTCATCCTCAAGACAGGGCACAGCGGATCCAGGCCTCGGAACGTGTTGTTGATGAGACCGGCCGGTGGCAAAGGGAGCGTCGACGAGAAAAAAGTGGCAAAACTTGGGAACCTGACTCAGGGTGGGGCTCACGAGCTCGTGAAAGTGGCGGGCCAAAGTGGGAGGACCATCCAAAGCAGAGCTACCCTGCCTTGGAAGGTCCCAGTGAGGATCGCAAGTGGGAACCGGCACCGAGCTGGAAATCCTCTCATGACGAAGAAAGCTCGCGGGCTCAGAACGGCAGTACTCGCAATGGCACCTCACACTCGTCGCATAAAAATGCTAAGAGCAGCAGCAAGAAGAAGCCATAACCACACGAAATCCTAAGCGTAGTGCAGAGAAGCACACTATAGATGACAGTGACTTTAACAAGTTCGTTAGCTGCCCCACTGCTTTTTCCGTCTCATTCTCATGTTTTTCTTTCTTTTCTCTAGCTGGACCAAGCGGACTAAGCATCATTCGACTGATACCAAGTCCACCCGTCATAATCGATCTTACTCCTCAGACTCGCCGCACTCGCATTATTCGTCTCGGGCTCGAAGTCGATCTCGTTCGGCATCACCGCCGCCGAAACGCTTGCGACAAGATTCTAATCCTGTCAAACGAAGTCGTACGCCAGGCGAGCGCTGGGTAGAAAAAGATCAGTATGAGTCTCCCAACTCCCCCTACCGCAGCCCTCGCAGGCAGAAACGACAAAGAAGCTTGTCATCCGTATCGAGTCGGAGCTCTGAGAGGAGCGCCAGCCGAAGCCCTGCAGACCATCCACGCGCAGTGCATCGTCTTCCAACGGCTTCCACCCGTGTCTCTCTCTCGCAATCAGACTCCAAGAAAGGCCATAACAAACGTGACTCTCGACGAAATGGAGCTCGAGCTCACAACGGTTCCAAGGTACACCTATTTGCTCCTTTCCTTGCTTCTGTCTGATCCTTGCAATTAGCGCCATGGATACGAAAGCGCCGATGATATGCCGCCCCCAAGCTCACTTCCAGCTTTCCTTCCCTCAACTCTGCCGCAACGACCTGTAATCACTGACCGGCCAGCACCCCTACTTTTTGCCGAACCTCCCACTATCGAACCTCCATCTGCTACTCCTAGATTGATTCCACCAAAGGGCGCCGGCTTCAAACCCATAGGACAAAAGAGTTCTTCGCTGAAGAGATTCTTTCCCCGAGACGACGAAGACATGGATGTCAGTCCCAATGTCCTCGCTATACCGCGCTCACAAGAATCGTCTCATGAAAAGCAGTCGTCCGCCTTGAGGGTAACCAACGAGGACACCTCCATAAGGACACCTCTCAGGGACTGGTCCTAGTCCAACGGAAGAACCCGACCGGTACCGAAGTCGAAGTCAGCCTTCGAGACTGTCCGACCCACCATCTCCACCGCTGCCGCAGCCCTCGCGGCAATCTGTTGATCCCCGGATTAGACGGGAAGACCCCCTGTATCCGCCGAGGCCGAGCTCGCTAGTAAGGCACCGACACCTCCGGTCGACGAAGAGCAACTTTATGGCGTCGATTCAGACAAGCCATTGGCCGGTTCCTCTCGTGACGGATCATACAATATCGTCAGTCAGGTCGGTGAGGGCACGTTTGGAAAGGTCTACAAGGCTCAAAATGTACAAACTGGTGTGCACGTTGCTTTGAAGCGAATTCGCATGGAGTCCGAGAAAGATGGTTTTCCTGTCACGGCCATGCGAGAAATCAAGTTATTGCAATCTTTACGGCATGCTAACGTTGTCCGACTTTATGAGATCCTCGTCTCTAGCGGTAAGCAACAGCCTTGTCAACATGTATTCGCTTTGTTAAATGATCTATCTTTCAGGCGCGGTGTACATGGTATTCGAATATATGGACCACGATCTAACGGGCATTTTGTCTCAGTCCCAGTTTTCATTTTCTGATGCTCATCTCAAGTCGCTCTGTCACCAGATGCTAGCTGGATTATCCTACCTTCATCATAAGGGAGTGATCCACCGTGACATCAAAGGATCCAATATCCTCATTAACAATCGTGGTGAGTTGAAGTTGGCCGATTTTGGATTGGCGCGATTTTATCAAAAACGACGGCGGACGGACTACACCAATCGCGTGATAACGCTTTGGTACCGTCCGCCAGAGCTTTTGTTTGGCGCGACGGTGTATGGTCCTGAGGTCGATATGTGGAGTGCTGGGCAAGTACTGATTGATGCATCTCCCTGTCCCGACTTCTTACAATTTCCCTAGATGCATTATGCTGGAGCTTTTCACAAAAAAGCCCGTGTTCCAGGGTAATGACGAAATACATCAATTGGATGTTATTTATCGTATACTTGGTACCCCTACACAAGACAGATGGCCGGATATCATCAACCTACCATGGTACGAGCTGGTTAAACCCAGAGACCCCGTTGCCAATCGCTTCCGTGAAATGTTTCAGAAGTAAGCGTTGTATTCCTGTGATGAACACGTCGTAAGCTGATGACTTACAGATGGATGTCTCCTGCTGCGCTTGATCTTGCCGAACAGCTCTTGGCCTATGATCCGTCCAAACGGGCCTCTGCAGTTCAGGCGATGGAGGCGCCATATTTCAATTCTGAACAGCCTGAAGCGGAACGACCTTACGGGTACGGTAGATTTGTTGGTTTTGTGATGTTTTCGGCTGATTTTTTTCCCTCATCAGTCTTGCTAATCTTGAAGGTGAATGGCATGAGCTGGAGACTAAACGTGAACGAGCCAAAAAGCGAAAAAAGGAATGAATACATTGATTTATGTATATCATGGAGGGTTTTTATCTCATTGCAGCATTGTGACATGGAGAAATAATGGCATCAACCGGTCCATTTAGCGAAACAAGTACATTTGGACAGCGAGTGAACGACGTTTATTTCCAATGAATATGGCAGATACACACTCCAGAAAGGCAGGGCTGCTCGTTGGCAGATGGATGTAGCGAATGGGTAAGAACTACGATCTTAGGCCACCTGAATCTTGATAAGACCTTTATCTGTCAAGTGTTGCACAATGGACTCAACCTGCAAGGAGACAGTTTAAATGAGCTCGTCATGAAACGCTGTCACTTACGTTTGCTGCCTGTGAGCCGTATCTGCGTGTCCCATCGTTTCGTAAAAGGGGCCCCAGTGTCCTCCGCTTCCTCCACATCTCCGAGACCTCCAGCTTTCCCTTGAGCGTCGTCTTCCTCGCGGTTACCCTCAAACCAAATGAGTTTATCGACCTGGTCGATGGATCCACGTAGCCGCCCTTGTTCTATCATCTTTCGAGCCATATTCTCGGCGGCGCCAGGTGTGAGATCAAGCAATGCGCCCAAACCTCGGAAAGTAATATTATTGTATATCTTCGAACTTGCCAGCACATTGTGCTCCATCACCGCGCGATCTAAAACTGTTGATGGGCCAGTACGGCTACTTGTCGTCGTGTCGTCGGTGTCATCGCGACTTGACGAGGCTAGACGGTCGTTTGATGATATGGCGATTTTGGCAAGTTGGTGCGGCTTTAGGGTACCCTCAAATTCTTTGACTTCGGTGGGGCGAAGGATGTGATCGAGGAACATTTTGGACAGGATATTGTACGTAGGTAGTTCGGAAGTACGCTCGTCGCGATATAGCGATGCCAAGACACGGGAGCGATTGGGACCTGCAGGCGCAAGCACAGCGCATGTCACCGCTGCCACCCTTGAATCAAGTGAGGCACTGTCAAGGGTGTGGATCAAAAGAACTTACAGCATCTGCCGCCTTTCGTCCTCATCGATCTCTCCTACATAGCTCAATTCGTGATAACGGCTGGCAGCTTCCAAAAACTTGCGACCGTAATCGCTTATTCTTGCTTGGCACAACTTAAACTGAAGAAGAGTTTCTTTGTCGTTTGTAGAATGCACAACTAGTTGCGCCCGATTGAAGTATGTCTCTGCTTGGACTGAATCTTCTTCTTCGAGTAGGAGGCGCACGATGCGAACATATCCGCTAAGCCTATCGCTGTCCGTGAAAGATCTTAGGCAACAGTCAGCGACTTCCAAAGAGCCAAGATAAAGCGTACACACCTTTGTCCACTCTCATTGTATACACTCATCAAAACGCGTGCTGCAGAACTCCATTCCTCTTCTTCTTCTAGAAGATCAGCTAATTGAAACCGTAGTGCAATAACCTTTGTGGTGATGGGATTCTGCGCTCTGAAAATGGCCTCGCAGACATACCTGCTCTTCGTAGCTCACGATCTTGGGCAAAACAACCGCCAGGGTGTCCTCGACAGTGTTCTTCCGTGTGTCGTGGTTTCCGATACTGGCATGAGTTAAGGCTTTGACGACATCGGTCAGGATTTGGCGACCAATAAGCAGATTGTCCTGATTGACCACAGATTCCACGAAAGTATGTAAATCTGCAGTGAATGAAGGCTGATTCTGCGTGGAGATGATCTCCTGCAGTAGAGCACCGAGAGCGGGAGCCTTGTCCTTTTGTCCTAGGGAAGCGATGACTGCCAATTTACCTTCCATGATGTCTATTGTCAGGGAAGCAGGTAGTGGCGGGGAAGCTTGGCGGGAATGTGGCGCGTCGAACACGTGATCAAATTGATGGCCAAGCCTGGAAATCAAGATCACTCTGATCGTGTCAGCAGAAACTCCCACAGTATTAGGCGACTGCTCCCAGCAACCACCCACCTTCTGTCCGGACAGCAAGGCTGTGCTCTTGTATACTTTTTCTTCGTTTCTTCACTTCTGACTGGTTCACCCTTCTTTTTCTTACTGCTTAGGCTTGCCTCTACGGTTCGCAGTTAAGTACTGAAGTATATATCATCATTGTGAGTTCTGTGTTCTATCAATCTGATCATATCATGACCACCTTTCGTTTGCAGCAGGCCAATTAACCCTCTTTTTGGTTCTTCGCTCCAATTGCAACTGCTTTCTTTCTTCTATATCACAATAATGTCGCGCCTAACACCCTCGTCTTTTCACCAACCACCTGCATCCTTCGAATTCCCAGGTAGGGCGCCACTCAGCTCCCCGGTAATGAGCTCGGATCCCACCAGGCCATCGAACATGACATCCACCATCTCTGTAGCTGGCATGCAGAACCACCATACCATGGACTCTGAAAATCCTATCGTTGGCGTAGAGACGCCAGGCGCAAGGAACCGCAAGGTGTCATCCTTGGCGTACCACAGTTCTGGGTTCCGAGAGTCTCGGGAGCGAACATCTCAACGAAACTTCAAGTCTTTTGTTGTTGTCATTCCCCCGCCTTCGTTATTGCAGGAGCATGGCCAGCTTGGACATACGTTGTCACTGGGACCACAGCATAGATTGAGCCAAGGTATCTTGATGCCGCTCTTCCCAACGGTATGTTTATCTGACACGTACTTCGAAATATCTTCTGATACCCTATCTCAGCTATATGGCCAGTTAATAGCTATTGCCCGAGAATTTAACTTCCCCAGTACTACTGGCTTATGCATCTATCTGCATTATAGCTCAGATGGTATCGCACTCACCCCCAGAGTTTCCGATGAAACTTGGGGTGTACTTTGGAACCATCTTTTTGATGGGACATCACCCAGTCAAAAGCTACCCATTGGTGGAAAGATCGAATTTGACATAGATCTTCGCCAGGCTCGGTGGTACAGCGCGTGGTTATTTCCTTCTCAAAGAGAACCTCTTGATATTCCCATATCTTCGGTGCCTTCTACGACAGTCACAGCCCATCTTCGTCACGAGAGTAGGGCAACATCTATTGAGGACAGGCCTTTCGATAGGCATCCCGACAGTCCATCACCCCGTCAATCTTCAGCACGCCTTACCACCCCTATGTCCCGCCATGTTCCGAGAAATTTATCTCTAGTCGACAGGCTGGATACAATGACCATTCGCCCCATTGCAAAACCCCGCAGTCTCTTGACACCCCCGCCAAATGGGGCTTCTACTCCTCAGATGCTGTCTCCAATTCATCAGGTAGAAGAACCGAAGTCGGCGAAAGAGAACCTTGAGAACCGGGTTAAGTCTTGGCGAGCCAGCGCATCGCTTCAGCCCACACCTCTTGCGGCCAGAGGACAGACAAGCTTAGAACCCGCGAACATGCCTAACACTTTGACTCTCGATGACGGATTGATCCCCGCAGGGGAAGAGGAGCTAAATTTAGAAGATTTTACGTGGTCCGTATCATCGCAAGGGCCAGGGGATTATGAACCTGGATCCCCATTATCCTGTCCACGCCTTCCATCTATTCATATTGCCAATCGGATGGAGGGATCTGTTTGTTTAACACCTACTGATTGCACATCTTTTGGACCTTCGGACTATACACTCTCCCCACTTTCAATGGCCAGTTTCCGACTGCCATCTCCTGATATTGCTTTGAGAATGCTGGAGGAGGTACCGTTGACGCCAGTCTACGGCAACTAGCTGGGGTCCTCCATCTGTCTATCCTTCGTCGCCTACAAGTGACTTCCATGCTCCCTCATTAGGCATAGGAGAACGTCTTTCTTTCAGTCGGCCTGTCACTCCTTCAACTGCTACCAGTTGGGGCCCTGCTTCGTGGCCCCCGTCGCCAACTTCACTCGCTCGTCCGCTCTCCATTCATATAGCTGATCGCAATGGAGATGTCAGCCGGCCGGCTACACCTTCTACGGCAACCTCATGGGGCGCACCTTTGTCCTTTCCTCCTAGCCCCACTACCCCGTTCTATGTTGCAACCCCGGATGTGGGGCATCGCTCTCTTGATAGATCCGAAGAGGAAGGCCTAGATGTACCAGACGCATCGATGAATGGTCCTTGGAGACATGTGTGGCCTTATACATGTGATGCTGATCAAATTGCTGCAGTCAATGCACCTTGGAGGCACGTCTGGCCTTACAACTCAGCATCCATTGAAGGAGCATCTACCGGTGCACCTTGGAAACACGTCTGGCCATACAATAATAATGTATCGTCGAACGAACGTGCATCTAATGAGGATCCTTGGAAACAGGATTGGCCGTATACCGCTGTCGTAGATGACCTACCGAGTGTTCCGTTGGACAGTGCGCCTTGGAGACATGGCTGGCCTTACTTGAACAACCACATAGAGGGAAGACGTCCTAACGACTCCGTCGAATTGGGGTGCTCCGTGTATCCTAACTTGATTATCTGTAAGAATTTTGCATTGTAAACTTGCGGATGTTAATTACTTTAACAGACCCAGCTGTGTACCCACATTTTGACCTGTACCCTGCGATTGTATCGCGCACCGAACCCCGGGTGAAGAAGCAGACTGCCAGTATCAGTGAGTCGGTGGTAATATCAATAAGCTGTCCGACTGTGTACCCCCTTTTTAATTTATGTGAGTCCAGACAACTTGTAAGCGTCGAAACACTCATTAAAATCCAATTAGATCCTGCTGTCTACCCTCATAATTTGAACGAGATATACCACGATGTAACAATTGCAGAGCGCTCCGTTCTCAATCACGTCGAGGCTGACACTAGTGTACACCATCTGATCCAGACTTTGCGCTACAACCTTGTTGCAGATTCCCCGATCAATCCTCCCATCACACTTTATCCTCCAACAACCCATGTGGATAGCCATGAAAGGCTCGGAGTCGAATTTCAGGCAGAAGCGACTGTTGATTCATTTGTGAAGGGCAGACACCCGAACTTTGAAAGCTGTGAGTTTTTTCCTTGATCCATCTTCCTGGAAAACTAAAGAAGATCAAGATCCTTTGGTTGGCCTCGAAGATCAACAAGATGGATGCAGAGAGATGCTTTCTGTAAGATGTACTCCAACGTACCCCGTGTTCAACTTATGTTCGTATCACAATGATACATCTCCATCATAGGAACTCATGCTTTCCCAGATCCCGCGCTATACCCGTTCCTCGAAATTTACCCATCTATATATGAGGGGTCGATATCAGGCAACACGACGACATCGGGGGCCCATTCACTGAATGCAATGACTGAGACTGGTCAGTATCTCTAGTCGCGCGTGTCTGATGTAGATTCTCAAAGTCAAGAACAGACTCTGTGGAAAGTAAGGAGCAGCCCATCTCTGTCGCGCTGAAAACCGTTTATCCAGCATTTAATCTATGTATGTCTTCCTTGTCATATCGCACTCGAATATTCTCAGGTGTTATGTCTAGACCCGCCCCTTTACCCGGCCCTTGTCATATATCCTCCGATGCCGGAGGACATAGAAGATATTCGCAACGTGTACTACTCCAGCCCTGAGGTCGTTCATCCGACGCCCAGGCTTTGTTAGTCTCTGTCTCGTGGTCGTGGCATTACCTTTCTGATACCCATGTCAGTAGACCTGGCAGTGTATCCGCAAATGCAAATAGCAAAAGAAATAGAAGATTATCAAATCGAGGTCGCATTAATTGTCGAGTACCCTCGTTTTAACATTTGTAAGAAGCGTGCTCGTATTTATGTTGCCCCACATTAAAGTTTCTCTTGTAGACCCCGCCGTATACCCTCATTTTGATCTCTATCCGTCCGTTGGACCGACATGGGAAGAAGTAAAACCTCAAGGCGATGTTGCGGTGAAATTAGGGCGGGGCTATCCGTTCTTTGAAATTTGTTAGCTTCAGTTCCTTTTCGGAAATTGTAAGGAGTTTGATGTTTTTCCCAGATCCAGCCGTCTACCCTCATTTTGATCTTTACCCGCTGGTCAACCCGATGATCCAACCTCTACCTTATCTCAACGGTCAGACGAAGACACATGAGCCAGAAACGATGCAACGTCCTATCCGAAAATCGAAAACTCATCGTCAGTTGCATGAGGAAGTCTTTGCCATCAGGCCATCGTCAAGAAGCGACATGATCACCGTCAGGTCTACTGATTCTAACGGCCATAGAAATCTGGACCACCGTGTGTCTCTCCGTTTGCGATCTGCTGCCCAAGTTGGACCCCCATCAACTCCGCCGCCAAGTAGAGGTCTTCCTGTTCGTCCCAAGATAGAGGAACTTCCAGAATCCCCCTTTCTCTCGAAAGAGCCTCTTCTCAGTCGACCGCCTCCGCCCCGGCCCAGCATTCATATATCATCTGGTAACTCCCTGGAAGGGACATCTATTCTCAAACGAAGCAAGTCCAACATCTCTAGCTCACCCTCGGTGCGACGGGAAGCACCTCATCTACCATCAGTTGGAGAAGAGCATACTACGCATTTAAGCCGGTCGAACTCCATGATGCTACCTGAAAAGCTGAAGTCAGACTACGATAATCATCATCAATTACCACCCCGACCAACGACAAGGAAGCGAGACAGCCTGGTACTCCAACGAGTAAGGGCGTTAAACACCGGTGAGCGTTGGTGTAATAGTGTTCTACTTCTGATACCATTTTATAATTGTAGCTGAGGGGCGCTCGACTTCGGGCCATGACAGGAGCTCTTCGGTACCTAGATTTGACCGCAACGGGTTTGCGTGAGCCAGCGCCAATACTGTACATATATTGTTGTCCTTGGGTCTGTTTGTACTGATATAACGGTATTTTAAAATATATGATGGGTGGATAGAATTATACATTGTTTGAATGCTGAGGATTTTTAATCGTCTTCGGAATCCTCTGCACGATCGTCCTCGGTCGACATGTCCAAGCCTAAGACGTGGCCAGATCCTGGCATAACTTGCTTCGATAGTGACGGCTCAGGTGACGTGCTTGGTTCCGACCCTCTGGCAGCGGCAGTAGCTAGACGAGCTTCCCGAAGGACTCTCTCCCGCTCATCGGCTTCCATCTTAGACTTTCGGTCGTCCATGAATGCGAGTTTGACCTGAAGAGATTCTTCAGTCGGCGGAACATGATACAGCTAGCAGTCAGACTTTATTAGCTGCGGCTGCAGCCACAGCTTTCTCTTCTTTCTTGGCCCGAGCAGTACGCTCCTGCTTCTCTGTTTCGAGATCGAACGCCTCCCTGAGGATACCCTGGGCTTTTCATAAATGATCTGAACTTCAATGAGACGGAACAGTCATACGGATCCGATACGCAAACTCTCCATGTGGCGAGGATTGAAGACATAAAAAGGCTGGAAACTCTGATCGACATAAGGCTGCAACCAAACTCTTAAGCATACGGCATTGTCTTACCTTCACTTCAGGACGAAATCCAAGCTAGATGAACGAGTATGAGCCACACGTGGCATGCCAGAGTAGCAGTGGCTAACCTCGATAGCATACTCCAAAGCTCCTTTCGGATCCATGAGATTCCGCTTGATTATGCCATTTGTCGGCTTGAATTGCTGGAACTTAGGACTTTCGGGTTCACGTAAAAGGTTTTCGGAAATCGTCAAGAGCGTCTGAGATAATAAGAACACGTAAAGGCCAGTCCTGACAGGTGGAACAGAGAACACAGAAGTACTTTCATCGAGGCCATTGCTTGCTCTTTTGAATTGGGTCGAGTAATTCCAGGATCGAGTAACCGCCTGAACGTTTGTCGCCTTTCATGTTCAGCGGCCAATTGGGCAGCAGAACGTTGAGTAGGCTGTTGTTGAGCACGCTTCTCCGCAGCCTCACGCAAAGCATCATAAGAAATGGGAGATGCCACTGGTGCAGGGGAATCAGACATAGTGTAGCGTCGAGATCCTTCTCGGAACGAACGACGATATCGATAATCCTTGAGTACGACGAAGTACGTGACAGAGTAGGGAGTCCGGTTATCCGGCCCGACCGTACTTGTCTTTGTCATTGCTGACATAAGGACTCGGCTGCACACAAGCACTGATATTGAACCGCTCCATCTAGAATACTACGTACTACCAAAATATCAAGGCCCCATTATTAGCATTATCTTACATATCTACATCAGATTCTTCTCCGTCATCCAATTCCGCCCCAGCCTCGTATTTCGGCGTGCATACATAGGAAGGCCGACTGCTACCTTCCGCAGACACACCATCGTCCGACGAGCTATCACTACTCCAGGACCGTTCGGGACTTGCATCCATCTTGTCCTGTCTCTCCTGGACATTCTCCCTCAGGCCCGAAAGACGCAAATTTGGAAATGAGTTAGTCCTCAGTCGCCGGAAAAAGCCGCCTGCTGGGGGCTGTCCATAAGCCTGGTTCCTCGTATTGCGCTCATCAGTACCACCATGAAGAAGGTCAGCGACCCATTTCTTTCGAACAGCGGACGACCGTAAAGGATCGTGCTCCAAATCTCCGAGTCTTTCCGTGTCACCGGAATGCGTGTGGTGACCACGACGGTAGAACCATTGCGTGCCATTTGAAAATGCTGCCTCAGCGTCAGTGTCGACAGAGAGGGGAAGATCTGAGCCAGTTGGCGGTGGTGTGATTCTTTCTTGCGATATAGTCCGCGGCTTCGCCTTTGTTATCTTGCGAAGTGCTTGACGACCCAGGAAAATCTGTTTCTCAATTCTCATTCTGTTGCCGATCATGTGCAACTGGAGGAAAGTGAGATGGATCTTACAGTTAACTAGCGGGAACTAACCTTGGGCCAGGTGACAAGCTTTCCAACCTTCATCATCCGGTCCAGATTTTGAGGGTCCGGATCGTCCAAAATGCGTGTCCAATCCTAACGCGTGGATCAGCCAGACACTTTCTGTGTGGTAGATATCGGTCTTACCGAAGCACGGGTTTTAGGCCAGATGCTAGGATAACATGTAAGTACTCCGTTACACTCTATATGTGCAAGGACGTACGTGATTGCACCTTCAAACCGCTGCAGGAAAATGCTAGACCAATCTTGCCCCAAAATCTCAGGTAACAACTCCAAATCTCTTATGACTTTGAAGTTCTTCGTGAGCTCGTGCTTCAGCCATTGCTCTGCTGCAGACAGCACAAAGTTTCCTCTCCATCCTATATGCATAACATGAGCACCGCGGAGCAATGATCAAATGCCAGCACACCTTTCCCCTTGTAATGAGCTACAGGTCTTCCGGGCGAGCCTCGGGGCGCAAAAAAGAATAAGTGTACATGTGGGTTAACCTGTGATACCACTGGATGGGTGACTACACACAAAAGCGATCAGTCAGCGGTCCGACTGTAATGTTTCATGGATACAGACCATTATAATACAAATTCAATGCTTGAAGCGGGATATCGACACTTTTTCCTCGTTCAATTTTAAAACGCGGTCCGGGAGTAAATGGACCCACCGCAAAGAACCGTCCTTGAACTTGCTGCCCCAGTTCCAAGGTACGGCATTTCCGTCTTTGAGCTTCTGCATTAGGACGACAGGATTCATGATACCAGGTACAGCAGCTGACGCTAATAGCGTCGACCAGATTATCGTGTCTGGTGCCGTTACATAGTTGAGCACCTTTGTAGGGCTGTGACGGTCAGCAGGGATAACGGTAATGTTGAGAATCCGTCCGGTCCTTAGATAGGCTTCTTTGAAAGTCATGGAACCACGAGTGAACCAAGTGCTCTACAAAAGTAATGGGTCAACCAGTGCGATTATCACAGTAACATATCTAACCTTCCTCGCCCAACTAATAGAAGTTATCAGTATAAAGTCACATTGAGTAGTGGAATTTGATAGCTCACATCACGCTGTCAAACCGAGCTCCAGTCTCCCATAATCGTTTACCCCAAACACTAAAGGGCTCGTCGCAAGCTGTCAGTTTTTCGGCGAGTTTAGGTACCAGAAGGACTTTAAGCTCCTCATCAGTGTGACATGCTGTGAGGGCTGCTATGAGTCCCCCAGCGCTAGTCCCGGTGATAACTCGTGGAAGTAAATCTGCATCAAGGAAGGCCCTCACGACGCCGTAATGATCTAAAATGGAAGTGTCAAACAACGCATTGTCCTTGAGAATCAATCGTTTTACTGACAATAACCTAGAGCAGCTCCACCCGATAGACACAAGGCAGATATGCCTATTTCATTCATCAGCTTACCTAAATTATCAGTTGCATCCGAAGTCTCACCGAGATTAGTGTTGGCACTCTTGAAAAATTTCTTCTTTTCATCGATTGAAAGGTCAGGCGTTTCGCGAATGTACTCCAATGCTCTCTCTTGTTCGTCCAAATACGCTTAAAGCCGTCGTCAGATGGTACGATTATGGGTACAGCAGGCAAGAGCTTACTTTCAAGAAGATCCTTGGTTCCGAGAAAAGTCTAAAGGGCGAATCAGCGACAGTCCGAAGGAAAGGCAGAGTTCCTACTTCACTGTACAGTCTGACAGATAATTAGAGTGTGGACATCGCTGACATTGATGCATACACACCGAGACGATTCAATCCCTGCGAAGTTGGCACGTATACAAGTTTCCAGAACACCGAGACAGCCTCGCGCGTCTTTCTTCTCACGGAGCATCTTCAGAGAACGACCGACCTTCTTGATGAGTCGCCAATCATAGTAGGGATCGTCGTCGATTTTCTTCCAGTCGTCAAAGTGCAAGTATTCGTCAAGATCCTTGGCTGCCTCCTTCCATTCCTATAACATATTTGAGGAACCGCCAACTGAGCAGGCATTCAACCACTCACCTCATAGGTTGTGGAAGCCCTAAGCTTCTTCCTGAGAACTCCCTTCTTCCCTCTCCCTACAAATGAAAGATTATTGTCGAGGCGGATGCAAATGTACGTCACATACATGCTGAGACCCATTCCTTCGCGTTCACGAGTTGTCGAATGAGCACGTAAATGCCAAATTCCGCTCCTATGAATAGAAATATAAAAAGCTGTATCATCATTAATACCGTGTCCTGCTTTCAATATAGCACGTTACCAAAAGCGGCCAGCGCAGTACAAGAAACCACCAATCGTGTCCCAGTCGTTTGGACGAAAGTCGATCCTTCTTCTTTCGCCTGGTACTGTCAGAAAGATACAGCTCAGATTGACACGTCAAACTTACTTCTTGACTTTCAAATTGACGGGCGCCCAATCTGACAACGCGGAGATTTTCCGTATTCGAGACGTTGTGGGAGTGGGCTGTGGTCCAGAGCTAGGCGAAGAAGTGTCGCCGTGATGTTCAATGTATACTTCGTCAGCATATAATGCAGCCTCGAAGGCCTTGAGATGCCTTTGAAGGGAACATATTAGACCCGCACGCGCCAGATGGATGATCCGGAATGATTGCCAGAAGATACACTCACTCTTCAACAGGATAGACAGTCTCCCAAGGATCAACAATTCCGTTGGCTCCAGCTGAATAGGACATTGGGAGGTGGTGAAGCCAGGTAGCAACCTAGAAAATGTTTCTACATGGGGGATCCTTTCATAGGCATGGGGTACACAGGGTAGGTCGACCACGTGACTATGACGCTTGAGGTAGCATGTGAAATTGAGCGCGACACCCCAAAGAGATAACTTTGAATATTATCTTTACAGTTGAAAACCCCCGAAATGTATTCAGGGAAAATCCGTGGGGAATCTGGACTTTCTCGCACTCCGCGGAACGTTGTTGTCTCTCGACTACAGTACCCGACGGAATACTTATTTTGATTCTACATCCATTGAACGACTTTTCTTCATACGGATCGTGAGGCTTACGAGATTCTAGGTAACCATTCAACCGTCCAAGACCATTTGAAGGACTCTGACGGCCCTCAAACCCGGAAGTGGCAGCGAAGTGAGGGATCTTCTCCTATGCCATTCACTGGAGATCTAAGGTACCTTATGGTCACCGCCGAGATAGGGCTAGTCGCGCTCCTTGAAGCTAACTCGTCGAGCCCCACAGATTTACACGGACACAGCATCTGAGAGCAGCTGCTCAACTGAAAAGGGGAATTTTCCCAGCAAGCATCATGATCAATCCATCACCGCTCAGAAAAAGCCTCCGACTTCTGTTCATCGTTGTATTGCCGGGCCATGAACTACGCCTACTGGATTCTCGGGCGTTGCCAATGATGCCCAAGTCTACTGTGCATTGTCTCAGCCGTCGCGGAACAGTCCGCAATTATTGCCATTGGTTTGATCAAACACGAGGACGATGCTGGATGGAATAGCTGATCCCAGTAGTCCAATGATACAAGACCTGTCCCAACAATTCAGCTACCATCAGCTCGAAGCGGGATTCCATCTGGAAGCGGTAGCTGGCAGGTAACACCCCTCGCATATATTGATGAACAAATCACCATGCTGCGCATGTGCGTCCCCTTAGATGCAACGGATATATCCAGGATAGCCTCTCTCCAAATATAGCGTCTCCATCATGTGCTAAATATATCGCCTGTGAATTCATATAAAGGAGTGCAAAGACAGCGCCACTCCATAACCTTTCTTGCACCTTACTCTTATCTCCAACACATATACTTTATATTCCACAACATGGGTTGGTTCAGCGATG
Source organism: Armillaria mellea (assembly GCA_030407055.1). Taxonomy (NCBI): domain Eukaryota; kingdom Fungi; phylum Basidiomycota; class Agaricomycetes; order Agaricales; family Physalacriaceae; genus Armillaria; species Armillaria mellea. The sequence continues at coordinate 1,979,774 of JAUDZF010000005.1, forward strand.
ACTCCGATCAGGCTCAAGCCTACGACCAGGTTGGGTCAACCTGCGATATCTCTTAGTACATGTCCTCATGCTCATGTCGCCGTTGCTCAGGTCGTCAACGCGCCCCACAAGGCTCAGCTCTCCCACGAATTGATTGCTGCTGCCGCGTCATTCGAGGTTTGTTGCTGAAATATATACTATCGTTGTGGTCCTCATCATTCTACTTAGGCCGCTAAAGCTTACGAGAAACACTGTGATGAGAACGGCCAACCCCAGTCCCACGAGTTGGCCAAGGAGCTTCTGTATGTGTATTTACTCCCTTATTCATTGCATGTACTGAAGAAACAACAGCGCCGGTTTCTCAGGAGCTTTCGTTGACCGCATGGTTGAGACTAAGGGGGTAAGCTCCGCAGTGGACCCTGCATTTCGACAACGTTGACGTTCATTATCAGCTTGACTACATCGATTCGGCGAAGGCTAAGCATCATGGTGAGATAGATCTTTGCTCTCTCTGTCGTAACTTGCGATGACTGATTGGGGCGTTGGACAGCTAAGGAGCAGGCGCATGATGCTCTCTCTGAATATGGCAACTACTAGATAAATAACGTTGTAAACTGAATATTTGTTGTAACATGACCTGACTGAACTGCCATCTATTGTGCTATTTTTAGAATCTATATTTAGTTCAACTCCCGCCACTTCAGGTACTCTTCTCACAACGTTCTCATGACACGATGTTCACCGTCTTTCCGTGGGCGCTCCTTTTCTTCCTCTTTTCTCCGAAATTTGTCTTAGCGGCGCCCACTGGTATTTCCAACAATGCATCCTACAATCTGGCTGCCAGCCTCGCCGTTTTGCTCACCTTCCTCGTCGTACTCACTGCCCTCGTCGTCCTGAAGCATATATACATAAAGAGACGTCGAGCCAGGAATCTTTACCGCGATGCTTCTGTTTCCTCCATTGCAATTGATTCTCAGAAATCTTCAGACTCCTCTATGCTCTCTTCGCTGCGTTGTATGACACCAAGAGACGGTCTAGCCGCGTTTTTCGTTGGTTTTTTGGGGTCGCCTTTCTGGGAAACGAGAACAAAGGCATGGCGGAACAGTCTGTCATGGAAGGAAGGCACACAGAGCTCGTTCATGTACAGCCTTCACGTACAGTCGCGCTCATACAAGGGATCTCGTTCTCGGCAAACCTTCAATGAAAAGTCTTCTAGTACGAACGAGTTTGGAGGAAAAGGCGCATATATCCCAGATTCCTCAAACTCCAAACATTCCAACAGCCTGTCCAGCAACGGCTCTTTACCTCCTGGTTTCCCTGTTCTATTTCCTATTGCGCCCGAAAAGGCTCGACGCGTCCCTTCCAAGCATGGTCATGATCGTCGCCTATCTCTTCCTAATACTTTGGCTACTCGTAAAACGGACTCTGAGAGTATTGCTATACGCCAAAAACGTCACTCTAGCCTGAAAAGCAACAAAAGTCGACGTTCCGACTCCTCAATCGTACTATCTCCGGGACTGAGGATGGTATACACCAATAATTCACTGGACTATCCGCTGCCGCTCTCGTCGGAGGATCTTCCCCCCTTCATTTTCTCTGGTAGTGAGTCTAAGTATGACCAGTCACATGTACCACCACTCCCACCTCTACCTCCGATTACCCCTCTGCTTCCATCCCCCGTGGAGTTCTGCAATCCTGAAAGCTCTATCGGTCGCAGTTACATATCCCATCCCTACGCTCTAGCTCCATACACGAAGAAAGGCATTCTCAAGCAGACTCCAAGGAACTATGCTGAAACGACCCATGATAAAATTGTTTCAAAGGCTCCGATTCGAAATCCATTGATAACCAGAAACTCTTATACTTTTATTCCCCCACCACCTCCGTTCGCAGAAGTTCCTCCAGTTCCTCCAATTCCGCTTCCTTCACCTCTCCCTCCTCGCGAACCTATGCCTGACCTGCCTAAAGCCAGACCTAACACCAGATCGTTGTCAGTTCGATCCCGGAAAAGCCCTCCGATTGGCCCTTCTCCTCTGCGCATCATGACTCTTCCGGAGTCGGTTATTAGCGATCTCTTAAGCCTTCCTACTTCCCAGACTGATCCACCGAATACGAACGAATATCAAGACCATAATTCTTATACTGCTAAATTAAATCGACACTCCTACTCGAGTATCGGGCTTGGTTTCCCTCCAGCGTCATACGCACCAGCAGGTGACCGCAACGCTGATTCTGCGAAACGCTCAAGCACCGATTCAGCATCGTCAAAACGTATTGGCGATGACGATGGGTCGAATATTTTGCTTGGCATAATTCGGGAACTGGTGGAAGAGACTAGTCAGTGGGATACGAGCTTGTATATGGACGACAAATTCAAGTCAATGATCGAAACAGCTGGAAACGAAGGTAGAGGAATGGAAAAATGTGAATCGGTTGCCAGTCCTGTTGAGGTTGATCTTGGGTTATTAGGATTGGAGGTTTTCCGAGGACAATTCGGAAATGGGAATGAAAATACCGAGTAAGATTTCATCATCCACTGCTTTGAGTCTTTGTTGATCATGCTACAGTCTGGGAGTTGGTTTAGCATGGTAGTTTATGGTTGGATTCTGTCTTTGTTTAGTTTCTCTCGCTTTGTTGGTGAGCCAAATCCCTTTCTTGCGGCTAAAGCCTAACGATCGTTTCCAGAATCATTTTAATCAGTCAATCCTGTTTTTGTAAAGTCTACCGTCGACCCTCGGAAATAATAAATAATACATATGGTCCATCAAAAGATAATGAAGCTGAATCCGGTAGTAATCGTGTTACATGTAGAATGAATTATTGCGCTTTGTGAAGCCATTTCTTCAGAGGGATCATGCCGCCCTTATCGACTGCCTTCTTTACATCCTCCCGCTCGACAACGCATATATATTTCAAGAATTCCCTCGTCGTATTCCACGAAGCCGCTGCTACCAATACAAACATCTTGGCAGCAACAAGGGTTTCGAAAGTCTATTTCACTCAAGGTCAGCAACAGGAGATAAACAACAAGAGCTGTTTTACACGCACGCTCATAAGCACATCTCGGGTACATCTGACCATACCAATGCTGCCTCCGTTTATTTGAACAGGTGCAGCAGTCGACGAACGAACTTGGTCTCGGAAATACCGGTGCAGCATCTCGAAGGTCACAACGGAATATCCAGCAGTGCTGGCATGAACAGAGGCAATCAAGAGGCAGATCGCCGAGTAAGGGAGATCTTTGGGAGCTGGTTAAGGAACTGAAAACTCGGAGAAGGGGATGAAGATTTACTATGAAGATACGGGTACAGTGGCCGAGCACGGTGTGTTTCAACCGACGTCAAAAGTTGAGAAGAGGTCGGCCAAGGCGCTTCTGAGGACAAAGCCACAACCATTGAAGTCTAGGAGATTATAGGATAAGGAAATAGGTCATTTCAAATCAATAAAGAGACATACCAAGAGGGTCGCGAACATCCTCATGTCTTTCGTGATACTGAACGTCTCGGATAAAATTTGCAGGGTAGATTTGTCATTCAAGAACTGTTGAACATGAGCCTCCCACGTCGTCCTCCATTGAGCAAGGTCCTCCTCGTCCGTAAATGCGTCTTCATCAATAGGTACGCAGAGTATCGCCTTGGCCAGCCGTCTCCAGTATTCCATCGTGTGAGGAGTTACCCGTAAAATTCTCCCCGAGAATCGGCTTTTGACCCGCTTCTCCAGCAGATTTATGGTATCTATGCGAGTGGTAAGTCCAACAACGGCTAACCCCTTACTGCCAGCACCGGCTCTGCAACTCTGGGCAGTATCTAGTAGACAATAGAGCAACGCCTGCCGCGCATGGAGTGCGAACAAATCGAACCCTTCGAGGATGATGATAGAGGCTCGAGAAAGAGTCGGCAGAACGGCGATGAGGGCAGGCAGGTGCGTTGATGAAGGTTCTGCAAATGTCTCCGGGTTGTCCGTCGGTGCATCAACGAAAGGGTTGGGTTCGTCATCGTCGTTGTGCGTCTGTTCCTCATCCTCAGCGGATAGGAACGACGTGCCGGTTTGTTCTCTAAGTTGTCTAGCTATTTCGCGCATTGCCAGGCGATCATTCTGTTGAACCCAACCAGACAGCCGGATGATGATGGGCGGGCTGTCGCCGGACGAAACCTTTGAAAGAGCGCGCTCTAGCATCTGTGAAAGTTTAGAGCCGCCTAGTGAGAAAAACAGAAAACTCACCATACTCTTCCCAGTACCTCGAGGCCCAAGTAAAAGGCAGCTATTGCCTTCCCCTCTGTCGACTGTCCCGCTCAGCAATTCATCTAGGTTTTGAGACGTCGAGGTGTTTGTCTGGTCCACATCGTCATCATCTTCAGTATTGTCCTCGAGTTGGATATTAGACATGTTGCGTAGCGCATGAAGTATAGCGTATTTCTGAGAATTCAGACATTCGTGGAACTGCAATGGCAATGATCCTGAGGCCAGATTTATGAGAGTACGGGGCCTCTTCGAAGGAGAGGTCGGGGGAGGCGTAGGAGAACAGATGCGTGACTGTCCACGCGTAGCACGTCGTTTTAGTGTTGTTGTCGAGGTCGCTGTGATTCTCGCCTTCTTGGCTGGAGAAAGTTGTGGTTCTGCGCTGCTGTCATCGTCTACAATCCGTCGTTTCAACGCTGACCGTTTTGGAAGTGCAACTACAACGCTGCTCCGAGGCGGCTTCGGCAATATATCCAGCTCATCTTCACTCGTCTCTCCTCCACCACTATCCTCGGTATCTGGGGAAGTCGTTCTGATCTGGGCTCGACGGCCCCGTGTTCGAGGGGTGTGCTTAGTAGGCGACTGGGCTGCAGATGTGGCCCTGGTTGCAGGCTTCCGGGGCGACGAAGATGGTGTTTTGGCGGGTGTTTGACGTTTTGGCGGCATGGCGGAAGAATTCGATGAAGAAAGGGCAGATTTGGACAGGACAGGGTGACACAAAATCGCGTGATCGCGTCGGCACAGCGTCACACCATCATTTTGTCCACATTTGTATGCCTGGAGTCCTGAACTCGCCGTCGCTGTATGAATGGGCTTCTCTGGGTGCGTTTACAGCAGTATCTTCGTTTGATAAATGTAACAAATGGAGTATAGGCTCGCGCGATGGCTCAACGCGCCAACTACAGCTCTACCATTGATTAGGGAAAATATTGTGGTTAATCATAATGTATTACCTCCATCTTATTGACCTGCACGCTGTTCATCTCTTACCAGGGCCGCCTTGAAGGCAAATGGCAGCTTTCCGTCAAGTCTTTCCGATCCACACTATCCCAATCAGATGGCTCTCAGGTACCCTCAGAACGGTCGATGTGTGCACTAACGATGGGCGAGAACGTCTTTGTTCTCTTGGACGACCCTGGTGCTCCCTCTCGGATAGAGGCAGAGAACCTCACCCAACCTCCCACCCATTACCGAAATACATTCCTGACTCTCAGCCCTCCTGGAGCACTCGAGCACCTTCTTGCCCAGCTCAAAGCGCGCTGGGTTTCAGTGCGACAGTCTACCGCTAGTACTGTGCCGAGAACCCAGGCAGCTGGGCCACAGCTTCTTATTGACGGGCACGTCTTCTCCATTGGAACGGATTGGATCGTGCGCATAGGCAATGTTGTTCTCTCAGGTGGTGCGGTTAAAGGGATGCTCCTAGAAGTAAGTCGTGACAACAGCTTTCCTGCAATGCCTTAACTATTAGCTGTAGGCGGAATATCTTCCGTTGCCTGTCCTGCGCTCTCCATTGCAAGACGGCACTTCCGAGCTCTTGTCGAACCTTCTGACCTCGATCCTGCCCAATATTCGTGATGCCAAGACAGTGGCCATTACGATCAGTGATTCTCAGTGGGAAGATGTATTGTGGAACCGCGAGGAGGAAGAGAAGGAAAAGCGAAGCAAAGAGGAACGTGAACCGGTGGATGAGGACGATATTTATGTGTACCGGGATGAGGAGGAGGACGGCAAGCAGCAGCCTCGAGACTGGACTGGCGTGGACCGAGATCGCCGGTCTGCTTTCCTGATAATGGCGGCGCTCCGTTCTGAGGGTATCCTGTAGCATGACGTAACTGCCTAGACCGTGAGAGACTAAGCTTTTCGCTTTGACTCGATCCTTCAGTCGACGTTGCACTTGAACACATGCCTTAGCGTAATTTTTCCTTTCCGTCGTCCTCAAGGAATGCTATGCTGCCCTCGTTCTGTCATGCTCAGCGTTCCACGGCCCCGTCTCACACTCGGTCGACGCCTCGAGTCTACCGCCCTTCATTTTTACCAAAATAGACAGCTAGAGCTTTACGCGGCCAAGGAGACTAAGCGGTTGACGTTGAGGCAGCTGGTGTGTTTTTGTAGTATCGTCGACGTCCTGGTCGTTGATGACCATCTAGGTGTTCTTTGGTCGTTCTATCAACGAGGAGCGTATCATCACAGTGGGGTCATTGTTCTCGTTGTTCGTGTCATTTTGTGAACGCAAGCTCTAGAGTGCCAATTACGTTCGTACGGAGCTCCCCGTCCGCATCGCGCACCGTCTACGGGACCTCCAGGCTTTGCCATATATCGTTGTGACTCAGGAAGGCGTAGCCAAGGTGTATGAGGTGCGTTTACCGCAAGCTATCTCACGTGGCGTCTTGTTTAATGCGTACCTATTTAAGCTCTATTGGTCGGCTTTTGAGAAGTGCGTTTCCTGTATTTTGAAGCCCTACCATCAACCCATACATATCCAGATTCCGACGCTACCCAGTGGTGACCTCATTAGCTGAGAATGAAAAGTTCTGTCAATTCGTGGCTCAGCTTCTCAACGAACAGTATGAATCTTCATGCACCTTCACAGTGAACAGGCCTCTTACCGGACTTCCAGTGCAACCGTAATTCCAAACCTCTATCTCGGTCTGTCGTTATCGTCACCCTATCTAGCACCAGATCAGCTGGACTCCTTCATGCGTCGGATGCTAATTTCACGTATCTCTCGGCGTGTTCTGGCGGAACATCACATTGCCCTTTCCGAAGCCTATGCTGGAACCCGTGCGCAAGAATCCCGCGTTGGCATCATTTCCACCGCGCTTGATGTCGCAGGATGTATTCGCCGTTGTACCGACCTGTTGAAGTTCCGGCCCCTTCAAGACGCAAAGGGGTGGCCGCAAATCGTGATCGACGGACATTTGGATTGCAAGTTTGCATATATTCGAGAGCATCTTGAGTACGCGTCTGTCTTTTGTGGCATGTGAAAAAGGTGGATAACCGCTGATAGGTATATAATTTTCGAGCTTCTCAAGAATGTAAGGTTTACAGCACCCAAATACGATTGCTGACACGCTGTGTAAATTCTCAGGCTGTGGATGTAACCCGTCATAAACACGCTTCTAGCGACAGTCTGCCTGCAATCAATGTCACGGTCGCGGAAGGGACAGACGATGTCGGCATTCGAGTATCGGACCAAGGTACTTGCACTCGTCTCTGTTCCGTAACCTGAATTTGCCTGACATATGAGGAGGTGGCGGTCTGTTTAACAACTCTTGCCCGGTGAAGTCTCCCGAAGACCTGTTCTCATTCTCGCATGTTAGGAATGCAACGCGGTTGGACGACGAGCGTTTAGTTGCGCTCCGCACATTTAGCAGCAGCCAGGAGGGATTACAGGCAACTGTCGGTGAACAAGTTGCAAGATGGAAACAGGATGCGGAAACGGATAACATTGCGTTACAAGGGACCTATCCAAACATTGGTATAGGGCTTCCTATGAGCAATATCTTTGCTACGTGGGCCATTCCCATTGCTCGGATTCAGAACTTGTCCTGATCATCGCGTTCAGATATTTTGGCGGATCCTTGGAGTTGGTATCTTTAGATGGATGGGGTGAGCAAGAATGACTGTAATGAATAGACAGTTTACTCACATCAAGATTTCCAGGGACGGATGTGTATTTACGTGTTCCGAAACTGGTATGTTTAGATATTCACTGTTAATCAGCCTGACTGACCCCATATTGATCAGGGAACAAACCTTGAAGGAATAGAGGTCTAACACGGATGCGATGGCTCTATTCCACGCACTGATGCCAAGGATCCGCTTGTGGTGTACCGCCCGACCGTGCCTCGTATTTGTATATATGACATGCTTGCGACGGTCAATTCACGACGAAATCTCGAGCTGGGGATCGTCTTCAAGTGGATGATAGCGCTAGTCTGCATCGATGCTGTACGATAATCATGAATGATGATGCATGATGACCCGAAGAGATGAAGATGATGACAACTAGTGCAGATGCTAACGGAACTGCCCTGAATTTCAATACAGCAGTTTATTGCGGTGTCATCGGAGGATCGGAAGTTTGTGCCGATTGAAATAGCAGTAAAATAACAGCGCCTATGTCCTTTGAAGTCCCTTGACCTTGACTCCGTCTGTGCATGGCCTGTCTTCCATAAGGCCCTTCGTCGTTCCCTTCTGCGTCCAGAGCCATGGATCCGTCTCAGCATGATTTTGTGCCTCCACCTGCATATTCCGCTCAGGAGGAGTTTGATACCAAAATATCAGCCGCGCTTGCAGCGTCGTTAACGATAACACAGCCGCCTGCGCAGCAGGCGGAGGAGGAAGAATGGGAGCAGTGGGATGATGCCATATTCAATGCTGCAGCTCGTTCAGGACAGGCGCCATCCAGTTCGGACCATCGACGAGAGAGTCGCGCACAGTCCAGTCCCACTGCAGTCCACCGGGCGCTTCCCGCTCGACCCGGGGCAGCCGGTCCATCAGTGCCGCCGCTCAAGATACACAAGAAAAACCGGTCCTCAACGAGCTCGACGTTGTCCAAACAGCGACCCAGCTGGTACTCCGAGGCTGGACTTGACAGCCACCAGTCGGGTGGCCCCGCACTAGCGTCCCCACCTGCAGGGTCTTCGCATGCTGTACCTGTTCGCCGCGACAGCGACATCCAGGACTACAGCGTCCCGCCACCGCCCTTCACGGCTGTCGGCCCGTCGCTTGAGGGCCCGCCATTCGAAGAGATGGACCCCCTTGGATTCCGACCGAATCCGCCGCCCAGCCGCCCACCCAGCCGAGCACCATCCGTTCCTCCGTCCCAGCTCCGGGCCCCTCTGCCGATACCTAACAACACACCGCCAACGATACGCCTCTCGCGAGTGGATCCGGCTGTAGGATTGGACACGGGGGCGGCACGTCTGAGCTTCAACCCGGCAGTCGCATACAACAAGCACAAGGCTGCCCAAGCTGTTCCAACCGATTACCACCCTCCAATCCAGTCTTTTGATGCCGCTTCTCTCTACAAGTGTGTCTACTTTCCTTCCAGCTTTACCAATGCTGACTCGTCCCTCAGTTCCTCGGTGGCCTCGCATCTTACTATTGTTCCGTCCCAGCGTCCACAGTAATTACTGCTTCCATTTAAGACTGACCAGTCGCTGAGTCTTTCTCAGATCCTATGTCACACCGCCCCGTCCCCCCAGCACTGGTTCCTACATGAGTTCGCACTCTGGGTCGGGTTACAAACGGGAAACTTGGCCTGCCCCCCCTATACCATCGTCCCGATATATATCACCTCCTTTGGTTCACCACAGAGGACCGCCTGTTGACGCCCCCGTGCCGAGGTGGGCAACATCGGAACAGCAGCTCTCCAACATGTTCAGATGACTTGCCCACTGCTTTATATTTTCGCATAACGCGGCCATTGACTTCCATATTATGCCCTTGCTCAATTTTTTTGATCTATGGTATAGATTATAATCAAATATGTACTTGTAAACACTAGTTGAAGGTGCCGATTGGCAACACCGTCTGGAGCAAATATGATGATGTTTGTATTTTCAAATTTTGATCTGCTAACCTGCAATGGCGAACATAAATGCTCGTAGTCCGGCCTTGAATTCCTTCCCTCACGCATCCAGGCCAGCTATCCCTGCGCCCCAGCAAGGCTCTGCAAACCAGAACTCTGCAAAACCAGCCGACTATGTATACTTTGACAGATCAACCGCCGGTTTTTCAGATGAAGCGCTCCCGAGAGCCAAGGGTGCCCAGATGAAGTTGGAACATTATTACAAGATCGTCGTCGATGCTGCCATCGAACGTAATACCAGGTACGTGCTCCGCTGCGTTCCTCGTTCCCACTGACTTTATCTCAGGCGTGTCGAACTGGAACGTCGATTGCAAGCGGACGTCCTTATGTCAGAAGACCGGAAACAACGGCAGCTGCAACAACTTGGGAAGAAAGAATCCACCTTCTTGCGGCTGCGGAGGACACGCCTCGGTTTAGACGACTTTCGGACCGTAAAGGTCATCGGAAAGGGTGCTTTTGGGGAGGCAAGTACCTGTTATTAATGTTTTTGCCCACGCATCAAATAGCTGTCTCTAGGTTCGATTGGTGCAAAAGACTGATACAGGTCGGCTTTTGATAAGGGTCTCCTGACGGTATCTGATCTTAAATTGGCTCAGGCAAAATTTACGCGATGAAGACCTTGAAGAAGGACGAAATGCTGAAGAAGGATCAGGTCTCGAGATCTTATCCATAGCTTGCCGCGCCGTTGTACTGATGCACTTGTGTTTTAGCTTGCTCATGTACGCGCTGAACGTGACGTTCTGGCCGAGTCCAATTCGCCATGGGTCGTCCAGTTGTTCTACTCCTTCCAGGACCCTTCGTATCTCTATTTGATTATGGAGTTCTTGCCCGGCGGTGACTTGATGACCATGCTCATCAAGTATGACACCTTCAGCGAGGATGTCACCAGGTTCTACATGGCCGAGTGCGTTCTGGCAATCGAGGCAGTTCATAAGCTCGGTTTTATCCATCGGTAGGTATCTCCTGTGTACCTATAATGTCCCTTTGTTGACCCGAGTACAGTGATATTAAGCCCGACAACATCCTCATGTAAGTCTGACGCCCACTCCGTATTCTTCCGGACTCAATTAGTGCATTAGCGACAAGGACGGTCACGTCAAGCTCAGCGATTTCGGTTTATCCACAGGGTTCCACAAGCAGCACGACTCAAACTATTATCAGCGGCTTCTAGAGTCGGCGACGAAGAATGGTGCTACTCCTCAGGCAGCTGCTCGGAATAGTGTTATGGTCAACTCCATCAATTTGACCATGACAAATAAAGATCAAATCGCTACTTGGAAGGCTAATAGGCGAAAACTTGTAAAGCCACTCATTTACAGCCAAATCGACACGTAACTAATGTGAGAATAGGCGTACTCTACTGTAGGAACTCCCGATTATATCGCCCCTGAAATCTTTTTACAAAAGGGCTATGGAAAAGAGTGTGATTGGTGGTCATTGGGATCTATCATGGTGCGTCAAATCTCGCTTTGTCTACATCCCTCTTCCTGACATCCAACAGTTTGAGTGCTTAGTCGGCTACCCACCATTCTGCTCGGAAACTACCCATGAAACGTACCAGAAGATTATGGAGTGGCAATACCACCTTACATTCCCCGATGATGTGCATCTCAGCCATGAGGCTGAAGATTTAATCAGACGGTGGGTGGTGTCCGCCACCGCCGATAGAGTTTTTCTCACCTTGTTACCTTCCAGGTTGATCATCTCAGCGGATAGACGACTTAACGTCGAACAGATCAAGCAACACCCCTTCTTTTATGGAGTCGATTGGGACAGTCTTCGGCAGATCGATGCGCCTTTCGTGCCGCATTTGCGATCCATCACCGATACTTCCTACTTCCCCACAGACGAGATAGATCAGGCTCCTGAAGAGCTTCCTGCCGATACCGGTGGCGCCAGTAAGGACCTAGCTTTCCTTGGGTCAGTCGTCTATCCTAAATATTATCATGGGTTAGCAGTTGACTCGTCTTTTATAGTTACACCTTCAAGCGATTCTCTATATCTTCTCATGCATTCTAGCCTTAAGTTGATCGCCACTGTACTTGATGATTTCGGATGACAGCTGGCTGGCCAGTTATATCTTATATCTAAATAATCCCTTTTATGTTCTTAAGGATGGTTCTTTGTGTAAGAGTTTGCCTGTGAATTTTCGGATCGTTTGCTATGCCTTTTATTCCTTTTTCGGAAGATCGTACTGAACATGTACCACTGCCAAGCTATCAGTCACCGCTTCGATACTCTCGGGAGTGATGAGATTGTGACCAGGTTGATTATCCATCTCCCCTCGCAAGTTTTCATAGAAATCCTTGCTCAACCCTGCCTTCTCTCTATCATCAGCATTGAATGGACCTTTGATGTCTCCGCGCCAGCCGTTCCGTACTTCTTCTCTGAAAGTTTTTATGGGATCAACGTTACCATCTTTTTCGCAGATCCATGTAAACCATCTGTGGCCCGCCGTCACATGGGTGACCTCGTCGGCGTGGATGATTTCCATGGCTTTGACACTTTCGTTGTCTCCGGCTTTCTTGAAGCGTGCAATTGTGCCGGGGTTCACGTCGAGACCTCTGGCTTCGTGCACGAGGTGGATAATTGCAAGCCGGGCGCGGAACGAGTTGGCAGTGATGGTTGCTGACTCCCACAGAGCAGCATGGACAGGCAGACTACCATACGGCGTCGTCGGAGAAGTGGCGGCCAGCCGGGACGTCAGTAGGGTGCTGAAGGTCCGTTTTGTTAGAATGTAGCTGTGAATTTGAAGAAGAAGAAGAAGAAACAGTGAAATGGACTGACAAATGCTTGGATTCGTCCAGTGCCATTTTTGTAAAATCAGAAAAGAAAGCCGGAGGCAGATCGGGGTGCGTTGGTCCAAACCTAGCCATGATATCCCACCTATATAATCCTGAAGTCTACCTTTGCAAATGGAGGTGTAGAACCGGCCTTACTTACGCAAGATCTATCCTGTAGAAAACTCGTGAGACACGTAATTGCACAACCAAAGTTCGCGACTTACGCCCACTGTTCAATATTAGCAAGGGCATGCAGCATGACAGCTCTGCTTTTCCTACTCTTCATTTTGACAGGCTCTACGGTATTTCTCTCATATTGGGCTTCGCGCAACGGGATATCAGGAGGACGAGGGGCATATGGTGATTTGTGTCCGATGGATGCTAATTTTCCTGTCCGGAAAAGCTGAACTGCGTGGCGAGTTCGCTGAACCTACGCAGGACACATATGTTGACAATTATCTTGAACGGTATAATATTGAAATCACCTTCAATGTTGGATTTGGTGTATTGAGGATAAGTACAGCCCATTGCATTAGTGTAGTGGGTGCACTTGTCGTAGGTACGATAGGTTCTTCTACAGTGACGGATTCAACAGTCGAAGATCTGACGGACAGAGAGGCAGTGTCTCCAACCAGAGGCGGAGGATCCGCAAATTCTAAAGGAAGTAATAAGCGGAAACCTTGGGTCTCAGAGTGCGAAGAGTACCTTCAGAAACGGGTCTCAGCTCGACCAACCGCCAATTTGTTCCATCTTTCGGGGTCTCGACATATACCGTGTCAAGCCCGTCCAGTGGATCGATATTTACTTTGACATCATAGGTACAAGTGTGCAGTCCCGTCTCACTTTTTCCCGTTTCGAGATTGAAATCATACCTATGGTCAAAGGATTTTGCTTAGTTTCAACGGGTAGATAGATGTTTATAGGCACTTTCCTGTGCCAGGGGCATACTGCCACAACTCCTGAATCGCATCCTTCTATATCAGCATGAGACATGTCGGCACCGAGATGGGGACAAGTCGATTCCATGACATATATCTGCTTGTACATGGCCTGTAGGTTATCCCTGTCTGTAGATGCTTTATTCCTAATTGCCGGCACAGATGGAGATAAACGAAACAGGATTAATCCGTGGTAGATTCCTTCTTGGGAGCGTATGGTCATCAGAAAGCGTAGGTGGGACAGTAGATATCGGAATGGTGCTATTCTAGTAAGATGAACGATTCAGACATTAGAATCGAGGAAGGCAGGAGATCAAGATTAAATGAACCTACCGAAGCAGCGCCATTTTTATCTCAGCCGAGGGCCAGGAACGATCTACTGAGGAGAACGCGCTAGTTGAAGTTGAAGAAGTTATAATAAAGCTGATCTCCAAACACGTGATCTTGATCGGTGTTTTCCAAGAGCCACCATGTCCTGTACAATGGAATCCCTCAAATGGTTTACTACAGAGTACCATGGTGAGTCCATTATAATTAGATGCTCCGACCTTTGTCGCATATCTCTTATTTACTAGATTTGAATGGCTCGCATATCGACATTCTCAACAAGCCTCCTACACCACTTGAGTTTTCCCGAATAGCACACATCTCTCGACCCGTGGTCATTCATGGTAGTATCCGTATCCAGCTACTTTGAAGCTCAGTACAACTTAATTTACATCAGGATTTCATATACCTGCTACTAAGGACCTATGGAGCAACGAGTATCTCTGTGACAAGATGGAAGACCGGCCAGTCTCTGTCTCGATTACTCCGAACGGGTTCGTGTTCCGAGGCATCAAAATGATATTGTCCCCAAACCTATGTAGCTACTCGTAGATTGGCTGATGCAGTTACAGTGGGCGCAGACGGCACATCCTACTTTGTTGAGCCTCACGTCGAATCCATGTCGATGAGGGACCTCTTGTCGAAACTCGATGGCGACATAACCGGAGTAACATTGCCTAAGTTTCTTTCTTTTCCCATTGCTTACTATAGGACAGTCCTCCGAGGCATATTATCTCCAATCGCAGAACGGCAATGTCTACTCTGCAACATATTTCGCTGACAAGACAGCGAATGATTTCTCAGAGTTCGACGTCCTGCGTCCAGACATCCCCAGCGATGTACCTTGGTGCACCGAATCGTTTGGTACGTCTTGATTTTTTCTGCGGCGATTTACTGATGCTATCTCTCAGACAAACATCCCGATGCGGTCAACCTCTGGATTGGAGACGGTACGAGCACAACAAGTATTCATTGTGGTCAGTAAGATACTCTTCATGGTGCTCGTTACAGATACAAATGCAACTTAGATCCTTACGAGAATATATATACCGTTGTCCGAGGAGTAAAATACTTTACTCTTCTCCCTCCCAGCGAGGGCTGGTGTCTCCAAGGTACGGTTATTGTAAACTGAAGGCTGATCTAGAGTCACTGAATAACCACTCCCTCCAGAACGTACATATCCTCACGCGCAATACGTACGACCCTCACCTTTAGCTGAGCTATGTATCGAACCGTCGCCGGCGTCAACTCCTCCCATTCGCTGGTCCTCTATTGGAAACCTGAATTCTCCTGACGCTCTACCTCATGAAGCGCATCCCATCAATATCGTGTTGAAGGCAGGCGAAACACTTTATCTACCTGCGGGATGGTGGCATTATGTTCAACAATCGGATGAGACTACAATTGCTTTGAACTGGTGGTACGACATAGAAATGCGAGGCATGACTTGGGTGCTTCTCACTTTTCTTCGGGGAGTCAATGCCCCTGCGGTAAAAGACAGTGAAACTGAAATAGAGAATATAGAAGAGGAGGACAGTAGCTAATTGATGCCGGTGACTGTTGTTGTCATTGAATTTTTTTTGAGCTCGTTCGGTGGACGGACCGGAATGGCGTTTAGTCACGCTCTGTGACAAAGATTTTCACCCCTTTCAGTATACTTTGACCAACTTCGTGCTGTCCCCCTCGTTCTCGGTCTAATCATGGCCGGCGATAAACCAGAAAAGAAAGACAAGAAGCGCAGGGAGAGCAAGGTCGAGCTTCCTACTGAAGATGTAGAGATGGTGGACGCGGAGGAGACCACCAAGGTTCCGAGCTTGTTGAGCTACACGGAAACTTTCACTGACCATGGCTTGTAGTCACCTAAGAAGCACAAGAAGGAAAAAGCCGAGGTTCTCATTCCGGTGGAGGATTTGTCGCCGTTGGCCAATCCACTCGCCCAGAAGAAGCTTTTGAAGAAGCTACAGAAAACCGTGAAGAAGGGTGGGCTTTCTTTCACCAATCTTTGACTGGGTTTTCAGTAACATGCTCGGTACAGCGTCAAAGTCTCGGCTAGTAAAGAGAGGAGTGAAGGAGGTAGTCAAAGGAATCAAGAAGGGAGAAAAAGGGTATGCGTCAATGCAGTCTTTATTTTACGGTTTTGCTCATTTTTTTCGTACCAGTCTACTGATTATAGCTGCTGACATTAGCCCCATCGACATTGTTTCCCATCTACCTGTTTTAAGTGAGGAGGCGAAAATACCTTATATTTTCGTGTCGTCAAAGGAGGAGCTAGGCCACTTTAGTTCAACAAAACGGCCGACGAGTTGTGTCATGATATGTCCACACCAAAAGAGAAAGCTGAAGGAGGGAACGAAGGATGAGAAGGATGAAGAATTCCATGACCTTTACAAGGAGTGTTATTCTGAGGTGGAAAAGTTAGATACCCAGATTGTATTTTGATATTTTTTGTAGTACCTGGGTGCCTTTACGTGGTGATCGGCAAGTAGGAATTCGCACGATCTTTTTCTACTCACATTTTTCGACCACCACGACGTCCTCGTCACCCCTAATACCCTTTCCATTCTGTCATGGCATCTGCAAAGGCAAAGTTCTCTTCCACTGCTAACGGCGCCGCCAAGGCCAAGAAAGAGCCCGCTACCAATGGAACGGCACCCTCAGCCGAGAAAAAGGACACGTCGGATCCTTCTTCCCATGCACCATCGATAGGTAAACCGGACAAGAAGGCGTATGAGGCTGAGCAGGACAGAATAAAGGGAGAGATAGATGCTCTTCAAGTAAAACTGGTGCGTCGTGCTCCAGCTACCACGTCTGCTCATCAATACTCATTACCCTAGTCCGCTGTACGGGACAAAATCTCATTGACGACTAAGGGCGGTGCTGGCAATGAGCGACGGAATCAACTGCGTTCTGAACTGGATGGTATTCGTAGTCAACAGTCCAGCAACAAGGCCTCGAGAGGAAAGATCCTGGATCAGCTTAAAGCTTACCAGGATAGCATACAGAAGAAGGTTTGCATTCTATTCTTCGACTCATATATCCCTGAATCTTACACGTTCTCTCAGATTAAGGACCTTCAGGCCGCGCAATCAAAGATTCCATTCAAAAATGTTGGCGAGGTTGATGTTCGGATCAGGTGCGTCAATTCACCCTCTTCCCTAGGTATGTATTCACTATCCGTAAATAGAACTCTGGAAAAACAAGTGGAATCCGGTAACATGAAACTTGCGGATGAAAAACGAGCCGTCCAGGAAATCAGTACATGCAGACGTAATCGACGCACCGTCGAGAGTTTCCAGGCTATTCAGGAAGCCATTGAGGCTGACCTGTCACGCTGCCGATGAGCTCCGCAAACAGCTTGACGACCCTGAATTCAAAGCCATATCCTGACCGATTCGACACCATTAAAGCCGAGCTCGACGAGTTGAAGCGGGAAGGAGACGAGGCTTATGCTGATCGTGCTAAGCTTTTCGAAGAGCGCGACGGCGTCCAAGCTCAGATCAATACGCTCTTCAACGAGAAGCGCGACTCGGCACAAAGTTTCCGCGAAGCCAATGACCGGTATTGGACTAAAGTCAATGAGGACCGGGCGAGGCGTGCCGAGAGGATTCGGGCCCAACGCGCCGCTGAAGAGGGGGAGAGGCGGAGAGAGGCGGCTCAACGTTTGCGGGACGATGCAGAGATCCCTGCGTACCAGGCCCAGATCGAAGATTGCCAGACTCTCATCGATTACCTGTCGGGGAAGAGCACCGGTCCCGCTAAGCTTAACAGCGCACCTACTGAGGCTGAGGCCAAGGCTGAGGTGGCCGGTGTTCCCAAGCTGGAGCTCAGGAAGGTCGAGGCAGCGCCTGAGGGCGTGGTTGTCCGGAAGAAGAAGGGCGGGGATGAAGACAGCTACTTTGTAGCCAGGGGCAAGGGCAAGGGAAAGAAGAACGTTCCCAAACCCGCCAGCACGCCAGAACCTGCATCCGGTGGACTCAACATCGATTTGCCCAGGCTCTCTGCGCTCTTATCTCTGTCCATCCCTCCTCCAGACTCTGCGGCAGATGTAACTCGTGTCATCACGGACTTGCAGACTAAGAAGGCATGGTTCGAGGCAAATCAGGCTCGTGTCACGGCCGAGAACATCGCCAAAGCGGAAGCCGAGATAAAACGCTTGAGCGCAAAAGAGGTTGCTGCGACACCGGAGATCACACCCAGTGCTGAACATCTCGATGAACCTGTAACGACTACCCCCTCATCAGCAGTTCCTGGCGACGTTACAGAAGCAAGGATCGATGCTGTGCAGGAGGTCAAGGAGGCAGATTCGTGATGAGTTGGATGATTAGTTACTGCGGATATATCTTCTCTAACTCTTAATAATCAAAACCTATCTCATTGAAAAATATTCTATGTTGGGTAGATGAAATAAATTGAGCAAGGGATACAGCCGGACAGCTTATATATGATATATATCGATAACAAATCCGAGAATCCTTTACAAGGCTATTAAGGAGCGTGGTTCGACGAGTAGGTACGACTTCAAAAGAGAAAAGAAACGATAATACAAGTACTTCGACGGAGAAAAGAAAGTCAGTTGTGCAAGCATAAGCAAGAATGGTATGGTATTAGTAGAGTATCACATCCACAACGGCCCAAAGCTAGAAAACAATCGAAATGCAAAATGTCTATACTCCTTGCGCCTCAGTTTTGACGGGTTCAACAGTCTCCGCTTCAGGCTCACTGGAGGGGGTAGCAGAAGAATGCATGCCCATGTCCTGTGGCGTGAAGCTGGAAACATCGAATGCATTCCCCGAGTTGGAGAAATCAGAGAATGGAAGGCCCGTAGAATGGACAGTCGGTATGGAGTCTTCTTGTGTATTAGAAGTATCCATGTACGACAAGGATCCATAACCGTCAGAGTTGAACGCTGTAGACGATGGGTCAAGCGAACCTGCAGAAAATGTGTCGTTTTGAAGGGCCGCGAGCATGCTCGACGTAGTAGGAGTCATAAGACTTTGGGGGCGAACGTCCATGGAGTTGAAGTTCTCCTGGCCAGCCATGGGTGACAAGGAAAAGAATTGCTGTTGCATAACAGGCTCCACGGAAGCCGCAACGGAGTTGGTAGACAGCGCAACGCTTCGAAGAACGTTGACCGCAATCCAATCACTGAAAGTGGGGTCAGTTCTCTGGATTCGAAAAATAACGTTGCAACTTACTCCAAGAATAGTTTCAAAATTTGGAAAGCACCGAAGGCTGGATCACTTCGAATAGTCTGGGAAAAGGCGCTTGTCAGCGCTTTAAAGACGACAAGAATTGACCCTACTTACCAGATCTCGCATAACCTGGCTCGTAACGTAACCCCAACGAATGAGAACACTTCGTGAGCTCATAGTTCCCCTCTCTTCACCACCGTGCATAGCCCGGCTACCACCCATCAGTCTATCGCAGCACTTGTCTGCCCAAGACATGACTTCTCTCACGGGTTCCGCGGTTTTGGTAAGATTCTCCATCAGCGCGACAAACTCCACCTCCAATAATTGAACAAGGTCTTCATGACGACAATTACAGACTAGTGCTGATTGGTTTCGGACAGACTCAAAGTCGACTTTTTGCCAAGAACGGCGCATCTCCGTAAGCTGCTTCTGATTGGTGAGAACCGTGTTTAGCGCTTGGGTAACTTGGTAAATGTCAAGGAATCGCACTACGCTTCCGATTAGTCGATATAATGCGTCACATTTTGAAGTAACTTACAAACAAGGTGACCGAATCGAGCACCTAGTTCAACTTTAGGCTCAACAAAGGTGTTACCATAGTTATCCAGGGCAACCAACAAAATCTTTTCCATCTTGTTGGCGAACTGACGAAGGTTCGCAAGAGACGTGGACGGAATAGGCGACAGCATCTGAAGTCGTAAAATTTCGAGCATTTCCTGTAAAGGGTTCAATGATTCATTGAAAAAGGACTGATACCTGCTGAAACGTACATCGTAAACGATAGCATCTGCTTTGGCCATCAGACCCGCTATAGCCGGGGCGTGAACAACCTCACGATGATTACCACTCAAGTTGGACCAGAAGCTGCGTAAGTGCATCTCAAACGAGTCGAACCTGAACATCTTGACGCTTTCCAAAAGCGAATCAAGATGATCTTGGAACCAACCCCATACTTCACGCGCTGCGATGCCGTGTGGGGATGTAGAATTGGCGCCCACTGCATCCTCGATGCTAGGGAAATGAGGGAACTGACGAACAGATGAAGATGGCTGGGACGCAAGGTACGGCACCGAATTGCCTGATGGAGGTGATTGGGACTGAACAGGCAACCCGCTGTCTGCTCCCGGATGCCGGCGAATGGACGCCTGAGGAGGGAAGGTACCAGGTGGACGCTGGTTCGCTTGCACTTGCGACAGAAGAGTCGCGGCGGTCGGGGTTTTGTCGCTCATATCTTGCGGAAAAACGGTCCCCTTGACATCGCCGGAGAGAGCGAGCGAATTGCGCTTGGAGCCCAGGGCGGAATTGACGCCCTCAGAGTCTTCGTCGTCGTCGTCGTCAGAGCGCTCTTCACTTCTGTTGGTAGTTTCCGCTTGTTCATTGGCCAAACGGGCGGCATTGACTGAAGGCTGTCCAGCGTGATTGTTGGACTTGTGAATATAATCCTGAAGCCATTCGGCTTCGGCCGAGGTCGCGGGACGAATACCACAATCTGTCATCAAAACCGTGATGAGACATGTGTACCATCAGAGATGTTGTTCTGTGGCTTACAATGATATTTGCTATTCCCTCTGACGCCGAGACGCCTTGTTTTGATTGTGGGAAAACACAGGCGAATAGCCTTGCCCAGAGTGGCCGTGTTGATGTGGGGAATCCCGTACTGGTCACAGACTCGACGGTAGGAGAAATAAAGGCCTTGACGAGGTACATTGCCATCGGGATAAGGAGCATAGTTCGCAGTGAGCCTGTCGTAAGCGAGTAAGGGCTGTGAAGACGTGTATCAGAATGCATATACGCACCATGCTTGGACAAAAATCTGCTTGGCCCTGTCCGAAGCACTTGTGGTCGTAGCCGCTCTCACGTTGGCGGCCAGTTTCTCCAGTGCATGATCATTGTTGAGCGTCATGCGGCCGAAGGCGCCAACAGCATGAAGGGCGTCCTGGTTAGGAGCCATTGTATGAGGTTGGCCACCGTACATTGTCGGGTACTCGGGTGCCGAATTGCCCAAGAACATGGCGATATCGTCTGTTTCGCTGGACGAAGAGTGGACGCTGTCGGTATCGCGGGGGTACGGTGAAGCAGCAGCACGAGCACGGATGTGGCTGGGACGAAGATGGTTTTTAAGAGCAGGATTAGTTATATTGTGATTAGGAGGAGACTGGCCAGCCGAAAAAGATGAGCATGGTGGTAAAGAAGGAAGAAGAGAACATACGGGGTCCGTGGGCAGGCCCGGATGGCCCAGCTGGTACGTAGCACGGTACAAGTCTTCTGTCGATGGCGGCATCCCTGCCTGCATTCGTGATAAGCCACCTTGAGAAGACTGAGGGCGAGAACTGGAAGAATGAGTCGACGACGAGGACACTGAATTGGACCTGGAATGAGAGTGGATCGGGAGAAAGTCGAGGGGCATGTTTGTCGACATCATCTGCATGTTGACTGCGGCCATGGTAGTCGGTGAGCTGGTGGTCACTGTGGGCGGTGTTGCTCTGGCAAAAAGTCAAAGAGCGAATAATGAAGGCGGACCAGCCGGGTTGAAAGAGAGTGAATATTGTATAGTAGTAAGTCGAAGGCTCGCGTGCGGAAAAAATCCTCGATGGACGCTCGACGAAATCCTGGACCCGAAGATAAAATAAGAAATCAAGGCAGCGCAAGGCTCCAGGAAAAGGCTCCCGATGTTAATGGAATACGGTCTGCTCGAGGATGTGGGTGGTGGTTACGATCTTGATCACTGGCAATCTGCAGGCGTAGCAGCAGGCGTTGGCAAGGAGACCGTCTTGGAGACCGAAGACTGCCACCTCCTTCCTTATATTCTTCCAATTTGTCCCACGATCTTTAGCATCATTTCTCGTCAGGTTCATGAATCTCAAATCATCCAATATCATGCCCTCAAACATCATTGTATCACTGCCATTATCCACCGTTATTCCCCTCCGATATACATAAATTCCCGGAACCGCTTCCGTAACTTGTTCTCCTTCCCGGACGCTAATCTCCGTGCCAATTCCACCCACGACCCTACAGTCAAGTCCTGCATACCATATGGCGTGTAATGGCTCTTCTCAACCGGCCCCTTTCGCAGCGATTTGGGCAAATTTCCAAGTGGAATTGGATAAACAAACTTCCCATCTTCCTCCGTCGCCGCGGGATGCAGATCTAATGGAGAATAGGTCGTGTATTCTAGTTTGAAATGCGGCTTATGTGTTTTGTTCCCTTCCGCAAGATCCGGAATATAGTACTGGAGATTATAATCATTAATTATCGCCCAAAGCATCAAGATAACTGCGTGTTTCACCTGCGCGTAGCCCAGCGGACTCCACAATTGGTTACGCCTCGATGGTGAATCAGGATCGGAATGCCAGGTCGAGTTGAGTTGACACTTCCAGCTGCTTCGATAGGGCTCTTTCTTGCATAACTCGTCCTTGTTCCCGTGCTCTCCGCGATGATGACTGTGCTTGCGGTTCTTCTTCATCACTCCTATAGGCGACGCTTCGAAACCCGTAACATTGTAAGAAAATATCCGAAATGTCGGGAGATACGGATTCGGGACAACGGGCGGCGAAACATTGATGACCCCATAATTGTCGAGGTCAATCCGGGACGGTTTTGGAAGTGCCGAAAAGTCCTCCAGCAGAGCGTCGCACAGATCTCCATTTTGCAGCGTGATCGCCCTGGAATCCTGATCGAGATCAAATTCTAGGTCGATAGCTTCAACGAAGAAGAACTAGGTCAATTGTATTAGTATATAAGCTTCCAAGCGTAGAACAATTCGAAATCTGTACGTGATCCGCGTTCATATGCTTGAAAAGAAACGAAAGTCAGTGCGCCAATCCTGGGTATTAAGAAATTCAACGCACTCCGTAGAGGTGGCCAAGGATCGTGTCCTGAAACCGTAAGGAGAGATCAACATAACGGACATACTGTTGTGAAACATCAACATCTCAACATCGAGGGCACCTTTACTAAGACTGCTCACACATTCCGGAAAGAAGTTGCCCGAAGATGGTGGGACGTGTCCTTCATGAAAACAGGAAAATCAGCCGTTGATTATCCGTGCATAGGGGAGCAATCGCACCCGTTAACCAAACCTTGTGAATCAATTCAGTTAGATTAACGCCATTGACATCATAGAGGTAGACCCTGCCTGCATATTTCGAGCACGGTACAACTTTAGTTGAACCTCCAACCAATCGAACTGCAAATTCCCCGGATCATCAGGCTCTTTCATGAGGCATCCACCGACGGCTATAGAGATCGTTTTAGAAAGTATGTTAAATCGTCATAACATGGCAAAGTACCTTTGTTAGAATCGTAAAAGTACATGGTGTTCAAACTAATGACCGCTAAGGCGTTTGGCACCACCTCAACCGAATAATATGCACCTCGTTGAAATACTTGGTGGTAAGGAAACGGTATGAATGGCTTCCATATCCTAGAAGATGGCCAAACCGTTTCACTCGGGTGCTGATAGCCAAAAAAAGGATACGCACGATGAATATTCATTCGTAATGCTGTTAGGACCTATGACGATGTTTGAGTTGAAAATTCAGTAGCTGCAGATTAACATTCACCTGGAGGCAAGATATTCTGGTATCGGTAAGCGTAAGTCACACAGTATGTATATATGACGGTGAGACAGCTCGTACATGTGCTACGGATAGGATTGCTAGTTAGAGCAGAGTAATGACACATGTCGAATAAACACTCACGCCAGACATCATTGTTACCTTGTACAGTCTGCCGTTCAGAACACTGTCAAAAGTAGTGTCCCCAAAACACTTACCTAGGCTGGGAATGACTGGTATACCCTGGCTCGAAAAGATTTTCTCCATCCGTTTGGCGACCACGGTATTGAGATCGTATATCTCACTCGGAGTTCGGGGAAGTTTACGGTCATTATCGTGCCTTTTAGTGGCGTCAATGATGAGCACACGGTAAAGGGTGAACGCGATATAAAAGTTTCACCTGGCATTGTCGCCCGTCCCTGTTCACATTGAGTTGACGAAAAATTATAAAGGCCACATGTGTGCTCACAAACGACGAAGTCTATCTCCGACGCCCAGTGCTTGTCGAGGAAGTCCAGTGTGAAGTTGGTTAGTCTGAAGGGCGAATCACAGTCGCTGGCACCACCCACATGTGTCGGTGAGATGAATCAAGATAGATGTTGAATTAAACTTACGAATAGGGCGTTCCATAATAGTTAGACCTGTTCTTCTTCTTCGGTTTGTTCCTATGACACGCTTTCGATTGGGATTTGTGGGCTTTGTAGTACGGGTCAGGATGCATATCTGTGATTTGGAGGAATCGCCCATGAAGTTGCCGAGGTTCTGGATACAAATCCGGAGTCAATTCATTGCTCGGAAGGAGCTTGAAGGTACACACTAGTCGCAGGTACTTGGAAAGGAGTTTGAGTCGGGGCGGAGAAAACTTCGGCCAAGGCGAAGGTGAGGGCGAGTAGAACGTTGAGGGCGAACATGATGGAGGTTGCGAGCAGAGAGGGTAGCAGTCCATTCACCGGTCAGGAGGAGTGGAGGGGCCGTTGAGCACGACTAAAATGGAACACACAGTCAACGGTACATGCACGTTTGAGTACTACGCGTTGGATCATTGGTCCGGAAATTGCCGTATCATTGACGCGTCGCTGTATTGGGAAAGAGAAGCCCCTAAGATCACATTCAGGTCCATTACGACAAACAAATCTATATAGTACACGTTAACTAGTACAAGGTGGTGCTATAAACCCGGAGATGATGGAATACAGAGCGATGCGAATTTGAATGACGACGATAACATAACCAGGGGCAAAGCGATAGCCAGGAATAAACAGTGCAAAAAAGAGCCAATCACTGGGTCTTTATCGACCGCAGCGAGGGTTCATCACGGTCAAGTATCCTGGATGCAGAACGGGGGGCGTGAAGAGCGAGTAAGATCTTGGCATTGTCGCTGGTGTTTAGCACGCCACGAATGGATTGTTCGGCGAGATTGCAGACCTAGAATACGCGTCAGTGTCATCGCCGGCAAGCGAACTCGTCATGATCATCTTACCCTACTATAACCTCCGGGTCGCAGGGTAGAACGGCTTTTGGCGATTGTGTTGTGGATGGCATCATATGAATATCGGCGCCTGGATTCCGAAGCATGAGCTGGCTGACCGAGGCGCTAAAAGGCCATGAATGGACTCACAGAATGCTTTCGAGCTCTGTCCTAGATCGCGGGAGGATGAATATGTCGGCGCCGCCGAGGTAGCGGTCTAGAGCCTGATAAGCTGCGCACCCAGCGACGAGGGCTTCGTCCAGCGAGAGGTCAGCGTCCCAGGGCGAGCCAAGCTCGCTAATTAGAACTGTAAGCAAATGCCACGACTCGGCAAGGGAGAGAGACACACTTGAGATAGCCATAGGCAATGGCTTCAGGTGAATGGGGAGCAAGGAATCTGTCCATGGTGGTGGTGTTGAGTGAAGCAGGAACAAAGGATAAGGCTGTTTATAAAGAGAGGGCCGGGTGCGAGGGGGATATTTATATGCGGCGCCAATTACAGCAGAGAACGTGAGAGTGAGAAGCAGACCTAGATGACTCGGGGCGAGGTACTATAACACCAAAAAGTTTGGTCCAATTTTGACTCATTTTGCGGCGATCCATGGCTTAATATTCAAACGTGCGAGCATGTGACAGTCACACGATTGTGACTCTCTTCAGCTTTCTCGCGTACTAGGATCATCAATTTACGGAACAACTTGCGCGAACTCGGGACGCCGCCAGTACCACCAGTTCCCTTGAGAATTACTCATTTTCGCTCTGGGTTTGTCTCTCACACTGCTGGGTATTTCTCCAGCTGATCGCCTTTTATAGCAATTAAATCCTAAAACCTTGGCTTCTTGTACACTCAATCTGAACGTTCTTCTTACTTGGCACTTCAACTATTCCACCTCGGCAGTTCGGATTCGATTTATCTATTAATCGCCTTGCCAAGACCCGCTTGTGTACTACCGTGATGGCCATTAATCTCTCGTCCTCCATTGCACCGCCGCCTACCATGAATGATGATGATGAACGACCTTTGTATAGTCCGACCAATCCCGAGTCGTCTGCGACTTTTCGTTTCCTTGCCACCGTAAATGCCAAGTTCGGCTTATCACTCGCTTCCTATCATGATCTCTACACCTGGTCTACGATCCATCTGTCTGAATTTTGGTCGCTCGTATGGGATGAAACTCTCGTTATTGGCGACAAGGGAAATCACGTCGTCGATCCACAGGCCAAGCCCTCCGGTAATCCTCTTTGGTTCTCGGACTCCAAGATTAATTGGGCCGAAAATATGCTTCAATGTCGCTCGGACAAGGTCGTCATCATCCAAGCCAGTGTGTCCAACGTGCTTTAGTCCAGTGGCTTATTCGTCCTTCTGACGAGAGTCTTGGCAGCCGAGCCCATCGCGAATCAATCAACTAGCCCAGAGTTGCAACGAATCACTTACTCGCAACTCTACACCGCCGTCGCTGACCTCGTCTCTGCTTTCCTGAGCAACGGACTGCAGCCGGGAGACCGAGTAGCTTCTTATGCCTCTAATTGTATTGTACGTCTGCACCCACGTATTGTCTCTATTTTTCCGTCATTTTTCCTTCGTTCATGTACGCTCGGAGGTTCCGACTCCGGCATTCGGGTTTAACTGTGGCATCATCTTCTGATCTCCGCATTTCTTAGGAGAATGTAATCGCCTGTTTAGCTACTACAGCGGTGGGAGGGATTTTTGTCAGCGCGGCAGCAGATTTCGGACCTGATGGGGTGTTAGAGCGGTACGTATTCGAATTGAGTTCCTCACGCGCCTGGTCCTAATCTAAACACTAGGTTTGAGCAAGTCCTGCCAAAGTTCATTTTCACTGTTGATGCCGTCGTGTCAGTTCAATTTGATACCTTATGGAAAGCGGCTATAAATAATCCGAGTTCCCATCTTGTACAGCTACAACGGAAAGGTCCATGATCATCTCACCAAAGTATCAGCTCTCGTACAAGGATTATCTAAAGTGTGCGATAGCACGGAGTTCAAAATCATCCTTTTGGAAACGAATCTCCGTGAGGACTCCATATCGGTACCAAATGAATACATCGCATGGAATGAATTTCTCGTACAAGGTCAGCGCAGCAGACTGGGACGCTCAGAATCTGGCGAAATACTCTGGCGCCGCGGTTCATTCAACGATCCGCTGTGGATATTGTTTAGTTCAGGAACCACAGGTAGAAGGACTTCCTTTTCTTGGATGTGGAGTCATCCTAACACTTGGCCATCCAGGACGGCCAAAGTAAGCGGCGTTACGGATCTGCTTCCCTTGTCTGACACGGTATAGGCCCATCGTACACCGCGCCGGTGGAATGCTCTTACAGGCAAAGAAAGAACTTGTCATATGCGGCGGCCTTCAACCCGATGACGTTTTCTTCTATTACACGACAACGTGAGTGCCCATTTGAACGCAGCCCGTCCGCTCCTTACCTCGTTCCTTAGCGGATGGATGATGTGGAATTTTTTGGTTGGCGGTTTAAGCCTGGGCTGCACACTTGTGCTGTACGATGGGAGTCCGTTGCGGGAACCATCCCTTCTGTGGAGGCTTGTGGACGATCTCGGCATATCAATTTTTGGAACAAGCGCAAAGTACATAGACCAGCTTTCTGTACGAGTACAACCTCATTTTTCGCCTGACCCGGTCTAACTTTCGTGCATTCACACTAGAGAAAGTACAAGCCTCGCGAACACCACGCTCTAACTACGCTTCGACACATTTATTCCACAGGTTCTCCGCTCTCTTCCCCGCTGTTCGATTATGTTTATCAGCACATCCATCCTACCGTTCTCCTGGGCTCAATAACTGGTGAGTCAGAATCACAAGGCTTGTCAGGTGTGTCTAATGAAAACCAGGTGGAACTGATATCTGCTCACTGTTCGCGGGAATGTGCGATGCGTTGCCTGTGTATCGTGGGTTTGTACTCTGTTCTATCTAAACCTTGAGCTGGGCTCAATCTATGAAAAGTCAGATTCAGTGCAGGATGCTAGGCATGGCGATCGAAAGCTTCACTCCGCGCGGCACCACTACTGCTCCCGGTGATACCGGAGAACTGGTATGTTTGAAGCCATTTCCATGCATGCCTGTCGGATTTTGGCCTTTACCTGGATTTGGGACCGACAAAGCAGTTTCAGCTGCGAAAGAACGATACAAGCAGGCGTACTTCGCAAAATACGATGGTGTTTGGTGTAAGCCGTGTTCAAGTTCCGCTCGGAAGCTTTTATCCCAGACACGGAAACAGATCACGGCGATCATATATGCATAACTAGTTCGCTGTCTGGTAATGGCGGAGGCGTGGTTATGTTGGGTCGTTCGGACGGTGTCCTGTGAGTTGCACGTGCGCCGCCTCACCTCTGTCTATTAACTGATAACATGCTGCGGACGACAGTAATCCAGGAGGTATCCGATTTGGCTCTGCAGAAATCTATGATGTGATCGATCTCTATTTCCCCCCCAACGATGATGCACCGGAATCTGGGGTCGTGGACTGTCTTGCTGTTGGCCAATTAATCGAAGGGGGTACAGATGAACGAGTCATCCTCTTCGTCAAGCTGCCTGACGGACGCATCTTGTCTGAAACTACTTTGGAACAACAGATCAAGGCTGAGATACGCAAGAGGCGAAGTCCGAGGCATGTTCCCGCAAAGGTAACTTGAAAGAATTCAATGTGCCCGGAACAACGTTAATAACATGAGGCTACAGATCATACAAGTACCCCAAGTACCGTACACATTGAATGGAAAACGTGTAGAGGTGTTGATCAAGAAGGCAAGTCCTCGCGATGCTTCCCATGTTTGCGTGGCCGAGCGATCATCTGGCAGATAATAAACGGTGCCCCTCTATCGAGTGTGAACCCAGCAACGTTGTCCAACCCCGAATGCCTCGAGTTCTTTGCGGATGTGGGTGTAGCCTTGCGCAGTGAGGTCGCTTGATTTTTTTTTTCAGTTCGCATTAAATTGTAGAGTAAGCAAAGAGCAGGTAGAATACGATGCCGTTGTATGATTGTACTGTATCAAATACAAAGTCGGGAAGTACATCCGATCATGTCAGAGTGGCTGTGCATTGTTGCCTCGAGGCTGATCTAGGATAAGATAAATTTTTGATTTTGCCGACTGTAGCGTCCGGTATCCGGGGCTATTGGGGTTGACAGTGAACCAACACAAGCAGCTACTGTACTTGGTGCGCAAAGTTCCTTTTGTCTCTCTTCATCTCCTCCTTGCAACTCCAATCTGACCTTCTCTCCACACCGACAATCCTTCTAGGTGCCAGCCGTCTTCTGCTATAGGGTCTTTAGTTCATGTTAGCCTCGTGTTCTACTTGAGACTCTTACCAACAGTGTGTATCATGAGGTAGGCACGATATATAAATACAACTATCACAGCCTTTCATTCGTCCCATCTTCCGCAGGTCCAACATGCCTACGCTTTTCAACACCGTCCGGACGTGCATATACCGTAGGCGCTTGTTCTCATTTCACCGAGAAACTTATTCATGTCGCAGTCTCTGCATTCGTTTGCACTATCATTTGTTTGGCGATGGCGGCCCATTTCGAAGCCATCTTAGCATCTTCCGATCTCAGTGAGTAACTAAACCTTTGGCCCGTCACAGTGTGCTCAACTTCATTTTAGCTCGCTTCGTTCCATTCGCTATATTCGTCTGCTCTGCGAGCCTGCTCATCATCATCGCACTGTACGTCCCCACAAGTCTTTAGTGTCAATGTTCATTTCTCAACCATTTCCCCTGACGTTAGGCTGGGGTTCAGTTTCTTCTTGCGGGAGCGGAACCCAATATCAACCAGGATCGAGCTCGGATGTTTGGGTCTTGCGGGTGTGTTATGGCTAGGTGTGATTCTTGACCCACTTTGTGTTCCCGTTCCAAACTAACTCAATAACAGTGCTCGGTGTATATTTGGTAACGTCAGATTCGCAGACTGCGGACGTCCAGTGCTTTGCTTCAGAAACATCCACGGCCGTCCTGGACGATTCACTCGCCAGCTGTGAGTGAACAAAATTTCCTGACCCTAGCTCCCTGAATTGATGTGGTATCTCAGTTCATACCGACCAATATCAAGCGATGTATCGGGTGTTGAACGCATTTGCATTGATTAATGCCGTCCTTTGTACGTCCTATCCGACTTTCGGCATATAGAAAATTCTCACCCGGGGATCTCAGTCCTCGTTTCCTGTCTAGGGACTCTTGTTCTTGGCCGTGCGAAGACACCGTAAAGGCGAGAATCATATGTGGCATGGCCCCGTAACGTCTTGTGCTTGGTTCAATGACTACGGAAAGAAGCAACAAACCCGGAGCCAGAGTCAGAGGAGCATCCTTCCGACGCAGCAGGCCCAGATCCGTGAGGTGCATGTCGCGCCACTGACGGCCCCGCCGGTACCGTCCAAACAGCGCCACCGGTCGTCACGGTCCAGAGGACACTCACAGTCAAGAAGAGGGGGGCCTTATAATACAGAACGATATCCGTCGTCAAGGTCTCATACTCGACAGGCTTCAGGAAGTACGTCGACAAATGATATAGAGAGCGGGGTGATGCGAAATCCTAATCGGATGGCAGCAGGTCCACGGGGTGCGAAGCGGTAATGTAGATTTAGGGACATGTATTTGTTACGAATAGATAAAATATACTTACGACTGGATCCACGGCATGTTCTTGTTGGAGTCTGAATTGGAAATCTATCCATCACGTGCATAACCAACAAAATGGGACGCGAACATTGATGAGGCTGTTCTTCGATCCTTCTTTCCCACTGTTTGCTTGCGAGACCCTTTGATTCACGACTCACGACTAACATGACTGTCCGATTTATAAACTGGCGGTTGGCCCTTTACAGTACGTGCCGAATTTTTCTGATATGCCTTCGATCTTGAACTGATCGGCCTGCAGTTTCCGTATTTCTCTTCTCGGGTCTGCCATTTGTTGCCTCGGAAGGATATCAGGACTCACTATGACCCAGGCACTGTGCTTGGTCTTGCCGGCCACCTTGGCAGTGTTTTTCTTCCTAGTTTGCACAGTAAGTTGTCGTCTTGTCCTGCTTCTGCTGTGGCGTTGATGGAACCACACCAGAGGACTTTACGATTTTTGCCTTGATCATTCCATCTCTGACTATATTTGCGTTTATGATAACGTGAGTGCTCTCGTGTACGGATTAGTGGGGTTTCAACCTTCCTAGGCTGCAATGGGCCCAAGCAAGAACTGAAGCAGCGGTGCTGTTTATCTTGACGGCTCTGTGGCTTGGTAAGCCTTCCCTCCACATCTTGCGAGAACGTGTGTGATGACGATTTTAGCCATGGGCGCCTGGTCGAAGTAAGATATTACTTACCACGCAGTGTTCACCCTTCTAATGGTATCACCGCTAGCGACATAATCGGCACTTTCCAGTGCGATTCTCTCTCCGGGCAGAGAGTTGCAACAAAAGATGGCGACAGTGAGTATCGTTCATTGGAATGCAGCGAATTTGCCCACGCTTCCTCCTAGTGAGCGCCCAATCCTACTGCTACGAAATGAAAGTCATCGAGGCTTTCTCTTGGATGAACTTTGTGCTCTTTGCAATCGCGTTCATCATTCTTCTTGCCCTCGTAACTCAAGCACAGAAACTTGGTCGATACGATATCTGGAGGGATCCCATAAAAGGTGTGTTTATCCCCGCGTCTATGAGTTGTGTGTCAACATCTGACACTGTTGTCCTTCTAGAACTCGGATGGTCGGTTTTGTGCTCGTTCTTCCTGGTCGCTCATGTTTAACCAATTGAAATAGGTTCGGAGAGTGGCCTGGTTATTACAATACCTCTCCTGGCATGCCTCATTACCCTACCGGGGGTTATGTCCCCTATGGTGTCCCCATGCAGGCAGGTCCGGGCATTGCCCAGCAGGCCGGAAACTCGATTGTCATCCAGCCTGGTGTTAATGGCCTGCCTCCCACAATTACCCAAGTGCCCTTCGGCTCTGCTATTCACCCTTAGTGATTCGGAACAAATTTTCTTCACGAACACGAGGCTGCTGCTTCACGTCATATCACTTTAGAACATTGTAAACAGCCGTTCTACTTACGCTTTAAGTAAAATGGAACACATGCCAATCCTCATGTTGATCATCCCTTTGCCTCGTGACTGCAAGCGTGAAATACGAGCGCATTGACCATTAGTCGAGGCCACCCTTCTACGATCTTTCCCGTGTTCTGTATTCTCCATTCCAATGCCGTCTTTGTTTCGTGAGAACCCCGTTAGGTCTACTAGTGCATGTGAGTTTCCGCTGGTATTCGAGGGACACCATCACTGACTCATCTGCACCAGTGGTAGCGACGCTTGCAGTGGGTTGGGCGATAACCAAACTACTATCTTCTCTTCGTGCGTTTCAAAGCGACCTGTCTGGACGACCGTTCATCCCAACATGACATAGATGCCTTCCATTTGACGCAGACGTCGGTTGCCATGATGGCTATAGCGTCTTTGATGTTACTGTAGGTGACGTCCGCCGCTGTCCGACATCTAGACTTACGGGATCGTCCATAGGGTGATGCTTCATCATCGACGTGAAGGTCAACTTTTGACGCATACACAAGAAGAAATGATTCTGATTGCTGGGTTTGGATTATTCTGGGTCGGTAAGTGCTTTTTCTTCTTGTAGGATGATTCGGATTGCGGCAATATTTCTTAGCTGTACTTTTGGCTTGGAGGGCTTTCACTCAAGCTAGTGTGAGTCCAGGACGAGCGGGAACGATGGGAGTTACATCGAGCCGCCGGGAAGCAGGATTCACTGGTGGTGCTTTGCCCTACCCATGTTCAGCGGACGACATCTATTGCGTTGTAGAAGAATGGTCGTTCTTTTAGGAATATCGAGGGACGGTGCCTTTCCTTCTCTTTCGTGTGGTATCGTAATAGACTGAGAAAGGGGGACTTTATTTGTTGACAGATAAGATGTTTATCTTAAGAATGTTTGTGAGGAAATCAGTGAGCCAGGCTTGGTTATGCGCACATGAAGAACGCGCGATGCAATGGAGCAAGAGGGAAGCTCGATGAACCATCTCCGCGCGTCACTGTGGCTTCAGAAGCCTCCATGCAAGGAAGGATTTGAGTCGCAGTCATTTTCGAATCCTCAGTGGAGAGTATGCTACGAATATCCAATCCGCGGCCTCATTGAACATTCGTAACGAAGCGTGGGTGTTTCAGCGAAAAACATGCTTGGGGTGTTTCGGTGGTCCCGGTCAACGTTCATGGTACTACCTGTCCGACAGATTGGAGCTGGGCGGAAACCGAGCTGAATGTTTCCAGTTCCAAAACTACCGAATGCCCGGCGGAGCTTCTTCGCCGAATTGCTGGCAAAAGTATGCCAACGAAGCGATATCCTGCGATGGAGTGAGTCCCAAAGAGGATGTCGATTGGAGCGTTGTACCCTACAAGTAGTCTCCGACCAATGAAAGTTGAATATTAATGGTGGAGTCTGTCTTCATGATGAATGTTTGGTGATATGAACATAACTCAACGAAGTCATATCTTGAAGTCTAGGTAGTGCGATCCACTTGGTAAGTGGGGAACAAGTGAAGATGTATGAGCCACGTCGCCACCATTAACTGCGGCTGAAAGAAAAGACGGCAGAGGGGCCGAAATGGTCTGGTACCACTGGTGGCTTGATGTTGGAAGGAACATAAGCGGTTCGGCTCGGCCCGGTGACTCGCCATTAACAACCATCTCCTCCACATCTTGTAGTCCTAGCTGAACATGATACGTGCCTTTCATTACTTTCTTGTATTCATTGCTGACAACTTTGCCGGTAATTACGCCTCTCCAAGCAAGCGCCGCATCGAAACCGATGTCATGAAGATGTATGCTCAATATATCACCGTCGATGTGGACTCACCTCGATAACTGTCTAGGCTCATGTCCGACTATGAGGTCTCGCTCGTCAATGACAGTATGCAAGAGTTCTATGTTAGATTCTATGGACCGTCCGAAAGTGAGTCAGGTTCCGTGGCAGCTGTAGTGGGCTAATGGATAGGACAGCACCCTTTGCTGGCGGCGTATGGAAGATCCATGTTGAACTGCCAGACCAGTACCCCTTTAAATCACCCAGTATTGGATTCATGAACAAGATATTCCATCCCAACATCGATGAACTGTACGCCTTGCTATCGTTTCTCATCCATGCCGTTACTCACAAGACCAGGAGCGGGTCTGTCTGTCTCGATGTAATCAATCAAACATGGTCTCCAATGTTCGGTACGTGGCGCCATCGTCCATGCTGTCGTTCTGACACTCGTCTAGATATGATCAACATATTCGAAGTGTTCCTCCCCCAGCTGCTCAGATACCCAAACCCAAATGACCCCCTGAATGGCGAAGCGGCTGCGCTGTTAATGCGCCATCCGAAGGAATATGAGGCAAAGGTCAAAGGTGAGTAATGCCATCGCTTCACCTGTACACATGACCAGCTAATGAAATGATAGAATATGTTCAAAGGTTTGCTACCAAGGAAGCTGCCGACGCTGCTACGGACGGCAAGGAAGACGAGGACGAAGACGAGGAGATGAGCGATATTGGGAGCATCAGTGACGCCGAGTGACTCTTACTGCCGTCCTATCTCCTGCTCACCCTGCTCTCTCCCCGCATTTATTTATCCGTTGATGATCAATATCTAATCATCTGTGTCGCTGCGCAACTTCCTTTCCTAACTGTACATACCTAGCGTTCAAGGCCCCTTTGACGACATATCCTCATCTCACTGGTTGCTTACTCATCGTTTACATGTAACGTTTCGGACAATAATAGAAGGATGTATATATTAACTGGGCGTTTGTGTATCCGAGGGATTAGGTATTGATTGAGCAAGCTCTTCGACCTTCTTCTGGGTCTCCATCGCTGCCTGGATGACAAGGAGTATTAGTAGAGGCTGAAACAGGTACAGCTAGCTCTAACCTTGACGAGGCTGTCAATTTGGGTTTTGATATTGTCCATAATAACCTGCTTCTGCTTGCTTTCCTTCAGTAGTTCTTCCTTTGCAACCATAAGCTCCTTTTTCCGCTGATCAAGTCTATGAGAAGTAAGGATCAAGAATAAGAACTGGTGTGAGGACTGACCTCTGTCGCTCAACCAGTTCGAAACTCAACCGGTTTAACATCAGTTGGTGCTCATCGGCCAGTACTTCCTCCGTCCTTGCTTCCTCTGGGGCCCGGTCTTTGAACTCGTCAAGGGAATAGAGGGATACATCCTGATATATTGAGCTACAGCCCGATTAGAGACGAAGCAATGGAACGACCAAATGCGTACGCAAACTGTCGACACTTTTCGATCTCCCTTTCTAGGTGCCGTTTTTCATAGAGGAGATTCTGTAGGCCAAGATGAGACTGGTCCATTTCATGGCGAGCAGCGGCTGTCGCGT
Organism: Armillaria mellea; assembly: GCA_030407055.1. NCBI lineage: Eukaryota > Fungi > Basidiomycota > Agaricomycetes > Agaricales > Physalacriaceae > Armillaria > Armillaria mellea. Next base: position 2,015,252 of record JAUDZF010000005.1, read on the forward strand.
CCTTTGTGTGGCGTGTGGCGAGATTCGCAGCACGGTTCAAGGCCTTGAGCTTAGCCATGAGTGCCGACGCGAGAATGTGGGTAGTAGCAGGATCATTGCCGGCGCCGTCCTTCTCGACGAGGCGGGAGAGGTCATCGAAGAGAGTGGTAGAGTTGAAATCCATGTGTGACCGTCACAGAGGGTGACCGGGCCGGGAAGGGGGACGTGCGGGGCTGCTGAGTGATGATGTGAATGATTACGCCAGGTTACTCAGGGTACCCCGCGTCTCTCGTTTGCCGTTCACCCTCATCATCCACATCTCTGTCTCCAACTACCACGACCAAGATGACACGCCAGCGCTCGATGTCCGGCACCATTCCCTCCATGGAGACTGCCCACAATGAGCTCAAGGACAACACCATCATCGTCGGTCCGTAATCTCGTCCTCATCCCGGTGACCGACGCCCAGCTCTGACTTTCTTTGCATTCTAGTACTTGGTGCCTCTGGAGATCTTGCCAAGAAGAAGGTGCTTTTGTCTCCTGCTTGCTCTTGAACGCTGCTTATTGTAATTTTCTCAGACTTTCCCAGCCTTGTTCGGGCTTTACGCTCAAAATTATCTTCCTCGCGATGTAAAAATCATTGGCTACGCCAGATCCAAAATGGACTTGCCAGAGTTTCATAAACGCGCTACGTCCTACATCAAAAACTCTGATGACAGCCCCGAGATTGCCGCCAAAATTCAAGAATTCAGAGACATCTCCACGTATCTCGCTGGCAGCTATGAGGATGGTGCCGCTTTCGACGAGCTGAATAAGCGCCTTGAGGACATCGAAGCTGGCTACCAGTCCAAGGAGTGTAACCGAATCTTCTATCTCGCTCTCCCACCAAGCGTGTTCATCCCGGTCGCCAAGAACCTCAAAGAATACTGCTATGTCACCAAAGGTGGTGTTAACAGAATCATCGTAGAGAAACCCTTTGGGAAAGATCTCGATTCTGCTCGCGAACTTCTAAGTTCGCTCAAGCGATACTGGACAGAGGATGAGACTTTCCGGATTGACCATTATTTGGGCAAGGAAATGGTCAAGAACATCCTCGTATTACGGTTCGCCAACGTGGCCATGAACGCTGCATGGGATAAAAATTCCATTAGCAACGTTCAGATAACATTCAAGGAGCCATTTGGAACCGAAGGAAGGGGTGGGTACTTTGATGAGTTTGGAATGATCCGGGACGTTTTGCAGAACCGTGAGTAAGATTTCGGTTGGTAAGAGCATGCATTCTAATCGCGCATAGATTTGCTGCAGGTCCTCAGTATCATTGCAATGGAGAGGCCAGTGTCCTTTGCTGCTGAGGACATTCGAGATGAAAAGGTATAGGGCAGCCGATTTGTGGGGACCGAACCTGCCAACTGACCCTTGACCAGGTTAAAGTCCTTCGTGCCATACCACCTATCGAACGTGACGACACGCTATTGGGTCAGTACGTTGCGGCCAATGGCAAGCCGGGGTACCTTGATGACGACACCGTTCCCAACAACTCTGTTTGCCCAACTTTTGCCGCCTACTACTTTGTGGATCCACAACCCTCGATGGGAAGGTGTGCCATTCATCCTCAAGGCCGGCAAAGGTGTTTAGTTGTGCTTTTTGTTATATATTTATATGCTTACCTCTTCACAGCCTTGAACGAAGCCAAAGTCGAAGTCCGCATTCAGTTCAAGGATGTTACCCAGGGTATCTTCAAAGATATTGCCCGCAACGAGCTAGTTATACGGATCCAGCCATCCGAGGCGATTTATCTGAAGCTAAATGCAAAGACCCCTGGTCTTTACACTCGTGCGATGCCGACCGAGATGGACCTCACGTACAAGAGGCGATTCAGCGACGCGAAGATTCCAGAGGCGTACGAGGCGCTGATACTGGATGCACTGAAAGGTGACCACAGTAACTTTGTGAGGCACGATGAGTTGGACGTTGCATGGAAGGTGAGTTTTGATCAGACACGGCTCAACGACGGTGTTATTAAGCATGGGATGGGACTCCGTAGATTTTCACTCCGATCCTCCATTGGATTGACGGAAAAGATGGGCCGAGGCCCAGACCCGTGAACTACCCATATGGATCTCGCGGACCGAAGGAATTGGAAGCGTTTGTAAAGAAATATGGCTTCAAACGTAACACGGAAGGATAGTGAGTGCCCTTTGTACCATTAGCACGTCATGTGTTGTAACATTTCCTTCCCGCAGTGTGTGGCCCGTCTCAAGCCTTGCGGCATTGTAAACTCTAACATGGCATTCAAGCCAAGCATACATAGCAATTTAACTGTACAGTATCGATAGACTGCGTTTCATACGTGTATTATTTTCAACTGAATTGATGTTTAAACCCGTATCTATGTGGGATCCCCGAATTCTATGTCGAAATCTTTCTGGGTGACATCCCCACGCTTTACCTTCTTAGCCATTCTCTCCTCTTTTGCGAGTTCGGCCCAATCCTCACTATCCTCCCTCTCGTCTTCTGTCTGACGCTGTCTCTTTTTCTCGTTCTCCTGTGCCTTCTCACACTGTTTCTTCTTCGTCTTCTTTTCTCTCCTCCGCTCTTTCTCTTCCTGTTTTACAGCCTTATTACTCCACGCGGCCTGGGCCTTTTTCTTTTGCACATTTAGCTCTTTCTTCTTCTTGTGCTCCTCCTCGGACACCTGAGGCTTTGCTGCTGTTGATGACAACCGCTTGGCTTCCTGTGCAGCGTCAAGATAGGCATACGTATCCCACTGTCAATCATGCTCGAGAAAGTTGTCAAGGGGGGAAATTGACAAAACTCACATCGACGTCAGCATCTTCCCATCCGTCCCGGTCTGCCTGTTTGAGCTCTGGCATTCTAGGTAAGCGCAGCAGTCCATAACTCTTGGCTGCACTGATGAGATCGAAGTCTTTGATCCGAAAAATGTATGACGCTTCGTGCTTTGAGTAAGCGCGCACGAAGGATACGAATGCTTTCATGGCCTTGGGAGTGCAATGTTATATGACAACGCCGTCATGATTGAGGAGAACCGACATACCTGATCATTCAGGGCGCGATCCGCAAGCACCTTAGTCCGGATTTTCTGCAGAAATTCGCTGACTCCAGGGTCTTCAGGACGCGTCTCTTCCTCTTCATCGTTCTCTTCTCCATTGGCTAAGAGAAACCCGTACCGCTTCAAGGGAATCTTCCGGACAGCCATGAGATCTACATATCCCACCTCTCTCCCGACCAAGATAACCCACGCTGTTCCACTTCGACCTGCCCTTGCGGTCCTTCCGCATCTATGAGAGAACGCCTTTGGATCTGTTGGTGGATCAAACTGGATTACTACGTCGACGTGGGGGAGGTCAAGCCCTCGGGCGGCGACGTCCGTTGCAAGCAGGATGGAAGGAGAGGCGGGCGTGGAGACAGACGAAGAGAACGCAGCGAGCGTCCGGGTACGGGCAGCGGGAGTGAGATGACCGTGCAGGGAATGAAGAGTATATCGTGCGGGGAGCAGAGAAGGCAGTATGTGGTAGAAATAGTCGACACATGCACCAGTGGCAAAGTATACAATGAACTGTGATGATTCACGCTCGCGTAGTATGATGCGGGTTAGTTGTAAGACCTTTTCTGATGTACGACATGTCAGGTAAAAGTTGGAGAGGCTGTAGGGTTCAGTTTTGTGGTAGAAAGACAGTATATCCACCTCACTTTGCTGGCGTCCGACGTTCCTCGATGACCTTCTGCCCCTTCTTTGACTGTATCTTGACTACGAGTCTGGCGGGATTTCGCAGACCTACTCTCACCAGTTCTGACATTGCATCAGCATCAGTCATAGTTGCACTGAACAGCCCTGTTCGGCGTTGTTTCGGGAGATGTGTGAGTATCTTGGTAAGAGTAGCCTGGAAGCCGAGGTCCAAGAGTCTTGTACTGCATAAGAATGAGGGTATCTTAATAATGAAAGTGTCTCGTACCGGTCAGCCTCATCCAGAACCAATACTTCCAGCTCCTTTACGGTGACATGCGATTTCCCTTTCCCCAGTAGAAACTCCTCTATTCGGCCAGGAGTCCCAATGACTATATCTGATCCGCTTTCCAAGAAACGATTAACATCCTGTGCAGGCGATGACTCTGTCGAAGATACCAATAAAAGCGGTAGCGGCAACGCTTGATGCGTCTCTTCTAATGGTTGTGCAGAGAGGAAACTGGTGAATACGGAGTGTATCTGTGTTGCAAGCTCTCTATCAAAATCAGATTCAGAACACAGACTGAAGCATGAAAACGCACCTAGTGGGACTTATAACAAGGGCACCGATTTCATTCCGGCGTAGCCGACGTTCTCGTCGAAGAAGGCGCTCAAGAATAGGGATCACAAAGGCCAAAGTCTTTCCCGAGCCTGTCACAGCTTCGACCACGACATCCTTATTCTTCATGAATAGAGGTATTGTGGAAGCCTGAACAGGCGTCATTTGGGTGTGTCCCATGGATTGAATTACATCAAATCTGTTCTCGGGAGCCGGTTACAAGAGAGCAAAGCAGGGAAGAGCTAGGACGCACATCCAGGGTGTCAAAGAGGTGGGCAGTGAGCTCCAGGAGCCTGCAAATGCAGTAGAGGTCATGGCCGTTGCAGAGGAAGATTTTTCGAGGAGACTCGGCATTTCCCGCATTTAGTACATGGATATATCTACACGAACAGTCCATTTCCTAGGAATCCCTCAGCAATTCCTAAACGTGCTTGCGCCTTTTCATCAGTCTTATGGTTTTGCAGAACCATCATCTGTCAACAAAAATTCAAGTTGTTGTTTAATCCAGACAACAAACAAACACGCACCTGTCCTCGACGGAATTTTGATATCCTTCTTGCCCAAGAGTGCCTCCTTCCAGGTAATCTCCTCCTTCTCCTCCTGCTCCAACGACGGCATCGCAAGTTTCTTCAACCGCTGCAGCTCCTCCCTTGATAAATGCTCCCCCGAGCGCAGTTGCGTGACTACGTCTTCCAATATCGAAATTTGCCCAGTAACGCGTCCTTTCTCCTTACGCATAGAGTGTTTCTGGTATACGAGATGCACAGAGAGCGACATGATGGCCATGGAGTACAGAACATGTGGAAGGTAGCTGGTACTCATCGTGGTGCGGAAGAGAAGTACGCGTTTGATTAGAAATGGCGTTTTGGGTATCCGTTTCCATTAGTTGACCTACTGCTATACACAAACATAGAACTTTTCAATGTCGCTATAAGCACTATATAATATCCTTCTGCTACTATCTCATGAACCATTAATATTCACATTCTTAACTCTTGTACGAAGGTGTGGTCGCATCTGTTCGCATTTAGCACCAGCCAGCGAGTACAAAACAAGACAGACATACCATCTCTTTGAACAAGGGCAGTAAATTAGGAATATGCACCAAATCTGGTGGCTTGACCGCCTCGACACGCTTCCTTTTCCGTTTCGTCTTGAGCTTCTTGGGTGTACGATACGTGAACGAATCGATGGACGACCTTGATGAAGCGGATGTCCGCGTCCCTGGTGACCTCGGAGAAAACGCCCTGGGAGAATCAATGGACCTTGTCGAGTCCATGGAAGATTTTCCAGGTGTTTGCGGCCGTTGCTTGAAGGAATTGAGAGATGACTTGGACGAATTACCCGGCCTAATTGAATCAAACGACGCTTTCAAGGGCGTCGGACTAAGCGCAGGTGAGTCCGCCGGACTAGGAGGCAGAGGTTTTTGCATAGCGGCTGCAACGCTCTTTGGGATCGGCGGAATAGGTGGCGCATCATCCCTCTCTCGTCTCCTTCCTGCCACTGCTGCTTTGATATCGCTGAACGAACGACGCAATGACAAACTCCGTTGTCTCGGGGTGGATGTTCCGCCTTGATCAACTGTCTGACTCCTCCTCTCCTTGGGTCGAGGGCTAGAGACTGTATGCACCACGGGAGGCCGACTGGGCAAGCTCTCTTCTGTACTCTCCGACTCTGAGTCGGAATCAGTCCCAGTATCCTCTGTGCTTCCGGATTCGGTCTCTTCAGAATCAGAGTCACTCTCTTCATCGTCACTATCCTCGGCCCTCAATTCCTCTACATCACCACTGACCAGTTCCCCGAAGCTTATCTCACCCACGACCCCATCAACCATTCTCCTTGTTTCTTCTTCTTCTCTTTCTCCTTCTCTCTGGGCCGCTTGACCGCCGGCAAACCTCCGCCGAACCTTCTCCTCATACACCACTTTCGTCTTGTAGTGATATACCGCAACCTTATCCACTTCGTCCATAATCTGCTTTCTCTCTGTAGCAGACTGTGGAAGTAAAAATTCCAGACTAATAGGGTTGTCGCTCGTCGATATCCCTTCGCGAATAACGGTGATGAACAGCTCTATCCACCGCATCAGACTGTCGAAAAGACCCTCTCCTTTAGAATGCACTTTATGCACAAACTGATAGAATGATTGTTCATGCCGTTGGATAAGATCAATAAACGCTTGAACCGTGCGATTTGGGTCCTCTTGACTTACTATAAGCAAGTCAGTGGATGAAGAGAGAGACATCGGTAACACGCACACTCCTCAACACTTTCTACGGTCTTAATCAAATCGTTTACAAAACTCTGTAAATCACCTAACGAATCTGCTATTGATGCCGCACGGTAAACGGTCGCCAGCGGTGTGTAGAAAATAGTAATGATATCCTTCAGCAGATCTGCTGTGAAGCCCTAGAAAACTGTTCAGCATCGCAGGAGGGCAGAAGGGATGCGCACACCTCAAATATGAGCGCAATTAGCTGCTCTCGATCTCTTAGTCTTGCATACAAGGATGCAAGCACTTTCAGATCTTCGTATAGCCACGCATCCTCATCCATCGGACCATCGTCGTCGTCAGAGTCGTCTAAACTTTCACGATATCGCATGTATATCCCGTGCGCTCGATGCGCCTTGGCAACACGATGCAATTGAGCACGCATTAGCGCTGGCTCATCCCCAGAGCGTAGCACAACAGTTAGCAACGGCAATTTCTCTCTAGCCGCATCGGCCTTGTACATGTCTTGGATTTCCCTCGGTCCATACATAAAGAGACGTATCTTCTCGCACATTACCGGATCGTCTACCTTGGCTTTGACGGCTTCAATCTCTTCTTCTAATGCTCTGGCCTCTTCTGTGAGGGAGCCGGAGAACATTCTGTAATACCTGTTAGAGTACACCCCCAACGTAGACGGGGACAGGCCTACCTCTGCAACAGCGACCTACCCCCAAACGGTTGTGCTAGGAAGAGATCAAGGACACTTCGTATCATTCCGATAGGATTCGAGATTTTCAAGGCGGCCTTGAGCATGAAATACGGCATAAGACCGTGCAACCGTTTCAGACTTGCGAATGTCTCCGACGAGTTGTCAGAAGCCACAAATTGGTGAAAGACAGTTGAGGCCAGTGATATTCGTGCCCACTCTAGTACGGCTTGGTAGTTGCCCGGTAAGGATCGGATATCGGGAGTCACTTTGACGGTAGCGAACACGTTCGTCAGACCGTCCTTGCCCATGACGTCTCCTTTGACGCTCTTCACGGCCTCTCTGAGCCCATCTACGCGGCTGGCAATTTCTTTAGCGAAGCGCTTTCGCCCGTCCTCCCTGACCCGATCCGCCTCTTCGCGCTGCCGGGCGTCATCCAACTCAGATGAAGAAAGTGTCGTGGGGTTGGAGAGGAGGAATGACTGGAGAACGGGGGAAGAGGCTATGACGGTTGACGAAGAGAGTAGGGAGTGCAGGTACGCACGCAGGGTCAGTCTATTTTTTTCGCGGGAAAGTCGGGAGGGTATGACGGGAACAGAAGATGTTGCGAAGGAGGGCGAGTCCGGCGACATCGATTGTGGTACGTTAACAGTAGAGCGGTCCTTGGCAGGAGGCGGGCGGATGTCTTCGTTCGGATGTGCTTTCCGTAGCTATTGGAAACAATTACTCGAAGTCGCCGGAAGAAACAACTACTGTACCTCGTTGGCTAATGTACGAAAGTCTCCATATCTTCGCGAGACAAAGTGATCTGAGTGATGGGAACGTCGTGTTCGTACGATGAATTCCTTTTGAGCGTCTCAGATATAGTCATGAGCGGAGATGCGTACGACGCACCTCGTGTATACGGCTTCGCATACGCCCCTTGTCGACAACCGTACGTACGCTGACGATGTTGACTTCGAAGATGTCTCTCTTTCGCATGTTTCTTGCTTGTCTCTTCCGAGCCAACTCCTCAAGTCTGTCAAGGTCAGCTTGACCTAATCTCACCACCTCCTCGGGCTCCGCCAGCTTCGTTGCGGCACCGAGAAACATACTCAAATTTCTCTCCAGCTTGCCTAGAAGTTTCATCCGTGTCGCTTCTTCGCCATTCTGCTCGTCGAAAGGCGAAGTGGGCGAGAGATTCCGCGAGAGCACGGCGGTCAGGAAGGGCTGCAGCTTGTCTGAGTAAAAGCCCTTCGGTGCAGCAGCCATGAATGGAAAAGTCAGTACAAATTGTCGGAACATGTATCTCAAGAAAGGCAAGTCCAGCGGGGTGGCGCCCTTGGGAGGTGGCGAAAACGGCGGGCCGATATGTGAGAACGGATTCGACGATGGAGACGACGTCAGTAATGCAAGCTCTTCCTGGAACTGCAGCTGTATAAGGGATTTCTTGAGATAATGAGCTCGGATTGGAGACAGGTCAGTGACATCGTTGGCACAAGTGGGAGTATCATTGACTGGCGAATCGACGAGGACATCCGAAGGGCGGTCGGTGTCAGTGTCGATGTCGAGCGGGATGGGTGGGATGCTACGCGTCGGACGTCGTGGTCGCAGGGTGTCGCTGCGAGTTGGAGACGACGGCGACGCCATGGACGAATGACGACGAAGACGAGACACTCAGAGTCCAAGATTGGGCACATTACGTCACCGCGACTAACCCACGTGTGGCACAGCGGGACTATGATTATCCCAAAGCGGAAGCACCACCACTAAAAGAGTGCAGCACAGCCACGTGAAATAAAGCGAATCAGTTTTAATATTACGGTGCGTAAACCCTCTCTCCATGATATGTCCTGCCGTTCTCATCCAGCAGCCGCCTAAGCTTTCCCGCAACTTCGCGCACGTGTTCTCTACCCATCTCGAGTCCCCTCCAAGATCCTGCAACTGTCCAGCATTCTGAACAAGCTTTACTCGCGGCATTGACAGTTTCGAGCTCGAGTGACCCCAATGAGTGAAGTGCGACGACAACGTCAACCAGCCTGCTGAATCCCAAATACCATGTCTGGATTCCTGCGGTCTGTGATGAGGCAGTGGTGGTGTCTGTGACAAGGTAAGAAGCTGAAAGTCCGATGCAATGGCGCAGCAGAGATTGATCTATGGTATTGGGCTGGGAACGAAGTATCCTGAGGACAAAAGCACTATAGTCTGTCTGCAGATTGTCTTGCGGCGGCGGCATGGTCTGCGAGATAATATCAGTATATCGATAAGGGCCCATCTAGATACGAACCTCGATGTCTGCCTCCATTGCTTCGCTGTGTGAACAATAGTTTATTTACATCACAAATGGCTGTATCCAGTCCAGATGCTGAGCTTATCGGACTTGAATATAGCTCGCATTAAGGCACGTCGGCAATTCCCGGACACATCACAAGAAATCACACGCTGCTTTCTCTTTGTGGACGACCATGAACGCTCTCACCCAGGCCCTTACCCACATCACCCCACCGCCATTCGTTGCGCCGTTAGAGTACGATGGACTAGAATACAGATGGCGATTTATTGCCTTTCGGCCAGCTTGTACGTCGCACTCACTGACCAAAAAGAAAAATTAACCCGAAGCATTCCAGACTTTGAGAAAGAGGCGTATCTACTACTTGCTTTGGGAGGCTTCATTCTGGTCTCTATTATAGGGATTAGTTACAACAAAAGAAAAGCCAGCTCGTGGTACGCTTATCTTGTTCCCAAGCATACTGGTGTAAACTTATCCCTGGCAGGATCGCAAAGCAGACACCACTATTGACATCCCAATTCAACACCACCTCTCCACTCACTTGGGATGGATACTCTGATGCCTTTACCTTCTCAACTGGACGGCGCGTTATCTCTGCCCTCCACACAACCTTCGCTCTCCGTCCCAGACATGATCCATTCCAGGCCCTGTTCCAGCTTGGCCGGGGCTTGGTGGATGTCCAGTACGCTCCAAGGGATGTCGTGGAGCTCGACCTTACTTTGGCAGAAGGAGCCGTATCTAATGACTTCGTCTGGGCAGTAGTCAACAAACGTGAACTAAGGGTTGTTAAAGATGATCGATGGGACTTGGTAGCTCACACCTCAAGTTCTTTCATAGATCGTACCGCTGACGCGTCGTATAGACTTTCACCAAGACGACTGACCATCCCGTCCTTCCCTCTAACATATCAGTCATGTCAGAGTTCGCAGACGTAACAGAGGCTCTTCTAAAATCCACGACCCTCCCTGTCCTCCTCAAAGAGTTATCCAGTATGGGTGGATTCCGCTCGCTTAGTGTAACTGATCAACCCCGTATCCGACCCGACGCTGTTCCATCTTCTTCTAAAAAGCACGTAATCCTCTCTCTATACGTGTCATCATCTGCAGTACCTGCCACACTTTTCTCCTTCGTGGATTCCCTCTCGAAGATCACTCTCAGGCCCGAAACTAAGAACAAATTACGGAAATCGCGTGAGGACCTTGAGAAGATCTTGAAGCAGGAGGCAGAGAGGGAAGAGAAGGAGAAGAAGGAGGAAGTTCATGAGGATAAGAGAGCAGAGAAGAGGCGAAAGGAGGAGGAGAAGATAGCCAAGCTAAGCGCCGCTGAGCAACAGAAATACCTCGATCGCGAGCGCAAACGTAATCTTCGCAAGTCACAAGGACGGACCGTGCGGAAATAACTCTCAAAATCTGTGTTTTCTATATTACCGTAAACCTTTCTGTTATATCTCTACTAAAGTTATTTATGGTCTTTTGACGGATAAAAAGGAAACTGCAGACTAAAAATAAGAATGGTAGGCTAATACTCAAGTGGTTGTGTATCGACATCGTCGGACCTCCGAAAAATATTGTAAAGAACGACCATAGAAGTTACTCTTTAACAAATAAATTGGATACTCTCCACAAGCGTAGTGCATGACATAGGCAGACTTTTCAATGTAATACTGAATGGAGACCTGCACGTCGCTTCTTGGGGAAACGGCGCTTATGGCCATCTCCACCCCATGATGGCCCACTTTGTTGCTGTTCAGGTTGGCCAACACCTTCACCAATCGGTGAGCTGGAAGATTCGGGGTTTGACACACTCAGGGACGAGGTAGTGAGGCTGGAGCTGGAACTGTTAGAGGTGATAAGTGAAGACGCGGCGGTGTTTGTTCTTGTGGTAGAGGCGGAAGCAGTGGCTGATGCGGCATCTGCGAGTTGGACTACACTGGCGCTCTTCTTACTACTGCCGCTGTTTCCTAAGAGCGCACTTACAGGTGTAGCTCCGGGATAGAAGCTTGCCGGAATCGTCGGAATGGGAATACTAGATATGCATTTAGTACATTAGACTAATCGGGAACGAGAAGACAAACCTTGCTGTGGTACCAAAGTCAGTTGTCAGATCATTAGGAAGGGTCTTTGCACTGTAGGAAGACGGTGCACTGGTAACAGTCTGAGTAACCATCGCGTAAGATGTCGCTGAGCCATCCTTGAGGCATGCACCATCCCCAAATGCCGATCTACAGGTGTAGTAAATTGAGCTACCGGAGTCCGTCCACATATTGAAGTTGGTGACCTGGCAACACGATTTAACACAGAATAATGGAATGGAATAACTGGACGAACAGTCATATCGGTGCACGGCGCGCCGTCGGCGCAGGCAAATTTGATGGGTCCTCTCTGGGTTCCAGATGCACATGTGCCAGACCAGTTGGAGAACGTCATATTAGATAGTGATACGCCGTCCCCATCGACAGTGCTCATCGACGACCAATACTGGTCCACATCGAGGGAGTAGGCGTTGGAGTGTCCGATGAAGTTTTCGAACACAACATTTGAAACGGATCCAGAGCCACCGTTGCTCTTGATCATCATCATCTGATTTGACTGCGGAAAATATGAGGTCCTAATCCGACAATAGTAAGAAATCTTCTTGCCTTGATGGTATATATGTTGCGGTAAATGACATCTGCAATGTCTGTGTCGCTTCCCAGGCTCCCAAAGGCACACCCGCCAGACCAGTTACAATAGATGTTCTCGACTAAGATGTTTTTCGCCGGCGATTTGACGGTGACGCACTCATCCTTGTTGGTGACCATGACCTGGAAGGCACAGATTAGCATGGTTATGTGACTGCTGCTGAAGAGAACTTGCATCATGAATCCACATATTTGTACTCCACACGTCGATACCATCTAATCCGCCCGAATTTCCACCTCTAATGGCCATATTGTAGACCTCGCCGTTACTGCATGTATCAAGGCTGAAATGAAATGCGGGGGCTAGCACGAGGATGGCACAGGTAAGTATTGAGTTACTGGAATAGATGACAAGCTCACCATCGACCAAAGCAATGTCATGGACACTGAAGTCGCTGACATCATATAGTCGCAAGATACGAGGCCCGCTTAGGCTTCCATTGACGTGGTATTTGTATCCATACCCTTGCACGGCACCAGACGATGTGCTACTGAAGAGCTCGAAGTCGCTTGTGTGCTCGATGCTGCTAGAACATGAGAAGCCAGGTGGGCAAATATAAACAAAGCAACGAACAAAATCATATTTCCTCCAGCCGTCCCTGTACGATATATGGTACCATCAAGCTGGAGTGCCCAAGCAGATCCACCGTTCAGGGTCACCTATGAATTTTGGTTAGACGGCATTATCCTCGTTGAATGTACCTGACTAACCCATGTTGACATTGCATAGTCTCCCTCAGGGATGACTACTAAGCCACCGCTTTTGCAACTACGATGATGGATATTAGTTGGTGAAAGACGAAACTAAATTGAAAGGAAGCGCGCACGCAGCAAAAGCTGAAGCCAGTGCCGTACCAAGGTCCGTTGATAGGTCGGCGACAGCGCCGTAATCAGTAACATCGCATGTCTTGACCGCAGCCTTGGTGGAGTAGGACGTCAATGGACCAACGCTACCTGATAGCTGAGCAACGGTCAACGCGGGGAGCAAGAAGAGAAAGGCCAGTGCAGAAATTTCTATCATGATGAGACAGAAGGAGCGTCTTTAAACAAATGAGAGTTGTGTACCGATACTCCCTGCAACTAGAGAGGAACGAAATCAAGGAATATTGAGCCATAGACCGCAGGACTTCCGACTTTTATGCTAGATACCGGAGATTTGAGAGCAGGCACATAGCAACCACAGTAGCAATCAGAATCCTGGAAATTCGAATGAATCTTGCTCTGCTAGTCCTATTATTCGTCCGGTTGACTTTGCTATACGTCAGATAAACGCAGGTATAAACGCGAGATCCTTCTAGATAGATTGGTTGGTCCGCCATGAGCTGCTAAGAAATGCCGCTGTTCCCGCCCCTAGTGGCGACCTGTGGCAACGCGGAAAGAAATCATGATGGCCGCTGCCCGTCACAGTGAAGTACCCGGGCCGGCCGCCGGCTGCTGCGGCTTTTCTGTCAACTCGCACGGAGTAAATTATTCCGCCTCATTCTACCAGAAGTCTACGTTGGTTGTCAATAGTTTCGGCGATAGCTTTCGATGCACCGTCACTCCTGGTAAGCGGTGATTTTGAGCCAGACAAAGGCCGGTGAAAATGGGTGTATAACACATGAAATTTTGACCCAGGCTTTCAGTGACCGTTACTGCAAAACAAGTTGGGATCAAGTCGGTGTTCCCTTTAATGGTAAAGACGGCAAATTTTGCCATGGTCCAAGGTCAGAAGTTCGTCTCTATTCAATCCTTTCCCTCACTTCTTGACCGGCACGAGTTAGTCGCCTGCCGGAGTGCCTTGTGCCAATTGAATATGTATAGCCTGCCTGCTCCACGCTGATAAGAACCCCTCGTCTTATCATTTTCTGAGTACTAGCATTCTCTTTCTCCCTCAGTAATATTATGGTCAAAAGGGCGCTGTGCTCCTTTGGTGTCGATGTCGATGCTGTCTCAGGATGTGAGTAATAAGCTGAGTACATCGTCTTCCCGAGCTGACTCTCCGGTCGCTAGGGCTTGGATCATGTGGGTACCAACCATTATGTTTCTACGCTGAAAATCAACATTCTACTCCCTAGATGGCGGCGATGATTCCCCGAACGACATTTCGCGGGGAATCTTTGCAGGAGAGGTTGGCGTACCGCGGCTGCTAAAGCTGTTCAATAAGTACGGTATAAAGGTGATTGGTTTACGCGTTGTCATTTCAATTATTGGTTACCAGGAGAGTAGACGACTTGGTTTATCCCAGGCCATTCTCTCGAAACCTTTCCTAAGGAGATGGCTGTTGTCCGGGATGCTGGTCATGAAATCGGTCTTCATGGCTACTCCCACGAAAATCCCAGTTCAATGACTGTAAAACAACAAAAAGAAGTGTTGGATCATACGTACAAGGTCCGCCTAGGCACCTTGCTCATGGCGCTGTACATTAACGCGTCATGACAGCTGCTGACTGACTTCTGCGGGAAACCCCCAGTCGGCTCGGTAGCTCCCTGGTGGGAGACGTCCAAGTATGCATTTCTGTTTTAAGCACATGCGTACCAACGTTATCGTCCTCTTTCTCAGGGATGGCGTAAAGCTTCTCCTCGAAAAGGGGATTGAGTATGACCACTCCTCACAAGTAAATGTACCTCTCACTATGCCGATACTCTTTCTTACGCGTTTATTACGGGCTCATGATTGCTTGCCATTTTGGACCAGAGATGAGGTAGAACCCTTTTTTAAATATGGCAGGTCCCCTCTGAATTTGATCGGGTTTCAAGGACACCTGGACGAACATCAGGTACTCTGCGGAGTCTGCCCATGAATGGATGAAGCCTCTTCAGAGAGGGACCCCTACTACGCTGATACAAATCCCGGCCAACTGGTGTAAGATTTTTACAATCCGTGGTGTTTTTATGGCTTTCTTCCTTGTTCTGCCTATTTCAGACCTCGACGATCTCCCTCCTCACATGTTCATTAAGAGCTCGCACAACTCGCATGGGTTCGTCGACGCAGACGTCACACTGAAGCTGTGGAAAAAGGTGAGTACAAAGTTACCGTCGTAGCGTAGTATATGCTGATCTAAATGATAGCATTTCGAGTATTTCTATCGCGAGTACGACTGGTTCATCTTGTAAGTCTGATTATCATCTGTTCATATCCTCATGACCATGTGCATTTATCAAAGCCCTCTCACAATCCACCCCGATGTTTCCGGGCGTCCTCATATTCAGTTAATCTTGGAAGAGTGAGGAAACACGACTTGCAGATTATCTCGTCGATCGCTGATTATATTCCCAGGCTCATCGAATGGATTAACACACACGAAGGCGTCGAATGGGTGACTATGAAGGTTGGCTGCACCCGAAAGCCTTTGTATCTGCTCATATTCCCTGTAGGAAATCAACGACGAGTTTCGTCGATTGAATCCAGTGCCTGAAGGTGCTATTAGTGGATTCAGCCAGTAATCTATCTTGTGCCGAGTGGCGTCCTTGTGGACGTAGCTTCTAAGGTTCTCATGTATGAACACACAGAGTGGTCAAAATAACTATGCGTTTCAAATTTTTTGACTAGATATTCCGATACACTGTGTACAAAAAATAGATGCAAGTTCCAAGCTGAACATGCTCGCTTATGCCCTGTCCCCCCTTAGCCTGCGGGCGAGAGCCATATCCTTGGGTTGAATGGTGACTCGCTTGGCATGGATGGCTGCGAGGTTGGTGTCCTCAAAAAGAGAGACAAGGTAGGCCTCAGAAGCCTCCTGGAGCGCCATGACAGCGGAGGATTGGAAACGAAGGTCCGTCTGAACGACCAATTGTGAGTGGCATGGCATACATGATGGACGACAGGACACACCTTAAAATCCTGAGCGATTTCACGAACGAGCCGCTGGAATGGCAGCTTGCGGATTAGAAGGTCGGTCGACTTTTGATATCTCCTGATTTCACGAAGAGCGACAGTTCCAGGACGGTAACGATGAGGCTTCTTGACACCGCCAGTAGCAGCCTTCAAAGAAGACTGTCAAGAGGCGAAGGAGCAAAGAGGAGGGTGGCACTTACGGACGTCTTGCGCGCCGCAGATTTAGCGGCAATTTGCTTGCGAGGAGCCTTTCCTAGATCAATGGTGAACAACGTGTAGGACAACGTTGGACACGGACGAACCTCCAGTGGACTTTCGGGCTGTTTGCTTGGTGCGGGCCATTTGGAGTAGTGAAGATGAGATGAAGAAGTGGTGGTAGTTGAAGGGATAAATTGAGGGCGATTGGCGGACGCGTTTTATATGAGACAAGACGCGTCGGATCACGTGTCCGACGCGACCATTAAAATGTTCCAAATAAGTCAACAATCGACTATTCAACAAGTCAAACAAGGTTACCGCAGAACAATAACTGTCTTCTTTGTCTGACCTTACGGCACTAGAATGATCGTTGCCTTACTAGACCTAGAATCGTTGTTCTTGCCACCATAGTATCCCCTAGCCTGACCACAGGCATCTTACCTTCATTTGTACTTCTTTTGATACTATGAAAGCAAACTTGCGAGACATACTTAATGTTAGCTCTCATACAGCATTTGAGCATGTGTATTACCACGCACAATTAGTCATTTCTGGCCTCTTTCAAAGTCAAATTACAAGGGAATGACGAAGACCCTTCTCGATTACACCATCGTTACGACGCCGGCTTCCACCCACCAGCCGCAAAAGCCTTTCCCACCGCTTGACTTACATTCAGTAGGTGTTGATCGCGGTACCTTGAGGCGACCAAAGATACCCCGATGGGCATTTCATGGCTTCCTGCAAACCCAGGAATATTGACAACAGGAACGTGCAGTGCCTGTGGCAATGTAAATCATAGTAGTAGTCAACTCCGAATTGCAAATGCTCACTGTCCACATCCCACAAAAAGCGGGACTTCCCGTTGTCAAAATACCTTCCGGTGCTTCATCGAGAGCACTGGGTGTCAGAATAGCAGCATATCCTCTGGCAATTGCGTCGATCTTCGGTCTCAGTGAGGCGACGCCATCAAAGCTGGCGGAATAATCTCTCTTTGAAGGTTTCGTGAAACTCTCAACGAAGCCGACAAGAAGTGGGTCCAATTTATCTTTCGCTAGGTTGTACTCTGGGAAGAAACTCACGCGTCCATCGCCATCCAAGATATTACGCTGCCACTGGGTTATCTGAGAGAACTCTTCTGGCAGCACGAGTTCCTCAACTTCGGCACCATGCTCCTGAAGAAGTCTCACGGCCAGGTCCAGCGCATCTATAGTTCCCTGGCCAGCTTGAGGCCATACGTGCGTCTTACACACAGCGAATTTGGCACCTTTGAGCTCGAAAGCAGCTGGCTCCTCGTCATCGGACAACTTGAAAACATCCGCCAGGAGTTGAAGGTCATCGACGCTGCGTGCGAAGAAACCTACGGTGTCCAGGATGAGAGATGAGATCTTCACTCCCTCACGAGAGATAGAGCCCCAGGTGGCTTTGAATGAGAAGACTCCATTGTATGATCCTGGCCGTATGACACTATCCCCGACTTCAGGAAAGACATTTGTTTTGAAATTGGTGTAAACAAACCTTCCGATTGTTTGGGTACCTAATGCTATGGGCACCTGGAAGTCACCAACTGCTGCTCCAGATCCGGAAGACGAACCACCCGGTGTGCGGTGTGAATCGTGAGGGTTACGCGTCTTGGGACCTGTGAATACTGCAGCGAATTCGGTCGTGGTAGTCTTTCCTTTACGCTCCAATTAGATCAAGTGCTGTACAAATGTTAATGCCATACCAAATATCAGCGCCCCGGCATTCCTCAGAATTGTAACCGGCCCTGCATCTACGACTGGGGCGTCGTTCTCGTATATCGGCGAGTTGTGCTGGGTCGGCATGCCTTGGGAATCACAATTAATTAGCTCTGATATCGATTAGAAATATCCAAGACCGACCTTTCGTATACATGGTATCCTTTACACCGATCGGAACGCCATGTAATGGTCCCCGCTTGTCCCTCGAGATCTTATCTAGTTCGCGAGCCTGGGCGAGAACGTATTCAGGATCGAGATAAGCCCAAGCTTGGACAGCATCGTCGCGAGCCTTGATACGATCCAACAGAGAAACTGCATATTGCTCGACAGTCAAACCAGAAGAGATGAACTCTGTTGCCGTTAATCGACACGACATGGATGCGGACTAAGCCTCAGCCTAAGAGATGGGATTTTAAACAAGTCTTCCGGCAGGCAATTGGCCCGGATCGTCCCTGCCGATCCCTGCCTCTTGACAAGTAACCACCTACATGCTCAGGCTCCTCATTCCCTCTGGCCATCCTCCTCTGTCGAATTTCGCATTCTCGCATACCCTTACACTCTCTGGGTACCAGCTCTACGCAGTCGAAAAATGGGTCGTCAGCAGAAATAGGCCATTCCCCTTGCTAGTCGTATACACTGGTGATGCGGCACACACCGTCCACCTCGACGCGCTCAAACCAAACACAGAAGCAGACATGAAGGACGCCGTGCATTTTCTCAGACTCGATGCCCGACCGAAGAACCTCGTCGAGGGAACACTCATGGTCACAAGTCTGGCGCATTTCCGTTCAGACTATACTATCGTCTTAATTCCTGGGGGTGATTGGTTGGTTGTCAGGGAACAGCTTTATGTGAATGTCAACTTGCTTCGGATGGGCTGTGCTGGACGAACCGCACTTACCCTTGAAAGTCCTAGTAGCGGGACAAGAGACCGGTTCGTAGGGATGTATGGCTTCCCTGCGACTGTGAAGGGTCGGGGGTTCAACGAAGTTGTACTGGAGATGGTTAGGCTCGTACAAGGGGCTCTTGGTATGTTTGGATCCCAAGTCGAGGGTGACGGTTTATTGTGCGATTTGACAGTCGAAGCACTTGGGCAGTGGCTGGCGAAGGGATATGTTCCAGGCCTTTCAAAAGAAAGGCTTACGGATCCGTCTGTGGTTGTCGCACTCCTCTCTCTTGTGTTTGTTGTTCGAAACAAGCTTGTAGCACTTGGCTACACTCACGTTGTACCCAAAGACCCGTTCTTGCATCCTCAGCTATTTAGCATGAACCTTGCCAACGTCCATGCACAACCCCGACTTTCAAAGACGCCAACTGCGACTCCATTGCTCGCTGGTCAAACACCCACGTACATCAACCATATCCTCCTCGAAACCATTCACTCTGCATACGAGCATAGTGGAGAAACCGTTCCACCGGCCTGTGGCCCAGAGTCGATCTTAGAGCCTATTGTGGACGTGCGCAGATTTGTAGCAGCGGTGTTGGGCACCGAGAAGGGCGAAGAGAGCTTGGGAGGCATCGTTAGAGGCATTGGACGAGAAAAAGGCAGCAAGGGCGTCGGGAGTGTCGTGCGCGCGCTGTGGAGCGGTAGAGTTGCCTGGGTTGTCAGGCTTAGAGAGGCTGCTGATGGCGAGAAGAAGCCCGTTTGGAGTGACCTTGACACGGCGGGCAGTGATCGGAGCGACCCTCGGAGCACTGACGACGAAGGTGACTTGTTCGCCAGCCTTGCTTGGGGCCGTAAAAGAGTGAAGGGTAAATTAGAGAGTTGGGCTGGGTAAGTGATTTTCTAAAATTCTATACATGTTTTTTAATAGTCTATAGACGCCGAAAGAAAGCCCAAACTTCCTCTGTTGATTTGCGACCGCCTCCGGAAGATGAAGATTTACTCAGCAGCGGTCAGGCAAGCCCTGTTGTCCCCCCAAATGCCCCTCCAATGCTGATGGTCGAGCCCCCGAGTATCGAAGCATCCACCGCCGATCTGATCCCCAGCTCAAAGTTCGACGGAATGGCTAATCTTGGCGTGAGGAAGCGACCCTGGGGAGACAGAATAAAACAGGGTCGCGTAACAAGCTGGTCGGATCCGGTGAGCAGCAAGAAGAAGGATCGGCTTCCAACGGCGAATTCGATCTCTGAGGTTTGCTACCGGCCCCTTCGCAGATTGACCCAGCGCCGGAGTATCGATGTGATTACAGACAAGCTCGTCAAGGAGACGCGTGTGCTTCGAATCGAACATATGCGTATTGACGTTGAGCTTTGCGGACAGATGTTGGTGATGTGTCGACGAGCGTCACACCTCAAAAACGTAGTGGAGGTAGTGAATATACTCAACAGTAGGCTTACCGGGACAAATAAGCGTTTGCGGGAAGCCTACAGTCGGTATGGTGAAGGTGTTAACGAGAGCATTCTGGCAGAAGTCGACGCCGAGGGTTTACGGAGCGGCAGAATGATGCAGACCGCGAACACGCTGTGGTATGAGGCCGAGCAGATGAATTTGCGGGATGCATGGCATGCCGGGGTGGGTGGGAGACGCAAAGTGGTCGAGGCGAGGGAAAAGGTGTTTGGACTTGGGCTGGCAAACAACGGAAAAGGCGGCAGGCATCGACAATGGAGAGTCGACGGTGTTGAGTGCATCGTTGATCGGTATGGAAGGACAGAAAGTGAGGCAGAGGAAGAACGGAGGGTCTGGGGCGACGCTAGTGAGAGCAGCGAGAGCGAGAAGGAGGAACAGACGGAGGGCGTCGAGGTCAGCCAGAGGATGAGACCCGTCTGGCTGCTAAAGTGGTTCACAAGGTGGGGGAGGCAACAAACTGTTGCAAGTTCAACGGCACAGAGTTAAAGAATTTTATTTTTGGCATTTGGGTAACGATCAATCATGTATGTGCTACAACTTGGGATCATATTTAATGCTTTAGATTTTACTGATGGCCTTCATTTGTTACCCAGGGAAAAGCGTCAGATAGACATTTCTCGCCACTTGACTGACGGTGGCCAAAGAGTCGGTCCTCGTTTCATGTTCTGGCTGATGATCGCGGAGTCGACTCAACCAGATATCATGATCGCCCTGACTAGGTACACCTATGGTTAAATGGCGACGGGAATTCCACCATGTACGTATTCCTGCTTGACTGAAAAACCTCCGGACGTGTGGGAACTGTCCAGGCGAGGCTAAACTATTCACGTACATGCTCCGAGGAGTCAGCCAGGTTCTTTGCCGTATTCTGACCTTGCTGTGGACGATACGCTCTTGCGCCACAGAAGATCCGCGCAATTCAACTTGCAGCATTTATTCCCAGCTCCGTATCTAATGGAAGCGACACCACGAACTCTCTGTCCTGGATCTTGAAGTTATCACCGTGGTGCGATACAATATCACGTACGCGTTTGTGTAATGAGATATGGTACAACAGCCTAACGATGTAAATGCGATGCGGATAAATATGCATATGCGGTCCTAAATGTATGATGATGCCCAAGGAATAAAGGATAATAATCAGATAGATAGCAGGCCTGCCCTAGGTAACACTACAGTATTACACATCCCCGGTCAAACCACCACTCTCTCCTGAGACCTTCGATCCACCATACGCACAGTCTGAGCCGCATGCGTACGCTCCTGATCGGAAGCAGTTTTGCCTTTTCGCTTTCATCGATCGGGAGCACGATGGCGATATAGAAGCTGAATGACCCCGGGCGAGCCAGGGCGGTAGAAAGAGAGGGCGGCGGGCCGTAAGAAGTGGACAGACGCTGCACGACCCAAGGAGTGGAGTGATTGTGTAAATGGGTCAGAAAGGACAGACAGTGTGAGATGAGGAGAGGGGTCGGGGAGGAGGCTGTCGGAGATTCAGACAGAGAAGGCAGAACCGGTTCAGAGTCGTCATGTGGAGACGACGTGCCCGGCTCTGACGGCGCCGGCGTCGAGTCGATGTCAACGTCGATCTCGTCTGTATAGTCTTCAATCCTGGAAATACAGTCAATATATGGAGATAAATGGCGGGGTATTAAATTTTACCTCTCTATTCTAGCGACCATATATCCGTCAAGGGACCCCCTTTCTAGGATTCTGAAGCGCCATGTACCCCAGGTTTCGACCATGCTCCTTCCGTCCGGGAGCATCTGTACGCTTCTTATTTCAAGCATGGTACCGTAGTCAATCTGTGCGCCGGGACGTGGGGGCATTACCATACCAAAGCTAGGGTGAGGTGACTCTAGACAGCGGCGGAGCATGAGGCGATAGCGAGGCTCGAAGAAGTGGAGGAAAGTGGGCATGCCTGGGAAGCAAAGCTGGCATACAAAGATGGGAGTGTCGAGGCGAGCGTCACGTTCTGCTTGGAGTATAGCGGCAGCTCGTGCGTTGTATTCAGCACTGAAATAGGTGGTAATAACACGTAGGATAAGGGAATTTGGAGGATGGGACTGAAAGAAGGAGAACGGCGGTAGGGCAGCGCGACAAAGTGGACACGCAGACGAGTGGTCGAGCGAACGGTGCAGACATTTGGCACAGAATGTCTTGAGATAGAAAAAAACGATGAATTCGCGAAATATGGAGAGCAGGCGAACGCACATGTTGACAAGGAGTTGTGACGGGATCATAGAGCAGCATATAGCATATCTCACAAGTCAGCTCTGTCAGCAGTCGTTTCTGGCGGGAAGTCATGCCTGACGGGAACTCGTGCGACGGTCTTAGCAGCGGACTGGACGGCCTTGTCGCCTTCTGTCGCGCGCTCTCTGTTTTGAGGTGAGTGAGCAAATCACTGTCGTCGTCGTCGTCGTTGTCGTCGGGTCGAGTGGTTGATGGGCCATGGCGGGTGTTGTTGTCATTGCCGTCGTCGTCGTGCAGGATGGCGATAAGCTTTGTGAGTGTGACATCGTGGTGGACCGGGGCCTCTGGGTCGGGGGTGCAGGCGGGGTCGGGACAAATGGGCGGGGTATGGGCGGCACAGATTGAGTGGCCGCAGCGCAGGGTAGTAGGAAGAGTCAGAAGAGCTCTGCATGCGATGCAGGTGAACATAGCATGGCAAGACTTTGAGCGTCGAGGTCAGTCGATGCTGCCTTTTGGGTTTTTGCATCCAAGCATATTCGACGCGATTTCGGCCCATGATCGATTCTGATCACGTTGCGTCATAATTGCAAATATTACTAAGCGTCGGCCGAAATCATCCTGGCCCGCTGTACTTACTGCCCCTGGCGATCATCTCCCACTTTTCAGCAAATAATATCCTACTGATTTCTTCGTCAAATTTTGCAGACAGGTCGTATATATTTTAGTACTTGAAACACTGTATCTCCTCGATCATCACCTCGCTCCCGTCTTCTATAGTAGAGAACCGGCGGATCCAGTCTTTTTCCTCCGCCTCCACGTCCCCCGATTACTCGCGACACACCTCCAAATCGGTCACAAACCTGCGATACGGCGACTCTAGCCTTGTCTACAGCGATTTTGTGCTGACGTTTCCATGGCTTCCGTCTCGATCATCATCCTCGGAGAGCAAATTTAGGTTCATTATCAGAGAGCGCAGCATTCAGACCCAAGTCTTGGACGCACAACCATATCACTGCGTCGAACATCTTTCTAGGGACCGATCAACGTGCATCTTTTCTTATCCACGAAGCTCAGCGTTCTAAAGGCAGGTCTAGAGCACAAAGGGGATTTTGAAAAAAGTAACGTCAGGGCGGCGATAATGCATTAAACCAGACGAGAAACATATCACAATAATCAAAACTAGCTGTACTCACTGCGATGCAGATTTAAATGGGCCGTAAATCTATGTAAATCAAAATCAGAACTCGCAGCAAAAGTATGCCGACGTGCGGTGGTGTACAAGCTTTAAATAGGTCTGTAAGACAAAGACACAGGGTAAAGGATGCTTTAAAACTGTTGTTCAAATCAAACAAAAAATTTGGTTGGAAAGAAAACCCCTCGTGCCTCATGAGGCTAATGATTCCATATTGAAAGTGGCGGTACGTCCTCGTGGTACCATTTCAGAGGAGCATCGAATTTTTGAGATCCGTCGCTAACTCGACTCGGGTCACGCCCCCGGACGCGAGAACTGGGTTGGAATATGGACTGTCAATGGAGCTCATCTCGGCGTCCAGCCCTCTAATCTTTCTGGGCCATTGAGCTAATATTTCAGTGTAAGCATCGCGTGCGTCGGAGAGTGAGAACACTTGCAGTCAGATTAATTGCCCAGAATAATTCTGAAGGAAATATTATTTAACTTTGAGGAAATCGAAAAACTCACGCGGAAGTGGGAACATCCGCACACGATCCGTGCTATCCCCACTCGCAGGTAGGCAGTTGGTGGTTTGTAAATACGTACGGTGTTTAAATTTATCGTACATTGAGCAAAAATTATCTCACGAGCCAATCGATGTGAGATCGGCTGCCTCAGTCTACAATGCTGTTTACTAAGGTTTGAGCGCTGTCCTTCTTTTTAATGTAGGGCGCTTGTATCGTGAATGGCTGAATGGATGAAAAGACTCACAGAAATGACTGCCTACCACAAGGCGATCCGTGCGGGAAGGTAATATGAGGGTACGATACTTTCGCAGCCGAGTTTTACGCATGGCGTGCTTAATTTCGTGGGATTACGAGTATGAATGAATACTTGGAACGTATGATGCTTCTTTTCTTCCCGTGAAGCGTCAAATAGAATGTGCGCGCCCTTAGCAATCGTAAAATTCATCATCATTACCAAATACCTCTGACGCAGATACGAAGGAATTTACTCACGTTATCAAGAAAATCTGAATTATTCCAACAAGTGCAAAGAAAGTATTTGTGGGCGAAAGCTGACGCTAATGTATAGTCAGGCAAAAAATAAGTACAATGCTCGCAAGCAATTCCATCTTTCACGAAGCGCCTCGAAGAACTTGGAGCACCGAGATCCTTTAGCGCACACGGCGTGGTTCTGCAGCACTCGTGGAAAAGGTCTTTTCTCATTCAGATCTCAGGAGGAAGCTGACTAAACGGGTCGAAGGGATGGTGAGAATCAGTTCATTGAAGCTGAGTAATATGTCACAGAGAATTAGTCAAGAACAAGAGATAAATTTATTCAACTTTCATCACCGACTCAATCCTTGCCGTTTGGATGCGCTTCCTCAGATCTACCCATACGTTGAAACCTAATATTAACGTAAAAAAGACGTATTGAGCCTGTGAATAGATCAGGAGACAGTATGCTGGAGGATTCGAAGAGGACCACATACACCGACAACCAAACCCGTGTGATGCTTCCTACACAGATGTAGCGTGTAAAGACTTTCGAGGGCGTGAACACCTGTGAGGGACCAAACGGCCGGTTTGAAGTATGAGCCGATGAAAGAGCGTGCGAGCCGGCCGGGGAGGTAGATAGGACTCTCCGGATGGCTAAGTGAGGAGCCGATGTAAAGAAGAGAGCCCACTAGAAAAAGCGTGACCCAGGTGTTTACCGTTGTCGGGAAGCGGAAGGTGGTTATGTGAGGTGCTTTTATCTGGTCCATGTTAGTCATCCCGAGTACGTGGGCGTGAAAGCAGGACAGACCATTCCCAGCCCCTCCTGCGCCAAGGCTTTCATTTCCAGCAGCCGTGGCTTGACGTCTTCATACCCCTTCAGTGGGGGATCCAGGACGACTACAACTTCTTTCTTTGACCCGTTAGAGAGGGTGTAAGTCAGGGTCATGCTCTGCACCATTGCTTCAGCTACATGTATCTGATTCATGCAAGATAATTACCTTAGTATCAATGGCACTCATCTCGGCGCTCTTGATATTTTCCTTGACCTGGCCGTAGAACTTTGCATACGCGACTAGCGTGTCCGGATGAGAAGACATGTACATGCGCAGGAAACCAGATTTCTCAGCGACGGGGTCAGCCATTGTGCAATAAAGGTGGCAACAGTGCCAGAGGAGAACCACAACATGACAAACTCTGGCCCGGCTATATCATCTGGCACGTGCACTTGGACGCGTCTTTTTGGATGTCATCTTGCTCATTGTCTACCATCGTTGACTGCCTCCCACACTGACTTCCCTGCTCCTGTACATGGTCAACGATGGCGCTGAGAAGAAAACCTTCGTTAAGGGGCGCGATAAAGCCAAACGGGACACAAGTGAGCGTCCTTGCCCAGCGTTTCACCCATGGTTGACCTCGCAACGCGTTGTTTCTATAGAAGACACTATTTGACCTGTTTCCAAAGAAGATTAAAGAGACACAAAGGCCCACAACTGTTCAGCCTGATACACCGGAGCTCAGTGATGAGAAAGAGGATGCCGACGTCATGAACGACGTTGAAACGCCAGGTGAGTCGGTCACGACTGCCACCGTCTCTCGCCGTGACACACCTATCTATCTTAGCTAGCGAACCTTCCCGCTTCAATGAAGTGGAGCTCGACCTTGCGCCTCCAATATCTTCTTCTCCGATACCGTTTGATAGAGACACCATCAATGTCATCGACCTTTCTGATGCCGACATGGAGTCTGCCCTCTCCTTTTTGCCTTCTTCATCGCAACCTACAGCGCGCCCTTCAAAACTGCAATTACCTTTCGGCGGTGGCTCTCAACAGGACCCTATTGTCATCGAATCGTCGTCGCCTACGAAACCACAGCCTATACAGCCGTACTCCATATTTGCGCCGCATCCTAAACGAGCGGCTCCTCCTGCAAGTCCGCAAAAAATAGACACCAAACTCTTAGATGCTCCCTTTCCCAGCAGCGACACACAGCATGTTCGTGGACCTCAGACTACATTCCAGGCGACATCGTCTCAGACCGCGCAGCTACTACTCCAAGCCCAATCCGTAAATAAACCGGAACACACGAGACCGCTTGACAGGGCGTCATATTTAGTAGAACTTCCAGAGTCAAATAGAGACCATCCCGCTATTTCTCGACTGTCGTCTAATCCGACAGTTGCCTCACAGAATCAAAAACTTTGGACAGAACAGTATCGTCCAACCTGTGCCGATGAAGTCTTGGGCAACGAACAAAACGCCCGGTATCTTCGTGATTGGCTTCGCGCACTCCAGTTAGAACTCAAAGATCCTCCGGCTTCTACCCAATCTTCTCAGTCTAGTACCCCACAAACAAAGTTCGCAACGATTAAAAGGCCTCATGTGACGCGCCGGGTGTCGAAAAGGCGTGGCCGGAAGAAGCAAAGAATCGACTCGGACGAAGAGGATAATTGGATAGTTCATTCTGAAGATGATTTCTCCTATCCTGCCAGTGAAGACGAACAGGTGCACAGGCTCACGAGACTGAAGCGTAAATCGCGCTTCGAAGATGAGTATGTTCCCCCTTCATCACCGCCACCGGCTTCCACCCAGCCACTATTCAGGGACTTGACGAACACGATCGTCCTCGCGGGTCCTTCTGGCAGTGGCAAGAGTGCTGCCGTCTATGCTTGCGCCGCAGAGATGGGATGGGAGGTCTTTGAAGTTTATCCGGGGATAGGGAAGCGGAATGGATCCAATTTGGACAACTTAGTAGGAGAAGTGGGCAAAAACCACCTGGTTCGGAAGGCCCGCCGGGAAGAAGACCGGGATGGCCATGCACATGCGAAAGAAAAACTTACTGCAATCTTTTGCGGAAGAAAGTCTGCACCCGAGCATACGTGGACGGAACCGACTGATGAAGGTCCGTCGAGCAGACCAGTGAACCAGTCATTGGTCCTATTAGAAGAGGTCGACATTTTGTTCAAAGAAGACATCAATTTCTGGCCTGCTGTGACGAATTTCATCAAGGATTGTAAAAGGCCTGTAATTTGTACTTGTAATGGTAAGAAATCTTCTCCGGTTCACCTCTTTTCCGTTGTCTGATTTGGCGCTATTTGGGATAGATATCACTCTCCTGCCCCTTGATGATCTACCGTTGCAACAGATCTTACATTTCCGTCCATGCGAGACCAACTTGGCGACTTCATATCTGCAAAGCATATGTGCCTCTGAAGGTTATTTGGTTGACCGGAAGAAAATTTCCCAGGTCTACGAGTGCTCACCAGAACACCACGATGTCATTCCAGATCTGCGACAAAGTATTCACACACTACAATTATGGTGCCCCGGAAACGGTACTGATTCACACTGGCCGCTTCACCATCAACCCTTCACACACGAGGAGTCTGCATCGTTAGGCCAATTCTTCCTCTCTTTAGGTGAGCCACTGAGCCCGAATGGGTTTGTGGCTGGACACGCCGAATCACTCTCATTTTTGGACTCGCACCTGAGAAGACAAGATGAGGACATGCCGGAGGTGAGTCTGTTCCCACCTTTCTTATACCCAGAATTTGATGATTTTGGTTTGAGGCTATTGCATTTAGCCAAGTGCAAGCGTCAGGGGATGACGAAGTTGGCCACACCATTCTTTTTAACACGCGAGACAGCATAACTAGACAGGATTCTTATGGGGATGGTGATCAAGACAGGCTGATCATGTCAACGGCCATACGACTCTCGCGTGGTGGGATTTTCGGCAGTATGCGAAGTACGAATTTGAGCGCGCATGCCGGTTATCGAGATGTGATCAAAATGCTCGGGAGGAACGTGATGGGAGCACAAGCACTGCGAGGGACGGCATTTGACGTTGATTACTTACCCTGGATTCGACAGATCGTTTTGGCGGACGATGAAGAGGAGAAAAATGCGAACAAGTCCGAGATACAGGTAGGGCGGCGAACTCGGAATAGCCAGGGGCAGCGATACGTGCGTGCGATAGAGATCAGCGAGGACGAGCGGGAGGCGCTGGAGCAGACAGCACTGGGCGGGCCGGACGGCTGAAAGAGGCAATGCGGGCAATATGACCATGTATGTATTTCCACGTGGAGGCCCACGTTGTCAATGGGGGAAGGAATCAATTGAATATGTACAGTCGGTACAACTGGTTCGTTGTTACCTGTGTCGTAACTCCTTCCTGGCTCTACGCACATTTCTCAAGTTAATACTGGGCGCATCGTCTGCAAAAATTCTGCCTCCTGCTTTCAATGTCGCTCGTGTCGACAATGGCAGACCATTCCGATACTCTACCACATACACCACCGCATATTGGACACAAGTCTTCTTCGTCTCCGTCAAACAGGGAGCAATCAAGTAGGCTTTCGCCTGTAGTGCCATTGGCGCCTCTCGAATACCTGCAAAACCAGCGGCGGGGTTCCATTACGGACCCGTCGCTCCATGCCGCGCCGTCAAAACAAAATCCAAACTCGCAGTTCCTTCGGCAACAGAGCGACTTGGCCAGCTCTTCGACATTCAAAGGCGGTATGTCTGATCCACGTCCGAGCTCGCCCTATGTGTTCGGAGAGGCGACGAGTCGGTCTGGAGATGGGAATGCACAATTACGCAAGCTGTTACGGTCGCCTTCGCAAGAACACGATCGAGTGCCGGGACCGTCGGAGGGAGGGAGTAGCGCAAAGGGGAGTAGTGCGCAACATCAGACGTCTGGCGGGGTGACGGAAGGTATGTTCTGCCTGTCAACCGAGGACGCTTATCAAACAGATTTCAGGAGCCGGACAAGCGAAGGAACGAGATGAAATGCAGATGGACACGGATGGGCGTGGGCGAGGATTACCGCGAGAGGCAGTACCGTTCGACTACTCGATGCGACGCCATTCGATTGCTGTGGGGCAAGAGTCGCCTGGACGACTACAAGGAAAGAAACGGAAGATGTCGAGCGAGCGAGCAGGATTTGCCGGGCAGGACATAGACCCGCAGCTGATTGGGCCAGGCGTCGGGAACAAGATGGACGTGGACGAGGGACCGGCATTCAAACGGCGGGGCTCGGCAGTGGACACGGCACGGATCGCGCAGCTAAGCCTGAACGAGCGGCGGAACTCAACCGACGGGCGGGGCGGGCAGTGGCCATGGGTCGACGGCAGACGCGATTCTGCGTCGTTGGGTGGCGGCTACCCTTCGCCGGCCTCGGCTGTTTCCGGCACGGACGGCCGGCATCAGCCCCCTACCTCCGGAATTGCATCTTTCGCGTGGCCACATTCTGACCAGAGTCCAATGCAGCACCATCCCCTCGACCACGACCCTCACCGCCAGTTCGATCCTATGTCGAACATTCCCATCATGCCACCAATCAATTTCCCTCCTGACAGGGCTCTCGATAGGAGGATGTCCGTTCCCGACAATCTCAATCCGTCGTCGAATCCTGCTGGACCGACCAGGGTTCTCCGCTCAAGGTCGCGTCCTCCATCGCGTCAAATGCGCTCCCAAGAGGCCTCGGAAGAGCCTACTTCAGCTCCATCCCCTCCTGGATCCAGCAAGCTTGCCAAGGATGCTGGCGCAACACCATACTCCCGCTCTCCCGAGCTTCGTGTTTCCCACAAACTCGCAGAACGGAAGAGGAGGAAGGAGATGAAGGATCTTTTTGATGAGCTGAGGGACCAGCTGCCTGCTGACCGCGGTATGAAGGCTAGCAAGTGGGAAATT
Organism: Armillaria mellea; assembly: GCA_030407055.1. NCBI lineage: Eukaryota > Fungi > Basidiomycota > Agaricomycetes > Agaricales > Physalacriaceae > Armillaria > Armillaria mellea. The sequence goes on from JAUDZF010000005.1 coordinate 2,045,554, forward strand.
TTAAGCAAAGGTATGTGACAACTTTTTTTTTACACTTTTATTCCTCTGACGGTCCTGTAGCTATCGATTTCGTTGCTCAGCTCAAGCAAAGTCATCAGGACATGGCTCGCGAGATAGACATGCTCAGACACGAACTCGATGTCGCTCGTCAAGGCGGCGGTCTACCTCCCTTTCCTCCAGGCGGCGGCCCGCCAGGGCATCCTGTCTACGGTCAGCCTCCGCCAGGTGTCCCACCGTACCCATTACCTCCGCCAGGCGCTCTTCAGCAGCATCCACCGCCACCACTTTCTAGACCGGCCTCTTCTCAGGGCGTCTTCCCTCCTGGCAACGGCCCCGCCGTTCCGCCTCAAAACGGAAATGTCAATAGACCAGATGGTCCTACATGACCACCATGTTCGCTTTCACTTTGTATCGATAGGCGTATCGTTTCTTTTTGTGATGAGGCATTTATTTTTCCTTTTCTTTCGAATTGGTATCCCAGAAATATTCTGTCGGTACCGGTGATGTTTTCTGCACTTGCTATTACATCTACTCTTGACTGTTGCCCGTTGCGCATATATCCATGTTGTATCCATATTTGAAGATCGTCGTACTGTCGTGCAGTGCGTCGCCATTCATCCAATGATGCCCGGCTGTTGAGTCACCAGTTGTCAAAGGTAATTTGAATGAGACAGCTATTGTCCGGATACTAATTAGGGTAAGAAGCGACCCGAGTTGGGACTTGCTTGTTTCGTCATTACCACCACTGTTCTCTTCTTTCAGCGATAACATTCGTCTGTAATGCCCCCTAAGAAGGACCTCGCGAGCATCCTTTTTCACAAGAAGAAACCGCCCGTTGCGAAGGCCCAGCCAAAGGCCGGCTCGTCACCCCAGAAACCACGACCGCCAAAGGCAGTGGCACCCCGTAAACAAGAGAACGACGACGACGACGACGACGACCTCCACCTGCCAGATGGGCCTTATTCAGACTTCAAGCTCTTCTCCTCTGCTCTCAATGGGTGGAAATACGATGTCATGAAGTTTGACTCGCGGAAACCTGTCGACATATCGACATGGCCACAACCTATCAAGCTGAACCGGAAGGACCTCAGGAAGGACGACCCCGCAGCGAACCAACCTGGAGTGCCAGTGGGGCCCATGTTGGGCGCAGATGGCCAGCCTGTTCTTCAGGATGGTAAAGTCGTCATGGTGGATGCGGAGGGGCGGATCGTGCAGGATGAGGCAAGCAAGGCAAAGGCAGCCCCGGCGAAGAAGAAGTTCCAGAAGAAGACGAAGCAGGTATTCGTGGTCCCGGAAGAGGTGAGACTGTTGAGGAAGGAGGAGAGGTATCCGTGGGTTTTGGAGGATGGCATGGGTAAGGAAACTTGGGTGGCGCAGCTGGACGATACCACCAAAGCCTTGACGCATGCATTCTTCATGCCTGCGGCTAATGATGTCTTCAAGTTTGTCCCTGCTCACCGGTGGTACAAGTTTCTGAAGAAGATGAAGCATGATCTGCCTACTGATACAGCTAACGTTGAGGCTCAGGTATAGCGTTGTAATTTTGTGCCTCCCCGTACATGCTAACATTTTATATACTACAGTATGCAAAACATCAGAAACGCGATCCTACTGTTTGGTTATCTCAAAGAACGGGAAGAGCCATATCCGCCCAGACGGCTGCAATGTTCAAGGCAGAGGCCGAAGGGACTACGGTCGATGGTCCCAATTCTCTCGTGCATACGTCCGGGCAGAGTTTAGGTCCTGGGGGGCGCAGACTTAAGGTCGTTGACAATGGTATGAGTGGTTTGTTTGGAGATGACGAGGACGGCGAGGGCTCTAGACGCCAACGCGAGAGGGAATATGGTGAAGATGGAGATCTTGATGAGCAGGAGTATGAAGAGGAGTTTGCTGATGACGACGAGAAGATGGAAGTGGACAATGACGATGAAGAGGCTAAAGAGCTCGAGGTTTATTCATGGCGCCTTTGCTTCTGCCTTTGTTTCTGACTTGATACACAGGAGCGATTGAAAAAGGAGTATAAGAGCGCGAACAAGACTAGAGAGGGTTACATAGATGATTCTGATGAAGAGGAGAAGCCCAAGATGTCGAAGGAAGAGCGACGAATGCAGAAGCTGTTACGCAATCGTGAAGGTGGGGACCCGGATGAGAGTGATGATGAGAACAAGAATCCGTATGCCAGTTCTGTAAGTTTCTGCGTTCTCCTTTACACTATCGTGTTTATTCAATCTGCGACAGGAAGAGTCTTCTGAAGAAGAGGAGGAGATACCACCGCAGCCAGTCTCACAACTCCCACAAGCAAACGAAACACCTGCAAATTTACAAGCACCTCAGACACCGAAGCCTTCTACGCCCGCCCTGAACGGGTCTAAGTCAGACGTCCGGGCCACATCACCCATAGGATCTAGTCTCAGCGGACATTCCGTTGTAGCGAAGCGCGCGACTAGCCCCAAGGCTCCGAAACTGAAACCCAGTGGGGGAAGCCGTGGAGGTAGTCCCCTCGCAAGTCGGGCGACGAGCCCCGTGCCGGTCTCAAATAGCCGCGCGACGAGCCCAGTTACGGGGGCGGGAAGCAGAGCTGGAAGTCCTGTGGTCCAGAATGGGAAAAAGAGGAAAGCAGATGACGGGACAGCCTCGCCTCAAGGTAGTGGACAGGCCGGTGGGCCTCCTAAGCCCAAGAAGCGCAAGTCCAATGCCGGACCGGTACCCCCACTTGAAGACCGTATGGTGATTGAGTGGCTTAAAAATACTCCGAACGCGTCTACGCGAGACTGTATTCAGCACTTTACGCCATTTCTCAGGGATGAGGGGAAAAAGGCAAAGTTTACGGCGCTGGTGAAGGAGGTGGCGCAATTGAAAGACGGAGTGCTAGTCTTACGGGCTGCATATCGGAATGGAGGTACTCCTGCTTCGCCGGTATAACCCTGCCCAGCGCTTGTATAATGCCTGATAATTTACTTTGTGTATTCTATGCCAGTACCTTATCGGCAAGGGGCGATGTGAGGATATGAGGTACGCTCAGTTGCAAAGAATTGTCGATAAGACTCTAACAAAAAATCCAAGTGGGTTCGATGTTTTTGGAGCTTGTCTAATGTCTGGTCTTTCTCCGTTGTGCTCGAAATAACTCGCAGCTGACTCGCACCCCGACTTAGACTAGATCTGAGATCTGAAACTTCGATCGGAACTAAATGTGTACAGGGGCCAATGCTGAAGTAGACGCACTCGGTCTCACAGAGCCCTTCAAATTGAGCGCCTTTCAAGACTGCCTTTTGTGTTCACCCTTCCTTACCGCCATGCTTATTTCTTTTTTCCTCTTGGCTGTCGATGTCGCTTTTGCCGCCTCTCTACCACGTTCAGAGAATCATGACCATGTAGAGCGCAAACTTCTCCCCAGTAATTGGTATCAGAAGCGCGATCATCCTGTACACAGTCTCTTCAAACGGGGGCCCCAAGATGATGGTATCCAATATGCTGAAGTCGGTTCACCCAGTACGGAGTATTTCCCTTATCTATGCATACCTGTGCTCATTGTTCGCTAGCCTGGGCAAGCCCCTTCCCGAAGACCACGCCTGATACCAATCAGTTACCCCAGGCATGGGTAGACGCTCTTCAAGAAGCCGTTTCATCCGGCAAAATACCCAATATTCCACAATCCACCAACACACCAAATACAAATCCTGTCTACCCCAACGGCATGAACCCTGGCGGACCAGAAATTTGCTCATCGACTTATCAGTGCAGAATTCCGGGAGATATTTGGGACGCGCCTCCCGGCACATTGGGTGTCGGCTTCGATGACGGTCCTCAACCCGTATGTTTATATTTTCTTCTCACCACCAGTAAACGCTAACGACCTCTTCAGGCCACCACTGGTCTTGTTACTTTTTTGCAGTCCCAGAATCAGTCCGCGACTCATTTTATGATCGGTGTTAATATTCTCAACAACGCCAACCAGTTCACTGCTGCGTACAACATAGGAGGAGATATCGCAGTTCACACATATACTCACCCTTACATGACCACTCTTAGCAACATCCAAATCGTTGCAGAGGTGCGTTTCAAAGCCGTCCAACAAGAACTGCAATTCAATGTATACCCTAGCTTGGTTGGACCATGGAAATCATTCACAACTCAACGGGTGGCCGAGTACCCAGATTTTGGAGGCCACCCTATGGTGATTCCGATAACAGGGTTAGGGCTATTGCGTCGGAGGTGTTCGGGCTTGAGTGTATTATCTGGAATCACGAGTATGTATTTCTGTCCCGGAGCACTCAGTGAAGTCACTAACCGGCACGATAGCACTGATGATTGGAGCTTGTCAGCTGGGACAGTCACGCAGCAACAGATTAGTACTAACATGAATACGTGGCTCATAGGTAAACTAGATCATCCATAGTGCCGGTCATCCACTAATCTCTGGGTAGGTCCTAAAACCCCGGGCCTGATCATATTAGAACATGAATTGACAACGGATACCGTTCAAGCCTTCATCAACGCTTATCCTTCTATGAAGGCCAACGGATGGAATACTACGTCGGTTACCAGACTAGTCGACGATGACGGGGTTTATCAAAACTCTGAGGACGATGACTCGCCCGTTAGCATTGATGGAATCCTGGTCGTATCCACAACATCTAGCTCTAGTTCAATCTCTAGTCCCAGCACAAGGTAAATATAGTGCTGCATCGCTCAATAACTTCTCTAAACTAAGTTATAGCGTAATCTCTACTCAAAGCCAAACGTCTGCGGCTGAAAGTCAAACAACATCCGCCTCCGCAAGTTCCACATCTAACTCAGCTGCCAACCTGTTCAATTCTGGTCATACTCTATTGGGCGTTTCGACATCTTTGTTTTTCATACTAGCATCGGCGGCAGTTTTACTTTAAATTCCTCCTATTAGCTTCGCACATCCTCATCATCGCCTTCACTGCTTTTTACTTTGTGATGCCCCTATGCCGCTGTCAAGACCCTGTTACGCTTGCTTGGGCGGGGTATGTTAACGACACGAGGACACTTTCATATATCATCTTCGTACTTTGGTTTCAGACGGGGAATAGCCTTACACGCTCTCAATTATACCGGATACATTCACTTTACCCTCACCGCACACATGCTGTCTTTACTACTCAAAGGACTTATTTATCCATATATTATTATTATCGCCGCTATGATGAGATGTCGGTGAAATACCGAATGTTCAATTTCACATCTTCCAAGGGATGTTAACTTCTTGAACTGTAAAGTAATCAACTTTCATCAATTCCAAAACCGGTGTCTTGGTTCCTCCTTTCGCTGGTAGACATAATGAATGCTTCATACATAAGGAATGGTAAGTGGGTTGTCTAATCATAGTTGGGCAGTCGTGATGTGCCACACATCGTAGATCGCGGGAGAAGCCGACTTGATGCAGTCACTGGTAAGACTTGCTTGAGATGGTTAGTAGCACAATCTCCAGACTATCTTACTTCCGGGCTGTTGAGGTCGGCGGGTCAGATATTCGAAATAGGATTTTCCTTGACAGTGTCCCTCTTGAACGATTTTCGTGTGCTAAAAAAAGATGGGGTGTGGTACGAAGCGTCGGCGAGCAAAATGCCCCATCATGATAGTGCGCTGACATTGATGGGCATACGGGACCATGTCCGAGTGCCTCGTCTTCAACGACAGCCTACGACCAAGTCTTGAGTGGGTGCCTTGACGAGACCGGGACGGGCGTTCATTTATCCGTCGATACCGAAAAGAGTATGCGAAATGCTTCTGATTTTACCTCAAGTAGGCACACCCAAAACATATATCATGATGTTTTCGAGAACAGAGATAGACGGCCTACTAGGTCACTCCTCATCCAAACATATAAGAGACAGTCCTTTACCCAACGACTGCGAGATATTTATATAGATGGAAACTGAAAACGGCTGCTTACAGCACGTATATATTGTCGTTAGTACTAGTGCGTAACAATCATGAGGACATAATAGATGCCGAAAAGAAAATGTCTGGAGCATCTCTGAAGAGGAGGCGGGGAGACGACGAATCCAAGAAACAATATTGAATAATAGGCTACAGTGGAAGACCGGTCACATAAATACCATTAAATTGTGTGTTGTGTGTGTACTGAAGATGGGGAGAATGTGGGGCTATGGCTGCGGAAGCGACACGTCGTCATAGTGGATCTGAGAAACAACGTACCGCTGGGTAGAACTACGTGAGACTAGGCCATTTGAATTTCAGCCCTTCTAGCCATCGCAGATAAAGCAGCTCCGCGATAGGTGATTTACGTGTCGAAGAATCTTCGGACTTGACGGAAGGCGCTCGCTCTCCCGATCCTGGAGAGATGTCTTCCTGTACCTCTGTGACAACCAAACCTTTGGCTGTCATTTCGCTTCTACGGATAACCCGCTTGTGTGGGAACAATGCACGAGAGGTTTGGACGTGTTGCCGTACAGCAGGATTCCTAACCGATCCATATCAGTACGTGAAACATGGTCAACGCTGCGCTCAAGGTTCGACTTACTCGTTGATACCCGAAAGAATATCAAGTATGACGTTGTAAGCAAGTTCAGGATTAGCTTCCTTGAGTTCGCTGAACCCCCGGGATAGCATGCTCAGCGATTCTATTTCTCTTGCATCCATGTCGTCCCCGATGGCCTAGAATTTGACCCACTTGAGCATCCGCGAATTCTGAGGCTGAATTAGAACCACACATACCTTCTGAAGGATGGGCAGAACCACTTCATCGATCAAGGATTTCCCTGCCTTAGATGTTTCGCTGGTATTGCGCTTATGCGTTGGCGACGTTGGCGCAGACGTGCTTCCCTCCCGACGTAGGCTCCCAACATAGTCCGCGGACAATCGCAAAGATCCCGCCGTATCCAATTTCTTGATCGGTCGAATGGTATCGACGCCATTACCCAAATCGGCTTCCTTCATTATAGTACCTGCGCCACCAGCATGACGCGCAGCGTATGATGATCGTCGAGACCCCCGCATGGATCCGCTATAAGCAGGGCGGTGCACCGAGCGGGGTTGCACTTTCATCAACCTGGGGAGGTGGCGTGTCCTTCGACACGTTCTTTTCTGCCAACAGGGTAGGCAACGTCTTTCTCAGAATCAGGAGTGTGGAGAGGCTTGATGATCATTGTCGAATGGCCTGCCTGGTTGTTTATCCCGAGCCCACCTTCCACAATAGGATCCCCGCTTCCCTTTGTGGCACCTCCGGTGTCGATGGATGACGCATGGCCTTCATCGGCGCCCAATTCTTCAGGTTCTTCATCAATGTCAGAAGACGACGACGACGACGGCACAAGGTCCTTCGCCATGCCCCTGAACGTTCCCATAGCGGAAGAACGTATCGTATCGAAGTTCCAATCACTCCGTGTTGTGCCGATCGTGTCCCAAGCATGGCTGTTTCTCACCGTGGGCTGGTACATTTGATGAGCTCCCTTAGCAGGTGAGCGTGCACGGAAATCTTGGAGGCGTTCGATGAGCTCGGTAAGGTATGACGTTTTCCGCGCCCCACGAATGAATCGATGTTGCAGCAGTTCGTTGGCTGTTGGACGCTAGAAGAAAATTGTAATACAAGAATGCTACGGAAAACGGATAACCTACAGCATTGGGATCTTTCGTCAAGCACTGAGTGACGAAATCCTTGAAGGATGCAGAAAAGGCACCCTCAAGAACGGGAGGTTTGGCTTTGGGAATGAGGAACAGGACTCTCATAGGATGATACTCCGCAAGAGGTGGTTCACCCTTCGCCATCTCAATGGCTGTGATACCCAAACTCCACATATCAGCTTTGGCATCATACCCTGCCTGCCGGATAACCTCCGGGGCCATCCAAAATGGTGTACCAACAAACGTGTGTCGAAGTGTATTCGTGAGCTGAGCAGCAACGCCAAAGTCCGCAAGCTTGACCTTCCCAGAGGATGAAAGGAGAATATTGGCTGCTTTAATGTCTCGATGAATTGTACCCTCGGCATGAAGGTAATCAAGACCAAGCAAAAGTTCCCGACAAATGACCGCGATATGAGCTTCTGAAAAAGGACCGGGTTTCAATAAGTCCAAGCATGAGCCGCCAGCGAGATATTCCATGATGATCCAGAGCTTGTAAGCGACAACGAAGGACCCGTAATAGCACGTCACATATTCCGAATCGCATTGGGCGAGACTGGCGATCTCTTGCTGTATTTCAGAGATATCATCATCGGAATCCTCGAGATCTAGACACGAGTTGAACACGCTGTTGCCGATTGATGCAGCAGACTGACCTATTTGTTTAATGGCTACTATCTGCTTCGTCTCATTATGCATCGCCTTGTAGACGGTTCCAAAGCTTCCCGTTCCCAACTTTTCCAACAACGTGTACTGACTGGCCGGGTTGTTGCTGGGGATCGGATATGGCTCCCGGGGCTGAGACTTGGTATCGATCTGGCCCGACGACGGTGGCGATCTTGACAGGACTTTGGGCTGGGGCTTTGAAGGGGAAATATCAGAGCTGCTTCGTGCTGCAAAACGAGACGGGGAAAACATAGTGGATACGAAGGAAGCCGTTGGTTGGTTGCCTTGATCTGAGACTATTGCATTACCAACAGTGATTGGCTACAGCACGCGAGGCACTACACGTGTTGAATCCCACGTCTAATTGAATGGACAACCATCCATTCACTGGATATATGCGACTCGCATTCAAGCAAACAATGGTATGTTCTCACCATTTCGTAATGTCGTGAAATATCGTGTAGTACGTTGGGAGTACTCAAAGCTCGTTGGTGTCGTTATTCGTGAGGGGCACAGGCCCACAATACCGTCTTTGTGGTGGGGTATACTGAACGATATTATGCCCGTTCCAGTAAAAAAAACGGGCGGCTATGGGAGATGAAACCGGTAAAGAGTTAAGCAGGGGCAATCACAAATTAGGATTGCGGGACAGATGGCAATTGGGGTCTTGGGACCAATATAAGCTTAGAGCAGAAACGAAAGAGAGATCTAGAAGGGAAGAGGGCACGAAGAGGAAGGGCGGGTATGTGGGAGGAGGAAGTAGGCGTCACGAATGCCGTCAAAGCCAGACCCTGGGAAAGTTTCTCCTAAACGCTACATATCCGTTTACGTCGTTCATAAAATGTGCCACAATTCGCGCAAAAAACTTGAAACCAAATGGAAGAACGCATGCACTCATGTCAGCATAGCATAGGCATGGTCATTCAGTGCATATACTGGCAGGTAAAATACGGTAACAGAACACCTCGACCTCATGCCTTGAGGGCATACTTTCGGATAGGGAAGTTAAGCTCCTTCTTCTTCTGCTTCAAGGTCTTCAGCGACGTCTCGTGCTAGAAAGGGCAATGGTAAGCAACGGGATGCAGGAGATATGGGGACCTCTCACCTTGGTCATCCGCCGCCTGATCGCCCGAGTCTTCTTGGCCCGCAAGTCCAGAGGAAGGTACTTTTTGTCTTTGTAGTACTCGCGGAGGTTTTGGCGAGCCTTTTGGTTCATAACGGTCATCACTCGTGCTATGGACTTGCGGACGGTGTTGCTAGAGCAATGGTCAGCACACAGGAAAAAGTAATCTGTACAACACGCACATTTTCGTCAGCTTGGACGCCGACCCGCCAGCAATCTTTTGCACCCGCAGTGTCAGGAGCTCATTCTTGAGCTCAAGGAGTTGTTTCGACAAGTCGTTCTTGGACCTGACAGAAGGTAAGCCATAGTTAACAGAACAGTGGCCGCGAAATCGCACTTGGACTGGAGCTCGTACGCCTTAACTTTGCCGGGCATGGTGGTAGTTGGTCTGAAAAGCCAAGTATAAGTATCGTATGGCCCTGTCGATGACGACGCGGAAATTCTCACCTTGAGGGGATGAATACTGGGTGCTTGCAAACCGGCCGGAAATCTGCACCAAACCTTATTCAAAACTGTAAAGTCGTTTCTCACGCCCGCAAAGTTGAAATAATTAATTTGTTAATTTGTTAATTGTTAATTATTAATTATTTCCCTTTATAAGCTCGTCGAATTTCACCAGAGCGCCTCCAAAAATGTCTAGAGCGCTGAACCAAAAAGTTGTGAGAAGTGGAGGTAGATACTGGTACATTGTTTGCGTACCTTCCATACGTTAGGTCCACCCGCCCTCCAGACAGTTGATTGACAAGGTCAAGATCGTCAATATCTAAGGAAAGTATCAGCAAAGTCTTAGAAACCAGCAACTACATACCTTTTGCTCCGCCAGCATAGGTTGTCGGGATTTTACCCAATCACCGAGGCCTGAATTTTGAATTATTAAAGCCGATAGAATCATTTAGCAACATACAAGAAACTAATTCTTCATCGATACCCTGGCATAGACCTTCAACATCAGCCGCGTGTATCAGAAGTTCGCTATAGACTAGTGAGTTCTGTTCGCAACATCCCACGTAATAGCCAACCTGCAGTAGTCTGAGAGCAGATCAAGGTTTTCTATGAAGGGTCAGAGGCAGGAAACACGGATATAATTCTATCCTACCTTGAGAAACCTCCATATCCGTTATATCTTGCCATTTATTCATCGCTATGAGCCACTTTGAGCCGCGACGGCGGCAACTATTCAAGTCGTGAACTTCGTGCACAAAGCGACAAGGATTATGCAAACCTGACATCGACCACAAGCCTGTCTTTGCCAATAGCACGAGAGATACGCTTCAGCCGCTCCAAGGAGAATTTTGCGCCAGGGAAGAGATACGAAGTAACGATGACCTTGCTAGCTCCGGCATCAAGCCATTGCTGGGCGTTGGTATCATTTATCCCACCGCCGATTTGCAGTCCACCTGGATAGGATATGAATAAGTCGACATTTTAACGTATATGGGAGACTCTACCTGGCCATGCAGAGAGTGCTTCGCGAGCAGCATCATCGTTTCCTGGCCCCAACTTTATGACATGACCACCTTCGAGATGGTGATCTTTATAAAGCTTCGCGAACTCGGCAGGCGATTGACTGGATCATCTCGTTATTGTGATAAAGACAGACGGGCCGGATAGAACGAGCCTTGCAACGAAGTTGGTGCGAAGAGCATCCGGCGAAGAATCGGAGAGGGTTCCGCCCACAATTTGCTTGACTTGCCCGTCGTGAAGGTCAATACATGGCCTGAAGTGAGACTGGGGAGCAGCCATTACTCGGTCGCGGTCCGAATTCCGTCTAAAATAGCACACTGGAGTGCAGAACGACGACCAGTATCTGCTCACCGTCGCAGGTATTCTAACTTGTGGCGCGGCTACACACGATAAAGGGCACGATACTGCTGGAATACCATGTGGTAAGAACAATGATCGAAGTTTACTTGTTGTGCCTTGGCGCGGCATTGCAAACAAATACGTCCACCTGTGAGGTTCACCTCCAGGACTGGTCTTGGTCTTGCTAGGCTCTCCCCTCTTGCTGCCATCTTCGCTCTTTTACTATCCTGCCGCTCCTTCCAGTATGTTTTTGGGTTCCCTGCTGGTCCTCTTGGGCCTTGGTGCCATATCATTCGCTCTCAAATTTCCCATGCAATCTCATGTTCGGCGGACTCCTCTTTCTCCACGAAGTGGGACAGGAAATTATCATTTAAATGCATCCCTGGCTGCCGTTGTGAGCGATAATAATGGTTTAGACCTCAGGTAAGTTCTCCTCCTTGAAGTGATGGTGCCATATTCACTTCAAATTAAATAATTAAGTACTGTCCACGATCTGATTTACATGGCAAATGTGCGTTTCGTTTCTTATCCTTCGAATAATGCAACTACTGATAGGCTCTTCAGGTAACTGCTGGAAATATCAGTATGCACGACTTGCTGTGCACCACATGGAACATCCCTAACCCTCCGATATAGCATACGTCGTTCAACTAGACACAGGGTCCTCTGACTTGTGGCTAAAGGGTGACTATTCACCGTTGCCGCATTCCGAGCAAACAGTATGTTTCTACCTTGTTTTCTCCTCGCACTCGTTAGCTTATGACGCGTAGGGATACACCGCAAACATCACAGTGAGCCCGATTTCACCGTGGGAGGACAGGGAGGAGTGACAGACTGATTTCATTTCATCAGTACGGCATTGGCTGGGTCAACGGTACCATATCGCACATTCCAATTGAGTTCGCGGGGTAAGAATATCACTCTTCCCACGCGAACATGCTAACCGCTCGTAAAGGATTTCCGTAGAATCGCAAGCGTATCTGGACGCCACTTCTGCTCAGAATCCAGCATTGGGTTACGGCGCCAAAGGCATCTTGGGTCTCGGCTTCACATCTCTGTCTTCCATCGATTCGATATTGAACGGCACAGGCTCGTCGCAGGGAAGAAGTCTGTTGTATAATCTCTTTGCACAGAACCCTTCAGAGCCAAACTTCATCGCATTTTCGTTCCAGCGAAGCACCAGTGCTAATGATGACGTTAGCGGTAGCTTCACTATTGGTTCGTGCTCTCAGGATGTAATGGACAATCTTCTTTTGTGCTAATACGTCTTGTGTATCAGGCGAGTACGAAGATGCGTACTCTAAAGTAGCTGAAATAGATGCCATTTCCACTTGGCCAGTCAGTTCGCCCAAACGGTGGAGTCTTCTCGTAGAGGCGCTTCTGGTGGGTAATCAAACCATATTGCCGTCGTCTACGACCGGCGGCGCTCCAAGTAATAAGGCTGTAGTGGTCCTGGATACGGGAACGTCTTATTCGTAAGATACTCAATATTTCATCACCGAAGAAGCTTCTCAGCAAGGATATAGTTATACTAACACTGAAGTGGCCGAAGCAATCTATGGCGGCATCAGTGGATCATATTATGACTCTTCCTTGGCTCAATGGTCGGTGCCCTGTAATGCTGAGATTGACATGGCCATCCAAATTGCGTCCGTTTGTTATCACTTTGTCCACTACTAGCCAAACATTGACGCACCCCACAGAGGAAAGGTTTACCCTCTGCATCCCTTAGATGTTGCTTCCACTGTTGTTGGAGACAATACGACATGTGTCGGCTCCTTCCTTCCGCAAAATCTTGGAGTAGGTACAGGCCAATTGTACGTCTGGCGGTTCCGTCATTTACCCTTTCTCATACCATTTTTATAGTGATTGGTTGTTCGGGGCTAATGTCCTTCGGTCGATGTACTCTGTATATGATTTTGGCGACTTTAACTCGGACGGCAACACGGGGAATCCTTATGTCAAACTACTGTCACTTACCGATCCTGACAAGGCGTCAGCAGAATTTTGTCAGGCCAGAGGGTGCACGGCCTTGACCGGAATCACTTACAATGCCTCCAACAATACCGAGAACTCTGCCTCCACCGTTATCACTGTTACCAGGGATATCGCCGATACCCTAGAAAAGTTCGGCACATGGTTCCCTGCCATGCTAGGCATCATGGCACTCAATGCCTTGGTCATACTGGCTCTGCTTATCTTCGGCATCGTTTATCTGTGTAAAAGAAGGAGCAAACCCTCCGCTAGAATGCCTATGGGTAGAATGAGTCCTATGCCGATGAATCCCAGGAATAGCTATGTCCCAGGCATACCTCCTGTCGGTCCTCACACATACGAACCGGTGTCGATGGCGATTACCGATGACACCGTTTTTGGTCCTCCATCTCCCGCATTCCATAAATTTGAGGGCAGCACTTTGCACCCGGGTGATAGACCAAAGAGTCTCGCAACCCTACCATCCAAGTCATACAATGAGGATGGAGAAGATGTCTTGACACCGCCTTCTCCTGGTTTCCGACAATTTGATAGCAGGCCTAAAAGTGTCGGAATTCTCCCTTCGCAATCTAATGCATACCAACAAATTGGAGAGGATCAGCCTTTCGTGGTTCCTCCGTCAGCGCAATCTCAAGAATTTTATATCAAAATGTCTCCGGCATTCTCTCGATCGATTAATTCAACACACTCCCCCGAAAACCTTGGATCCCCCACTTCCCCGTCTGCCAATTCGTTTCACCAATCTGTACATGACATGCAACCCCCGTCGCCGTCCCGGTCCTTCCATCAATCGTACGCTGATGATTCCAACCCACCTCATTCTCCTTCACGGTCTTTACATAAAACCAGTGTTCACGACCAGCTTTCTGACGGGAGGCCTTCGTCAACAATTCAACTGTCGCAGCCTCAGTCCTCACGAGGAAGCATGAGACCCCCACCGGTCAATGTCTTCGAGCCTCACATGTCCCAACCGACTCCTGAGGACCAGGACTTTGTACCTCCTTCTCCTGGGTTCCGCACGTCAGAGAGCCGGCCAAGGAGTGTCGGGCACCTCCCATCTGAAACGAATCCCTATTCAAAACAAATGGGGTATAATTCCCCTCTCACACCTCCCTCGCCTGTCTTTCGAAGGGAAGGTAGCTCTTTGAATCCTGGCAATGCATCAGACGACCGGCCTATGAGCATCGCTTGATATGCTTAATTTTTGATTATTTGTTGTGTTGTTGTTGTATCTCGGAGCATTATTAGGACAGGTTGGTTACAATGGACCCAGGACCTTCTCATATTTATCAACGCAAAATATATCCACTCCTGATATATATATATAATCCCCTGATCAATGTCGTTCGTATGCAATGTTCTTTGTTGCAGCCAATAACTCAGCTTGCTCGCCATTTCCTTCCAAGTATCTCATAGCTTCTGCTTTGAGCCTAAGCCACCGCTCTCGGTCCTGTGGAACCATTCGATCACCTTTAGTGCTGTGACTGAAAATGTGCGCGAGAGCATCAACAACAGTGGTAGCGAGTTTCTGACTGTAGAAATGAAGATCTTTCATGGCCTTTTTTGATTTTGGACGCTCCCGGGATTCCTCACGCCATGAATTGGAAGCCAATTCCTTGATCCCAAAAAAGTCAACCATCCGCAATGCTTGACGCATGTTGGCGCGATTTTCTGTGGCAAAAGCTGTCCGAAGCATCGAGGACACATTTTCGGCGGTTGGCGGAAGTCTGGGGCGCGCCTTGTCAAGCCGAGGAGAGTCCGACTCCACGCCATCCATAAAATCATGGCAATGAAAACCTGTCATTAGGTCGAATGTCTTGGTCGCGGTGGGCCAATCGGCGGTACGGAACGCCGCTACGAGAGCAAGGTTATAGGTTGATATCGCAGGCCGCACTTGCGCAGCTCGTATCTTGATGCTATGTACCTCCTGGTGCATGAGCCATTCGATGAGATCATATTCAAACCGAGCATTTTCTGGCGGTGGTTTGACAGTTTGGTGCGCCTTCATCAACTCCTCAATGTGGCCGCGATCGATGATGGAGGGCCCGCCTATTTGGTCGGGCCGTTTCAAAATTTGTTCGAAGAAATCGACGGCAAGGGAAGCCTTCTCACTGCTTCTGCAGAGCATGAGTACCGCAGCAAAAGACTGTGGCTCGAGAGCTAGAGTACTCGCGGTCGTCAACTTCTCTTCAGATGGTGCTAATCCAAAATATTCGCGAACAATCTTGAAGGCCAATTCTTGGTCGGAAGAACAACCACGAGATAATGCGGTGATGGCAGCTGTGACCAAGTGAGAGTCTACTGTGAACTTGTGCTTCTTTGAGGCTTTCAGCATCTGCGACCATAGTAGTTTGGCGCTGGATGCATTCTGAAAGACAGCCAAGGATTCATTCTTTCCGTAAGGAATGCGAAGTGGAGATAGGGATTGGAACATGGATGTAAAAACGAGATGATCGGGTTTTAATGGACCCATCGGGTCGAGGTCATAGTAGACGTCAAACATCCCCTGATAGAGACCAGCGGCACCTAGTATTCGCATGTAAGATGCTAGGGGAACGCTGGTAATGTCCAGACTGCCTGGTTTCTCTTTGTGAAGCGATATTATATGCCGTTGAAAGCTTTCATATAATGAGTGCGCATTTTTTATTTGTTTCGTATGTGATGTCCAATCTTCGATGCGGGAAAGACCGCCCAACATTGTTTGGTAAGTCCGTGTAGTAGGACTGTGCCCTCGGCGCTTCATCTATGTGAAAGGTCCAAATCAATATTCAGAGTTCGGTAAATGCGACAATCACGCACGTCTGTATAAAGTTGATAGGATAACTGGTAATGCTTTTGCTTCAAACACTCCCAGATGACTGTATTCCATACTGGGGCGTTCTGGGCGTCTCGAGGGGAGTTTTTCAATGTGGAAACTGCCGCATCAAGTTGCCCTTCATCGCATAGTACTTTCAGCCTCCTGGATAGTTCGTGAGGCTCTAGCTTCGGCAACATAGCGCGCTGTTCTTCTGTGAAGGGAACATAATGCTTGGACCGGTGCTGTTTCGGAGAATCCCTGCTGGGGGAGGCAAGCAGCGGGCGGGAGGGAGTAGAGGATTGACCTGAGCTTTCCTCACGCTGAGGACGCCTCTCAAATCTAGGCTTTTTCATTCCGTGATGTCGTTTCTCTAGCATTCGCTGAGACGTTTTCGAACGTGGGGTGGTTCTGGGACCGCCTTTAGAAAGGCACGCAGTGGTAGAGAAAAGAAGTGAGAAAGATTCCCAAGGGGTACGATGTTGCGCATGCTGAGCTAGGCAACTCCGGAGCATCACGACGTCGGTGAAGGCTTGGAAGAGAGCGCGTCGAAAAAATCACGACGATTCACGTGGCGCGGACCGCGGAGCCGCCATCCGACAATGTACCGGCCTTCGATACTCCACGCTGGTGGGAAATAGCGTTGGGACATAGTTAGTACCCGGATGATTTGTACGGAGAAGGTTGGTTGGTGCTGCCAATGTTTCTTTAGTTTATCGACACCCAGAGCTTGCTAAAAGCCCACATAGAACTTCCGAGTCGGAGATACTTGTGCGTCAAGCTCGGACTTTCTTGAGTATCTTGTGGTTACACGTCAGCATATGGTCTCTAATATAATGGTCTCCTTCGAAATCAGTCATGCCCTCGATGTTGTTTGTACCGCTACTATCGTTATTCCTCTCCTTCGCATATTGTGTAGCGTTCCCCACATGGATTGGTGCACCTGGGTCAACAGCTATTGGTAACATCGTCCCAGGAGCCGCTCACATCGAGGTCCGAGGTCCTTACCTTGTGGGGGAGTCCAAGAAACATCTATCTGTCCCCGTTGTAGGTATGCCTGCAATTGCATCGCCTGCTTGATATCACTTATCGGACGACCTTCCTACTACCCAGGACAACCGGGGAACCTCACCATTGTCTCAAATGAAGGGGCTACATCTCCGCTCTTCTTCATTAACCATAACCACCTTTGGCAATCGATCAACGAGACAACTATTTTCCCAGTTTCCTTGAGGAATGTCACTACCATTCTCCCGGGAGCGGCCCAGATACCATTACAACTTTTCCTGGATACGAAACATAGTGGCGTGAAGGGAGGGTCTTGGAAATGGAGAGGCACCAGGCTTCATTATCATCATGGTGCTACATCCAATTCAGGCATCTTCTATAGTTGTCTGTTGGAAAACGGAAGTATAGGTTTGTTCTTGTTCCTTCAAGGGTAAGTGCGTTATGACGGTACAGTGTTCTCGTCGTTGACGGCATTTCAGTACAAGGTCACCCGAAGGCTGTAGGATTGTAACACTGCATAGCTTCAGTCGGGTCAACAATGAATCATGATCGCGGTGGTCATTTAAATACTATCAATGTAACAGTTATGTTATGATACATTCTTTCCCTTCTTGCTTATGGCGAGGTCGATTCTACGCACTAACAGAGCAAAAGTGAACAAGCTGAAGAATGCAGCAGCAACAGCTGTGGGTTTTTTGAGATGGGCAGAAAGCGGAACTCGGTAGGTTACCTGCAGGGAATTAGGTTCAGACATGGTATGAATCCGCAATTAACTCACGTAAATCGACATAGTGTGCTTATCAGTAAGGTCCTGGTACTTGAAGGACAATGCAGGACGCCCAGTTGTGTCCAAGTAGGTCGTGTGAGTTGTTTGAATGATATTTGAGCTAGTAGGGAACGGGACAACACATGATACGTCGCTGAAAGAAAAATAACGATAAGTAAACGTAGTACGCAAATGAAAACCTTCGTCTTACGTTGCGCCTTCTGGAAGAATGACTCTGAGCTCCAAATCGTTAACGACGGCACCTACGATTGGTGTCATGATCGGAATCTCAACGATGTGCTTCCCGGCTGCAGCATCCCAACTAGCGCTGTTCTCCAAAGGGGAATCCCACCCGAGGGTCCAACTGTAATTCCAACCTCCCATGAGAGGATAACGGGGCTTCATCTCAAATACGCTGTATTGAGCCCTCGTCGCTTTCTTTGCGGTGGGGGCAACGCGAAGATGGGAAGTGGAAACATTCCCGATCAGATCATAGTAGTATGTGTTTCTGATCCCAGGTGGTAGATGTAGGGTAAGCGAAGGAAGAACTTGGGCTGCGGGTCGCTTGAAGTATGATTGAGTCTGATGCTCAAGACGCGAGAAGTGTCCTTTCAAGCTGAGAGCAAAATCTATGAAGGTACATAGCAAGATGGGCGACTGGTGAACTCACGTAGGACCAGCATTATGAAGGGATATTTCGTCCTGGATGTTCAGGTTCGCACCCCAGTGACTGATTTCTGCTGCGCGCCGCAGCTTAAGGACTTCTAGCACTGGGTAGTCGTAAGAGTAATGCGCGACGACTGGCTGTTGAACAGAGGTCAAAAAGTCCTCATCTGTCGAAGACGGGATATCGTAGTAAGGCCCGTATGTGATAGTTGCACCGGACTTGGTGACAGGGCCTCCTTCCTGGGTGAATGCATCCAGATGTTTTGGGGTGGTGTATGAAATGATATTGGGAGACTGCGATCTGTAGAACTACGGGGTTGGTCCTCCAACTTTCAAAAAATTTTGTGTTTTACGTACTTTACTTTTGTGCGTTGAACGTGGGTCTTGTAGGGGCTCGGCACTAGAAGGTTCGTCTTGTACTTGAGCGCCTGACCATCTCCCTGTGCAGCAGTCTGTGGCCATGCCCACGTAACATGTGTCTGCACCGTCTCTAGAACAATGTTAATAGTCGAATTGAGGTTCAGCGCCTTTGGCAGCACCACGTCGAGAAGGTGCATTTGACTAAAAGCTCATTCAGTACTATATAGCTCCAAACTAGAAGACACCCACCTTTGAGGGTCGTAGCTTGTTGACGCCGTCAAAGACTCCTGCTGGCCTTTTACTTTGATATCAAGCCAGCTAGTCTTCTCCTCCTCTTCATTGCCCAAAGCAATTGTGTAGATGGAAGCATCCTGCTCAAGAGCTCTTGCAGCGAATGTTGTGGTAACATATACAAGAGAGCCGCCAAGGTCGACCGTGCGCACAATGGCAGTATTTTCGAAAGAATGGCCGGCAGCAGGAAGTGCTGAAAAGAGCAAGCCCAAAAGGACGAAAGGACTAACCCGACGACGGGACATACTTGGCGGGAGAGAAGATGTGGGAAATCCAAATACGTGTCCTGGGTTGCTAAATATAGTCATCGCGCAGTGCGCCTTAAATAAATAATTCGGTATCATATTGTAACTAGGTTCGCGCAAATTTGCTGTGATTCTGGGTACATAGTTGATACAGTATTCTATTGCTACACATGTTGAAACTTCCAATGAATACCGTCCGATGCTTTGTTGAAAAGTTGGAAAGTTGAGTCTCGTGTTAAAGGCGATCAATGCCTCGTCAATGACTATAGTCATACCTTGACGACAAAATGGTTAGTTAGATGGTGATATAGGTGAACAGTCAACGTACTTCCTGTAGAAGGTCTCAGAGTCCGACGGAACGCCCTACGTGCGCAGTTGAATGACAACGGCAATATACGGCAGACAAGCGCACAAACCTCGTTCTTCCTGGCTCCCCTTAGTTTAAGGCCGTTTTTCTCAAGTTCACGTCTGTATTCTCGGTCCTCTTTGAGCCATTGCAGCGCAACGGAGTATAAAGTCGACGTCGGCTGATCAGTAAAAGGCCACGGAGTGGGAGGAGTAGTGAAGGAACCAAAACGCATGTGGGCGACATGGGTGGGGAAATCATTGAGCCCATCAAATATATGCGTAGCATCTGGGGAACGGATTTCAACAGAGTCCTGATAAGGAGAACAAAAAACTTACAAATAATGGTTGCCCCTCTGGTTTCGCTATCATTACGGAGAAATTTGAGGAGATCATCTCGCACAAGTACATCCAGATCCACCGTGACCTAAAAAGACACATAAGAAGGCCCATAGCTGCAATCACCACATGATTGCGGACCTCGTCAAGCAAAAGAACATCCCACGGCATCATAAGGCCGAAACATAGCTGGACTCGGCGTCGCTCTCCATCTGAAATTGCGTGCATATGCCAGTCCAGATCGATATCTAAGATATCGAGTAAACGGTCCCTCCTTTCCTTATACCGGTATCCGCCTACAGAATCGAGAAATGCAGACACGACGATGTCACCGCGTACTACCGGATTCATGGCCCTGATGCGTCTAGTTCAGCGGCGCTTTCGGTGATAGAACTAGAACATAATATCAATCACATACCATTCAGTTCCCAAGAAAGAGACACCCTCAGGTGAGTTGCGAAAGACATCGCGGTCCTTGATACGGATGTCGGCACCAGGGGAGCTTACTAAGCGCTTTCCGGCGAGAATCTGCAGTAGGGTGGATTTACCAGCTGAACTCAAAGTTAGAAAGAGAGCCAAAATAAACGAGCATTCGCTGAGAACCTCCATTAGCACCAACGAGAATAGTCCTGGATCCCTGTGGTAAACTGAGGGCTATATCCTTGAGAATTGGGTCCGACTGAGACGTATACGAGTACGTGAGCGCGTTGACGGCGATAGTGACTGTAGCCATGGAACATGGACTTTGCCGGGAAATTCAAACACAAGTACGAAATTTGTGGCAATAATTTTGTGCCAAATCACAGCCACAAAAATCTACATGTGTTATTTCCCTTTTCGTCAGGTTCCTCTTGTCCTCTTTCAGTGAGCCCAAGCCGCCCAACCGTCGTTTTTGCTTTCTCGTCGGCTTGCTGGACACCAGGACCTTCTGTTTTACTCTTTTATTTGTCTAACTCCAAGCCACGTTCTTTCCTTCCTCTTCTCGTTTTCGGTATGCGTCTCGACGCTCTCTTGCCACGACAGTCCAGCGGTTGCATCGACTGTCCAGAGACACCTGTGTGCAGCTGTGCAGCTAATCAGCAGTGCTTTCAAATAAGCAGGTATGCTTCGTTCATGATCACTATCCGACATGTGTCGCTTACGCCGTAGTCAGGGACTGCTATACATGCAGCACATTCAAGTGTGTTTCCCAGGATAGCAGTTCTTCAGGCAGTGGTAGCTCTGGCGGTGTGAGCAAAGGTGCCCTGGCTGGCGCAATCATAGGATCGCTCGTTTTCCTCGCTGGTGCCATCTTTCTTTTCCTATGGTGGCGTCGCTCGACTCGCCGTCGCCGTGCCATGGAAGAGGCAGAGGCCAAGCCTGATGCTCCAGCTCCAGCAGAGACCGTTCTGAACAGACCTAATCCTACGGAGAAGCCATCCCCGACCCCAGTGGAACAGAACACCGTCAGAGTTTATTCTTCATCTTCCAATACCACTATCGATCTGGACCCCGAATCTCAGGCCTCTTCACACCCTCGCTCACCAGAATCGGCACGTTCTAATCCCTTCGAAGACAGCAATTCTATTCAGACTGCAGGAACCGAAGGGACTAACGTTATACCCATCGCTCTCGTCCCCCCTGATCCATCATCCCACTGCCTCATCACATACCGAACTGTCCAATGTTCCTTCTCGACCGCCACGGTCTCCAGACCTTAATCTCGAGCATGTTAATGTTTCTCACGACTCCCTCCGTAGTCCCCAAGGTTACGCACTATCGCAGCGCTCAGGAGTGTCGGGAGTGTCATCCCGACAGTCGTACATGTCCAATGCCAGTTATTCCAGTGATTTCCTCAATGAAGCGCCGATGATTATAACCCCGGGTCATGGCACTGTTCGACAAGTGTTGGGTGTTGTCAAAGCGGAGGTCATAAATGCGCCTGGATCAAATGATGGTTTGAGGACGCCTGGGGCTACCTCACGCCCCACGATCCGGTCACCCTTGGCAGCGACGTCGTTTGGTCCGGCAGATATCCTGGGCGGTGATGAATCGTTAGAAGGAAATCCATTCAGCGACAGACACTCGTCTACTGTGACTACACATGCCCCATCTCCAGGCTCCAATCGAACGGCATTTAGTCCGGCGTCACCAACACAAGAGTCCAACCAGATGAACTGGACTCCTGATGGCCCTATCTTACCCTGGGCGCAGGACGGCGACAACAGTCGTCCGTCCAGCATGAGTACGCAGGCTGGGTCTATCATCGGCATAGAGAATGCCACCCGGGTTAATGTGGGGCTCCTAGATAGGTCACCCTCGTACAGAACTACGAAGGGCAGACTGGTCACCCCATCTACTGTAGGGCTTGGAACTCTGGAGGAACAGCAGCAACGGGCTCTTGCGCACGCGCAAGCCAGAGCACAAGCACAAGGATTGGACAAGAACAGGAGGGCTTCGGGTTCATCAGTCCTTTCTGCTACATCTACCAGAGCTGATTCGATTTTGGAGTCATTCCCTTTTGTTCCTCCCTCTCCTATATCTAACAGACCGATGAGATCACCTCCGGTGTCACCTTTGGGTCAGAGTTTCTCCGGCGGGCCATCATCTCCCAATGCGCAGCAGTCTTTCTCATCTTCCTCCACACAAGCTACCGTCGTCCCTTCTCCTCGGGATCCTAGCTTCTCTGAGAGTGAGACGGATCTACCATCTCCGCCGAACAGGCGCACTTTAGGCTTGTCGACGGGATCTCAGTTGTCGACAGCATCCTCGGGCCTGGGGTCCTTCCCGTTCCAGATCGATACAGGGAACTCAGAATCCTCACTAGTGCCCTCTGTTTACAGTACGCGTCAACGTGCCAGCTTGGGACACTTTGGCTATTACCAGTGACCTTTCTTCTTATCCCCTTGGTTTCGACAGGGACAGCATTCTTCCTCCTTCATCTAAGAGGGGCTAAACCCTGCTTTTCCATAGTAACGAACTGATCTGTACCGATGTACTACCATTAGACTGGTCGGGCACCGGTACCCTATGCTATCTTTCTTCCCTTTGTCGTACATATTGCCGTCAAGCTCAATCCGTCGTATACTTATTATATCTTCAACAATTAGCTCTATAAACTTGCTTGCGAGTTGCTTTCATACTGGGATTTAGTAAGGGATTGTGTGCGGTACGCTAATTGTGTATTTAAAGTACTTTGCAGTATGATATGCTGTTGTGCTCAGTCCGAAAAAGCATGGTTCCAAACGGTATAAAATTACATGATCCTCGAAACATTGCATTCACTATCCACCCAATACCAACTCATACACAATGACAACGATATTAAACGCAATTAACGGTACTGTGAAATTTGAACTTTCAACATTCACAGAGCAATAGGAAGATATAACATACTGCGCATGAGCGTCCGTACGGCGCTTATCAGGTCTATCAACTTGGCCTTCATCCCCGCCTCCCCTGGAGGCGCACCAAAGCCGTTTTGGTCATACTGGTTGAAGGCAGTATTCTGAGGTTTTGAAGACGACCAACCGACTGTTTCGATTAAGAGGTCAGTTAAAAATTGCCTGTTGAGGAAACGGGACACGTACTTCTCGCCAAAAACCTGTCTTCGCTGAGAACTGCCATTGCGTTTACTACGAGAAGGCCGACATAAAATATTGTTCCTAGTAGAGGAAACATCATGGAATAGCAATAAAAGGTGTGGTCGACGTGTGCAGGATAAGATGCTCGAGTGTGACAAGTGTGACTGCTCTTTTCATCGTGCGCCATGATGCAGAGCCGCCTTAAAGTGTTGGCCAGTACGTCCTTTCGATTGCTCTCTGATTCTTAGCTACAGCACCTTCAAGGCTCTCATTTTTCCCGGCGCGTCCAATGGCAGCTATCCCGTTCTCCTGCAAGGCCCGTCGGTGCTCGCTACTAGTAGGCTGTTTACACAATTTGAGGAACAGCCAACTCAGTGGATTCCGTTGCCAGTGCCATCAACCCGTTTAACTGGGTTCCCGAAAAAGTGAAGGAAAAGTTTGGGATGAAAATGAGAGAGACAGAGAGCGAAGAAGAGGTTGCGGCAGCCAAGAAGGAGGCGGAAGAGCGAGGGGAAAGCAGTATATTCGAGACCGTCACTGTCACCGAACCGGAGTCGCAACTACCCTCTCCAAATACAACCAAGCCTCTGGACACTTCCTCAACGGAGGACTCAGCCGTAGAAATAGAGCGCAAGAGCGACTCGGTGCGTTATAATTGAATTCTCCCCGGCACTAAAGTAACTGGTCTATGTAGCACAAATACTCGACGGCTGTCTTCAAAATCTCACACCGGAAATTGAATATGATTGGTCGACAGATTTCAGGGAAGCCCATTGACCATGCGATTCTTCAGATGCAATTCAGCGAAAAGCGCGCCAGTACGCGTATCATGAACATGCTCGCGACGGCTAGGGATCATGCTGTCCGGTACAAAGGCCTTGATGGACAGAGGCTTGTAGTCGGTAAGCCACTTACTTGGTGTCCGCATTTCAGAACTCAGTTCCATGATCTTTAGCTGAATCCTGGGTGTCAAAGGGTAAGCACAACCGAAAGAGACTGGAACCGAAGGGAAGAGGGCATGTGGGTGTACAAATACATCCTCAGGCCAAGCTGTCTGTTGTGTTAAAAGAAGGAAGGACGCTAGAAGAACAAAAGGCGAAGGAGAAGGCGTTCAAACTGAAGAGAATTGTGTCTGCCGCGGTGACGAGAGAAGATAAACCAATACGAAACCCTGGGGCTATGTGGGCATGGTAGCACATAGTATTTATACGTAGCGTGCTCTACATAGAAAAGATTCAAAAATTGGCAAAAATATTATTTATGAGGAAAAAGAAGAAAAGTAATGATATTGACGTCATGCGCGTTTGTTTACCTTGACTCTTGCTCTCGCCACCGTTCCTACTTCAATATGGCAGACACCGCGCCAAAAAACGACACACGCGAGGTTATCGTTATCCATTCAGATGCTTCAGATATTGAACCCGGCCAAGTGATCACAAACTCTGACTCACCTCGGAAAAGGAAAAGGAAGAAGAAACAAGGGAGTCGAGAAGAAGAGGGATCAGAGGCCCGGTCCTCATCTGGTCGAGAAGCGAGGCGCGAACGACGAAAAAAGTTGCGTCTTGAAGAACAGGCTAGCATCTCTGGCTCGCGAAATTCCACCTCGGAACGACGCCGTCGTTCTCGTTCTTCTGGCCGCTCTCCTAACCCCTTGTCCGACTCGCAGCTGTTCTTCTTAGACCTTGAACCAGTCGCTGTCCAGAACGTAGCTGAAAAACCTGCAAAGGCGGGCGAGGAGGGTAGCCCTTCAAAGTTACTACTACCGTCTCATGTCCAGGTCTTGGGATCTGTTCCCGTCGAAATACTTCCACCATCCTCTCCGGACTCTGGAGACGAGGATTACATCGACTATCTAGATTACGATGACCGAAAGGTGTGTTATTCTGAAGGCTATAGTCGGGTGCTGTCTGATGGATAACAATGCAGGGCTTGGTCCGGTATTTTGACGCGCCTGAAGATAAACCAACAAAGACAGTGTGCAAAAACTGTGGTGCTGAAGGCGAACATACAACCTATAAATGTCCTGTGATAATAGTTCGTATAGCGTGTTCTTGCTCGCTCACTCGCTCGCTCAGAGTTACTCCTCAGTGCCTTACGTGTGGGGCTCGTGATGAGCATCCCACGAGATCCTGCCCCATCAGCAAGAGCTGCTTCAAATGCGGGATGAAGGGCCACATCAATGTAGTGAGTAGATCATAGCCAACACGTCGGTTCTGCCGTTATACAAAAATATTCAGAACTGCCCTAATAAATTTCAACATCAAGAACCCATAGGCAATATCTGTCATCGTTGTGGACATCGGAGCCATATCACATCGGTAAGACTATTCTTGATGACTACCAGCAAGGTTTATAAGGCCGTTGGGCCCCGCTAATGTAGGAATGTCCAACGTGGTGGCGGATCTATGTTTATATCTCAGAAGAGAATGAGCGTGTCCAAATACTCCACACCCGCCGCGAAAAGTCGAAAGCGGGTCTCGGGGAAGGAGGAGAAGGATACATTGCCGAAGACGAATGGTGTTACAATTGCGGTGTCGAAGGACATTGGGGTGATGTGAGTTAAAACTTGCTATCTTCGCTCTTCCTTGCTGATAGCATACTCAGGACTGCAGCAATGCTCCTCATGCGTACGGAGTACCCGAAGACTATTCTGCATTTGGATCGAATAATCTGCTCACAGGTCCTTTTGCAGAAGTCAATGATGTGGATGTACGCCCGACAATAGCCCGACGTGGAGCTCGTGACTGGGAAAAAGAGATGGATATTGTGGACAATGTAGGGAGAAAGGGCAAGCGAAAGGCCATCGAGATGCTAGGAAGATCTGCTCAGCGGCAGTTGGAGGACGATGGTGATGATTGGTTCAGAAACAGAGGAGGAGGAAAAGAGTCGAAAGTGGCTGCGCCTCGCACGAATGGCAAACCTGCGAAGAAGCTGGTGTTTGGCCAATCAATCAAATCTGGTCTTTTGGATCGCATAGGTGATACCGCAATCGACGAAGAACCACCTAAACGGGGAAGATCGGATAGAGAAGAGAGCAGAAGACAGAGAGAGAAACGACCTCGTTCGGACAAACCCTCTTCATCCAGGAATAAGCAAAGTGAACCGTATAATACTTTTTCGAACTCCAGGTCTAGTCGTCGATACGAAGGCTCGTACAGAGAGGGGGATTTAGATCGGCGTGGACCTAGATACAGCGGCGGATATTCGAGGTAGCCGGTTCTGTCCTCTAGATAGCATGTAAATATGTGATGCAGCTACCCATTAAGTTCTTGAGTCTTACCTTGCTCACTACTCAAGTCCTCAAGAGTTAGCGAAGGTCAGCAATTTGAAATTTGCCAAAGGGTCGCGATCACGTGAGGTTCGTCTCTTAAATTTCAACCGCCACTACTACCCAGTGTCACCACTTTGCCTTTCTTCAATCATGCAGTCAAAGACCCCAAAGACACCCAGTAGGCAGCGTGCTCGCTCAGATGTGAAAACACCTTTGATCTCCTCCGGTCTCAATGGGGTTTCGTTGGCACCATCGCCGTCGAAGCGACGAACTAAGTCACGGTCAACGACCGGACCTTTCGACGTGTCGAATCCTTTCATCATTCCGCCAACCTCTTCATTGTCTCGCTCACGCGGATCTTCACCTGTCAAATCTTTCGCATCATCAGGGGCGTATCCTATCAACGCCGAGTTGCAACGACAAGCAAATTCGGGCATCATCAGAAAGGGTGGGATTGAGAGCAAGCTGGATGTTGTGAAGATTGATTATATTCCGCCTTCGAGTTCCAAGTCGGAGCTGAAGCGGTCTAGATCGACGCCAGTGAGTTGCTACCTCCTACATGTAGTCATCTATTTACCGTTTCACAGAATCGGATAGGTGAACAGCAAGATCGCTTTATCACTACCACGCGGGAAAACGCAGGATTTGATATCGCTGCTAGTATGGAGAAAATGAACCTCAACTCGCACAATTCATCGCCTGGACACACTGCCCGTCTTGCTGAAGCCACTGGAGTGCCACTCAACCGTCGCATCCTGGGATACCGTGAACCACCTCCCCCTCCATCATCCGACAATACACTTGCACTTCAGCGTGAATATGCAAAACCGTTGTACGCTAGCGCACGTCCTGGCACTTTGGCGTCGTCAACCGGAGCGGTCAAAAGCAAATTGCGGAAGCTCCCTACACAGCCTGAACGAGTGTTGGATGCGGTCAATCTTCTGGATGACTTTTATCTCAACCTCATAAGCTGGTCATGTCAGAATGCCGTTGCTGTCGCTCTTGGCCCTGCTACGTACATCTGGAATGGAGACACTGGCAGCGTCATTCTCATTTCTGAAGCGGCCGATGGCTTGTACCCATCGAGTGTGGAGATGTCGAATGATGGTGCATTCCTTGGCGTTGGGTTGTGCAACGGAGATGTAGAGTTGTATGATGCTGAGACCTCCCAGAAACTGCGTACGATGGGTGGACATCAGGGCCAGGTTGCTACTCTGTCCTGGAATGAGCATATCCTAACATCTGGATGCGCGGATGGTAGCATCTGGCATCATGACGTGCGAGTTCCTCGCCATAAAGTGATGGAGTTATTGGGTCATACCGGCGAGGTTTGCGGTTTAGCATGGAGGAGTGATGGGGAGTTATTAGCTAGCGGTGGTAATGACAATGTGGTCAATATATGGGACGGAAGACTTGGAGATGTTGGGGAGAATGCCCTAGGAAAGGCCAAGTGGGTCAAGCGAAATCACACAGCTGCCGTGAAGGTACGTATTCTTCGTTCTAGTTCCGCTCTCATATGTATTGAGTTCTTCATAGGCCCTAGCATGGTGCCCATGGCAACCATCCTTGCTTGCCTCGGGTGGAGGTACAAATGATGCCTCGATTAACATATGGAATGTGAATACTGGCGCACGAGTTCACACAACAAAGACGCCTGCTCAAATCAGTACTATTCAATGGGCACCGCACAAAAAGGAGATTCTGACCACTCATGGGTATCCAACCAATGCGATCATGCTCCATGCGTACCCCAGCATGGAACGTGTTGCGGAGATCCGGGATTCGCATGAGTCTCGAGTTTTGTTCAGTTGCGTCAGCCCGGCTGGTGACCTAGTCCTTACTGGTGGTGGCGACGAATCTTTGAAGTTTTGGAGGATCTGGGAAGTTCCCAGTGCGTCAGGAAAGAAGAGAATGGTGTACGACGATAGGCCTCTCAATTCAACCAGGTCGGATGTGCTGTCTATTCGCTGAGCTTAGGCTTGTGTCCAGCGTCTGTATTTATCTAGCATTGCACAAGCATCAATAGACGATGTTACCTTGCTTGCAAGGTCTCTCTGGTTCGACATCTCAGATTACGTTAGCCCAACCCACATGATGGATCCGGACCGCCTATTGCCGGAAGGAACTTTGAGTCATCAAAGGGACGTGGGAACAATCGGATCGTTGTCTCACTTTCTTGCCCTCCACAGCTATATATGTCGTTTTATGACAGCGACGGATTTGTCGTTTTATGACGGCGAATCCGTCGCATCCATATTTGATGGGGTAGAAACGAGAGATATTGTAAAGTTATTGGATGATGATGATGTGCGTACCCATTGACAACAGCAATCGTTGTTAACGTGCCTTTTTAGATTGATGTTGGGCAATCGATAGTGAACAAGCGAGAATATTTATATTATTTCATTGGAAATTGTAATGTCGTGCAACAAAGCGCTATTCGAAACGACGGTGTCTGGTGATTCCATCAAATACAAGACCTATATGCCAAATTGTCGACGTCCTTGTTGTTATTTATTTTAAGGACGCGTCATCCAGGTATTACCAGCACTTTTCCTCTATCACGCCAACTCCACTAATAGCTGTACTAGATGTATTAGTCACGACATATCATTCTCGCCGTGAATTATTGAAAGAATTGAATAACTATGATTTGGAAAACCTCATACGAGATCGACGTTGGGACTCGGACAATTTTTGGTGATAACACACCTGTCGTAGACGTCTTAGGTGGATTACCATTGTGTCACGCTGGATATCGTGCAAGCATTTGTGACAGCGATCAGGAAGGACTATAGTAACCGAATCCATTACAGCAATGTCTACGGTCTTTGCATGCCGCTGATATTCTACACCATTGAGATTCATCATCAACAAGTCACCCACCATATCGCTCACCTCCCGTCGTCATTCTCGCCATAATAACTCACTGCCAACAGAAAATCATGATAGGTTCCACGCCCTGACTCAAAATGTGCATGAATCAAACCGAAAACCAAATTGAGATGTACGAACTTCGTGCATGATAAGCGAATACAGGTCTCCACGACCTGCAAATCTTATATATATCATTTCTCCAAGTTATCAGATGACCCCATGCAATGCAAGACTCCATTCAATGCACTCATCAGTTAGAATGATACAATAACAGAGATACATACGTCACCACCGGAACATCCGAGTTCACCGCCGGAACATTATAAGTCTTACAGTCATAGCCTTGATATTTCCTGGGAAGAAACGATAACCGCAAAGCAAGGTATCAAAGTCGTCAACCGACGACCGCTAGTTCATTAGTTAGTAGGACAAACTTGCCAATTTCAACATACATTTGCCGGCCCGTTACTACCGCCGGCCATTCAAGCTTTCCCTTTCACGGTGACCATTTTGTACTCGAATATTCCGCGCTGGCATGAATTCCAGAATCAAGAGTCGAGCTAATACATCCGGAAGTACGACGGACTCTAATTCGATAAGCGCCGTTGCAAGTGCGGCAGTCTCCTTTGAATATGCGTCTCTGCGTCACCGGTCGCACTGTCCTCTTGGTATCTATGTTGTCCCATCCAAAGAGTCGCTCTTTATCTGGGACGCCATATTCTTTGTCCATCAAGGTCCGTAAAGCGGCGCTCGTAAATGTTCTGTTTCTCTTAAAGTGCTATGTCAAAACAGGATACTACGCTGATGGCATCTTCAAGTTTCGTTTGTTGTTCCCTCCAAACTACCCCGAACGCCTGCCTACTGTCCAGTTTATAACGGAGATGTTCCATCCGTTGATCTCTTCCAATGGGATATTCAATCTTGCTCCCCGATTCCATCCTTGGCGGTACGCTGGGTGCCAATAATCTATGCTGGTCGTCTTCTGATGTGATTATTTAGACCCAAGGAACATTTCGTCTTCCATGTCCTTCACTATATCAAAGCTTCTTTCAAAAAACCCGTACTAGACAAGATCATTGAAGCTGATTGCTTGAATAAAGAGGTCTATCGGTTCGTACTCTCTAGGTCTGTTGATACATTCTTCACTCGGGCTGACGCTTTTCAGAATGTAAGCTCTCCAGTGATTTTTATCTTTGGAAACGTATCCACCTGTTCCCGTCAGGTATCATGACTCCACAGGATCCTTTGCCTCCCTGGCTACTCAGTCGTCGCTTTTATCGCAATCTCCGACCTCACTATTTGAGAGAGATTTGCCATCATCACCGGATAAGTCATGTGGAATGATTCTGCGAGAGCTCAAGCCACAACAGCTTCAAGAAATGCGGACCAAGTTGGGGCTGGCGGAATGGGATGGAGAATAGAAGATGCTAGTGTATGTACATTAATGTCTCCGGGTACATTATATTATTGATTACTGCGTATACTTTCCTACTAGATCATTATAGAACGTGTCTATACGTCCTCACTTCCACTGTCTAGGGCGGGTAAGGCTTCCACCGTCTCAAAGGGTGTGTCTGGACCGGTATCCTCATCTTCGAGCTAGCATTTTGATTAGTTAGTTATTGCCATAGATCTGATGGAAGGCTCACTCACTTCGCTTAATCTATGAAAGTGTTTCGACAGTTTTTCTATAACAAGACTATATGGCAGATGCTGTGTCAATTTCCTAGGATGTTTAGGTCAGTGAAACTGCATTGCAATCAAGTAGAGAGGACCATTACCTTCGAGACTGTACATTCAACGAATGCCGGGCATCTAATGTCGAATCTAATACGTTCGAGGAATGTGCGCCTTCGCTTAGAGAGATCTTAATAGAATACTCTTTGTCTGACTTTCCTCGACCGTGATTACGCTCATACAATTCAAAAGTTATATGAGACTAGACGAAAGGATGTCAAGGATAAGAGGGTGCAGCAGAAACAAGCACGTACAGCATAATCCAGTTCCGGGATACGGCGATTAGCAATCGGGAGACCGGAGAGTAGTACAAGGTTGACCAAGGTATGAATATGGCTTTCTTTAGTGAAGTAGAGTGTCAACGAGCTCCCGCCATTGTTTCGAGCTGCTTCCAAATCTTGTACGACATTGTGAAGTAGCGGTAGAGACGTCAGGACACCGATTTCTTCTCTGTTACACACTGACGGTGAGAACGTCGTTGAGAGGGAACGTTGACGTACTTCTCATCCGGATCTATGCCGTATTCCTGGGGAGCAACTAGATCAAAGAGAGCCTTGGCCCTGCCGTACAGCTCGTGTAGTTTACGGTCGTGAGGCTGAAGAGGGTCCCGGCGGCCATTCTCGTCAAATATAGCGAATAAAAAGGTTCTGTGGTGCAGGGCACAATATTTGATGGTATCGTAAAGCTCAGAAACCTGACAGTTGGTCGGAGTTAGCGTAAGTTCAAAGGGCTATGAAATATATTCGTACCCGTGAGGGGTCAAATTTCTTCTGTTCAACGTCACAAAAATCTTCAAACAGCTTTTCCCATCTTTCTCGGAATAGCCATGGCTCATCGCCGCAGCACCTATTAAAGGTCAGATAAAATCTACGCATAACAGAAGATGCGCGTACCATCTTTCCTGAATTTTATCAACATCCATGGTTTCAAAATTCCGGTGCATGATGTCCCTGAAGGATCCTAGCAGTTCTATCACCTCCTGCACTACCGTAAGGAGCCTCCATGTATGTACATTCATGGTACTCACTTTGACTACTTCAACAGGCTCTTTTTTCATGCTCTTGGGCCACGTAAGCTCCGGCCTTTTCTCCGGCTCACCAGGTCGCAATAAGATCTTGAGACGTTTTTTGACATCATCCATCAAATCTTTGGCGGCATTGGAATCGTCAAGCAGGTCCTTTCGCACAATGAGTGTGAGAGGAGTCTCAGGGTGGGGAGAATTCATGTAACTCCCGCTACCGTTGGTTGATCCGTCTGTTGAAGACCGCGAGCTGGAGTTGGAAGACGTATTCATGGTGTAAGCAGGTGATTGGGTATCATAAAGAGAAGCTGCAAAAATCTCTGCTGAAGCGATGACGCGCCTTTCGGACGACGTGAAGATCTAGACAGAGTTTGTTGGCACATGCGGCCAGTACGAGACAATGCATAAGCCCACCTTCACGTTTTGCAGAACTTCTTTGTCTAGGAACATTCGAAGCTTAGATAGATGTATTCAGCACAGGACGATAAGAATGCAACGTACTCATGATGGAAATATCCTTCTTCATGTTCTCACCCAGATCTCTCGACTGATAACGAGCCGAGTGTGTGAACTAGACGAGGAAAATCAAAAGTTGTCCAGTGGGTTGTAGATGCAAAATGACCTCTCCACCCCATTTGAATACCAACGTCAATTTTGTTAGCCTTCGCACATGTCCAGCCTGACGTTTGGAGTACACCGGTTTAAGCTGAGCTTTTGTCCCAGGTAAATCGATCTTGCTGAAAAGAGCATTGTTCAACTGTGTCAATTTATTCAACTCTTCGCCGTCTGCTCCCAGTCTCTTGGCCTCCTCAACTGCCGTAGCAATTAGGTTGAGCTGGTCTTTCTCCCGAAGAATGATCTCTTCTTTCTCTCCATTCAGAAGGGTGACAAATGGTTGTGTCCAAGGCTCGCCAATCGGAAAATTGCTGAAAGAGATCGGGTTTGGTTAGTCCAGGTCAGCGTAATGTAACATGCATTTCCCCACAATTTCAACTTCTGTTTCGGTGTACGATCAGCATGTCTATACACGGTCACGTTCGCTTTGAGCAGCCAAGTCGGGGTCTCCACAGACATGTTCTCGGCCCCAGGAACAGCGCGATCAGGTGATGAAGATAGTCGCATACACAGAGCGGCAAGAATATCCGCAGCTTTGTCTAAAAGTTGAGTGTTATTATAGGGTGTACGAAGATACAGTAAAGGAAAACCTCGGCAATTCGCGTCAGAACGATCAGGTCTCTCAGCGCATGAAGTTTCATGCCCTCAGAGGACCTGATGTTCCATGATGCGTTGCTGCGGTGTGCGGAGATGGACGATCTGCGAAAAAGAGAAGCAGTACCGTAATATGTGTTGTTGCCCTTGACAAAGCTCCAGCCGTTGACATCGATGACTTGACTTTTCTTCCCATTATCACAGCGGAGCATGTCAAACCCACAGACTCGTTGACCAAATCCCTCACAAATCTTGGCGGCCCAGGCCTTTTCTTCTTCAGTGAGTCTGGTGATAAAGCTAAACGTGTATATTAATACTTGTCGCGAAAAGACCGCAAGAAATGTACCGGATCTCTTTGCCTTCAGTGTTCCGTCGGACGACCCCGTCGACAACGGGGGATTTGCGAGTTTCTGCGTGGGTGTACTCCTTTCCGACGGTGTATACCTTGATGTCTTCGGAGTTATCAACATCAATAAATTTCTCGTAGATGTAAGAACCGTCCGTCCGAGGATGATTTAACGTTGGGTCCAAGTCGCTGGATTTGTTACCAACCTGCAATATAGAATAAGCATAAACCCCCGTGAGTTGACTCAACAATAACCTTTCTAAATAGTCGGCGTCCGCCACCTCCCTTGAAATAGATATAGACGTTATGATCCTCTCCGCTCACAGGTTTCTCCACAAATGGCTTTTCCAAAACTTTTCCATCTATGATGATAGCATCACCATCTTCTCGAAGTATGACTTCGGGAGTGACTTGGTAGCCCCCTAACGTGATACCATGACGTTGTTTCATCAGATTGATCAACTCGGGGTCAATCTTTGGGCCGCCGTCGCGAGTCACCTCGAGGCGAGGTGGAGTTGGTACTTTGAGATGGTCAAGTACTGCGCCAACTAACCGACGATCCCAAAGCAAGGCTTGCGGAGCAAGATCATTGATACAGAACGGATTTCGAAGTTTGACGTAAGATATCACCTTGTCAAGAGGGAAATCCGTGGAAAAGAAGGAAATAAGTATATCGCATCTCGGCCAATTTTCGACGTCTGATACACAACTACTCAGCCTGAAGAGTTGAAGTAATGAGTGACTTACCCTCGTCTAATATGACTTTGTCACCAAAAACCTTGACCTCTATGGAACCGCGAGCCCGCTCGACGAGTCGAATAAGAATTTCACGCATCGCCTTCGACCTGGCTTTCACGTCCATAGCGCAAACGCCCAAGACCACTGGATTAGCATTTTGGTGGGCGTCCAAAGTAGCAGGTAAGTCAGAATGAGACGATGACGGAGATGAAGACCTTGTCAAGATTGAACTGGAACGAGGAGATGCCCTTTCTGGAGAATTGAAGAACGTAGAGAGCCGAGATTGCCTATCCCAATGCATAGGGCGTCGAAAGGACAGCCGCCGAAAGCCTAAAGCGTCTGTGGCAGTGCCAGGGGAGAGCCACGTGAACGGGAACTTCTGGCTGCAACAAACGACAACAAGCCTTGGCACTCGGACTGGATCATTCATAGCGCCTACCGAGCAAAATCGACGTCGGTGGCTCGACACGCCTTTCTTTTTAACTCCCATGACATAGCTACGACATGGATCACCCAAACCCGGTCTCTTCTGCACCTTCACGCTCCGGTTCGTCATCAGGCGCATTCGCCTACCAGACCCGCCTTCTTGAACGAACTTCATCCACCAGGAGCGGGGCTTCTGTGTCGAGGAACAACTCCCAGTCGGGTATGAGCATTTTGACAAATCCTACAGGCTCGTCTGCAACTCCCAATACCCGGCGCTGGGTTCCATCTCATCGCGTCGCCAACAGCTTAGACGCTGTCCGTGGCAGATGGGAGGAGCGTTCACGGGACGCTGCGATGGAGGATCATACGGGCTCCTCATCATCTCCCACTAGAAGTGTGCCTGAACTCTCAGCTTTCAGCTGACAGCCAACGACCTTCATACATTCCGTCTACTCCTTCCTATACCAGTTCCCTGCCCGACCAACAACGGACTCCGCCATATCTCAAACGACATACAATGCCAGCACCCATCATTGCGTCTCCTTTGTCTCCCAACACCACCGGTGTTACCGTAGAAGCTGACCCTCTGCCTTCTTCCGCCACCGCTACTCATCGAATTCACCTACCTTCTTCACAATATGCTTCTGATAAGACCAGGCATACAGATCAATACCTATCCTCTGCCATTTCTTCCGCAGAATCTTCCCCTTCCCCCTCTCGTCATCGCGCAACTACGCTGGGTGGCTCAAGCTCGCCGAGCTGGTCGTTATCCGATCGTGAAGTAACGGCTTCACCACCCCCCGTAGCTTCGTCTTCCAACCACGATCCTTTCATTCAAACGCCACCTTCTACACCTCTGAAGAAGCGACCTACGTCCTTTTATGGAGGCACGTCATCTTCCGACAAAGTCACAGTCGGGCCGTCCATCCTTGATCGTACAAACTCGTACAAGCGTTCTTTAGAAGCCTCAACAACTACTAACCCAACCTCTGTTATGTCGCCTACCCCATATCGCAGTTCCTATATGAACAACAAGAAGGCAGCAACATACGGTGAGAGCTTGACAGCCGGGAGGAGACTTGGGAAACATCTACCGCGTATTGCCAGCGGAGATGGGGATGATCATTGGGAGGAGAAGAGGGACTCGCCCAAAGAGTGGGTGGAGGCAAAGGATGTCAATCTACCCACAAAAGAGGACAAGGCAGCCGAGACAACACCCGCAAGGAGGGAGATCCGGATTCGTGATCTCAACGTTGGCACAGATCCTAACTCCGAGTCCAAACGGAGAGAGGAATTGGGTCTACCCGTCGTCGATGAAGACGATGGAGTGGCAGGTATCCCCGGGCGTCTGCGTCTGTCGCGATACAGGGCACCCAATGCCCAGACCCCTATGCCCTCTTCACGGCTAGCCAGAGGCTTATGGGCAGATACTCAGAGGCATTTGATACAAGCCTATGAGTATCTGTGTCACGTAGGAGAGGCTCAGCAATGGATTGAAGGTTGTTTGGGAGAGGAGCTAGGTTTTGGTGTTGTTGAAATGGAGAGCGGCCTGCGAAATGGGGTTGTTCTAGCCAAACTCGTGAAAGTGTTTACTCAAGATGCCATTGTCAAGAGGATCTACGAGGTAGGCAAATGTTCTTGACGGTTGACGGTCACTTTATTGACATTGACATTGTATTATAGGCGCAAAAGTTGTCCTTCCTCCATTCAGACAATATCAACTACTTTTTTGTTTTCGTTCGTCAAGTTGGGTTACCAGAAGTATGCCAAACTTCTCATGCACTTCCAGACCAGACACTCATCAAACTCAACAGGGCTTCATTTTTGAGCTCACGGACCTGTACGAAAAGAAGAATCTTCCAAAGGTGATATACTGCATCCACGCTTTGAGGTGAGAACATATTTCTTAGGGTAATGCATATCTCTCATGATCACGTTTATACACTGCGTAGTCATCTCCTTGCTCGACGCGGTTTGGCAGAACGTATCGGCAATCTTTTAGGACGGTTGCAATTCTCTGACGACCAACTTCAGAAAACTCAGAAAGGCTTGAAAGATGCAGGTGTCGCGATGCCGAATTTCGGCAATGTCGGCCGGGAGCTTGCCAAGGAGATTAATGAAGAGCCGGAAGTCGAAGTAGAAACAGAGGATGAACGTTCGTACGCTATGTTCTCGCCATCGCTCTTCGCCTGACATACTTTTTCATCTCAGGACGAGATCGTTTGCTGCTTGAAAACGAAGCCTCGATTATCAAGCTTCAGTCCCAATGTCGAGGATACATTGCTCGCCAAGCTGAGGCCGCGCAACGGGATCGCATGCGACTTATTGAGCATTACGTGGCAAAAATCCAGGCGCGCTGTAGAGGGCATCTTCTTCGCCGAGAACTTTCCGAACAACGCAGTGAACAGCAGAACCTTGAACCCTGGGCTGTTGAACTTCAGGCATCTCTGCGGGGTGCACTGTTTCGTAGAGAATGGCACTATCACCTTCATGATAACAGGAGTTCTTCGCCCAGTGTAATCAAGATACAAGCCCAGCTGCGCGCTGTACTTCAGCGACGTCGTATGGCTGGGCTTATGGCTGCCCTACGAACAAGTCGATCTTCCTTTGTCAAGCTGCAGTCAATGGCACGCCTGCGTTTAGTGAAGAGAAGCATCAACCAGGTCTCAAAAACTTTTGTTGAACCTTCTGTCGCAACCTCCGTAATGGCAATGCAGGCGTTTTCTCGGGGTGCCATTGCTCGGCAGCGGGCTATGCAGCAAGTCAAAACGCTATATAACTATGAAGGGACTTTCATTGTCCTCCAGTCCCAGTGTCGGGGTATCCTCGTTCGCCGGCAGATGCGTAAACAAATGGCAAAACTAGTGGATGTCACGCAGACGGTCGTACGTATACAGGCTGCTTCGAGGACCTATCTGGCGAGGAAGCGCCTTCTATCACTTATACGAGGACTACGAAAGGCGACCGCATCGGTCGTCAGTTTCCAGACGATTGCAAGAACCAAGATTGTCCGACAACAGCACAAGGCG
This sequence comes from Armillaria mellea, assembly GCA_030407055.1. Taxonomy (NCBI): domain Eukaryota; kingdom Fungi; phylum Basidiomycota; class Agaricomycetes; order Agaricales; family Physalacriaceae; genus Armillaria; species Armillaria mellea. Next base: position 2,083,780 of record JAUDZF010000005.1, read on the forward strand.
ATGACTCGGGCCTTGATGACTGTCAGTACTGTCAAGGCTGTGGGGAGTCTACAGGCTCTAGCTCGAGCCTCCCTAGCGCGTAGCAAACATCAAGAAGTCACCAGAAAGTTGGAATTTGTCGCGCCTGACATGGTCCGCTTTCAGGCTGTCACACGTGGCGTACTCGCTCGGGATGACTACTTTGCTTGGCGGGATCATCTTTTTGCTAGTCAGGCTGTTGCCACGTTCCTACAAGCCCTGTTACGAGGTGCTATGGTCCGGTCCAAATTCCGTTCGAAGATGGATTACTACCGCTCGAACCTAAGCAAAGTTATCCAAATTCAGTCTCTCATGCGCGCAAAGGAAACTCGGGAACAATACCGACAGCTCACCATGGGTCAGAACGTCACTGTCGGAACAATCAAGAATTTCGTACACCTGTTAGATGACTCGGAGGCCGATTTCCAGGATGAGATCACGGTTGAGAGGCTGAGGAAGCGGGTAGTTCAGCAAATCCGGGAGAATCAAGCTTTGGAGAACGATCTTAACGATCTAGACACCAAGATCGGTCTAGTCGTAGAAAACATGAAGACGGTTAAGCGACGACATACTGACAACGCCGCAGGTCATGCTGCCCGGACTTCATTGCTTGCTGCCCATGGCGATCCATTTTCAGGTCCCAACACCCTGGACCACACTGCTCGACGGAAACTTGAACTGTATCAACAACTTTTCTATCTCCTTCAAACAAGAGGAGACTACTTGAGTCGTCTCTTCCATCACATTTCACAAGGGAACGCCGCCGAATCGAATCGCCGATTTGTCGAGCGGGTCGTATTGACCCTATTTGGTTATGGTCAAGATAGCCGGGAAGACTATCTGTTACTCAAGGTTTTCCAAGTACGTGAAACGCTGCTTGATTTATCTCTGTCAAGGTTGACGAGCTCTTGGTTCACAGCTAGCCATCCGAGATGAATTTGTTTTGGCTAAGTCGCCGGGCGACATCATACGCGGACATCCGATGTATATCAACATCGCTGTGCATTACCTTAGGCAAAAACAAGCCGTTTATGTACGAGAAGCCTTTCAAGATGCTATTCAGAAGCTGGTCGATCATCCTGACCTTGACCTGGAAGCCGATCCTTGCACGGTATGTCTGTGAACCTCATTGGTTGTTTCGCGAACTAAATGAGTCCCTTTAGATATACGAGGAAAGAATTAGACGCGAAGAAATGAGGTCTGAAGTTACAATTAATAAGGCAAAACAAGTCAGCTTTCATGAAGCCTTGAGGGACCCGGATACTAGGGCTATTTACATCAGACGTGAGTGCCATACGTGTATCGCACTGTTTCTGGACACTAAACCTTCCAGACATTCAAATGTTGCAATGGGCCACAACCGTGATGGTGCAGGCGATCATGGAGTCGACGAAAAAGATGCCATACAGCATACGCTATCTTGCCCGGGAAACTCTCAACATGGCTCGCGTGAGTGGTTCGTCTACAGCTGATCTGTTTGTGCTTTAAAATCTATTTAGGAGATGTATCCGGATGCTCCTGATGAAGTGTATGCTGCTTGCATTGGAAGACTAGTGTTCTATCGCTATATCAATCCTGCTATCGTGTATGCCTCATCTGTATCATGCCGTCTTCTATACTGACACAGACCAGGACCCCTGAATCGTTTAATATCATTTCGACAACTCTCGATGTCCAATCTCGTAGCAACTTGTCCGAAGTTTCTCGCGTACTTACACAGATAACGAGTGGATCACCGTTCGGCGAGGATAACCCCAGTTATGTCCCTATTAATGATTATGTTCGGAAGACTATCGACGAAATGACGGCGTGGCTTCTTGAAGGTGCCTTAACATGCGACTTTCACAACTAATGATATTAACCATTAGCCCACTAGTTGCCAGTGTACCAGATGCAGAGACTCAGTTTCATGCTCACGAATTCCTTGACGCCACAGTACAACCCAAACCGATCTATATCTCTCCAAATGAAATTTATACTATGCATGGATTGTTGTCGCAACATCAAGATAGCCTGGTAAGTTCGATTCGACGAAATAAAACCATTCTAAGAGTTCTTCGTATGTAGGGACAATCCGCTGATGATGCACTTAAAATCATTTTGAGGGAATTAGATGGTGTTCCTCATTTTGGTAATGAAGAGCTGAAAGACGCTAGAGATCATGTCATTACGCTCGAACTCACCAATCGGTTTGCCGATGTTAAAGGTAACGGCGATTTGTAAGGCGGTGACTATCACTCATTTGCAATCAGATCCGCATGCCGAGGAGAAGGCGCTCTGGGTACAAGCTAAGCGCGGTGTTTTGGCAATCCTTCGCGTACAACCGGCGCAAGACTTAGTGGAATCGTTGCTACAGCCGGTAACGGATGATGACGAGCTGATATGGGAGGGCATCCTGGACGCGGAGATCGTGAACGAAGAGGCTAGACACACCCACCCTGGACGTCAAGCCTCCCAAGTTGTCGCTGATTCCGCGTACCGTCTGGAAGACATTCGATCGTAAGCTTGGAAATTCAATGTCGGTCAAAGACTGACATGTGATCAGATTAACTTTCCGGGCCGTCAAAGCGCTGGCTATCTCGTACTTACTAAAGCTGGAGGAGCGAGGCAAGATATCTCGTGCCGATGGTTTCCAAGGCATTCTCAATGCCATCGCTGGTGATGTTCGCAGTAAACACCGGAAGCGCATCCAGCGACAACAAGAAATGGAAAGTATGAATGAGGCGCTGAGGCAACTAGGCGAGAGGAAAAAGGAGTTCGAAGAGAGAATTGATAGCTACCACCGTTATGCTCAATCATCCATGGCTACCATGGTCACGAAACCGTGCGTTCTTCCTATTGATTTTCCGGACTGCTGAGGCGAATCAGTTCTTTAACAATAGGCGCATCAAACGCTTCACTTTACCTTTCACCAAACAGTATTTCCATCTTCGTGATCTCCAAAAATCGGGGCAGAATCCGAAGTTTGGTTCATACCTGTACAGCGCTAAGGACCTTTATGAGAAGGGGATATTGTTATCCATTGACCAGCATTCTCCTCGTCAATTCGACAAGATCCAGCTCACGATGTCGTCTAATTCTGCTGGCGTCTTCAATTTACTCCTGGAATCAACCTTGATTGGTGGGATCACTACCAAAATGGGCTCGGATGAGATACAAATGGAGGATCTTCTTCAGGCGAAATACGAGCAACGATCATCATTGACCTTATTTAATGGGCAGGCCAATGTGAACTTGGATCTTTTTGTCCGTCAGATTAATAAGAAGTAGGCCCTACTCCGTACCCATCCTTTGAACTTAATTGACCTCTTGCCGACAGATTCTTTGTGTGATGCTTTATGATACTAATGACTGTTAACGACGGACTACTTCATTCCCCACTTATATCGCTTTCTTTTTACATACAGTCGACTTCCTTTGAAAGGTTTTCTTTGCAAACTATGGCTCATACTTGTACCTCTAGTCGATCTTTGTATCCACTCTTGCATAGCACATCAACTCCATAATTCGTAGCATAATGTACTGAATCGGTTAACGTTACAACGTGAACCTGAACTGGGGATGGCGGTCTCCGATACTGTGCCAGGAAAGATGAGTAGACAATTCCGAAGCACAAAAGATGAACGAACGGAGCGCAAGTTTTCCCTTCGTCCCACAGCACTTTGTATTGGCGTATATTCTCTGCCCGACGTCCTTCCCTGCGTGCTCTGTTTTCCCACAAGCAATAACATCTAAAGGAACGAGTGAATTCTTACTCCTTTCAAAGAGCTGGCAAAAGACGAACACATTTGCCCCGACAAAGAACCATGCAAACACCAGGCACGCCAAATTAATAGCATGTCCACGAATATACCTTGGAGCTTGATCTACGAACATATGAGTAAAAACAAACAAGAAAAGCAGTGCCTGTAACAACCTTGGGTATACGAAAATGTGGCGATGAACCCCCTATCGCAACGACAATTTAAGCCACATCCATCTGACATACTGAAAATGTGCATTACCCTGTATTTGAGAACGCAAGTTGAAACGCCGTGGCGGTCGCCTTTTTGTAATGTCCACTGCTGTTATTAGGAAGTATGGACCTTAATGTAATTAGTGAGTGGTACCGTATATCATATTGAGAATAAACTTACAAGAGGCAGGGACCACATGGATAACTTGGAGCATTGGACACATTAACATGCAGATTACCTCCAGAAAAACAGAAACCTACACGCCCACGGCAATGAGAAACACAGCTACATATCGTCCGCTATTCGTTGTAGCTGTAATTGCGACAATGTACCCTACCGCATGCTATAGTCCAGAAAATATATTCAGACGACAAAGCTCACCTATGATCGCCACGGGTACAAATATCAGGATAAATGGCCCACGCAATTTCAGTCGGTCACTCAGATACGCCACGACAACTACAGGAAATTGCGCAGTTAACATGGAAGCCAGGTGAATATCCGGATGAAGAACCTGTGAGAACGACTGCGGGGACGTAGGGTGGTACTATGACAATGAGTCGCAGGTAGCGGAGTGGATGTATTACTGGTCTCACCGGTATGCAACTGCGCTTGTGCACCCGAGTAGCCTAACTGCGCAATGATGGTAGGCCTACGAAAATTTCCGTTAGTATCTGTACAACAGAGTGACATTCAAGAAAGCGCACAAGAAAAGCGAGAACGAATAAAGGCTGACGTCGAAGCCAAGATATGCGAAGGCCATCAACCAGGTCTGTATGTCAGTCAAACCTGGGCAGATCGTTAGCCATCAAGCAATATGACCCTTGATGCAGTTTACCTCGTATAACTTCTCTCCATTCAAAGACCTCTTCCTCGTGCTCTACGCGATTATTGCGGGCAGATATCTGGATCTTTTCCACTGTGAGCAGGTCCAGTTTGGCATCATGGAGTGCAGAAGGATCTGGCACAGCAGAATCAGACTCGGATGTCATGTGTATGGCTGGATCTTCCGAACGCAAACGAGAAACTTGAATATCATTGGAATGCGTATTGTTCTGAGAACGAGAAACACGGCTCACGAGCAAAATCTCTCTCCACCTCAGAGAGAAATAGGGCGGAAGACACATCAGCCGGCAAAAGAATAGCGGCAATGATACTGAAAATAATTGTGGCGATACCCTCTAGGATAAAAATCCAGCGCCAACCGGCAAGGTTTCCTATCCCATCCATCTTAATGATCGCGGTCGCAAGAAGCCCTATATAACATAAAAATCATCGTATTTATGGATGATGTTATCATTTGAAGACCGACCTCCGAAGGCCCCAGACAATGAGGCTTGTACCTATAATAAGTCACGTTGAGAACCGAGTGGCGAACCCTTACCAGATGCGTAAAAAATTCCAACGCTGGTATTTGGTTAACTAATGATCTTGGGGAAAGAATTTCCAAAACGTACCGAAGTTGGAGTTCATGACGCTTGTACATAGTGCTCAGGTACAGCATCTGAAGACTATTCAGTTATCCGGGGCTTTGGAGTATCCAAATGGAATAAACAAACAATACCGGGAAGCAATCCCCCTTCACAGATACCAAGACACATGCGGATGCCCACGAGACCCCCTAGATCTTGAACCAGGGACGTCAATGTCGTTACAATTCCCCAGACGAGAACCAAAAATGGGAGCCAACGCTGTAAATATAAGGGGTTCTGGTAAGCAGTGGGCTATATAACGATTCGTCAAGATTTTAAACCCTTACGTTTGCCTTCATTCGTCTGAGCACCCAGTTGGAAGGCAGTTCGACCAAGATGTACCTATTTCCTCGGTCATTAAATTAAGCCGTAAAGCTCGTTCAAACTGCATACGTGATATAGAACACTAGTTTTGCATCAGATGTAAACCCATGATGGCAGAAGGTATGAAGGCCCCACCGGCTAGCGTCGTGTTGAATTGGTTCCCGTGCAGGTGGGTATCAGTTTCCAGACCGGCAATTCTGAAACACTAGTTTGCTCTAGTCATCTTTGGAAAGAGACGTACTAACCTTGCGTTTCCGACATTACTTCGATCAATCTGAAATTCTGCATGAGATACGGTCTTCGGCTTCATGGGTTAAACAGCACCAACAAAATTGGCGAGCCAGAGCTTTCCAGACATGAGCAGGATAAAAATTCAAAAGCGAAACGCACACCAGAGCAAGGGGAGGTAAAATATGACAATCTGAAGTACAGGTCAGTCAGTCATTGGGCGGACAGCGGTTGGGATGTACCAAGTTTCCAGAGGATATTTTTGGTCATTCGGCGCTGATATTCGTGAATTTCCGACATGATTACTGGAAAGTACGTAGGGTGAAGTGACGGGACAATAGAAATCCTGCCAGGTTGGAGAACAGGTGCCTTTTATTTATACGAACAGGACCCAGCGGTCCCGGCAGCCATCGTGGCTGAGGTACTAACCAAAAATAGCTGATTACAACCGCAATCTAATAATGCTTCAAGGGCGAAAGATAAGCCTGACCAGTTACCATGCTGGGAACTGAGTTCTTGAGTGCTCATGAGAGGAAGATGGTCCAAAAATAACTTTCCGATCCGGAAATTGCCGTCTGTTGGTCTGTTCCAGCTGCCGACTCTCGGCACGTTGTCTCCCAACCCTGCCATGTCTGCACCACCGTTTGCTTCTCTCGGACCGCCCCCGTTACCAATGGGCTGGACACAACATGCAGGCACGTAATTATGCCCTTGCCTGACTTCTGTAGCGCTCAAGAACGACTAGGCCCCAATGGTCAACCATATTACTTTAATGCGCACACGAAGGAATCGACATATATTCGACCGCTTCCCTCAATACCCAATGCCACGGCGGCAGTTGTCACAAAAAAAGAGAAACCTGCGGTCAAAACACCCATTCCGGGCACTGAGTGGATGCGAGTAAAAACGACGGAGGGAAATACTTTCTACTTTCATAAGCTGAAGAAAACGAGTATGTGGACGGTACCTGAGGAAATCAAAGATGCCCTGAAAAAATTCGAGCATGAAGAAGCAATTTTCATCGAGGAAAACAAACTAAAGGTCATACGGGAGGAGGAGGAAGCAGCTAAACGGGCAGAGGAAGAGAGGGACAGAGGAGTTGAGAGAATCAAGGCCGAGGTTCAAAGTATGGTGAAACGGAAGGCCCAAGGAGACGTTCCTGTTGACGAAGTCGTTGTGTCTAAGAAGCTCAAACCGGAAGAACAAGTTGAAGAGGATAGCGATGAGAGCGAAGAAGAAGATTGGCAACGGGAGGCAGCCAAACAACTAGCGGTCGAAGCTGAAGTCGAGCGGAAACGGCTGGAGGAAGAGGCATTGAAAGAGAAGGAGTTAGCGGAGCAGGAGGCGAAAGCGCTTCAAGAAAAGCAAACAAAGAACAGAGTGGATTTGTCGATAGAAGAAGGAAAGGCTCTGTTTAAAGTAAGTGTCACAGCTGAATGAACCTGTTTCTATCTCTCTCATCAAATTCACAGACTCTCCTCCGAGAAAAAGACATCAATCCTTTACATCCTTGGGACACATCGCTTCCTTTGTTTGTGTCAGACCCACGATATGTTCTCCTTCCTTCAGTTTCTACCCGGCGCGACGCGTTCGATGAATACTGTCGGGAGCGCGCCCGTGAACTTCGGCAGCAAAACGTCAAGAAAGAGAGAGAGGCCAGCAACCCCAAAGATGAGTTTGATAGCCTGCTAGCTACCGAGGTGAAAAGTACAAGGTTATCATGGGGAGATTTTCGGAGATTCTGGAAAAAGGACAGGCGATTCTATGGTTGGGGTCGAGATGATCGTGAACGAGAGAGGCGGTTCAAGGAACATCTCAAGGAGCTGGGCGAGAGTGAGCTGCAGTTTCTGCGTTCTTTCTTGCTTTGTCTTACTGTCGGCCATTAGAGAAAAGAGCAGCCTCTCAGAAAGCCGAAATTGATTTCTTTGCTCTGCTCAGAGAGAAACAGTTACCGCAAGATGCTGTCTGGAAAGACGTGTGTAGTGTCTTCCCTGCGTTGCGCGTATCTTACTGATCATGAGTGATTCATTTTTTTACTTGAACTTCTATCAAACTTCAGGTGAAACGTTCGCTGACACGCGATCCTCGGTATGACGCCGTGGGGTCCTCTTCGTTACGGGAAGATTTGTTCAAGACATTCCAGAAGGCGCAAGAAAAGGGCAGGGATGAGAAGGCTGTCACGATAGAAGATTCTCCAGATAACGGCAAAATGGACGTCGATATCGATGAGAATGAGCGTCGAAGACTACGCAAAGAGAAAGCCGTAAGGGAGCGAGAAGAAAAGGTGCGAATTGAGCGTGGAATTGTAGAAGCAAATATAGGACGGTCTCGAAATGAGCTAAACAAGGAAGAAGGGGAAAGAGACTTCAGGTGCGACATAGATCAAATTTTGACCGCTAACCGAGAGCCGTAAAGCGCTGACTGGGGTTTTATTTTTATTTTAGGACGTTGCTTACAGATGCGATAAGGGAACCACAGGTACGAACTTTTCCATCGGCGAACGGTGTCTGACTCGATGGCGATTTAGATGACATGGGAAAGTGCTCTTCCGCAGTTGCAAACTGATCCCAGATTTCGGAACTCCCCTCTTCCTGTGGACCAAATGCTACACCTCTTCCATACCCATTTAGGTCACCTCCGTGGGAAACACATCAAAAGTCTTCACACCCTTTTCGAGTCTTATGCTCCCAGTCTTGCGACTGACTTCAAATCAATTCCAATAGCGTCTCTACACTCTTCTCTTCCAGTCACTAAACTCGGCTATACAGCCAACGTTTTGGAACATGAATTCGAAAAATGGCAGCGCGAACGAACTTTTGATTCCCGAAAAGCCTTCGATGACATGCTTTCTGAGAATTCCTTTGTGGAGTTCTGGGGTAGGCTCGGGAAGATCGGTGGGGAAGGTGTAGATGGTGGCGTAAAAGCAGACGACACTGGTGAGGACGAAGGAGAAGGAGGAGGCGGTAAGGTCGACATGAAAGCGCTTGCTAAAAATGTTGACGTTCGAGAGATGGAAAAAGTGTTAAAGGTAAGTACATACGGATGAAACAAATGTTCACGCAACGGCTAAACTTCGCTCTTTCTTACTAGAATGATAAAAGGTACATAATGTTTGACCATGTTCCAGAACAACGGGAACGATGGATCAGAGTACGTGGACGTTTCTGGTTGTCACATGTGGAATATTCACATTGGCATGTATTAACAGGATTACCTTTCAAATCTTTCGGCGCCGAAGCTATCCGTTCACTTGGATGCGCCTTCATAATAGTCTCTCTTGAACATCTTGTAGTAACTGAGTAATATGAAATATAATGTGTTGCCTCCGCGCGTCGCGTCGCGTTCTAACTTCTCGGGTCGGTCAATTGTGACCAGCCCCGTGATCATAGATAGGTCACGCCCTTCCCCCTCGAAATCCGAGCGTCGAAGGTGACACGTATACACTCAAAGCTTGTGAGCTGTATAAAAAGCGGCTCGGCCTCATTCCCATTTTGTCCATTACCTTCGAGTCTTGAAAGGCGTTTCGACTAGTCTCGGACGAGCCATGCGAATCCTCCCTTCCCTCTTCCTCTCTTTGTTCCTCGTCACTTCGTATGTCGTTGCACAAGATGCTTCGGACGTTCAGAAAGAGACCCATGACTACCAGGTATGATCGGTGACACTCCTCTTTCCATTCTCTTTCTTACTTTCCCTTGACATTCAGAGCGATGTAGCGCGAATGCGAAAGATTGTTATTAATAGGTAAGTATCGCGTTCAGCTTCGGCCGACAGTTTTACTGAATATTTCCTAGTCTTTATTCACACAAGTAGGTCCAAATTTACTTTTGGAAGTATTCTGCAATCTCACCCTCCAAACAGAGAGGTTTTCCTTCGAGAACTTATATCCAATGCCAACGACGCGCTCGAAAAGCTTCGCCTAGTATCCCTCACTGACAAAACCGTTTGGGACGGAAGCGACCCTCTTAACATCACAATAAAGGCGGAAAAGAGTGAGAATGGTAATGAGGGAACTCTCATAATTACTGGTACGTCGCGGTATTCGTCCACATACTTCATATGCTTACCATCTAATGTAGACACTGGAATTGGAATGTCACCGGAAGAATTGAAACGAAACTTGGTATAGGACTACGCAGTATAGTGCAAACGTGGCATATTGACATCGCTGTCAGGGAACACTGGCAAAATCGGGCACCTCAGAGTTTCTGGCTCGGGCCGAAAGTCAAGATGGCACCAACACTGGCAATCTTATTGGCGCTTTTGGTCTCGGTTTCTATAGCAGCTTCCTGGTTGCTGATAAAGTTCGAGTAGCCTCACTCCCTCCTCCCAGTGCAGAAAACCCCCATCCTGTCCAGCACGTCTTCAGCTCATCTGCAGAAGAAGGTTCTTTTGACATCTACCCAGACCCTCGCGGTAATACTCTTGGAAGAGGGACGGAGATTACACTACACCTAAAGAGCGAAGCTATTGAGTATGTCGAAACGTCTGCGGTCATAGATTTGGTGTGCGTGACATATTTTTTTATTTTTTGATTGCACTCAGGTAGGGACACAGCAACAAGCATTCCTCATTCTCTTCGTCGTTCCCGATATATCTGTTCACTCAACGTTTTGAGGAGGTCCCTGATGAAGACGCTGAAGGGGTCGTTCCTCCTTTGGAACCCGAGGAGCCTGAGGAGCCTAAAGACCGTGACGAGGTTAAAGACGAGGACGAAGGTATCGTCGAGGATATTACCGAAGAACCGGAACCAATCGAGGTTCCGTCTCCCGCGACGAAATCAGTTCTGGTTGACGAATGGGTCCAGCTAAATGCGCAACCACCCTTGTGGACACGGTGCGGATCGTAAAGTTTATTCCCTTACTGTACGAATTGACTAGCGTGGTGACAGGGATCCAAAGACGGTCTCCGACGGTGAGAGGACTATCGAATTATCGTGGGCTAATTCATCGCCGTACTGACGTTCATACGCAGAGGAGTATAATATGTTCTACAAAGCTACCTTCAAAGACAACGAAGATCCGCTGGCTTGGCATCACTTCTCTGGTGACTCAGGTTCAGGCGTGTCATTCAAAGCCATCATTTTCCTGCCCAACAAATTGGATGATGCTTACTGGCAACAACCCTTAGCTTCGAAGTCGAAAGATATCAGATTGATGGTCAAACGCGTCTTCATAACTAATGACCTTGGCGACGATGCCTTGCCCAAATGGGCTAGCTGGGTTAAAGTTGTAGTCGACGGTAGGTATGGGTTTCTTTGAACACTGCCGCGTGTTAAAGACCTTTAATTACTAGCGGAGGATCTTCCTCTGAACGTTTCTCGAGAAACCCTTCAATCAAATCTATTTCTTAGGCAACTCAAACAAATTATTCTCAAGCGAATCATTCAGCTGTTCACGCGTCTATCGGAGGAAGAGGGTGAAAAGCTCGAGGAAATGCATAAGACATATGGTTCAATTCTCAAGCTTGGTGCCGTTGAGGACCTAAAGAATCGGGACAAGTTGACTGCCTTGACGCGTTTGGCTACGAACCACCGGGACTCTGTCTCCCTCGATCAGGCACGTTCTCCCTGAGGCTTAGTCTGTCTACCTGCTAAACCGTCGTCTACAGTACTTGGAAAACAAGAAACAGGGCCAGAAACAGGTTCGGTCCCCTTCAGCGTACGAAGTTCTCTTTCTGATAAGTTGGTTAGATCTTCTACTTGGTGGAAATGGGCAAGGAAACAAAAGACCTTGCAAAAAGTGTATTTGTTGAGAAACTGGACGCACGGGGCTACGAAGTTCTTCTCTTGAATGAGCCTTTGGACGAAATCTTGGTACAGAATATTCGTACTTGGAAGTAAGGGTTTTGGTTCTTCTTTGTTCGTTGCTCATAGTAATTCCTCAGGAAAATTCCGTTCCAAGATGTTGCCAAAGTGGGCCTCAAGTTCGGAGATGAAGGTAGGTGTTAAAAGCCCCCCTTTCACACATGAGCTCCCTCCCAACTACTGGGCACCTCTAGATCTAGACGCCGAAGAAGTGAAGGAAAACCAAGAGGCTTTGGCCGAGAAATTCAAGCCGTTGCTGGATTACCTCAAGAAAGAGGCAGAGGGCGTCGTCAGAGATGGTGCGCACTGTTATGCGAATGAGAACTACTCGGCATTCATTTTTTTCCGTTAGTTACATTGTCAGATCGTCTCGTCACCAGTCCCTGTGCGATCGTTGCCGACAGTTTTGGTTACACCGCTAACGTTCAACGGATGATGAGTGTGTATTTTTCTTGTGTGATCTCCCACCGCTCAATACTTTGAAGGTGCATCGCACAAAGGAAACAACGGGCCGAACGGCGTCATGCACGAGTTTGCTATAAAGGCTAAGTTGCTAGAGATTAACCCTCGTTCACCCTTGATTGAGGGTTTGCTTCGTAAAGTCGAGGCTCTTCCAGAAGATGAGGAAGAAAGGGACCTCGAAGCAGAGGAAGAGCTCAAGGAGGTCACCTCGATTCTCATCGACGGCGCCCTAATTCGCTCTGGCTTTGAAGTCCCGGATACTAACGAGTAGGTCGAATCTATACATGGCCATATCACCATAGACTAACCCGGGTGATTTATAGCTTCTTCTCTAGAGTAGATCGCGTACTGAGGCGGTCGCTCGGCGTATCTGAAACGGCGCCCACTGATACTATGGTGAAACCTGCGCCCCCCGTTGATCCAGAGCTGCCAGAGCCCGAGGATTTCCTCAGCGATAAGCCCGGTATCGTTCTTCCCGACCATATGAAAGATCAGGTAAGCCAAGAAAATTTGGGTTGTTTTTGTTGATGGCTGACTCTCATCAGGTCTCGATCGAGATGGAGGAAATCGACGAGTTTGGCAATGTTGTGGTGAATCATGACGAGCTCTAGACTAACCCTGGGACTGTTTACTGATCCTGTACATATACCGTTGGATGTTCGCGGAGGTGATGCTATTTATCATTATACAATTCCAAGCTGCTTGAAAAAAGCCAATAAGTAATCAACTACGATCCAGATAAGCTATATGTAGGCATCTATCATCCGCGAGCCATACTTTTTTTTAAAGTTTTTCCCAGCCTCACGTGTGATCTTTTCACGTGATCGCGCCAGTCGTTCTGTATCTCAGTGTACGGAAAGGTTCGGAACCAGTCGGAAACGCTATCTTCATGCAACTACCCTGAAGTTGAAGCGTCCCGTAGGAAACATGGACTGGTATTTTGAACTTTCGTTCTCAGATAAAGCGAGACAAAAGACAGTCGCGTTCATAGATGGCGATGTAGGCTATCATTTTTATAGATTCATATCAATTGCCAGTGGTCAATGTTCCTGTTTCAAGTTCAACTTTCCTCAAAGTTACTGTAAAAATTCCTGCAGACCGGTACACAGAACTTTGATTTATGGTTGGAAGCTACTACTAAGTGGCAAGCTGTCAAAAATCGTTTCTGTGATTGCAGGTAAATTTATCGTCGTGTGAAATCGACATGGAGCACTGGCTATGAATCTAACTGTCATCTTAGCTGTGCCTGTTCGCGTGAGACGCGAAGAAGTCGCTCAATCACAGCTGGCCATCTATGTCCGCAAGTTTTGACTTGACGCTCCAGGCCCGTAGAAGTCCAGGAGACGAGAACAGAAAAGTACTAGGGATGATGTGCATTCATTGAAGAGGATACACATATAGCTTGAAGGATGACAACATTGCGGTCGCGGTACTCAGACAAAGACGTACAGTGTGTACGGTTGTTGGCTGTGGCGTAGTACTTCACCTTGAAACGAATCAGTCGAGACAGTGCGGCGATGTCCGGCCCGTCAAACGGAGGCAGAACACGTGTCTGGGTAACCATCCACTCTCACTTTCCGACCCCGCACTGTCTCTTCACTATCTCATTTCTTTCTTTTATCTCTTTCGGCGGATGCATTCTATTGAACAGTCGCGATGAGCGCTCCATTTTCCCGCCTACAGTTAGCTGCTGCGTTGCTTGGTGAAGGTCTAATTTGCTCTGCGTCACCAGGCACTTATATTTCACTTAGAATACGATAACGATCCAACAAATCCCGATGCCCCGTACCGCTCTGCTCACGAAAGTGCTCTGTTCGCTCACCTTCGTCGCAATGTTCGACCAAGTGCTGTCGCTACTCAACGGAGAAGTACCACCCAGGGCGTTTCACTTCCCAGTGAGGGAGCGAGCGGTGGTGGCCGTGAGTCCGTCTTGGATGGAAGACGCTCCAGAGGTTCTACATTTGCTCTAAGAAATCCTTTTGGTGCCGATGACTACTATGAGGAGGAGGAAGAGTTCGAAGAAGAGAACGAGCGCGAACAGGAGCAGGCGCCGGAGATGGATTTGACTTCATGGGGGCTGGAAGCCTTCATTTCAAAGGATAAGTCGTCAAAGGACAAAGGGAAAGAGAAAGAAACGAATCTCCACCCACTGTCTTCCGTCAGCTCTCATGTTCCTCATCAAACAAGTCCTGTTACGGGATTTACACCTCGCCCTCGGCCAACAAGGTCTATGAGCGTCGGCGACTTCGACCACCTCATACCCTCAGAAGACGCTCGTAGAAAATCCATCGGTTCACCGCTTGATCTCGCTGATTTGGATGCCAGCTTATCTGCTCCGTTCCAACGTCATCGAGCAGCATCCTTCGCCCTTGATAATGACTTCCAGGCCCCTTCGACTTCTCAAAATATTCCATTCCCCTCGAAGTCTATTCGCTCACCTTCTCCACCGCCGGAAGAAGATCATCGCACATATTCAACGCCGAGCTTAAAAGAAGATGGCGGACTTCGGGGTCGTACTGCTTCTAATGGTAGTATGACCTCGCGTTTTCTCGAAGATGACAATCCATTTGCCTTGCAACCTCCTTCTCGTTCATCCAAGTTCGACCCCAAAGCAGCTGCTCATGCCCGCACTACGTCAAATGCGTCGTTTGGCTCACGGATGCTCCTTGAAAACGATGGTGCATCTGTTATGACCAAACAGACCGGACAAAACCGATACTCGACCACTATGGATCTCCTCCGGCCCAAAGTCCTCATCATGCCCAGTCCCCTACAGCCCTTGTCTAGTGATCCTCAGCCAGAACCCGATCCTATTCGCGACGGTTTCCATCTGTCCACTGACGGGCCGCCTCTACCCCCCGGTGCTCGTTCTGCTCGCGATAGAAAGACTTCTTCTGTCTTCCTCGATGCAGTCCCTATCGCGTCCAATTCCTTTACTCCTAACCCTCGAATGAACCTGTCCACTTCTCAGATGATATTTCGAAATACCCTCAAGGTGGACGGTGAGCGTGATCCCACATATGCGGATATCGACAGGGATCTGCCCCGTGCTACAGAGGAAGGTCAACAGGTATTCCTGGACCCTCCTCCAGAGGATGTTATACCTGTTCCAGCAGAAGATGACTATCCACCGGGTCGACCAGCTGGAAAATTATATGGAAAGAGTCTCATCGATGACCTCGAAAGTAGAAAGGCTGTCATGAGAAGTAAACAACGGTAATTTGAATCTTGATATGCATGACTTGTCATTTACGCTGTTCAGGGTTTTCAAAGGTGACGACCGACCATCAATGATGGCACGGGGACCGGTGAAGCGTTCCAGCACACTCATTGATCCAGCCACATTGTCGGGAGAGAGGCCTCCTACACAGCGCAAGAGTTCCTACTTGAGCGACCGCTCTCGTCCCGAATCCATGGGACCTAAACCTCTTCTTAGTTTCGAAGGCGAGAAAACACCACAAGGTCTACCACCAGTCAAACTGAATCCAAATGCCAAAATGCCAAATGCACGTACTGTCTTTGGTGTCGATACGTTGTGGGAAAAGGAAATGGCGAAGCTCAAGCAAATCGAAGCCCAGGAGAAGCTGGAGGCTGAGGAACGGGAAAGAAGAGAGGCAATGGCCACGGACAAGAAGAAGAAGAAGAAGGGCAAAGATAGGGATGCTCCTACACCTTATGAGCAAAGTGAGTTATCAGACACACGAAGCCCTCTGCCGCCTCCCTCTCCTATTATATCCACTTCACCTCCCGTCCTTCCTGCCGTGTCACCTGCGATCCATGGGCCTCCTCCCGTAGTCGACGATGATTCTGAAAGTGAAGCCAGCGATCATGGTGTTCAAAGGCCGGCGGCTAAGAAGGAAGTTCAAGGGTGGTATGAGGACTCGTCTGATGAAGACGGTCCACTACGAACAACCGGAGTTGGACCGAGGTATCGTCGTTCACAGGCTTCCTCCGGCAAGCCTGCTCGTTCTCAAATCGCCAAGCATGACCCAGATTCAGACAGTGAAGATGATCTTCCTTTGTCGGCGACGATGAATCGAGCAGCCGCCCGTCTGACACATCTGAAGCCCGATTCCGACTCCGAGGAAGAAAACAAGCCCCTCTCGGTTCTATTAAGAAAGTCACAGTCCATCAATAGCCTTCTCCCCAAGGTCGACTTTGACCGAGTTCAGCCTACCGGGGATGACGATGAAGACGATGACAAACCCCTTGGTCTTCGTGCATCCCACATTGCTCCATCTTCTGTCGCTCACAGTTCTATACCCGGTAGCGGCGACGACGATGATCGTCCCCTGGCGTTTCACCCTGAGCAGCAGCGGCGAACGCAATACCAAATGATGGCCCAACATCAGCAACAACAACAGATGTTGATGCAGGCTCAACAAATGCACAACAGCATGTTCTTCAATCCTCCTATGATGGGATCTCAATTCTTCGGTCCTCCGATAGCACCCCCCATGAATCCTATGATGATGCAGCCTCCCATGCAAATTCCATCACCGCCACCCATGCAGGATCCAACGAAATTCGGTAGAGTTGACAGATGGAGACGAGATGTTGCTGTTGAAGGCGAATAATGATTTTATTACTTTTTTGTTACTTTTCTGACGGACTCGACAATCTTCGCATTTTTTTTTGGATCTTGTACATGTATTCGTACGCTACGCTATAGTACGCAGTCTGTTTTCATTCCAAAGGTACATATACATGAATACAGTGGTAATTAGCCCCAGTCTACAGAACAGATCATGAGTGGTATCTCTTTATGATGACGGTAATTATAATCCAGCAAATGGTATTGATATAAACATTATCCTTAGGCCACAGAGGGACCCGAAATCAGGATGGATTTGTGATCCATAGCTTGCGCTTGGGGACGGTGACAATGGACACTTCCCGCCGTCCTATCTCGTTTTCTATCCGCTGCTGCCTAGTGTCTTCATCTTCGTCTTGATCGTCATCATCATCATCCATACTTCGATGGCCTTGGGTATACGACGTCCCGTCATGCATGTCAGAGGCAACGGGTCGATAGGAAGGTTGGTGTAGGTATGGGCCGTCCGTAACACCCTCACCATTTGGACGACTGGGAGTCGGTGGCTCTGAAACCACGGCAGGGTGATAACTTTGGGATCGAAGTCGGGAGAATACCACAGCAAGAATAGAGTGTCGGGGTCGGCCATGCCAGGCAAAAAGAATAAGGGTACCATAGAAGCATGCAGTCCATGCTAAGAAAACAGCGAAGGTGACCCGTGGTGCTCGGGACCACAGGGCGAGAAGAGCGATGATACATAAACCTAGGAGGAACATATGGAGAAGGACATGTACGATGGTTTCAATAAGTGGGGGGAAATTCATTGGTCGGGAGGGTCCAGATTGTACAAGTACGTCGGTAGTACCTGGATTTGAATGTGTTTGATGAGTTCTTATCACTTGCGTGATGGCGTAGTCAAGTTCATCCTAAATGAAATGAGCCACTAAACGAGGACTGATAATCAAGTTCACATACTACAGCGTTCAAGCTCCGCCTACGTTGGAGCCAATCTATGCCAGCCAAAGTTCGCTGAGCATGCTGAGATGCATCTCCTGGGGTTAACCAGCTGTCACTGTGCTTGCGACGACGAGTCGGTCGGTTTACAACTTCGAACCCACGCTGTCCCGATGCAAGCGAGTCGCTGTCGCTCGCACTTGAAAGACGACCATCATTGCTGACCCTCATCATATTTGAGGTACTGAGAGACTGACTCGGCGGTCGAGGTGAAGCCGGGCGAGATAGTGTAATGCTTGCGTCAGGACCACGGGACGAAGTAGCGACCTTCTCCCCGGAGTCCTCAGAGTTTGTGTGGTCAGGATCATTTTCCATCGCAATCTCCGTCTCGCATGAAGAACCTCTTGACCGTCTTCTCAGATAGACCGAGAGAAATACCAAGATGGGAACCAAGCCGTAGAGGCAGATGAAAAAAACCAGGCCTGCTTGCCCATGCCCTGTCTTCAAGATGATAGAAGATGATGAGTCGCGCTTTGGCAAACTGCGGGCTGTGGATATTGTCGTAAATGACAGGGCTAACGCCGCCATGCCCATTCCGTAAGAAGCAATAGTGAGTATAGCAGATAGATAAATCCATGACGCTGCCTTCATTGGCGTTATATCACCGTTAAACGAGGAGGAGAACATGCGGAACAATAGAAGTGCCGGTAGAAACAGTGTCAGTGACAACGGGGCAAATAGCTTGTGATAGAACGACGTATCGTAGAGAGGTAGTGTAGCGGGGGAACTGGAAGGAGATGTCGAGGGGGTGGAGGTGGAGGTGGTAGATGGCTTACTGCTACCACTAGAGGTAGAGGTAGAAGCTGTAGACAGGGCAGAGGCACACTGGGTCATAAATTCCACGGTGACGTGCGCACCGCTAGCATCAATACCAGTCTCTAGAGCGCCGGTCCCATAACCAGACCATTGGGGATTCGACGATGTGATCGTCCCAGCGTATGCTCTCAGAATCCAGACGTCAGAAAGATACTGTCCAGACGCATCTTGGCCGCCGAAAATCTACAACAATTTATTCAGTTCGTTGTAGAAGGTAAGTTAGTAGAGACATACGATGGTGTCCGCAGCATTACTCCGTGACCCACCCACAAGAGCTGAGGTGTATGCAAATGCAGACGACCCCTTCCGGGGACTGGGAAAAGCTTGCGTCCCAGAACTCCCAGGGTCCCCTGATGGAAGAACGCGGCTCCAAGAGCCCGTATTCACGTCCAATATTGCCTACATCGTGGGACCATATCAGAAGAAGAATTGTCACGGCATATATCGACTTACAACTTCGCCTTTCGCAAGTCCACCATCGTCCGACCAAAGTGTCTCATCAATGGTTCCCAGGAGAAGAAATATTTGAGAACTGAAGCTAGTAGAATTACCATTGACGTTTGGGACGACAACTGGATTTGTTCGAGGGGCAGGGCAACCGGCCGGAGAAATTTGTGTACGTGTTTGGGCGTTTATCACATAGGAGTCTTGCTTAACGCAAGACGCATCGCCGGAATCAGAGTCACATCCACCAATAGCAATAATTTGCTGGGACAGAACAACATCTCCTGTATCGGTCCGAGAGGGAAGGTTTCCAATGGTTATCTGATCCCAGTAGCCAGAACTATCGTTGGGTAAATTTGAAGACAACGTGCCAGAGATATTCAACCGCCATATGGTTGACAAAGAGTTGACCGTAGTACCGTTCGTGCCGCCAGCAAGAAAAATAGTGTTGTTCGGACCAGCGACGACGGGGTCCTGGACAGGAGTTGTGCGAAAATCTATTCCACCTGCAGCACCCCACCGGGCAGAAGGACCTCCTTGAGGCACTGAGACCTGTGCCCAGAATTGATTGTTAAAGTCGAATTCCTGAATCAAAATGAAAAACCACGTTCTATCATTCCGCAGCACTTTGAGCACGCACCCAAACATCGGACAGCGGATTGGAATTATCGCCTTTACCGCCCACAACTACGAAACCATGGCGACTGAAAAGAAGTTGAACGAACGGATATAGAAGCAAATAAGTGATACTCACTTGCTTGCAGCAAAGTCGCAGCCAGCAATGGCGGCACTTCGAGCAGACGGTGTACTTTGCAGAGATGCTGGTGGATTCGGAACAGACCATGAGAGGGAATCCATGTTGAGGCTTTTGCAGAATGTCAGGATAGAACTGTAGAATGAATTGGGACGCACAGGTAAGTCTGCGACTGAGCAAATCCACCTTCGGATTCTCCTCCAAATATAATAACATTACGGCTAGAAGAATTGTGAGAAACGAAATTTGTGGGATTATATTGAGATAACCTTGTCTCGTCATATCCAATAGAGGCATCCTTGAGAGCTGGAGGGTGCGTGGAACCTTGAAGGAGGTTAGTGAGATTGATCCATTGCAGAGGCGGGACTGTGATGGATGTTGAGATAGATTGGCCGTGTGCGAAAGCAAGAAAATGAAAGAGGAAGACAAGAAGAGAACGCTGGGCCATTCGTAAGTTGGTCGACGATGGGCGTCAACTGGTCCAGCTGGGACCCAGCAGCGTATGACTGCGTCGTGAACGTCGTTGATAGCGTCGAATGATGAATTGGCACAACGTCCGTCAGCAATTGCCAGGCTGCCGGACCTGGCTAGACAAATTCGGTAGCGAGCCTCGGAAATAGCCGATACCGCAAAACATTGGCCCTATTCGGTCTTGTTCGCCCTTTACTGTCTTTCAGTTGCACTACTGCAGAAATAGTAGTCTGTGTCGCTACATCATACTCCTGCGTCGTCAAGTCTCGTCCATCTTTGTTTGCTAATATCTCGGTATTATCTATCAAATGCTCGGCAATGTCCATTTAGCGCCCTTTCATATCATCAGCAGCTCTTCGTCGGTATACACATAGCCAGTCAGATGTTACAGGATTTTCTATTGTTCGACTGGATGCCATCTCTGATAACAAACGACCAACTCCGATTACAAAGTTCTCATGTTATCATCAAGCGCGATCTGTTCCCACGACAAGCGCAAGCGCTGTGATTCGGCTAGTAATTTGTATGAAAACGCTGATCCTGTCTGGTGCTCACTGTACAGTCGATAACCTTTCCCAGGACCTGCCCACTGGACTTGCCCTTTTCTGGGTTGCTTACGAAATTTCTTTGTTATTAATTTCAATTTCATTGACCTTCCAAATCTGGGTCACTTGCTGTCAGTCGCCGCGAACACTCACAATGCAATCCAGCCCCAAACGCGTGCTCACCGACGACAAATACGCGTCGATTAAGTTACCCGACTCAAATATTTCTACTGTGTTTGTTGTCCACTCTCTGCGATTCACCAATATTAATCTTGTGAACGCGACAGGTCTACCGACCCTGATCTCGCTGCACAACTTCGGAGTGTGGGGTCTCGAGTTCGGAAGCGTGAGTCGCTGCGTGTGGGGCTGTCACATATTTAATAAGTCCTGACACGACATACACGCATTTCTAGATGTAACAGAAGGATATGTCACTAGCCAGCGCATGCACGTCTGTGGGCCCACAGTCCCAGCCAAGTCCCTGTCAACAGGCCAACTAGTGTTTTGTTCTGCAAATGACACTCTACGTACTATTCTCCCTTCTGGCCCCGCAGTTTCACCAGCCGCATCGCCTAACAAACGGAGGTTTAAAGACTCGGAGGATGAAGATCGCGACACCGATCATATCCAGGAAACTCAGATCACAACATTAAAGATGGATACGGGTGCAATGAACATTGATGTCTCCGAGCGCCCCGTAAAGCCCTTGAAGAAGTCCGGAAGGGCGGTGATGAAAGCACGGTCCTTACCCTCCTGCGCACTCCAGCTTTCACCGGGGTCGGTTAGAACAGAAGTCAATGGCGGAATCAACGAGGATGATTGGAGTTCTTCCACAATGTTTTCTGGACCTTTCGAACCAATGGCGCTCTGACGGTAGCGTTTTTTACTTCTTCGTCCCCTCAAATCAATTAACTCGGTTGTTAAGTAGTGTTCTGTGAAGGGACATCTAGCCCTACTTCGATCATATTACTGTAACCTGTTTTCGAATCTAAACCCATTCTCGATTGTCCGGTTACTGGATAGCACAATCGAGATACACAGAAGCCTCGGTGCATTGCACACGGTAGTATGACTGAGGATAAGGGACTGTCCATGTGTTTGTAATTAGGTTTGCAAAGTTCTCGCTAGAAAAACGTTCCTGATAGACTCTTGACACTTAGGTGTGAACAAGACCAAACACCTCATCCCTTTGTTCCTGCCAAACTCTCACAAATTAGATGTTCTCCGGTCATTTTCCCGTGAAAAACAACGTTCCATCACAGAAACAAGCACCTTTTTCGATCATTCCTATATGATGCGATTGAATGCGAGATAGAGCACGAGAGCCAGCGCCGGAGATCCTCATCTCTGATCTCCAAACTAGATGCGGTAACGGTAGCGCTCTCTTCCCTCTTAAATATGGACTGCCATTGTTACCCTCCCTCTAGCAATTACTTGCTTTCTACCTCCAACTCTCCGTGTTGAATTTACCCTCCCACGGGGTATTTTGTGACATATCGCATCGCAGGCCGCCGTTCAAGACTCCGACTTCTTGTAAGTCCCTCTTTCCTCCTCCTGGACCATGCCACAAGGATGGTCTCCCCGGATCGCGCATGCTAGGCAGATGCTCTTACTATTCCTGATAAATAGGATTAATGTGTCCGCCCTACCCTCCAGTCGTCTCCGCTACCTTTTACCCAGCAATCCTTGCTGCCGCCACATAACGAGCTGAAAATTTTCGCGTTAGGTCCCTCGATATTTACATCAACATGGAACATTTGATTGCCAGAGCCAACACACCGAAGCGAACATTGTCATCCAGGTAAGGCCGTGCCTACTGCTGTGCATCGTGCGTAGGACGAGGGGTCCCACTGGGCCGCCACACGCATTGCATCGTCTCCACTATGATCGGTTTTACTGATGTCGTCTATCCATAGCCATGACGAAGGCAGCGACACTGACAAACCAAAGCCGAACCTGACTCTACGCCAGTTCGCGACACCTACGGGGACCTTTCGCTGGGCGAGCCTCGGGCATGCCAAAGATGCATGGCGACAAGATTTGCGAGAATACCGCGACACCGATAGCTCTTCTGGATCGTCGTACACCCGCGAGTCGTCGCCAGCGACAACAAGCCAATCGGGAGCCAGTCCCAAGCTACCTACCTCTTCTTTGAGCAACACGGAGGCACCGTAAGTCGAGTACTCTTTCATAAAACATATTATAGCCTCTAAGCTGTTTCTAGTACCGTGACGACTCTACTAGGAATCTCTTCAGTATGTCTCTCTTCCTCACTAGTTGCAAGGCACTTACGGCTTGAATGTAGACGGACGAGTATTGTCGACAAGCCCTCCTCCCCTGCGACTCTTCGTTCGGAGAGCCCTCGACCTTCGAGCAGTCCGGACAACAGCCGCCAGGAAGACTGCGAGAGTGAACAGTCGCATACCCGAAAGTCACCGGACCCGATCGCTCCTTCGCCGCGTACAATCGAAACTAAGTCTGACCTTTCTCGACCCACCAATATCCCACGAGAATCCTCCAGCAGGGGCAGAATTCCCAATTACGACAAGAAGGCTTGGGAGAAATACGCCGTGAAGAAAGCGGACAATGTCAAGGAGTATATATGTCAATGGTCACAGCAGTTCCCGGATCGATCACTCACTTGCACTTATGCAGCCTTGAGGCCCTTGATGAAAAGACACGTTGAAACGGTTCATCTTAAATACAAGTTCGTGTCACTATCCGGGTCCTTCGGGTCGCACTGACGGGATCATTAGAACCCATAGCTGCAAATATTGCGACAGACTCTTTCCTCAGGCAAGTAACCTTTGAGACGAGCTCGGTGATGAATACTGACCGTCAACAGAAAGCTAACGTTGAAGTGCATGAATCGTCTCGCCAGTAAATCGTCCATATACTTGTGTTGCTGAGCTCATTGTCGGAATTTAGTACCAAGTCCAAGAACAACGTTTGTCCGCATGAGGAATGCGGGCTACGGTTCAATGACCCTGCTAGACTTCACCGACACAAGGTCGAAGCCCATGGCTATATTCCGAAGGAGACGAAGAGGCGAAAGAAGAATGGGGCTGGGGTCGCACGTTCCGCGAACTATGAGTCGGTCCAGCCTTGGCCGACTGAGGGGAAATCGCCAGACGGTGAATGAATTACAAAGGGAAAAGGACTAGCAACGGACTAGTCGGAAATAACATTGCGTACATCATGTAAATAATTGATAAAGAATCAAAAAACCTGTTGAATAAAAATTCCGGCCATGAGCCATTTCCTTATGCTAATTACCTCGCGCCGACCATACAATGTGCCATCGCGTAGGAGTACCCCGTTTCTACCCATCGATGGGTCTGTATGTCTTCTTCTAGTTCCGATACCCATGGGGTGAAACATATCATTGGATGACGGAAATAAGATGTACCTGAGTGCGGTTTTAAGGGACTCGAATTATATCATGTCGAGAATCGGTACTTCTAGAATTTGTCGGTGTTCCAAGCTTGTTTGTACATATGTTTGTCCGAGTGGGTCCTCGTTCGCATGGCCATATGGGCCGTCAGATCACGCCCTGATGAGGCCGTTAGATCACATTTTGATCAGACGTTTCTGGAGATGAAACCCTTTTTTGTCGCGCTGGCGGTAAGTCATGGAGATTTGCGTTGCTTTCCGCCGGATGAATGTCATTTGCGAGTTCTCTGACGTGTGTAACTCGGGGTACTCTTCACGGTCTTTTCCTAACCGAAAGGACAACTCCAGCCTAGCATAAGGTTTCAATATTCGAGGCAATGTACGGAACCTAACGGAAGCTTTACCTATTGGACAAATTATAGTAATATTTGGTGTTATCCGAGTCGCAGGAAGAACCATGGGCCTCCGTGAGTTAATTCGTTGCATCTTAGGCCTCTACACAGTGCACAGAATTTTTGCGAAGGTGCTCGCGCATTTTTAGCAGTTCTCGGCACTGATCCAGCCGGTCTGCCGGCGGCTTACGCTGATTTAAGTGTGACGGTAGCATACCGCAAAAGGAATCACGGGAATCGTCTTTCCATCACACTTTATGTCCTCGAGCAAGTCGCAGCTGGGAAGCCATGGTATCCAAGCGCCTGTTTTGAATCCCCAAATAGTTCATGTCTCTGAGACCACATGCAATGATATGTCATTATTCAAAGGTTTGGGCATCTTGCGTGATTCTAGAATGAATTGGGTGCTGATAGAAATATTGAACCCCCCCGTGCAGATCTTTTGAGGGAGTATCGGAAACTGGACGACACGATAACCATGCGATTAAACCGCGCGAATGCCGTTATGCGTGACAGAGCTAGAGAACAGTCGGGTCGATCAGGTCAAGGGACAGTCCAGGACCAAGCATGCTCTTATTTATGGCAGGAACTAATGGGTTCGTCGCGGCCTGTGATTGACAGCGAGACGGTCTCACCGTGCCAGATTAGCGAATTGGAGTCGTCGTACACAACTCGTCCAATACTGTGTTGAAGTCGTAGACAGATCGTTACAAGCCAAAAAGGATATCGTTCAGAATAACGTGTCAAGTCCGGCAGAACAGCGGAAAGCACAGGCTGAAATGTACACTGATCAAGTCAAGGTACACCTTTCCTAGCCCATTGGCTGATGATACTCATATGTACTTCATTCAGCGAACGCAGATACATCGAGAACTCACTGTTGAAGCCATTGTACGGAAGCGTTCAGTCGACGGTGCGTAAATTGTGTCGTTACAGTTTCCTATTGATTCATTCAAAATTTTAGCATTTCGGTCCCGGTGTAAGTATTTCGAGCCGCCAGCAACTGATGAGGAAGGTCGGAAGATGTGGTTCGAATAGTTTGGGAGCCGGCCCTGAAGACAAATCCACCACGTGATTGTACGATGACGTAGTTACTTGGTTCATCTTACACCAAAATGACGCGTTGCTGGCAGCTTTCTTTCTTTCTTTCCTCTGTTCCAAAATGCTGCGCTGGGTCTCGACGATACTCCTCCCCCTTCAGGTCCTCGCTGCCTCTTTTCTCGTTCAAGATTATCAATTACCGCTCAATGAGGATGTCAAAGTTCCTGTTCACCTTGGAGTGATGAGCCGTTGTCCGGATGCTTTACTATGTGAAAGCATCTTTGATAAGGTTTTGACGCGTGTTGGAGGCAAAGTTGATCTTTCGTTGATATATGTTGGCCGGTACGTACGGTCTATGCTTTATAGCTTCTGTTCAGGACCCATTTGGCAGACTGGATAACTCAGAGCCCGACTTTGGAGTACAATGCAAGCACGGGCCTGTTGAATGCGCCGGAAACGTCCAACAACTTTGTGTCGCAAAATACGCCACGTTCAATCAGTGGTGGGAGTTTGTACAATGTCAGAACTATCAGGGAAAGGAAAACATCGGCAAACCAGAAACTGCCCTCAAGTGTGCTCGCTCTGCACTTCTCGGCTGGGATGGGCAAATTTCTCAGTGTGTTGGTGAGGGAGCGTCTGGCAAAGGAGAAGAGGGAGTCACGTTGCTACAAGAAAGTGTGAAACTGGGCGAGTCCATGGGTATTGAGTAAGCGAAGTTTGTTCGACCTTACTGCCATGTCCGACATATTTCCGCAGGAAAAGCTGCACGATCCTCATAAACGGACGAGAGGTATGTATTCGCGATGAAACCTGGAGAAACTGTGAGGTATGTGTCGATAATGCCTGGTCCATGATATCGCCGTACAATACTTATCTGCAGGAGGGCCATACTACAAACGATTTCATCCGGCAAATCAACAATGAGTATGAGAGAATCAACAGCAATAGTTACGGCCGTGCTTGAGTAGATGTGGCGCTACCTAGACCCAGACTGGACTTTCCCTTTTTTTTAGTTACATGAATGAATTCACGAATTTTGTCACTATCACCGCACCTGAGACGAAGTATTACGTAATGTTAAATTGCCCTCCGACGTCGACTTTAGTGGCGTCGTCGCAGAAGCATTTTCCCTTCAACCATCACTTTCGAAGAGCAGTACGGCACTCCTTTCCTGTCGACAATGGAGAAACAAGTCGAGCAGCTCGTGGACATGGTGCTCTGTTCCCCTTCTAGCATGTCTATTGTTGTGTTCTCATTAAATTATCTCTTCATTGCAGGGAGCCACCCATGCTCAAGCACGAGCCGCGCTCAGGAAATACAACGATATCATGCAGGCTGCAGAACGTATCTTTGAGGGACAATTCGATGATGCAACCGAGGATGACGATGTTCAGATGGAGTCCGCCGAACCGGTAGCTCAGATGAAGCGACACAGAATGAATGTGAGAACAGGCCCCTTTCAAGCACAATCTGTTAATATATCGCGTATTTGCTATCCAGACTCCTGACGAAGGCGATGACGAGGACATACCAATCGACAATGAGGACGATGGTGAGACCCGGTCTTCACCAATGAGCTACGCTCCTCTTGACGCGTCAACATGTAGAAGAGGAATTTCTGGATTATGACTCAGACTATGAAAATATGCAGATAGATTTTACCAAGACCGCTGCCGATGTCGACCCGTATTCTGGTGTGTGTTATACGGCCTCAAGTGGTCCCCTTGTTCACAGTCACAGGCATCTTCTTTTCCAAGGATCGTCGAGAAGAAGTTATCGAAGTGGAGGAGGACCCTGAATCCACTGTTATCGATGGCACGCAGGTCAAGATCATGACTCAAGGCGAGTGGATGAAAGGTTGCCCCGAAGGCGGAGAACAAAGCTTCTTGTTTGCTCTATATTCTCAATTAACCGAAGGGAAATGCCGCTGTCCCAATGATTGTGGTACTTCTATTTCTCGGTCCAAAGGCGACTTTTTTGCCATATTTGTGAGCACTTTCAACACGAAGCCATGGCTCGCTTTGACCTTATCCTTAGCCGGATTTTCCTGCTTATATCGAGCATCTTCGAAAGATTGTTCGAAGAACATGCCCAGAGTGCCAAAAGGAGTATTGTTATGCGTGCAGTGAATCCATCTCTACAGACAAAGTTCACAGACCATCTGCGGCCACCGACGATGATCCGTTGTTTCATTGTTCTAACATGCAAGGCGTAATTTTGGGCGTTGGGATTTCGATGCTCGAGCAAATATTTGTCGACCAGATCAACGAAACGCCCCATAATAAAGAATCCAAACCAAGAAGTAGCAAACGAAGGAAACCCAACCCTCCGGGAAAAGATCTCGATGACGACGATGACATTTATTACTCACCAGTTGGGGGTAAACGAGCCAAGGGTGGAACTGGCTATGCTGGAGACCAGAAGGAAGATGTAAGGTTCCCTTCGTGTACACCTTTCCCGCCTTTCTCATATTTTTTAGAATTCCGGTCAGGTAGAGGCACAAGCTATACAACAGGCGAAGGACGAAAAGATTGGAGGACTGCTCACCGCAATTCGAGTATACTTGCCATCGCTACGTAGACCGGGAGGAGGCCAAACTAGTGACTATCTGGTTCATCCGACTGCTCTCGCTCACCTACGGCGACGTTTCAACCATGTCTGCAGCGTTCTGCTTAGGAATGACTCCTTGGCCGATATGTCTGAGCGTTCGGTGCTCTATTTCGAACTTCTGGAGTGGTTAGAGGTGCTGCTCGATTTTTGAATGCTGTGATCTGGATTGCTGAACCTTAATTCCAGACGATATCGAATCACGAAGCTTTGGCAAGTATGATGGCTATGCCCATCATGGCAGTAGCGTCTGTTAAGGCTAGTACGCCAAAGAAAGGGTCGAAATCTCATATTCGAGAACGTACGATTGTGTATGAAGGTAGCTCAAGTCCCCGAGAGTTACTGGAGGGTATCGTCATCCAAGCCCAAGCTGCTCTAAAAGGTTTGGAAGGCATGAAGCTAGTCGAAGACGGTCCTAAGGAATTGACGGAGGAAGAAAAGCGGATGACCATAAATCCCAAGGGGAAAGCTAAAGAAACAGGGCCTGTTGTGTCTGAAGAGAATGAAGCGCTGATCAGTTTCTGCCGCCGTATTCTCTCCACAACAACTGCAATCGACCGTTCCCTTCGTGATACAAAAGGCGATGAATTCGTTGACCGGCTACACGCATCTCTTCCGAAGATTCTTACGTCCTCTTCTCAAGCTGTATACGTGGATGCCGGAGCAACGGAGGAGAGTGCCAAGAAGGCTTACCTGGAATGGGCGACAAACGTCAGATTTGAGTACTGCGACCTTACTCTACCGGCCACTGATAAAGACGATCCGGACAACCCTGTGTCCTCACTACAAGTTTTATTTCAACCAAGAAGCTCGGAATCTAGCGAACATGGATATTCCGAAGCGTTCTTTAGCGATAGCAAAAGAGGTACGTTGTAGGCGGCTTTTACGTCCCATGAGTTGACAACCTTCCATTATTAGCTCGCTATTCTTACAGCCAATTTACCTGTTGCGTGGGATTCGTCTATCTTCTTACGAGTCGATGAGACAAGAGTAGATGTCATCAAAGCACTAATTACTGGACCCGAGGGAACTCCGTACGTTCAATGTTCTTTTCCGTTTTCTAACCGTTAGTTTCTCACGGCGGCGGCGGCGACAGGTATTACAACGGATGGTGAGCCTGATTGGTCCACGGCTGATATGTTTCTCACAGCATGTAGCTTTCTCTTCGATATATTCTTGGTGCAGCGTTATAACGAGGCTCCTCCCAGCGTCAAATACATGACGGTAAGCATCGAAACAGCCTTCTTTGCTGTCCCTGCTAATGATAGTAAAGACGGGTGGAGGAAAGTTCCGCTTCAATCCCAACTTGTATGCTGTACGACCGTACTTTTGCTGTTCTCCAATTTCATGGTACTCAATTTGTACATAGGATGGCAAAGTATGCTTGTCCTTGTTGGGAACATGGTCCGGACCAGGATGGGTGTCCGGCAAATCGACACTGTTGCAGGTAGGATTCATTTATACCCTTGTCGACTTGGCTAATGTGTGGTGCAGGTGTTGATCTCAATACAATCGATGATACTATGCGACGAACCTTATCTCAATGAACCTGGATGGGCTAGTAGTGCAGGAACACCACAGTCCCAAGCATGTAAGCTACCGAAATCCTCATGTTTTTGTTGCTTTTTCTCATCATATTTTAGATTCCGCAAACGTACGACGGATGGTGGTCAAAACTGCGGTAAGCCTTTCTAGTGAGTAGCGACATTTCTCATCCATTGTGCTTTAGATGCTCGGCAACTTGAAGAATCCACCAGAGCCGTTTGGAGATATTATTCGGACACATTTCCGGCTGAAGGCTCGCTCGATATCTGCTCAGTTGGATCAATGGCTTGCCATGGATGATGGGAAGCCGACGACTTCTGATGGTGGAGGATACGGAGGAAGCGAGCGAGCTGCTGGGGGAAGTTCGAACGGTTTTAAGGCAGACCTGCGATGAGCTCAAAGCAATGCTCAAAGGCTTGTAGATGATATCGAGGTAGACAAATCGCACGCATACATATCCAAGTACCTTCGAGTTTGTACATAATACATTTTGAACCTTCATTACCGGTGACGGGTGACACGTGAAAACGCAACGGAGACGCGTTCAGGAATGACGGCGACTACCCGTTCTACCCTTTCTTCTTGACGCCATTTTTCTGACGCTGACTGGCCGAGCATTTGAGACGCCATGGACGACTCTGTTATTCAAGGAATTGCAGGCTCAGCCGGAGGCATCGTAGCCATGTCTGCAACCTAGTGCGTCGTCGCCCGTCTGTCGAGATCCTCGTCCAACGAAAGCAGCCCTTTGATTTTCCTTTCTACTCGAGCAGCGGTCGAAACGAGAACCGAGTCAAAGGTGGGGTTGACAACAGCTTTGTTGGCCTTGGCTGACCCGTATTTCTAGCCTGTCGTACAAGCTGTTCTTGATATCCTCAAACGAGAGGGCATAACAGGTCTTTACAGTGGCCTGAATTCCAGTTTACTTGGTATTGCAGTCACAAATGGGTTCGCCTCTGTCTCTCTCCCTCCTTGTCTTCCCTGATTCTCCGAAAGCGTCTATTACTACTTTTACGAACGATCTCGCGGGGCGATACTCAAATCCCGAGTTGGTGGAAAGGGCTTGAGCACCATCGAGTCCATCATAACGGGACTCATCGCAGGCACGTCGCGTCCCTTGGATCAGCTACCCGACCTTCTCATGCTCTGACAGGCTCAGCAACAACGATAATCAGCAATCCAATATGGGTCGTCCAGACTTCTCAGGCCGTCCGGACGCTCAATGAAGGTTCTTCTAACGCATCCGGGCGTCCCAAGAGGCCGGGATTCATGGAAACCGTTCGGGGAATTCTTGCAAAGGACGGCATCCGGTGAGTTTGCATCTGCTGCAGTTGTCCTCGCCGGTTTCCTAATACTGCATCCCAGCGCCTTCTGGCGAGGCATTGGGCCCGCTTTGGTTCTTGTCATGAATCCTGTTATTCAGTACACCGTGTTTGAGCAACTGAAAAACACCTTGATCGCGCGAAGGACGGCCAAGTTGAGACTCGCGGGCGCCGTTGCCGCGACGGCGATTCTCAGTGATTGGGATTTCTTCTTCCTGGGTGCTATATCAAAACTGAGTGAGTCTTCCTGTTGGACAATCGCTTCAGGCAATAATTTAGCAATCTACTCCACAGTCGCCACAGCATCAACCTATCCTTACATGTTCGAGCCTTTCACTTGATGCGGGCCGCTCGTGTGTTGATATTTTTTTTTCAGTGTAATCAAGAGTCGAATGCAAGCTGGTCATTCAAGCGCGCTGGGATACAAATCCACTCTTGATGGGCTACTAACAATCTTACAAGAAGAGAGCATTCATGGTCTTTATAAGGGCGTTGGCAGTAAGTTGACCCAGAGTGTCCTTACGGCAGCCATTCTCTTTGCAGGGCAAAGGCGCATATACGAGATCACGAAGAAGGTAGGTCTCGATGCTGCTCCTTCAGACGTATTGAACTGATCATGATAAAGGCGTTGTTGACTGCCAGCAAGTTGTAAAACGATGTATCTGCACACACATACTGCCGAGGCTCCTCATATTCATAATTGTATATTAGACCCTAATATTCCCCGTACTTTGTGAACTGTATCGAAGATTCTGTGTGACCTCAAATACACAGAATCGTTCCTATATTACATAGCGGGAATCCAAAATGGTACACACCTCACCCGAGGTGGAAAATCATCTTTCTTGATAAATCAATGCCAAGGCCTTCGATACAGCCTAGCACTTGTCGCTGTACCATCTGAGAAGCCCAAAGGGATGACTCCTGCACTTTCATCAACCAAAGCGAGTCTGTGTAAAAGACAAGTCTTACATTCACAGGCGTCACGGTCACCAGACCATCTCGTATATCAGCAACTGCAAGTATGTCGGCCAGAATCTCTGCACCTAGTTGCGGAGGCTCCGAGAAAGATAGCCCGCCTAGAGGCCAAGGTCAGCACCATACCGTGGTTTGATTTCAGGAGCCACGCACCTGTAGGCGGGGGTTCATCGGTGGAGTGGCTCGGACATGAGAAACAGGCATATCGGTTCGTGTCAAGGAGGCCGGTGCACTGCTCGAGAGGATACCACTCGTACGTTTCCTGAGAGCCAATAAGAATGATACAAGTATAACATCAAGCGTTGAGTTTACCGGATCGACGAGGAAGGACGGAGAATATTGTCCCTTGTATCTCATCTTCTGGCACGAGTGGATGTAGTATCCTTCAACGAGACATAAGAGAGAGAAGAGCTCGAGGACAGTGAACGTACCCAGATAGAGATAGCCCATGGATGATACCCCCGCGTCGTGGATCTCACGGACCAGAGAAATCTCGCGCAGCGCGCTGACCTAGAAGAAAGAAAGTTCGTTTCGAGCTTGCCAAACACCAATATGGTTGTTACCTTTCCCAGGGAGAACTTCTCCCAAGTCTTGTCGTACATGAAATACACACTCGACACGCAGTGGGGGAGGATGTCCAGGACAGCCATGGCGATCAGCTGGCCGTCCAGTCTGTATAGCTGGTGGTACGACCCGTATTGGGGCGGGAGATGGGGCGGAGCGGGGCGTGGCGGTGTAAGGAATGGGCTCTCCCTTGCAGAACAGTCATTGCTTTGTATCCGGGTGTCTGGAAACGCGCCAACGTACCCGCAGTGGGGAGCTGACCAAGAAGCGCCTGAACCCCATACTGGAGTTGTCGGGATCGTGGTGTATATCGGACTGGTATTTGTCGTACAAGGCGAATTTCTCGGCGGTATAGGAAGATGGTTCGAGAATGACCTGGGCGTGAGTGTCATTAGGACGAGGGAAAGAAAGGACTGCATGACTGCACCTCAAACTTGTGCTGTGCAGACTCGTCAGACTCGGAGGCGTGTATCGCGTTGGGCCACACGAATTCCGGATTCTTCGACTTTTGGTTTTTGGCGGATCTGGTGGATGTAAGAACGCTGACAGAGCGGAGGGATGGGCGCACTTTGGGTTGTCTACAGCCATCTCATCGTCATCTTTTCCTTGCACCACGAACCGGTTCCATCTACAACGCGATGAGCAGGGAAATCGACAAGCAGGGGCTGGTTACCGATTAACAAGTTTACGCTGGCTCTTTGAAGGCCTGAATACGAGCGCGTCCAATCTGCACTTGCCGCATGAGCCACCCCATCCACAGAGAGAATCACACACTTGATGGGATACTGAGGACAGCACGAATTCTTCAAATCGGGTTTGTAGCAGAACGTTCCTACCACCGCTTATAAGCTACGACTAATGGATTGCATTATCGCACACCTGATCTGCGCCAGCCACGGTCAATCATATCCTGGTAGGCCTGGCCCCACCCGTCGGCACTGACGCTGAACGAATCCGAGAGGGAAACTCACTGAGCAGGAGAGCTGGATTGCGGAGAGCGAGGCGGAGTGTCTGCTCGTGGACGCGGTGCTGCGCTCGCCAGGGAGGCGAACAGTATCCGCAGCTCGACGACGAGGCGCCGTAGGGCGCGACGATGCTGACGACGCCGGACGACATGGACGTAAAAGGACAAGTTCAGATCTCTAGATTACGGTACATTTCCCCTCGTAGCCTCCAAGTTGTACTGCACATTCTTCCTATACTTGGTCGTCAGGTCCGCCGCAATCTTGACCGACGCGTTGGCGCGAAGAATTTGCTGTGTGCAAATGGGTAAGCACGCCAACGCAACAATGGGCCTCCAAACCTCTAGGCACCGATTCAGTTCGGAGATCGTCTCTGTGCATTTCGACTGCAGGAAAGTTGAGCTAGGGCAGGATGAAGAGAGGACAATTGCCTACCGAATTCTTCAAAATGCGCTCGAGGAGAACGGCCTGCTGCTCTGCATGGGGGTTTTCCATGATGATAGTGCAAATGTCACGCCTCGCGTTACGAGAACATACTAGATTATTAAACTATAACGATCGTACAACAATGAGAGTAGAGGTATAAATATGAGTGAGATCTAACCCCAACCATCCCATCTTCCGTAGCGTCTAAACTCCCGCAAGATACAATCGCGCTTCTCCTTGCCTTCCTTGTCCTTGTCTTTGTCCTTGCCTTTCTCAGACCTCCCGACTGAGGATACACTGGGTGTGCGCTGCCGTGTCATGGGAGGTGGCGACCCAGAGGCAGCCGTGGGCGGGTTGAGCTCGGAATGGCCTGGGAGTGGCAAAGAGAGGCGATACCAGCCACCGGTATATGTCAAGGCGACTAGCTGATATTCGGCGCCCAGGTCGCCGCTATTATCCTCAATCCAGCCAACGACACATCGCTCCTCGTCTGGTACATCGGCTGCCGGGGATCGCACGGATGCGGAGGATAGAGATATATGGGACGACTGCACTGGTATTCGGTATTGGGCATACGACCATTCCGACTCGAAATATTTAGGCAAGGGCAGATAGTTGGTCAGTGGTGAGAAGGATGACTGGCGATTCCTGCTGAGGATGAAGGGCAAGGGCATAGAGAAGAGAAGAGACACTCACGAGACGGTGGACAAGACGAGAGTAAATACATGGACAGTGCCTTTATCGCTCCATACACAGAGCTCTTCCTCATCTGGTCTAAAGGCGACACCAAATATATCAGCCTTGTCTGTTCCACGTCGCAATTCACGGACAAGCTTTCCGGTAAGCGAGTCCCAGATCCGCACGAGCGTGCCGCGGGATGACGTCGTCGCGAGCAGCCGTCCGGAAGGAGGTAGCGTCAGAGTCGTCAGGGCACTCGTATGCGCCGCAATGATAGAAACCGGGTGCTTTGTCAGAGGGGGTGGCGGTTTGTGGGGAACATCCAAAGGGGGGCCCTTGGGTTTGGGAGGCACGCACGGCGGGAGGTGCACGAGCTGCACATGGCCCATCTGGCGGCCCGGAATGGCGAGCAGCGTCGAATATGCGGCAGTCGCGAGAGCCACGAGACCTGGATAGGCGTGAGTAGAGCCAGGGGGGCAGGAAGAAACGGACCTTTGGGATTGTCGCAGGTGTCCCATTCGCCGTATCGCGTGACTCGCTCGCCCACCTCGAAGACGACGACTCTGCGGCGGAGGGCCACGGAAAGCCATCCGCGTCTGCAGGCGAGGCCGCGGACGCGTTCCCGAAACTCGAGCTCGGCGACTTGGGATCCGAGAGCATCGTCCCAGAGCACGACCTTGTTTGGCGGGTAGAGCGGACTGGGGCCGCCGCCAAGGAGAAAGAGAAGAGAGGAGGTATGGAGGGGCAGGACGGCGGCCAAGGTGCCCCCGGTGAGCTCTGGTGGCGGTCAGCTTCGGAGCAGGCTAGTCGGGGCTACATACCGCGCTTTCGGAGGAGGGTGAGCGGGGAGGTGCGATAGACGGCAAAGCCAGCAGGGGTGGCTGCGGTGAAGATGTCGCAGTCTGGGTCGAACCTGGCGTCAAAGATGTGTATGGGGGCAGTCGCAGAGATGGAATGGCGGGCAAGATTCATGGAATGAGGGTAAGCAGGCAGCCGGCACGATGCGACCATTTCTGGCGATCAGTCACGTGAAGCATATATTGATGTACTACATAGATGGAGAGAAAGATACATAGATTCCCATTATATTGTCCTTTTACTCAGCTCTGACTGCTACTCGCGGCGACTGACACAGGCTGAACGCGACGCCGGGGTGCTCCCGACGGGATTTGTCGCGTCCCAGGATTTGGGCGGACGGAGGTCGACATGTGTGAGCTGGAGGCGGGCCGCCTTGAACTCGAGCTCCTCAGCCTGGTTCTGGGCGACGAGGGCCGCGCGGGCCTCTGCCTGGCGCTGGAGCTCGGCCTCGGACTCGTCGGAGAGATAGTCGGTGAAGCCGCCGTCGGAGGTGACGGTGCTATCGCTCATGGAGCCGCTGCTTCCCGAGGCACTGGACACGGCGTCTTCGTCTTTCTTGGGGCGTGGGGGCGACGGGGTGTCGGCAGGGCGTGGCTTGGCCGTCGGGGACGGGACGAGTGTTCGGCGTCGTTCTAGCGGCTGATTGGGCGGGGAGCGGGTGGGAGGCGGAGGGCGGGTCGCGCTGGAGTTGCGGCGGGGAGTGGTCGCGCCGTCGAGGTCAATGGCCTTGCGACCGGGCGACGAGGTGGGCGTGTCCGCGGGTGGAGTGCTGCGGGAAAGGGCATTTGACAGAGAAGCGGTTCCCTGTTTGGGGCTGCCGCGGGTCTTGGGCGGGATGGAGATGGCGGGCGACTTGGGGGGCATCCTGTTTGGCGGGCTGCCCTTCCTGTCCGGGGCGGGGGGCTTGGGGGGCGCTCGGGGCGGGGCAGCGCGGTCGAGGGTGGCCTTGATGTCGGGGGGAATAGGAATGTGATGGACGATGCTGACCGATCGCCAGTCTGCGGCCGGGATGAGACGGTGCTCAGAGGACGCAGGGGGCCGACAGCAGCCGGGCCACCCGGGATTGAGATAGGCCTTTTGGGGGGGATGCGTGCGGGCCCACTGGGGGGGATGAGCATGTGACAGGCAAGGCAGGGAGTGACGCACTTTGCAGAAGCCACAGCCGTTGAACGAGTCGACTGTCGGGGGTGAGTAAGCGGTGGCGGCGGCGGCAGGGAGCGCACCTTCAGCATTCTTTAAAAAGCAGACATCAAAACGAGGATGAGAGGCACGATTACGACAGACCTCGCGGACATGCGGGCACCTGCAATAGATTCAGTCACGCTCGAGCCAGGCGGACGCCGTTACCTCGACGGGTGCGGGAACACCTTGCACATCGGGCAGGTGCTGATCGCCTGGTCCAGCGATCCATACGCATAGCACATCACCGACGATGCCAAACCCAGCAAGGCACTTTCCGGCACGCGTTCTCACTAACTAACGCGCACCGCCTCACACCACGTGCCTCTCTTCACATCTACCGTCATGGGCAAATCACAGTCCAAGCTCACCCCCGAACAGCTCCAGGATCTCCAGAAGAATACCTACTGTATGTCCTTTGTCCATCCCCACTCCAGTGCTGACTGCCTCCAGTCGACAAGAAGGAACTCCAGCAATGGTACCAACTCCGATCTTCGTCTTTCCTCGCTTACCCCCTCCAGGTACAAGGGCTTTCGCAAGGACTGCCCCTCAGGCCAGCTCGACAAGTCCGAGTTCAGCCGCATATACAAGCAGTTCTTCCCCTTTGGCGACCCCGCAGAATTCGCAGACTATGTATTCAACGTATTCGACGAGAACAAGAACGGCACCATCGATTTCAAAGAGTTCATATGCGCACTCAGCGTCACAAGCCGCGGCAGGCTAGACGAAAAGCTCAAATGTACGTTCCTCCACCCATCGCACCCATCGCTGACCCGTCCCAGGGGCATTCCAGCTCTACGATCTCGATAAGGACGGCTTCATCACATACGACGAAATGCTCCAGATCGTCCAGTCTATATACAAAATGACCGGCGAGATGGTCAAGCTCCCCTCCGACGAAGACACCCCAGAAAAGGCACGTCCTTCTCTCCACCCTTGTCTGCACAAGCTCACTGCCTGCAGCGGGTCGACAAGATCTTCCGTAACATGGACCGAGACAAGGATGCCAAACTTACCTATGACGAGTTTGTCGAGGGCAGCAAGCAGGATCCTACTATTGTGCAGGTACGCGACCACCACCCATCTCATACCATCACTTTACACTCCATAGGCACTATCACTCTACGACGGTTTGGTATAGCACCTCATACTCTGTATTTCTTCGGACCGAATAACTGTTATCTATATGCCAATGTAGCTGTATCCTCAATAGATCCCATGTTAGCCTTCCCACACTTGTCTTCCTCTCACCCATGTACTCTGCACATACCCCTGCTTATCCAACACCACAAGATCCGCGTCAGCTCCCGGTCGCAGCGTTCCTTTTCGGTCCTCGATGCCCAAACACCTAGAGAACATCAACACACGTTACGAGACTCCAGCCCGGACTCACTTTGCCGGATTCACCGTCGCACACTTGATGGCTTGCCCCATATCGCACCCCGTGAACCGAGTAAAATTCCGAACACACTTGTCCAGGGTCACCACGCTGCCCATCCTCAGAAATCAAGAGGTAAAATCCATCAAAACAAACACACCTTCCGGCGAGCGTGTTTGTCCCTTCGAGGTACAGCTTGTCGCCCTCCTTCACAAAGCGCTTACCGTCGCGCCACTCGTGCACCCCATCTTGCAGATGCGGATCTAGAATCTTCATCGCTACAAGGAGATAGTCAGTGCGAGCCCGAATACGAGAAACGCAAGTGTGCACCATCCGTGATGAGGATGCATCCTTCTGGATATGCAGAGTAAGCCAACTGCACCCGCCGCATCAGCAACACCCAACTCGGAGACCAGCACTGATGCTCACCCTGACAGAGTTGGGATGCGAGTGAATCCCGTCAACGATCAGCTCGTAGAATGGCCTCGTGAAATCCTTATTCTCGCTGGGGTCGCCTTGTCGGGCGAGCAGAGGTGTCTGGGGAGGAGTGACCACATCATCAAACGCCTCCGACCCAGGGACCGGTGTGCCCAGCTTGGGGGTGTTTGGTGCGGGCGAGTAAGGCTGGCCCGTTATGGGCGAAAAGGGCGAGGCCAGGTGGGGAGACGCCCCGAGAAGACCAATAATGGACGGGTCCCGGTGGTGCAACTGCGGCATTGCATTGAAGAGATGCGTGATGAGCCTCGCTCCCTTGCGAACAGCAGCAGTCGCTATCTCCGACGTCGCGATACTAAAAGATAAGACATCAGACAACTTGTGGGAAACCAACACACCTGTGTCCTATGGAATACACCACCCCCCGCTTGTGGAGCTCGGACACGGCGTGCATGACGCCCTCGATCTCCGGGGCGGCGGTGATGATCCGCACGCCGACCGCGTCCGCCATGAGCCAGTCCTCGGTGTCCGCGAGGTTCGCGGCGCCGTACAGCTCCTCGAACGAGCGGAAGCCGTCCGTGGCGGGCAGCAGGAACGACGGGGCGTGGGCGCCGCGCTTCGCCATGTCGATGAACGGGCCCTCGGCGTGCCACCCCAGCAGGGTCGCCGACGTCGGGGCGCTGTACGGGCGGAGGAGGCGCAGCAGCGTGGGGTACAGCGAGCGCTCTTGCGTCTGTGAAAGTTAGCTCGGTGCGTGGCGGGCGGGAAGGCGCGTACGATGATGGTGGGAACTAGTCTGTGGAGGCGTCAGCAGAGGTCCGTAAGAGCGCTAGTGTACCTACGAAGTGACCCCTGTTTCGACGATCTTCTCTGCAACAGTGGCCAGGCCGTCTTTGTACGCCTGCTCATCGCCGTCAAACACTGAGAAATCAAACCCATACGCTCCGTTGATCTGGATGTCGATGAGGCCAGGGCTGTGGAATTCAGCAACTCCCACATTCAAGAGCTGAGAAGCTACCTGAGGATGTTTCCGCCAAGGTCTACGACCTTGTCGGGCCTTTCTTTCCTGGAGTAAAAGGACCGCTATTATGCGAATAAGCATCGTGAAGGCGAGAACGACGCAACGCTCACCTGAGCATCCAAAATGACCCCGCGCACTTGGTCAATCCAGAGGTCCTTTTGAAGCAGGGACCCATCCTCTTGAGGGAGGAGACAGTTGGTGAAGCAGACAAGACCGTTGGCAGAGGACATTGGCTCTACCCACGAGGCTCAGAATTCACCATTCTTCGAGCTTGCACGCATGTGCACGGCCGGAACCAAAAGTGATTTCGGCAAAAGCGGCAGAGAAATAAATTCAAAGTTTCCCGTACTTTCTGAGTACTCTATCTTCTACATCGTCCCCGACCCACGCGTACAGACCACTCGAGAATGCAAGATTGTCCTTTTCCCCTTTGAACAGTTTGTTAAAGTCCTGTGGGCCTGGTTGGCCTGCACCTGCTGTGGCGAATGGAGAAGCCATCATAGTTTGAGATGCATCTTGAGCAGCTGTTATCTCCTCTGAGTACCCAGCGAAATAAGACACGTTTCGTAGCACTCACCATTGTCGCTACCAAGTAGAATCCGGTAGAGCCCATTCAGTCCGAAAAAGTTCAAAAAGTACCACGACAACGAAGACACCCATCGGACATCCATGTCGGGAGTTTCTATCCCTCGCTGAAGCATAGACTTGAATCCTAACGTCAAAGGGAATGGTAGCTTGACTGAAAGGAGAATCAGTAACTCTCCCAAACGCAACATTCAGCATACACACTGAGGACGAAGCCCTGGAAGAAAAAGTTGATCCATCCCATGATCACCATCTGCGGGACCATCATCACCATCTGCGTCTTCATGCCCGCCATCATACCGTCCATAGCAGCAGGGTCAGTTATCGGGTTCGGTGGTGAGCTCGGCGCCTCGCCCTCCCTCGTCGGGCCATCCTTGAGATACACACCCGCCTCGAACGCGTCCTGAAAGATGCTTGGAAATCGACTGGTAGAACACTGGCGGTATCGGCGAGTACGCTGACGTCGCACGGAGGATCTGGGAGCGGGCTAGGGCCCGTCTGGAAACGTATAGATAAAATTGATAACGAGGAGAGAGAAGACGTACTGTTCGCGGACCGCAGCACGGGTGAGCTTTTTGGGCTGGGACTGGAGGAGGAGCACGACGTAGTGGCGGAGGATGCCGACTAGGATCTGGTAC
Organism: Armillaria mellea; assembly: GCA_030407055.1. Lineage (NCBI taxonomy): Eukaryota > Fungi > Basidiomycota > Agaricomycetes > Agaricales > Physalacriaceae > Armillaria > Armillaria mellea. Next base: position 2,124,620 of record JAUDZF010000005.1, read on the forward strand.
AGTTGGTAGCACAATACGGTGGCGAGAGAAAAAGGCATACCATGACGAGGGTGATGGGAAACAGGACCCAGTCCCGTATTTGGGGGTCCAAGTACAGCGATCCCCTGCAAAGCCATGAGCAGGAACAGCGAGCAGGGCAGCAAGAACGGCTCACGCAGAGTTGACCATGGTTGTTGAGAGACAAATGCCGAAAAAGGACACGCGTCATGAATTGATGCTGCGCAGCCTGGCTTTGCTCTTCCACCATGGACAACTCGCCCACCTCCCTGTTCGACTCGTACGAGCAGGACTACAAGCAGCTCATCGACGCCTTACGCCCCAAACTCGAGGGCGACGACAAGAATGAAAATGCAGGCAAGAACCCCAATCGTAGAGCGTCGAGTCCAACTCATGTCCCGGTAGAACAGCGCAAGGCTACTCTACGCCGCGCCGAAATGGAACTAGACGAAGCCGACGAAATGGTCTGCCCACCCCCATCCCGCATACATACACCCATTCTCAGTCCGATTCTAGGTATCCCAAATGGACATTGAAATACAGGGAATCCCCCAGTCAATACGAGCCCAGTACCAGACCCGCATGCGAGACGCCAAGGCAGAGCTTTCGCGGTACAAGAAACTCCTCAAGGAGCTCAACTCCCAGCAAGCCCGCACTGCCCTGCTGTCTTCCTCTGGTCCCTCCTTTGCTTCATCGGACGAGCCATACGGCGTAAGCGACCGCACCCGGCTTCTGGCTGGCACAGCCCTCCTCGATGATGGAACGAAGCGCCTGCAGGCGTCCCACAGGGTTGCGCTCGAGACCGAGGAACAGGGCGCAGGATATCCTCATGAACCTCCGCACCCAGAGGGAGCAGATTGAGAACTCGCGGAATGTCGTGCGTGTCTTTATTCTTTCTGTCTTGGAGATGGCTGAGGATGAGGTAGCTTCAACGGGCTGATAGCTCTATTGACCGTGCTTCCAAGACTCTCAAGGGTATGATAACAAGGTAACACTTTGCGTCCCTTGTATTCGCCACCTCCAACGCTCATCACAGTATCTTTTAATTCCAGGATGTATCAACAGCGTGTTGTAACCGGTGCCATTATCGGCGTTCTCATACTTCTCATCATCATCATCGTCTGGGAGAAACTAAGTTGATTTCTCCCATCATATACCCTCATGTACGCGCGACACCCTGTATTTGTTATGCCTTATAGAAATCTATTCTGATAATACGGTATGTGTCCAACTGTTGTACATATAGCAACACAAGCTCTGACTCAAAAACGAACCAAGCCCGAAAATGAGATGAAAATTAACTAGAAAAAGAGAGGTAGAGTACTACTATACTGCATATCCGGTTCCCCCTCCCCTTGTATCCTCACCATAGTGCCCTCGCTGATTGTACACACCATATGGATCATTCTGCTGTGAGGGGTACTGTTGATGCGTTCCCTGCGGCGGCGGCGCGTAGTCTTGAGCATCATCATACGCTAGCCCACTCTGTTGAGGGGGAGAATGCCGCCGTGAATTGTCTGGACTCGCAACCGCACGCCCTTGATACACATCGTGCGCATCATAATTCACAGGCACTGCACCATATGGATTTGGCGGAGGCGCAGTTCCAGGCCGGTCTATGGAAACCCGCGACTGCTGACCGAATGGCGCAGCAGACGTCGCTAGATGAACTGTACTGTCATTGTCATCGTCGTACATTCCTTGCTGGGGAGGTGGGTAGTTGTACAGTGAATCATCCCGACTGATCGTGCCTTGTGATTGGTTGTAATTCAGATAGCTTCCGTTTTGGTGTGTTGACGCAGGGTTAAAGGCGGGCATTGGTGGTGGATAGTCACCCTTGTCCGAATTGTAGTAGTAATAGTCTTGGGTATAGGTACTGCCTGCTGGCCCGCGCGTGCGGAGGGAAGATCCGTCGTCGAGATCGTCATCGACGGACAGGTTAGGGAGGGTTGGCTGCGGTAAAGGTGCCCCAACAATTTCGCCTTTCTTGTTCTTGAGGTGAGAGAAGTTGCCCATAGCTTCCAGCTTGGCATTCTTAGCTGCCTCTACCAAACGCTGTTTCTGTCTGCGTTTGATGACGGTCGTGATACGCTGCACAGCATGTCAACTTGTGCTCGTAACAAATTCGGCGTTATAACGTACCTTGTCAACTTTGTGACAGCAGTATTCCTGCAGGAACGTTTCAGTGTTACTCAACAATACATGGCATGACACCACTTACCTTGAGGTTACCACGGATGTGGCAGAGTAGAGGAATGTAGCATAATCCGGCAACAATCAACAGTAACAAGGAACCGGCAAAGACAACGACGGTGAAGAACGTTGTGACAGTCAAAATCGAGGTCGATACACTGTTTCCGGTAAAGTATTTCGAGACATCATACCATTCGCCTTCGTCTTGGTGAGCGAGGTAGATGGCATAAAGCGTCAGCGCGTTAATGGTCTGACGCGGTCCATCGGCCAACAGAACACGCTTCCAACCTAATCAACAAATCAGCAATAGTCATAGACGAGCGAGAGATGCGCACTCTTGAAGGTAAAGAAGACAAAGAAAGCAAAGTCATCGCTTGTCTTGGTGGAATTGCTGATATGATCAAAAAAACAAAAGTGATCGTATGAGCCTGCGAATGATAGCTAGGGTGAGGGACTAGCTAATAATATATCAAGAACAATGGGACGAACGCAGGGAGTAGTAATTGTTGGCCATGACGTTAGTGAAAGCGTATGAGATGTCTCGACTGTTGATGATCTTCTTGGCCTTACGGGCCTCATAACCCAGCTGTAATCCGGTCGTTAGGCAATGCAAATCCAACAAGAGGAGGCTCGGGCTCACCAGAAGGAAGGAGAATATGATGCATCCAACAAAGAGCCACTTGCCAGTGTTGAAAGGAATGGTAACACAGCCTATGTTCTCGCAACTGTTGAAAATTTCATTGGACCAACTGGACGTGGTCAACATGGTGACGGCGGTAAAGATATCAGAGACGTAGACGAGGAAGGATTTCAGGACGATGATGTAGAGCCATAGGTACCTGTACACTGATGAATACTGGGAAAACGAAATCACGAGAAACACGACGCACTTTGCGCGCATGACGAAGCCATTGTCGGTGAACTCCCGAGTGTCGACGAAATCAAACTAATGGCGTCAGATACAGGATGGAGATGACAGAAGGCGATGCACCTTGTGGTCGGGTACGACCTCTCGCTTCCATTTTGGACCACTGCAGCACATTTTCTGTCTTGGAAGCGGGAAGTAAAAGGCGACGAGGAAGACGGGATGTTATTGGAGAATTTGGGGTAGTCAATTGCGCTGAAGTCCCGTCTCGAATAAGGATAGCGGGGATGCGAGAGCGAACCAGTCGCCTCTCAAACCTAGTAGAGAGCGTCGACAACGGAGAACAAAAAGAATGTAGGGACGAGACTGGCGGCGACACAGGACAAGGCTGGACGGGCGATTGATGGTAAGGAAAGTGGTCGTCCTCTTCGTTGTCACCCTTTGGGTCAAACGTTCGGCAAACGCCGAGTCCTTTCCCCAGAGCACAATGACGACCGTTCAGAAAATAAAAGTACGCTGTCTTTTCTATCCACAGTACGGGACTAACGCTGTATAGGAAGTCGAAGATGAGATGGTACGTTCGACATGATAATCAGAGAATTTTTACTCACACGCTCGTTTAGGCCAAAAGTGGGTTATATATTCGCTTCTTGGTATTTCTTTCCTGAGATTCCATTCCAGCCCAAAAAAACAAGGCTACTAGCTACCATCTCGGGCAGCTAAAGGCTAAGCTCGCGAAACTACGGCGAGAGCTCATTGCTCCTCCAGGCGGCGGAGGAGGCGGAGGCGGAGTAGGCTTCGATGTAGCACGGTATGCTCCATTCCCTGATCACAATTGCTGCACCCTGACACTGTATACAGGACGGGTATAGCCTCTGTCGGCTTCGTCGGGTTTCCTTCTGTGGGAAAGGTATGCACGCGGAGACGCAGCATTTACTTTTAATTAATATCCCTTCTAGTCAACACTGATGTCCAAGCTTACCGGGACACACTCGGAAGTCTCTGCCATCGATTTCACAACGCTGACCACCGTTCCGGGGACCGTCAAGGTACATGGCGCCCCAATTCAAATTTTGGATTTGCGTGAGTGGTCCGATGGATGTACATACGCCGTGCGCGTGGCTGAACACGGCAGACAGCTGGTATCATTGAAGGAGCGAATGATGGACGTGGACGAGGTCGACAAGGTGAGCTTTTGACATTTTTACCTCGTGCGGCTCGATTCCAACCCTTCTACAGTCATTGCTGGTATGGTGTCCGACATCCGATCAGATTTTCTGGCTAAATGCATCCCGTACCAGTCGCGCGCACATGCAACCTCATATTTATCGTTCTGGACGTGCTAAAGCCTCTCGGTGATAAGAAGCTCATCGAAACTGAACTGGAAGGTTTTGGGATCCGATTAAATAAACGGCCACCTGCTATCCTTGTCCGCAGAAAGGAAAAGGGCGGCATCGCCATCACAAACACCGTTCCTCTGACGGACATCGATCACGATGAAATTAAGGCGATACTCAGCGAATACAAAATCAACAATGCTGATATCGCCATCCGGGAACCGGGCGCTACAGCGGACGATTTGGTGGACGTCATTGAAGGCAACAGGTTTGTGGCTCATTTATCGCCTCGTGTCTCATAACTCATCTTAACTTTAGAGTGTACATACCTGCTCTATATGTGAGTACCCTGAATTCTCTTACATACTCATAAGGAGTAATTCAGAAATCCAGGTTCTGAATAAGGTGAGCTGATAACAGCCGCGGGGTCTCTGGTACTAACACTCTCAAGATCGACGCAATAAGCATTGAAGAGCTTGACTTACTGTGAGAATGAGATGTCTACGACCGGCCCATTGAGTGCTCACGATTCATCCAGATATAAAATTCCGAACTCAGTGCCCATATCATCTCGAGAATGGATGAATATCGACGAACTTGTCGAGAAAATGTGGGAAACCCTTAACTTGGTTCGAGTGTACACCAAACCACGGGGTTTGGCTCCTGATTACTCCTCACCTGTCGTACTTCGACGAGGAAAATGTACAGTCGGGGACTTCTGCAATTCGATACACAAGGAGATTGCTAAACAGATGAAATAGTATGCTTTGACCCTTAGTCCAAAGTTGCTTGTGCTGACATTACCTGGATAGTGCCATCGTATGGGGCGCCAGTGCCAAGCACTCCCGGGGCCAGAAAGTTGGACTAGAACATGTGCTAGAGGATGAAGACGGTGAGTTATATCTATTTTATTATGTCATAATACTCATATTTCGCAGTGGTGCACATATCAAAGAAATGATAGTGTCTGTTATCTCCTTGTTTACAGGAATTTGTAGCCCTAGTCAGGTTTTACGTCTGTCTTACGACGTATGTATGAAGTCGATTGCTTTGAGGGATCTGATTTGATACTGAGGATGTCTCGTTCATGTTTTCAGTGCGCGGTATGTGGCTATATTATGTTCCGCTCTTTTTCCCTTGGTCACATCCATTCTTCGTTGCACCATGATGTTGTGCTGATGTTTTGGTTCTACCTATTCGAGTTACAACTGCTACCCCAAATCTTCAAAGGTGTATCCCACCCTCTTCGGATCACCGACTTTTATTATTCACTCAACCCCGAACATCTATGCCCTGCTCAATAAGTTCTTCGTCTCCGGCGGAGCTGTATGTCAGTCGAACGCAATGTTTGGAAGACGTTGGGTCTGCCGACATTTCTTTACAACCCATATGCGCCTCCCAATGCTTGAAGACGGACACAGCCTTGGAGCGCACACGGATTGCCCGTTTGACCGCATTGAACGTCGTAGCCCTGAACGCCTTATCAGCGATGCTATTAGCATTCACCATGTTTCCATGTTCGTCAAAGACTCTTCACATCGCTCCAATTAGCACGACCATCAGTTCTCTGGGCAGGGCAGATGCCGAACTCACAAAGTTCCTAATGCGCTGTTCAATCCATTGGGTCGCCAGGTTTTATCGGAATTACCTCGCATTTGGATCCATAACCCACCATTTCTTTGACCTGCGCTTATAAGAAGCAAACGGCGCCTTCGCTAAAACCTATCCGTTCAATAGTTTCAATAAAATTTTATTCTTGGCTTTCATTTCCGTGGCCTCTAACTCTTGATCGTCAGATTCATCAGTCATGGCGTGTTCCGGCATATTTTGCCTACCATCTACCGAAAACTTCACATCTACAGACATGTCGCCTGACTGATCTATCATTTTGACCTCCAAGGAACCTAAGGCAATGCTATCAAACACGGACACGTCTATGGCACTCACCTTGATTCTTATTACAGCTGTGCTGAGTAAGTCTACATACCTAGTGACTCAGGGATGTGCACCGGTACACCGTACCGTTACGGATACGACCGTAAGCCATACGAAAAATGTCGCCCATGGTCCGTACCATCATCCTTATTATATCGATGTTACTATATATCCCCCTACCACTCCTTCGATGGCTGTACTTAAACCATACCAAGTCACTGATCTTCTCACTGAGCGCGTCTGAGTGGTAAGCCGATCTTAAATTGGCACAAGACGATTGGACTGTACGAGTTGGAATTACTGGATCAAGCGCGCAATTATAGGCTTACATGTACGTGCCAGTGATGACTGCGAAATGAAATCATCATATATGCCTTGAATTCAGATTTGAAACATGTAGGTAGTAGTGCAAACAGAATCAAGAAGCACCTTCCCGCTTTGCGACTTCCGTTAACTCAGATGCGAAAAAACCAAAGCTTGGGACTCTGAAGGCGCTTGTCATTATCTTGCTATTGTGATGACATTGTAACATAGTCGGGGCATCTCAATTCCGATGAATAGAGAATCCGCTCGGATCTAGGTAGTGATGCATTCATCCCGGAGGAAGATAGTATCCCTAAGATTACGCACAGCATTGCGACTCTAAAAGTGTGTGTTAGAGGATGCTTATGCAAAGTGAGGATGAAACGAGACCTATGCAGGATGTTGGAGAGTACTAGGGAATCGCCCCTGCATCAATAGTCATAGTTGCTAATTGGCCATCAGCATCTTCAATGGTAACATCAATCTTTTCAAGGGCCGGCGCTGTCTCGTTGCTCAGACCCTCGTCCGCCTCCTCATTTGGACTGTCGTCGGTCTCGAGGTTCATGACTTGAACAAGCCATTTGGCCCCTTCGTCCCATCCAGCAAACTCCGCTTCTGCCAGGGGCGAATGCCCGGCCGCGTTTTTTATGTCAATGAGATCAACGCCTGGACCACCTGGGAATTGAACGAGTTTTTGAGCGCATGGGAGATGGGAATTGAGAGCGGCCCAATGTAGTGGCGTCGACTGCGCCGCGTTTTTTTCGGAGAGCAGTGAGGTCGGTATGATCGGAAGGAGGTAGTCCAAGAGATCTGCGAATGGCGGTAAAGATGAGGTCGGAACAGGGAGAGTGGTGCTTCACCCGCGTGCCCATTCCCGCATATCATGTGTAGAACCGTGTTGCCATTATCGTCTCTGATTCCCGAGAGCGTTTCGGCGCCGTACTTGTCTGCGAATAGCTGGACGTCTTCAATATCACCATATCGGCACGATAGAAGAAGTTCGTCTTTGTCGGCCGCGGTAGGGATGTTAGAGGTCATGGAAGGATATTGAGTATACGGATCCCGGAGCTTGGCTGATGTGTAGTCAATGACAAGTTCGCAACTGAGGTGTCCAAAATTTGAATGTGCACATGGCGTAGTTTCGGTCCGAGTTGCCGGCCGCACTTTCTTCATCGACTCGCTACGGAGAGCCCGCTGTATCCTTGGATCGCCAGAGAATCGTCTCTGAGAACATTATTTCACTTTCTTGGGACTGAGATACTAAGAATACCACAGTCAATCGCCGGATCTGAGTATGCACCATGTGCTCCTGATATCAACCTGGTGAAGGGGTAACACAAGATGTTCCTTCTGCCACTAGGCCTCAGTTTTCATCAGGCCATCATCATGTGAGGCCATCACTCAAGTATATATACCGACGCCGGTAAAACTTCCATTTATCTCTGACACACCGCTCTCCGCCTCTTCCTGCGCCCAAGGTCTATTTATCCTCCTCGCCGGCTCGAGTTTTCCTTGACTGACGAACTATGTCTCATACATCTCCTACGACATTTTTGGTCTGGTCTCTTTGCTCTTTCATAGTGAGTGGGGTTGATTCCTTTCATACCGTTTCACTGACCGTCGGTGCAGCTGTTCTCGTTTTTGCTCTATCATCTATGGTCCTTTGACAGATTCAAATGCCTCAGGTGTGTCTGCATCTACTTTCTCAGAGCTCTTCCCGAATGATGTTGGTTTCGGCTAGGTGGAATGGTGGTCCTTACTCTGGAGCGTTCAAGCGTGTCATGACAGTGCGCGTCATCTCCCCCTTGCCAAATGTCGACTTACCAACCTTCATTAGTACACCTATCTAATGAGTGTACCATTGATACTCACATTTGCTACTGGTTTCACGGTCATCAAATACCAAGAGGGATACATTGCAGATCCTACTCACGGTAGTGCGTTTTAAAATCGCTTGTCGCGTCCGAACACTCTGATGATGAGCATGTGTTATCTCATAGTCATCCCCAAGCCGTTCCAGTTATGGAGCGAACAGGGCAGAAACTCAGTCTTCCCGCTTATGCTCATGTTCTCAATCGGGTGGTCGCTGGAAATGTGCGTATCCTCCCTTCGGTTATACACCATTCTGAAACAATTTCGCTTCAAACAGGGTGACCCATTTAGAAGGTATGCTCCTGCTCACCATTTCATTTATCTCGACGAATAATAACGGCGATAGAGCTGTGCTTTTGGCTTTTCCTTCTCAACGCCAGGACGGGGCGACAACAAGACTGGTTTCAAAGTCTTTATTTCAAAACTTGGGCCATCGGATCTGTTATCGCTGTAACATACATGCCCCTGGTGACTACACTCACAAGAAATGATGGTCTCAAGGTACGTTCTCAATTCGTGATTGCAGGTCAATCTTATGGGCTTCGTGAATTAAGAATGAAGCGTACACTTTTTTGTCCGGAGGAATAGGAAGCCTATCTCTGACCATTTGGTTTTCACCGATTCTGTGCGTCATATATGAAATTAAACTTCTTCCAAAGGGGCTGAACCGCCGTAGATGGTCATTCAAATCGTTTCTGAGCACCCTGGCAAGTACTATGGTCACTTGCGGCATGACATTGAGCTGACCATCTTTTAGAAGCAAGAGGGTGTCGATAATGCAACCGTTGTTCGTCTCACGAAATTTCATGAACTCAATGTACGCACGCAGACTTCTCGTCTCAAGACATCAAAATGACGCGGTGATCACAGATGATTCGAGTCCTCTTCCGTTACATGTTCACAGTGCCCCTCGTGATTCTCGGTGCTGACGGCTTGACTCCACACACCGAGATAAACGAAAACGCCTTTGCCACAGGTAAGAAGCGTTGCTGTCCATCACTGTCATTATTTACACATGCTGCAACAAACCTCTTACAGACCTCCTGGCGCTTTTATCGGCCTTTGGATGCATTGTATCGTCTGGCCTGACTCTTGTTGTAAGTCATCTTAGGACATCCTTAGTAACTACTAAACTGGATCTCTCAGATCTTCTTCCCCCGGTCTATCGAAGGCGAAATTGCCACACGCGAAGCTGCAAGGGAGATCAAACGCCAACAAGGCAATGACCACGAAAATATCCGCCAGAGCCGTTCAAGCTACGCACAGTCATTGACGTCGCAAAACCACCAGCTCAGTGGGGCCTATCTACTTACTACGTCACCCACAAAAGCCAACTTCGCTATACCGAATAGAGATTCCGGTCTTTCGGTTGAAGATCCTCGGAAATCACCTCATTCCCTAGAATCAGCTTCCCATGTATGGGACGAATCGCTCGAGCCTCCGTTACCCAAGCTCGGACCCATGAGACCCAATCGCCGGAAAGGATCCGATGTCGAGCTTGGTGGTATCGACTATGGTCTGACAGAAGCGAATTTGTCGAAGCACAATATCACGACGTCAAGCCTGAATCCGATGGTTCATACCTTCACGTCACCGATCGGTATGTATTTGAGAATGATGGGCTTGGATTATGGATTCTGACATACAGACAGACATGGTGTCTTCCCCGCCAGGGCTAGAGACACGCCAAAATCGAGGCTACCTATTTTCAAGGACCGAGTCCCGCTTGACGTTCAATAACCGAGGTAGTTAAGATGGGTTTTGGACAGTGTGGCATCTGGATTATATGCAAGTATGTTATCGAATGTACTAGTAATCTAAAATATTTTCTGCAACCATATATTTGCACCAACTCAATGGTTTCCAAGTAGTACGCACATATAATCATTATGCAGTAAAGCGCATTTACTTTTGGAAAGTACATATTTAGTATTTCGCACAGGAAAAAAATTGGGCAGCGGATCGCCGGGTGGGCTTTCGGTTCAACTTAAGTTCGACACCATCTGCTCAACAAAATAGATTGCATCTTCTTCAGATGTCGCTTCACTCTTGAATGTCCTTCTGCCTACTATTCCCGGTCTTTCGACTGCTTCGGCAGGTCGACGGCCTTCGATTGTCATGGCAGCCCTCGACGCCACAACCGAAAATATCCGAGTCTTTGTTGATTCCAAACAGCGACCTGCTAAGCTCGACGCGCCTCCGTTTTATGCGTCGGCTGTGTCAGACATTATACTAGGACTGTTCCGCTCATCGGCGAACCAATTAGAGCGATTCATACAAGTTTAAAATATGTATAGTAGTCGACTACTAGTACGAAAATAGTGAGCGAATGAAACGCATCCTTCCTGGGACACCTAAAGGCAATTGTACCGAACTTCTACCCACGTTCTGGGCTATCAAGATCCAGAACCAAACCTGTAAATTGGACAGAACTAAGTCCATACATTGAATGTACCGACCTTTTCTGACTATTTCGCTCGGTCAACCATCTTACAGGTCAGTACTTTGTCAATACTATGATGGATTTCAATGCAGCTCGGACTGCCAGCTCCTAGTGCCGTTGCCTAGCATCACGACATGCCGAACTTCACGACCCAAAAATTTTTTATATTGGAAGAACTTTTAACTTTTCAAAAAGATTTCGTGCACATATTTTAGAAAACAAGTCGGCCTTGAAGTTCGTCTCTGCAAGCCCTTATCTATATTTGATTGAAAGACAGCGAGTTAAGATCAGAGCCCTGATCTACGGGAACAGGTTTTCTCATATCTTGTTGAGCGTTCCTACTCAGCTCGTGGGAAGGCAAGTCATTTATCTGCTAGTAGACAACTTCGAAACTTATCTTGCACGTTCCTTGAGAAAACGGCGATGTAATTATAGCCATCTAACGTCCCTCTTCTGCTCGACCTGGCGGATGGGTGGAAGGAATGGTGCCACTAACCGCGTCAAATATCCGCAAATAATAGCCGCAAAGCATGTCAACAAACACCAGCGGAATACATAGAAAGAAGATGTTCCGCAAACCATCTGTGCTCTGGAGGACTTTGGAGCCACATCAATATATGTACCCTCGCGAAGATTGACAGTTGGAATATCAGTCTCTTCTTACTCTTAGTCCCTCCCTTTTCGACGATACTGAAGATTAGACCTCTTCAATTTCTTCGCGTTTCAGTCTCAGGCTCAGCCTGCCTTCCGTCATAAAGCAAGGCTAACGTTCTATGGAAGTCGCTCCTTTCAAATATGTGACGATCTTCCACGACATCGTTGTCTTATCCAAGGGCGTATTCCACGAGGAAGGACCACTGATTGCACGTAAAGTAGCATCCGCAGGAGTCTGAAATCAAGATCGGTGATCTATCCCGCCTGACTGTGACGAACGACCAGATTGCCTCGATTGTGTCCCTGTTAACACACACTTTCGATACATAAAGACTCCAGACCGCCCCTTTCAACGTGTCGCCCTTGATCCCGCCAAATAGCTAAGCCCTGTGAACGCTCTTTTGCTGTTTGCGAAGGAAGAAGCAAGATAAGTTTTTCATAGGTCCATGAATATACTGATAGTTGAAAGCTTTGCCGGCCGCGAGATGTATCGCCTAGTATCGTAACTCGTATCATTCAACCATCGATGCCTCGACAGAGTCCGATTCTCTACAGGTAAAATTTTCCCATCTTAATGTTTCTGATGGGTTGCTAGGTTGGATGACGGGTAGACCAGAATGGATGGCATGTTCGCGTCGTTCTCGATACTTTCGCGGCCATTTAGTATGCCAGTCGTCTACGATGGAGCGGAACCTTTTTCAGGGGAGCAGCTGGAAGCGTGAGAAACAGCCACATCTCAGTGATTCAAGAGATTCAAGAAGTAGCGTTGCTACACTCGTACTAAGCTCGCCCACTGGACTCCGATATGAACTTTAATCCCTATATCCCTCAATGTATGGTGCGTGTCGCATTCCCTTTCAATGTGTTGTTGAACGCTGGTTTCCCATCATGTGAAATCATACGTGGTGCGCGATCAAGTAGAAGCCCCCGCACTTTACCGTAATACCTATATGGAAGAACTGCCCTGAAGACATTTCATTTCGAGGATCATGCCGGAGGTAAGTCTGTTCATTCCTGGCGACGCACTCACTTAAGCCAAGGTAAAATTAATAGCCGTAAATCTGTAGCATCAAGGTCCAGTATCCGAGCGGCTGCATTAGTACGTGCTTCAGGGTGTTCAATCCACTTTGAGCGTCTATCATCACTTCAACTCAACTGAAACAGAAAGGCGTCGTTAATGTCCGAAACTACCCTGATAGGTCATGACGCGTGGATTGGACGAGTCGTCGAAGACCAATACCATGTGTATCTGTACCCTGTTCTTCACTCTGGAGAGATGGGGTCGCACCATGGTGTGAAGATCTAACCAATTAGATGTGTTTCGGGCTTCTCTCCTCAGATATGAAGAGCAGGATCATTGCTACTGTCGATGCAAGTTCCACTGGCCGCGGAGGGTTGTCCGTCGCCCTGTATCAGTGTTCCTATGGACCCAGATGCGGGGAATGGTGGTTATGACATGGGCCAAGCTCATTGGGAATCGCTTCACCGTGCATTTGTTTTCCGAAAGTTGACATTGAACCGTGGCTAGTCGAAGAGGTCTCGTGATGCATATAATGTCGAAAGGGAGGTCTGGAATTCATTCTTTCAAAGAAGTTTTCTCAGTATATCGTTGTATGTCTAGTGGAGACTAGGCTTAAAACTTCGTCACGTTCCTCCCCGACCGACCTAACTGTAGATGTGATGTTCTTTCTTAATCTGAAAATATGGTTACTTTCTAAACTACGGTGTTACCACCCATATGCAATGACCTCTGCTAGCATGGTATTCCTCTGGATGCTCGCTGCAGCCACGAAGAGTCAGACTTTCAATTCTGCTCACTTGCCATATTAATGTAGGTAGTGTTGTCTACGGCAGACTGACGTGCATTAGGAAGAAATGCACGGATGTCTAGGAATAACCGTGAGAAATTTGCCAATCAGGCTTTCTTTGTTCGACGTCATCCCCGAATGTGACTGAGATGGCAATCCTTAGTTCTTCTCATCGATCTACCGTCATTTCCTTCTATCTTTCAGATGGGCCAAAGGCATCAAGTATCCGCTATAGCCAAGGTTATTCCTAAGGGCTATACCAGAGCCTACTATCGTTGCATCGCTGCGTGGCACCATCAATGGTGTTATGGCACACTTCCTTTGAAAGCTACGCGCCGTTTCTTGACCCTTCTGAAGCAAAAGAACAACGCAGAAATTGTCCTCGATGAAATCCGCCGAGTACAGAACAGGTATGGTCGTTGGCAGGAGGAACCAGAATTGCCGGATCTTCCCTGCAGCTACATCTCTTTCTTGATGGGCTCAGCATGAAACGTGGACTTGGAGGATCCAGCTGATCCCTATTTCCACCGTGGCACATTCCTTGGACCTATCCTCGAGGCCGACATGGGTAGCACAGAGGGAGGTGAGTTGATTCATTCTTTCAGACTGGCAAGGCTTCATGTGGTTGATGCGTGATCAATCATTTTCAGATAACAATGACGGAATCACAGTCATCGATGTCAGTGATGCCTTGAAGCCAGCGTACCGCTTCGTATCTGTAAATGGTCTTGAGGCAGCTGGAGACGTACCTGACATGGCGCCGTTATCTGCCGAGCAATACGTTCGTGCATACTACCCAAAGGAGGATGGTCCAAAGGACGTAAGGAATATAGTGCGATTTGGTTTTCAATGCTGAATTTCTGAATGTTCAGGCATCTGCAGAAAGTCATTGGTGCACTCGCCGATGAAAACCTTGTCAGCCTTCGGATGCTTGCGGAGGCATGGCCTGGCGAATACAAAGATAATTCTGAGTCCAACGACGTCGACGAATCTCAAGAACCACATAACATTGCTGTTGCACCGGACCTTGTTCCTTCTCTCGTCGATCTAACTCTTGAAACAGCCCTAGAGCAAGGTATCTCTGCTGGAGACACGGCGCACCTAGAAAACCTGGTGTGGCAACCGGGGAAAGCGCCGTTGATAAAGGCAGTTCTCCAAAAACAGGACCCATTCTCTGATGCAGGTGTATCACTCTTAAAGCAGGTCATACTTCAGAACCCGAAAGTAGTAGATCTGTCAGGTTTTTCCTTAACCACCGACCAGCTTGTCTCGGTGCTATCCACCGTCAAAAAGGACGTCGAAACTTTGAAGCTGTCTGGGAACCCCAACGTCACTATCGCGACCGTCAAAGCCGTTTTGACCGAATGCCCAGCTTTGACGCGTCTCGTGTTGCTGGACACGTGCGTCGAAGCCGTCGACTTGCAGACTCTGTTCAAATCCGACCCAGAGATATTCTATCATCTTCATGATCTCATCCATCCCTACCTTCTCACTGCCACAAAAAGGGCGACGTATGCGAACGCGTTCTCGTTCATTTCTGTCGCGGGTGTCGGAGGCGGTATACCTATCGCGTCTCTTCCTTTTCTGAATCCCGCAAAGGTCGTACAGGGTCTCACCGACGCCCTTATTGTACATGCGGAGATGGACCGCCCCAGCTTCGCCGGCCCCGACCAGTGTTCCCTCTTCCCTCAAGTGGCATTCGGCTCTGCTCTGAGAACAGAGGCTCAACGATGGAGTGAACGTTCTGTTTCTTCCTTTCCTCAGGTATCCTTTGAAGCCTTCCAAGGTCAAGGATGGTGCTTCGCATTGCAAAATGACCCTATGCATTGGCTTGGAGGGCGCGGGCTAAGCTTCTACGGTTTCTTGAAAGTCGATGTTCTTGCTGTCAACGCTGACGTGGAGCGTCAAACCATGGCAAAAGACGACTCCTTTGATACGAAGACAACCAGTAGCGAGAGCAAGGAAGAAGAAAAGCCTGTGGCATTTGGCATCATCTATGATTTGGACGAATTCTTAGCGGCAATGGAAGCCGAGGGCAGACCTTTACCAACAAAAGTTATGGTCACAAAACTCCAGGATATCTTAGAGGCGATGAAATCCAAGCAAGGCATACGCCTTATGCAGCAGAGTGATGTTATCCCCTTCATACGAACGATATTTCAAGGCGCATAATTCAGTGCTTAGGTCTATGGTTAGTGAGCGACATCTCTGCTGTTCCAATTCTAATTTTACGATAGTCCAGGATACGTATCGAGCTCGTGTATTGACATGAAGAATGTATACTCCAATAATTGTTCCCATGATGTCGAAGGTTACGCAACGATAATTCTGAGATGCGCGCTCGCCCAAGCGCTCAAAGTGGAGATGGTCCGGAAATCCATGTGGCTGGGCACATTCCCATCTTTCAATATACTCAACTCGTGATGTAGTGCATATGGTCGTAGGACTATAAATGCCGAGGGCCCCAAACGCTGAGAGTTCCTCGGCGTCAAGGGGTAGTGACTACCTCGCACCCTTTACCGTGACTTGTCAGGCAAGTTTCCTGTCTCAGTTGTCCGAGTTTGCTAGTATACACTGATACGACAGTAGCTTGAAAGAACGTAGAATCGCTGAGATTTTGATCCGTTTTCACCGTCAATACTGAGTGTCGTTCCCGTCGACATATGTCTTGATCGACATCTCTTCGGAGGAGAGTGATCGCTGATGCACTGGACTTGGGCCGTCCTAAGCCAGCCTCTAGACGAGGAAGTATTTGTACACGTAAGGAAGGATCGGAGTTGCGAGGATCGCATACGTTGAAATAACACCGCGGCTGACCCTCAGTGTTAGGTGAATACTAAAGGCACTAAATGCATCGCGTTTTAGGCTTCGGAGGCGAGGTATAATTCCATTGACAATCACAGAGGAAGTGGGTCAACATTCTTCATGACGTTGCGAAACCTATGCTGATTCCCTTCACGAATTATCAGTGGCAAATATATATAGGAGATCAGGACTGTTTCAATTTTAATTAAAGAGACAGAACTCCCTTTACGGAAGCCAGCGTGGGCAGGCGTGGGCCGTCGATCAATTTAGGAGACTGTTCCGTCCAACATACGTATAGCCTATTAGGTTCGCCTCAAATCATTCATTAATTCCGGCCCCGATACGTTCCCACACCCACTACCTACGTCCAGTTGATCTTCCTTTTCCCAACACCCTTCTTGTCGATGCATCAGGCCGGAGCATTCTCCTGACATCGAGTTGTCTGGATTTATCCAAGGTACAATACACAAGGCTATTATCTCACACTATCTATATAATGACATACTCATGATTGTTACAGCGAGATCTGCTAAACCTTCACTTCTGTCGCCGTTCTGTAGCATGAAGCCCGTCGCATTCTTGCGAAATTCATGGAAGAAAAGGGAGAGGACCACATCTGCTCCCGGCTCAAATGAGGAGTTATCGACCACTAGCACTCGCAATTCTTCGCCACCCAAATCTTCAGTCTCTACATTTCCACGTTCATTGCTGAAGAAAAGATCTCGAAGTATTCTTTCACCTCCCACACGCCCCCCTCGACCGCCCAGCCTCAATCTCGACGCTGCCGCTACTCCGTCTAACGCCGCTCCTAAAACACGTCCCTCCCCTCCCCTCATTTCTGCGTTCTCGTCGCCTACTCATAAACAGGTTCTAGACGAGGCTGACAACGAAGTACTAGAGGCGCATAAACGCCTTCCTCAACTTGATGGGGTATGGAAAGGATTTTTACAGGACATCGATGAGGACCCTCTTCTGCTGGCGGTCGGGTCCAAGAATGTGGGATCGCACAAACCCACACCCTTGGGGATGCGGCGCAATGGCGCGATGTCCCCAACAGGGAAATCCAAGTCCTCGCGAATAATTGTCGACGCCGTTCTTGACCCTTCCACTCATTCTCTTCGTAATCGTTATCATATCACTGGATCCACATCCCATTTACCTTACGTCAAGGAATCCTTGTCGCGCAGTTCCTCTGAGGCTAATATTCGCCTTTCAAGTTCCAGATCAGTTGATGTCAACCAGACAGAAACTTTCCTTTCCCTATTTCCTTCCCCGCCACCTCTCCGGATCCGAAAGAAAAATCTCAAGCCTCTTGTTCTGTTACCCACACCTACCATCGTTCCTCTACCCCCTTCTCCAGCTTACTCCAGCGATACTACCCCCACCGGAACGCCCACGTTAGGCGCACCCCCAACTTCACCGCGTACTCCTACACTCCAACAAAGCTCGGAAATAAATGAGCGGACAAGGGCTCGTGTTCCTATGTCCTATGATATTCAAAGCGCACCTACTTCTCCGATGACTCGGTCATTCCCAAGTCCCCCCGCTTCTCCAAGTATGCGCTCATTCCAAGGCCCCCCTGCTTCCCCACTGGCCCGCTCATTTCAAACCCACCCACCCGGCATCCGAATTGATCGAAGTGCTCAGAAATTACAGCCACCCCTGCATCGCATAACCAGCAGCGAATCCACGCATGCTTCCAAGGTACTCGGGCAGTCGAAACTTAAATCGGGTACCCCCACTGTACGTAAGACTGGTGGACGATCGTCCTCATATAGCGCCCACTCGGTTAGCTGCGTTCAGCGTTGACCTTTGAATTGCATCGCTGATATCAGAATAGGCAGGCTCCCCCGGAGAAACTGTGGTTCAGTGGGGATATGCCGTCTAGATGCTTTGTGGTGATCTGACATTGCGATCAAGTCCTGTGTCTCCATAAGACAATTCCACTGGATGGAAGGGCCCTATACATTGAATTAATTGTAATTTTATTGTACATAGCATCTCAGACCCGTAGACTTTTCAAAAACTGATGTGTACACGTAGGCAATAATGTGATAGTTAGCGTTCCTTCCTGGTTTCAGAATTTTGAACGGGAGTTTTTGAGTCTATAGGTTTGATGTCGTCTCGTAAGGAAGCGAAGATGTAAGCGACAAGAACGATGTTGGCAGCAGCAACAGCTGTGATTGCCGCCCATGTTGAGTTGCCTGAAAGAAGACAGAAAGAGTAAGTTTTCTTTGAAGATACTCTAAATGGGCACGATGTACCATGCCAGACATATTTCAGTGAGAGAAAGTATGATGTTATCGGGAGGATGCCAAGGGACAGACTGAAGAGAACAAGCTGCGCAAGTGTGCTCCTACCAACAAATTTTGTAAAATCAAAGTCCCGACAAACTGTGAGACAGCCTCACCTTGAAGCCGTCCTCGCGTTTGCGTTAGCAACCGCTGCTTGCTCCATGTCGAACGGTGCGGTTCTTGGGAGAGCGAAGAACTTGTGTCACTCGGCCCGGGACCCGACTGGAAGTTCTTCATGCACGTGAGTGCCACGTGTCGTGTGTCTGCTATTAACCAACACTTGACGAAATTCTTTGTATCCGGCCTCCTGCCCAACACATGGTTTCAGCCCCAGAATCCCAAGATAATGGCGCGGAAGCTGGTGCAACTCGATGGTGGCATTTGCAGCCCTCTGAGTGGGACGTGCTTATATTTTCAACTGCGCTGAAGCTGCTCTTATTCCCATCCTAGTACGTGAAATGCTTCGGTGCATGAACATCCGTAACGCCCACGAAACAGTCGTTCGACGGACTTTGAAGTTCATAGAAACTGGTTGGCCATCACTCATTCTCTCCCGATCTCCCAATGGTATTACGATGTGCGTATTTGGGACTGTTTTGTGCCCGATCTGAATAACACCCACATGTGCTAGACGACATCAGAGTGGAGTGAGTGCATACAAACCCCATGTCAATCATATTCATTTCCTTTTCTTCGTCTAGCATTGGATTATCCTCCATTCTTTGCGTATTTTGAGAAACTACTTTCCATACCGGCCTCCTTCATAGACCCCAAAATCGTCGACTTGCATAATTTAAATTATGACTCTTGGTCGGTTATTGTATACCAGCGCCTCACGGTACTGGCTACAGAACTTCTTCTTGGAGCAGCTCTATTGAGGTACCGTGATCAACCGCTTTGTCGGAAGTGGCTTCTCACGTTAATACACTCTAGATTCATACGAGATGCTATCGACCCAAGGATGCAAAGAATTATATCTGCTTCCCTGTTTCTTCACCCTGGATTTCTTATAGTCGATCATATGCACTTTCAATACAACGGGTTCATGTTTGGCATCTTGCTATGGTCTATTCTTATGGCCCGCAACGTTCGTTTCTCACTGTTCTCTTGTACGTCTTAATATTAAGATTCTGCGCGGCCGCACAGGGAAACAGACTTGCAAGCGGTATTCTTTTCGCTGTTCTTCTAAACTTCAAACACATCTACATGTATCTTGCAGTACGGGCGCCGTCCATATCTACTCTCCGTGATCTTCGGCTGATACCCTTCAGCCAGCGTATTTCGTCTATCTTCTTGGATCATTTTGTTTTTCTTCGTCGGGGGAAATCCAGATCAAAAACTTTCTTTCGCTGGCCAATTCGGTCATTGCAGTATTTTTGGTGTCTCTAGGTCCCTTCCTTGTTATGGGACAATTGCCGCAGCTTCTTAGCCGTTTGTTTCCATTCACTCGTGGACTCAATCACGCGTATTGGGCTCCAAACGTATGGGCACTTGTGACATTTGCTGATCGTGTTCTACTTCGATGTAATCTTTCCTGTATTAAATATACTACCCTTGCTAATTCAACTCTTTTAGATGCAGAAAAGATCGGTGCCGACGTATACATCCATGAACCCGGTGTTGCATCTACGTCACGAGGACTTGTTGGGGATACCGTTTTTGCAGTTTTACCCAATGTTCAACCTATCCATACGTTCACGTTGACACTGGCCTTTCAGTCGGTTCGCACTCTCACCAGTCTCCATCATCTCCGGATTGACCGATATTAACGCAGGTAGTGCTGCTAAAACTCTGGTTCAATCCGACGTATAAATCCTTTTTGACCGCGCTGACGCTTTGTGGATACGCGTCATACTTGTTTGGTTGGCATGTTCACGAGAAAGCGGTCCTATTGGTCCTCGTTCCTCTCAGGTTAGCACCAGATACGATGCACAGCATGCGATACTGAAATTGGTGCAGCTTGCTTGCCGCAGAAAGGCAGGCATACTTCCGGACATTCATAATTGCCAGTGTTTCAGGAATCTTTTCTCTGTTTCCTCTTTTGTTTACCCCAGCAGGTGGGTGTGTTAAGACTTATCACATCCTGTTCTAACGACTTGTTTATAGAGTCCCTGATCGAAGTGTTGTATTCTGCACTATGGCTCCTTTTCGTATACCAACCACTATCACGCCGCGTTTATGAGTAAGCTTCGTTTGTTGAGATAGGCTCCCGACTGAAACGTTGTCCTTAAGGTTGCCCAGATCACTGTTCTATGTGATTCTTGATATTTTCGAGAAGACATATCTCGCCGGATTCCTTCCGCTCCAGTTATTTGTCTCCCTCTACCCAATGATTACTGCGTACACGCAGCGTTGCGAGCCTTCCTCTGTCACACCTTGTGACCCTTCGTCCGTGGCGAATATGGAATTTCTACCGCTCATGGCTACTAGCGTATATTGCGCTGTGGGATTGGTGTGGGGTTTTTTGCGCCTGGTATACATATATTTGCACGAGGAGTCAACGTATCAGAGCCAGCTTAGTAAAATTTAATACAGCTGTATGCATTTGTGGCATCCGGCATTATCATCTGTTGAACGGAAGCCAAGGGCAGAACCGTGTATGCAGAACGGTACCGAAGAGATGAAGAGACGGAACTGACTTTCGGGTTAGTTTTTAGATACGACACTTGATCAGACGAAGGAGCCGGAGTTGACAGAAGCTTGAAAAAAAAACCGTAGCGGCACCACGGACCGATTCCTCCACGTGGTTTCCAAAGCCTTGTCTTCTTTCTTTCAAGTTTCCTAAACTCTTCAACGACGGTTTTCGTCATGGTAAGTGCCGACGACTGCATTTATCGGTTCCTACTCATCGTTTTGTCAGCTCCGTCGTCAAATTCGAGAACGACGCTCATATGTTTATGCAAAATCGCTAGAAGCGCAAGAACGGCAAACATACGAACGCAAACAGCAGCTCAAGGACGCCCTGAATAATGGAAAGTCACTGGCGACGGAGTTCAAAAAGGATGCAAAAAGACTGGGCAAGGAGCTTGAATTTGACGAGGCTCAGACAGGTGCGTCCGAGATGGCTGTACGCATAACTGTCACTGAAAACATCTGCAGATCCGACTACACATGTCGACAATGAGTATTCCCGTGCTGGTATCTCAGACCCGAAAATTGTCATCACGACATCCCGGGACCCGTCATCGAAGCTCCTCCAGTTTTCCAAAGTTGGTAAGCTTTGCTCTGCCTGTAGCGATAATGTTCATGCCAAGAACTAGGAAATACGGCTGGTATTCCCGAATTCTCACCGAATCAATCGCGGAAACTATGTTGTCAAAGAACTGGCTGACGCTTGTCGAGCAAACGACTGTTACAGATCTGATAGTTCTGCACGAGCATCGTGGTAAACCAGGTAAATCATCGCTGAAGTCATGTTGACGCTTCCGCTCATGGTGCTTGTAGATGCCATGATTGTATCCCATTTCCCTCATGGACCCACTGTCTACTTCACACTGACCAACGTAGCTCTCCGACACGATATAGCAACGTACCAAAACTTCCACCGTTTCTGAACAATATCCACATCTTATTTTCGAAAATTTCTCGTCCAAACTCGGAGAACGTATACGAGACGTGTTGAAATACTTGTTCCCAGTTCCCAAGGAGGATAGTAAACGTGCTGATGACATTTGCCAATGAAGACGACTTCATATCATTCCGGTGAGAGCGTATTGCCGCATCTTTGTAGACATTCTATCTGACCAAAACTCAGGCACCATGTATTTGTGAAGATACCCCGACAGGTACAGCTGGCAGAAGTCGGACCTCGCTTTGAGATGAAGCGTATGTATCATCAGGTTACTTCCACTGGATTACTGAATTACTAATGAATCGGAACAGCGTATGAGATCCGCCAAGGCACAATTGAACAGGCGGAGGCCGAACGGGAATGGGTGCCTGGCACATTACTCTCGGACGGCTAAGAAACGGAGTATGCTGTCTGATTCAAGGCCAGGTCCCAGCAAGAAGTTAAAACGATGATATGTCACATCTTGACAACGAGTGCTTTTGTCGGAGATACTTTCAGGCGACGAGCATTGAATCGTCAGGCTCTCATGCTCACAAGTCCACCGGGGTACCTTTGGATGATTACTATCACACAGTGCATTGGAGCATGATTATGTATATGCAGAGCTTTGAATTGATTGACGGTAATATTTCTGTCCGTACAACCCCAAATGAACAATCGTTCCCAGCTGGTGTGGAACTCAATCCACTGTCAAACTCTTGTCCAGTTTGGCGAAACCTTCAAAGAATGAGGTAAACAAGTCTATGGCATTCTGGACGTCATGAGACCCCGCAGTCTCCCTGATAGAGTGCATGGATAACATAGCGAATCCAATATCGACAGTACGCATGCCAATGGTAGACAGATGGGGTCCTACCGTAGACCCGCAAGCCCTGTGTGATAACAAAATTAGGCATATAACACTATACATGTACATAACGTTGCAGCACTGACATATCATTCCTGACTTCGTATTCTTGGACCTTACCGCCTTTCTTCTCGATGAGCTGCTTGACAACGAACGAGCTCACTGCATCCGAGGTGTAACGTTGTTTGGCATTCGTCTTGATAACGACACCACCGTTGATACGAGGTGTATGATTTTCCTCATGCTTCGAAATAAAATTGGGGTGTAGGGCGTGGCCCATATCGCAAGAAATCAAAAATGACTTAGCGATGGAGCAAGCTAGTGCTCCTGGTGTGGGAGAGAGACGACTGAGAAGGGAGGGTATGAGGTTGGACTCCGCACCAGACATTGAGACGCTGCCTATCTCTTCATGATTGAACAGGGCGATACAGTTTACGTTGCCGTCAAGATCTGGTAGGTTCGTAACAGAGATGCTCTCACACATGGCATCTACTGCGCAGAATCTTGAGGGAATTGATGCTCAGCATGATCATGGTAGTTTGATGACTATACTTACGAGGAGAATAGATTATCCAGACGCGGACTGAAAATGAATTCGTTGTCAATGCCTCCAAGCACTGATGGTTGGGTGTCGTAAAGTGACCTATCAATAATTCAGGAGGAAGAAGACACCGAAGGCGGTCTAAACATACAACTCAAAGTCGTGTATTTCTTCCGGGGCAACAGACAGCTCTCCGGCAATGACGGACAATAATTCTGAGTGATGGTTGATCTGGATATTTGAAGCCTTGCTTTCGGTGCGCGGCGGATCTGCGGGGTCCTTGGATTTATTCAAGCTGTTTGCGATGAGGCCGAGAATGGGAACAAATTCTGTTTCTTGATTGAACTTAAAACTATCGTTCACATTCCTGTCCACTAGAAGCATTGTCAAGAACAATTAATGGGCTCAGTTCAAAGCTAGTACTCACAATGAATAGCAAGGGTTGGAATCCGAAGAAGAGGCCTGTCTATCTTAATCAATCGAGAATTGAAGTTTCCGCTGGAGTCGGCTACGAACGACGCGTCCGGCCAAGGAGAGATCACGATCTAGCCACGAGTGCCATATTCCTCCGCCATACGTCTCGACGCCTACTTGCAGGAAACCGGCCTTCGCCTTCTTTGAGACCGGCCTGACCTAATAATGAACGCTGAGCGACGTGGCAAAGCTATCGTGAGAGTACGTACTCGCAGATTGGGACTGTCGACGTGAGTCGCGATGATGCTGAGACCGGATCCATACTGCCACTGTAGAGGAAGAGTGAACGCGACAAGGGCTGCCTGGTTCCTATTCGTTCTTCAGATCGCGGTACTGGAGCAAAGATGCCATCCGTACCGAATGAAGTAGTACTTCCCACCGGCCTTGATCTCCTTGTCCCAATTGTCCGGCTCTCGAAGCTACAGTATTATTATCAGACCCCCGATGTTTGGCCGATACCGAGAGCATACCTTTCGGAAACCAGCAGTCTCCAGGCGGACTGCAGCGTTGTGAACAGTATGGAAGGGAGTTGGCGATGCATTCAGGAAGGCGAGCAGACGGGTCGCAGCCTCCGGACTGGAAGGGTACATCATCATTCTAGACTGTTGTGGTCGTCACCGGCAACAATGACGAGGAAGATGTCGATCACGTCACGTGGTATTCAAAAAACTTCATATTTTTGATTAGCTCGTTCGTTCCACCTTCAAATGGTGCAGAGTTACCTCCGTCACGGACCTACACAGGCAAGCTCTCAGTGAAATGGACGGACAAAATACTAAGCTGTCATTAGGCATTTGGTCTGATATGCAGTGCTTCGTCAAACTCTGTATACGACGGCAAGCTCGCATATGTCCCAGCCCTTGAAGATGTGCTCGTATGGGACGTGAAAAAGGGACAAATGGCATGTCACAGTTGAATTCTGCTTTTCTTAATATTCTCAACATCCTATAGATTGCCATGTGGCACGAAACGGGACATCGAGCGGAAGTTACTTGTATTATTCGCTCACCTCGAAAAAATACTTTTGCAGTTGGGTATGCTGACGGTTCTATTCGTTTGTGGGACTCAGGCAGTAGCTCAGTTATATCTACTTTCAATGGCCACAAGAAGTCAGTCACGGCCCTCGCTTTTGACGAAGATGGAACTCGTTTAGCTTCAGGATCACAAGACACAGATCTCATCGTTTGGGACAGTCGTAGCTGAGGCCTGGCCTTTTCCGGTATGTTCCTTTTCTCGTGCACCATGAGATATTCAATTTATGTCCAGTCTTCGGGGACATCGGGATCAAATAACTGCGATTCGCTTCCTCAAAGCGGCCGATAATTTGCCATCCACTTCGAATGCTTCGCTTTCCGGTTTTCTTCTCACCATCTCAAAGGACACATTTTTGAAGTTTTGGGATCTGTCAACACAACACTGCGTTCAGACAGGTGATTGCCCATCGTTCGGATATCTGGTCCATGGACTTGGATGCAAATCAGAATCTGATTTTTACCGGGAGCGGTGAAGGGGAGCTCAAGGCATGGAAAATTGATCGTGATGCCTTGTTGGAAGGATTGAAGGAGACCGAATCTGGAGATGTATGATTTCAACTTCGTCTAATTGTTTTTGCGTTTTTACTAAACAACATGTAGGTTTCGAAAATGATCACGCCTCTATCAAGCCTCCCACTTTCTTCTAATCATCGCGTTTCAGGCATTGCTTTCCATCCTTCCAAACCCTACCTCGCTGTCCAGTCTCATGATCGCGCAGTAGAAATTTTCCGGATACGGGCAGAGGAAGAGGTACTAAAGAAACAAGCCCGAAGAAAGAAAAGGGCAAAGGAGAAGAAAGATAAACTAGGGAAGGAGGGTAAGGGTGATATGAATGAAGACATGGAAGAAAAAGACGTCACGCTGGTTGACTTATTCACGCCTCATGTTGTCGTGCGAGCCAGTGGTAAAATAAGGTCTTTTGACTTTGGCGGGGAAGACATCGCAGGCAAAGGTGTCCAGGTCTGCCCTTTAGTTCCTACAGTCTGCCATTCGCCTGGTTCTGATCTACTGTATAGCTATTGCTTGCGCTCGCTTCAAACGCCATGGAGGTGTATAGCATTCCACCCCCTGTGAAGTCAAAAGACAGCCCCGGAGAAGCCGTCCGACTATTCTCAGTCGATCTCCCTGGCCATAGGACAGATATACGTTCGCTGTCCTTGAGTTCGGATGATCAGTTATTGGCATCAGCTTCGAATGGTATGTGTCAATAGTATTTCAGTCTTCGCGTCGGTAATATGTCCCCCAGGCTCATTGAAAATATGGAACATGAAAACAAATTCGTGTATACGTACCATGGATTGTGGACACGCAATTTGTAGTACTTTCCTCCCTGGCGATCGCCATGTCAGTCACGTTTCCTCATCGCCAGTCATCTTCACTGTCTGATCTCTTTGCAGGTTGTCGCCGGAACCAAAAATGGCGAAATTCTGATATATGATCTTGCCTCATCTTCTCTGATCGAGACGATAAATGCGCACTCCGGCACCGTTTGGTCATTACATGTACGTGCCGATGGAAATGCAGTAGTGAGTGGGAGCGCAGATAAAGATGTGAAATTCTGGGATATCGAAGACAAATCCAAGGAAGATCAAGTCGGTTTACCCTGTTCTACTATAACATTCTCTCTGATTTGGAATTTTCAGACTAGGACTCTAACTTTGACCCATATAAGGACATTGAAGATGACCGACGATGTTTTGTCCGTGCGGTATAGCCCCAATGGAAAACTTCTCGCTGTTTCACTACTGGATTCGACAGTCAAAGTGTTCTATCAAGATTCTCTCAAATTTTTCCTCTCTTTGTATGGTCATAAGGTTCGCAATCCCCGTCTCCCCCCGTTCAACCTCCTGAAGGACAAAACAGCTTCCAGTCTTGTCTATGGACATTTCACATGACTCCAAACTCATCGTAACATGTTCTGCCGACAAGAACGTGAAGATCTGGGGACTCGATTTCGGGGATTGCCACAAGTCGATCTTCGCCCATGATGAAAGTGTCATGCAAGTGGCCTTTGAGCATCAGTCACATTATTTCTGGACTGTTGGGAAAGACAGCATGTTGAAATACTGGGACGGTGATAAGGTGCGCAGTGACTGTTTCTTTGCCGTGTTCTATTTACCTACCAGATGCTGTGCAGTTTGAAAACATTCAGAAGCTTGAGGGACACCACCGAGAAGTGTGGGCACTTGCCCTGAGCCATCATGGAAACTTCGTGGTAACTGGTTCACATGACAAGTCGATTCGTGTATGGGAGAAACTTGACGAGCCGGTAGGCAGTTTCTAACATGTCTCGCAACTTCGGCGCAACTGATAATGGTTCCCAGCTCTTTCTGGAAGAGGAGCGAGAAAAAGAACTTGAAAATATGTACGAAAACGGCATAGCTGATTCCCTGAATCGTAACTCGGGGGATGACCAAACACCTAATCAAGCTGAAGCAACTGCAGTCACTAAACAGACTGCAGAAACACTTATGGATGGAGAGCGTATCATGGAGGCTCTTACACTCGCCGACGATGAGCGACAAATCTTCGAAGAATACGAAGATGCCAGTGGCTCGCTTATCGAAGGACGATGCCATGAGGCTGCAACCACCTCCCCGTAACCCCATTCTGGCGGCATATGATCTCGAGCCCGAGGCTTACGTCCTCCGAGTGGTGGAAAAGGTACAGAGTACGTCATTGCAGGACGCTTTGCTGGTTTTGCCATTTGGTAAAGTGGTTTCTTTGATGAATTATCTCAACATATGGGCACAGAAGGTCAGTACGCGTGTTGGCTTTACCAGTTGGCTGCGTTATGACATATGTTCCTAGGAGTGGAACATCGTTCTTGTGTCCCGTATATTGTTTTTCTTACTTAGAACCCACCACCACCAGATCGTAGCCAACCGCGTCATGCGGACCGCACTCATTCCTCTGCGTCAACATTTACGTGGAGCTCTTCGACGACAGAAAGATACTATATCATATAATTTGGCGGCCTTACAATACATGCGCCGACGGAATGATCATGATCGGAACTGTGCAATTCTACGAGGAAGAAGGTTTGGACGAGGAGAAAGTCCGGACGAGAATCGCAGAAGGAAGAAAACGCAAACGGGTTGCTATTAAGGCATGATGACCCGTGTGCACGCTTGGATAGTAAGTAGTATTTGTGGGGATACATTGCTTGCTAGTGGATACAAATTATATGTTTACATGTCAAGTGTTCAGTATAGAAATTGTGCTGTGGTGTCCATTGTGTAGCGTAATGTGGAGAGAAGGAAGTTCACTTGGGGCCCCATAGATCTTCGTTCCACTTTTTGGGTTGCGGGGCAGGCCTCAACGCAACCGAAAGAACGCCTTCATCGATGCTCGCGAGCTGTGTAAATGCTCCTTTTGTCAGGTCAACATGTTTAGATCCTGGAGCGCAGCCTGCGCATGTATCCACGACTCGAACAAAGATACATCTCTTGGGACCGTTGCAGACTAGAAAGGGGGTCATGAAAGAAGCCAGGAAGAAGCGAAGGTATAGCCCACGTTCGAGAAAGTCGAAACACTTTGGAGAACCCTCCCACCCTATTTCTGTGATAGCGCCGACAAAGGAATCGTCCTGGAGGAACCTGATGAGAGGCGTGGTAGCAGCAAAGAACGTTCATGCTTACCGTTGGCGTCCAGACTGGTTGAGGCCAACAACTGGGGTTCAAAAGGTCTTTGCCGGTATACCTGTCATTATATTGAGTAGGAGTCACGCTGTAAAAATGGGGGAACTATACCAAGTGATGACGGCGCTGATAATTTTATTTATTGTGCCTCCAATGACAGCCAACCCCTTCAGCTTCTTGCTCCCTTCTAGCTTTTTCCTCGCCTTCCCAGACCTCTTAGCTATCCCGCTGTTTACTTCTTCACCACTGCCAGTCCTCGGAGTGATGTTGGAGACATTGTAAGGCATCCATCCATCATCGCAATGGAAGGGGTACGCATCGTCCAGCGAATGCGTACGTGCATAATTGATAGTTGAAGGATCGCGTTGTTGTAATGATATAGAAAGGGCCTGAACTGAGCACGCCAGGGCCAGAACGACCATAAAATTGGCAGCATAGAGAGAAAGACACGACCATGAATAAAGGCGGGAGCTGATCTTGAAGCTGGTGGTCGACGATAGATTATTGGAAGAATGTCAAGCGAGGGTGGGAGTGTTTTCGAGAACACGATCACGTGCGTATTTGCGTGTGCTTGAAGCCCAAGCTCACGGTGCCGCAATTATGCCGACAGTCGGCACGATGCTAAAATTAGACGTCTTTTCTGCCGCTGACCCGGCAATCTCACTCAGCAGTGAATCATATTTGGTTCTCATCATCACCCTTCCCCGCTTCTGTCCTGACAGCGTCATGCCAGTCGACAACTCCAGACGAACATCCCGCAAGCATTCTACTCATGACGACGATATTGACGCCAGACGGGCCCGAGGAGAGGTGCTTAGTATTCTTATCTGCTCTCATTTTTTCTCATTTATGATGATTTATTAGATTTCCTGTGCTGAATGTAGAAGATTAAAGGTCTGACAACGTTCTTGGCTGTACGATGATGACTGATCGTGTCTATGCGCAGCTCAAATGCGACAAAAAGCTGCCGTGCAGCTCATGCAGTGCGCTTTTGTCTTGTATCTATCGTATTTGAGTCTAATCTATCTATAGTTCGTCGAGGTTGTCCATCCATCTGCCCCAATGGAAGTCTATCCACAGGCCAGGGAACCAGGTGCTTGATTTGGATATATATTTTGGCCTTACAGGTCTAAACCTCTTCAAAATCAGATTCGTCCTTGCGGATACAACTCAACTTCACAACAAAATTTCAGAAATGGGTCAGCGTATACGACAGTTGGAAGATGCTCTGGCCATATTCCAAGCCGGTGTATCCAACGAGTGTCATGCCCTTTTACGAGATGATCTTCTTGCGATCAAGTTTGGTCCAGAGAACGGCAAAGCACCAGAAAAGCGATCTTCCGACCTCTCTGCGGATGCTATCGATGCTTTGGGTACACTCACGATAGGCGACCATGGCGAAGCTAAGTATTTTGGTCGCTCGGCGGGTTCAGAAGTGAAGTTGTATATATCGCTGTGCTTTCCTCACACTCACTTTCTTTATAGACTCTATTTTTGGTACGGCCCCTCTCAAACTCTGAGAATCGCATTCATAGTTAAATTATAGGCCGGTGCTGATATGGAGATGACTTGTGCTGAAGATGACTATCCGCCTATTCCTTTGGAAGTTGCCCGACTTTCGAACTCTTTTCCGTT
Organism: Armillaria mellea; assembly: GCA_030407055.1. Taxonomy (NCBI): domain Eukaryota; kingdom Fungi; phylum Basidiomycota; class Agaricomycetes; order Agaricales; family Physalacriaceae; genus Armillaria; species Armillaria mellea. The sequence continues at coordinate 2,154,869 of JAUDZF010000005.1, forward strand.
CACTGCTGATGGTAGTGTGAATTGGGAAAAAGCGCTGGATACTCTCATCGATCATTTGCCGGAAAGACCACGCGCTTGGGCCTTGTGTGAAACATACCTCGAGCATGCTTCTTGGTCCTTTCGACCGATACAGCGTGATGAAATAGTCGACGATATACTAACGCCAGCATACAGGTGTGCCAAGGAACGTAAGAATGGCGCGGTGACAGCTGCTCAAATCATATCATCGCATAAACTTGCTGTGCTTTTCATACTTTTCGCCATTGGATCTTTGGTTGACTTGACACTAGAGCCGTGTACGTCGTCTACACCTTGAAAGCATATCTTTATCTTACTGAACGTAGATAATTATGACTCCGAACACTACTATCATCTGAGCCGTGCTGCACTGTCTTTACGTTCACTCTTCGATTCTCCGGAGATTGCCACAGTACAGGCTGTTGTCCTCATCGCATCTTATCATGGCATGGGGGGCCAGAGATATACAATGGACAGCACGGTAAGAGATGCCTTAATTGCTTCGGATTAGACCATGACTAAACTTCTATCAGTGGAACATCATGTCTCTGGGTGCCAAATTGGCTCAAAGTGTGCGTTCCAGAGCCAGAATCTCTTATCATCTTCGTTCATGGCCTGTTTGGGTTGTAGCTAGGATTACGTATGTATCACCGACCTCATTTCAATGTGTCCTCAAGCGAATATTACAGATCGAGACAGTGCCAGATGGAAAATGGATGCCAAGACGGTACAACGTCGCAGGTCGCTATTCTATGAAATTTTCTGCTGCAGATCTATTCCATGTGTGTCTACTATTGTCACTTACATTTACTGGCTCTGATTTGAGACGGAATAGAGTATTGCCCTCGGACGACCCCCCTCCATTCGTTTGTCGTATGTTGACTGCGAATACCCGACAGATGATGAGGCGTCCTTGGGCGCAAATGGCGAAGTTAAGGTCGGATGTAAGACTTATGTGGTCGTCTCAAAGCATTTGACTCACAGCACCGACATACAGATTATCAGTGGAAATACGAATTCTGCAAGGAGATATTTTCCGATATTCTCGAACTCACACTTACCGCGGAGGCACCAAACTATCAAACTATCCTTGATTTAGACCGCAAAGTACGAGAGAAGGTTTTACCACCACATCTCAACGTTTTCATGAACCCAGAGGACGAGAACTGTTCTCCTTCTGCATTCATGCATGGTTGCTTGTTGGGGCAATACCGCACTGTCAGTGCGTCATCATTTTCTCCCGGGCATCTCGTTGGTCGGATCACTGACTGGATGCATTCAAAGCTCTTCTGTACATTCACCGCAGCTTTTTTGCTCAGGCGATGCTCGATCACCCCATCAACCCCCTTCGGAGTCCCTATGCACCCTCGTTCCTAGCTGCGTATAGATGTGCTTCTGGTGTAATTAAATCCAGTCTGAACTATTACGAACGCTTCCCGGAAGCTGTGCTGTAGGTGGTGGGGTGTCTGGACCCATCGTAAGTTTCATCATTCACGTCTTCTTCAGACGGTCTAACATGCGCTCGGTACAGTGTTTTCGGCAGCAGTATGTTTGTAATCTCAGCTCAGCTTGTCGTCGTTGACTCTGTCCAGATTATTGTTGGCTCCATAGTAACACGCTCTCCTTCCTCTAGCATGGCAGCCAACGCCTTCATTGAATTGGGTCTTGCATGTGATCTATTCGAGAAGGGGTCCCATCATTCTCGTCGGGCAAGAAGTGGTATTGTGCGTGTCCTATCCCCGTATACTACTGATCTTTATTAACCAGACATCTTCTCAGGGTATTCTATACTCACTCAAGAACAAGGCGTTCCAGATATACTCTCAGTTCCGTTCCGGAAATCCCCCTCCCCAAAATGCTCCAGTAGGCTCAGATTACGGAGAAGATGAATTAGCCTTGTTTGGGGGACAAACGCGAATACTTTTTAGCAAACTTATGTCTTCGAGAGGAGTGAACAGGAAGACACCTTCATCTTCTTCCACAAACTCTCCAAATGCCCCATCTGTCAACCCCACAAATATCATGTCTACTTCTCGCGAAGCTCATCAAATGGATAGCCAAGCACCAAGTCCATCTAGGTTGCGTTCCAGATGTGCATCCATCTTTGGTCGAGTATCTGTCACTACTGCCCTCCTTCACAGTTTCCACGAGCGTCTCCGCCGCAGGAGGCTCTCGCCTCGCCTACTCCTGTAGGACCAGCACAAGCACGAGCAAGCACTTCTACTGCCTTCTCCTCTGTATTCACCCAATCAACTACCATCTTGAATAACCGTTCGGGGCAGTCTTCACCGTCGTCCATCTATCCGTTACATAGTGTTTCATCACAGATGAACGGATCGGAATCGTCATCATTATACCATGACCTCGATTGCTCTTTTTTGGCATCAAACCTGTATCCTTTGAACGGTGCCACAGATTCTACGATAGACGATGCTGCCGTGAAGCTGGTGGACCTTGGGATGATGATGTCAGGAGATTCGGGAATAGACGAGCAGTGGAAGTCTTTCATGCGAGATTCAGGATTGATGGACCAAGACGCAAGTGTGGACCTCTAATGGCACTGTCGGTCGTCGTCGAACGTATTATTATAGCACTATATTACTAGTACCGTATAGTCACGCACAGCACCTATGTGGACCACACTATATATTTCCACTCTGTACAATGATCATCGGTCATCAGCTGACAGAACTAAAGTTCGAATAAAATCCGAATATCGAGTCATGTCGGAATTGCGCAACTCTGCATAAATATGAACCAAATCTATTACAAATTCAACATTTTCTTCTCGCTCCATTTCTATCATGTGCCCCAAACTCAGTGGCACTGTCCTCATTCACGGTGATGGAGCTATACATCCAGTCGGCGGTACCGAAGTCGCTCCGTCCATCTCTGTTTCATCGAGTCAGTGATCAGTGATCTGTTTTCTACTTTCCTCGATAGACGACGCAAATACAGCATTCAAGGCGAGCTCTCCGGAAGAAAGACTAGACAATGTAGACTTCAAGAATCCAGAGCGACATGTGTATTCGCGGTACACCCAAGACGTTAGCACTCGCGCTGAACACATTTTGAGCAAAATCAATGTATGTCCATCAAGATGAAATGGAATACAGACTCCATTAAAGCTCATCGTGTTCTTGGAAAGGATGGCCATGCTATTACATACGCATCGGGCCTGTCTGCTGCGTATGCTGTACGAGATTCTTCCCAGTGTGCATTTTCGTAACTTCTTATGTCACACTTTAAGGCGCTCGTTTTTTTCAAGCCCAAACGCGTTGCTATAAACGGAGGCTACTTTGGATGCCATGCTACGACGGAGGTGTACAGCAAAAGCAGAGATACAAACTTGGAGATGATTGATCTTGACGATGAATTCCAGCCTGGTGACCTGTGCTGGTTGGAGACACCACTGAACCCGACAGGAGAATCAAGGTCCTCAGCGCTGTCTTGTCCAGATTTAGCGTTAACTGTTAATTTTTTTCTAGGGATATTAGTTATTATGCTGACAAAGTACCGTGGTTCTCTATGCCCCCGATTGCCACCCTTACTAAACGATATAATAGGTTCACAGAGCCGGGGGGAAGCTATTAGTAGACTCCACTTTTGCGCCGCCACCTCTACAGTATCCGTTCAAATGGGGTGCAGATTGGTATGTGTTACGATGTTTCAGCAGCACGTTATATTCATTATATCGATAAGCATCCTTCATTCAGGTATATTAAAACGATAACAGCGATGCTGTAAGAACTTAGACCAGTTGATAGCGACCAAATACTTCGGCGGTCATTCTGATCTTCTTGGCGGTGTTCTTGTTGTAAAAACGCTGGACGAATGGACAGCTGTTAGCTCCGTCTCACTCTTTTACGACAGTATCTGACTTGGCCCTCTCTATGTATAGCTGCAACATGATAGGACATACCTTGGGAATGTGTTGGGATCCCTTGAAGCTTGGTTGCTTCTCCGTTCTCTGCGCACTCTGCATCTTCGAGTTCCACGTCAGTCCGAGACGGCGACTGTTCTAGCAAAGTGGCTTCAGTCAGCGGAGCGAACTCCGGCAGGCCAGACATTCGACTGGCGTTCCAGGCGGACTCGTCACAAGGGTTTGGCATTCGTCCTTGCAGACCAAGGATGAAAGAGGGTTCGAACCTAAACATCAATTAGAAGGCGGATGGAACGGTACATTTGCTATCCAGGTATCATCTACTTCTCTTCGTCCGGGCATTAACTTAATAAGAATTGCCTAGCTGGCAACCCCTGAGCAGGCAATCCAGCTTCCATATGCCGTCAAATTTTTTGTTGTCAGTGGTATCATCCCAGAATACCCGGAAACCAATTGACTCGAGTTATGTAGGCTGCGACAAGCCTCGGTGGCGTAGAGTCCCTCATTGAATACAGGGCTCGAGCGGATGCTAGGGAAGATCCTAGGCTGATCAGGATTAGCGTCGGGGTCGAAGATGTCGAGGTATGCTCTTTCTTTGTAGCAGTCTTCATAATTTACTGACAATGTACACAGGATCTCAAGGATGGCCTGCGAATTGGTCTCCAAAGGGTAGCATCTATTAAGAGTAAATTATAGCCTCGCCTTGTACGCCTGAAATACAGCCATGTTTTCTGCAGTTAATGGAATATTCGAGCAGACCACCTTGACGTATCCACATGGAAGTAGCCATGGTCCGGGACCGATGATGCGTCCAAATTGATAGGTCTTCTAAATTGCGTCCCAGCCTTTCATGCGCCGTTCTTGGTTCCCGTTTTCGGTCCTCTCTCTCTTTCCTCCATCTCCTGACTCGAGCACACGCTCTTTATCATGTTTTCCTCCAAAAGACTCTATTTGGGAGGTTAGCTTTTGCTCTGTTACAGAGGACCTGCATCATTTCTGTACCAGATCTTCCGGAAACTGCTTCGGAGGATGGGATCGAGGCGGTGAGTATTGTCTGGCCATGCATGAGTCTTACTGTCAATAAAATGGCTTACCATCTTTCTACGGCAGTTCCTCGCACCATACGGCAAAATAACTGAAGTGAAGATCGTGTCGGGACACAGTAAGCGGAGCTGTCGTACGCTTGACGTTTCATGCTCATGAGCCGACAGCATACTGGCTTTGTCGAATTCGAATCTCCCGACGTGCGTCCTCATGTTGCTTCGTATAGCGCGTTTTGACGCCATTTCAGGATGCGAGAACCGTACTGGAGACGTTCAAAGAAAAGGACTTTTTGTGCAAACGTGAGCTTTGACGCGTCGCAAACTGGCTCGGCGCTCACTTCCCATCAGGTATTACCATTGAATTCGCGCATCCCTTGCGAAAGGATGTGGCAGCCCTCACGGATGCCAGTAATCTTGTCAGTTACCGACCGCGCTCCAAGGTGAGCGTGCTTGACATTGGATATCATCTCGATCGTCTCATACATAACTTGTAGAGGTGTCATGCGATTTCCAGTTGTTGTTGCCGGTATTCCCCGTCATGTTTGTTGGCAGGTAGTGATTATGAACTACCATTTCTCAAATAACTAGCTTATGACATGCCAACGATAGGAACTGAAAGACTTCGGGAGGCTCTCAGGACAGCATGTCGCGTACTGCGATATCGAGAGGAAAAACCGCAGCAAAGGGTTCTTTTTAACTGATAACTTCTTGGAACCTGTACTGATGTGCGCGATAGGTATATAGAATTTTCTTCCTTGGAAGAGGCAGAAATAGCAGCTGAGAGACTCAACGGGAAAATCCTGGGAGGCGCACGAGTCAATGTCTCTACCAAGAAGGTATGAAAGGAGACGACGTTCTGACGTTTCATGCCCTAAATGTGGTCCTTGCAGCCATCATATCTCAGGGAAGCTAGAGAGGTCTCTCACTCGCGATGTTCTTCTCCTGTACGGCGTCGCCTCACAGTTCTGGGCACGGATGACAGACGTGGGTCAGCTCGCTCTCCTGACACTAACCGCACCCTTCCAATGCGCTATCCCTCCCCTCTACGCTCATACCCCTCCTGTTCATCATATAACACGGACCCAGGACCGTACTCGCCCCGCATTCAAGACCGATATCCCGCCCCGGAATATTCTAGAGAAAATCCGTGGGACTATGCATATCGATATGAACGAGAGGAACGGTGCCGCGATTATGGCTACGATTACGATTACGATTATTACCACTATGCCTCTCGACATCCTGCCGCGGATCATTATGCTCTACCTTCAGACCGCGATGACGCAGAATATCGTCGGTGGTACAACGACTTAAGATACGCATATTATTGATTCTTACTCTCGGATTAATTGCTGGAACTCACTGTGAGTTCTCTTACGGTACTGCCTCATCCGTCTCATAATTTTCAGTATCGGAATATTTTTCTCGTCCTCTCTCATCAACATGTCAAGAATTTGCATCAAACCCACCACTGGACCTGAACTGTAAAGCTAAATCACGCACTTTTCATTATGTATGCAATGGTCTCTTCTGGACGGCCTGTCCACCCGTATATATCATCACTCCATCACACATATGTCCGCCTTAGAGGTTATTTCTCGCTTGCTGTAACAACTGCTGTTCTTACAATTTTATCCACTGTTTTTCTGGGTCGATTACGAACTGCGCCTACCCCAATAGAACTCTAGGAAGTTTGCCTTATCTTCCCATCCCATCCTGGTTCTTTTCATCTTCCCAAGTTGCGCGATCAAAACTGCGCAAGCTTCACTAAGCTGATCGTTGTATGATCCGATGAGGACATCACTAGCCAGGAATGTTGGCGAACTAGGTGATTCTGAGGGCGCTAGTAGCCGGATTGAAACGCTCGGCGGCGTAATGGACGTGGCCACATTGAACACCTGAGATAGTGGATTTACGGATCTTGCAGGAATGGAGTGTGACAATGTCGACGACAATATTGTCGGAGGATCATATCTGTAGAGTGCGCGTCAGGGGGGAGTATCAAAAGGAGGATACAAGTAGCGTACCTAACACACATGACGAACACCTGCCATCCTTGTACTGGAATATTCTGGTTGAAGACGTCACAAAACCGGATTAGCCCTCTTCCATTGCTCGTTGTACACTCCGGAAACACGACGATAGGCCGATCAGAAGTCGACCGGATTGCTTCGAAACTCTGGGGAGCCAAACCTTGGCCCACCCTGTATGGTGGAACATAGCCACATTGGCGGAGGACATTCAGTAGGGAAAGACGCTGAAAACCAATAATAGGGATTCTTTCCCTCGGAGCCCTTGTCGACACCGATACGTTAGCTGATCCGGTTCCTGTCCGCCGCCCAGGTGTGCGAGATACGGGATCTGATGGTTTTGATGGCGCCGACGTCAGGGCCGACGAAGCAGGAACAGGAAGGACAAAGACAGGATTAAACCTGACGTTAGCTAGAGTCAGTCAAGTTAGGCTTGTTATGGGTACTGGGGTTCACCTGAAAGCAAGCCAGAGGATTTCAATCCAGGAGACCCAGTTGGAAACTATTACATCACCAGGATTGCGGATCCCATTGGTCGGCGATTTGATTTTGCCTTCTGTAAACTCTTAACAGCTACAAGGGCACACGTAGCAGCAATTAGTACTTACCCCCGCTTCCTTTTGATACATTCCACGTGTATCCAAAAAATTCCGGCGCTCGAAAGCGCTATGCGCGATAACAATGCTGTAAACAGTCGTGCCAAAATACGGTGTAAAGGCGCAACAGGTTTCTGATAATCAATCAGTATTAATTCGTATTGCTGAAACGGACTAACGAAGATGAAGCATATTCCTTCCACCAATATCAGATATAGGCCTAGAACGAGCAGAACTGAATGATGATTCGAACGGTTCCAATAAGGTATCTGATGGGAAGGACGATCTTCGCCAAAACGTCTCCACTTGGGCTCGGAGGCGCCACTGGAGCGAGGAAAGGCTAAGCCGATAAAGTGTTTGGAATTCGAGGGCAATATCGAGTGCGCGAAATACGAACCTGGATTCCGGTGCCCGGGTCCTGATGAATTTGAAGAAATTAACCTCATGTTCAAAGACGGAGGTTTGGGGACTTACTCTATACGCGCTGTACTTTTCCATCAAGTCCGTACTGAAAGCGGTTGAAGGACAAGAAACCCGATCATTCAATTTCAATCTTGACACGCGTTCAGATTCACGTGATCGCAGGGCCTGCCGGTTAGCGTTTCAGCATCTCCTTGAAGGTTCCTTCTTTGCTGGACGTTGGGATAATGCGCAGTATGAATCGGACGTGAATCCAGTCCAAAGACTGCTGCATTCTAATGAATACATTCTGTGAGCAAGCAACGTGTCTCCGGCACCGAAACCGGCTTCAGATCGGCATACGTTACCCGACATCTCCGGGTCATTACACGGCCCTCTTGAGTCTCCCAATAGTACCACAATGACCACGAAAGCACCCTCCGGATGGGCAGCCAGTTCGTCTCAATTGATAAAGCTCACTCTTAAAACGGTTCTGCATCGCTATCGTAATCTCCATGTCTATGGAAAGGTACGTTTTCACAGTCTCACATTTTGTCCATCCTGAACAGGGTCTAGGTTTTTATATGGCTGCTGATGCTATTTTACCTGTGCTCAGGTATTTATTGGTTCTTGATGTGGGTCTCTACCCGGCTCATTATCCGGTGTCCAGGTGCATTCGTGGTCATCGTTTCCCCCAGCCGAATTGCCCAGTACTTGTATGACCAGGCCTCGAGGCTTTCTCACATGAGGCTGGGCTGGCTCATCCTCACTGGAGCAATTGGTTCGCGATCTATATCTTGTAGGCCCTTCTAAAATGGACTGAATAATGTGATAGTTGGCGTGTCATTCCCTCCACTCATTGGCCATTCCACCCTTCTTACATTATGCGGCTTTGCGTTCGGCATGAAGGGCTTCGCTATCGGGGCTGGCGGATCGCTTGTTGGCTCTGCTTTTGTCTTCGTCCTTTTGCGGCTATGCTTTAGTTCTCGCCTGCGCAAATGGTCCTCTCACAACGAGAAATGGCAAGCCTTGGAATCTGTCGTCGTAAGGATAGGTTGTCTCGGGATATGGTTGTTTGTTGACCATCGTCGTCTCAGCGCGCAAAGGGACTTCCGCTTATCATCCTTATTCGCGTTTCCCCCTTCCCTCCTTGGGTGTACTCTAATTCTTTGTTTGCAGGTGAGTTCCCATCTTTTGAAGGTGCTATCACTCTTACGTTTATGGTGCAGTCGATCGAAGCAGTTTCACTGTGGCAATTTGTCGTCGCTACTTGCTTCAGTCTTCCCCAAGATTCTTTTACTTGTTGTCATAGGTTCCCGCATAGGCTGCGCTTTCCGATGGCGATAGTAGGAGCCACATGGACACACGTCCGTGTCAATCTCGCCCATCAGTGATTTATTCTGACTCCTCTGATAGACTCCAAAGTCATGAATGGTTTGCTCATAGGTGGGGGCATCATCGTGGCTATTTTTACTAGCTGGTAAGACATCTTTCTTCTCTGCATCAACGTGTTTTGATCTCTCTCGTAGGGTTGTTTACACTCTTGTTCAGAATCACATTCGACAGTTGGAGGATATATCCCCGGAAGTCGACCGGATGGCAGCGGAAGCTCTAGAGGAATACGACGAGGATGCGCCGCTTTTACGTTCTAGTGAAGCGGATGACCAAGTGTAACAGAATCTTCTTGGTATCTAAGTAATGGCAGCATAGTGTATAGCGACTGTTTAAACATGAATAGAGCACCTGTATCTCGTATGCTGTATGATTGTTTTTCAATAATAATGCAAGAACAATAGACTAAGACTCGCGCCTATAAGGAATAGAAGAATGAAAAGTCTACCGTCCTTTGCCCGCCTCCTCGCTTCTCGTAACTGAACGTTACCCTTGTTCCACCATACTCGTCGTAGCAATTGCATCTTCGTACAGCTGGTCTGTCAACTCTGTCTGCTGCGTCAAATGAGTGACTAATTCCATCTGAAGAGCGCTGATATCCATAAGGCGCGATTCAGCCTGCTGAACCGATTCCAGCGTGTCCTGTACGCCTCTCAAAATATTGGCGTTCTCCGTCTCGAACTGGAGAATCTGAGAGGCCGACAACTCGATATCATCATCGTCATCATCCATTGGAAGTGCAGTATCGACAGAGCTTGGTGTGGTGTCGAAACGTGGCGTAGTAGTTCCAATGGTCGCCGCGATGATACTGGAAGACGCCCCTCCCAGCCAGCTTGCCCCTCCCGAGCTTTCTCCCATACCCGATAAATCCGAATTCCCGAGACCCATAGCTGCCTTCGCTGCACCTGAACCAAGCGTCCGCGACCGCTCCAACTCCCGCTTCACGCGCTCTTCTTGCATAATCTTCTGACTTTGACTAGCCTCGGCTAGACGGCGGTTCAGATACCACGTTATGCTTGAATGATGTGCGGCAATAAAATCCGAGGCAATTGAGGATTCGTCTTGTCGCAGTCGCGCTGGTAAGAACCGAGTTAGTGGATTGGTCTTGCTAGCGACAAGCTCGGCGCGTCCTAAACGAATGAGAACACAACGGAAACTCTATGTTGGCTGTCAGGAAAAGGAGGTCCGGTGAACATGATTCGTACGCTTTTCTAGGGCTTCCATTTCTTTGACTCTGTCAGCGCAACGAGACAGGATGAATCGTGCTTGCAAGTCAATTTGATCCCGCTCTTCGTTCGAAAGCTGGCGTATCGACGACCATGACTGCTCGTCACTCCCACTGAAATCCAATGTTCGGGATGTATGTCGACCAAATTGGCCACGCCGTGAGTCCAGGTTTAGGTATGGTTTTCGGATGGTAGACAGCATGCGTGTCAGAGTCGTGATATGAGTGAGCTGAACCATGGCGATATTCTTCAGTCAATATAATTACACGCAAAAATTGTCTTGCTCACAATTTTGTATGCCTCAGAGACGTATTCTTTGCCCAAAGGATCTCGTTCCCGACTCTGCTTTTGCCGGTCAGGTGCAGACCGTCGCCTATCGGAGTCTGGGAGAGAAGCCTGGCGTTTGCGTACATTTTCTTTGAAATCTGAAGTACGATCCGTATATGCCATCTTCAAGGGTGAGAAGAGGAGGGAGTAGTGTTGTACCCGACAAGGAACTTTATTATACCGTTGAGTCTTGGCCTAGAATGGCAACTGACACGTGCATCAAATTGTATAAATCCGCTGTCAGCTTTTTCTTTCTTACCATTGACTACTACCTTGTATTCTGGTGTTTGGTATCTAACTCGTTGGCATGACCAAATCCTGTCCAAGTTCAGTCGAAGAACGACCAAGGTCCATGTTTGAGGTGGATATTGAAACATCTACCAATATCTACCATAGTTGAGCCCTACATTCTTCCTTCTAATGACCCATTTACGGCTGTTCTATGTACATGGATGAAAATTTATACTATGATTCTACCTATTTCTATCCTTGAGCCACAGCGTTCGAGTCGCCGCAACTGGAATCGTCTTCGGTACCTTTCATTTCTGCAGCATCCGAAGGAGACTAGTCAAAAGTTACTAAATATGAAGGAATGCGATTCTATCAAGACTCACCACAGCAATCGTCTGTATCCCGCATCATCAGTCGACACACCGTCAGTTCCGCCAGGTCAAATATGTCTTGCTCCTGGACATGAGCACAGTTAATGATGCCCACCGACTCAATATGGCGCAGCGGGGCATTAGAGTCGAAAGGACCTGATTCAAACTGACATCGAACAAGGTCTACCAAAGCACGACCTGTGATCTGTCCACACCACCGGAAATCCAGAGCCTGCAGCTCCGGGCAGTACCCGCGGGAGTCGTATAGACATTCTAATATGTCATCCGATATATCGCTTTCGTGTAAACGAAGTTCTTTCAGATGCGACAGGCCGCTAAAACAGGCGATAAAATCTGACGGGGAGAGATCTACGTCGCGCAAATATAGAACCTGCAACTGGCAGGTCATTTCCTCCTACAAAACGACGAAGCGCTGGGCTCGTAACGGGATGCGCATGAGGCAAAGCCTCTTCAGACGAACAGAGGGCTAAATGAAGCAGCCTCGGTGTTCGTAAATGGGGAAGAATATTGAAAATGCTAGACGTTCCGACGATTCTAAGGAATTGGAGCTGAGGCAGGAAGACACGACGCGCAACACCTGGGTCATCAATGAACTCCTGCATCTCGCCGTGAGGTGTAGATAGAGTTAAGGAGTGGAGAATGGGCAAATCGTCCAAGAGATCCAATAAGGAAGCAATTGATGAGGGAGTTACCAGGTAGAAAGAGGGGAGGTTAATGATAAGATTGGAGATGGAAAATGGCACGCTTTCTCGAGACAGAAGGATATTGCGCGAAATGCAGAAGGTGCTTAATTTCTTTGCATCGTTGAATGAGTGTCCCAGCTTTAGTTGAGACTCAACGATGTCCCCCTCAAACTCATGGAATTCTTCCATGATAGAGACATCGAGGCGCTGAAGCAAAGGGAATGGCGCCGTGCATACAGGTGCGACCAGACTGTGGGCGTGTAAGCTGCCTTGCGCCACTCTGAACAGACGTGGGAGACAGTAAGGGGAGTACGAGTCCAGCCATCCCTGGCGCAAAGCTCGAAGATAGTGGCAAGGATTTCGGGGGGAAGACGGCGAGCCAAAGTTAGTCTTCCTTTGCATTCCTTGATTTTTTCGAGGACCTGACACTTCTTGAACTGCAGGCGGCGAACTTCTTTCATCAAGCCATCAATTTTTTCGTCGACACGGCAGATTACTGATTCATGAAGGGTTATAAGGCCCTTTATTTCCTCGTCCGAGGCGTTAACTCCCCAGAGTGAATCCATTGATGAATAAATATCTTTGAAATTCGCAGCTCAGCTATACCTATCTGAGAACATAAACAGCGACTTACAGCAGGACTTGGCAGAGCTTAGACTGAATTCTCACCGCTAGGGATCTGCGTGGAGGAGTGCCTGCCCGTGCTGCCTGCCTCACGGTTGGGGCTGAGTTCGAAAACGTTACTGTCCGTCACAGCGGAGTTTCTCCCCCGGACTTTGGGTCTTACCGTCATCTCTATTTTCTTCGTCAAGGTATATTCTCTTTCCTTCATCTTTTTCGTGATGATTCAGAGTGGAATCTGCATCAACCTGCACTAAGTAAGACATAAGTGTCTGCCGGGTTGAGGAGAAGACTTAGAATGTTCTAGATACTGCTGATTCCTTCTTTCTTTCCCTTCATAACCATCACAATAACGACTGAGTGTTTTTCATTTGTATCATAGAGGACATGGACCCCCGAAGGGCTCGAGATCCCCGTCTTGCGCGAGCCGATCCCAGGCTACAACGTGTTCAAATAGATTCAACGCCGACACCAACACCTCCTCCCCAATATCCTTCTCATTCTGGCGAGAATGGCTCTGGCTTAGCGCTTGTGGCGTTGACGTCACAAATACAACCGAATAATGCAATTGAATACAGCCATACACCGGCGCAAAATCCCCCAACATCTCAGGATAATGCTGTAACATCCGGGTACAAACCCCGTCCCTTGTTTTGTGTCGTCTGCGCGAGCAATCAAGTAAGTACACGCTAAATTTGCTTTTATTACCTCAATGTTTGATTTACTGTACTTAGAACAGGTCTATGGAAGGGCATTCTGTTTTATCGTAAGCATACTAGTCTTACCTACGCACGTTTATTCATTTTACAACTAGTAAAGCAGGTTTCCGAGTGATATCATCTGGAACCGGATCTGCTGTACGACTGCCGGGCCCATCAATAGACAAACCCAACATATACGCTTTCGGAACGCCTTACAATACCATCTTCGAAGAGTTGACGTCGAAAGACCCTCGGTTGTAAGTCCTACAATTCCATTCTAGATAATCATCATGTCTCTTTAGATATTCTGCAAACGGTGTACTTCAAATGATTGACCGTAACAGACGGATCAAACATGCACCTGAGCGATGGCAGGAGAGTAGGGCTGTTGCAGATATCGTCTTTACATGCGAAGAACGTTGTTTTGACGCTGTCTGTGATGGTATGTCCTTTGTTCCCACCTATACATCTCACACTGATTCTTGACACGGCCCCATGTTAGACTTGTTGTCAAGAGGGGGAGAATACAACCGCCCGGTTCATATTATTAACATTGAAATCAAGGATAATCACGAAGAGGCTCTTATTGCGGGGAAAGCAATGCTAGATCTGGCTAATGCTGTTAGTCTTTATTAGCATACTCCCTGGTATCGAAGATTGAACCTCAGCTGACAATACTCTCATTCCACAGATTGAAGCTGCGGACGATATTGACGATGAGATTGACCAGATCCTCGATGTACAGCAGGAAAAACACCCGCACAGCTTACTGCACGCTGTTGCATTTTACTAACAACAACTTCTTTTATCACCTCGCTAACTACTGTAATCGATGTATGAACAATAGTATCTGATCCTGTAACTTGGACTTGCTAATTGAAAAAAGCGTCCACTCTGGTGGCTGTGCGGGTGATCGGCCCAATAGACGCAAACAGTACTTACGCGTCACGGTGGTCTGCATTCATTTCATTACTTCTTTCTTCCTACCACAATGGCTAGTGCAGACGGCGGAGCATACAGGTATTCCACAAAGGCCGCTTGTATTTCTTGGCTGCTGAAATTGCTGCAGCTACTCCCTTACAGTGTTCTCACCGAGTGGGAAACTTGTACAAATCGAGCATGCCTTAGCAGCGGTCTCGTCCGGAACAACAAGTCTTGGAATTAAAGGTTGGCCTCTACCTATCGTAACAATAACAGCTACCAACAAATGCCTTCAGCTTCCAATGGCATTGTCATCGCAACGGAGAAGAAATCTTCCTCTATCCTCATCGACGATTCAATGCTGGACAAGGTCGCCGTGATCTGCCCTAATATCGGCATCGTATATTCCGGGATGGGACCGGACTCTCGTGTCCTGATATCCAAAGCCCGGAAGAGCGCGCAGGCATATTGGAAGATGTATGGGGAATATCCTCCAACGCGTGTACTTACGCAGGAAATTGCCACAGTCATGCAACAAGCAACTCAATCAGGGTAAGCTTCCTACAACATCTTCCGATATCCTCTTATCATTCATTGCGCAGAGGTGTGAGGCCTTATGGCGTCTCTCTCTTAGTCGCCGGCTGGGATATCACTCGTGGTCCGACATTATACCAAGTGGATCCCTCAGGTTCATTCTGGGCATGGAAAGCCAGTGCCATCGGCAAAAACATGGTCAACGCTAAGACGTTCTTGGAAAAGCGGTACATGTTTACCTTCGTTTCATATTGATTGTAACGTTGACCTTTCCTGAAATAGATACAACGACGACATCAGTCTCGAGGACGCTATCCATACGGCGCTGCTGACGTTGAAAGAGGGTTTTGAAGGACAAATGACTGAGAAGACAATTGAAATCGGAGTGGTCACGGTTCCGACAGCTGAAGAGTTGGAGGAAGGTAAGATTGGAGGGGAAACAGGGAGACCGAAACCTACTTTCCGGAAGCTGACGGAAGAGGAGGTTCGCGACTACCTTGCTCTCTAACAAGTTGTAAGCTTTTTTTACACCAATATCATCTATGACTCATATTGGCAGACAGGTAGCTTCTGGTGACAAAGTGTCGTATCTTTGTATTTCTAAAAAAATTTCGTCTAATCAAATAATCCAGTGTGATCCAACAAACTGATAATGCCTCGAGGTCATCTAGAGCACTATTCGAGTCTTGGTCCATCTCTTGCGCTCGAGCTTAGAAACTTGCAGCTGTCTTTGTGAATGTCTTATCATTCCCAGATTGCCCTCTCAGATCTCGGTGTTACTGGTTCAGATTGACCTGTAAAGCGTACGCGTTACATAAGTCTCCAAGCTTGAGTGCCATCGTTACGGATCGTGGGGATTGTGGTATTGCGACTTTCATAAATATTTTTACATGAATGGCTTATGTTCTTGCGGTCGTTGCGGACTCTGTTGCTTGCCTTCATCATCCGTGATCTAAGGGAAGTGGCAAAGTGGGTCACTGCACGGACTTGGTGTACGTCTCTGATTCGCAACATTCTTGTCACATCACATGGTCACAGGCACATGCGTGTTTCATCAAACGATTCATCAACTGGCGACGGGCGTTTACCTCGCTCGATTTTTCCCTCCATTTCTATCGAAAGCATTTGCGCCGGGGGTGACATTCAAATTTCGGCCAACCATCGGCGCTCTGTATTGTCGATCCACGGAGTGACTAAGCTGCTGCCCCCCTCAACCCTGGTCCGTGACTGCGCGCCTGCTCAGAGCGTTGAGATGGTCGTTCATCGCTTGAATCGTGGGTTGGAGAAGTTGACTCTTGCGGGTATGATTCTGACGGACCATCCTGATCTTGGATTCCATCAATGGTCTGCACTCCAGGAAAGTTTGATCTACAATGCTTCCCCTTCTAGAGTGAGTCACAAGTGGATATCTCAAGATCTGTACGTCCTCTTGAATAGCCACAAGTGGCCTTCACAGCATTACCTGTCTCAGGGTCTGGCTAAGGAAAGTGGACGGTGACGGTTCGCTTCGTTCGGCAACTGGCTTGATCTTACTCTTCCTTCGGTGCCAATGCTTAGCTAGGTTTCTGGACCTAAGAAAAATACAGGTGAATTATTAGATTGCCGCTGCTAGCTAGACCCTTATTATGGCTTCCTTCCTGGATTTCCCGGAGTCCGATACGGGCTGCTTATACCCGTCTTAGAAAATGGCACGGTTCACGACTGTTGATGTTACAGCCCTGTCTGTGACTGAACTTTTCTTAGCACGATGATACTTTTCAGGCTGTTGTATACCGCATGATCGAGATGGCGTCTCGATCAAGGTCCACTTCTAGATGGAGTACAGCTATATCCAGATGTTTGCACAACTTTCTGTGCAACCCTGTACTGCTATTTAAGCTAAGGACTCATCTTTTCTTTGTTCTCTCTCAAGATATGGCAAAGCATCTACCGCAGTCCACACCGCCGCCGTTCGATACACCCATCAAAAGACCTGGCAGGGCGTTGATAGCTTGCACGCATTGCCGGAGACGCAAGATCAAGGTGGGCGCCGTTCTTTCTAATGTCTACACCTTCATGATACCATCCTGCTATAGTGCGTGCCAGTGTCCAGTGAGGACCCCGACAGGTCACACAACAGCCCTTGCGAACGATGCACAAAGAAGCACTTGAAATGCGAATATGTCCCTGTGGACGGCTCGGCACCAGCAACCTCACCTTCCCCTCCGACCACAGCACCTCTCATCCACTGGTCTAATGATGAGACCCACAATCAGTCGAGCGACCCGCTTGTATATCCACACATCAGCCGTCATGTCTGTGACGCCGTTCCGTCACCTTATAACACTCCAATCAATCACAACCATACTGGAGACTATGGTCACCCCCACGACTACCAACCCAGAATCCCAGGTAGAGACATAACAATGTTCGTGTCTGACCCTTGGTCGCGCCGAGAAGCCCCAGGTTTCTATGCAAGCGATGCGGATATCTACATGAATCTTAACGGTTTTCCGTATGGCCAGGGTCAGCCGCCGTTCACGCCCACCGTTGAGCCCAGATGGCCATCTGGTGTTCATGGACACGGTAACCCGTATGTGGCCGAGCCACATCGGAGGTAGGTGACGCGCTTCACGTTGGATCAATCATTCGCCAACTTTGCTTCCTAGACATAATTGCCTGGGAGAACGATGTGGCTGCAACATCACTCATTACGGGTGATCTGATAGCTTCTCTTGTTTAGAACCCCTTCTCTACTTCCTGATAAATTCGTCCTAACATTGTATTCATAAAAGGCTAATTCTTGTCGCTTGTTTAAATGTCGTTTGTATTGATACAAATTTCGTTATTCATCTCGTTCACGCACACACCATACACCACTACTATGGGTCCAGGGAAGCTGGCGCCTTTCCTGTCCAAACAAGATCAAAGTGGCCAATCGAGCTTCTCTCCAAAGTTCCAGTGTACAGCCTTAACGGAGGTGTATTCTTCCAGTGCATAACTGCCAAGTTCGCGACCTACATACTTAGCATGAGTAGGAAATTCTTTGGGATAAAGGTCGACAACGGTACACACCAATCCCGGACTGCTTCTTACCCCCGAAGGGTACATTGTTGGACAACAAATTATACTGGTTGATCCAGACCTGTCAATTGGGGTGTCAGATACTTGAAGTTGGATACGAGCATTCGCTGTGCTCGGGAACGAACCGTGCCGGCTTCAAGAGCCGCCGAGACTCTCATACATTGGTTAGCATCATCTAGTGAAAGAAACCGTTACTTGCGCGTTTAATTTAAACATCAGCAACGCACTGGAATGGAGACCAGCACCTAGACCGTATGTTGTCGCATTTGCCAGCGCTACAGCTTCTCCCTCCGTCTCAAATCGGCCAACCGAAAGAACAGGCCCAAAGATCTGCACAACGCCAATATAGGCAGTTTCAGAAGGACATAATCCCACAGAATAATCCCACCTCTTCCTTGACCTAAATGTATGTTAGAAGCTACGCGAAATTCCATGAATAGGAAAACGCACTATCTTCATGTCTGATCGGATCTCAGTGAAAACTGCCCGAAAATTGTTAACGCTTTATGAAACAATATATTAATGTGAATCATACTCGTCGGTTCGACATAAAATCCTTTGCCCGATCTTTTTACACCGCCTATTACTGGTTTGGCGCCTTCCTGCTTTCCGGCTTCAATGTAACCTACGAGATGGCACGATGGTAAGAAGGAGACGGTAGTAATCCAATTAATGAGCAACAAACCCCAGACGCGATCGTATTGAACCTTAGAGACCTGGAGAGCATACCAGGCGAGGTTTAGACGCATTTCGAAGATCAGGCAACAAACGCGTACAACTGGCCCACCAAAATTCTTGTCATCAAAACCGTCGCCAATTGATAGTTCCTTTACTTTCGACACCAAAATGCCAACGAATTTATCATAGATACTGTTTTGAACATATATGCGTGAGCCCGCGGTGCAATCCTGACCGGTATTGTAGCAAATTCCGAGCGCCGCCCAGTTGGCAGCTATATCTGTCCATCAGTATTCTGAACCCACGCGACACAAGAAAAGATGGAAGCAATTATAATATGCCGTAACCAAAAGACATAGTGATCCTTTCTTCAGGGCACTGTTGCTATCAGCATCCTGAACGACGCAACAATAATGGTGTGAGTCGTCTGGAGTCAAACATCCAAAGCCAAGGGATACCGGTAAATAAGGAAGGAATCGATGATGCTTGGAGACATGATGGAACCAAGTAAACCACGGTGAAAGACAAACCTTGGTCCAAGTCTGCAGATTCAAAAACAAGTTGTGGAGATTTGCCACCTAGTTCCAGGGAAACCTGTACCAAGATTTCGCAATCAAAAAGATATCAATTCAATCCGACAGCTGTACGTACCTTTTTGAGGTTTGACTTTGCAGCAGCTTCCATGACCTTGCGGCCGGTGACCGTGGAACCGGTAAAGGCAACCTTGTCAACATCAGGATGCGCTGAAAGCGCCGCGCCACCCACGGAGCCCAGAGATGGAACTGTGTTGATGACGCCCTTGGGAAAACTAGAACAACTGTTGGTGACTTGATCAATAGGACGAGACTTTACGTACCCGGCTTCAACGACCAATTCGGACAGTTTCTGTCGGCGGTTAGCACGAGGAGGAGAATGTGGGCATGGATATTTACCAAGGCAGTCAACGGGGTTAACTCGGATGGCTTCATAACGATAGTACAGCCAACTGCCAATGCCGGTGCTACCTTCCATGCCCTAAGGGACGCAATAAGTGTGAACCAGGGCTAAGAAAGAACTTGTGGAACCTACCACATGTTGATTGGGTAATTCCAAGGAATGCTATGACACCCTGTCAGTACATCCACTCCTCCGAGGAAAAGTGAACTAATACATTTGCCCACAGACACCGATAGGCTCGTGTTTGGTAAAAGCCCATTTGATCTTATTGTCAACTTCGAGGGTTTGACCTGCAATTTTGTCTGCCCATCCAGCGTAATATCGCAAGCATTGAACGCTGTCTCCGATATCAAAATCTCTGTTCCGAACGAAGATTATCCATCAAATGACGGGGATTGTGAGGAATAAAATTACCTAGCAATACGAACCGGTTTTCCATTGTTAAGGGACTCAAGTTCTCCGAGTTCTTGTGCATCTCTCTCAATCAAGTCGGCGAGCTTGTGGATCAATCGCGATCTCTCAAATCCAGTGACATTCTTGCCCCAGGTGGTATTGAAAGCCTTTCGTGCGGAGGCCACGGCCATGTCAATATCCTTCGCAGACGCTGGAAAATCATTGTATTACTAAATGAACAACGCAATTTACTGAATGTCTTACCGGCCACGACTGAGCATATGATTTCTTCTGTAGCTGGGTTAACGGCGCTTTACAGGGGATCAATAATCACGATGATATCTTATCGATTGAACATACTGAATTAGTTCCTTAGAATCCGATGACGGAACGAATTCATTGTCGATGAAAAGACCGGTAGGAACAGAAAGGTGCTTGTCGCTACCGGGAATATTTACGGAGGCAGTTTGAGCCATTGAGTGTAAATTCTTGCAGATAGAGAGAGGATAAGAGAGAAGTGGCGAACGTAAAAGGGAGCGGACAGGTATCATTTTATAAGCATATCACCTGCCGTGGTTCTCCCAGATAAGACGAGTAGGCCATGGCTAAATTTAAAACTGGGCAAATGACGTAAGGATGGCCGTGATCGTATCACGTGACCGGCGATCTCATTTAAAATAAAAATATCGGGGAAAATCGGTTTCATTTTCGCTGGCAACTACCATGCTCTCCGTCATATCTCGCGCTCCAGGCATTCGTTCTCGGCCTCTTGCATGGTCTCGAGCCCGCGCCCTGCACGTCTCTCCAGTGCGGTCATTTGGTCATGGCGCGTACACGGTGCGTAGTATCATAACAATATATATATATATATTTACTCAGCGAGTCTCCCAGACTGAACATGCCGTGCCGTTCTCCTTCAAGAACAGGCCTCTTTTTGCAACGAAAGTCGTAGTATTCCTTGGGTTTGGGTTTGCCCTTCCTTTCATCGCGGGAGTCTACCACATGTCAGTTTGTTTTGTTAATGAGTATATTGTGTTCTGATCCCCCATTCACAGTAATAAGAAATAATTATTTCGTGTTACTTGCCCGCGTTTAGACATAGATGGCATAGGAGCATTGATGATAGATATACTCTAAACCATGGTGGACATACGGATAGAATAATACACACCCTTATCTTCAAGCTTTGTAAGTAGTGGACCGGTGTCTGGCGGTTATCCGTGACGCCACAACGGAGTCCCGTCGAGCAGGCTGAATGCCGAATGGTAGAGATACTCTCGGTGGATTTCAAAGGATGACTTGAGAGGCCGCGCGGTGGGCGAGAGCCTGAGAGACAAGGTCATGTAGTGAGAGCATGACAGCAGCGAAAAGAATGTATGAGAGCATGGCGGAGGCGGTCGAATTCGAATTCGAGGCAGGCGACGGTCCGTTCACCGGATGCTTCGGGACATCATGCAATCTTAATAAATAACGCGTCGCGCTAAGACTATAGAGTCCGAAGCTGCGCCCCACGTGTCAATGATCTTTCGCACTTTTAAATACAGCGATCATTCACTTGTAACCTCTAACAGAAGGACGCCGTTTGCTGAATTCCCAGACCCACGAGGATCAAAGTCCACTCGATGTCCTCGAGCTCTTAAAAACTGCGAGATCATGATTACCTGATTGGAATAAGAGCTAGGCATTCTTTGCATCCTTGATGCTACGTAGTAACCTTTACCGATGAGCTCGATAGTACCGTAAGGTGGAGAGGCACAAGCCTTCCTGAACATGTGTCAGTGCCTGGGGGAAAAATATATATTTATGCTTCGACACTGGCGGACATTTTCTTACGCCGTACACCATGATACCCTTAAGATGTAGCAATGTCCTTCGGTCCAAGAAATATCATTACGTTTACAGGGTAACGTTAAGTGGCCAATCTTCTGGGGACGCGTTCTCAATCGATGATTAGCTGTGTTCACTGGCTGGGACCCGAATCGCATCAGATTGCAGCAGGAGCGATGTCTCATCGGGTCCGATTCAAGTGGGAAATATATTATAAGTCCCTTGACAGACGGACAGTTGCGGGCCCTTGACTTTAAGAATTACTCATGGCTGATGAGCTTGGTCGCAAGGTAACGTTGAAACAGAAGCATTTGGTTTTGATATAGAATAGGATTGAATGTGCAACGAGGCCGCCTTTTTCTTGCTCAGAAATGGAACTGGAGAGGACACCGTTGGTAAGCCTGCGAGCAACAAGGGGAGGATAACCCACCCGGAACCCCGAGCGCAGGTAACATTGGACAAAAGTTAATACTTTCCAAGGTTAAAGCAGACAATTTTGTTCATTTGTTGACAGAATCCCTAGTTGCAGACCTTTCAACATGACGAAGGTTTCCCATGTATAGATGTCCGAGGCACAACACCGCCGCGAGCACCCTTATCCTTGTTTGACGTCAGAAGGCTAGAAACCGACGATACATTCTTCCCATTGAGAAAAGATCCCCTCAAGAATTTTGATCAAACCTATACCTGGCTACGTTCAGAAACGGTTCAAGGTCCATCTTGGAGAACGACGGCATTCTCCACAGGGATCCAAGTTCTGTGACCACAGATATATGTGGCTAATTCTGGCGAGCGGTCCATAGGTTCAAGGACTTTACAGACACCGGCATCAGATAGTTATCAGTAGATTGGTAGTAATCACAGTAAGTTTTATTCGACAAGAATGAAACAGTAACGAAGAGTTAACCTGGGCCAAAAGAAAGTTGTGATTTTGATTTGAATCTGATGGCGTAAAAAAGGGGGGACTCGCTTCGGAAGCTTGAGTTGTCTCTGTTTCATGTTGTCACTGGTATGCACCGGGAAATCTATCTGTTAGGGAGGATAAACGGCTAGCATCCCAGCTGCGGAGGTGATTATGAATTTGACGGCACAGGACCTAGGGACTCTACCTGTTTTGTTGAGTGCAAATACAAGAAAAGAGAGTACAAGGTAGTATCGATGCGACTAACCTCAGAAACACGAGAACGGGCGCATCCTTGTCCACTTTGGGAGGACAGTGTGTGAAACGAGTGCCATGGCGCTGCTAGACTTGATTGCAAGGCGCAAAAAGTCTTTGGGAGGAAAACATTCCAGGCGCTTGGCGACTGGAATTGCAGCCGTCTCCTTGTACCACCGAACTAAGGCGCAGGTGGTAACGGGACATCCGAGGACCGACACGGCGAATTTTGCCAAAGTGACCGATAGCTACGAAAGCCGGAATGACAACCATGGTCAGGAAATTTCACAGCATGCTCGGATGAGCTGTTGATAGAGCAAACCGGCTATGCGGCAATCTGCCTGTTGAGATTGTCGAAATCGACAAGTCGAAACCTCAGGTCGACTTGAACTGAGTTGACCCTGACGTCATGCACCCACGATGCCCGTCCCGAAGCCGTTGAACAACAATACCACATAGCCCCTTATTTGGACTCGTTACCCCGCTCCACAGCATTTGCTCCCGTATCAATTACATTCCATGCTTACCCCAGCACGTCTCAATAACGCGGCCATTATTGAAGTCTTAGGAAGAAATCTTGACTCGTCCCAGACACGTCGAAGGGTCAGGCGGCGGGTGACCTCAGATCCTTGTTTACCGGAACGGCTACCTTCAACTGGTGGGTATTCAAACAGCCCGTTTTATATTCTACCAACATTGCGTCTCAAGCATTCCTTCAGCGCGAGGCCGAAATTGTAGCACCTAATGAAATACTTCGCCAACTCCGACGTAGTCCTTCGCCACCGTCGAGTCCGACCGCGGAGGAGGACAACGGTTTCACTCACATCCGTTCTTCTAGCGTCAGGTCTACAGCGTCTACCTCTGCACAGTCCAGTCCAACATATAAGCCCACAGATACACAGTTCTTAGGTGCTCCATGGAAGGAACCTCAGGTACATCAACTGTTTTCAAATGGGGTCCTTCTGACATAGCTTTGTTAGCCGTTCGAAGTCTTTCGTGCTGTGGAACGTAAGGATATCATGTACTTGATGGAAATTCGAGACAGAGCATTCCATGTACGAGGTCATCCGACGTATTGATTGTGATCTAACATTGCTTGACAGCTGTTACTCAGAAAGAGCGGAGACGCCACGCCACTCCTGCACGCTATGCGAATAGGACAGTCGCACAAAGAGGTTGCTATCATTCTCCTGGGGGCCTTCTCGCGATGGGTTAATCACCTAGATGAGGCGGACATCCAGAAGCCAAAGACTAAAGCCCTTCTGAAAGCACTGCGTAAGCTCGCCATCGGTTTGTTCTACGGTATGCACTCACACAGCTCTCAGGTACGAACTTAAAGCTTGCCATAGACTATGGTCTAGCTCAATCACAAAGCGATCTCACTGCATCATTCCTACAGACGCTCATCATGAGTGAAGGTGACAAATGGGTGTGGGCTCAAGTTTCCAATGTCTCGCTCGCATTAAGGGCAGGAACAGCTGGCGAACCCGTCAAGGCCGCGAGTTCTGCAGTCCGAAAGTTTGCTACCAAGGAATTGGGGAAGGCGGCACTCATTGCATCGTTGGAAGACTAGTACGCGGTCTAGCATGACATGCCTTTCTCGTTCTAACGTCCTCTACGTAGTGTTGCAAACGCGACCGTAGATCTGTTAATGATGGCAGCATGGTCGTTAGCGTTGGATACAATTTCTGGTGAACAGATACCTGTACGACTCATTAATACGCCGTTACCTGCTTCTGACCCTCTGATAGACTTATTTCTTCGCTCGGGATGACCGGGGTAGGATGCTACTCGTTCTTTATCCGCTGTCACATCTAATGCATTTTTCAGTTTTTAAATGTTTTGCTGAACAGCTCGATAAACACGCCGGTGACATCCGTCATCTAAGTAAACGTCTGAAGTGGCAATTTCGCGTTCTACGAGCTGTTATCGAGACGCGGACGACAAGTTACCGAGTTCGTCCTTTCTAACTCTAATACAGATCTACTCTTACTCACTACGTGTTAGAGAAAGGTAGAGCTATTGAGTGGTGAATTCGATTGTGGCGAAGGAGTGTAAGATCTATTGTTGATATCTTTGCACCTGTATCTTGGGATTTTTCATTGACACTGTTCAAGCTCTGTCCATTACACCTGACGATATCCTGCTCATTAAGGTGCCATGCTGGTCTTAGATCCCAACCATCTGTGGCGTATAATGGAGCAAATATCAATTATATACCAGGCAGGGTGATAAGTTGACCGAGTACTTTTATTTTAAGGACCTCTCTCCATCAACTTGTCATGCGAAACTGTCCATGTATCTGTAGGCCCTTGGTAAGGGTACAAACTACTGTAGATTGTAATCAATGGCACATTCATTTGAATTTGAGTCCCTTCCACCATACGTATGCTACAACGAAAGCCAAGTTCAGAACAGCGGGTCCTAAATCAAGCTGGAAAATCGTGTACACCCAGATAGTAGCAAGAGAGGGACACTGACTGTCTCATCAGAAAATCTTCGAAAGTATAATCTGAATCCACGAACCTGCTTCATGTTAACGAGCCACGAGCCTCTGCTAAGCAAGTAAACCATTCTTGGGCCAACAACATTGGCAAGGACGAAAAATATGAACTGCATGGTTCTATGCGATTTGTACCGTGTTGCTAGGAGGCGGTCACTTTGATTTCTTGACAGTGTTATAGCAACGACGAACGTTGTACGCACTATAAAATATGAACACGGATAATACTGAAACCATGAGCACCCAGTAAACAGAAAGATGAAAGTCAACGTACTTGGCACAACGGAAATGAGTTTGTCTGTGAGGATCTTCAAGCTAGCCACTTTTCCATATTGTTGGTGGATCAGACTTTCCTGGGCGTTCCCCGCTGGTGAGAATACTCGGTAAAGGTAACAAAAATGGACGCACATTTCCATCATGACGAACAAGAAGGTGAACGGGATTATCAGCACAACAGCATCGAAGATTTCTTCTGCGAGAGGTGAGTCTTCGTCTTTGCTTTGCTTTATTCCTTCACTGTTAGGCGTGCCTTCTGCACCAGCGACTTGATGTAGAACCCCCGATTCGTTGATGAGGCGCCATTGTTCCTCCTCAGATAATTGTATGAGTGGCTTGCCAGGAATTTTGGTGGTGGTGGACGACGGCTCCTTCGGATTTGCTGTCTTCCGCTTGTTGGCCATGAGGGACGGAAGTAAACGGTGATCCGGTCACTTTATAAGTAGCCGGCGCTCATCAATCTCCTTCACCCGCAATTTTTTGCCGACGAGATGTCTGACCACGAGGACCTCCTGGAACTTCTCAACGCCCATGGACAGGATTTTTTGAAGTCTTTCACTTCGCTTTCATCGAAAGAGAGCTCGAAGAAGCGAAAACGACTACTCCAATTTGAACCTGAAGATTCAGATAAATACGAAGAGTGGACAGGAATATGTGGTCAGTCAGACAAGAGTGAAGAGTCTACAGATGAGGAAAAAGATGGTATGTACTTCCATACAATACCCAGAACTTTCCATCGACGTCCAAATCAGGTTCCTTCGAACAACAGGACGATGATTTTACCGCAGAGAGCTCTCTCTTCTCCCCAAATGTAGTCGTATTCTCGGAGGCTAGTACCTCCAAGCTTCCCGGCAGCGCCTACGTGGCCAAATCCCAAAAGAAAGCTTTCATGGTAAACGTTTGATAGTATTGACTATATAGCCTGTAACTTATTCATCACAGTCGTCCAAAATATCCAAACTGAAGGATGAAGATAAATCAGAGACAAAGAAATCTGAAGAGGAGGAGGATGAAGACAGGTGCGAATTGATTTTTAAATAGGAACGTCAATCTTTAAGTGCCTTCAAGGACTAATGCTCAGAATGACGCCCTTCTTCACCGGCTCGTTCACACCAAACTATTATCCGGATCCCTAAATCCTGAACTCGATATAAAACCAGCTCAACGCAAAAAGGCACTTGCAGGACGTATACTGGAGCTAAACGGCGACGCCAAGCTAGGCCGAGGGGAGAAATCCGTCCGGCAAGCCGAAAGAAACAAGGCGTCAAAGCGTATTCGTGCGGGTCTACTGGAGAAGGAAAAACAGCGACAGAAGGCGCAGCTCGAAGAAGTATGCTTCGATACTTTATCATACAGCATCGAATTCCCACTGAACCTTCACTCAGGCTAAAAATATGGGTAACTATCACCGATCCATCAAGAACGTGTTCGCACAGCCTTCAGAGCCCACCAATCAGAAACGAGAACGCGGTTTACGGATGGGGGTGGGCAAGTTCAGCGGAGGACTACTCAAACTCAGTCAGGAGGACATCAGTAAGGCGCAAGGCAGATCGCATCGAGGAGTAGGCACTCGTGGTCATGGCCGAGGTCGAGGGTGTAGATGAAGTTGTTTGATTACATGTCATAACATTGCGAACAGTCGATAATTACAGCGCTCTTTTTCGCTTGTAAAACATATGTATACAGTCTTATGCATACTTTGTCATGGAACAAAGACATTACAAGGGTATTTGTCGTCCGTCACCGTCTATCAAGACTATATTAGGCCGCTCGTCCCTTGGATACGATATATAACTTCGCGATGAAGTTAAGCTCCGTTGTCGTGTGCAGTTTGGGCAGTCCCTGTCTTGCGATTCTGCGTCTAGTGGTGTTCGTGGAGCGCGCGGCGGCGGTGGTGGCGAGCCTGACGAATGGGATTCTGAATCTGATCTGTTTCAAGAAGATTCAACACTCGCTCGGAACTTAAAAAAAAACAAAGACACGCCGCACCTGTACAGGACGTTTCCATTCTCGTCTTGAACAATAATGGGCGATATATGCTTTTGCCGCGTCTCGGACCAGTTTCCCACCCTGTCCAATGTATGAGTAATTTTGCTGAAAGGGCATATGACAGTTACAAACTTACCGGGTGATTTCATTACCTTCCCTATCTCGAAATATCACTCTCATTCCACCAGGGACGATGTAATATGTCGACGGCTTCTTGCGGTCCTGGTCATGAGAATTCCTGTGGCGGCTCCGCTATCAATGAAAAGACCGATTAGACCAAGTTGACAAAGGCACTCCAAGAACAAACCTTATGATGATGAGGCCTTGAATGATGTGAGTGTCTCCGAGGAGGTCTTTCCTCCGTATGAGAATGATGTACAGGAACTGAAGGAGAAACACCAATCTAGTCGTGTGTAAGCGGGTGATGCTTAACCAACACTGACTTATGCTCACCTCTGGATCGTGATACGTGGGCGTGTTACGAGGCACGTCTTGTAACGTCGGATCTGGACGATCGTAGGTGAATGAGCTCGAGGCTGATGAGGGCATGCCCGAAGGATATCCTTCAAACAATGACGGGAGAACAGGACTCTCAGCTGGACTATAATCTAGTGCAGATGTCTGGCGACTATATCCTTCTTCGTCAACCGGTATGTGAGTCGGCTGATGCTCCAGGCTTTGCCCTCTGCTCGACATTGGAGGAGGGAATGTGTTGATGGGTTTAGGATGGGATCGCGTCAGCCCATGGCTATCCTCTGTCAAATCGTCTGCGGAAAACTCCTTGTAGTAAATTATTCCCTCGCTGGAAGTCGTTGATGATGCAGCTAGATTGTGTTGGTAGACCCCCGCTCCTATATCAGGACTGGGAAGTATTTCAAAGGAATCCATGGCTTCCGGTGTAGCTGTAGCATATCCAGTGTCACGGCTTGCACGACGAGATTGTGACTGCGATTTCTGAGCTTGTTTTGAATGCAAAACGGAGTGGAGCAATGCTTATACACATACCTGCGAGCCAGATGCGCGTTTCTGCAGACGGCGCCGCCTAGTTGATTCACCACTGGCCTGAGTGCGAGAATGATCTGACCCAGAACTCCTGCTGCCCTCGTGTGTCTGAGTGTACACGTTCCAAGGAGGGTACTCCGTCGCAGGAGAACCTGGGAGGCTGTTGTGGTGTCCAAGCCGTTTGAATATGTCGAATCGCATCTTGCGGGATAGGTAGGAATGTGAGGATACGTACACTATTCACTCAAACATCTTATAGCGCGGCCATATGAAAAACATGAGGCACCCACGCTTTACAGTCGGCAGCTCAGCTGCCTTCAGGTTACGCACTGACGTATTCACAGCCTGTTGCGGTCGGTATGAACGTAGTTTTCATCTGCATTCCTTCATTCAGAAGATGACGTACTACAAGCTGGTAGGAACAATCCTATGACGTTTTATCTCTTTATCAGACTGCCAGGTTCTGCATCTCACTCCATTCCAATTGCTTAACATGAGTTAATGCTTGAGTCGTCTTACTGATGGCGTCCGCGGTATTGGATATTGCCAAGGGATCCATTGGAAGGCGTCCATCGGAAAGCGCAGTTAGCTTGAGCGTAAGCATTTGAAGAGTGTGCTCCAGCGCTTTGATTGTATCTCTTAGAAGAGGAAGGGTAGTATTAAGATGAGGCTGGACAAGTCACAGATTACTAGACGGATCCCAAATATTAATGAAAAGCTTACGTCGGGTCTATGAGTAATTGCTGTAGGAGCTGGAGGCACTGACTACCAAACATAAGTTTAGATGAGAAATCGTGCAATGCAAAAGCAAGTCATACCTTCACGGACAATTTTGGGGACGGAGTTGACAATCTTGGGACTGGCTTGATTTCTGTCGCGGTATTTTCGGTCTGTGGTTGCGCCGGATCGTAGAGAACAAGATGTTCTCTTCCAGCCCAGTCGGTTTCAGTCATATAGACAGATCCGCATACCACACATTCCTAAGTATAAATTGGACACAAAGCATTAAAGAGCATCCAAAGTCATACATACCTTGTTAGAATCACCTGCCGCCGTCTTGGGAGGGCGAACTAACGGTACACCAAAACACTGGACGTTTGGACATTCATCTCCAAGCATAGCCCAGCCCTGTAGCAAACGTTTGCCTAGCTCCGCAGAAGCCATGTCCGATTGTTCTCGTCGGCGCCGGCTTTCTTCGGTCTCGGGAGGCAAGACAAAGATAGGCGAGCTAAGGCCACTGGAAACTTCGGTCGGTGGGGTCGAAATGCGAGTGATCTGTGATGCAGACGATGTGCTGGAGGAGGATGACGTTGTTATGACCGGCGGTAAATTGACTGGAGCTATGAAGGTGAGATGATACGTGAACGTGTTGTAATTACTATACACGTACTTCCCGGCTTTTCGTCACAGCTAGCACAATAATGGACGAGTGGCGTCTGGCCGTTGGGGGATCGCATTAGCGGAACGTTGCAGCCGGTATTTTGACAAGTATGGTCAGTCAATACCTGTAAAAAGCTCTAGTGATAGTACATTTCAAGAAATGACAGACCTACCCAGCCCTTGAGCATGTATTCTCCCAAGCGTTCAGATATTTCCTTCATCTCGCGAGAGCGATAGTGGTAGATCGAAGGGAAAATGATGAATAAATGATCGCCGGCATCTCCGAGTCCGAGTTTATAGCCTGGCGTCTCAACGTCAAACATCCGGATGTGGTGCTGCTCCTCGTTCCACAGGCATTTTTCTGATTTTCACAGCGCCCGATCGAAGTTTCAAAGTGAAGAACAACATTCACTCGAGTAGCAAACAATAAATCCGACATTAACAATCATTTAAAGCATGTATATAAAGCGACGTAAAAATATTTTGTGGTGCATAACTTCACCAGGAGACCTTTTTCATTCTCTCTACGACGCTTTCGCAAGCTTGACGTCAACTTTCAAGCAGCGTTAGGCGCTGTCTTGGTTGCCGCACATGTTCATGCGGCTACCGGTCCGGTAACCCGTTCAACGCTCATCTAGGTGCCACGACACCCTTTACAGCTCCCAGTCCATGAGGTGGCGGAGATACTGGCCAGAGTCCCTCTTTCTTGTTCTCGTTGTCGCTTTAGAGGGTACTAGACTGGGTCGTCATGACACCAGCGCATCGACACCGTGGAAAGGAACCAGTTGGACCACACAGCGCAAGCTGGAGTCGCGGTATGGCACACAGATCCTCATCTCAATCATCTCGCTTAAGATTTCTAGGGAGAGAATACGCGATCTTTGGTATCATGGCTTCGATAATTACATGAACCATGGTTGGTGATTGTCACCCTTGCTGTTGAATGTAGATTGACCTTTGATTCCAGCATTTCCCTTAGACGAGGTGGGCAGCAATCCAATATCTCGCGTATCGTTCCATACTCAATGATCCACCAGTTAACCCCACTGACGTGTTCCGGACAAGGCCCTGATTGGGGTAACCCGTAAGTGAGTCTTGCACATACCATTCATCTTTGAATGCTTGAACGCCTAGTTCTCCAGCAACAACATAGCATCCAATGACGTTGCCGGAAACTTTTCCCTAACATTGATTGATGTGCTTGACACTTTCATTGTGCTGGACGACCGACAAGGCTTTGATACTGCCGTCAGGAACGTGATACAGTCCGTATCTTTTGACGTTAATACCAGACCTCAAGTATTCGAGACTACCATCCGAGTACTGGGAGGCCTTCTTTCTGGACACATATTTGCGAACCAAACCGGCCAACCCTTCTATCTACCTTGGTATCGTGGCGAGCTTCTGCAGATGGCTCATGATCTGGGAAAGAGACTATTACCAGCGTTCTCCACACCCACAGGCCTACCGTACGCAAGAGTATGCTCTATATTCACACTTCTTAGGCAGGCATATAACCTAACCTCAGCAGATAAACCTTCGTCATGGTTTGGTCAGAGGTGAAACATTAGAGACGTGTGAGTGCTAAAGCTAATGTAACCTATGACTACTTTATCCGAATTTAGGCACCTGCTGGTGCGGGGTCATTAATGCTTGAATTTGCGACACTGAGCAGATTGACTGGTGATGACCGTTTTGAAAAGGCGGCGTACAAGGCATTCTTTGCCCTTTGGAACCGCAAAACTGACATTGGTCTTGTTGGTAATACGATTAATACATGGACTGGGGTATTTCTTTTGTTGTTCCAGAGATTCTGATGTCCCTGACGTTAACTTTAGGACTGGACGGCACCTGAAATTACCGGGATTGGGGCAGGGGTAGATTCTTTCTATGAATATGCCTTAAAATGGTATATCCTCAGTGGCACGTCTTCCGTTGTTGGTGTGTCGATGTTGATCACTGAACAATCACATAGGCGAAATCGAGTTTCTCGACGTATGGGATGATGCATATGCATCAATAATGAGATATTCAAGGGCCACTGATGGGTTCTGGGTATGTCAAATGCCAATGAAGACGAATTCTTCTTGATCCACTTTTTCAGTACAGAAATGTTAATATAAAAAGTGGTGACACAGCCTATTACACTGTGGATTCCTTGTCCGCATTTTGGCCGGGCTTGCAGGTATTGGCGGGGGATGTTGACAGCGCTATCAAGCTTCATATGATGTGTATGTGATACTACATTTTAACATTGTGTTTTCATCGACAATCAACCCTCACAGACTACAACCTATGGCGTCGCTATTCTGGTCTTCCGGAAGTATTTGACACCAATTTCAAGCAGGCTACCTCGCATCAATATCCATTACGTCCAGGTTTGCCTCTTAAACTCTTAAATTATATCTGAACAATCCCCAACCCTGGTGCTAGAATTCATTGAATCTACGTGGTATCTCTATCGTGTACGGATTTGTGTCGCTATGGATATCAGGTTCATTATTGATAATCCTAACAGGCTACGCTGGATCCCTTCTACCTTGATGTCGGTGAAAGGATACTGTTCGACATCATCACTCGCTCTAAAGTTGATTGTGGACTATCTGGAATTCAAGATCTAAGAACCAACAAGCGTGACGATAGAATGGAGTCTTTCGCCTTGTCGGAGACATTGAAAGCGAGTCTCTCAAACTACTTCCCTCTATCGACACCGCTGACGTGGCCGTAGTACCTATATCTCTTGTTTGATGAAGAGAATCCTCTTCACAGCGATGACTCGAATTATGTTTTCACGACAGAAGGTCATATTCTCACTCTTGGCCAAGAACATATCAAACCGATGTCTTCTGCTCGACGGAAAACACGAAAGATCATGAATCATCAGTGTCCCGCTTACGCACCGGCCAGTCTACCTTACACGAAATCTATAGGTAGTGGACTGGTGAAAGGAATAAGGTCTCGAGGAGATATCGATTATGCTAGAGAGCTGGTCAGTATTCTACCCACTGAGGCTGAGAGAAGCGCATGGTCGATATACGGCTGGTGCGAACGTCCAAAGGCAGATTTATTCGTAAGTCAAACTTCACAAGTAGGTTCTTTCTGGAACTTGATTACAGACTTTCAGACGTATGACTTTATTCTGTCGCCTGGGGGCATGGCAGTTCCCGAGGATCTGAGTCCAAGTCTACTTAAAGTCGCCTTGATTACGGAAGGGTTCATGGTGAACAATGTGACCGGTATACGAGTTCATATTGTCAGGAGACTAGATGGGAAGGGGTATGAAATCCGAAAACGTATGGTTTTCTGCACATGTACATTCAATTGGCCCACAGTTGACTTTTCACAGTTGGTCATTATTCCGTACGACCCGGGCAGGTCGTATACATTAACGATACATCGCTTTTCCCCAATGAAGCAGACTCCAGCGTCGAAACTCTAAGGGTTCGAGACCCAGATGTGCAACTCCGGTTCCATATCATAGGTGTCGACCCCATGCTGCACTTATTTGACAATCAAGACCTTTCCGATAGTCACGAAACATATCTTACCGCATGGACGGGTTTTTTCGGTGGTGATATTTCGCTAGCAGCGCATTATGAACAAAATCCTCTACGTTTCGCAGATCCAAATGGGTTACCTGTGTACCGAGTGGACGACAACCTTCTAGGATGCTCCCCATATAGTACGTCTTACCAGGATGGTGTAATATTGACCTATCGAGGAGATTGTACCTTCCTTCAAAAACTACTCATGGCGCGATCAGCAGGGGCAGCGGGTGTCCTTGTTGTCAGTGATGAAGACGTCGCTTTGAATCCCACTGCGAACGCTGATGAAGTGTTAGCCGCAGGAGGTATAGACGATGTGGCGATCGCAGTCCTGCCTCGCCAGGCGGGTAACTACATCGATGAGATGATGGGTATGGTTGAGAGTCGAGGTATAGGGAGGGTTATGGTCACCCTAGATCCTCGAGGTATACGGAGAATGAGGAGGAGGTACAGGACGTGGAGGAGCAGCCATCTAATCGTATATTGTATATCAATGGTCATCCGCTACTCAACACAAGGTTGTTGGTTTGATAATATTATCACTCTCGTTTTTATCTACCTAGTTTATCGCGAGATTTTTCTGTTAAAGTATTGTTTCTCTTCCACATTATATAATATCAGAAGAGAATCATGGTCGCCTAGTCCGGTGTAAATGAAAGTACATCTCATACGGCCCGGCAGTCTTCACTGGCGTCATCTGAGGGGATGTTGTAGCTTCTCGAGGTGATTGATGGGCAGTGGCGTCTATGTAAAGGACCAACAAAAGTCTACAAGGTATATAACAATAAACTCTAGTCATCAGATTGAACAACAGAATAAATGGGGGCGTCCAACGTGGACGCTGCCTTTAAGAACAGCAACTCGATGATGAAGAGATACTCGATGGTTATTCCACCGAGGTCCGAGATCAACTGACCTGCTGCTCTAGCCGATCCTCCTGTAGAACGTGTTTAGTGAGTCGTCAAGTAAGTGCTACGTGAGGGATCAGACCTGTAGCAATCAAGTCATCGACAACGATAACCGTCTGACCGGGCTTGATAGAGTCTGATTGCATCTCGAACGAATCCTACAGTACCTGTTAGTCCAAAAAACGAAGATTTCAACAAACGTTAACACGCACGGCGCCGTACTCCTTCTCGTAGGTCGCAGAAACGCATTGGCCAGGTAGTTTCCCCTTTTTCCGCACCGGCGCAAAGGCAGCACCTAGCCTGAGGGCAATGATTGGGCCGAGCAGGAAGCCGCGCGCATCGAGGCCGACAACAACGTCGATCTTGCCATGTGGGAGACTTTGGTACTGTCGTTGACGTGATGTGGTGTACGAGGTGAGTGATGAGTGTCTCGAATGCCAGTGGGTCTCGCAGAATGGGGAATATGTCCAGAAAAACGATCCCCTGTACTTCCGTCGGTAAAATAGCATGTAAATAGTGAAATTTGCTACCTTCTTGGGGAAGTCTGGATGGGATGTGAGACGACTCTTGATGAATCCGATGTCTGCCATCACGGTCAAGAACCAAAAAAGGACCGACAAATTATCATTTTCATCCTCAAGTTTGTATTATATTCAGTTTCAAGATGATTATGCGTGTTCATGGTCATGGTATGTGCTCATATATAATGCCATAGAAAGAGCATGGAAAACAATAAGCACTAGGTACGTTACACAGACTCCAAAATCTCCGGCTCCTTAAAGTCCTTCGCAATACGTGTACCAGTCTCCTGCAGAAAGAAATAAGAACACACACACCAAAAAAAAGGCAGCAGCTTACATCCGTTGACTCGCCATGAAGTTCCATCAGCTTGTTAACGTCGAACTTGGGTGCCTTCAAGATTTTCGCCTTGCGCACGTACACGTTCTGGAGCGGGTAAATGCTCCTCGACGCCTTCTCAATCTCACGTCCAATTGCCTCCGGGATGAACTTCTGCACCAAATCCTTCAAATCACAGTTAACCGACTCGCGCGTCATAATCTCGAACATCTTTTTCCGGATTTCTCGTATTTGACTCGATTGGGCGTAAGTGGTCTTCTTCACTTGCGACGGGCGTCGCTTGGTGAAGCCGATGGCGAAAAGTCGGAGGAGGTAGCCGTCGGTCGTCTTGACAGTCAACGTGGGCTTCGATGAGGGTCTGCCATTTACGAACAAGGGAGCGGAGTTTGTCGGACGTAAAGTCCATGCCATGGAAATTTGTCAAGCAGTTCTTGCCCTGGACTTCGTCGATTCGCAGGCGCATTTTGCGGAAGGACTGCTCCTCGTCCTTGTTGAGATCACCCAACGACACCTCAATGATACGACCCTTAAGAGAGTCATTGGCATTTTCTAAAATGCCTGTTAAATTTCTCGACGTCTACCCAGTGAAAACAGAACGTACTTAGGCCCTGCGACCGGTTGACAAGAGTTTTGCCAACGTTGCGAACTTCAAAGATGGAAGGTGCCTTGACATCATACCATTCTGTGACACTATCAGCATCTGCAAAACATCCTGGAAGGTAACGACGCACCCTTGCGAGAGAATGGGTCAACCACCTTTTTCTTGATACCCTTCTTGCCCTTCGAGAGGCGCTTATTCTGCAACGTTGGTCAGTATACGCGATGCAGAGGTTCATAACAGGTGCCAATACCTTGCCGACAGCCATGTTGGATAATAAGAACCGTCAACGGCGTGTAGGGAACCGTTGAACGAGTGGAAGCCGGCACTTGGACGGGCTGAGTTTTGAAGAAGGAAGGCTAATAATTTGGTTGTGTTGACCTGGCACTGCTCAGGTGGCTCAAACCTTAATTCATAACTGTATAGCTGTGATAGTCACACCCGTCACGAGTCACATGCTCACTCGTTCACAATTCGACTTGGCGTGTTGTGCCCTCGTTGAGAAGTATGCTCATACAGTGCCAGTCGCCGACGACAGTGCCGTTGAAAGGCTGGTCTTGGAATGAGCATGCCGTACGTCCCTTTCCTCTGGGCTAGCTGCTCTGTTTCATTCTTGTATTGCTAGTCGATAAATGGACTCGGATACCTGTCTCGAAGGACAATACACACCTACCGTCTAACATCTGGAACGGACAATGATGGATTGTACACTGATGAACTGTACAACGAAGAATATGAAGAACCTCAAGATGAATCGACGGTTGCTGCCTCACTTGATGCGATGCTGGTATGCCAGCAATATATTGTCTATTCCGCGACATTCCAAGTGCCTGCATTCTACTTCACCATACACGATCGCAGTGCGTTATCTGCCGCAGCTCTACCACACAACTAAATTGCCGGTAGATGGCAGTCAACTGGGGCTCGCAGATATTGTCAATACATCATTGTTCCGACCCTCCGTATTTGATACAGCCGAGCATACGACATTTGCGCTGAGCATCCCTGATCAAAGTTTTCCCCTCTTGTCGCAAGGAGATCATCCAACACTGGGTACCCCCAGCTGGTACTTCCATCCCTGCGAGAGTGCTCATGCGGTTGATGAGCTGATGACGGGACTAGGCGAAGCTGAATGGACGACGGAAGAACGGATTATTCGCTGGATAGAAATGTGGTTCATGGTCGTGGGTACCGTTGTAGATTTGTCTCAATGAAACAAGAATGAAAAAAGATAGACGTGGATCACAGATGAGCCAGAAATCCCAAATGGAGGCAGGGATTACCGGGTCCACTAAATGCCTGCTTGACTGTGTTCCGTTCGTTACCGCCTGCTACCCGTATTACTCGTACCTCCGACTCGTTTGCACTCCAGTACACTGTACTGCGCCTGTTACGGGAATATCGTACGATCCAAGGTACGGAAGTGTTGTTTGTATTCTGATACTGAAACATTTGATCGTACGATTAGCAGATCACCGAGATAGTGCAAATAATAAAAGCCAGAATGCTTAGGACATCCATCGTTGCTTCCCGTTCTTTCCTTCGTACCGTCCCCTCCAGCTCTCGTTCAATGGTACGTCTCCTCGTCGTCAGGCTTGACGTTCTCGCTCAGTTTCCTACAGGCCATTGAAGCTGTCATCGTCGCTGCCTCCCGTACTCCCACAGGCTCCATCAACGGCACCCTCAAATCCTTCACCGCCCCCCAACTCGGTGCTGAGGCCCTCAAGCATGCCCTTGCCTCCAAGAACATCGACCCTGCTCTCGTCGAGGAGGTCTACTTTGGCAACGTCGTCCAGGCCGGTGTCGGCCAGTCCCCTGCCCGCCAGGTCGCACTCAACGCCGGCCTCAGTAAAAGCTCTGATGCGACCACGATCAACAAAGTCTGTGCCAGCGGAATGAAATCTGTCATTCTTGCTGCGCAGAGCATCCAAATCGGTGACAGGAGTGTCGTGGCTGCCGGCGGAATGGAGAGCATGAGCAACGCGCCGTAAGCACCCGTCAGTCCTCTCCTCAACTGCTGCTAATATACATTCAGTTTCCTCCATCCCCGCCAAAACCCCGCTTTTGGTAAATACACTGCCAGTCGACTCGTTGGAACTTGATGGTCTTTGGGATGTCTTCAACAACCAGGCAATGGGAAACTGTGGTGAATCGGCTGCTGTGAAGTTCAACATCTCCCGCGAGGCCCAGGATCAGCATGCCATCGAATCCTACCAGCGTGCGACGCGTGCATGGAAGGAAGGTGCCTTTGACGCTGAAATTGTCCCGATCACTGTGAAGGGTAAGAAGGGCGACACGATTGTGAGAGAGGACGAGGAGTACAAGCGTGTCATCTACGAGAAAGTTCCGTCACTCAAGTCTGCTTTCAAACAGGGCGGTAGCATCACCGCCGCCAACTCGTCACCACTTAACGACGGTGCATCCGCTGTTATCCTCATGTCGGCAGAAAAGGCCAAGGAACTCGGTCTCCAGCCTCTCGCGAAAATCATCTGTGCGTTTAATTATAGGTACCCCGCAATCAAGCTGCTGACCCTGATCACCATTTCATAATAGCATATGCCGATGCCGGTGTCGACCCCATAGATTTTCCTATTGCACCAACAGTTGCCCTTCCCAAAGCTCTTGAGAAGGCAAACCTGACCGTTAAGGACATATCGCTCTTCGAGATCAACGAAGCCTTCTCTGTTGTTGTTCGTATCGCGGAAAAGGTCCTCGACATCGATCCCGCAAAGATCAACGTCAACGGGTAAGTTGACTCCCTTTTGGTGGAACTAGATGTCTCATATACTTCACAGCGGTGCAGTCGCTCTTGGCCATGCAATCGGTAGCTCGGGCTCCAGAATCATAGTCTCCCTTGTTCACGCTTTGAAGTCCGGAGAATACGGTGCCGCGGGTGTTTGCAATGGGGTGCGTTTTACTACTGGTATCTCTCATCCACTTTCTTATCCTTCTCTATTAGGGTGGCGCTGCTTCGGCCATTATTATCCAAAAACTGTAATTTTAGATCGTCGTCTGTATATTCCGCTACCCTTGCTGCCAATGAAAATGGAATAAAACACTACACGGGTTGACGCCTGATAAGGACGGCAAGTCATCTGGTATGTATACCCTTGATGACGCGACTTTTATAGGTTTATCGTCCCATAAGAAAACCCTATACCATGTGTTTATAGCTGCCTAGCTGAGAACTCGTTCTAAATATGAAGAAGCCGAAGATGATAAGAAGCTTGTCGAAGTGGCTCAATCGTCCTATCTCACTGACGATGAACATTGACAAGAAGACGGGGAGAAAGTGTCGTGGTCGATGAAAAGACAAGCATCAGCTCTATAGATGTGTCTCGTGGGGATGAAGCTCTCAAGATTGTCGGAACAGAGCGTACTGCCAAGTTCAGTGACGAGTATAACCTCAAGTTGAGAAGGAAGCTGGTTCGTACCTTCACTCGAACACCACTTTGATCTTTTCGCCCATCCTTACTTGATTCAGGATAAGCTTATCCCCCCACTTTGCGCGGCAGTGTACTTTACCCAGTTTTTGTACGTCGGTTCTTTCCATTTCGTTGCGTCGTTCGTTAAACGGCTTTCAGGGACAAGACCTCGTTGAATTATGCTAGGTGTGTTTTCCATCCTATCTGGCGTGTCTCTCACTTAGCTTTTCAGTATCATGGGTCTGCCGATTACAGGACAGGTTTGCTCTATCATGAATGCTTTTAGATCGATGTTTACCTTTGCCCAGCCTTATAACCTAGTATCCATGGGCTTTTACCTTGGTAAGTCCCTCCTAGAACGATATTGATGCTCATTCTACTGAAAATACACCATCATAGGTTTTCTGTTCTGGGAGTTTCCGACCGTTTACATTTCGCAGAAACTGCGGGCCGCCAAGTATCTCGGTAAGCAACTTTTGGTATCCTCCCTTGCACTGACGCGCATTTTAATTTCAGGCGTCAACATTATTGTATGGGGTGCCGTCCTGATGCTCCATGCTGTCGGCACGTCTTTCCCAGCATTCTTTGTTCTTCGAATCCTTCTTGGTTCGTAGCGGTCCTTCTTGGGTGAAGGTCTTCGCGCTGACAGGTCAGTAGGAATGTGTGAATGCTGTGTTGCTCCAATCCTCATCCTTATCATTGGGATGTTCTACAAGAAGGACGAACAAGTAAGTCAGCGTATGACTATACTAGAATGGGTCTTATGATTTTCAGGCCTTTCGTATATCCTGGTTCTACTTCATGGTAAAAATCCACGCCCTTTTTTGCTGATACATTGTGATCATGTTAATTCTCATCTAGAACGGGCTGACACAAATTTTTGGTGGATTTGTGGCATACGTGGGTCACAATAATTTGTCCCTCGTTGCGGTATTGGTACCTTTGTAGGGAATATCTTTCTACCAAGGACATGTCCTGGCTCCCTACAAAATCATCTACATTCTCCTCGGAGGTCTTGCGATCGTAGTGGGTGTCTGTGTTCTGATTTGGCTTCCTGATTCACCTGTGCATGCCCATTTTCTGACGGCGGAGGAGCGAATCGCGTGTCTGGAGAGAGTACGAGACGATCAAGGTGGGACAGAAAACAAGAGTCTGAAGAGAGATCAAGTAATTGAGGCACTCACGGATATCCGGACGTGGCTCATTGTGCTAACGACCTTGTTGAGTATGTTTTTCACCTGCTTCCATCCGACGTAGCACTCAACGAATGATATAGCGAGCATTCCGAACGGCGGTCTGAGCAACTGTGAGGGTAACTGCACCTCGACATGTCTTTCTCACCAATTACTTTGAATAGTTAGCAATAAGATCATCAAAGGTTTTGGCTACACGTGTGTGTTACCCTTTTCTCTTTCCTTTTGACTGACGTACGTTCTTCAAGGTCGAAGCAAACGTTGATACTTTCCACTCCTGCTGGCGCTGTGCTAGCAGTCACCACACTTCTTTGCGGATGGTGGTCAGACAAAAAGGTATATTTTCAGACATGCAGTGTAGTGTATATTTAATTACTGATCCAGGGAGAACGAATGATGCCTATCGTTATCTGCCTCATCCCCACCATTGCCGGCGCCGGTACGTCTGCCGTAAGTTATGAGAATAGGCTGTAACAGCAGAAATTTTAGCCATGTTGATCGGTTTAAATGACTCCGGGGAGAAAGGCGCTCTACTATGTGGTGGGCTTCGATTCATCATGCTTCATAGAAGTCGCCTAAAACTGAGCCCCGATTAGCTATATATCTCATCGGAACATTTGGGAGTTCCTTGGCGACTGTGTACGCATACAATGCGAGCAACACAAGCGGCCACACAAAGAAGAGTACCGTAAACGCCATGACTCTTGCGACCTTTGGTCTCGGAAACATAATCGGCACGGAAATATTCCAGGATAAAGACGCCCCTGCATATATTCCGGGAAAGATCGCTATCATGGTGCTACTTACAGTCCAGGTCTTCGTATGTTTTTGGTTGAGATGGATTCATTTCCGTCTCAATAAGAAGAAGCAAGCACTTATTGCTGCAGAGAAGATCCGGAGGAGGTGGACGGATGAAGATGTACAGAGAGAGCGAGAAAGATATGCCTTTATGGACTTGACGGACAAGCAGTGCGTTTAAGCTTTGTTTCTTTGGCCCTGGGAATTCTGACAGCATATACAGGAACTTGTACTTTGTCTACACTTCTTAGTACAAGTCGATTCAACTTTAATGAAATAATCGGAATATGAAGGGAAATACAGCGGTCACATGATGTGCTCGAGTTCTCGTCCGTAAGCCTGGAACGTCCGATGATGATCCATAGGGTGTCCAGCCAAGTGCAGCTCTTGGAACACGCCATTTTCGTTTTTATGCGATGATGCCGATCCCCAAAGTTTCTACTGATAAAATGGAGCCAAATTTTCATCCTCTCCCGCACCCCAGACCACCCAACTCCCCCAATCATGGCTGCGAAGGCTTCCCTTCCCAACTTGAAGACAGCAACCGATGGCCCAAGCGACGATCCAGACTTCATCCCGGAGAATTATGTACAGCACACACTGCTCACGACGAAACCCTTGCCACCCATAACAAGTCTTTCGACTCTTCTCCGCGAAGTTCAATGGATATCGTTTTTCGCGCTCACTCTCATTCCGCTTGCCTCCGTATACGGTGCGCTAACGACGACCCTTCGTCTTCCTACGTTTCTCCTTGCTTTCGCCTACTACTTCTACACGGGTTTGAGCATTACTGCAGGATACCATAGACTCTGGGCACATCGCTCCTACAATGCCGCCGTCCCCTTACAAATTTTTCTCGCTCTCGGAGGTTGTGGCGCTGTGCAAGGTTCGGTCAAATGGTGGAGTCGAGGTCACCGGGCACATCATCGCTTTACAGATACTGATCTGGATCCCTACAATGCTCTGCGCGGTTTCTTCTACAGTCATGTTGGCTGGATGCTGGTGAAACCACGGCGGAAGATTGGAAAGGCCGACGTCAGTGATCTAAGAAAGAGCCCGGTCCTGAGATGGCAACACCAAAATTATGTTTGGCTGCTCTTCGTGATGGCTTTTGGTGTACCAACGGCGGTGGCTCATTTTGGTTGGGGAGATGCGAGGGGTGGACTGGTGTATGCGGGGATTGTCAGATTGTTGGTCGTTCATCA
The DNA here is from genome assembly GCA_030407055.1 of Armillaria mellea. Taxonomy (NCBI): domain Eukaryota; kingdom Fungi; phylum Basidiomycota; class Agaricomycetes; order Agaricales; family Physalacriaceae; genus Armillaria; species Armillaria mellea. The sequence goes on from JAUDZF010000005.1 coordinate 2,197,599, forward strand.
TGTTCGTATCACTCCTTTCATTGTTTCCGGTCGTTCTGAGCTGGTATTTGCAGTCAACGTTCTGTGTAAACTCTCTTGCTCACTGGATCGGTGAAACGCCATTTGATGACAAGCGGACGCCCAAAAATCACGTTCTTACAGCTATTGTGACTGTTGGTGAGGGATATCACAATTTCCACCATCAGGTGTGTTTGTCAGTTGTTTTTCATGTTCAGTCATCATCAGACACAATGCACGCAGTTCCCAACGGATTATCGCAATGCGATCAAGTGGTACCAATACGATCCTACCAAGTGGTTCATCTGGCTCATGGGACAAGTCGGACTCGCCTGGCAACTCAAGGTATTCAAACATGTCTCTAATTGTCTGTATTTAACTCTCTTATTCCTCCACTTCATAGACCTTCCCTTCAAATGAGATTCGTAAAGGCGAGCTATTAATGCAGATGAAACGCCTTCGGGAGAAGCAGGAAAACATTGAGTGGTGCAGGAATGTGAACCAGTTACCCGTCGTGTCATATGAGATCTGTATGTGGTTATATCGTTTTCCGGCTTGAATCAGACTTGATCATTCATTCTCGTAGTCCAAAAACAAGCAACGAGACGCCCTCTCGTCCTTGTATCTGGTTTCATTCATGACATGTCTGGTTTCTTAGAAGACCACCCAGGAGGAAAATCTCTCCTAGCAAGATTCATTGGAAAAGATGCAACTACGGCATTCTTTGGCGGCGTGTATGATCATTCGCATGCGGCCCACAATGTCAGCACGCAGTTTTTCAATCTGTCGCTTCTATCATTCTCACGCCATTTTAGCATCTATCTATGAAGCGTGTAGGTATTCTGGAGGGCGGACACCCACACATACTGGACATCGCCAAGACTGTACCTCCAGGCGAGTTGATGAGGGTGGTTAAATATGGTGAAGCGTATCCATCATCAGGGTCTTGGGGAGAGGGAGAGGAGACAGCGTGGAGTGACGAAGGGCCAGAGGAGGCTACCCTGAAATCAAAGGCGAAAAGACTTTATTGAAGATGCTGTGCTTTGTCGTTCTGTAAATTTCGACAGGTTTGAAACATCGTGATCAGTTTTACCTTGCTGAAAAGCAAGGTCAACCCACTGTTATAATATTTCCTTTTCTGTCGTCTGCCAAATGCAACTAAGTGTCAATATGTGGCTGTGCTCAATCCAGCAGTCGTCAAAACGGCTTTCTGTTCGTCTGCCAAATGTACACATGTACAAACAGGGGCTGTGCTTAATCCATCTACTCATCGCAACCGCTTCCCCTCTGGAATTGGTCAATCTTGAACGCACAGTCACGATGCAAGGATATCTGTTTGTATAATTACGGTACAAGAACAAGTAATTGATCCTTCTGATAATCAGAAGATCACTTGGTAACATACCACACTAACAATCCGTAGCCTAGAGTTCTAGTCGAGTCACCACGACCGCCCATGGGTAGGCACCGATGACCTTTCAACGAGACCTTGAATGACTTTATGAACACTTGATATGACTGAAATAAAACACAGCATACCTAATTCCTGTTCAACCAGGCATCCGCATGCTGCTACAACACCTCTACAGTGGGAGTATACAAAGATTTCGGTGATGGGACTAAGGCCTTTCTATGTGCAGAAATGGGTACTGCAAATCAGGTAGGAGCGGAACCAGGCCCTGGGCTCTGGGGTTACTCTCGGTAGACTGGTGTGCAATAATTGCATAGAAGACTGGACAAGGATGTCAAAGGAAGACAGGTGGTTCCAATCACTAAACAAGACCATATACCTTTGTGAGACATGGCACACAGGCCACAGACACTGGTACAGTGCACAGACCCAAGACCAGCGAAGGATGGGGAGGTAACAGTAGAACATAGATCCCGGATTGAAACACTGAAACATGAACACAAACGAAACACAAACACAGAAACAACGATACACAAGAATCAAGTCAATTCACAAACACCATAGCTGCGATTCGCAAACACAGTAACCATGATGCACGAAGGGTCAGTGAAGTAGAGGAGAGAGAAGAATAAGAGGCGCACGAAGAACTGGCAGGTATGGAGCACGAATGTACTCATTATGAAACCTTTCAAACCTTCAGCTTCATTCTCGAATCACAAAGGACTTGCATCAGCCAATTCCATCATTGTCAACATCCCCGTAGCTGAGCGTCCCTCGTGGTGCACCTCTGAAAAGCCGGGATGCCAACTACGATATCCTTCGAGACTTAATGTGTCTGTGCGGTATGGTCGAGGAGGACCTTGTGTTCATCAGCAGAGCCAGTGGAGCTATCACAGAACTGGTACCAGCGCAAAGGGACCCAAAGGTGAATTCTGGAAACTATCTGGCAGTGCAGGGAAGTGAGACGGTGAAGGACATCAATAGCTCGAAATAGGTGATGAATGATCGCTCCATCTGTTCTGTTTGAGAACCCTTTGTTTTTGTTCTTCCAGCTCAGCTGGAGACTCTTCAGAGGGGAGGGTAGGGTGAACGGGTCTTGAGTAATTGTTGGTTACTGCAGAGCAGAGGATGGGAGCTTTGCCTACAGAGCAAACAGGTTCATCTGGCACTGGAAACACGACTGAGTTTGTTGTTATACCAACACGCAAAGAGTTTCATCTTCAAGAGGCATAGGCATTCAGTTCTTTCCCTGGGTGTTGAAACATACGGATGATGTCGTACAGCATAACTTGAATTTCAATGGTGAAAGGGTATGAGGTTGATACGATCTAATAGCAGTATGCTGAAAAATTGAAGGGGGGGATGGTGGACAATGAGAGGAATGCTAAGCAGCATTCCAAAGTGAACAAAGCGGGGGGCAGCAGGAGCTTAGGACTGATTCCTTAGACAAGAGTATGCTCCCACAGCTGATGTATGCGACATCCTTGTCCCAGCTTTCCAACTTGCACAGATGGACTCTCGGAGTGTCGTACGAGCCTATTGCAACAACCATTGAAAGACCAGCGTGTTCACTCTCTTGCACACCAAAGCATTGAAGGACACCAGCTTGCCGCAGCACAGCATCATAATTGAATGGCTGAGGTCATTTAAATGGTCCTAGGTCTTCTGTAGGTGCTGTTCTATGCAGCTTGAGAGGATACATGTTGGTGATCAAGCCCTCGTCTGGTTTATTTGGCTGAACAGAGGCCCAGGCTGGGACGGACCAACCTATAAGATGTGGGCACGAGTGCGGGATTCCTTTTTGAGGACGTCGGGTGTGTTGAGGGTGATCGTTGTTGAGCCTAGACTTCCGTGGCAACGGCAACACCCAAAACTCCGAGAGAGCTAAGGAAATATGCATGCAATCACAGTAATCAAGGCTATGTGTTTGTGCGAGTGGTTCAGTGCACATCCATGCGGTCAATTCCTCTAGATGCAGGTATACACTTCAACTATAAAGTCTGGAAGTAGTACCCTTTAGCAGTTGAGTACTAAGAGGCTCAGGCTGTAAGCCGAGGGGATCTCGATAAATGTGATTAAATGGAATCTGGTATGATACAGATACCAAGAAACCATGCTAGATGCTCGGAACTGATCTAGAAAACGTAAAACCGGTCTGGTAAACGTGAGACTGGCCTAATAAATGTTTGGGCAATCGAATAAACATTTGGACAATCAATTAAACGTGAGGAGAATCGAATAGACGTTTATACAATCAAATAAATGTGTGGAGAGTTGAATAAATGTGTGGAGAACTGAATAAACGTGTGCAGGCTTGAAACGGAGAGGTACTGGACGGAAATATGATAACTGAGTGTCACGGCAATACTGCACAGCAACTGGGGACAATGACAATGATGTGGGTGAACGATGCGGAGCTGGGCCTTCACGGAGGCAATAATACCCTATACTGGTGTGGGCAATGGATACAATGACGATGTAGAAGGTGAAGACGATAAAACGATCCTATCTGGTAAAATTGAAACAATGTTGCAGCATTAAAAGACAAAAGCAAGTTATCGGAGCAAGAATTTGTGTATTGGTGGTAATTAACACATCCAATAACGTTCAGACTATAGCAAGCAATGGGGGATAACCTGGAGTGAAAGAACTCCTTTCTCCTCTGTAGAATATGAGTTTTTATACTAAAAGTTCGGTTTTATAAATAGAAAAGATATCTAAGCATTGGTAAAGCTGTAAGTCATTGGATTAGTAAATCCATAGTAAATAGAAGAAGTTTTCGTCAGCTGAGACATAACAGCTTGTCTGTATTGCCATGTCTGGATGGGAAACCATGTGAAAGTGGAGAATAATGAGTAAACAGCTAGGTGCTGTTTTAACTGCGGACTGTGAGGGTATGGTACATGTTCTGAGGTTGATAAATGGATATAAGCTGCTGTGAAGACTTGGCAAAGTAACAGCCTGAGTAACCACAGTCTGGAGTATCTGTATTGGGTCAATATCTTTGATGGAGGAGTGCAGGGTCTAAATGATGTCTGTTAGACCTGAACTCCGGGTAAACCAAACAAGAGTAAACCGAGGGCTGTTTCGCGTTCGAACAGTCACCCAAGGAGTCTCTGTACTGAATGGCTACTAAGAGCGTCGGACTAATGTCTTAGTCTGAGGCTGAGTCGACTAGCTAAGTTCGGTGTGATTAAACTTTAGCTCGAAGCTGGGGAATATACAGCGAGAGCTACACTACTTATATATGAAAAGTCCTGTGTTATGAATAGAGTCTTTGTCTGTGGTTGTCGTGCAGAATACAAGGAAGAACATGAGAAGGGCGAGCATTGGTCGCAAGCTGTAGTTGTCCGTAGTACAATTGCTGATGCGGTCCGTTATAGTCGTGGTTACGATGATAGGCGCTTGCGATAAGATAAGATATAGATAAGCACCGGCCGATAAGATAAGATAAGCGAGAAAATCGTAACATTACCCCCTCGTTAAGGCAGGCATCTCGACTGCCCTAAGGCCCGTCTCTGTCGGGGGGGTCCACTTTGCTGTCCTGCTTGTTAGCCCACCAATAATCTTTAATGAGCTCTTCCAGATGCCCGAGTTCGGGTTCTGGCCTCCATTCTTCGTCCAGCCATTCATTTTCTTGGTCCCCTTTTTCCGCCTGGGCGCTAGCGACCTTGATAAGGTAGTACCATGTATTGTCCTCTGGTCCTATTTTGTCGTTGTCGTCCTCCTGCTGATAGCGGGCATCGATGATGATCATGTCATTGCTGGGGTTGATTACAATAGCATCTACCACCATTCCTCCTCTTTTCTCCCAGTATTCAGCAATCACTTCTTTTGCGTTGCCGAGGTACCTTTCTGTGGTCCACTTGTTGTCTTCGGGACCGTAGCCTTTCCATTTAACAAGGTAATCGGTCACTGTTTTGGACCTTTCCCCCTTCTTTCCTCGTACTTTGCGGGTTTTGTCGTTGAGGATTTCTTCGACTTCGTATTCTTCTTCGCCCATGATGATATCGGGCGGAGGAGGTGGTGGTTGCTGTTGATTCGGGAACGCTGGGGGTGTGTATGGTGTGAGGAGGGTTTCGTTGAAGACAGGGTATATTCTCCACGCAGGGGAAAGCTTTAGCTTGTAGGCAGAAGCACCATGTTTTTCTATGATTTGGAAAGGGCTGACTCGTTTGTCATCTAGCTTTTTCTTTGGTCTGGGGAGGTGAAGATTTGTCGTATCGAGCCAGACCTTGTTTCCGATCTGATATTTGATGGCGGCTCTCTTCTTTTTGTCATATTGTGTCTTCATTTGTTCAGCCACTTTAATAAGAGCAGCCTTGGTTTCGGTGTGGATGTTCTTCATTTGGTCGTGGAAGGTTTCCGATGTGGGAGTGCGGAGGGTGGCATGGGATCTGGAGTCAGGAGTGACTCGGGGATGTCATCCGTATAGGACTTGGAATGGGCTCTTGCCCATGGCGGAGTGTATGCGATTGTTGTGCTGGAAAGCACAAATTGATAGCCATTCGGCCCAGTCATTCTGATGATGATTAATGACGAGGCGGAGGTATTTTTCAATTTCTTGATTGACGCGCTCGGTTTGGCCATCAGTCTGGGGGTGGAAAGTGGTGGAGGCATTGCTTTTGATGTTAAGCATGCCATAGAGGTCCTCAAGGAATTTTGAGACGAATTGCGGTCCTCGGTCGGAGATGATGGTGACGGGCATGCCGTGTTTGGCATATACTTCGTCACGGAGAATTTTCGCCCATCCTTCTGATGAAAGTTCAATGTTGCAGGCGACTGGAATGATGTCTTTGGAGAAACGATCGACAATGACGAGGATTGCATCGTGACCGTTGGATTCTGGGAGACCGGTGATCATATCGACTGAGATATGGGTCCAGGGCTCGGAGGGGACTTCGTTTGGATGAAGTGGCGCTCGCTTAGCTTGAGTGCTGGATTTGGTGTGGGCACAAGTTTCACAGGCTTGAACATAAGTTTGAACGTCTTTCCTGATCTTTGGCCACCAGTAGTCTCTTAGGACGAGTTCTTTGGTCTTTTCTACTCCAGGGTGTCCTGCGGTAATATGATCGTGGCAACGTGAGATGATCTCTCCTCGCACTGCATGGTCGCAGGGCACATATATCCTTTCATCGTAGTATAGAAGACCATCCTTCTCCTTGATGCCCTTTTCGTGGTTGAGCGATTTCGCGATTCCTTGATCCCATTTCTGATGGTCACGGGTCGCGCTCTTGATGCGCTCATGGGATTCGTCGGTGGTGGGCATAATGAGTGCCCGGAAGTGTTCGGCTTTGAGGACTATGACCTCGTTGTTGTTGTTGTTGTGGCCTTGGTCATGGTCTGCTCGGTGAGAGAGGAGGTCCGCCTTTTTGTTTGCGGTTCCTGGCTTGTGGTGGAGCGTGAAATGATATTCTGCGAGCTCAGTTACCCATCGCGCTTGTCGGTGATTGAGCTTCTGAGGTTTTCGGAAATACTGGAGGTTTTGGTGATCCGTCCAGATTTCGATATTGATGGCTGCACCCATGAGGTAGTGTCTCCATTCCTCAAGGGCGAGCATTATGGCAAGGAGTTCCTTGTCATAAATTTCGTAGTTGCGTTCTGTGGCCATTAAGGCTTTTGACAAGAATGCGACTGGTCTCCACTTTCCTTCTTGTTCTTGGGACAAGACGGCTCCAATGGCTCCTTCGCTAGCATCCGCTTCTACCCTGAATCTCCCAGTTTCTGTTGGGATTGCCAATACAACGTCCTGGGCAAGGCGGGCTTTGAGTTTCTCAAAAGCCTCTTGCTGTGCCGTTCCCCATGTCCATGCTTCATTCCCAGTAAGATGCGTCATCGGGCATACTATGTCACTATAGCCTTTGATGAAATGTCAGTAGAAGTTGGTGAACCCTAAGAAAGACTGGAGTTCTTTCTTTTTGTTGGGGACGGGCCACTCGGTGATTCCTGCTATCTTGACTTGGTCCATACGGATGGATCCTTCACTAATTATTACCCTGAGGTATTCTGTTTCCAATACCTCAAACTCGCATTTCTCGGCCTTGTTTCCTAAGGAGCGCGAGAACTCTACGAGTGACCTGTCGATGCTCTTCTAGAGTCTTCGAAAAGATCAGGATGTCGTCAAGGTATACGGTAACCTTGCCAGAGGTGATGAGGTCCTTGAAGATGTCGTTCATCATCCATTGGAACGTGGCGGGGGAGTTGGTAAGACCGAAGAACATGATGGTGGGTTCGAACAGGCCACGGTTCGTTCTGAATGCAGCCTTCCACTCGTCGTCTTCCTTGATGCGAATATTATTGTACCCCCATCGTACATCGAGCTTGGTGAAGTATTTGGCACTCCCTAGCTTGTCCATGAGCTCGGCGATGAGGGGCAAGGGGTAATGATTCTTGATTGTCATTTCGTTAAGCTTGTGGTAATCCTGTACAGGACGTAGTTTCCCATCTTTCTTTTTGACAAAGAAGAAGGGGGAGGCCATGGGGGACTTGGAGGGTCGGATGCGGTCAGTGGCAAGGTTTTCGTCGAGGAACTTGTCAAGCTTCTCCTGCTCGGTGTGGTTCAGAGGATACACCTTGCAGTCAAGAGTATTCTTGGCATTTGGGACAAGTTCTATGGCGTGGTCCCAAGGTTTGCGCATAGGGAGCTCATCGAAGTTTTCTTTTTCGAAGAGGTCCGCAAAGTTACGGTATGCGGCTGGGACCATCTCCTCAAAGGTTTTCTTCTCCTTTCCCTCATTGGCTTTGGCGGTGAGTTCGTTCACTTTGTGAACTGCGTGGATTTCAATGGCTTCCTCAAAGTCGACGGCGAGAATGCGGTCGCCTTCTTCGAGCTCTTCATCCCACCGGTCATCAGGATCTGAGTCTGGCAGGGGGAAGGGGTTTTTGGCACATTGGCATCGGGCAAAGGTGATCTTGCCGGTGCTCCAGTCGATGAGCGGGTTATGTCGAACGAGCCAGTCATGACCGAGAAAAATCTCTTTAGATCCAAGGTTGACGACTGCGAGGTCGATCCTCTCGCTATGGTCGCCAATGGTGAGCCTTAGTTCCGCAAACTCGGTGATTTCCCCGGCCTTGTTGCGGGAGCCATCAGCATTATAGATCGGGATGGGACTAGCAGTCTTGTAGACAGGGATGTTGTGGGTTTTAACAAACTCGCTGTGAATTGAGCTGCCCGTGCATCTGCTGTCTAGGAGGGCAGTGGTGTCGATGGCTCAGTTATCAGTGGTTTCGACCATAAGCGGGATTTTGAGGTCTCGCTTGGAGGTGGTCTGAGAACGGATTAGGTAGCATCGGGGCTTCCTTAATTCGTCAAGCCATTCTAGTGCGTTCGCTTGTTGTGTGCGGCGGAGCCCTTCCAAGAGATTATTGACTACTTCTTCAGCCCTGGTCCTGTGTATCCAATTAAGGAGCACTGACCTGGCGGCAGATTCGTCTTTGGCCTCTCGGATGGCCCTCCACGTCCACTCGGTTTCGAAAGGTTTCATCCATCCCGGTGGGACCTTCTCAGCTGGAGGCTGGGTCTCTTCTGGTGTCGGGGATAAATGGGTCTTGGCTTGCTTTGCTTGGTGAATTCTGAAGGCGGTATCGTCTTCTTCGTCCGGGACCTCGACCATAGTTACTTTGTTGGGGCTCTCTGCCCTGTGCCCCAGAGAGTCAGACTCTGTGGACTTGGCCCTTGGCGGGCGCTTGAGATCCTCTGCATTGGTCCTTGCAGGGAATGTCTTGGTCTTCAGAGAAGACGCTGAGTCTTTCAGCTTCAGAGGCCCGAGGGTGTCCTGCCTACTCGACTCCGACCCGAGTCCTAATACTCGTATGGAAGGCTCCAGCGCCACCTGGCATGTCCCTTCCCCCACAGCGGGCTCGGATGTCGTTTTTTCTTTAGGTTCTTGGTTATCTGGACTTGGAACAGTTAAGGCGGGTATATTCGAATGCGTATTTATCGTATCAACATGTTGCGTAACTACAGAAGAGCTATGAGTCTGACCAGCGATATTGTTCCTCGTACCAGATAAGTCCTTCGCCGAGCAAGTAGAACCTTTTACTTCTCGGCACCATCTTTTACCTCTTCAACCTTCGATTCTGTGGCAGGTTCCGTTGTTACGGCCCGATTCTCTTCCTTCTTCTTGTCCTTGTTCCAGCTTTGTAACGGGCAATTCTTGCTAATGTGACCCTTTTGCTTGCATCTGAAACACTTTCCCTCTGACCTGAGTGCGTCTATATCCATAGCCTGCCCTCGACCGCCATAGGTGACGCCGGTGCCAGTCTTTTTGTCCGTCGAGGAACTTGTCGTGCCACTACTTGCCTTTTGGGCATTCGTGGCAGGGTTGTTGTTCTTGGGGATGAAGGGACCAGGACGACCGAGACCGTCTTCAATGGCCTTTCATTGGCAGGCCTCGTTCATGACGGTGACTCGGGCTTTCCATTCGTCATAGGTTTTGGGCATGCCGACTCCAATATCATAGATGATTTTGGTGTAGGAGTCGGGGATGCCCTTTTTGACGGTGGCGACCATGTGGCCGCGGGCACCGGTGTCACCTTGGAGTCCTGCTTTCTTGGCCTCCTTCTCCACAGCCTGGAAGTAGTCATCGGCAAGGCCTTTGCCAAGACGGAGGTCGTACATCTTTTGCTGGTGGATTTCCTCCACTGCGTGATCGCGGAACTTGTCGTGGATCATTTGGCAGAAGTCATCCCAGCTGGGAAGACAAAACTTGTTGCGGGAGTGGCTTCATCGTTCCGCGAGGATCATGATCCACCACTCCTCTGCCTTCCCAGTGAAGTAGGAGGCGGCAAAGCCGACTCGGAAGGGGCTGGCATACATGTAGGGGTCGTGCATTTGGAAGTACATCTCACAGTGGGTGAGGAAGCGATCGATGTTGTCGGCGTCTCCTTTGAAGACGGTGGGCTTTCGCATCAGATCTGGCTTACACCCCATCCAAGGTGCATCTTCAGCCATTTGGCCGACAGGGTTGGGGAGTGGGTCGTCAGGGTCATGGTACTTTCCTGGCCCTCGAGGGAGCGACCAGCTGTCGGGGTCTCGGGCGAGGGGACTAGTGTGCCATCCTGGAGGCGGGGAGCCTTTGATGGCTCCATCATAGCCAGTCCAGGTTGGGACGATGGGCGGCTGATTGCCGCCGGCGTTCGAGGTTTCTGTGTCCTCTGGTCCAGCTCCGGCAAGCATTCAGCCCTTGCCTTTCCGGCTTCTTGGCACGTGGGATCGTGGTGGCAGGGACAGGGGGAGCAGCTTTGGAGGGTTTCGAGGGTGGTAATCTTCTGGTTCTGCGTAGGGGCGATTGGGATGCCTTTTATTAAAATCATAGACGGCCCGCTCGGTAGCGCAATACTCAATAATATCCTCCCACTCCGGATCCGCTGGCCTCAGGCTGCTCATCAATCTCCCCATCTTCAAGGAAAGGAAGGTCGGGTCCTCCGTAAGGACCGATAGATGACCTATAAAGATCCGTGTGTATTCGCATTCCCACAGATCGCGGATCTGCTGGACCTCGAGCGATAGCGCGCTGACTGATGGCGCTATGCTGCTCGTGGGTGATATCCCTGGTGCCTTGTCGGATGTGCTCCTGTCGTCGGGACTCAAATTGTGTACTGAAGCAGTTACCGTAGATAAGCCGCTCATCCTGATCGAGGGGGGGAGGTGCGTAGTTCGCGCAAGTCGGGTATCGATCCACTGGCCCCTCTGCCAGCGCTCTCTCCACCTCCTCTGCTCGTCCTCTGTGTACCAGTCCTCGTCCTCCTGACTGATATTTCTGAGGCGGTTCCAGTGGAGGCGCCTTCTGTGGTCCTCGTCATCTTCTCCCGGTAGGCGCGCGCTAGTAGCTTGGCAGGCGTCGTGCTCGACTCGCTGCTGGTACTGCCACTGGTTGTACTGCTGCTGATTGTGGATACCGAGGTTATGGAGGCGCTGGATGGTAATGGCTCGCTCGTGCGGCCAAAGAGGTTCGAGGTGCCATGGACGGGGAGTGGGGCCAGTTTGGACGTCGACCTGGATGCCCTGGAGTCGGAGGAGCTCGTCTTCGGCGAGCCTCTCTCTTTCTCTACTGGCCTCTGCCCAGATGTTGGTGTTAGGGTGGAGGACAATCGGCCGTGCTTGGTCGAGGATGGCGACAGAGATGGTAGGGGAATCGGGCCTCGTCTGGCGGTTACGGATGTAGGCCTCGAATTCAGACTGAGTGGGGCTCTGAGGGACGTAGGGCTCGCTCTCACTGTCCAAGGAGGGGTCATTGGGGAGTTCGGTGCCGCTGGAGGCTGCGACCTTGTATAAATCGAGGGAGTCTCGGGTTCGAGCCATTCCTCCGGTAGGGAGTGGTGCGGTAGAGGTGGTGTCGGTGGTAGAGGTGGCAGCGAGTATGGTAGGGACGGGGATGTCGAGGGTGCCAGTGACGGGGGAGTCGTGAACAAGGACGCTGTGTCCTTGCTCGCCAATGTCGACTTCGATTTCTTGGACCGGAGTGACCATATGAGTTTCCCGAGCTTCGGGATTTTGTACGGATGCGAGCGATGAGGGGAAGGACGTGACAGATCTGTTGGGCTAGGTGGTGCCATAGCGCTGTAGACCGTAGGGGGATGGATGGAAGGGGACAGCAGGGAGACGGGGGGCGCAGAAGGTGCGGTCCATCCAACGCTGAAGACGGTTTCGTTGGGTGTTGTACCAGAAGACGATCGGCCACCTGGACCGATAGAGAAGGTACGAGAGGGCAGGGATCCCAACAAAGAGTGTCAGGAAGAAGGCGGAGATGATTCCGGTGCTGGTGAACGATGCAGGCATTCGGTTTCAAAAAGCAATGGTGGCTGCTTTAGAGAAAGGGAATAGAAAGCTTCGAGCTAATTGTTAGATCTGAACTCTGGGTAAACCAAACAAGAGTAAACTGAGGGCTGTTTCGCATTCGAACAGTCACCCAAGGAGTCTCTGTACTGAATGGCTACTAAGAGCGTCGGACTAATGTCTTAGTCTGAGGCCGAGTCGACTAGCTAAGTTCGGTGTGATTAAACTTTAGCTTGAAGCTGGGGAATATACAGCGAGAGCTACACTACTTATATATGAAAAGTCCTGTGCTATGAATAGAGTCTTTGTCCGTGGTTGTCGTGCAGAATACAAGGAAGAACATGAGAAGGGTGAGCATTGGTCGCAAGCCGTAGTTGTCCATAGTACAATTGCTGATGCGGTCCGTTATAGTCGTGGTTACGATGATAGGTGCTTGTGATAAGATAAGATATAGATAAGCGCCAGCCGATAAGATAAGATAAGCGAAAAAATCATAACAATGTCACTATGATCGAGGAATCAAGGGGCGCGTCAATTTGGGTGCCTAGGACTGATGCGGCAACTCCATTTTCGGTACGATCGTCAATGAAAGGTGTATTGCCATGATCGTTCATGGAAATATGGAGAATAAATGTGAATGGAAGGGTATTAACGTGGTTTGCTGAGTTATAACCATGGTATATCATGGTTATTGAAGGATATCGAAGGGTGTAGCATATAATCGAAGGTTGGGACATTAAATCAAGTGCGGCAATGTAGGATAAGGAAGATGGGAGTCGAATCTGTTATTATTGGGTAGTCAATGGATAAATCCACAAATTCTGAGTGTACAGAGCCTGGAGGCTCATCATTGTCGAGGGCGCAGCTGTGAGTGGGAGGAGTGTCAGTAGACGGCGAAAGAGGTCAGGACAAATCCAAGCCATCTTTGACTCTATGTCACGGCAGTCACAACATTAACAAGACAGGCCGGCCTGGCCTGGCCTAGCCTAACACTGGTAAGACTGCAAATCATCACCTCAGAACCAAGCGTCGACATGTCTCCATAAGTCACCGTTTAGAGGAAGATGAGAGATTATAATGTAGGAGGGAGAGGAGGCAAGGGAGAGGAGGATGGGAAGGGAGGGAAGAGAGATGACTTATCTAAAATATTATTATGGCTTTTATAGGTAAATGGAAGGGTGATCCATGACTCGAAGCAAGCTGCAAGCAAAATACAATCAAGTCATAATAGTAACATGCGCCTCGAGCATTCCTCGTCACCGATCAACATTTCAACTGTTGTCCAAGGGATGCCAGAAGTGGTTAATTGCATTTTTTTTTTTTTTTTTTTGCTTTTTTCATGGCTCTCGTCTCATATATGTCGATTGTGCTATCTACCATCATCTACTATTATTCATGGTGCACTCTCATTTTCGAAATGGACAACGACCAGATATAAGCTTCAGCAAGGTCATACATGCCCTGGCATGCAGCGAGCACTTGTTTGAATATTCGCCCACCAGTATAGCTGCCACATGAGTCCTAAAAAGGAAGCTCTCAAATGAAGTGACACATGACCACAAGTCAGTTCAACTCAGCAAATTCCCATTATTCTCGTCGCCACCACCTGCCACCACTGACCACTCGCCACCACCATCACCAACATCGACGAAATGATGCAACTGGCACCGCTCATCTGCTGAATGCTGCCACCAACCACCATGCCACTCCCCAGCGAATCCTGCACACTGAGACAGGCGATGATGGTGCCAACCCAGTCCAGTGTTTCCTCGACCACACTGGTGACAGCAGCTGCTCCCGATGCTTCCCTCCCCCACCCGGGGCGGCACCCTTGCGATGACTCAGAGGAGGTAAGGTTTACCTGAACGAGAAAATACAACAGCGTGTACTGTAGTATGTATATTTATTACAATTTACTGGTCCTAGTATCTAGTACAGTAGTTAGTGTTTGAATATAGAGTTTTTCAATACCTTACAGTTTTTTGGTTTTTCCTGTAAGCAAAGTATGTGAGGACTTCGTCAAAATTCTTTTTGCCGTGCCACCCAAGACTTCATGTGAACTTCCACGTGGCACGCGGCATTTGCGAGCCAGTTCGTTTTGTGATTTCCATTTTTAGGCGTCACGTCACCGTCACCGTGGGCGAATAGCAGACAACTATCGTGATCCACGTCGCCCACGTGCCTTCTTTGCTTGATGCCACGATGTCCCAAGTACAGGACAGTAAATTAGCCGCCAGCCAACTTTCTCGCTTACCGAAGATAAACAAAAGTCTCTTTATCTCTTCCTATATCAAGGATCAAAAGTCGCATATCAAAGCCTATGCTGACCAAGGACACCATTTCACCTCCTTCCATTATTCACAGGCACCCCCTCTGCAGAAGGAACTCGGCGGCTTCGACACGCCTGTTTTAAAACCGCGCGTACCAAAACCACCGAAATCTGTCATCGAACTTCTTGAACAGAAACCACGGAAGGCTGTTCCAATCGCTACCACTATCGACAAACATGCCAAGAAACCGCCGAAATCCCAACCAAAGCCCGAGTCTTCCAAGAAACAGCTCTCCTGCTCATCATCCAGGAAGCGGAAAGCCGCCGAGGTCTCGGACACCGAGCAACAAGCGCGTTAGTGTATTCCATTGGCCGCTTCTCTTTGTTACTTATGCCGGTGACAGGATTGAAAGAACGCCGTGAACGAAGACAGGTCAAACGGGCAGTTGTTCAAAACAAAGAGAATGGGACTTGTTCTGAAGTCTCTGACCCGGAGGATCCGGCAGAGCGCAAGAAGGGCAAACAGAAACGGGATAAGAACAAAGTGCCTCCAGGCCTTGCTCTAATGCATGGGTTTTCCGCCACGAATATCGGAAAGAATCGCCTGACTGTGAGTTTGTAGTCCATTGACATTGTTCTCCTGTAATCTTAAATTGCAGACCCAACTGCCGCCCATGCTTGGTGTCTTTGGCTGGGGAAAAGCGTCAGAAAAAGCCAAAATCTCCGCAAAACGAGCAGATTTCGGAGGTAAGCGTAAGAATCATCATAGGTATCGTCTCTGAGAACAGATTTCCTAGCTACTCGATTCTCGGAGGAGCTGTTCTTGAACCGTCCGACGAAGTCCAAGCCTGCCAGACGCCCTTCGCCGTCTCCATCCAATAATGACACTGATGACAGTCGCAGCGTCAAGTCTGCTCCCGGAGAGAAGCATCCAACTCGACGCAAGAAGGGCCGAAAGCACAACATACGTCGTCAAACAAAAGATACAGCAACTGAGATTGAGGAACTCTCTGCTCCAGAGGAAGATTCCGATGCAGAAGTCCCTTCTATGGATCTCTCTCCCAGGAAGAAAGCTCTGGAGTCTGAGATTTGGGACATCGAAAAGTCAGATTTCGTATTTCCGTCCAAGTCTCCTTCCCCCGTATCAGTTGTATTGGACGCGCGACGCCTTCACTGGACTTCGCATAGTAGCAAAGCGAAAGATAATCAGCTCTATATCTCCTCTCCTGTGCTGTCTGTCTCAGGGTTGCCTCTTGTTCAAGTGGACAATATTTTCTCAAGTCCCTCCCTTGCGCCCTCTCAGTCAGCGTCACAGCAAGGACATCATCTTCATTCTGTCGATCTGCCTGCTATCTGTGTACCTTCGAAATACTTTCCCTGTGTGTCTGCTCCTATCGATCCCAGCGCCAAAATCAATAAAAAGACTGCAAGAAACCCGACGACCGATGCATATGGGTCCGACCTTCCATCCGATGACATCGAGTCGATTCAAGACAACAATTCGCCTCAGTATGCCGACCCTCGCTGGCATCGTGTTTACCCTGTGTTCGAACGTTGTGTTCCCCCCGAAATCCTAGACGCGTATCAGGAACAGCATAATCTGCCTATAGATAGGTACGAATACGACGAACGTTTCTTGGAAGGCGATCTGCGGCCCGGGAGCGGTTCAAAAGAGTATCCTGCCCATTATCAATTCCATCATGCAAGCAATGCCCCCGATTCTTACGAATATAATGACGTAACGGACCTGGACTATCCACAAACTCTTCATGATGATACAGCTCTCCAGATCGAAGACGAGAATTTTGAAATGAACAATGCTATCTTGGAACCCTTTGTCGCTCAGGGTTATACCGACCAGAATTATTACCACATGGATCTCACCTACCATTATGCAGACGATGGACATTACTGGGATGATGACCATGACGAAGAGCTACCCGTTACCTCTGTTGGCGACGATCAAGGCTACGATCGACATACACCCTCACACGAATCTTACGACATTTCTGGTGATGGCTATTTGGACGGGTACGCTTCCGATTCCCTCCCAATCGATGAGAGTGAAGGTGGACAGCTGGACGAAAGTGTAGCCTTTCAGGCTCAACCTTCACTGCAACCCATCTCTTCTGCGGAAACGTCTATGGAGGGTGTAGATGACAATTCTCTCGGAGGCGCGGATAATTTCCTTGAGGGTCGAGAGCTGCTGCACGGTTTTTCCGAAGTGTTTGCTCGAGATTTCACTAGAATGGAGCGAGGTCCCACTGCATCTGCAGAGGCGCAAGTGGCCAAAACATTGCGTGACCATTGGTTACCGCAGAAACTGTGATACTAGTTAAAACTTAGCTTGGCGAGTCCGGCTTTATTATATACTCGCGGAACTCGTATCTGTAGTTAAAACTGTCTTTTGATTGCCAAGTCACGCCTGGGTCATTATGCATTATTAGCGGGCTCTGACCTTTTTTTCACATGATGGCAATGCATGAAACTGTCTAAGGATCCTTCTTTCTACTACCATCTACATTCAAAGAAGCGATTTTATGGCGTCCTTAAGTGAGCTTTCCCACCTTAGGCAGCTGCAGAACAAGTGCTGCAGATCACGTTATGAATTCGACGCGTTATATGCACTTATTTGTGGCATCGCTCATTTAAAACCCTTTTTCGCGTCTACCCTTCTCTTCTAATTACCACCTCCTTTTTCCCCCGTCGCGTCTCTTTGTCATTGGTAACACGCTGACGCCAATGAACTCCAAAGAAAATCAGAGGATGGCTCCAAGGACCAATGTACGTTCGCGTTGCGTCCCGTCTGTCTGTTCTGTTCCTGATTTTTTCCCCAATAAGGCTGTGACTATTAAGCCTGAGCCTCAAGAATTCACGATGCCTAACCCTTTTGTATCTTCTATCAACACGTATCCTGCTTCCATAGTATCAAATGGTGTCAAACCAGAACCAGGTACCGCCGACGTCGCGCGCGTTGTATGTGCTCCTTTTTATCGTACCGAGTTACGTATCACTGACGCGACGCGTACGCATAAAGTTCCTCGAGTGCGGTCTCCCTGTTCCTTTTTACGTCCAAGGAAGCGCGTCTTCGACCACCGACACCCCCAAAGCCGAGCCAGAGATGCGGCAAGACGTGCCATTGGGCTCTTCCTCGCTACTCGAAGCTCGGAGGCCGGCGATGCTGTATTCTGTTTACAATTCAGCGAGTGACGTTCCCTATAGCCCGGAAGGCGCCCTTCAAGAAGGGTTGGGCATGGTGAAGAGTATTGAACAAGGTTTAGGGAAGTTACACCTTGGAAGCAAACTGCGACAGGACGTTTGGCATCGTGAGCTTGAGAAGTGCGCTACATAGTCTTCTGTGTTGTAACACCCTCTTATCATCTCTCATCTAGCCTCCGGGGACAAACGACTCCAAAGACTCTCATTGCTATATGTGGAGGCAGGTTATTATCGTCTCCTTTTAAAGCATACATACTTATTTGCTCTTTAGCCACAGGAGCTGGCAAGTCATCCATTCTTAATGCCATCCTGGATGGTATGCATATATTCCGGAACTGTGTTGTTAGTCCTTACATATTTTCTGTACAAACATTGTGCCCACGAGTGGAATGCGAGGTAAGTGTAGCACCTCTAGTTATCAATGCTCAAGCTGATTCTGGGACCATAGCATGTACCGCTGTCGTGACCGAAATTGCGTATCACAACAAGCCGACTGTGGATGCGGACGTCTCCTTTTTAACGGCAGCTGAATGGAAAGAAGAATTGTCCGTCCTTCTCCAAGACCTTGTTGACGAAGATGGCACCATCAAACGTAGTAATGACTTGAAAAGTGATGCTGGTGTTGCCTGGCAAAAGGTAGGAGTCCCATTTGAGACTGGCTGTACTTTGCTTACTCCCGGTTGAGGTGCATGCCGTTTATCCATTGATCTCCCAAGAGACTCTGGTCAGAATGACGCCCGATGAGATTATCACTCGTGATCCTAGTATGTTACTCAATCCTATTTGGTGAGAGACACGCTTAGTTGGTCAACCATAGAAATTACGGCGATGCTGGGCACTACCAAGAAGATTGTTGCCAGAAATTCCAAAGAATTTGTCGCTGAAATTGCTAAATACATTGATTCGAAGGACCAGAGTCGTGGTAAGAAGGACAAGAAGAATAAACGAAGTGCAGAGAAAGAAGAAGAAAAGGGTCAAACTATCATGGAAAAGATCCAGGCTGCCACCAAGAAGAGCGGAGCAAATGCCACCAAGAAGAGGTCTAGTGACAAGGAGTCGAATATCAAGGATGCACCGGCTCTTTGGCCTCTCATTCGCCAAGTGAATGTACGTTGTGCCGCCAAAGCCTTGTCGACTGGCACTGTATTGGTAGATCTTCCAGGCAAGGATCTTTCTTTCTCCTTTCGACTCCATCTGATCTAGTGCAGGTGTTGCTGACGCCAATGTGGCACGAAACAACATAGCGAAAGACTATATGAAAACATGTGCATGCATTTGGATCTTGGCCCCGATTACTAGAGCGGTGGATGACAAGACAGCTCGAGGTGAAGCTTCTGCTCTTTTTTGCTGAAGTTGAAGAGGTCCTGATCATATTTAGACCTGCTGGGGGATGCGTTCAAGATGCAGCTGATGAGTGAGTCTGTTTGTTAAATATAACCAATATCTTAGTAACGTTCTTGCTTTTGTATAGTGGGTAAGCAGTTTGACTCTCGTCAACACCTCTCTTTTACTCATGAGTGGACCGGTGTACCTTGGTAGATGGAAAGTAAGCCAGGTTCTCTACGCTCCCACTACTCTGCTCACCTTCCACGCAGCTACGACGATCATGCTATCACCTTCATTGGTTCGACATTTTCCCTACTGTTGTTTACACCATCTGACGGTCTGCAGCGAGCAAATGCGACGACATTTCTTGTTCGGAAGTCATCAGAGCTCTTCATTTGGAAGATGACGACGATCTTGTGGCTATCGAGGATAAGATTGATGACAACAAATCCCAATCAAAGGATTGGAGCAAGAAAAAAGGTACTATCGAGAAACAGATTAAGGGTTAGTGCTCTTTTTACTCGTTCAGTTGTGTCTTATTCGACAATACTGTTGTAGAGATTGAGACGACAATCAAGAACCATCGTCAAGATGTCGGCGAATATGAGAAGCACCTAGAGGCTATCAAAGACGGTGAAATCTTCGTACCGCGTCTGAGCTCCAAGGAGAAAGTGGCCCCTGGCAAGAAGAGGAAGAATAGTTGCGGTGGTCAAAAAGGGTCTCCGAAGCGACGCCGCTGTGCCAAAGATGACGCTTCCTCTTCCAACAGCGACGATTCTGAGTCTGACGAGTCATCAGATTCTGATAGCGGTAGCGACTCCGACGGTGACAACGACTCGAGTTCTGACGAGGATGATTCGGGCAGCAATGCTTCAAATTCCGAGGATGAAGTTCAGGACGCAGAGACGGAAGAAAGTTTGAAGGCAAAGATTAAAGCAACGAAAGCAAGCATCAAAGAGGCCCGCACTCTCAAATCAGATCTTCAGAAAGAGAAGAAGGCGGCGAACAATGAACTTGCAATCTTGAAAAAGACTCTGACGAAGTTGCAGAAGGAGAAAAATGTGTTTTGTTCTTTGAAGAGGTCCGAGGTAATTGCTTCATGCAATTTTTGCGAGGTTCCTCTCTGATTTGCCTCCAGTTCTCTCGCGACGTTTTGAAGGAAGATTTCCGTGTTGGACTTAAAGATCTTGATGGTGAGTCACTGTTGTTCGCCTAGGTCTTTGCTCAATATTATCTACAGACGCTGCTGCTGAAGAACGTGATCCGGACAACTTCAACCCCTCTGTCAATATTCGTGGTATGTGCTCTTTGCAAGAGACCTCATTCAGCACGCTCACATCTCATAGATTATGATGCCATTGATCTGCCTGTCTTCACTTGTTCCAGCCGAGACTACGTCAGATTGACCAGTGAGTCTAGTGTAACACAAGCACATATCATCATTAACCTTGTATTTCATTTGCGCAGAACAAGTAGAGGGCGATGGTGAACCCACATGCTTCTCTAACATTGATGATACTGGTATCCCCGCCCTTCAGGAGTGGTGCCACGCCTTGACACTCTCTTCTCGTGAGCGGAGCGCCCGAAGTTTCCTCGCTCATCTCCAGACTTTCTCCATGTCCATTCAAACGTACGTGAACGGTATCAGCAGTGTAACCGCTACGGATAGAGAAGTTCTACGCTCCAAATGGGAGTCAACGGATGAGGAACTAGATCAAGATGATCGATTTCAGCTCGATGACGACGATCCTTATGCGGCCATCCTAGGTGGTGGCCTGTATAGCATGAAGGAGACAGCTCCAAAAGTCGACGTCTATGGCGAAGCCGTAGGAATTACTCCAAGACTCGTAAAGGTCGAGTGCATTACTGCTATATGAAGGTCCGTTCTAACAGACAACCGACAGGATTTCACGAAAGTGATTGAAGACAACGTTGAAAACCTCAAGGCAAAGTTCCGTGAAGGCTTAGCCGACAAATGTCGAATCGGAGCTACCCAGGCATCAGCAGCCGCTGTCAGTACTTCGTATGAATTTGCAAGTTCAATGCATTGGGGTACTTACCGTGCGAGTAAGCAATCTGTTCTATGTTCCTCCTCCCAATGCTCTGATCATAAAGTCCAGCACTTCGCCGCCATGGCTCCTTCCGCCGGGATCTAAACGTCGAACTTCTCGCTCCTTTTACGAAGAATATCGCTGCCTCGTGGGGCAAGCTTTTTGAGACAGACCTGTTTGATTCATTCCAGAGGGCGACCCTACAGACAATACAGAGGCTTCTCATGGACGTCGAAAACTCCGCGGCACCTGGTCTTAAGGACCGAACAAAGATACAGGGAGAACTGTGTCTAGAGGAAGCCAAAGTCGCACTGCAGAAGAGCATGGATGTGGTGTCTGAGTCCATGGCGAATGAACAAAAAGAGATTTCACGGTGTCTCGCACCACATATACAGGACGAACTCACTCCTGGATATGATCGAGCAATGGAAGAGCGAGGCGCAGGGAGCGTGGCGAGACAAAAGGTGAGGTAGTCTTTGGTGCAAGGTCTTCATACATGCTGATCTTTCCCTTGAATTAGGCTTCTTTCCATGACTTCATCTCTGAAGCCAAGGAGGACCTGTTCGAAGACGGCGCTGACGTGATCATGGAGAGACTGGCGAATGCTGCATCCGCTGTCGGCGATAGTCTTGCTTTGTCTCTAGGAGAGCTCGCGCAGAAGATTGAGGTCAATCTTACCGTGCTGTGGGAAGGTGCAGGAGACGATCCCCAACAAGTGTATGCGCGTCGAGCAATTGTCGGTGAGGTGGAGAAGATTCTTGGACAGATCGAGCTGTGGAAAGATGCAGAGAAGCTAAAGAATGAGCGAGACCAGGAAGGTCTGCTCGCGCGGGAGCTATTGGTCGACGAGGATGTCGAGATGAATGATTGAAGTCGAAAGCCTGTCAATTCTTTCATGAGTATCATTATTTGTTTCGCTTTCTGGTTGGTTACCCTATCACCTTGCATATTATGTCTTGCATAGTGTACTTTATCTGTTTGTTACATTGCTCCTTCTACCCTATGATCACGTAGATTTTAGTGACTTAAATACCCAAAATTTTCTTGCCTCAGCCCCTGAACGAATTCGGTGATTTCCGAACTAAACAAGATCCACGTGTTTCCCCCCGCTGCCCTCTCCTCCTCTACGATGATACTTAGACAGCTTCCGCGTTTATGTCGCTCGCTTTCAACTGACGTATACCACCTTCCTTCATCTTCCACTTCTATTATTCCTCTTGTGACTCGTGAAGTCGAAGCTCAACCTATCCCCAATGGAGCCCGTTCTATATCGCTAGCGCATCCGAAGGATGCTACGGTTCAGTTACCGTCCTCATTGTCAGATTCACCATCATCGCAAAAGTCACAGCCGCCGCCTCCACCATCTCCGACGACCTCAGCGACAATGGAATCGGCGCTTTCGCAGGTCGAGTCACCGAGCGTGCTATCCAAAGTTGAATCAAAGGGCCCAGTGTACTCCCAACCACCATTCCATACACACGCGTTCTTTACTGTCTTAGAGAAGACATTTCCGACGCCTACAGCACGGGGGCTCATGCGTGCAACTCGAGCCTTACTCGTTGATCGGGTAGGCCGTGTCAGAAGGGAGGGCTTGACTGCTAAAGACTTGGACAATGTATGTCACCGTTCGCCCTACGTTGTCTTTCTAAATGCGAGTGATAGCAAGCGTACCTTTTCCGTGCCGCCCTCTCCGAGCTCCGGTCAGAGATCACAATGACTACTAAGAACGATATAGCGGCGATGAAGACATCCGGAACAGTACTAAGAAGGGAGGTGGACAAATTGGATGTTAAGATGAAAGAAGACCTTGGGTTCCTCAAACATGAGTTTGTCGTCTCGTGGTTTGCTGCTGGAGGGTGCTAACACTTATTTAGGATCCAGATGGAGCTGGATAGTCGGAAGAACGAGGTCAAGGAGCAGTTCAAGCGACAAGACATTTCTGTCGAGGTGGATTTCGTTCCTTATTTTCTCACAGTTACTAAATCGTGGTCGTAGGAGATGCTGAACAAGTTTATCGTCGAGGTCAGTACACTTCGGACAGTAGTGGAAGAGGTCAAGTGGGATAACACACGACGCGCCGTTCTTACGCTGTTCGGATTCGTCGCGGTCTTCCTAACGTTCATGGAACTCCGACCCAAGCCACCGCCGACACCGCCTGCCCCTGCATCACGACATGTACCCCCTCCGCCACCTTCCAATCCTGTGCATGAGACGGGCGACGGGTTGGAGAAGATTGACTGGGTCACATAGCAGATCTATATCCTGGACAAGAAGAAGTATGTAATGTGGAAGCATATAATCTACACTGTATCATCCCCCTTGCACCTTATAGCTGTTAAACACTTATTATAATGTAACAAGTTTCATTTGACCTCGAGTTTTTCGAGTTTCGAAGCAAGGGCATCCGTAGATGTGGATTCCATCGTCGTCGATGATGCAGCCTCTACAGGTAAGTCTGAAGCGGGCGAGGTCGTCGCTGGAGTCTCGATCGTAGTCCCCTTCACTGGCGTCTCTCCTTCATCGTCATCCTCCCAGCTATCCTTGATGACCTCATTCTTCTTCTCTTCCCGCTTTTCCTTCCGCTTCGCGTTCTTCTTCGCACTCTTACTTAACGGTTTATCCCCTGCACCCGAAGTTGAAGTTGAAGGTGGTGGTGCCCACCCGACGATATGCCCCTTCGGTAGCGTATTGGCATCCATCTGAGTCTGTTTAGTGCCTCTGAACCGACGGACGTCTTCCTGAGGAGTGAATCCGGGACGAATTTTTATCTGCTTACGGATCCTGGAAGGAGTAGTGTTTTAGTGCTGATGGTAGCTTGGTGTTGCGCATGACATACGTTCCATCTGGCCGTCGGGATTCCGGGATGACACGCTCAAGGGTGTGGGGGTCGACGGCGATGCCTGCGGCTGTCTGATCTGGGTTCAACGGCGGGCGCGACATCGAGGTTGGATGGCAAGCAACTGACGGCCGGTGCCGCGTGTTTGTAGGGTTAGGGGTAGTCATCATCCTTTCCTTTCTCTTTCATTACCAGACTCGTTACGCAAAATGGCTCCCTCGACGGAGATTGCTTCGATGGACAACATATTCCACCACATTACCACCTCCAATAATGTCATGGCCCTCAACGTGACCATAAAGAACAGTCTCCCGAAGGATGCCCGGGATCTGATATTGTCGGGATCACTGAGCTCAGGCCAGGATCCACTGCACATGTTGGATGCAAGAGAAAACAGTCTAGGAATGTTATATATTCTGTATGTTACTCTGATATCCTCTGGAGTACGACGAGGCTGAGTGGCGTCACAGAGCTGCAAGACTGCAGACATTGTCCACACCCCCGACATGGGATTTCATTGACCATTTTTGTGAAGTCTTCAATCCAGAGCAGGTGCGACATGCACCAGAGAGAGGTAGATCTCTGTCCTCTCTCATTTCCCATCGCTTATATGTTGTTCAGTCGTGATGCTATTTGCCGGTATTCTGAGACTGGCGAGTCATTACCAGAATATGCGACTAGCATTACGTTCTCTTCGCGCCCTCGCAATGCGTTACCCACCATCGCCTGCCCATTTGACGACCATACATGCTCGCTTCCTGCTCGTCTGTGCACAGACTCAGTCCTTCACCCATGCTCTCCCGCTTCTCCTTAATCATCATATCACCGACATCGCGACCACTCTGACACCCGAAATTACCTACATCGACAATATCATCTATCACTATCTCGGTGGTATTTGTCTCGCTGCACTTGGTCGCTGGGCAGAATCAGAGGATTACTTTGAGGTGTGCATCACCGCTCCCGGGGTAGCAAGCGCGCTGCAGGTCGAAGCATTGAAGAAGATGAAACTTGTCCAGCTGATCCGACAAGGGAGCACATCACCCCTGCCAAAGTATACGAACAATGCGATTTTGCGAGCATTCAAGAACAGTCCCTACCACGCGTTTGTGGAGGCGTACCCAAGCAATGTGGACAAAATGCGGTCAATAATAGAAAAAGACCGGCCTCTCTTCCAGACAGAGAAGAATACAGGCCTCTTGAGCCGCGCATGGGCTAGGGCACCGAGATGGTCGTTGAAGAAGCTCACACGGACGTATGTAACCCTGAGCTTGGGAGAAATTGGAAGACAGGTGGGAATCAAGAGCGAGGAAGAAGTTCGAGATTTGGTGCTCAGCATGGTGAGGTTTTGGTGGCTTCTGCTACAGTCCTTTCTTGTTGACTGTGATACAGATCGAGGAAAGTGATGTATACGCTACGCTGTCAGACAAAACCGTGACATTTTCGGACCCGCCGCAATCTTTCACAAAGGAAGAAGTCGACAGAGTTCTTTTACGGGCCCAGCAAGAGTGCCAGGAACTCGGTATTCTAGACCTAGATACTGGCAAAAGCAAAGACTTCTTGTCAAAGGTGCGTTTCATGATCTACCTTTCGTGCTCCTCGGAGGCGGCAAGTATTGACCTTAATTTTTTTTTTTTTCGCCAGGCGATCAAATCGCAAGACCCTTCTTGGTCTCCATCGATGGCTATGGGTGGAGAAGAGGAAGTCTTCGGGATGACAGTTGGGCATGGCGGTTCGTCTTGGGCCGAGGAGATAGGGTTTTCATGAGCTGTGTAGATTTGTTTTCGCTGTTCCGCTTGCATTTGCATCCTCTCGCACTCGCATTATCTCGCTTCAAGCTTCACGCTCTGTGTTTTATCGTCCTCAAAGAAATCAATCAGATTCAACCTCATGTTATCCAGCGTTTCAGATACATCGTTACTGAATCCCGGTCGGTGAACTTTGAAGTGCTATCTGCATGTACCGGTATGTTCCGTATCTGCAATATGCAGACGTCGAAAATATATTCTGGAGTCCCGATATTCAAACATCGATAGAAACTGACAAAATGCTGACAGACTCAGAGAGCGGCCGCTTGAGAGTGTCATGTGATCAATAACTCTGACAATCTAAAGAATTACAAGTTTCGTCCACTCCAGTCTCCGATGTCAGCCCTGTGCAGTAGTGCACTCAGCCCTGTGTCAGCAGCTACCCCTCTATATATTTGCTAGTACTCTTTGAAGAGATTTCTGAATCTATGATTATTTTCAATGTTGATGTGGTGTCCCGTGACACTGGACAGGCAACGTGCTTAGATCTGCTCATAGATCCAAGCTCGTGGTTCTCTTCGATCTTGGGTCAGATTAGGGCTGGACTCTTATCCGGTGTTCTTATGTCAGTGTCACTGCAATATCTGTCCCTTAGTACAATTCGGAATGATCAACATCTTGGGCGCTCAGTTAAATACACGCCTCCTGCCTCCCTCCACCATCACCCGCTAGCATGGACCTGGACCTCCCCGTGCTAAACGTCTCCGGCTCTATCCTTTTCTTCAACCGCCTATCTTACCAGGCTGCCAATGGAAAGCTTCTCGTTGACGACGTCTCCGTAAATGTCAAGGCGGGCCAGATGCTCGCGGTCATGGTGCGTGCGAGAGGCTCGGCTTCTGGATAAGGCGGGCTCACATCGCTCTGCAGGGTCCTTCAGGCGCCGGTAGGTCACATTCCAGCTTACCCAATACATTCTAATACGACATCTTGTAGGGAAAAGCACACTCTTGGACCTTATGGCGTTTCGAAAGACGCCAATGGACGCTGCGACGGTTCGCTTCTCTGTCATTCATTAGTTACATACGGCATATTCATCCATCCCGCAAGGTTTCACTGAATGGTCACCTATTAGTTCCCAAGTCGATGTATTCCATCTCGTCCTTTGTCGAACAAGAAGACGCTCTGCTAGGCGTCCTTACCGTTCGCGAGACAGTTGCATATGCTCTACGACTTCAGTGAGCCCACTCATTCTCGCTCGCAATAAAAAGCTAAAGTTACTGATCGTGCGGCGTTTCTTAGCCTACCATTGCTGTCGCGTACGACGGTAGCGAGTAGAGTCAACCGCGTCCTTGCCACGCTTGGCTTGCAGTCTTGCGCCGATCAGATAATTGGAACCCCAATTTCGCGGGGTATTTCAGGTGGTGGGTACGCTCCTTGTTAGAATGATCAACCAGCTAACTAGAAGTTTCCTTGTACTAGGCCAGAAGCGCCGCGTTACAGCTGCCTGCGCAATGGTGACATTCCCGTAAGCCTTGAGTATATTCGACGTACTAGATACTCGCGCTGACATAGTTCTGTCTCTACGCGTACTAGACGGATCTTGTTCCTTGATGAAGTGACCTCTGGCGTATGTTGTTTCTTGAATTCTCTCGTACATTGGTCAACATATCATCCACTAGCTTGACAGTACCTCTGCTCGTGAGGTGATGTCGGCCATACGGACCTTGGCTGAGGCCGAAGGCATGTTCGTAATTGCGACGATACACCAGCCATCTTTGGAGACACTAGGGCAGTTTACTGACCTTCTAATGCTTGCCCAAGGAAAAATATGTTATTCGGGGAAGGTGGATGATCTAGAGAGGTTCTTTGAGCGGTGGGGACGGCCTGTTCCGCGATTCGTAAGCTGCAATTTTCTCCTTCAAGGTAATTTATCGATCGTCCTGCTAGAAAACCCCTGCAGAACATGCGATGAATTTTTTAAATGAAGATTTCCAGACAGATTCCGACAGCGGAAGTGGGGATGCTGCGTCCTTGAGGGCATTCTATCTTTCAACTCTGAATGACTCGCATCCCTCCCTCGAGAACTTGAACATGAATATGAAGGCTATCCCCCAGTTCGACCAGGATGTGGATGGTTATGAAGAAAAGTTAGGTAAAGCAGGTTGGGGCGGAAAACTTTTTTGGAATACTATGGTCCTGTCGGAAAGGACAACGATAAATTACATACGGAATTTACTGGCGTATGGGGTTCGTCTGGGAATGTATATCGGTGACTATTCCCTTCTGTACGAGATAAAAATTGTCTCTGACCACGTTTCATAGGTATGGGCTTGATGATTGCGTGAGTGATACTTATATCAAAGCCTAGCTCCGTGTATTCATGGACATGCATCAGCACCATTTGGATTAGGTTGGGTCTAAGGGATTCGACTATCAACGATCGGTTATCAATACACTTTTATAGTGTGGCATTCCTCGCATTTGTAAGTAGTGTGTAGACGTATGAGCGCGTCCATTTCTAACATCAAACGTGTCTAGATGTCGGTCGCAGGTATCCCTTCTTGTGAGTCTGCCCCGTGTGTTATGGGACAAGACTCATGCCCATACTTGTCCACAGTTTTGGAAGAGCGGGCTGTGTATCATCGAGAGACAAAAAACGGATTGTATACCACACTACCATTTGTGCTGTCGAACACGTTGGTGAACATACCGTTCCTTTTCCTCTGCACGCTCTCTTTCACTCTGATATGCTATTGGGCTGTGGTGGGCGACTTGGTCTAAATCCCTCGGTTCCAACTAAAGTTTTATCAGGGACTGCATCCCGGTGGCAATGCCTTTTTCAGATTTCTTGCCTTCCTTCTGCTTGCAATAACAGCGGCAGAGAGCCAGGTGATCGTTGTTGCTGCTATCCTGCCTGTCTTTGTGGCTGCGCTTGCTATCGGTTCCTTGTAAGTTATTCACTTCTGAGCGGAAATGCCGAATGCTAACGTCGACCAGCATGAACGGCTTCTGGATGAGCGTCGGAGGATATTTGTACGTCCTTTCACAATTTAGTGTTCATATCACACTCATTTGATCTCAACAGCATTAAATCACGATCTCTCCCGCGCTTTTGGTATTACAGTTTTCACTATATGGATTATCAGCGCTATGCATTTGAACTGATCACCAATGTAAGAATTTCTCTCTGTCCGAGTGTGACAGAACTAATCGCCCATGCATTCGCTCCTCAGTCTGATCTCCGTGGTCTCACGTTCCAGTGTGAGAGGACAAGTAGTGGATCATGCACCTGTGCATACCCATCATCAACACCGGATTCGTGTACAGTGTCTGGCGACGATGTCCTTGATTATCTAGAAATTCGAGGAATATCGTATGCTTCCTGGGTTGCAATTATGGTGTCTATTATTGTCATATATCGGATCGCGTAAGTTTATCTCCCGCCTGCCTTGAGCTCACAGCAAGCTGATGATCATGCTAGGCTGTATTATGCCCTGCGGCTTCGTTCACAATAAGCTGCCGCAATAACCAACTAATGACGAACTTACACACAGGACTTTGCCCCCCAAACCCGGTGGCTTCTATAGTGCGATTGCATCCTACAATTGAGGAATAATCAGATTAAATCACCGGACGACTATTGAATAATAACAATTATATTAAATATCTGGTAGTAAGTACTGAAAAAGACTGCTGTCTTGCTGTAAAGGCACTTGTACTGAGCGGTTATCGTGGCTCATTTCTTTTGAGAGGATGTCAACAGTCATTAGGCGTCTCCCTATACCACTGTTGTACAAGCAATACAGAATCAGCACATTTGCATACATTTCTTGGCTGTGAGCGCGCATGAACTGGCTCAAACGTTGCTCCACAAACCGCTCCTGTTCATGATCTCCATCGTTACATCTGCCGTTTCTGATGGCATCTTCCCTCTAGTGATATAAGCTGTCCATTTTTGCGTATAGTTGTAGTATCTGTACCGTACTGGAAAACGGGAAGACTAGATTGATTGGCGACCTCTGGAACCTCTGCTGATACAGCTCTACTTTCTATATGGAGTTCTACGATTACAGCATCGGTCCGGGCTACCGTTAAGCGGTGGCAGCGGCCGGGATGTTTTGAGCGAATTCTCCAGCGTGGCGACACACTGCCTTCTGAGATGATTTTATTGCTTGATTTTAGATGTAGAGATCGCTGTTCGTCGTCTGGGTACCTCAAGGACTCGGAGATGTGGTTTAGTACTACGGTTTAATAATATGTGTCACAGGCGTCGCGTCACGATTCCTAATCCGACCCTAGGGTTCTCGACCTTTCTCAGCTATTACCGCACCTGGACGACTGTCCCACCTCCTTCTTGTCTTCTGCCACGACAAAGAAATCGACTGGGTGGTTTGGTTCTGCCCCAGAAATGTCGGGAAATAACGTCTCGCAAACGCTACATAATTTCATTCGCTCTCTCGTTCCCGGCCACGAGCCCCATGACAGTTCTCAACAACCTCAGCCAGAAGTTTCGGTCAATGACGCCGTCGTTGACGCAGCACCGCAGCCTCTGACTATGCGGAATGTAGAATCCATGGACATTGACGTCCCGCTTTCGTCGTCGCAAGATGGTGACGACGATTCCATGCCGCCTTTGAACGACATTTCGGATTCAGACGAATCCGATTTCTCTCAATCTGATACTAGCATGGACGCCGACGAGCTTGAAGTTCAGCTGCAGGCTATCAGTGACGAGCAGGTATCGGAGTCAGGCCTTCAGCCACCACCACCACAGTCTACTACACTCTCTAATACACCCGCTGCTTCGCCTTCACGTAGCAGCAATAGACGCGCTCGTGTTGATACAGACGAAGACCAGGATCGTGATCGCAGGCATCCATCCCAGCGAGTCCACGTCGATAATCTTACTCCCGCTATAGCCAATGGTTCCCAGCCAGCTCAGCCTCTTCCCCAAATCCATTTACCCTCCCGAAGTGGTCCGGGTCTTCCTCCAGGCGCTGCCGCTAATCCCGACGCTTTCCGTTTATGGCAGCATTTCATGCAGGGTGTTGGAAGACCTCCTAACACTCCCAACGCAGCAGGAGCAACTCCTGGTAACGCACAAGCGCCACCAGCCGGCCCAGCTCAGAATGGCCAGACTGGTCATCCAATGTTGGGTGTCCTTGGGATAACTATTGATCTGGGTGCTGAACCTCACATACACGCCCATCCGCCTCCCAATCGCGCTCCTGGTCAGCCTCCACACCCACACCCACACCCGCACCAGCATATGCCGCCGCCTATGTTTAACCTGCCTACGGGATTTGTAAACGTTGGCGACGGTAATGCATTCGCCGAACTATTGGCACGCTTTGGGGGGATGATGGGCAGCGACTATGAGCAAGAAGATCCTGAAAGAGCCAAGCGTCTTGTAAATGGTCTGGAGGAGGTACCCCTTGGCCTGGTTCGACGACTTGAAAGGGTCGGGGCCGTGGGAAGTGCAGACGATAATGGAGTAGGTGGCAGTGGCGGCGATAGCGGTTGCGCTATCTGCTGGGACCGTCTGTTGGATGGAGATGGGAACCAGTTCGGCAAAGAGGAAGTGAATAAGAAAGAAGAAACATCTCCTTCCCCAGATACTGCGCAATCACTGACCGAAACTTCTCCTACGACTTCGTCTTCTACTACTGAAGAAACATCTATGCACGACGAGTCGTCCGAGTCAAAGACGCCCGCTTCATCATCCTCTGAGCCTCCCCATCCCAAAATTGTTGCCTTGCCGTGTGCTCATGTCTTCCATGCCTCATGCCTGATCCCCTGGTTCTCACGGCCCCGACAGACTACTTGTCCTACTTGTCGTTTCAATGTTGATCCAGAAAATTTTACCTATGTTAGACGACGACGAACTCCTAGGCCTGCTCCTGCACCAGCCAATGTACCGACCGTACCAGTAGCTACTGGTCATGAAGACATGACACCTCCCGTCGATGCAAATGCAGAGACCCCGACAGCTAATGCTGCCTCCGCAGACGAGTCTGTCTTGCCTCCAACCGCGAATGCAGGTACTGGTCCAGCCACTGGTATTGGTGGTCATGGACCAAATATCCCTCGAAATTCACTCTTCACCCAAGCGCTTCTCCGCTCATTGATGCCGACAGCTGCGGCTGGTAATGCTACTGGCACAGTCCCTGCTCCTACCGCTCCCTCCGGTTGGTCTTTTATAACGGCTCTTTGAACCGATTGTAATTAATGTAATACTCTAGAAACTACTTCAGAACAGCCCGGTACTCCTAATCCGAATGCATTTTTGGATGCACTTCGGAATGGAGGACCCTTACCTCAGATATCTGCTGCAGATCTCGTGAACTTGTTTATGGCAGGTCAACCCCCGGCATCCGGTATGATACTGTCTTTGTTGTTCGGATTCCTGTTTGACATTGGTACAATAAGCAGGAACGAATATACCAGCCCAAGGGCCCCCTCCTCCTAACGTCCCGCCCGACCCAGCATCAGGTGCAGCCACAAGTCAAGGTGAGTGTATGCATTATGCGTGCTGTGGTGATTATTGATAAAGGGCATTAGGTGCAACACCTTCCGACAATAATGACCTCCCCCCTCTAGAGCCTATCAATGCGCCTCTTCCTGATGCTGCCGCGTCGGCGACCAATGCGCAACCAGCTCCTGCGGCTGACCACCAGCAAGGTGTCCCCTTAAACCATGGTCATGAACAGCACCCGAATGGTCAAGGTCAAGGGTTCGTTACAATTGGGTTCGATATGATCTTCGGGGCAGCTCCTGGAGATGGTGGCACAGACGATGTAGCAATGGATGGGTTACCGAATAACTTTGATCTTCATGGCGAATTCGATTTGGCGGGCGTCTTTGACGATCGTATGAATCAATTCGACCAAGCCATGCATGGTATCCCCGTTCTTCCGCCGCCTGGTAACCATGGCCCTCAACCTGCACCCGATCCCTCACAGCAGAACAATACTCCTTCAGTTCAATCCGAGACCCATATTCACATACACCGTCCTGGTCAAGGCCCAGATGGTGGAATGCACTTTGCCGCAGGGTCTGGCCGTACTATCGCAGAGGCACTTGCCCAATTAAACCGGCACGCACAAGAGCAATTTGCACAACCAGTCGGTGCTCAAGCTAATCAGCAAGAGCATCCTCAGCTCCCGCCCTTTCTCCCTTTCATGCCACCTCGATTCCGAGGGGGTGCTGGGAATGCTGCAGCAGGTGCACCTGCTACCCCACCTCAGAACCCATCAGGAGATACGACACCGCCACCACCTCCTCCAGCACCACAGGCTGGAACACATGGCCACGCCAACCCTCATGGTGCTGGACTTCCTCATTTTGCACAGTTCCTTCAAGGGGTAGGGCTACCTATGGGTGCAATGGGCACAGCTCCTCCATTCATAATCGGTGGCGGTGTGAACCCACGCCATCAACCCCGTCAGCCCTCCGAAAGAAAGAAGTGGACCCTTCCGCCTGCTCCCGGACCTACACTGAGGCAACGCATAGAGAGAAAAGAGCGTGAGGCGGGATTACGGTGCTATGATATGAGCTGCGGTGTTGGGCCATCTGATGAAGATCCTTTTGTGGCCGTATCGGAGAAACAAGTGCATATCCAGCATCCTCCCCAAGCAGGGCAGGGTGGTATTGTCTGTGAACACACCTTCCATCCATCATGTCTGGTAAGTGCCCAGCGAGTTGCCTTGAGGGGTGCCGATGAGAATGTTGAAGGAGAGGGTGTCGAGGTGTCTTGTCCCGTGTGTCGAGCAGACGGTCTGATTTCGAAGGAGGATTGGCAGGAAGGTGTGCGCGCTTTAGCTTGATTCGGTTTTTCTCTTGTATCATCCATGTTGCCTTTTTGACCCTCGTCTCTCCTTCTGCATTCATGTTGGCATTGGTTCATATTCCCTCAAGTCTCGCAATGTTATGAATAGTACCATAGATTACCTTGTACAGACATTGTATGGTCTCTTGTAATAAATTACTTTCCGGTCATGGGAAGATTCCAGCAACACAAGCGAGAAGCGTAGGTGAAAACCCAGTCATGCAATGCTGCGGTCAAATCGTAATGTTAGCGTATGCACCTGACCCCTGAGTTTAGGCAGACATGAAAGACAGGGCTATCTACATTTCCGTTGGACGGCCACTAGCAAAAAATCTCTGGGCCCATGAATACAAATATATAACAAAATATTGACAAAGAAGTAGACTAGTTCTGTTAACATTTGTCAAGAAGGATTATTAGTTAAATCGAGTCAAGACACGTACATCTGGTATCCTAAAAATAGTGATTTCCTGCAGACAAACTTTAGAGACTACATCGGTCAGTGATAACGCTGCACGCATACCTGTTGCTTGAAATATCGACGATTTTCTTCGTCGATGAGAACGAGATTGAGGTAGTAGCGTGTGCTGAACTTCTTGTTTACGTCACGGAAGGTTGGTGTCAGTTCAAAGCCACCTAGGAATAGCCGTATAGGAATAGTTTCCCCTGAGAATAGATAAGTGGAGTGGAGTTTCAAGAAGTAGGGACTTAGTTACCTCGTACAGGCGCTCCGTCCATTATTTCATACTTTGTGATGGTTTCGCTCTCGTTGTACTGGTTCGGCGGTGACCCGGTCGTTTCCCGTCGGATGATAGAAAGCTCCATGTGTTTAATCTTAATCCGCACAAGAAGAAAGTAGATCTTCCCAACGATGACGTCCTTGAGGTGATATCTACAACCGCAATGAAACGAGTCAAAAGTAAATGAATAGCATGACACACTTTGATTTATTATACTCAAATTCAATGTGCAGGCAGTCTTCAATCCCGACTTCCATCCTTATTGAGTTATTGCTGTCGGGTGGCATGCGGAACGAATGCACCCATAAGTCTCGCTCCTTGGTCACGTCCGCCATTCGTCGCGAAATCGACACCCGGATGAAGTAGCTGAGAGAAGGCAAGTTAACGTCGAGCAGTCAGCATGCATACAAAAGGGAGACGGACCGCAGCTTCACATTAATACCCTGGTAGCTCTCAAACTGTTTCTCTACATTCTTGAAATTGAAATCGAAGGTCTGTGCTTGTCTCATTTCGCCGGGTGCAGCGAGTTCTTGAGAGAGTGAGAGAAACTCTTGGTGGTGGCCACGGTCGTAGAACAGCTCTGTATAGGTGTGAAGAGCTGCTCTCCTGCCGTCGGATGAACGTACCAATGCTGCCAACGAACTCAACCTTGATGCCATCATGAGATATCTTCTTGCCGTCGCGGACCCGTATGGCTACCTGGCACGGGGTCAGTGCGTGCAAAGGTACATGGCGTAATTACGAACCTGGCCACCGACAGAGTCGCCGTCGTAGTAAATGGGACATGATATGACCTTGTCCTTCTCTCCCTTGATCTCTACCTGCTTTCTCGTTTCTTCGCCATCCAGCCTGATATCCACATCTATAGGAGAAGCAAAGAAATACGCGGCCATAATTGAGAGGTAAAGCTAAGAAAATTCTCGTTTAGGAAGAGATGGTGGTAGAATCAAGTCAAGGCGTTCATTGCCAAATTTGGCCACCAAAAAACTCTGACTGTCACGATCATCTCAATTTTCCGGAATGCGTTACGCAGTGCTAGTAACGGGGCCTGCAGGTGCGGGAAAGTCGACATTCTCGGGTTCCTTCATGACGCATCTAAACATGTCACGACGGACCGCGCATCTGGTGAACTTGGATCCAGCGGCAGCGGCGACAAGCTTTGAGTACGAGCCTGCCATCGATATCAAGGATCTTATCAGCCTCGAGGATGTGATGGGCGAGTTGAGTTACGGCCCTAATGGTGGCCTTGTATATTGCTTTGAGTGAGTGAGTGACTTATTTCTGCTATTCTCTTATAGTGTGCTCATTCTGGGACAGATATCTCCTGCAAAACATGGACTGGCTGGAGGAGGAGCTCGGAGGATTCGATGATGATTACCTCATTATCGACTGCCCTGGTAGGCTTCAAGCACCGTATCCTTAGCGCAATATTGACCGTACTCAAGGACAAATCGAGCTATACACCCACCACCCGTTCCTCCCCGCACTGGTCAAGAATCTCGGGAGGATGGGAATCAGAACGTGTGCGGTCTACTTGATAGAATCCCAATTCATGGAAGACAAGTACAAGTTTTTCAGGTCAGTGCGTCATACAGGGAGCCTGGAGCCTGGACCTTATGGCCTATTTACAGTGGAGTACTCTCAGCAATGTCAGCAATGGTCAACCTCGAGATCCCGTGGATAAACGTCATGTCCAAGATGGATTTGGTTACGTCCAACCCGGAAGATCCATCCGGTGGGGCGCGAAACGGTCTACGGGGGCGGAGAAATATTGCACGGCAGGGCATCTAACTATTCCGTGATTGTTTCGGCTGATTCCCGTCGGTAGATATCTCGACCCTGATCCTATGTTGCTAGCGTTTCCGCAAGGGGATGACCGTAGCGCACCTAATCCGCGGTTTCACGCGTTGAATCAAGCCATAGTTCAACTGGTGAATATATTTCAGGTCAATCCCAGCTTTAACTAATGGGATTTTACGCGTAGATAGAGGACCATCCGTTGGTGTCGTTCCTGCCCCTGGATCTGACCTCTTCCGATTCTTTGGAGACTGTGATCAGCCACATTGACTACACGATGCAGTACGGAGAGGATGAGGAACCCAAAGAGGTGCTATCTCTCTGTGTTATGTTTACAGTGTTGACTGACGGTATTTTAGCCTCATGACTTGGACGAGGGTGATTTCCAGGACTTGGAGTAAAATAAATGCAGCAGTGTTTGTACAGCCTCTTGAAATAACCGATTTGATTTGATTTGATGACGAAATTGATGGCGATCTCCACAGTTACGGTAAGCATAAAATGGCCGTTCTGTCTCTTGTTCTCAACGACCATGAGCTACTACTATCCCACCCAGCCATCCTACCAGCCCCAGCCCGTCGTATACACATCCTCCCATCGTAGCCATAGCTATTCTCCCTCAGCTGCCTACTACCCTACTACCCATCCTGGTACCTACGGAGGCAATAACGTCGTCTACATCCCCTCCCACTCGAGCAGCAGCCGTCATCGTCACGGCACTACCATAATGCCCAGCACCGCAGGAACCCAAGTAATAACAGTCCCAGTACGTCTCCCCTCAGCGCTACGGAGCTTGACACTGACCATTGCACCAGTCAAGCAGTCGCCATGGACATCGTCATCACCGTCGCCATCATGGCAGCAGTCACCACCACTCTTCTCACCATCTCACCATTGGCGAGCGCATTGCCCGTTTCTTCGGCTTTGGTCGGTCGCGTTACAAGATAAAGTCCCGGAATAGTTCCTGGGGTTTCCTCGGCCGTTCGCGCCGGCGCCGCTATGTGGATGCGCGTACTGGGGCTGAGGTCGATAAGAAGGGCCGGCCTGTCTATAGGGTTTAATGCGAAGAAAACGTCCAAGAAGGACGGCGAACTAATGATTGATTAGCTTTTAACTACTAACCCTGGTTCCCTACTATATATATATTTCCGTTTGCTTTCATTTATTGTACAATACAACATATGATCACGACGTCTCCTTTCTCTAACTGTAATGGATGTAGGATACTTTGGTGTAATGGATTACCCGATTTTTACGCACGACTTGCATGAGGAGATCTTATCAGAAACCGCACAGCACTGAGCAAAAGTTTGACAGGTTCGCTTCCGATTCATTCATTGTTCGCTGCTTCTACATTTTAGCCCGTTTACGGAATTTGGTTGCCTGCTTGAACCCCCGGTCTTGCCGCAATCCTCTCCAGCCAACCCTGTAGGTCTGATAAGAACGTAACTGTGAAGGTAGCGAAGCTAGCTTACCTTCAATCCAGGCCATTCGTCCACGGATTCGATACCGCTCCGTTCGTGAAGAGCAACCCTGTTTCAGGTTAGTCGGATAAAATAGAACAAGAGATTCTCTTACCATGGATAGACGTTGAGATCAGCTAGCGAGTATTGGCCCTTCCCAGACCCGGCCAAATATTCGCGGTCCTTGAGCCGGATTTCGAGAACACCGTACAATCGCCTGACTTCATCATGGTAACCTATTAAAAGAGATGAGAATAGGGCATTAAATATAAAGTTGCCGAGAATATTCACGTTTCTTCGCGTAGGGGATATCTTCAGGTGCGGCTCTATTAAAGTGGTTCACTACGAACAGAAAAGCACCGTTAGCGATGCGTGTATGTCAGGACTTGGATTGCCTACATTGACCCTGCATAGGACCGACGCCACCGTGCTATCGACGCGTAAATGGCAGAAACACGACCTATTCAGATGTGTACCTACAGCAAAGAATATCCACTGCAGCATCTCACTGTAGTCCTTAGGATTTTGTGCGGGGTCGAACCCAAATTTGTTTTCGGGGTCATATTGTTGCTGGAGGTACAGCAGAATGGCGGCACTCTCAAAGACGGAGAACGAGTCGCGGTTGGGATCTACAAGGGTAGGGATTCGACCATTGGGGTTTAGAGCAATAAACCACGGTGCCTAAAACAAGTTTAATGCTGAGAAAGACGGGTAGCTTAGTAATACTACATACTTTTTGAACATTTTTTCCAATATCAATTTTGTGGGCGCTGCAGTCAGCGGTGAGATTTAGAACGGAAACTGGACGCGCTTGACGTACTCGTATTGGAGGCCATACGTAGCCTTGAGCTCTTCGAGAAGGATAGAGACCTTGCGACCGTTGGGAGTCGGGGCGGTATAGAAAGTAAGAGGCTTTGACATTGTAGAGAAACGGTGGGATGGTGGTATATGTCGTCCATTGAAGAAGGACCGGTTTAAATAGGTGAATCTCATCTCGGCGGTCGCAAGTGAATGACAAATGGATTCGTAACATTGTGTGAATGTTGTGAGATCTGGCTGATACACCCTGCTGATTCATCCATCCTATCTATAATCGAGAATGGTCATATTACTTGGCTGCCTCCGCCTGTCGCGCCTTTTCTGGTTCGAATGTGAACTGCGAGCCAGCGATGTTCCCTCGGAACCTCTTCCGCATATCCAGCTGCTTTGTATTCCGTAAAATCTCGAGAATAATAGTATACAGTATACGCACCATTCCCCGTTTGCATTCAAATGTCGCCTTGCGCAGTGACTGGCATGCCTCAGGCAGTTCGTCCGGGTGCTCCCTCAGGCATTCGGACGGGAGTTTTCCTTGTTTGACTACACAGTCAGAGTGCATTAAGCAGTCTTTGAGGGCGGCCAGGAGGTCTTGGCATGATGAGGACATTGGAGTACGACGACAAGATTACCGCAAGCACGTGTAGGTAAATGTTTCCTAGCTTGACCCCCACCATCGCCCCAGTTCCATTCCGGTCAGTTTCTCTCGGTATTTGGCTCCCAGGCGCCAGAGTTTCTTCATGGCATACTGGCGACGTCGGTGCACGAGCCGCGGCGACCAGCCTTTTCGACGGTACTAAACGCTCAGGTGCTGCTTATACCCTCTATGCAAATGTCCTGCTGATAGTTTTGCAGGGCAGGGTTCTCTACGATGTATTTCTGCACACGCAAAAAGACGAAAAGGGAAAGCCCGGATACATAATTGAATACGACTCGCGCTCCTCAGAAGCCCCACCACTTTACGACCTGCTTAAGCGGTACGTCTTACGGACCAAGGTGAAAATTAGGGATGTCTCGCAGGAATACGACTGCCTGGGCTGTCTGGGGTTCTCCTGACCACTCCCACTGGGAGACGGAGCGAAGGTGGCACTGGGAAAACAGTGGAGCTCTGGAGCCCATTTGGCCGGCCGAGAGCGAATGGCCTTGGGGACTCAAGGACGGGATCATACGCGACAGAAGAGCTCCCGGGATGGGCTCGAGGATTCTCGTGCGGAAGGGCGACCGTCGTGAGTCACCCGTGGTGTTTTACATGCTGAGCTCATTCGATTCAAGCAAAGGAAACTCTTTCGCATGACATCCAGACATCCGACGCATATACTCTTCTTCGTATTCTCAAGGGGGTACCTGAAGGCCCTGTTGACATCCCACCATTGCATGCGTTCCCGATGGACTCAAATTTAGATATAATGGGGGGCCGTGAGTTTTGATGACTTATTGGTGTGACCTTTCTCATGTTGCTCGTCAGTTGACTTTCGGAAGGGCTGCTATGTCGGTCAGGAGCTTACAGTGCGAACATATCACACCGGTGTCATACGAAAGAGAATTCTTCCTGTTGTGATACGCGACCACCAAGTGTATGTATTGCTGATATTCTTTGGATTTACATTCTCAGCTTGTCATAGGTCATCTCCCGTGCCCCCGTCACTGCCTTCGGGCCTTGACATACGCCCCATTCCTCGTGAGGATTCTTCCCAGAATAAGTCTCCGCGTCCACGGGGAACCAGTAAACTTTTGACATCGCTGCACGGACATGGCCTGGCCTTGTTCCGATTAGAACACCTGAAGAATGCGTATTTGACGGAAGAAGAACCCCAGCAGTTCTCCCTGCAGACTGATGACTCTGCAACGTGGATAGTTGAACCTCAATGGCCCCAGTGGTGGGACTGGTATAGACGCTCAGGTGTTCTGTAGGATTATTACAATAAAATAGAGTAACACACCTATCCTGTCCGTCGACAGACTAGCACGGAAGCGAACACATATTCCCCATCATGGCTGATAGAACTATGTATCTCACCGACTGAAGCGCCAGGATACGGAGAACGAAAGAACAGTGAAGGTTTACTGCCATCGAATTCCTGTCCTAAGCCCCGGAACGAAAGATCCTTCCATGTAGGCTTGACACTAGGGTACATTGCTTTGTAGGTGGCTTCCTTTACTGCCCATCTGGACGCCAAATGAGACGTCTATCGACGCAGTCGAGCTAGTGTGGACGTACCGAACAGCCAAGAACCTGGAGCGGTCGCCCTCGTGGATGGTCTTCCATGCCTGGAATTCTTCGTTGCTGAGTATCCTTTGAGCAAATCTTTCTGGTCTGCGACGAGCTATGAGCGCTGCGATGCGAGGGACGTGGACGACATCGACGCCGATGCCAAGAATCATTTGGTGTGGCTGTGCTGCTGGTAGGTAAACCTTATCTCAAACCACTAATGATCCTGATGTCGCCTTTCACAGATATACACCTCTACGTAGAAATATCTGAGGACCCGCTCCGACTTAGCATGCGAGGCCTCTCTTTCTCAACTCCGTCCGACATCCAGACATACGCGAAGCCACGACCAGTCTCCTTCCTCTCAGACACTGATACTGTTCCGAAATAGAACTCTTATTGACTTCATATATGGTATATTTTTTGCTGGCTACGGGACGGTCCCTTCAGCTGCCACACCATCTGCTCTCCCGACTTCTTTGTTAGGATCGCGGCCTTCCATAACGAACTTGTTCCCAAGCCTGGGTTCCCGAAACAAGGCTCTACGGTCTTTATGAAAGCGTCATTTCCCCCATCGTACACGCCTATCCCAGAGACCGATCTTCCACTGAGTGTATCGATTGAGCTGTGTTCAACGAACGGGCACTTATTCCATTCATTACGCTTCCTTCAAATGGAAGTTTTCGTCCATCTTGAAACACAGACCGTCGATTTTTTGAAACGACACCTACGCCACCTACCTCCATCCCTTGTAGCCCCATCTTCACCAGTCAAAACTCCCAAACAACGCGCTGCTATACCTATGCGCGGGTCAGGCGACCAAAACACGCTGAATCCATAGCGATCGCGATGAATTAAAAAAAACAGGTCTCCACACTAGCCAACCTCATCCGAAGGGGGGTCAAAAAAAGTTGTTTCTGAGGAGAACCAAGGATCGGTTTATCTATAGCCTGCTGGAGGTAACAATCTTTGTTCGTGTTCCGAATTGTGCTAAAGGGAGTCTCAGAACATAAATTATGATGCCGTCGATTGGGACGAATCTCTAGATACCAAATGACAGAAGCGGAAGAACGTTGGTCCGGTGACGAGGAAGAAGATTAATTAATAGTAAGTGGCCGCTAGCAGAAAACGTTGTGCATATACTGAGTCCAGAATAGAACAGCCAATGAAGTTGGGGCTCTACCCCAGGGATCATATGAATCCAGAAGGTTTGGAAGGCGGAAGACTGCAGGTATCAATACGAGCAAAGAAGGACTTCCTGGGGGGAGGACAAGGGATAATTTCTCTCCGGCTCATCACTGAGTGCACCTACTCTTCATTCTCGTCAACTCAAGAACGGGCAAACTTCGAATCCGACGGCGAGTAGTGTCACCAACTAAGCTGCATGACAACTTGTTCGTGTTCTTACATTCGTATCTCTGTCTGTTATTTGCTAACATCTGTGCCAGGATTATCGCATATTGTGGGTTGCTTATGGACCCGCCGATGCTATCCTTTTTGACGGCGATTCTAGCGCCCCCGTGTAAGCCTGAGAGGCGCGTTGAATTTCAGTGGTTAGAATTTTGAATGATAGCACTTTTACCCTGCTCGGGTATGTCTTTTTGTGGAAAAGTAACACGAAGAACCATTGGGTGACAGATTCTAAAGGGGATACAAGTGCTCAGTCAAAGTCGTGGGAAAACTAATCGGATTGAGGTTAGTTCGATTTCTTTCATGGCACGGAGTTGGTTCTTACTTGTGTTTTCGTTCATTTGTTATATGGTGAAGAACAGACCTGTTTGATTATTCAATTTTTGAAGACTAATCAATGGTACGACGCTCCTTCATCTCGCAAAGTGATGAATCTCAGAGTTTTCCTGTCAAATGTTCGGCCTTATTGCTTACCCTCATTCGTGCGGAACACGCCTGGCCGCTTGGGGTCTTTAAAGTGCGGTTCTTCTTCATTGTACGGTATTGGTCCTATCCACACCAACATTCGGAAGAATGGATAAAATATACCTCTGCAGCCTCTGTGGAGTCGTGTTCGGCAGGAGCTTTGGGTGCTGTACCTGTTTGTGCAAATGCAAGATATCCGCAGGGGCATAATGGGAGCAAGTAGCGCCGCTAAATAAACTTAATACCTATATGTGCCTTTCTTGACGGAATCCGTATCGTCGATCCCATTCCACCGATAAACAGGCGACTCTTTGTATTACAGCTTTTTCTGAGCTCCGGAGGACGAAGACTTACACCATCCTGTTCACACGATAACCTCGCATCAGTCTGGAGTTGAATTCAATCTATTCGTACTGCGGCACTGCCTGACCAGAAAAACAGCTTTTCATCTAACACTCCCTTTACCACATGCCCATCCTGAGCCTGGACGATAGGACCTAGTATGTATCATTCATCCCTCTCATTTCGAGTATTGAATACAATGTCGTTAGCACTGGCCAAGGTTCAATCGCTTTACAGTAGCGTGATGTCAATCCGGAACCTCGTTTCAACCGCCCGGTCAATTGGGGCTTCATCTCTTGATGCAACATCTGATTGTGACACCCACAACACGATTGTGTCATCCAAGCTACAAGAAGTGCTACTACAACATGATAGGTTTGTTGCAGCGGATGTTGGCCCTGATTCAGAGGCGACACCAGACTCTTCGCTGCGCACGTATCTAGAACTAGCCTGCGTTGTGGGTTCACAGACTACGGGGACCAGTAAGTCTTGTGTTGATGAACCATGGCGACCAAAGGTAGGTCAGTCAAATAAAATGGAAAGGAGATTGATCACATATTCCCAGGATATCATTTTGCCTAAAGTCACCATCTC
This sequence comes from Armillaria mellea, assembly GCA_030407055.1. Taxonomy (NCBI): domain Eukaryota; kingdom Fungi; phylum Basidiomycota; class Agaricomycetes; order Agaricales; family Physalacriaceae; genus Armillaria; species Armillaria mellea. The sequence continues at coordinate 2,240,897 of JAUDZF010000005.1, forward strand.
CGCGTTCACTGAGACAGGCCAAGAAGAATCGTCAATCATCGTTCCACTGCAACGGACGTACAGTGGTAATGCGCCTGTGATAACATCCGGTCTTGCTGACACTCCCTGCGCTATCCTCGGCGTCCGACGCCTCTTGGATGTACTCAACACCACACTCGGAACATTATACAGCCTGGACATGCCATCCCTCTCTTCTCTTCTTGAAGACTGCATCACAAACGACTACGACTTTGGGATGGCGTATGGCCACCTCCGTCGGATATGGTACACCCGCGACTGGAGCACTATACGAGACACATTGCGCAAATGGGAAGAGAAGGACAAAGAGATGCGACGAAAGGCACTTGTTGGTAACCGGATCGTCAATCCGTACTTGACACCTCGACGTGTCTGGGATCTGTGCAGCAATCGGGTAGTGCCATTTTGGAGCACAGGAATCCCCACTACCGCCGTGACTGCTGAGCGCCGGGATTTGATGCTTCGGCCGATATCACACGCATGGGTGGACGAGAAGGATCGCGCCGACGTGTCGACACCCATCAATGGGTATGAATGGCCCGTTCCAATCCCAAAAGATGCCAACCTCAATCTTATCCGCATCGAGATGCTCAATCTTGGAGCAGAGTATGCATGGTTGGACGTTCTTTGTTTGAGACAGAAGGGTGGACCAAGGGAGAATCTGCGTGCGGAAGAGTGGAAACTGGATGTGCCAACGATCGGAAGGGTTTATATGTCGCCTGTGGCGTGTTACTTGAGCGGGCTGGGTCTGCCTTTGACTTTGAACGAGGGACGACTTGGACAGCGACCGGTCTTGGTTTCGGCGTGCATGGACGCTACAGGAGCTTGGTTGGCCCAGGCACAGGGTGATTGCTGGGGATACGCCGCAGGGACCAATGCATGCGAGGCACAAGGATGAGAAGTATGAGACTGACCTTCTGACCAGGTTTCATGAGCTACTATGGTTTATTGATCACGGCTCCTTGCGTCATGAGGTCTTTGTGGCGCTGGAGGGCATGCAGAAGCGGATGTCGACCAACCCTGTGGACAAAGTCGCAGGTCTGGCATTTCGTCTGTTCTCCAATTCAATACCAGCATACCACGAGACCCAGTTTCTTGAGGAGGCATGGACGGCACTCCTCAATTCGATGAAAGCAGGTAGCCAGGGGGTGCTCTTCCTCTGGTGTCCTGAATCGGGTAATGCAGGCACAAAATGGAGACCATTGTGGGACCAGATTATGACGAACCCTCTACCTGATGGTATTTACACCCTTGATGATGTTGATTGGGATGAGAAGACGAATGAATACTCGTGTAACATGATGTGCATTGAAATGGGACTGGTCCGGGGGTTAGCCGCTGTGGGAGGGGGTGGTCGACATGGAGAGTTGACTGTCAAAGACAAGGCTGGGATGGAACATCGTTTCAAGATCACGGCCACACACGAGTACCCGATACCTGAAGATACTTACACACTCATTCTGACTTTCCACTATCTTCACTTGCTTACTAATCGGTATCATTGCTATTCTGTTGTTGGGCGAAGCCTACCAGGGAGAAGGTTTGAAAAAGTGTCGGTGCTCCAGATTTTTGATGAAGGAGAAGTTGGTCGGTTGCGAGGTCTACATAATGATATTGCTACATGGTGTCGATATATTCTTGTTTAAGTGTCACAATGCATAATAGCCACCAATTCTGCGAAATCCGAGTCCTTCTTATGCCTTGGGCAATTCATTTTCTACGTGGAATGGCCGCGCTCCATACCATCCGCATATCCTCAGATCCTTGTGCGGTGGGGCAAGCAAGCAAGCCGTGGAATGTTGTGGTTTAAGTCGTTCATTTTTCTCTTTGTTTACACGCAGTAATAGAAGCAGTACAATACAATAAGAAAGCAGAGTAGGAGGACACCGATTCCTAGTGTGATGCGCGACATTGAGACTCGGAAGTTCAAACTTACAATTTTACTCACCAATACAGGCGACACTCCACGTTCCAGTATGAGGAGGTCCGCTGAACTGAGCAGAATACTCGACCACCACACCTTGCTGAGAGGCCTTTTCTCCCAAGTGGGGCTGAGCAGGTGTCATCGGTTTGGGCAGCTTTGGCGATGGGGGTGGAAGGTTCAGTATGGGAAATGAGAAACGCGAGAATTGAGCATACAAACCCGACTGTGGTGGCAGGAACGTAGGCTGGAGAGGTGACGGCTGAGACTTGCAGGACTGATTGTTATACAATTCCCTGAGAGCCTGAGGCGTGACCCACTTGTGGATGGCATCGTTGCGAGCTCATTGCCTGGGACGACGATAAGGCTTGTGCTCCTCCCGCCCGTCCTTTCCTGTCCCAACGCTATCAGGTACATATGAATGATGATCGTCAGAACGGGCCTTACCCAGGGGGATTAGTTCCCTAGATCTTGATTTCTCGCCATGCGACCCGAAGCTATACCTGGGCAGAGCTTCCCCTTCTTAAAAAATATTCCTGACCTGCCATGCTATTGTCCATAATGTTTTCTGAAACCCGTTCCCGTCATATTTTGCATCGATTTCAGATTAACCCCGAATCTGGAATTGTCGTTCCTCGTATCGACCTTTAGCGATTTTTCTTTTTCCAGCTCTTACCCGGACGACTTTTTGGTTCAGAGCTATATACAGCGCGACAACGAATTCTCTCATGTTGTTGACGTATACATCAATATTTTCAGTGCATTTCACAATGTCATGGTGAGTTTTTGCTAATCATTCATCTCTCCTCCTCTCAACATCCATGTATAAAGAATGTGTCAACGATCATTTCACCCTTGTTTGTATCTCTATTGATAACTACAGTGCCCCGCTACTTTTGATGCCACCCGAGAAATACACAGAGGTCCGGGAAGCTCTAGAGCGCTTTTTAATCTGTCCCTTAGAAAGACACCTCGCAGCCGGAAGCATCAGTGCTGGTGTGCTTATGGGGACTGGTGACAAACCAGATCTTTCTATCCGGAAACAGGACATATTCTCCAACAACCCGTGGGCTTGGCTTACAGTATGCGAGGCTACAGATAGTGAAGAGACAGAGATAGCGTTTGGATACACCCTTGATGAGGTACACGAACTGGGTCTTGTTTTCGACATAGACCATCTCGAGACTGTGGTTCAGTCTTTTTGCTGCCGCATATATTTGGGCCTGGTCAACGGTCCGTATATTCCATGAGGGAAGTCGGTGAGCTGGTCCGATCAAAAAGGAAGAACTGGCCGCTCCTCCGAAAGGCAACACATAGGTGCGTTCTTCCTCGTCATAACATGTTTCTGTAGTTATAAATGTCTTCACAGGTTTTTACGTATTTTAATAGTGCATTACGCAATATACTGTCTATCAGGGGAAGCGCAATTGAAAGTCTTGCGAAATACTGTACTTTGAAGGACATTCCGAACGATCATTTGTACTTTGAAACACAATATTGAGTACGAAATACCCCAGTATTATGTAGGCGCTGCCGTTTTATATACGGACATGAGCTCGATTGTCCTTCCTCGATTCAACTTCGGCTACAATTTTCTGCTACTCAGTCTAAGTAATTATGAGCGTCAAAATATTATGAAAATAAAGCGATCATATGTCAACACGTCTGCAATCCCAGAAAAGGAAATACCGTTTCCTCTTCCATTCACGACGATGCCCGTCCTTCCGTCCTCCCTCTTTCTTTCTATATCTCTTCTCTCCCTCTTCTTTTGCGCCTGTACAAGATCAGTATATGGCTCCGCGTTGACGACACCAATTGCAGCCAATGAGCGGCTCTGTTTTTATGCGGACGTTGACAAGGCCGGTGAGAAAATTGGCGTGCGTGTCCTGGCTGTTCTGCTTGCGTTATCCTCTAATTGTTTCTTGCCTTCCTTCTCCCTATTTTGGATCTTTGTTTTACATGGTGCTGCTCTGCAACAGTTCTACTTTGCTGTTCAATCTGGAGGCTCATTCGATATCTCCTACACGGTGACCTCACCACCACCAGCAAGCAAGGAAATTATCTCCGGAACGAGCGAGCGTCAAGGTTCGGGGCCGTTTCTCACGTCAAATCTCGTGTGCTTACATCCGTGCAAGGTGATTACGTCCTGACAGCGAACACTCCTGGCGAATATGCCTTCTGTTTTGAAAACGACATGTCGACGCTTACCGAAAAACTCATCGACTTTGACATCATGGTAGAGAGCGAACCGAGGAGGGAGGCTCCAGCGAAGCCTGGCGCGTAGTTGCTTCTACTCCAAAGTTTATGCGTGCTGAGTTTAGGTTCATAGGCCAAATTTCTGAACAAACCTCCGCACTCGAAGAATCCATATTCCGGCTCAATGGAATGCTTATGAATATCAAACGGACGCAGAAGCAGTGCGTTCATACCGATTTTTCTCCTTCATGGTACTGCTCGTACTCACGGTGGCTTGTAGCTTTCACACTAAAGAACGCCGTGGCTTCTCTGTGGTTCAGAGCACACAAAAGTACCATTGTTTCCCTTTCCTTGTCGCACCTCTGATGTCTTCTTCAGTCGACTATTCTGGTATGCCATTTTTGAGAGTTGTGGAGTCATCGCTATGGCCGCGTACGTCTTTTTTGCAGACAGCGTTCTTCCGTCCCTCTGACGCTGTCCTCAGATTCCAGGTCTATGTACTACAAACATTCTTCACTAAGACGGGAAGGCGGTATAAAGTATAGTATCCATTCTGGCTGGGCTGAATGTTTCAATGCAATGACCTTGATGACTTGAGTTTGGATCTCGATGTTCGGCTTGAACAAGACAACTTTGTTTATTGCCACTGTCAGGCTTAGACATTGTACTCTCTACTCATAACATTCAAGGTGATCAATGGCTAGTCTTGAGATGCTGACTGTCAGCTTGCTGTTACAATATGGTTGAATGAATAAGTAGCCTTATTTTTGCGGGAGCGACCAACTAGAATAGTCGATATACCAGGCTGAGCATTGAAAATAGATGATTAACTTGCTTCAACGCATGGTTTATCTGATTCCGTAGTTCTATCAAGACAAAAGATTATGTAAGAAAACCGAGCTGCTGTTGACGTATACGAGGTCGGACCTCGGACCGATACGCATTGGGCGGTGATTACCTTCTTCGATTTTCGCTCTTGCACAGAGGATGAATGTGTCGACAGCCTACATAGCGGCCTCCACCAACCGGTTCTGTCAAGCTGCTGACGCCTCGTCGAAATCACTCATCGCGTTTGGCTCCACGAATCTAGTTTGTCTATGGGACATCGCTGTACGGGAAGCCCACTTCATGCCCAAATGCGCCATTGACAGTGATATACACACAGGCAGATCCTGATCCAGGTCCTTACCAAACATTACCAGGTCACGAAGGAACTGTAACCGGTGTCAAGTTTATCTCAGATGATTCGTTCATTACTGCCGACGACAAGGGGGTCGTGATGTATTGGAGAAGAGATGGATCTCATGATCAGGTGTGGTCATCTTTTGTCTTCCCCTCGACTCTTCATTTCAATTATTCGTTCAGTGGAGGTCTAGTAAGGTTCAAGCACACCCGAAAGCAGTCTCGTCGTTGTGTGTGCACCAGGAGTGTCTCGCGACGGGCTCTTCTGACTCTTCTGTCAAAATTTGGAAAATAGGAACAGGTACCTTGAATTTATCCTCCGCAAATGATATCGATTTGACAAGAACAGATGAGGTGGTTGAGGTACAATACATATCATTGAAAGGCAAATATCCGCTCTCTATTGCCCTTTCTTTCCTTCCCCAGTCCGAAAGTATGTGGCCGAACAACTCGGATTCCTTCGTATATCTGAAAGTGTTCAAACAGGCCTTATCCTTGCCATTGCATGTACCGACCGAAACATTCAAATCTTGACTAGCTCCGATGGCACAGCAAGTTTTTTTTTACCATTATATGAGATCTCGCTAACACTGCCCTGACAGTTCATAAAATCAGCTGTACTTTCAGGACACGATGATTGGGCGCGATGCCTTGCATTCAGACCTTCACCTCAAGAAAGCGAATCTTTGGTTCTCGCGTCAGGATCTCACGATGCCACTATTAGGCTGTGGAACATCGAACCTTACAAGCGTGCTACCGAGAAATCTTCTGCAACATCTACATACGCTCTAAGTGATGAACTTTTGGATGCTTTCGAGGCTTCTCTGGGTGAATTGGCTGATACTGACGAGGGTGGCCGACAGATTTCTCTGAAGCGACATATTTTGACCGTCAAGACGTCTGCCTTCAGGTAAGACGTGTTGCATCGTATCTCTATGTTTTATTTAGTCTTTCTTTCAGTTCACAGCAGTTCACTATCACTTTTGATGCACTGCTTGTTGGCCATGAAGCAGGTGTAACTTCTCTCAACTGGCGGCCAGTAACATCATCATCGGCGATGGCAACTCTACTATCCTCTTCCACAGATTCCTCTGTTATCCTATGGTCCCCATCAACAGTGCTGGCCTCTTCAAACGATACTTCCACCACCCTATGGATTAATCGACAAAGATTTGGCGACATTGGCGGGCAGCGGTTGGGCGGTTTTGTTGGGGGTCTATGGGGTAAAGATGGTTCTGAGGCATTTGCCTGGGGTTGGTCTGGCGGCTGGCGGAGATGGAGGTGCTCTGCTGACGAAAAGGAAAATTGGACCGAAGTGCACGCAATAAATGGACACAGCGGGCCTGTTCGTGGAATTTGTTGGAGCCCCAATGGCCAGTTTTTGATATCAGCCGGGTCAGTGTACGATATTTTTTGAATATTGCTTTTTTCCTGACATCTTGAGGATCAGATTGGATCAGACTACACGTATACACAGCCCTATAGCTCATCAAAATGGCCGCATAACATGGCATGAGCTCGCCAGGCCGCAAGTCCATGGATACGATCTCTTAGGGGTAAGCTTTTTAGACGACCTCAAGTTTGTTAGTATCGCAGATGAGAAGGTGGCAAGAGTGTTTGAGGCTCCGCGAAGTTTCATAGATGTCGTAGAAGCATTGGACGTTGCACGCTTTTCCGATGCCGACGTTAGCCATATTTCTCTCTCGTGTTCTGCTTTTCGTTCTAAAGCTCATAAAAACAGCATAAACGTCCATCCCGAGCTAGTGTCCCGCCGTTAGGTTTGTCGAACAAAGCTACCGCTGATGGTCGGTTGCCATAACTTGTCAGTTTTGACAGCCCAACTTACGTTCTTCCCAGCGTCTATAACCGTTGATGATCCTTCATCGTCCACCCGGCCTCTAGAAGGGGAACTTGCTGCTAATACGCTTTGGCCAGAAGTAGAAAAGGTATTCGGACATGGATACGAGGTAAGGGCAGTTGCTGGTACACAGGATGAGGTCCTTACCTCATCTTCTAGTCTATCACCATTGCTACTTCCAACTCGCATCGTCTAGTAGCGACTGCCTGCAAGTCAACGTCGCCAGAACACTCTGTCGTCCGTTTATGGGACACACAAACCTGGCAACCATTCGGAGAACCTCTCGCGGGGCATTCGCTGACTGTCACACGGATCGCATTTAGTCCTGACGACCAATTTTTACTTTCCGTTTCCAGGGACAGAACATGGCGACTATTCAGAAGGGACGATTCGACGCAGTGTAAGCCATTTTTGAGGCCTTGGTTGTAAAAGGGCTCACACAGCGCGCTTAGATTATAGCGTGGTGGCTGCAGACAAGAGTCATTCCCGAATCATATGGGACTGTGCATGGGCTCATGAAGGCGACGTTTTTGTTACGGCTTCGCGCGATAAGACGGTAAGGGTTGTGGCATCTATTCTTCCGATGCACTGATGTTGTGTAGGTAAAAATATGGCAGTCTGGGACTGACGGGACTTGGAAAGCTATCTGTAACATCAAAGTGGCGGAAGCCGCAGTGGCCGTCGATTTTTCTACTGTTGAAAAACAAAATAGGTTCGTCACTTCGTTCTTTTTGTGATCATCTTCACTGTACATTTTTAGACGGTACCTTGCTATCGGCCTTGAAACCGGAGAAATACTAGTGTATTCAAACACGGTCTTAACGACGGATTGGCGGCATCAACTAACAGTAAACGCTGGGTGCGAAATTTTCGTCCTTGGCGCATACCCGTACAGTATTGACCTATTTGTAGGATGGCGCATGTCAATCATGTTCACCGCCTCAGTTGGCGACCATCCCTGGTTGACGTCACTCGGAAAGAGCTCGCTAGCTGTAGTGAAGATGGTACATTGAAAATAGTGATCGTCCACATGAGTATGGATTGATAACCATCCAAACGAAATGAAATGAGAGCTGCTATACAGTGGTGAGAAGTAAGGGGATGAAACTAGTAATGAAACAATCTGGAGAGGCGCGCGGGTGCAGTATAAGGGTATCGAACTGTGAGATGCGAGTATAATAGGCGTAGCAGACGACGATATAAGACGAATAGAGCATTTGTGCGATAGGGATACAAGAACACAGAATGTTGAATGATTTAGACAATGTCACGGAGACTGATAGGAACTTCAGGCTGCAAGCAAACATTAGAAGAAAATCAAGGATTGCGATTTAGACGTACGCATTTGATTCTAAAAGGGAGAAAGATGATCAGTGTCTGTATTACTTAGATGTAGAGGAAATACATTACTTGTGAAAACACTCGATGGATCGGAGCATCTCGACATCACCACCTGTAGCAGTTACGAAGTTGATTACGACCCCTCCTCGGGAGTAATTATTAGGTGCGACGGCAGGGGCAATGCTAACCGATGAGCGCAGTGAGAGATAATCTTATTGTCGGTCGATCGCACTTACCGATGGGTGTACTCCTCGACGGCTTTCGGTAAATCTGGAGCGAAAGATGAGGTTAAATAGACAGGGAAAAAACTGGTCGCACCATAATTTATAATCAATGGGATTTGAGATATTTCTTGAACGTGAACATCGTAAATAACAAGAATCTTTGTTACTGGTTGTCTCATGACAACAGATGGCGAGCTCTTAAACTTGCTCAGAGCAGCCAACTTGGTCGTAGAATTCATATCACCATGCTATGAACAACGTTAATAAAACCACGAGAGTACGAGGAATAAGCTGTCCTACCAGAGGAATCGCCTCCAAACCTCGACTGGCTAATTTATACACAACCGCATCTAACGCAGTGACACCGCCAACATGAACGATAGCCTGTGCAACGTCAACATCATCGAGAATATCAGCGAGCGCATCTAGCTTCCATTCGCGAGCTTGCACGCTCTCAGCACTGGAAGTACTTCTCCCTGATCCAATTATTCCCAGGCCACCTTCAACATGAGAAGGGTCGGACCTCCCACCAGCAGTGAAGGCTAAATACAAATAGAACTGTCGAAGACCGCGGAAATTGGGCGACGTCTCAATGTTAGTCACCGTGCCATCCCGGCGTACAAGGACTCTGACAGGCTCCTTTAATTGAATGGCTGTTGCCAAGTTCAACACGTCCTGAGGAACGGTGTTGGAGAACAGCGCCGTCTGGCGTTCCGCGGATTGTTGACCTTCTGCGACCTGAGGGCTAGAACGACCTTCAACGTCTGACACCGGTGTGCCCCCTAAAGTAGACATCTTCCTGGTTGGGGGACCCGGAACAGGCGAATTATTCGACGAGCTACCCGGAGGAGTGGGCGTCACTGAACCTGGCGGGCGCGAACGAGCAGGAGGCAATAGTTTGACAATATTGAATACGAATTCGTGCATGTTACGTGCGATTAGCTGGTCCACCTCGTCGAGCACCAGGAAACGAACATCTGAACCGTCGAGACCACCTGGAGTCGTGAACAGAGCATGTAATTTCTGGGGCGTACCACAAACAACTTGTGGTTTGTTAGAGAGGACTAACTGCAGCTCGGCATTGAAGTCTTTGACGGCGCCTACAGCCAACACGGACCTGACACCTATACCAGACCCCAAATCACGGATCATGCGATGAGCTTGCGTGGCTTGATCTACAGTGGTAGATATCATAAGGACCACCGGTTTCAAACTGTCGGAATGGGTCAGCGCCGTCTGGATAGCCGGTATCACATATGCTGCAATGCGTTCTTGGGTTGGCGGCGCTTGAGCAATGATATCTGACCCCCTCAAGAGGAATGGTAGCGCCCGCTGTTGGATTTTGTTTGGAGGACCCACACTGTGATAATGACATTATGAGTACGGAGACTTCGAGAAATGAGAAATGATTACCCAAATGAGTTCAATGAAACCTGTAGCTCAGGTGCCAATGAAAGCTGTTCCCACTTGGTAATCATCGGGCCAGAATCGCGTGGAGAGTTCGAATCATTTGGATCTAACATCTATGGAAAAAGATATGATCAGAGAAGAGCCGAACCGGTGGAAAAAATAACAAACCCCAGCTGAATCACGGCGCATAAGATTGGAAACGGAGCGTCTTTTGTCACGAGGGAACCCATCCTGACGCCCGATAGTCGTTTCGGGAGGTCGAACGGGTAAATCAAGGGTCCCGGTAGACCAAGTGCGCATGGGGGGATTCGGGATGCGAGGCGAAGGTCGCATGTCCGGACGATTGGGTAACCCGTGGCCGAGTGTATTGGCATTGGATTGCTGGGGAGAAAGGAAGTCTAGGTTTGACGTATGAGCCTTGGGAGGGCCAATAAGACCGCCGTTGGGTAAGCCAGATATTGGTTGTGGTTGTACATGTTGTGTCTGGAGCGCAATAAGCTGACCGACGGATGAAGTGAGAGTATTTAGACGTTGAGAGATAGAAGTAATATCGTCAGAAGGAGGGACCTGGTTAGGGGCAATATTGCCCAAGGAAGCGCGCGGTGCCATCATGGAGTTTGCATAACTTGGCCTACGGCTATTGCTTGCAAAAGGGTCTTTAAATTCGGGCTGCATGTTGTTGGCAGTGGTAGTAGAGCGGTCCACAAGTATGTTGACCTTGCGATGCAGTTCACCAAGATCCCTATGAATCTCCCGAGTGGAATATTCACATCGGACGAGGCGATCCAGTATATCGTGAAGCATGGGTGAAGCCTTGAGCTGCGCTTCAAACGACTGTCCGTCTGAACCAGAGTTGAGGTGGCTGCCGGAATCGAGCGACGAGACGGGGGAAGAGGAGGTGGGACCGCTGATGATTGTGTGAGATGATCCGTTGAGGCCAGCAACAGCGGGGGGCGTCGAAAACCGTTCTCGAGGCTGTTGTTGCATTGGGAAAAAAGGTGATCCAATGGCTGCACTGCTGTCGTGGCTGAGAGGCCCAGGGGTAGTAACACTGTCCTCCCCTTCTGGCAAAGACTCCAGACTGCCCAACAGACTGGCTTCACGAGAGACTCGGTTCTCTATGACAGGGTATGGTCTTCCCGCCTCCACCTGGTGGAAGGAGGGAGACCGTCGCGGCAAATCGAAAGGAGACTTGAAGGTGCTCTGCATGTTAGCCAGGTCGTCTTGTGGCGGGCTGGGAGAAGACCTTGCAGTGCGGTATTCTGTAGGCGAAATGGATACTGACGAAAAGGAGTTACGGCTGGGTTCGTTGGAACGAAAAGGATGCCGTCGAGAAGTCAAATCGCCTTCGTCGTCACTGGCACGGAGGTTGCCTGGGAAGAAGGGCATCGAGGCAGGATTGAGCGCGGCGCTCCTTGCCATGCTCATCGACGACGCTGATACTCGAGCTGGCAGGAATCACTTCACAGACGAACCAGAAAGAGCGCCAATAGGGCCAATTTGGTGAGGATGGCGGTTTGTAAGCGGATGATGTCGAGACAATGGCGCATATGATGTGGCAAGTGTTCCGTTCTCGCCGCTGGCGTCGTGCTAGAATTTCCTAGGGTGATCCCATGCAGGAAGGATAGCTACTCGACGTTGGGCACAGCGACAGGGATGCTTCTTGTGAAAGGTAAGACAGTGGAAGGTCCCAATTCGGCAGGCTCGGGAGCTGTGTGGACCGTCATGTGCAAACTCCTAATATATTCAATTATTCTATGCTACCGGCTTCTACAAAATAGTCTTAGGCAGTCCTACTCCACCCAGTATATTCACATCAGGGGACGGGTCGGACAGAATAAGAGTTCCTTCTTGTTGGTAAGTTCTGTAAACGGACTCAGAAACACGATACTACCAAACACAAGAATCTTACATAGGGCGACGAGGATGGGTATTGCTTGTCTGTTTGACATCCTTTTTCTTCAAGATATCTGGTCAAAGGTGAGAAAAATTCTTCCCTGCAGAATTCACAACGCACTGGCAATGCATGTGTCTACCTCGGGCAGCAACTTTCTGGACACAGAAATCTGCAGCGCAACGATGAGAGAGGACCAAAGAAACGAACTTCAAGACTCTCACCTGCAGTTTCACGCCCTTGCATTTGGTGGACAGCGTGAGTGCCTTATGAACAGCAATATGGCTGTGGAATTCGACAGTGGCATAGTAGATGTTCGGAGCATGTCCGGGTGCAAGGGATGCCATCGTTGGAGCTGGACAACCTTGGCTGCAACGAATCTCAACGCGACGAATCGGGCCACAATTATCAGAGAAGAATTTGTGAAGGTCATCATCAGTGAGATCCGGATTGAGCTGACAACTGTTTTCAGAGTGTTGTCCACATATCGGTAGTAAAGAAATCATACATTCCCGACAAAGATGACAGGGTGAACTTTGAGACCGCTATAAATCATATTAACCTGTCGCTTTTTCTCAATCTGGGCGCGTTCTGCTTTTGTGAGGGGTCGTGGTTTGGGCTTCTCAGCTGGATCAGCCTCTTGTGCCGGAGCTCCAGGCGTGTACATATAACCCTTCACTCAAAAATTAGCTAGTATCTACAGAGAAGCAATGTACCAACCTCAATCAAGTTCGCAGCTTTCTTGGCTCCTTCCTTGGATAAGAGAGACCAGTGAATGCGAACCATCTCAAGCAACGACGCGGAAGACACTACACAAAATGAGAGGGGTCAAGGATGGTGAGAATCGAAGTGACACGGGAAGACTGATTGAAAACGAGAGTCGAGACTTAACGTTTGACACCGACAATGCAAACTTGATTGCCTCCCCTTTATACCAGTTCTACATAGCAGCCCTGATTTTCACAAACAATTGATTTATGGCAAAGAAGCAAGACAATTTTCCCATTTAAGAATAGGAATAAAGTTTGTTGCCATTGTCGACTAGATGCCACGCGGAAGAAGGACATTGTCGAACAAAGTCAAGGCCTCCAAGCAAAGTCTTAGTCAATGGCGGGACAGTCTGAGTCACGTTGTCCAGTGAATAACACCACGTGAGTTCACGTTACGGCGTGACACCTCTCTTCATGGCCTCCCAACATGTCGTCTCCTCAACGTATCGCTCTATTCTTCGTGAACTGAGAAAATCAGTCAGCTCCTTTTATCTGAATCTGGTTCCAGTATTAATGGGCTTACAGGCGCCCTCCAAACGAAATATCGTCAATCCCTTGTCGTCCAATTTTCGGTCCATTTTAGAAGGATGCCGGCAATCCGGGAACGAGCGCGTCTTGGAGGACGTTCAAAATGCTATAGCGCTTATGCAGGCTTCAAGGCAACACCAGGTACGTCTCCGTATTGTCAAGGATTTCTCCATCTTCATAGTGTTACCAGTTCCTGTTGGACAGATACAACCCGTTGATAGACCTGACGGCGGAAGAGAGGATTCATGCTACCGCTCGGCGAGTAGGCCTCGACATGCCTGTGACCCACCAACCCGAATAGATGTTGTTACGCCTCCTGGCTTTCCTCGCTACTACTCCAAGTTGACAAACAAGGCAAAACAAATAAAAATCTTTTGACTCGGATGAGCCTCAGAAGCGGCTACCGATACCTCAGAATGGCTGCTACATCCACCAAAGTGCTCAAGTGCGACTCCGCTTCGATTGTTTTTGATTCTGTATCAGAGCAGCCTACAATAACCTCTCCAGATACATTAGCTTCTCTACAAATCGCCGCTCGCCATCTCCATGATCTTCAGCCAGTCGCGTTCCCTACCGAGACGGTGTACGGTCTCGGTGCTCTCGCCTTGAATTCGATAGCAGCATCCCGCATATTCACTACCAAAGGCCGCCCATCAGATAACCCTCTTATCGTACATGTATCTTCGTTCAAGATGCTCCGTTCAATCATTCCATCCAATTTCACGCTTCCAGCAACATATCAAATTCTCATGAGACATTTCTGGCCTGGAGCATTAACTCTTCTTTTTCCCAGTGATCCTAATGTTATCCCACCCATAATCACCGCAAATCATCCCACAGTTGCAATCCGAATGCCTTCACATCCCGTCGCCAGAGCCTTGATAGCTATTGCTGATGCTCCACTGGCGGCACCCAGCGCAAACAGCTCAGGGAAACCCAGTCCCACTCGCGCCGAACATGTCTTACGCGACCACGATGGCAGACTTGGTATCATTCTAGACGGAGGTCCTTGCGACGTAGGGGTGGAGAGCACAGTCGTGGATGGCCTACAATCCGATGGCAATATCCGCGTGCTCCGGCCAGGAGGAGTTACCGTTGAGGACATGTCCCGAGTTCTACGGCAAGAACTGGATGGCACGGAATGTGTGCCACAGGTGTTAGTGCATCGACGCGACTACTCGGACCGGGAGTTAGAACAAGCCCCAACTACTCCGGGTATGAAATACAGGCATTATTCCCCATCGGTGCCAGTGACGCTACTCTTCACACGTTCTCCCACTCCAGCAGGAGAACAAAGCTACAACGCTTCGGAATATCTAGCGACCCTGTCGCACAAGAGTGATCTTTCACGTCCTATCAAGGTTGGACTATTAACGCCGACTGATTCCGTTCTCGGAACGTTCACGTTACCCAATGGAATAGAATGGCGTCGGTTTTTCCTGGGACCTGTTAGCAGTCCTGCGGTAACTGCTCAGAAGCTGTTCGATGGTTTGCTGACATTAGAGGAGGAAAAGGTGGACCTCATACTTATAGAGGAAATAGAGGAGTTCAAAGAGGGCTTAGCTGTGATGAATCGCGTCAGGAAAGCGGCTGGCAAATTCACATACTTGACATTTTAGAGGGCTGATACGTTATCGTAAGTCGAGTTTTCGCTTTTCTGTGAACTTCTCCTGATGGACGTTTCAATCTATAGGAACATATCAGAACGAACAAAGTAGACGTAGACCCAGGTAGATCCCTGTACTCGCTTTCAGAATGCACCGCTACATCACGCTAGGGGCCATGGCCTGTCCTAATCAATCCTCACGTTCCTAATCGACACTTCCCCATACCTTGCGGCGCGGCGCCGCAAAACGCGTGTTCGCGCTTTCTGCCGGCTTGCTTTGTCCTTCTCATGTGACCTGAAAGGCGAAATCTCTTTCAGCCAGTCGCATGTTCCGAGCCTTTGCTCAAACTTTCGTTTTGGGTCAGTCCAACCCTATCTTCCCGAAGGGACAATGAGATCCGCACAAAATATAAAGGTCACCTGTTCCATTAACATGAAAGAGAAGGCTCTTTCGTGTGCACTTTCATCCCACTCGCAAAGTATAATCTGCGTCCACTTTCTTCCCTAGCCTCAAGATGCAAAACAGCAGTACGTACCACGACTATCTTTATGCGGAAAGAAACCAATGCTCTTTGTGTATCGATTAGATGTGCCGAGTCTTTTCAACTCTACTTGGTCTTTCCAGGATCAACATCCTCAAGACTTTTACTCTCCTCCTACTGAAGAACTCAGTGACCTTTCTTTGTCGGAGATTCGTTTGGCACGATCTGCGCGTAGCACTCACGCGTATGATCTTCGGGACGCGTCGAATGTCGCTCAGAGCATTGGTTCTCTCGATGTGGCCTCTATGCCAGGCTCCTACACTTCGACGCCCTATGTTCATTCGCGCGCCACTCTGCCTGCTTTAGACAATAATTCGATGGCATCACCGCCCCTTCCGTTTCTCCACATGCATCCCTCGACACCCTATATCCCCTCATCGGCCACTCTTTCCCCGCCTCCTGGAGATGAATGTTCGATGGCATTGACCCCGCCTCCCCAGAATACTGTCAGCAGTCTTGGCTTTCATCATGTGCATGCAGCGACACCCGATGACTTGCTTCCAGCCTCATTATCGGCCCCAGAGGCGGGAGTGGAGGTAGACTCTATGTCCGATCCCGTAAACGAGCTCAAAATCTCCCGCCCACCTAACGCTTTCATCCTCTTTCGTTCGGACATCCTCAAAAAATTACGCGAAAAAGACCCAAAACACAAGACGGGAAAGCAGCGGTTTCTCAGTCAGGTTGCTGGGGAAGCATGGAGGCGTACCACTCCCGAGGAACGCCAGGTCTTCAATAAATTGGCAGAGGAGGCGCGAGCCGATCATCTTAAAAAGTATCCCAACTATAGGTTTTCACCGCAACGCAGGGGTTTCAAGATGAAAAGCCGTCTTGAAAACGATCGGGAGAATGGGACGGACGATGCAGCGTCGATCAGCCATTTTGTGGAGAATGTCCTCGGTATACAGGGTAAAGCTATCCAAGACAAGCCTTCTCAATGTCGCAGAAAGGGTCGAACTCAGCGCCCTAAGGCACCTACTAGCCCTATTAGCCAACTCAACACTGCACCATCGCAATCTGCGACTGCCCTTACGTCGCCTGCCAGCGGCTACGGCACATTTGAGCTAGGGCCAATAACTCCTTTACCCTTCAATCCGCATCCGCTGGATTTGGTGGGTGTTACTCCACAGCATATTCCAACACTTGATACATGCACTACTACGGCACCTTCACTTCCTTCTATCATTCAGGCCCCTTCCACCGGCTACAATGCAACTGGCTTAGGACTGACTCTAGTTCCCTTCTCCCTCTTCTTGACTATGCCTCAAACTTCACTAACTATTGAAATCGACAATGTGGCATCGGTGCCCGCTACCGCCCCTGCCTCTCCCGTCAGCCATCACTCCGCTGAGCTGGGGCCTGCACCGGCGCCCTTCGTCCCTCCATCAACCGCGTCACATATATCGCTCGATTCGTTCGATTACCCCGCCAACCCGTTCCTTATCGCGTCTCGACGTCCTTCGAGCTCCCTGGGTTTCTTTCGTCGTCTCAGACGCGGAGACATCATTTCCCGTTCAGCTTCCACCGTCCCTGCAGTCTCTCATCCCGCAACAGTTCACGAACATGTTATGGTTAGTTACTTATTTGCAGCATTGGCGCTTTGAATTCAGTTTCATGATGCTGACTCCGTTGAATGCAGCAACCAGACACGTGGAGCAAGCCCTCTAGTCTAGCAGGAGATGGTTTTACCCTCCCCGGTGTCGACGCCCCGTGGGGTAAGGATGTGAATCTGCCCGGTGATGTGTAAGGATAATCATCAAATTGGACATGAATAATAATTGGATCATTATCATCTTATCTACGTTAACGTTCTCATTGTTTTTGTTAGCAGGACTTTCGTCAATTTGGGGCGAGAGGGGGTGTATGTAGTAAATAGGTTCAGCGTCATGAAAGCGTAATCGTTACTGTTGGCTACAATTCAGAGGCTGGAAACCAAAGCCTGGGAAAATATCGAAAGTAGTGATATTCTATTACTCCCTACAGAATATGCCCACAGCATTTCTTTCCGTTGAGTGCATGGAGGATGTATCTCAAAGGAGGACCACGGCGGGAAAAAACAACGAAGAGTTCAACCTTTAAGAGTTGACGAATATGTAGTAATGATCAGAACTTTCTAGTAATTATCATAACCGATGTATATGTCAATTCCCATCTTATAATGTTCCATACTGCGTTCCTGTCAATGTCGATTAGATTAGCTTCGAAGACTTAGTACAGTTGTGGACCAGCAAGGCCCACCAAAAATCCGACCCATTTGTAGAAGGACCCTGGTCAGCTAAACGGCCGGTTTTTTTATACGAAAGTGAAGATATAGACCTAACAAAGACATTTGCACGAGCCGATTTTGCATAGCATGACTTTAGGCAAAAAATTATCCGAAATTTTTGGCGTACCCCCTAAAAGTCGTGGGAAAAACTTCGGAGATAGCGCAATCGACTCCTTTTCAGGTTCGGCATCTGATAGCGTCAAAATTTTTAAATTCTATCGAGCCGTTCTTCCACAAATCGTACACTATGAAAGGCAGGGGCAGGCCTTCAAAGCGTGCGAAACGCAATATCACCGGACTCCGAAATCAAGGGATCAAGGCAGTGCCAGTAACAGCTGAAGCGCTGAAGACCCGGACACCTTGCAGCCAGATCCTCATGAATTCTTTCCAGTATTGGGGCTGGTGCAAATATCGATATCATCAGATTCCTAAGCGGACCTTTGCCGAGTCAAAGGCTCTTGTTCTGCAATACCTTGATGCTTGCCCACTGGACACAATTTGGAGATTTATTAATCGGTCATGGTGGTTTGTGGCTTACAGAAGAAAGTTGACGGGGAAGGCAGCAGAATGGGCGTGAAACAACAGAAACAGCATCGTGGGTTTCTAACCGAGCAATGATGGCGATTGAGGCTGTGTTGAATGACTAGATGACGTATGACCTATCTCAGAGAGGTCAAAAGGGGTACGCACAATTCGATTTTTTCGCCCAAAATTTTGGCGCCGCAAAAATGTCGTGGGAAAAACTTCGGAGGGTGTTTTTTGAACGTTTTCGGCCTCTGGCTTTCCGAATCTGAACTTGGTTTTGCCCCCCAAAATCTGGTTCAGCCGGAAATTAATTGGTTGCCTTTGCTTGTCCACAACTGTATGCAATTTCCCACATCTACAGCTCCGTAACCCTCGTGAGCAACCTTTCAACTTTGTCGTCGAGAATTTGAGCAGCGGCTTTGAGCGCTATGTTATCCCCCAACGCCATCACAGAAGATGGTAGGTGATATATGATATCTGTCCCACTACCATCCGCCTTTTCCAGGATTAGAAGACGAGGGGGTATGTTAAGGGAAGCTCGAAGGTCATGCTTCATCATGGTTTCGGCGATGACAGGATTTCCGATGGTGTACACTGTCGCGGTCGGGACGTTTTCATCATAGGTTTTCATCCAAACAGAGTGATTGAGTTGGAAGAAGAACCTAGCTACGCTAAGTACTAAACGGTGACAGGGATGGAATGTTTAGTACTCACAAGAAATCGTTACCATTGGCCATTTTCTTCAAGCCTTCCTCAAATGCTTCTTTAGCGACACCGGATCTGAGAAAGGGGATCAATCCAGCGGACTGTTCCCTATGGACTTCCTCGTCGAGACGGCGCAAAACATCAGAAACAGGTAAAGGAGTAGTGAATGTAACAAGCTGAGCGGTAAATGAAGTAATTGTTTTAGACATCAGGAAAACGATGGGTGCGATGGGCGCTTCCACTCATGTCAGCCTCTGTATTTAAGGCGATCAGGATGTAGTTCTAATGTGATTCGACGGACCGAGTAGTAAGTAAGCATTTTCGGTGAATGACTAATTAGCCCGACCCATGCGAGAGTATCGGTGGTATCCTCCCCCAGAGTGTACCGGACACGGAAAATCGCAGCGAGGCAAAATCAAAATCATGATCGCCGGGAAAGGGGCGTGACCTGTGTGACGTCCTGTGCGTCCTCTTTTCCCCGCGACTGCCCTGCCCTGCCCCTCCGCGAAACGCCATGAAGCGTAGGTCTGACGTAGTTTTTCCAGGCGCCCCAAAAGCGACCAAGAGTGTTGGATGACGCTGAAGATAGTACTGGCAATGACGGCAGCGATGTGGGATATGGGGGAATGTGAGCTTAGGCAAATAGATCAGAGCTCCCATGAAGAAATACTTGGAGAACTGAACAACATATCTCGCTTCAGAGAAAAAAGCCCCTCACAACCGAGCCCAGCTCCGACTGCTGCGACTTCCAAAACTGCCTCTTTCTCAGACCTAGGAATATCTACAACATTGCAGGCGGCTCTCACCTCCATGTCAATACGAGCACCAACAGAAGTTCAAGCAGCATGCATACCTCCCCTTTTGTCAGGTGCAGTTTTAGTCAGTTTCTACTTACCTGCATACTCACAAGTTTCAGGCAGAGACTGTATCGGGAACGCAAAAACTGGTTCAGGAAAGACCATTACATTCGCCTTGCCCATACTCCAAAAGCTTGCTGTAGATCCCTACGGCATATTTGCACTAGTTCTGACACCCACCCGGTCCGTTTTCTATGCTTGCTCGGTGCTCACGTTCTCTTATTTACCGTAGCATGTAGAGAGTTGGCGTTCCAAATTTCGGAACAATTTGCAGTTCTTGGGGCTGCGTTGAATATTCGCGCATCCGTCATTGTTGGAGGCATGGATATGATGGCTCAGAGTTTGGAACTTGGAAACCGCCCCCATGTTGTTATTGCAACACCAGGCCGTCTTGTTGATCATCTGAACAGCGGAAGCGGGGAATGGAATTTGTCCAGGGTGAAATTCTTGGTAAGTTTAAAGTTTTCTGAAGCTTCTGAGGCTAATGACATAGGGTTTAGGTCTTGGACTGAAGCAGACCGTCTTCTTACGCCAACTTTCGCACCAGAGTTAGCCCATCTTTTTGGTGTTCTCCCCACATCACGACAGACATGCTTATTCACCGCAACGATGACCGATTCCATCGAAAATTTGGCTGATGCCGAACCACAAACCGGGAAACGGAAGCCATTTGTACACAGAATGTCCGCGACGTAGGTGTTTTGTTTCCTTCTTCGCGCTGTTGTTCATATTCTTATAGAGTTGAAACAGTTGAGACACTAAAACAGCACTATATTCTCGTACCATCGCACGTCCGGGAATCTTATCTGTATTATTTGCTATGCAATCCTCCGGAGTCGACACTACATATGCGGCGTGCACCGCCTGAGCCAGTCAAAAAGTTCGGGAAAACATCAAAGACCAAACGAGATAAGAAGAAGCCGACGGATGAAGAGATCATTCCAGAACAACCGCCACCGACAATTATATTTTGCAACCGTCCCCGAACAGCAGCCTATCTGACGCTTGTACTAAAAACATTATCAATACGAAGTACGGCTTTGCATTCGCGGCTGACGCAGCGGGAACGACTTTCTTCACTTTCGCTATTCCGGTCATCGGTGGTGCCCGTCCTAGTGTCAACGGACGTGGGTAGTCGTGGTCTCGATATCGAAGACGTCGCGCTAGTAATAAATTGGGACATGCCCATGGAACCGGAGGAATACACGCACAGAGTTGGAAGAACGGCTCGCGCGGGTAAAGGAGGTGTCGCTATCAGTTTTGTAACGGAACGTGACGAGGACCGGGTATTACGGATAGAGGGTCGAATCAGTGAGCCATTTGTGCCATGGTGTTTGTGCATGCGTCTGACAGCTTCCGTAGACATGCAATTAACCGAGATGAACGTCCCTGAGGCTCGAGTGCTAGAGAAACTAAATGCTGTGTCTACGGCCAAACGTCTAGCAAACATGGTCAGTACTTCCTACATGTGTGAGATTATGAAGGAGTTACATTGCGCACAGGAGATACATGACTCTGACTTTGGGAAACGCGAGAAAATACACAAAATAAAGCAGGGGGATTTCCGGTCCGACTCAGGGATCATGCAATCGATCATGGGTAAGTAGGATATGATCGAATGGAGACTGCCGCTGCGGTGACGCTGATAGCTAAGTGCTCGTAAAAAAAATTACAGTAACAGTCTCAGAACTGCGGTATACGACTGTCTTGACAGTCTTTGTTGATATAACTATTCTAAGGAATCCGTCCACCGCGTGATCGACGCACGCATATAGGATTTGAGATTAGCTAATCAATACTTGAGGGGCATCATCGTCGCCTGCTCCATCGTTTCTTCCACACCCTCTCTTACTCCATCCTTTCCACTCTTCATCCCGATTCTGACGGAGAGTCATTTCTTGAAATATTTGTTTATTTCGAGCACGCTTCTAGACCTACCACCGCGATTGCTCTTAGCATAATGGACGCTAACAGCTGGGACTCGGTTCTCTCCTTTGCGTCGGAGCCAGTAACATTGAGCTCGCCTGGCTCCTCCAGTACGTATGAAGAGAAGAGACGCGTAGATCATCGCTCGGACGGGTCGCCAACTGCAGGTTCCAACTCCCCCGGTAACGCCAATGTGCCTCAATGGTTATTCCCTTTGGTCTCACAATGAACAGGAATCAATGAATGGCTCTCCAACGGCCGAAGACGCTCCAGAAGACAGCATCCTCATTTCTGTCTCGACAACGTTCTATCCCGGTGCACAGAACGACTCCCTACCACCAGATATGACGCTTTTGTCCTCGGACTCGGTATTTTTCTACGTTCATACCCACGTATTACTTGGGGTATCAAACAATCGTTTCAAATCTTTGGTTCCACTATCTGCAATGCCCGACGGGAAGGAACAGAACATTGTCGTGCATGCGCCCGAGACAGCTCCAGTCCTCAATGTCATTCTGCACACTGCGTATCGGATGTCCTGTATGCACTATTCACCCACATTCGAAACTTTGGTGGCTGCAGTCCATCAGCTCCCAGGCTATGGTATTGACGTCATATCTCATATATCACCGTCCACCTCACTTTACTCCCATCTGCTATCACATGCCCCTCTCTTCCCCATTGACCTATATGCATTGGCGGCATGTTATAATTTGTATGACCTCGCAGTATCGACCTCGTCCCATTTGTAGGTATTTGTCCTTTTCTCGTGCAGATTCTAATTTTCCTCACAGGCTTTCATATCACCTCCCCGGTCTCACGGACGAACTCGTGGACCAAATCGGTCCACGATACCTTAAGCGACTATTCTTCCTGCATATGGGTCGAGCCGACGCGTTGAAGCGGATATTACTCCCCCCTCCTCATCCCCATCCTCCGACCCCTTGGTGTGACTTTGAGGAACAGAAAAGGTTGGCTCGAGCATGGGCACTCGCCTCTGCGTATCTCGCATGGGAGGCACGGCCTGGTATGCATATCTTACGTTACTTGTTTTGTTTGACATGCTCATGTTCTATCTATTTTAGATCTCGCCACAAGCACCCTAGAGAACGCCTTGGGTCCTTTAGCGGAGCATCTATCATGCTCTGCCTGCAAGGAGGCACTCACTGTGCGCGTCAAAGATCTCGTCGTTCAGTGGAGTATAGTTAAACGGACGATTTAAGGCATCACACACGCTATCATGCCTTATCTGCAATCGCCCTCTACTCTCCTCGCCACGACAACCAAAAAGATCACACCCTCAGCTGCTCTTTAGATTTCGAAACTATACGACCTGGCCTTCCACTCTCAAGTACCTGTATCATTATTCTGCTCTCTGTGGTTCATCATCATCAACGCAATTGACACCACATAAGTCTCATTTCCACGATACCACTCGAAACTGATTTGTATTACTCTCTGTTTACGCTATCGATTATCAGGTTTTTCTCTTTACAGGGACTCCTTTCCTCGTTACAGTTCCGCCGGTTGTACACTATTCTTTTCGCATATTTGTTTGTATCCAAATTCACTCGTCTAATAACACACGAATAGACCTGTATTGCATTTTCAAAAGTGACGTACTATTTCTCATCGATCCAAATTAGCGTAAGTAGAGCGAGCAAACAAACCGTAACCTGGGTATAAGCATTTATATTACATCTATCGGGCCCTGTCCTCTGCTAAAACGGCATCATTGAGTTCGTCCAACGGAGCCAACTCCTTTTTATCGACAAGGTCAAACTATAGAAAAGTTAGTAGGAGTGCTGTGAATTGATAGGACTGTAGCCTACTTCGTTGATAAATAGGAAAAAATGTCTGTAGCTCGTGTTGAGGTGGGCTAACAGATAATAGCGTCAATTCCGGTCGAACGATACAAGTTTCCAGGTACCTTCTATGCCAAGAGCGCATATATGATCAAAGTGATTGCTATATATATGTGCATACACGCGGAACAAGCGACGGACAATGGTCCGCACAGTGTCGCGGAAATTCTTGGGGAAAGGAACACCTGAAATCCATGAGATTGGAATCAAATGTGCTCATCTCCATACCAATCTTGTTAGGGAAATATCGCCTCGTCTTCGAGCAGGTTCTGTGCCCAGTTCATCAGAGCATCGACATATTCAGGGGCTGTGAGCTTTGTTGGACGTTTGTATTTGATGCCATCTTCCCACAAATATTCATATCTAGACGCTATGAGTAAAGTCAATTTGCAGGGAAGTGGATCAGAGGCACCTAGGTCCTGCAGACATTATGGGACACTGATCGCTTTCAGTACGACGATGGTAGGGCGGTTGGTTGCAGGTTCACCTCTTCGCGCGTGCAAAACTCTGTAATAGTGCCATACAGCATGTTCAGATGGTTAAAGAAATCGACGGCTGATGGAAGTGTTAAGATGGATTCAAACGATATTGACCGCAAGACACGAACCGTGGACCGCTAACCATTCATTGGTGTCCTCGCCTTCGGGTAGCCGTACTGCGAGTCTGAGGTTTCCGGATCCCTAAGGCATATTCTAATGCTGAAGTGGATCCGAGAAAATAGTGTACTGACTAGCGTAGCCTCGGCGTACTTTCTCAACTGATATTGCTTAGTACCCTCAGGGACATCCTTCCGGGGCTTGAATGTACGAGTTTTCCCGCTGGATGTGATAAATCAGCGCTCAGAATACCGAGATTTCGAGTGTCGTACAGGCCAAAGAAAGAGGACATGGTGGTAGGACACTAATGAGGAGTTGGAGCACGTGGTCGAAGTGGCCGATTGATCCCGCCTTTTGATCGTCGACATTCACGTTGCCCGAATTCGAACATTGCGTTGAAGACACTGCTTTGAGAGATACCCAGATCTCTTGCAGTGGTAGCAGGACAAGCATGCTCTGATTACAAGTGAAGGAAAGTCGAACCACGACTTCGCTCGGGCCCTAGTGCATCCAATCACACAGCATGCTACACAAGAAGCCAAGAAGCAACAGCTACTTCTAGTCTACTGCTTGCTAAGGATTGCATCATAACAGAAGAACTTACAGTCCGCTCTAAACAAACATATATTGTGTAGGTTATGAAATTGGTTCCTGCCTATTCTGATGCTTTACCGCCAGCAGCACCCAGTGGACCGTGTCGGAGACGCTTTGGACGAAGATCACGAAGGTTTAATGATTATTTCTCGTGGAACAGCACTCTGACCATCGCGAAATAGGTGGCGATGACGAGGGAACTGATGAGGGAGCCAACGGTGTTTGGGATATGGTAATCCTTTTCTGTTGCAGCCTCATAACTCGCCGTAATATTCTCAGCAGGAATCCACTTATACAGATGACGACGTATTTGTCGACCTCATCAAGGAGTATGATGGAGACGATTTGGAGGAGAGTCGAGAGAGTAGCCAGCAGAATAATCTGGAAGGGAACCTTACACAACATGTGAAGACTGCTCAAGAGTCTGATTCAGCAGCAGAACCATCCGCATCGTCACTTGGAAAACGACGCCATGAAATTTCTTCTAAAGATACTCCGCGAAAGCGGGTGCGAGTGTCCCCGCCCGATGACCCTGATAACCCGTTTGTTGACACCGCCGCGAATCCAGATGAGCCCATCATTATTGTAATATGCTTTCTAGTTTATTGGCATGGTACTGATTTCGTTTCTGCACCTAGGCTCACAATCCCCGGTATCACATCTGTTTTCAAGCTCGCAACCTTCAATACGGCATACAGTATGAAATAGCGCGTCTCGTTTCTACGGGTGCCATCGAATACTCTGATATTTTAATCGACGTTCTTGATCAACTCAAGGGAAAGTCGAACCATGACGGTGTTCCTCTCGTCGGTCGGGCTCTCATGCAAGGTAACGATGCTAAGCAATGATTCATCAGTGTTACGAGCTCTTATATCTTCTCAGTCACAAGCTCGGTTATTGGCGACACGGTGTTTAGCAGAGAAAAAGAGGCGAAGGTAACTTTCTCTTAACTTTTCCTTGACTCAGCTGAGACACTGTTCAGAATCCATGGAAGGAACTGGACTTGGAGGAAGAGGCTTTGAAGAAAGACCCTAACGGCAATCTTGGTTTCAACAATGCCGATGATGACTGGTATGGTGGGAAGGTAAACTTCAGAGGAAAGCTCAAGAAAACATCTGCAAAAGGATCCTCACCTTCTTTCAAAATCGTCTTGGAAAAAGCAGAGCTAGGACCTTCTAACCGCTTCGCCCGAAAATTCGGCTCCAAATCGTTTCTACGGGTCAAAGTCACAAGAGAATGTCTTTCTCACGAGAAGGAACTCGTTTCATTCTTCAAGCATCCATTCATCTTGAACGGTTTTGTCTTTCGGGCGTTCTACGAAAAGGACAAGAGTGTATTTCTCTTCATGACCAACGAGGTTGTGGAGGACTCCCAAATCTCTCAGAGATTTCGGCCTGACAGAATATCACTGATTGATTTTTTGGACTGGCATAATCCTATCATGGAAAATACCTCCCAAGTAAGTTTTTTTCCTGGCTTATATTTCCACGACAGCAGTAACCATCTGCTAGACAATGACCAAGTGGTCAGCGCGATTCGCATTAGGGTTGTCCAATTCGGCCCCAGGAATATTACTTGAGGCCGAACAGATCATGCAGATAAAGGATGTTGGTAAGCAACCAGTCTTCCGAATACCGGGGATGGCATAATGGTTTGTTCCCTTAGTATCGTCCAAGGGGTCAGACATGACAGACGGCGCAGGTTTGATAAACAAGACTGCCCTATTGAAGTTAAAGAAGAAGTTTGACTGGGATGACTGGCCTACGGCCATCCAATGCCGAATAAACGGGAACAAGGTATCGTTCTCAGTTATCTGTATGCGCATGGTATATCAATAATTTGTTTCAAGGGCCTGCTGTATCATGACCCGAGGGACGACCGTGATGAACCTCGCGTCTGGATTCGACCGTCTCAGACGAAAATACAATACCCAGACTTGACAGATCCCGCTTTAAGAATTATAGATGTTCTGCGATCATCCCATGCCCGCGTCT
Source organism: Armillaria mellea (assembly GCA_030407055.1). NCBI lineage: Eukaryota > Fungi > Basidiomycota > Agaricomycetes > Agaricales > Physalacriaceae > Armillaria > Armillaria mellea. The sequence continues at coordinate 2,267,712 of JAUDZF010000005.1, forward strand.
CCTGTCAGCTCTCGGCAGAAGTTATCATTAACCTATGGCACAATGGCGTACCAGCTTCAGCATTTGAAACATTGCTTCAAAAGGGACTCGAAGATAATATTGTCATTCCATTAATGACATGGGACGGGCAAAATGCAATGTTTGATCTGTGGTCCGCTTTGTGTAAGCGGGGCGGGGTAATGACTGCGCGCGCTGCACGGCGGGAGACAAGCATGTCAAGGGTGAAAGGCTATGGCGATCGGCAAACAGAAGATTTTGATGATGAAGATGAAGACGGTATTCAGCAACTCAGTAATGAGCGATCCACTGCGTGGTGGAATGATGATGTCTCGGGGTGTCCTTCAGTCCTCGAGGAGACAGTAAGTTGCTTGCTCCTTAGCTTTTATACAGATGATTTATACTTTCTTCTCAGGTTATGTATCTACTCGACGCAGGCTTTACTCCAAAGAATTGTTCGGTCCTGAAGGACAAACTCCACAAAATCATCAAATCAGCCATTGAGAACTACGTGAGATCGTATCGTATCGACGTACCGATGTCTGTCACAGCATTCATTGTCCCAGGTCAGTAACTTCTTCCTTTTGTTTAGGCATGTACTTGACTGTTTTTCCAGATGAAGACGGCGAGCTAGAGGAAGGAGAAGTGTTCTTCAAAAGCTCGAGACGCAATCTGATAGGTCCTGACGGGCTAGAGACCGACATGATTCTTGGAGATGTATTGTTAACGCGCCATCCATGCAAGCTTCCGACCGATGCGGTGAAGTGGAGATGTGTGGACAAACCTCATCTGCGAAACAGGACGAATGTAATTATTCTATCGGTCAAAGGCTTGCACCGTGCAGCTGAAATTCTTGCAGGAGGTAAGCTGAACTCTTTCCTTCTCAAAGGTAACCTGTTGACCGTGATTTCCAAGGTGATTATGATGGTGACAAAGGGGTCCTCATCTTCCAACCGGAACTTGTGAAGCCCTTTGTGAACCCGTCTTTTGCCCTGTCGTTGCCTACCTAACGACTTGGAAAAGGATTTCGAAACAACGACCAACGAGAAAGTTGCGGATTTTCTGGTTCGAGTTCCTCGTGAATCAGTCAGTATGGCAGCATACATCCATGAAGTGCAAGAGTTTCTCCTTCAAGGTCTCACTGGTATTTCTGTCGTTGGAGCGTATTCCAACATGCACGACGTTTCGGCTTATACGAAGGGTTATGCCCATCCCGAAACTCTACGTTTGGCTCACATGTGAGTGGTTTCTTTCCAATTATAGGCCCTGTTAACAACCTCTTCCTAGGTTCTGTCTCGTTCTTGACGGGGCAAAGACTGGTTTGAAGGTCTCGCCGCATGTGCTATCCAAAGATCGGAAGGAATACGCTCAAAAAATTCTCGAATGGAAGGAATTCTCGAAGGATCCGAAGGAAGGGTCTACTGATGAAACCAATGCTGCTAGAGCCAAGCCACCCGCTGGCAGAAATTTTGTGATGGATATCATCCAGGGTTACGCGAAGAAGCAAGGTGAAATTCAGTTGAGCAGGGTGGAGCAAAGGATGAACGCCTGTTCTACCTTCGTTGCGGACGAGGAACTCACTGGGCCGTGGAACGAAGCACTGATAATCGCAGAAAGGCCGCAGAACAGGGACAGACTTAAAGATCTGAACACTATCAAAATGCACGTGCAAAGTGTATACCAGAAACATCGCAAGCAGGTCAACCCTGCCCACGGCAGGAGAAATGTGCCCACATCACCGAAGAAGGGGGCCGCGTTCACTGACTTGCCGATTGAAACCAGGCAAGATGAATTGAGGGCTCTGTCCAAGGAGTTTGCTGCAAAGCCTTCGCCGGAGGATCTCGTGGCTATAACCGGGACGGAGGCGGCTATGATTAAGGCTTCGTACGCGTATTTGTACGACACGGAGCAGCGCGCTGGGGCTGGAACAAAGTGGACAAGGTTTCCTTGGGACATGGCTATGCGAGAGCTGTGTGCAATTAAGGGTCGTGCTAGGGGGCATTGGAAGGCGCTGAATGGCGATTTTTATGAGAGAATGATGGTCAAGGTTCGACGGTAATGGACTGTCTCGGCGGTCTTAACTGTTGGTCATCGACCAGCGCCTTATCTGTGGGGAGCTGGGTCGGTGGCCCTTTTCAGGTGGTTTCCTCTTAATTCCTTCCGATAACCTTTACAGTAGTTTTGATTTCTTATTCTATGATATTTGTTGTACATGTATCTATTTCTGTTGCAATACCATCTTGAGGCGTCCAATAGGCTTGGATCTTTCGAATGATTACACGGTACACGCGGATATACATCATTCCTCAAGCAACTTGCCAAAGTCTTCGAGGCTCACTTATTGATAAAACTGACAAATTTGACGGAATTAGCTCTGACGTCAGACGTGACAAGCGTGACAGTAACCCTCTGTAATGATCAACTACATCCTCCTCGTTTCGCGGCAAGGTAGTACTTGCTGAATGCAACGTTCGACGATGAGTTGACATATCTTAAACAGGCAAAGTTCGCCTAGCGAAATGGTTTACCACAATGCCATCCAAAGCAAAGGCAAAAATTGTCAAAGATGTCACCCAACTTGTATTAGCTCGCCGGACGAGGATGTGCAATTTCTTGGAATATAAGGGTGCGCTGGCCTAACCTCTTAGAAAAGATAAAGCGACGTTAATTGTCGCTGCAGATACCAAAGTGGTGTACCGTCGATATGCGTCTTTATTCTTCGTGTGTGGAATTGGTTCAAGTGACAATGAATTGGTGACGCTGGAGATCATTCACCGATACGTGGAAGTGCTGGATCGGTATTTCGGGAATGTGAGACCACATTGCGTAACTGACATCCCTTGCCTGACCGTGGTTGTTAGGTTTGCGAGCTGGACCTGTAAGTTGATGACTGCTCGGTAACAGTGTTGCTAAACGTCCATCCAGGATCTTCAACTTCCAGAAAGCCTATGCTGTACGTCGGTGGGAGACATGCCATATGGTCCCAGCTGACGTGTCCTGCTTAGATACTGGATGAGCTGATCATTTCTGGGGAGCTACAGGAGTCATCAAAGAAATCCGTGCTCCGTGTGGTATGCAGCTAGCTCCAGTTTCATGTGGACACTGACACCCTTCTCAGGTAACACAATCTGACACGGTAGAGGAGCAGGAGAACTCGGAAGACACGATAGGACGATTGGGATCACGCGTCGGTTAGGACCCTCTTCGTATTTGGATTGAATTGAAGGCGTATCTTGAATTTTTTTTATCAAGGTCCCATGATGTAGCGCAGGAGCTATCCATTTCATAATTGTTGGACTATGCAGATACTATTACAGGAAGTCCTCGATGGTAATATATATGCACGAGGAGTCTCGGAAAAGACGGAAGGCAGTAATACGAAAGTTGTGGTTGGCCGGGCGCCACTATCGGAAGCCTGGCCGCAAAGTTCGGCCGAGTCGAGGCTCGTACCGGAAGCAAATCTGATCCATTCAGGCTGAAATGGAACTTGAATTGAAGCTACGAAGCAGTGAACGCCGGGGACGGAGTAAGGACGTCTCTCTGTTGGCTTCTCAATGCCAAGCGCGATGAAGCGGGACACCGGAACAGGCTAAATTGGGCCGAAATCTTCCCGTATCATCCAATCGGAGGCGGTGCCTGGCGGGATCACATTTAAATAAAAGGCCCCCATTTTCGGTACAAATCCCGTCCACATAACCCTCTACCCAACCACCACCATCTCCTCGTCCTCGTCACTCGCCATGGCCTTTGCCTATCACAACGATCTCCTTGCTCCCTACCTTGCCCTCCCCCAAGGCGAGAAAGTCCAGGCTGAATGTATGCATCTTCCTTCCTCTCTCTCGACTCATATCTAATCGTACCACAGATGTCTGGATCGATGGCGACGGTGGTCTTCGCTCGAAGACTACGGTCAGTGTGGTGCCACCACTAACCCGGATGTTCCGCTCATCGTTATTATATAGACCGTGAGCAAGAAGGTCACCGATATTGGCACTCTCCGTATCTGGGACTTTGACGGCTCTTCTACCAACCAAGCACCCGGTCACGACTCCGATGTTTACCTCCGTCCGGCTGCCATCTTCAAGGATCCCTTCCGTGGCGGTGACAATATCCTCGTTCTTGCCGAGACTTACAACAACGATGGAACCCCCAACAAAACTAACTTCCGTCATCATGCCAAGAAGGTCATGGATCAGGCAAAAGACGCCCAGCCTTGGTTCGGTCTTGAGCAGGAATACACTCTGTTCGACCTCGATGGTCACCCCTACGGATGGCCCAAGGGCGGTTTCCCAGGACCTCAGGGGCCCTATTACTGCGGTGCTGGTACGCCTATCATATCTGCATCGCAGACGTTTCGGCCTGATCTTAACAATAGGCGCTGGCAAGGTCTTCGCCCGTGATGTGATTGAAGCACACTACCGCGCGTGCCTGTATGCTGGTGTCAATATCAGCGGTATCAATGCTGAAGTCATGCCATCGCAGTGGGAGTTCCAGGTTGGTCCTTGTGAGGGTATCTCGATGGGTGATCATCTCTGGATGGCTCGTTACCTCTTGGTGCGCATTGCTGAACAGTGGGGCATCAAAGTTTCCTTCCACCCCAAGCCCCTGGCCGGTGACTGGAATGGTGCTGGTTGCCACACCAACTACAGCACGAAGGCTATGCGTGAGCCCGGAGGAATGCAGGCGATTGAGGCGGCGATCGAGAAGCTGAGCAAGAAGCACAACGAGCACATCGCTGTGTACGGAGAGGACAATGAACTCAGGCTGACGGGTCGCCATGAAACCGGTCATATCAGCCAGTTCAGCTCTGGTGTTGCCAACCGTGGTGCTTCCATCCGTGTTCCTCGTCATGTTGCCGCTCAGGGATATGGTTATCTCGAGGATAGGCGTCCTGCTTCCAACATTGGTATGTTCTGTTATTGATTGAAAATGATTGATACTGATGATCTTTTGGAACAGACCCTTACCGTGTTACTGGTATCATTGTTGAGACCACTCTCCTTGACAAGTAGATATGTGCCGGTAGAATTAAAGCAGAAAACTTGTACAGAAAATGTTACGCTTTGTGTTGTGCTGTATTCTCGATTTCACTGTGGAAGGACTGATCGTGCATATGCATCCCCTATATTACAATTTTGTTTGACCGCAGAATTTTCTAATGGCAGAACCACACTTAACTTACAATACCTCGCACCAACTCCGGCGAGCCCCACAATTAATAGCACCGCAAGCCACTGCATGGACTTTTCAGGGTACCCTATTTACTCAACCTACTAAATGACATACAACCTCCCTTGCCCCGAATGCTGTTGTGTCTCGTGGACACAAGTACCCAGACGGCAGCCATGAGGCGATACACTATGACATGCGACAGCTCATCTGTCGATTTTCAAACCAGTCGTTCGGACTTCCTCGACCTTTTGCTCCAGGGCTGCGTCCATGCTTGCTGTTTCTGCCGGAAATAGTGTGCTTGGTTTCCAGCAGCTCTCCGAGACCTGCATTCGGCAGCTGTCATAGGCTCGAACGTTACTACAATGTGCACTGTCTGTTTCCCATTCTGTGGGCTGGCTTACTGGCGATTGTTCGTTGCCTGCATGTTGTTGCGTATCATAGGCTATGGCACCACTGCGGTCACGCTGTTCCTTGTTTGAACATCGTGCTTGCGCTCTTGCGGCTGCTGGATGCTTGCTTTAGCCTTTCGATAGCATTCATAGGTTCGAACATCGAATTGTTTGTTATTCAGACAGAGTGCTTGGTTCCATGTGCATGTTCAACACCTGCGTTTCATGACTAGCATTCTTGTTCCCGGCTGGAATTTATGTCTGAAAATTATGCACTTTACACATGCCTTTCTTCATCCGTCGGCTCCTCCCTTGTCTGTATTCCCTTTCGCGCTGTCTCCAATGGTAGTCCTCGCATATCTCGTCTCATTAAATAATACTCAGAGTATTTTCTTTCCGATGATGACGCGCATCCGAATGCTCTCGATGTCTCGGACAGAGGCTTATTCATCGCATTCATCACAACACCACAGATGTTGCCTTTCTTGCCGCTGGTGGTCAGCTCAACCAATCTCTTACTCCGAAGAAACGTCCACGAAAAGGCAAACAAGCATCCGCCAGCTGCTCTGCCCTCTTTTACACTCGTTTTACCTCGATGACACCCCGCCTGAGCGCGAGTCCACCCTCTTGTCCTTCTCTGCATCTTCGGGGTTGAATTCATACCGTTACTTGTTAAAGGGACAATGTTGATATCTTGTCGAAATATGTGTTCGATATCTTGCGTACTGTATTTCGTCCCGAAACATTACTTTGTATGCTATCGTAATAGTTGGACACACTTTAATACTTTCTACCAATACCCGACGTGTCTCTGCTCCGCGAGACGTACACAACCGTGCAATCACAAAGGTACGAGCCTTCGTGGCCACAGCACATGGCTTACCATGTTAGGGCTGTGGACCCGACCGTTACTGATTGGGACCTTGTGCCGGTGCACAAACCACACCACATCACCTAATTCAGTCCTTAGCGCTTTAAGCTTTATCACTCAAGGGGGGTGTGGTCCAAATATGTATGACAACGACTATACAGGACCTGGACGCAACAAATGGGGTATTCCTACTCACAAGATCCGGCCGTGAGATGCAGCCACGGTGCCGGGTGCGAACCATCGTAAAGTTTGAAAAGGTGAATCACTAAAGAGCAGCGGCGGAAGGCTTGGCGTGTCAAAATCAACAACAGTTTTCACTCGACAACTATTGCATCGAAGGCGTAAAACTAAAAACCTTTTCGATCACCCGTTATACTGGGCTCTAGATGTGTACCACACCGTCCCGGAGTCGCTTATCGACCTGGCGTACTTGAGGAGTAATTTGTCTCTCTCTTTGGAATTTAGAGCAATATCGGCAAGGAATGGGGCAATGTCTTCGGCTTTCCAGCGTGACCGCGAGAGGAAAAGATCCGCAAAGCGAGGCGCAGGTTCCACGGGCAAAGCGGAAGATGGGAAATACTTGAGAAGATCGTTTCTTGATTGTGCCGTAAGATAATTACCCTGAAAAGAAATGAACAAACGTGGAGACAAAGTGGATAATAGCCGCACAGATAGAAGCTCCACAGACACAAAGGATTCAAAAGTATCACCGACGACAGATTTCCAAGTCGCCAAGAGTTCGTCCTCGGCAATGGGGTTGTCCTGCCCGACTGAAGTCAGACCATTGCACCGATAAAAGTGGAGCCCAAACCTTGAACGGCCGCAGTATATTTAGTCCAACTTCTCGAACCATGCTTGCCACGTCCATCTTCCAGATGCCTTGGCGTATCTCACCGAACCAGCCCATGACTTGAGTGGATACGGTCCGGGGAACCTCGTGCACATCCGCGAGTGCCGATGAAAGGACCTCGACGCTTGTTGCAGCGTGGGATAACGAATGAGAGACCAAAAGGTTGAGAATCATCTCTAGGATACTCTTGAGATAACCGGGTGCGATGGGTCTTAGTTCACCTGTGACAGTATGAGCGAGCTGCCAAGAAGTTGAGGAGATGTATTTACCATTAACGATCAGGATATGCATGTTTCGAAGTCCACGCGATAGTTCTGCATCACTGGCCTGGATAACACCACGCGCATCTTCAAACATTACTCTGTTCCTCTTTCAAGCCGCGTTAACGAGAAAAACGCGTCGAGAAGTGCAAACAACTCACATTTGTTTCCTGATTGTCATCCAGATCCTCCTCGGCTGTCTGCTCATCGTATTCATTTCCCCTCAGCATAGCCGAAAGCTTATGCAATCTGGGAACAGTAGGTGCCAGCTCAAGGATCTCGTTCACTTGATCGCGTATAACCATATCGTCGTCGGAGAATTCAAGGTCGGACGCGTTGGGAGGGGTGACGACGAGAACAGAATTGGACAGAACAACCGAGCGCATCGTGTATGTCGTGTCGTTTGCACAAAATACAGCATCGTCGCCTGTCTGGCCTCGAACTGTGAACCTAGTGAAAGCTTCAATTGCATTGACAGAAGATTTTCGATCGACATTTACCGGAGAGGGTTTGAACTTTCGATGGCGGTTTCAATTAGCTTGCAAAGGTCGGGTGGTAGCTCAATGAGCTTGAATGAGCCGGATTCTGCACTGGACGACGTGGAAAAATATAAATCACATTCTGACATGATGATAGTAGGAGCAGATGAGATTTTTGTTTGTGGCACAGGCTAGCTCCAAATATGAGTTGCCACTGATTTGTCCAAACTGCCAGTACTCGAAAAGCACTCGCCCACTTTTTAATTGGAGATGCTCGTTGAGCGCGGCTACCTAGTACTCAGTGTATTTCTTGGACACGCTAACGTCGGCAAGTTCGTGCATCTATTGAGGATATTTAATGACACACGGCGTTAATTTCACTATTACAATTATCAGTATGCCAACTCGGATTGCCGCCGTCCATGTACCAAGGATGGTCACCGCTGCTCTGTTACGATGTTCATCGAAGATGAGTCTTACCTGAATGCATCCATTTTCGAGAAAGGGATGCTTCGCTTCGGATTTCATGTCCTTCAAATTACTTGGGATGTCTGTCCATGTCAAACACAGCATCGCCTCACAGCATAGCTGTCAATGGTGCGTAAGAGAAGGAAGGAAGCATTTGCCACTCATCATTCGTATCAGGAATGGAAGGGCTGACGCAACATATGAGCCTCGAGGAATCCATGTAAAATTTTGATTGAGATACGACATGATATCAACTGCTTCTTACATACTGGTGGAGTGTCGGAGAAGGTATAAATTGATACCAGGGTCGTCCTACTAGGAGCTGGAAAATACAAGTGGTAGTTTACATAGCAATCGTAGTGTTCACTGACAGCATCAAAAACAAGGAATTCTACATGATAAGAACAAGCTACCGGGCCCTGGAACGCGTCTTGACAGCTTTAGGCAGATTTCTAACACCATATCCATCAGGGCGAAAATCGTCGTCATCCCCACCCAGGGCTTCAGACTTCCTCTTTCTCGACTTCTTTGACGGAGATCCTGCATACAATCGCGGTACCGCGGATGGATTGTGCTTCAACGAGTAGACAGCGTCCCACATATATGCACAGATGTCATTGCGCATCCGTATATCGTCGAATGAAGAACGAACGGCGGAGCGGAGGTGGTGTATAGCCTTCGCCTTTTTCTCCAAGGGGATCCGAGGCCATGACATACACCAAGACGCCTATAATTATTCGAATTACTCAGAAATTTGACCACAAAGATACATTCTCACATATAAAGACGAATTCAACCGGGGCTACTCGCTCAGACACCTTACTGAAGGCACTATTATATCGTTTATCTGAAACAATCTGACAAAGATTCTTCAGTAACGTCTGCATCTCGTTCCTTAGCTGTTCGCGTGGAGGATCCTGGCGGTTAAGCCAGTTTTCAAGCTTTGGAGCTGCTAACACTGGACGCGTCTGAATGACGTCGCAGCAAAACATGGCGTAAGCAAGGTTGGAAAAATCGCGGCTGCGTTTTGTGTCCCAGACGATGAAGTCGGATATGCCGCCGTCGACACGAAGAAACTTTTGAACGAGATCCCCAACCCATCTGGTATGCATCTCAGTGACATTATTAATACGAGCACCAAAAGGACGTACTCGGAGTACGGTGTAGATATCGCCTGTAGTCGCTCTGATAAAGATGTTTATCATTATGATATGCCTCAAATGCAAGTCAGTCAACATACCAGCTGGCGTCAATGCTACGCCCAGCTGTACTCTCTGAAATATATCCCTGACAGCGCTTTCAGTCAGAGCGGTATAAAGAACTAGGAGATGGTTATAAATAAATGCGCGTGAGTTCAAGTTTATTGTCAGACTCACCGCATGGCATCACTTTCTTTGCGAAGAGTTCTTTGTATTGTTCGGGTAGCTCTGCGCGCGAACTCTTCGTCGATTGCGACGTTGTGTACCACCAATTCTTTCTGGACCTTGGGATCCTTACCTAACCATACTCAGCAACGAGCGATAGGGTATGATCGTCAGTCATACATGGTATCTGAGTACAAACATTAGACGCGTTCGTAGCTCACAAGCGAGAAAAAACACCTACTTGGCCGTCAATAAACTTTTGTATTGATGTCAAACGCTAGATTTGATGCTCAGAACGATGTAAAAGGTGGAGAGTTTTGAGCGCTCACTTGCTTGCCGTCCACGCACACTCGCACTTCCTCCCCATCATCATCCAAGGTTACAGCAAAAACAACAGGCGGAATGTAGAAGTTTCGAAATATTGAGTCTATCAATAAGCTTTGTTTTGCTTCTGACCATACGACGTCTGTCGGACATGAGGCATAAGGCAGTATTGCAATGGTAGTAGTCCACATACCTCGTTGCCAGGTTGGATTCAGATCAACCATGCCTTCGTGAATATAGTCTGAGCAATGCATCAGTAAAAGAGATGCATGCAATGACATTCCCCCGCACCATGCAGCTTCATGGTGGTAAATAGTTCCGTCGTGGGCTCAGGATGAGGTTCAATGATCTTGAAAGTATCGGGGTCGTCGTCGTCGTCTTCATCTTCTTCATCATAATCTTCCTCTCCGTCTACATATTCGTCCTGCTCTTCGTTTTTGAGGTGACATGGAGAGCAAAAGAACGGTACCAGGAAATTATTCGAACACGATCACGGTTCTGTTCAAGCTGTGTCGTCATCCACACATGGCGGTTGTCTTTCCTTCTTAAGCACCTCCATGGCGAATTCCAAGATTCCCCTTCCCGAGTACCTCAAGATCCTTACTCACAGCCTGCCCATGCAAAAAGCAATGCAAATATCTGGTAAAATGCACGGCTCTGTCTCCAGTCCAAGTTTGGGTACAGGACTGACTCAGGGCTCACGCAGATACAAAGCTTTCAATACTCCTGCCCAGCTTTCAGACTTAACTGAACTTAAACTCAAGGCATGTGGTATTGACGACAAGGATGACCGCAAGAATATCCTGTCGGCTGTTCGAAATGCTGGGTTCAACTCTGACTCACAGCCAGAGGCCGGCCCTAGTGACCAACCCATGACCACTGTTGAAAAACTGGTCTGCCTTGATGCTCCTTAGCCTCCTGAGTTCCGAGGTCTTACTCTATCATATCAGTCCACACCAACTAAGAAGAAGCGGAAACGCGATGCTAAAGACGTCAATGAATTCTTACCCGAAGGTCCCGCTGATGAAGCTGCGAAATACGGTAGTTTGGATTTCAACGAAGTTTTGGATACAGAGGTCAGCATTTCCTCTCTGCAGCCTATTGCCGTATTCAATTGTACCCAGATCCTCATCAAGAAGAGCACCATTATCAATCGCGCACCTCTGATGACGGCGTGGACCATGATTGTCGCTGAGCGACTTGGGTTTCGGAGAGAAGAGGCTCTGAGCATCGGTGCGTTGCACGCGAAGACGACTGAATGAATTCCATTGATTTACTAGGACCATGATCCAAAAAGCGTCTGTATACACCGAAATGAATGCTCTCTCCAAAGGGGTATCACTAGGCATATATAAGGACGGTAAACAGAAGGGCTTAGATGCCATACGAGGCGGCTCACAGCCTTACGCCGAGTTGATGGGCAGAAGGTTCGTGCCCGGGTACTATCAAATTTTGAATGTTTCTGACAATCACGCTAGAATGTACGTTCCTCTGTAATCTCAGAGCTTGAACTCATAAACATTACCCAGTCCCCTCTATCAGTCTCAGTCCAATCAATGGCGTGCCTTGCTCAACAGCAAACCAGCTCAACCCAGTTCTCCTTTCTCCTACATATCCCGATCCTTCCGTCAAACAACGCCCCATATCATCGGGGCATTACGACTGCTAGCAGAAAGCTTCACTCCGAAGGAACTCAATAACAAAGGTTGGACACTGTATACCGAATTTCGACCCTCGGTAAACGGATGGGGGGAGAGATCCGAGGTTAAATGCGAAACCATACTAAACCTACGGAATCCAGCCGTGAAAGCCGCGGAGACGACTGGCATATCGAAGGAAGTATCATCTGACGTTGTACATTATGAAGAAAGTGCATTATCAAGCGACGGGCCAGCACACAAACGACAGAAGAGTTCAGACGACTAGATGAAAAGTCAGGTGGCTTAGCAGGCGAGTGGGTAAATTGTAGGATCGGCCATGTAGGCTTAGATGTAATGTATTCTACGACATATCCGATGTCCAAACGACCAAAGTTGACCCGTTCAAAGGTTTTTGATAATCGCTGAAGTGAACTCCGAGGTTGTGGCAGATCCTTGAAACAGGTTTACTATCTCTGGTCACACATCAAAAGAAACTAGCGTACCTCCCATGTCGACGGTTCGAACTTTGCCTTCATTAATGACACCAAAGGTCGCGCTTGCGATGTTGTTGGCAATAGAATCGAGTCTAGTAGTATCATGTATATTTAGCAATGTCCAGATGGCAATTCATTGACAATACTAACCCCAGGTGTCTCAACATCATCGTCGCACTCAGGATCATAGCGGCAGGGTTGGCCTTGTTCGTGCCCATGATATCACTTGCAACGTGGCGACATCCAGGTTCGAATAGTGCATAGTCCTATCAATACAATCAGCGATCTCGACCTAGGCCTATGCAATATATACTGACCCTTCCAACATTGCAACCTGGGACAATGCCAGGGCCACCAACAAGGGCTGCGCCGATGTTCGAGACAATAGCACCGTACAAGTTTGGCATGACCATGACATCGAACTGTCCGGGTTTGGCGACAAGTTGCATTGAGCTACACACAATAATGGTATCGTGACAATATATTAGAAGAAAGAAAGCTGACGTGTTATCGACAATCATGTCATTGAACGCAATGCCCGACGATTTGTAGTCCTCCGCGACGCGTCGGAACGTGTTGAGGAAAAGACCGTCACCAAGTTTCATGATGTTAGCTTTATGCACACAAGTGACTTTCTGCATTGTTGTAAGATTATACAGCCAGCTCTGAACCAAATGAGGGATACCTTTCTATTGTTCTTGAGGGCAAAGTCAAAGGCAAAACGCGAGATGCGCTCTGCCTTGGCGCGGGTGGAGACCTTTAAACTCTCGACCACACCGGGATAACTTTGGTGCTCCAAGCCTGAATACTCACCCTCCGTATTCTCTCGGATGATAGCGAAATCAACGTTGGAATGACGGGTAGGAAATCCTGGTAGGGACTTGCAAAGGACAACGGAGGCATAAATGTCCAGTTGTTGGCGCATAGCTACATTCCACGAGATGTGGCCGGATTGAGAGATGGGGGTGAAAAGGATACCTGAAGGGAGATACATGGAAAGCGCGATAAACCGGAAGAGAAAAGAAACGAACCCTTCAAACCGACTCTGTTCCTCTTCAGACTCTCCATGGCCTGCTTGAAGAGAGCTTCGCCGGACGAAGACATGCCAGAGACATCATATTGTTCCCATTCAATGGGAACATTGACATGCTCGAAAATTTCCTTCACCGAGTCGGTAATCTCCTGGCCAATACCATCACCGGGTATAAGTGTAACCTGGGCGGCTCATATGTCGGCAGACACAACGACGACGGAAATGAAGAAAAGCCTACGGTATATACGCCGCCGTATTTCGTAGGAGACTAGGAAACGCTGTCAGTGTTAGGCGAACAGAAGATGACAAGATTAATATACTCTTTGCGTTACTTTTGGGAAACCGGCCGAGAGTGTCGTGGCAGTTCTCTGACATGAAGATAAGGCCCAATGCACTGGAAAGAAAGCACAAACGTACGCAAGAAATGGCAGGGCGTGCAGAGGCCGCAATCGCGTTGCGGAACATCGCAGAGGTCGGTGAAGGTGGTAGAGGTGAAGATGTGGTCGGATGGGACCGTATCCGAAAACAAATATGCCACGTGATGTGTGGCAGCAATCTATCAGAGAGAGAGAGAATCACATGAAAATGACAGTTCGTGCTATAATTTAAATTCTTGGGGGTAAAACCTGGGTCCGTTCCCTGACTTTACTTATAGACCTAACATTCCGACCAATTCGTTCGTTTTTCACGACCCTCAACGACCCCCTTAGATGGCTCACGATATCTCAGAGGTCGTCCACCAGCACCGCTCTCGTGACTGGACCTTCTACCTCGTCCTCGTCGGCGCTGTTGGCCCTGTCTGGCTCGTCGTCCCCGCGTGTTGGGGTTTTGTCATCTATACGACGGCTTCCTCTGCCTTCTGGGATTTTGGATGGCTAGCAAATACCGCTTTCGCTGTTGCTCTGTTCGAGGTCTGTTCGGGTCTAATTGATCAAGACATATACAGCCGATGTTGACCGGTCGTCGTACAGGTGTTCTTTAGCATCTACTACAGCTATCTTGCGTGGGGCTTGTCTGGTCCAACTACAACGCCAATACGAAGCGTAGAGGAACTACAGATTGCTTTGACGCGGGTCATCAAGTCGGGCCTCGCCAATCTTTCCGAGGACGGCTTTAACACAGAGTCTTTAGACGAGTCAAGACCCGGAAGTCCAGAAGAGGACGTCATACAGCTCGACCATGATGATCCCCGGGCGATCGACTTTCGCAACTCTTTCCGAACGTGTGTCACACGCCATGTTATTTGCCTTCTTTGCTGACTACGACATTTAGCTGGTTTGGTTTCGTTCCTTGGTCGGAAGTCCGGCTGCACGAGGTTCGACAGTGGCTTTACTGGGCACTCTTTAATGCTGCGCTGCCTCCTTTGGAGACGCTGCCTGAAGACCGTCGTGCCGCTTTAGATACAGTGGTCGAAATGTTTCAGAAGCGCGTCGGTAAACCGGTGCCCGAAGGCCATTCCCCTCACATTAAGACTGTGCGTCTAAGCGTCGACAAATTTAACACGTGCTGTCGTCCATTTATGGTGTATGTGCTCGTTTTCGTGCTGAACTGCATGGCAAAATCCCGTTTGCGCAACAAGTATGCCGTCAAGTTCTCTTCCTTTGATGGATTGGAGTAGGTTTGCTCAGTTGCCGCTTTCTTCCATTCTAATAAAACGCGTTATAGGTATGGCATTCACATTCCAAATACCTGGGACCCTGTTTCTGGGCCTAGACCAATCGTATTCTTCCATGGACTCGGGCTTGGAATATCTCAGTACAAACTTGCGCTATCTCGTCTTCTCCAGCATTTTAGTGACCGCCCCCTTCTTGTCGTATTGCAACCTCACGTCAGTCAGAATATCTTTCACCCGAACTTTTTAAATCCCATGACCAGGGAACAAACGACCGAGCTGCTGGCTCGTCTTTTGGATCACCTGGGTTGGGCTGACTTAAACAACTCTGAGTCGGTAAATTCATCAGAGAAACTGACAGACAAGAAGGTCAAAAAAGGAGTAACAATGCTGAGTCACTCAAAGTACGTGTGTTATTGTCCGATAGCGGATCTCGACGCTGAGTTGAAAACAGTGGTACATACTGCCACGGTTGGATGCTTAAGGACCATCCTCATATGATCACCCGATCGTGTTTTGTTGACCCCGTAGCATTTTGTTGTTGGGAAGGAGGTACTTTCTTCCATTGAGGTTTATCTTCACCATCTTGATTTCTATGCAGACGTTTGCTACAATTTCCTCTACCGGCCGTGTGCCACGGTGCGCTTTCCAAGTTTGTTTCCTGTGCCGTATTCTCACAATCCCAACACCAGGGCATCGACTTGATCATGCGTTATTTTGTAGGCACGGAGATTGGCATCGCAAATCTCCTGCAGCGACAATACGATTGGTCTTCAAATGCCCTTTGGTATGAAGAAATACCCAACGCTCGTGATTACAACAAAACCTTCTTTGTTTTGGGCGGAAACGATATCATTGTGAAAGCTCAGGTTTAAGATTTTCTCATTAGATATTGGGTCAAACGCTCATTCTACATCAGCGCGTCACACAATACCTCACTTCACATGGGATAAAGAAGAATTTATACCTCGATCCCAAGGGTCACCACGGACAGCCTTTTTTAATTAACGGTGAAAGCCACGACAAAATCATCAGTTGGCTTCGTCTGGCATGATGATAATTAATGTTAATAACGACAATCAGATCTAATGTTGGGGAGTAATATACCGGGAAGGAGGCTAATAGCGGTTTAGAGGGTGTGTAAAATTGTCGGTGCACAAGGACAGTCATGCATAGGTATCGTATACAGTATATCCGTGTATCATTTAGACGTAGGCGGTGCCATCGAACCTCGGAAACAACTTCAGCGCATTTTCAAATACTATCTCCTGTAACCTCGCTTCTTTCTCGCCGTAAAAACGTTCCAAACGAGTCGTGTACCATTTTGTCGTCTCAGTAGTGACTGCTGCTCAAAGTGGTATTAGAGAAGAAATGTATGAAAACATTACGCATCTACCAGGAAAATCCGTGCCAAAGAGAAGACGATCCGGCTGAGCAAATGATTCGATCATGATCAGATTCGTTTCGCAAGAAGCCAAGGCGGTATCGAAGTAAAAACTCTTGAAGTCGTCCATTATCTCGTCGGATGTCAATGTGCAGCCCATGTAGGGTGAAAGACCAGCAACCCGGCTAGCAAGAATGACAGTACTGCCACCCATGTGAGATAATATGATCTTCACGTCGCTATACTTGCGCTTCTTTCCTTCAGGTGAAAGATAAACGGATTCTTATGATAGATGCGAGATACTCACTGACCTGTAACGACGAGATGCGCGGCAGCTTTATAAGTCTCGTTTGGGACCTGCACAAACCATGCGTTATTGATGGCGATGAAAGGAACAACAACACATTTACTTCGGTTACAGGAAGACCTAGAAACTTATTGGGCCAAGGCGTCGACGAAGGGCTCTGAGCGCCATGAACAAATACCACGGCTTTGCGTCGATTCAACTCTTCCCAGATAGGGTCGTACTTATCGTCACCCAAGTACGCTGGGGATAGGATGGTCAATTCGAGAATTTTTTGATCATGAGTTAGAAAGTTCTCACTCCCATTTGGACCTTCGCCGATAGTGGTCGAGAGACCCACTCCATCTGCGTGCAGCACATCAAAAGCATACGTGATTTCTATCAAAGCACCTAACAAACAGTATAAACACACGTCTTCGACGCGCATATACTTACCTTCCACATCAGTCCAAGAATGGGAGGTTCGCGAAAAAGCCAAACTTTCCTGGGTGGCGCGCACAAATTTCCGCCGCATACTCGTTGTGCTTTCTAGCCACCATGCGATTCTCTGGACTGACAGTACCCTCAGAATACGCCGGGATAGAAAGAATTGCTACGTCGATCCCTGTATCTGCAAGGAATTTCAGACTGATTGCAGGTGTCCATGGGAAGTTTTCAGGTGGTAATGTCCAGCCAACCGAGCGCTGCTTCATGAGACCAGCGGCGGGGAAGAAATGGTGGTGTACGTCGATACGGGGCATGAAGCTAAGAGCGGTGCCGGTGATGGTCAAGGGCATACATCGATCTTCTCTTATGTATGCGCAAGCTAGCAGCTGACAAATCATGGCGGCTTCTGAGATCTGAAGTTTGAAGGTCTATTGAATATTCTGTGACTATAGAGTCAACTATATCGATGAAACAGTTGATCCTCTGTCCCTTCACAGCTTGACAAAGTGTACAGATTAAAATACAAAGAGATTTTCGAGGCTTCAACGTCAACGTTATGTTCTAGAAATCAGGTATATTAGCAGGAGAAGTATCAAAAGACGACGACGTTACGCACCCAAGTCAAAGTTTAACTTCTGAAGAATGTGCACGACTCATCATTCCAGGTGACGAACTGGCCGCTCAAAGATGGGGGTGCTTCCAGAGAAAGGGCGGCTATTACACGTCCTGGCAGATCTGGAGACAGAAGCTCGCCCTTGGCTCGGTAATTAAGGAACTTCTGATAGTCTTTAGCAGACATGCTCTCTCCACCAGTGGTCCTCAGCAAAGTATGCATCTGGCGCCATAACGATGAGGGATTGTACATGACTCTCATTGGCCCACCTACATCTGTGTCAACTACACCAGGCCTCAGGGCAACCGAAATTACTTCCGATTCCTCTTCGGACAAAGTTCTGAAAACCAAATATTGAGTTATCGATCGTATCGCAGTCGGAATATGTACCTGCACAAGCTATTCATCGCAGCTTTGGACGCGTTATAAGGACCCCAACCCGCTGTGCCTTTGACGGCAGAACCGGAACTGACAAAAACGATCCTACCGCCGATATCGCTCCGTCTCAGCGCGGGCAGCGCAGATCTGATGGCAGTGATCAACGAGAAAAAATTGACGTCAAAATGAGTTTTCCAGGCAGACAAAGCCGTAGAGTCTCCAATGCGGCATAAGGGCTCCAACACGGCCGCATTCAGGATAAGGCCATCGATATGGCCGAAATGTTGTTCCGCCTGCGAGATTGCTCGGGCCAGTGAGGGTTCATCTGACCTGCAAAATGAAAATGAAGGGCGTATATATAATGGAGAAACTACCTGCTTACACGTCGCACTGAATGTGTAGAAGGCTGTCCGATGCCAACGCCTCCAATTCAGGTGTACAGGTTCGCGAAATCGCCGCCACGTTGGCATTGAATGTCTCGAGCAATATCTTGACAACGGCGAGACCTATTCCTCTGTGGGCTCAAATATGAGATAACAACTACATAGACGTGCCATTTCACGACCTGGATGCACCAGTGACGATGACGACTGGTTTCCGATTCGACATGGCGAGGATTGCGAAGTTTACGTCTGGTCCGCCCGGGCCGGGATTCATCATCCTAATGGAGAATCGGAGTTTGAACTGGAATTCTCCCCAAAAGTAATATTTTCTGACGCGTCTTACGAACGGCTCTGCCAGCCAGCTGGCCATTATTCCTCATCCTTCCCTCGATATGGTCGCCCGTCTGGCTTTCACTCGTATAGCGCCTGCCTTGGCCAACGTCCGGTCATCGTTAATACTTTCGCGCACTGCTCTACGGTCAGTGCGCGGATATGCGACAGCTGACAACGAACACACGGTGCGCCTGGAAATTTTTATTGCGAGGCCTACTCTTACGTTCCCGTAGATGACCGTTCGTGATGCTCTCAATGCCGCGATGGAGGAGGAGATGATTCGCGACGACAGCGTTTTTATTCTCGGAGAAGAAGTGGCTCGTTACAATGGTGCCTACAAGGTGAGCTTGCAATGCTCCTTGGGTGGTACGGACTGCTGACGATAAACACTTAAGGTCACCAAGGGTCTGCTCGATAAATTTGGTGAAAAACGGGTTGTCGATACGCCCATTACAGAGATGGGATTCGCCGGCTTGGCTACAGGCGCTGCTTTGGCTGGATTGAGGCCCATGTATGTTTCTCATTTTTCTCTTCAGACCCAAATACACATTTCACTACCTAGCTGCGAATTCATGACATTCAACTTCGCCATGCAAGCAATTGATCAGATTGTCAACTCCGCTGGCAAGACGTATTATATGTCTGGAGGAAACGTCCCGGTCCCTATTGTATTTCGCGGTCCTAATGGTGCTGCCGCTGGTGTGGGCGCTCAACATTCACAAGACTATGCAGCTTGGTACGGATCTATTCCTGGTTTGAAGGTGGTCAGTCCATGGAACGCTGAGGACTGCAAGGGACTGCTCAAGGTGAGTTTGTGTTACCTTTTCATTATCCGAGCGACTCTTGATTCGCGCTCAGAGTGCTATTAGGGATCCTAATCCCGTTGTGTTCCTCGAAAATGAAATGATGTATGGTATCTCGTTTCCCATGTCCGCCGACGCCATGTCGGAAGACTTCCTCATTCCTATCGGCAAATGCAAAGTGGAGCGACAAGGGTCGGACATCACTCTTGTTGCTCACAGCAAGATGGTAACACACTCTCTTGAAGCTGCGGATGAATTGGCGAAGGAGGGTATCAAGGCGGAAGTCATCAACTTACGAAGTATTCGACCTCTGGACATAGACACAATTAAGAATTCGGTCAAGAAAACGAATCGGCAAGTAGCTTTTACCCAGTGTTACAGTTACGCTGATCCGATTCCATAGGCTCGTTATTGTCGAGGGTGGTTTCCCAGCTTTCGGTGTCGGAAGTGAAATCTGCGCCCAAATCGTCGAGAGCGAGGCCTTTGACTACCTAGATGCACCTGTTGAGCGGGTTACGGGTGCTGATGTACCCACACCGGTATGTATCCAATTTTTTCCTCTCCTTTTTTCTCGACTAATCCGACTGTTCAGTACGCCACAAGGCTGGAAGCTCTTGCTTTCCCCGATACTAGCGTGATCGTCAAAGTGGCGAAGCGCGCGCTTTACCGGACGAAGCTGATGTTTATGATGGATGATTTTTTTTGTTGCTGTTCTGCTGTTTCATAATAGATGCTTTTTTCGGATTCCCAACACTTGGAATAGGAAAGATATTGTTCCTGTGGTTTAATGTAGTGTATATTGTTTTAAGAATGTTGCATATCTCCGACGTGCTATCTAGGTAAGGAAGAAGACAAGGACTCCGACAAGGACTTAGCAGTGGGACCATCATGATGACTGCGAAACTTGAGAAGTAACCATCATAGTTACTCCCCAACCAACATCTACCGACATCCTTATTACCCTCCAATTGGTGACCACGATTCCTCTGCGTTTCCATTGGGCAATAAATTTGTTGGGGACCCGATTGATTCAACTCCGTTTTGTGAGATCAAATTCCACGCCATCACCGATGGTCAACAAACTGAAACAGCTGGAGTTACGACAGGACAGGTTTCAGGATAGACGCAGTGGCGACGGCACATAATTCAAAGTAAAGCTTTAGTGTTCTTCTATACGAAATCGTTCTTTGGTACCCTATTCGGAGGAAATTTAGCACAGCCACAACATATTTCTTTTCTTTCACCATCATGGGTCGTCTTCGTCGTTCAAGAGTCCATAAAGCGCAAAGAGACGTCCACAGAGCCACAAGAACTCGGGTATGTCCGTGTGTTACTATCCAAGGATCACACTCATGTCAACCCAGGTTCGAACAAAAGATTTGGATATCATTCAATTAATCGACCTTGACCCCAAAGTACGCTCTACACGCAGCGCAGGACGTTGCTCTCTGACAATACCTCGTGCGTAGAATCGTGCAGCTCTCGAAGCGCAGCCTTTGGACTTTGAGAAGCCTGGATTGGCGCAGCACTATTGTGTTGAGTGTGCAAAGTACGTCCTGAGCGTTCTTCCAGGTAAAAAGTGCTGAGATATATTTGCAGATACTACGAGACCGACGTCGCTTTGCGGTCACACTGGAGAAGCAAAGTTCATAAACGGCGATGTAAACAATTGAAAGAGCCGGCATATACAATCGAGGAGTCAGAGAGAGCAGCGGGCTTGGGTCGGGAGGATCGAAGGCCAGCGCGTGCAGTTGTCGACGTCGACGTTGCCATGTGATCCTCGTTTCAGGCCTGTATTCTCTTTGCTTGTATCTCATATGTTCGTATATTACTCTTGTAGTATCCGTTTTGCAACGTTCAGATACCAAGGAAATTCTTTTTGTAAGCATAGTTTGTCGCATTGGAAGAAACATAGTGTGTTTGCAAATAACCTCCTACTCCTTGTCTATTCTCGCATTGAATCCTGATATCGCCCTTGGCCGCGGACGCTCAACCTCAAGCATTTTCCTTCCACCATTAAACGTCCACGATGCCGAACGGAAACCGCGCGATCCGTTGACACCCTTGGTAGGGCTGAACAAAGGAACCCGTAAGCTTGCACCGATACCCTCCTCTTCGCCCAGTTCCGGCACCTCGATGTCCGGATCCACAGGTATTGAATATGGTGTGATGGGGCCTTCGCTCTCTTCATCTGAGCTGCTCGAAGAGGAATCACTGCTCAAGGATCGTGCAATGCGCGCGAGAATGGGCTGTGGTTCATGCATCCCCAAGGGCTCTAGACCAAGGGCAGGACTTGGATACAAAAAGCCTTCTTCCCCAGAGCTTTGGGAGTTTGAGCTGCTTTGGCTGCCTGTACTGCTGGTGGATGACGTTACATTGATGCTAGGTACGGAGCTCGACGATGAGATCTCAGAGGCATAGTATTGAAAGGCCCATTGAACTGAGGGCGCGGCGTGGACCAGGTCTTCGTCAGACATGTACCATGTATTTATAGAGCCAACGTATCCTCGGAGTTCTGGAAGAGAGATGCGCGACATGGGGTCGATAGTGAGGATGGTCTTGACTACACTCTGAACTTCGTAAGAGATAGGCAAGACAGTCCGCAGATAGTTCGAGTCTTGTAGAAAGTCGTTAAAGTGTTTGTGTGAAGACGCTGCCCTTTCCCAAGGCGACCGAGCACAGAGGATGTTAATCATAAGGATGCCGAGAGACCATATGTCACTGTGTCGGACAGAGTAGTCGGGGAGCCTGAACTCTTCTGCTAGACATTCTGAGAAGTGGAAATCAAAGAAAAGCCAAACGTATTGATTAATTTTGCTCACCTGGGCTCATGTAGCACTCACTACCCCGCCCAAAATCTTCAGACACCCAAGTATCTATAGACATTCCAAAGTCAATCAGGCGCAGATATGAACCATCAAATGAGCACAAGATATTCTCTGGTTTCAGATCGCGATGAAAGACACCTTGCTCGTGACAGTGATGAACAGCATCGACTAGTTGCAGAAAAGCTGCGCGCACAAGCTCAGGATGGTTGTGAAAGATTTGCCGTCTGTTTATCGCATCTAACAGAGTTCCATCAGGGCAGAAGTCGAGCTCCGCATATATGAAGGTTTCATCGTGGAAGATGTGATGTAAAGTAGTGATGTTGTTGTGATTGGAGACCTTGGCGTGATTCGTAAATTCACTTAATCGTGTCTCGCCGTTAGTTGGTCTGCGAATACACTTAACAGCACGATATTCAGATGGTTGATCTCTGGATGGGATAGAAAGTGCACGATAGACAACCCCATGGACCCCGGTGCCGATGCAATCCAACAGCTGCAAACGACCGACATCGAGAAAGCGACCAACAAGATCTGGAGAGCGAAACAAGGAAGGCATTGCAGATAGGCGATGTGGAGTGATAGTATGTAGAGACCGTCAAAGCCTCACGAAAGAAATAAAGAACGGTCAACGTCGTGGTAAGGTGAAGGACGGTTGTCCGGCCCGGTATGACTTATCGTAGCTCGGCAAATGCCGGAGCATCAAAAAAGTTGACGGCCATGTCGCCTCGTCTGGCGCGTCCTCTGTGTCATCTAACGGTCCCACGAGTACGCTACTCCTCCTCGTCTATCAGGAGAAAACCGACCAAACAAGTCCCAACACTTTCTCCCGAAAAACTACGCGCCCTCATCTCAGTCTATCACGGCACTGAGTCCTTCGTCACCCTCGAAAACCTCTCAGACCGTATCGACGACGCCTTTATCAGATCTGTCGGGGATACCGCGCTCAATTCCTTCAAGAAATATGACAATCTGAGAAAACATAGACTGGCACAGAAGGAGATGTCGGAGCTATGGGAATGGGATCTTCAGATTTCTGTTGGGAATCCAGCTATGGAGGAGAGGGAAGCCAGGATTGTCGAGGCGCTTTACGGTGTGGACACGAGTGATCCGCTGTATAACAGGTATCCTGGTCTGGACCTCTTGCAGGATGCCGACCGGGATCCTAGTGCTCGTGACGACACGAAGACTGTCGTCTCCCAAGCCGAGCCGCTACCTATCTCGGAAGAGTTCACGGAGGATTATTCGGCATTGGAGCTTGTAGGTGATGCGGTTTCAGAAACAAAGTACCGCACGAGCAACTATCCTATTCCTGACAAATTCATGGAACTCGTCAAACGGCAGATCCGGCCATCCATACCAGATTCTTCTTCAGACGAGGTCCTCCTATGATGAGCTACTATACGTGATAGGCAAGTCACAGTCGACGACAATACTCTCATCGCTGACATACACTCAGGCAGAGTGTATCATCCTGTCGGCAGGGCTTTGCGGGACGGTTTGTGGTCTACAAATTTTATGTCGCTACTTCTGCCTCCAATGTTACCTACAATTGTATCATAACGCTCCCCATAAACATCGGGGACTTGACTACACTTTCATATTTCTATCGCTCTGAGGCGAAAATGGTTAGCGAACATCAGAGGACTACAGATTTGCATTAACATACGATTTTGTCTATTGTGCCCTTAAGCGGATTCGCACCGCATTTGCGTGAGCTTGCAAGCCCTCGCAGTCTGCCAGAATCGCCACAATAGGGCCGAGGTCCTTGAGTCCCGCCGAAGACACCTCTTGCGACGTGATGTGTTTCTGGAAGGACAGGGTATTAACGCCGCTGAACTGTCGTGCATAACCATTGGTAGGAAGCGTGTGGTTTGTCCCAGAAGCATAATCTCCACAGCTATCGGGGCCAATTAGAAGGCAGAAGTTCAAGCTCTGCCATTGACTAACCTTTCGGGTGAATATGCACCAACAAAGACACTACCAGCATTTTCAACTAGATCGACTCGACTGCCAGCATTCTCAAGATGCAAGATGAGGTGCTCGGGTGCGTAGTCGTTGGAGAACGCGAGCGCTTCCTCTACAGAAGATGCCCTGACAATGATGCTTTTACCGATAGACTGTCGAACGATGTCGACTCTGGACAAAGCTCGTGCCTGCGAATCAACCTTCTCTCTCTATGTGACTGAGATGTTCTTCGGTCAGATTAACCGCGACGAGGACGACTTGTGAGTCGACTCCATGCTCTGCTTGAGAAAGTAAATCGGCCGCGACAAATGCAGGGTTTGCTGTATGGTCAGCAATGACCTGAATAGATATCAACATTGTAACAGAAATTTGAGAGTAAGAACTGCCTACGAGAACTTCACTAGGTCCCGCCGGCATGTCGATACTAACGAGGGCGTCGGTATCATTCTGGACTAACATCTTTGCGGCAGTCACCCATTGATTGCCAGGTCCGAAAATTTTATCCACCTTTGGAACAGTATCAGTCCCATAAGCCATAGCTGCGACGGCTTGTGCCCCTCCGGCTTTCAGCACAGTCGAAGCACCAACCAGACCTGCCACATACATGACTTCAGGAGAAATACTGCCATCTTCTCGTGGTGGGGTCGCCAAAACGATTTCCTTACAACCCGCAACCTGCGCTGGAATACCGAGCATGAGAGCGGTGGAAGGAAGTATAGCGGTGCCCCCCGGGACATAAAGTCCAACTCTTGCTATAGGTCGCGCAAAACGCGAGCAAACGACACCTGGCATCGTTTCGACCACAAGATGAGATCCGCTTGATTGTGCCCCGTGGAATTTACGAATGTTGGCATACGCTTGGTCAATGGCGGCTTTGACGTCAGGGTCGACTTGCATTGTATCGGGGGAGAAGGGTGAGAATATGCATGTGGATGACAGGCGGGCATTGTCGAATTTTGCTGTAAATTCGAGCAGAGCCGCATCTCCGCGAGCACGCACTTCAGAGACTATAGGCTTGACCTTTTCGATCATCTCGTCGGATTTCAGCACTGGCCGACGGAGAAGCTGCCCGCGCTCCCGTGCTGAGATTGTGCTGAGGTTTGAAGCCCGCATCCGAATGGGAGCGTCCGGATCCGTCGGAGGTACTGATGGGGCGGGTGGCGGCTGCTTTCCTGTAGAACGGGTCTTCGGCGGCTGTGATGCGGATGTCCACTGAGGTTTTGAATTTCCAGGTCTACGCGTAACTCTTTTCGATTTCTTGTCCAGCGACCGTTCGATGTCCGCGATTGTAACACCAGCCGCGACACATTTTGTGAGTGCAAAATATATCAGGTCGGCGGCTTCAAATGCCACATCCTCCTTCGTCTCAGCGGAACATAGCTCGTCTGCCTCTTCCATAATCTTTGAACGCAAAAGCTTAGGGTCATTGAACAAACGTTTCGTGTACGATCCTTCAGGTGCAGATGCGAGGCGAGAAAGAAGGGTGGTCTCCAATGCTTGCAGTCCTTTTGCCTCGCCGAAACATGACTGTCTGTTTAAGTGGCAGAATCCTGCACCGTGTTGCACGACCCGGAACTCCAAACTGTCTGAGTCGCAGTCAAGACTGATACTGATCACGTCCTGCGTTGCACCCGATGTTTCTCCTTTGCGCCAGAGGCCGTGTTTTCGCGACTGGTAGACACCCTTTCCCGTCAAAATGCTCTCTTTCACTGATTCGGCGGAGGAGTATACCAAACCGAGCGAGTGTCCACTCTGGCTGGAAACTACGGTGGGGAAGAGACCATCTGGACGATCCGAGATCAACGGAGCAATGAACGCATCCCCGACGTTTATCTGCGAGCCGGAGGTCATCCCAAGGGTAAGCTGGCCGCTTGGAAGGACCAGCGTTGCTTTGATACCCAAAAGGGCGCGAATGGTAGATTTAGATGGCAAAGTAGAGGCAGATAGGACGTAGATGTCGGATGCGTCGAAGAACTTGGATATCGAGGCAATCAAATCGAGGTCGACTGCTGGACTTTTCAGCAGAACCCCGGATATAGCGCTCCGAACTTTGTCGGAAACGGCACTGACGCTCCCAACGTCAAGTAGAAGGATAATTCTGTCATTAGGAATAATTCCTATGAGCTCCTTGGCCCATGAAAGAGGTACAATGACTTTTTCGGCGCCGTCGTCTAGAAACCCAGTGATAACTTGTAAATCAAAAGCTGGGCGATCGACAAGTACATAAGACTGGTCCGGAAGGGGTCCTGTAGGTGAAGATAGAATGGTAGGACCAATACGGTGGAGAATGGAGAATAGATCCCCACTGGGGTGCTCCAGGAGGGGTAGGAAGGAAGGCATGGTATAGTCGATCTTGAAGAAATGTTTTATTCGAGTCAATTACCCAATATGTCCTGTGCGGCAATTTCCGTAGCACCTCACCTCTATCCTCTATCGCCTACCACGGGGTCGTTACGATGCAAACCATAAATCGTTTCCTCTATGGACCTACACCTGAAGAGCGTGTTAGAGCATGGAAGAGCAAACTTCGGTCAGAGACCCGTATCCTTGACCGGGAGATTAGGCAGGTTGGCTTGTTACTTGGCCTGTAACACAGCAAGGGCTGACTAGATGTATAGCTGGATGTGGCGACAAACAAGGCTAGGCAGAGCGTGAAACAACTAGCATCGAAAGGAGACGTCAAGAATGCACGTGTGCTAGCCCGAGAGGTCGTCCGCAGCAACAAGCAGAAGGACCGTTTGTCCGTGAGCAAGGCACGGCTAGGATCCATCGAGACGCAGTTAACTCAACAGATGGGTGCGTGGATATTCCATGATAATCACGTTTTGTTTTAACGAAGTGCCCTTTCAGCTATGATCAAAGTGACCGGGTCATTGCAGAAATCTACTGAAATTATGAAGTTGTCCAATTCTCTCATAAAACTGCCACAAATCAGCCAAACGATGCGAGAGATGAGCATGGAGATGACGAAGGTTTGGTCAGAGATTGGTTCCAGCTGTATCACCTCCTGACATGCATTGGATAGGCTGGCATCATGGAAGAAATGCTAGATGACACGTTAGACATGGATGAGGACGAAGAGTTAGAGGAAGAAGCTGATGCTGAAGTCGAGAAGGTTCTTTTCGAGCTGACGAATGGAAAGCTGGGAGAAGCTGGGTCCGTTGGAACAGAGCTTCCGGTGAGTTCCTTTGACTGGATGAATTGTTATGGTGTTCATGATGTTTACAAGTCGATGGAGAACAAACTGGAGGAAGCAGAGACAGAAAGGACGATGGAGCAGTATCGACAGCAACTCAATGGTATTCTAAGTGGATGATTTTGGAACTGGATTTGTGTAATATATACCTGGTTAGATGTACATTGTCCGGCGAGAATGCTCTAATGGCCGTTACGCAGTTGCCGCCGCTGTATCTTATCTCCACACCACGTGGCATCGGAGAGAAACGCAAAACTTTGGCTCGCATCAACATTCTTTCCCTTGTACAGACATGTTTACTTCTCGGTCCTTCGCTGGCATTGCCCAAGGAGCACTCAAACATTCTCAAGTATGCCCACCACTATGTCTTATCTACTTCAAACTCATCACGTAGTAGGGCATTAGACGCTACGCCGCCGCCGCGCCGACAGCTGGTTTTGCTGGCCAAAAGGGCAGTAATGTGCGCTCTTACTACTGACAGCTTCCATGTCTAGGACTCATGTTTGTCTTCGTACTCTTGACAGGGAAAATATACCGTTACGCTTATTCCTGGCGACGGTCAGTTCCATTCTTCATCTTGTTTCCCGGCTCAACATGTAAGTTATGTAGGCATCGGGCCCGAAATTAGCCAGTCAATCAAGGACATCTATGTTGCTGCTAACGTTCGTTCACGAATCACATTCTCTCCTATCCCTTTCTTGATGAATATCAGGTTCCTATCCAATGGGAGGAAGTCGACGTAACACCGATTCTGAAGAACGGAAAGACGGTCATCCCAGACCAGGCCATTACCTCTGTCAAGAAGAATACTGTTGCATTGAAAGGTGCGCTTCAAGACGGTTTACGTGGTTGCTCCGTTCATCCTGTCTCCAGGGCCTTTGGCGACCCCCAGTAAGCATCAAACGCGTCATACTCTTAAACTCGGATGACACGGTGGATTAGTTGGAAAGGGCCACGTATCGCTAAACTTGACATTACGAAGAACGTTCAACCTTTTCGCCAACGTCCGACCCTGTGTCTCTATCCAAGGTTTCAAGACTCCGTATGACGATGTGAATACTGTTCTCATTCGAGAGAATACTGAGGGAGAGTACTCAGGTATAGAGCATGAGGTGAGAGACAAAGCCGTTATGTGGTGTTGAGCTAACGTATCACCGGTAGGTTATTGATGGCGTTGTTCAATCCATCAAGCTCATCACCTGGGAGGCTTCTGAGCGGGTTGCTCGTTATGCCTTCCATTATGCGCAATCTAGTGGGCGCAAACGCGTCACTGCTGTTCACAAAGCGAACATCATGTAAGTGCCTCGTTGCCGTCCACAACCGGATCTAAAAGTGGCACAGGAAAATGTCTGACGGCATGTTTTTGTCTGCTTGTCGAGAGGTCTCCAAGGGTTTCCCCGACATCGCTTATGACGAAGATTTGCTGGATCGAGTTTGTCTTCAGGTATGCTAGTTTTTATCATACGTGCATTACTCATGCCGTTCAGGTCGTGCAAAACCCAAGACCTTACTCCGACCGTGTCATGGTTATGCCTAATCTCTACGGCGATATCCTTTCCGATATGTGTGCCGGCCTTATTGGCGGCTTGGGATTGACACCGTCGGGTAATATTGGTCGTGTAGGTCCCCACCGGATCACTCCCACTGGCAAATTCTCAATTATCTCCATTTCCAGGACGCGTCTATATTTGAGGCAGTTCATGGTTCTGCTCCCGACATCGCTGGTATGCAACTCGGTGATCGTTGTTTTCCTCCCGGTCATATTTACATCACTCCGTAATTACAGGAAAAGGACTCGCTAATCCAACAGCTCTCCTGTTGTCATCCCTGATGATGTTAAGGTACGCCTATTATGGAAATTCTGAGAGAAGTCCGGCTGATCTGTTGGTTGCGAAGGCATATGAATCTCTATGAGCACGCCGACAAAATCGAAAAGGCTGCTTTGACGGTAAGCAACCAATAGTTTTGTATGTATCTCGCCTCAACATCGCTTTGCAGACCATTGCGGAAGGTAAAACGATCACTGGTGACTTGGGTGGCAAAGCTTCCACAAAGGAGTATACTGCGGCCATCATCCAGAAGCTTCAGTAGTTGAGCAGAAGTACATGTACATACATCTGGATCATAGAGTAGAGTGCATTATTCGAAACGGCCGGCTAATACATTGATGAGGATACTCGAAACAATGGCGCATCACGAACAAATCAGAGTCCCGCAGGGAACCGGTAATGGATCGAGCGTGGGAAGATACGACCATCACAGCTCGTCACGGACACTCAGTTACTTAAGGGCTGCGCTCATTCACTCCCGATAAGCACCACCTCGCATTCTTTCCCCCCACTCGCCCTACAGGGCAAAGCCATCCAATTCACAGATTCTGCCAACTTTTAAAGGTATTTCCTCCTTCTAGACTCTCTCGCTGTCTCAGCGCTCACCGGAACGTAGCTAAACCTCACTTCAACATAAAACAAAAAACCCAAAAAAGACTTTATAACGCTTTTCTCGTTTCCAACTCTTTACGAACGACATGACGGACGAAATAACGCTACCAGCTCAAGCGCGAAAGGACGATAAGAGGCCTACCGCGTCAGGCAATGGTCGTAATCCAAAGCGAAACGCTTCCATCAGCAAGCCAGCTGCTGCTACCACCCAAGGTGGCCCAAGGCCTTCTTCAAGGACGAGCAGCAAGAAGTCACCGACTCCTGCAACGGAATCCGGCTCGGATTCGGCCACGAGAAAGGTCGCTGAGACAGCGAAGAAGCCTGACCAGCGAAACAAGAACCAGTCAGGCAGTCGTCCTCAAGCGCACCGCAAAGCGCAGCCTTCGGCTCAGAATGCGCGTCCTAACGGGTCCAAGGATCAGTCGTCCAAGCAGTCTACGCCTACGCCATCTCAATCCAAGGAGTCGAGCGACGCTCTGTCGTCATTGCAAAGGGTCATCGCCGACCTCAGGACTACGTCACCCCAGCCACCCGGTAACAACACCACCTCTTTCCCAATGCCTACTTCTCAGTCACCTACTTCTTCTCTCCCACTCAATGCTCCGGTCTTCCAGCCAGGAGCTGCCGCGTACCCAGGACTGAGTGCTGCAGACGTCAAGCATCGCAAGGCCGCATCCATGGGCGCATCTGGTCTCTCCGGGAATTTCAATTCCTTCGCACCTGGCCTGAAGGCGATGATGGAAGACGTGGAAGATGGCAGCGTGCCCCTGGAAGATGGCGAGATTCACGAGACCTTCTACCCCTCCCAGGGACACCAGCCCCGTTCTCAGTCTCAGAGCTTCACGGCTCCTCGTTTCGCAGCGTTGGCACAACAGGAGCAGATAGAGGCCATTGGTCCTACTGGCCGTCCTCAACTCGCGCCAAATTTTATGTTTGGTGCCAAGAAACGCGGCGGAGGGTTGATGGGGCCACCGATTGATGAAGAAGACGTGGGTTTCCAGTTTCCCCAACAACAGCAACCATATGCGCCCGAAGTCCCTGCTCAGGAACCTATGCAGCATAGGAAGTCAGACAGCGGTGAGATCACAGGTATCATGGCTGAGCAGGTACGTGGCTACTAACTCCTTTGTGTACCCGACTATATGCATATATCCCTGTTCAGATTGCTATTCAGAATCAAATAGAGGCCCTGCAACAGCAACAGCAAGCACTCTATCAGCAACAGCTTGCGTCGAACCAAGTTCTTTCGTTCCAGACTGCTGGATTAGCTCCGAACAGGGCTAATGTTCACCGGCGCGTACACAGTACTGTTCCCATGGGTGGCGTCGGTGGCTTTGGAGGTCCGCAGCCTACCATGGGTCAATTCGGTCACTACAGCGGTCTCAGCGTTACCATGGACGGTCAAGCCCAAGGTATGCCCCGAGGACACGGACGACGACACAGTGTCAATGTTGTCAACAAGCCGGGCAGCACAGGTGGCTCTATCAGCTACAATAACAATCCTTATGGGCAACAACCAGAAGGGTTTGATGATGGTTTTGCTCCACCCAGTTTTGGTGGACATTCTCGTCAGGCTTCTAGAGCTGACTCAAGTTGGCGTATCAGTAAGATCGATCTTCGTAAAGCGACGAACCGAATACTTACAATACATTCTACAGACGGTGGTGTCGGCGGAGTGCCTACTAACAGCAACAATGGTTTTGCTGCGGACCTCGCTCAAGCTCAAGCCCAACTCCAGAGCCTCCAGCAATTCCGAGCGGCCGCTGGAGGTCATCACCACAAAATGCCATCATTCAGCTTCCCAAATATGCTCCCCAATATGATGGCAGCGAATATGATGGGCATGGGCCTCGGCGGTATCAATCTTCTGCAGCAACAACAGCAACAATTCCAGTCCCAACTCCAGCAGCAGTCTAATCAACCCCAACGAAAGTCTCTCTTTGCGCCATATCTGCCTCAAGCATCCTTGCCCCCTTTGCTTGCTGCTGGAAAGTTGGTTGTTGGAATTTTGCGAGTAAACAAGCGTAATCGATCTGATGCATACGTTGCTACCGAGGTCCTTGATGCAGACATTTATATTTGCGGTTCGAAAGATCGTAACCGGGCTCTTGAAGGTGACATTGTCGCTGTGGAGCTCCTGGACGTTGATGAGGTATGGGGAACGAAGAAAGAGAAGGAAGAGAAGAAGAGGAAGAAAGAAGAGAACTCTGCATACGACGTTAAGTCGAGCGCCGGTCGCAAAGACGATAAGAAGAAGGATGATGTTGAAGTTGAAGGCCAAGGTCTTCTCCTGTTCGAAGATGAAGAGTACGCCTGATTTGAAAAGTGTTATAACTGAACTGACCTGGTCTTTTTCAGAGTCACCGACGACGTCAAACCTCAATTTGCTGGCCATGTTGTTGCAGTGGTAGAAAGAATGCCTGGCCAGCTGTTCTCCGGAACTCTTGGCCTCCTTCGTCCTTCTTCCGCCGCCACCAAAGAGAAACAGGAAGCAGAGCGTCGGGAACGCGAAGGTGATCGCGGAGATGAGCCTAGGCGCGGTCCCATTGAACGTCCTAAGATTGTCTGGTTCAAGCCTACAGACAAACGTGTACCTCTCATCGCGATTCCCACTGAACAAGCCCCACCTGACTTCGTTCAGAACTCTGAGGCATACGTTGACAAGCTCTTCGTTGCTTGCATTAAGCGTCATGTACGTGATTTTTTTGAAATGTCTCAATGTAACTGATCGCAAAGTTGTTTGTCTATTTAGCCAATAAGCTCATTACATCCGTTCGGTACTTTGGTCGAGGAACTTGGTCCGATTGGAGATATCGAAGTGGAGACGAGTGCTCTTCTAAAGGACTGCAACTTCCCTACAGAAGACTTCACGGAAAATGTCCTTAAATGTCTGCCGCCGATGCCTTGGTCGTAAGTCGTTAAGTTTTATCTCGTCTAATCCTTTCTCACAATCATTTAGAATTCCCGAAAGAGAATTTGAGATTCGTAAGGATCTTCGTGGTGAACGCATCTTTACTATCGATCCGGACTCCGCAAAGGACCTTGATGACGCTGTTTCGATTAAGCTCAACGAGGATGGTACTTACGACGTCGGCGTTCATATTGCTGATGTTTCTTATTTCGTCAAGCCAAACACTGCTCTCGACCGTGACGCTCGGAAGCGCGCGACCAGTGTATATCTAGTTCAGCGTGCAGTGCCGATGCTTCCACCTTCTCTCAGTGAGCAGCTATGCAGTCTTGTTCCTGGACAAGATCGCCTCGCGTTCTCAGTCATCTTTACCATGAATAAAGAGGCCAAGGTCGTGAGCAAGTGGTTTGGCAAGACTATCATAAGGTTTGCTCAATGCTGAATGACAAACGTAACCAGTGCTAATCTTGTGTGCAGATCCGCCAGTAAGCTTAGCTATTCGGACGCTCAGAACGTGATCGAAGGCAAAGTTTTGGGTGGCGTTGTTGTATCTCCTGAGCATAATGCCAGTGATATCGAACATGACATCCGGATTCTCGATGATCTGGCCAAGAAGTTGCGAGCGCAGAGGTTTGAGAATGGCACTTTAAGCCTTGACTCCCTGCGTTTGCAGTTCAAGTTAGGCGACACTGGATTGCCCGTCGATTGTTGGCAATATCAACGTGTTGATGCAAATGATTTGATAGAGGAGGTATGAATCATCCGTCTGTTGGTCATGTTAGTCCTGACATTGTTCACGTCCCTTAGTTCATGCTCCTCAGTAACATCACGGTAGCTCAGCATATCGCCTTCCATCTACCTGAGCAAGCACTCCTTCGTCGCCACGATACTCCTATCGAGCGCCGCCTCAACACCTTCCGAGAACGTGCGGAGCGACTAGGTTACCAGATGGACACCTCGTCATCAGGTGCCCTCATGCGATCGTTTGAAGTAATCAAGGATCCTACTGCTCGCAGGCTTCTCGAATTGCTCTCGTTTAAAGCGACTTATCGCGCAAAGTACTTTTGCTCTGGAATGCTCGATATTGCGAAATATCACCATTATGCTCTCAACGCACCTTTGTACACCCACTTCACGTCGCCAATTCGACGTTATGCCGACGTTCTTGTTCACCGTCAACTCGAGTCGGTCTTGCAAACTGGATGTGGGTGATGTCTCCCTATCCATTACTTTGGTTTTGCTATATTCTTACTTAGCAGCTGAACCTAAGTTCACCATGGATCGCGATGCTGTTGCCAAAGTGGCGCAACAGTGTAATATGTAAGGAATGTTGTCAGATATGTATGTTACGAAGCTTATGTTCTATTGCAGCAAACGCGACTCTGCCATCTTGGCTCAGGAGCAATCAGCCCACCTGTTCCTTTGTGTTCTCATTTCTGACTTGACCCAGCGTTATGGTCCAGTTGTTCGTCAAGCTAAGGTTGTTGGTGTTCTAGATGCCGCCTTCGATGTCCTTGTGCCTGAATTCGGCATTGAGAAGCGCGTTCATGTTGACCAGATGCCCATTGACGTGAGAAAGTTCGTCCTATACACTGATAGCAGATGTTTGATGTTTTCCCCCAGAATCACGTCTATGAGGAGCACACCCACACTTTGCAGATCTACTGGTCAAACAAGGACGTCATCAGTTGGTTAGCCGAGAACAGCGACGATGAGCATTTGAAAAAGGTCAAGCAGAATGCCGAGCAACATGCACTTAAGATGGAGGTTGCTTCACGCTCTGTTCATGATGAGAAAGCCTTGTTCGACGAGGATGAGGCGGATGACGATGAGATCGTCCTAGGGCGTGCTGAAGCTATGGCGGACGAGAATGAGACGTCGAAGCAAAGGCTACTATCGATCGCCAAGATGAAACCCGAGTTCGAAGGCTTGAGGACAACGCCTGCTGGACATCTGATTCAAGATATCAGGGAGCTTATGACTGTTCCTGTAAGCGTATCTTCTCCAGGCCGATGCTTGCGTACTGAGAAAGTATAAATAGGTCATTGTCACTGCCGACCTGACAAAGTCTCCACCAGTGATCAAGGTGTACAGTGTCAACCCTTACGCTGTCGAGAAGAAATGATCAGAACCAGCCTCAGCAAACAATCTTCGTTCGGACTGCAATACGTGTACTTTTAGCCAGGTTCTCTTTCCTTTACCTTTCTCTCTTCTACACGCCTCTCTCTTTACAACAAGGCATTCCCTTACTGACTACGGTCTCCCTAGCTTTAAATGATGTCTGGTGTTAGTGCCAGGTGGTAAACTGTATTTTTTCGACATGTAAGATTTGTTATTGACGTACGGGAAACTGAAAAATTACTATACATACATATGCATATGGAATCACTTTGACATGCTTCTTATTCTTTCGTGATCTGAAAATGAATTTTGGCAGGGCATCAGTGTCCTAGGTCTTGTTGGCGTTCGAAGTATTTATTGGGTGCGATTCACCTGCAAACATGACCCTCACTAATTCTCACCGCCGAGGTCGGAGCGGGAGAAAATTTAACACAATGGGATCCATTTGTCGCACATGAGAAAAGAGACATGTTTTGTTGTTGATTAGTACAAAGACTCTTTTCCATCTACTTGAATGTCGACACTGAACCTCACCGTGTCAACGACCCAACGACAAGAATTCCCTTCTCCTGCAGACTCGTACGCAGACCTCGTGGATGATCCCAACAACCCACTTCAGTACATCACGTCCAATGTCCTTACCACAATCGTATTCAGTACGTCTTCTTATAACAGCAGGCGCCACCAAGTCTCAAGGATTTGTTGAAAGGCCTCATACTAATGACCGCCGTCATTCAAACGTACTGGATAAAACGATGCGGCGCAAAGTGGGTGATGTTGATGACTATCGGCGCATACAGCGCGTTTTCCCCACTACGTTCCCCCACATGGTGATATCTGACCGCGAATATAGCGTTCGCATTTGGCATAGGCACACGGTTCGGCCTACACGCACACCCAGAATCAAAGGGAATATACGTCGTGGAGTATCTTTTCGTTGTGTTATCGGTAAGCTCCGTTTCTCCAGGTCTTGTCTGCCACAATGAAGGTCGACGCTTCGTAGCCATGTGCATTTATCGCAGCCAACTACGTCCTGCTAGGTCGCCTGTCACGGCACCTGGGGGCAACCCAACAACTGTTGGTGGACTCCCGACAGATCACGGCAGTCTTTATCTCTTCCGATGTGACCACGTTTCTGATTCAGGTGAGCACCGTGTTGGTGCAAGGTCCATGAGTGATGAACGGTAACAAGCTACCGGTAGTGCAGTATCGATTGCGGCCGACCAAGTGCACCTGGCGAGGATTGGATCTCGTGTAAATGGTCTAGTCTGTACGATCGGATCCGAGCTGAATGAAAACCGAGACTCGCCCAGATATTCCTCGTAGGACTAGCGCTCCAACTCAGGTCGTTCTTCATCCTCACATGCATATTTCTGACGTTCCTGTGGAGAATACATGCGCATGAACCCCACATTCGGGAGGCAGGAGGGAAGAAGTGGTACAATGACTGACGCGCTCTGGCAGGCGCACTTTTTGTCAGTTGCATTGGCATTTTGGTATGTGAGAATCACATCGAATGCTCGCATACTGAGAAATTAAAGGTACGATCTGTGTACCGGACGACAGAACTTTTGCAAGGCTTTGAAGGTCGACTGGCAACGATGGAAGCGTTTTTCTACGGGTTGGACATGCTACCACTGTTCATCGCTGTCGCGGTATACGTTCCATTTTGGCCCGGAAGACTCATTCCTCGAGGTCCTGTCGAGCACAAAGCATAACTGGACCAATTGGACGAGAACGCGGAAGGGAAGGGTGATTCGTAGTCACATTCCTGGTTTATCCTGTATATTAAAGCTCGATTCAATTCGTAGTAGAAAATAGTAAACTCACCTAAAGGCCACTAAGAAAGGCAGCTAATCCAGTTGAACTTTGAATGGATTTGTTCCGTTCCCCGCGTGCGCGATTTTTGGCAAGCATGTCCTGCAAAACGGATTTTTTCTTTTGACGTGGCTTGGGTGCAGAGGTCGACGGGTTTGACATCGGGATTGCGGGGGCGGCTTTGGCAACGGGCTCTGACTCTGACTCTAGCTTTGGGATAGCCACGACAGAGTTTCTGTTCAAACATCCGTTTCGTCTCCCATAAATAACAGAATTCCCTTTCTGAACATCTATGTTATTCGCAAACCCGCAACCTCTGCACTGAACTTCCCTGATTCTCCTTCCCTCGTTGCATCCCTTCCTGACACGTTTCAGCCGAGAGCTGCTGAGGCCATCAAGAAGAAAGGTGCCGCATCTCGAGCAGAAATCCGGATTCTCGACAGCGTGCTGACTCTTGATACGTGTGGCATGAAGGGCAGATAGCGACGGCGAAAGCGGCAAGGTAGGCGTACGGCAGCGACCGATGAAATTTGGAGGTGGCAGGTTCTGTATCTAAATCTGCGTTCATGGAGAATAAGAGCGACGTCGAAGAATGACCACTGCGAAGGAAGGAGAATGGACCGTATTGACTCTTGCAAGTAAAGAAGGAAGTTTGATTACCCGACACGGCTTCTCCAACAGAAACGTGTCCAGCTCCTCTAGTCACTAACCGTACGACATACGACAAGGGAACGCCCCGATGCTAGCAAAAATAAATGATTACTTATTGTCTGTCCGCATTTAACCTTTCGTCAAATCGTGTATCTCCTGTTGTAGGTTTCTTCTAGCCATTGCTTCATACTTCGTATGGAACACTTCGCTGAAATAGATCCTTTCTCTGGCTAGAAACTTCTGCAGCACCGCAATACGGCCTGCCCGATAGTCATGCATAGGAATATGCAAATATTCCTTGCGGATCTGAGACGCATACGCACGGTAGGCATCTGGGGGACGGGACAAAACTTCGAGGTCGAAGTCTAGGAAAAAGTGCAAGTCGGACGAGTTCCTCTCTTCTGCCTCCTCCGGTAACGTGTGCGTGATGGTTCTTTCAATGTAACGAGACACCTTGGAGGTTTTCTCGGCAGGAACGCTCTTGTCCGCAGCGAACTTTTTTTCGAACATTTTCGTGCTAAGGGCTTCATTGTTTTGTCCCTTGGGGTCATAAATGATGTCGTGGAAGAGGATGGCAAGGGAAAGCGATGTTGGATCGTGTATGTGTTCCTTGTTTGCCTGTAGACAATGAATCATGGCTTCGAGATGCGACAGGGTGTGGTAGTGGCGATGTAGTTCGCTGTATTTTTCCAAAATGACTTCTACCCATACGTCGTCCCCGGCCTCGCCCCCTGGAAGACTTTCAAGCAAGAAAGTAACTTCCCGACGTACATACTCGGCTGAGTTCATTGAAAGATGCTGAGTGTTTACTGATAAGTATCAAGCTTTGACCTGTGTTACTTTCCCAAACGAATCTCGGAAGATTCCGACAGAAAGGTGACCTGCCTTGCGGTCATTCACCTGGTTAATCCTGGCATTTCCCCCGGATATTAACTATGTGCACAAAGGCACGTACTAGAGTAGGTATCGATACCCTCTATCAGATCCCATCTCCACCTCGCGTTTCTCCTCGCGGACATTCAGCACCGCCAAGTGTCGTCTGAACAACCAGCACATCATCAATGCTAAGGCACCCGCCAAGACGCAGACGGTGAACGATTTCGAATAAGTCGGTTCCCATGCTTTCGGCCATAAATAACTATTTCACGGTCACACTTGTATGTAGAAAATGAAGAGACGGTACTTACGATCCAGATACATTTCCCAGAGACCCTACAGTATTGATCAATGCGAGGGCCACGGCTCCTTTGGCTGGTGGTCGAGCCACAGATCCACTAGACCATGCAAGAAAACATATGAACCCGGCATATGACTGAGCTTGGAAAAACCTAAGAGGAAAGAGGTTGTAGAAGGGAGAATCTGCAGCCCAGATGACTTACAAAGATACGTATCTGACCGCAACATTCATTGTCGACATGCCCAAGAGGAATCCTAAAATTCCAACCGAGAAAGAGCTCGATAGGTGCCAGAACCGTTCGGCAGAGTGGTCCGAGTGTCTGGAGAAGAATTAGAAGCATAAAGACGTGTTCAGGATGACACTCATGTACCTGGACAGATAAACTGCAACTACGGTAGCAAATACCCAAGGCGGAACGCAAAGGAGTAGAGTTATCGTAGTAGAGTACCCCAGTGTTGACATGAGCGTCGGAAAGAATGCATTGAAGCTCAATGATACATTAATGCTGATAAGAGTGATGGCCAGCCACCACACTTTACCATCCGTCAATGCCAATTGAAGTCCACCGACAGGTTCCTTTTCATGTTTGGCTGACTCGTGGTCTTCTTGCATTCGCTTCTGTGCGAGAGCCTGTTCAGCAGGAGTCAACCAACCGAAAGAGGTTTCAGGAAAGTCCGGAAGAATAAATATTGCACATATAGCCACGATTACGGTAAGGCCGCCTTCAATGAAGAACAGCCACCTGCACAAGAGATCAGAGTTAAATCTCGAGGGATAAGAGATTTTGACCTCCATGCAGCATAGCCTAATCGACCCTCCATGCTGTCAAGAATGGCGGACGCAATCAAAGAGCCAAAAGCATTGCTGACAAGAATTCCACAGGTAAGGAGGGCAGTTCGTTGCGAGAGCTCGCTTCGTTTGTACCACCTTGAGATGAGAAACTACCGTAGACCTCAACATTAAATTGCTGGGAAAGGGTTGAGGACTAACTAAAGCACCGGGAAAGAAAGCGGCTTCCACGAAGCCGAGGAAGAATCGCGTACAAAGGGCCCCAAGGAAGCTGGAAGGGTTAGTACTTTCTGCGAAGAGAGCGGGCTTAGTGGCGTACTTGGTCGTGAATCCTGTCATGACTGATATCCCACCCCATACTATCATGCAGACAGGTAAGTACAAAGATGGTTTTCCGATGTAATCAAGAAACATGTTCCTGGGTGCAATGAGTCCCTACTTGCAGAGTGTTTGGCGGAGAGACATACGAAGGTATTTGCATGATAATGTATCCGATGTATAGCACAGACAAGATCGTCGCGAATTGTGTACCCTGGAGGTTGAGATCTTCTTCGAATCCCCGAAGCCTTGCGGCACTGCAACGAACTTGCTGTAAGATACAGCCCTATGAACTTAAGTACGCTGAGATCATTACGATGCATTATTCCGGTCAATATCTGACAGAAAGAATGAGAATTCGATACGACACCGAGAAATTAGATGGAAACATACAATTGAGGATGTATATCAGTACCAGAATTGACATTCGTCTGTCGACCTTGCGCAGGAGGTTTCTTTCCAGCACTTCCCTGGCTTTTTTGCCGCCAAACTCGACGTCGGTATCCACGATAAGAACGCCATCTGTTTCATACGCAACTTGTAGGCTAGTACTGGAGAGGTTTGTATGGAGGACATACCAGAGTGCTGCGACAGTAGTAACGGTCGGTCTTCACCATCCTCTTGAGGAGGATTATGGTCATTGTAGGCCATTCAGTAGATAAGGGAGATAGCTAAGTGTCGACTGACCATCATCGTGGCATAACAGCGAGATGTCAGCCAGTTTCTCACGGCTTCTTCCCTTCTCCCGACCAAGTATAACCTCAGAAATGGCTGCCACTGTTCTTCTCCTGCAGTCGACAACACCGCCCAACTACCACAGGACTATCTCGCCGGTATTGCACATCAGTACAGATCCGCGGCTTCCTGTTCCTGTGGGCCTTTTGGCTTGTCAACGTACTTCATCTCCTCGTATCGCGAGCAATCTCCATTGATTCGTTTGTTCTTGGCTTAGGCGACCCTCTACTGCGACAAATAGAGACCACAGTTGTAAACTGTGTAGTATCGCAGCCAGCACTGTCACCAGCAGGAAAGAAAACCAAGAAAACTGTCCTTGCCCCGACATTACCAGATGATCCCATATTGGAAGTCGTTTTGCACGACACTGTGATATTCCCGGAAGGGGGAGGTCAGCCTACAGATACTGGAATCATTACCACTCTGGATGGTACCGTTTGGAGCGTCGTACAGTGTAAAAGACACGGAGGTCATGCCGTTCATTACGTCCACGTTCCGCAAAGCAGTGTGGACGCTGCTTTAAGTGCGTTTTCACCTGGTAGCAAAGTCACCGCCGCGCTGGATCAAGCTGGCTATGATCGAAGATATGACCATGCAAGTCTTTATTCTCGTTCGCGATAGAATCAGTCTGATACCTGCGTCAGATGTCGATGCATACCTCACAGCATCTTCTTTCGGCGCTAATGGAGACTCGTCTGAACTTGCCCACACTCTCTTGGTCTTTGACGAACTATCCCGCTCCTTGTTATGTCGAAGTTCCTCGAGGCATGACGTTCGAGGA
This sequence comes from Armillaria mellea, assembly GCA_030407055.1. Lineage (NCBI taxonomy): Eukaryota > Fungi > Basidiomycota > Agaricomycetes > Agaricales > Physalacriaceae > Armillaria > Armillaria mellea. The sequence continues at coordinate 2,309,017 of JAUDZF010000005.1, forward strand.
GATTCAGTCAATCCAAGACGAAGCTAATAGACTGGTATTCGAAGGAAGAAACGTCCACATTGAAGTCGAAGAGTTGGAGTCAGGAAAAGAAACCAAAGTCCAGAAGCTAGAGAGCGGTCGCGCGGTAGGCAGAGGTCTACCTGACGACTACACTGGAGGGGTAAAGCGAGTGGTTGTTATTGAAGGCGTTGATAAAAACCCGTAAGTAACAAGTTACTTATAGAAAATCATATCTAATGTCTGTTAGTTGTTGTGGCACCCATCTGCCAAGCATCAAGAACCTCCAGCTTTTTCTTCTACCTCATACCGACGCCCTAGCCCGTTCGTCCACTACTTCTGCGCGATTGTATTTTCTCTCTGGACCTCGCCTTATTACCTATTTATCCTCGACACATTCTCTCCTCGCAAGCACCGCATCTAATTTGAGCTGCGGTGCCCCGTTGGTGCCGGAACGTGTCAATCAAATTGTCGATGAACGAAAGAGAGCAGAAAAACGTGTTCAGGACATCGAAAGCGAGCTCGCAACTTTCATTAGCCACAACTTATATCAAGAACTCTGTTCAGCCAATGGTGGAATGTTCCAAAAACACATACATCGCACTGACGACTCTAGCAACGCCCTGGGATTTCTGTCGATGATCAGCGTTGCACTTTCGGACGCGCTGAAGGAGGCTGCTGCTGCACGGCGATTTGTTATTATTTTCTCATCGTCGCCCTCTTCCCAGACTAGTTCAAGCACTACCGTTGTGATGGTCATTGGCTCAGAAGAGAAACTAGTGAAGGAGGCGGGGGATACCTTGAAGGCTAAGTTGGGAGTGAAAGGCGGCGGTAAAGGATTAAAATGGAGCGGTAAATTCATGGGCGTATGGAAAGACAAGGACAACGCCACTACGGAGGCTGTACTAGCTAGTATATAAAGCTTGTACAAGACTTGAAATAAATGATGATGGTACTAGACTGTACAGTGAAGGATGCGTAATGCAACGGGATAACTTAATCAATGCAGAGATGAATTCTACTTGTCGTCAACGTCTCTGGTGAGATCGCTGATAGCGTCATCGGCCTCGTTGCCGGCTTCATTGACAGTGACGTTGTCTTCGCCAACTAGGAAATTGAAGGTGAGGGATTATCGTGGAAGACTGGATATGTCGCAAACATACCCATAGAACTGTCCCTGTCACTCTCATTCCAGCTCATGTCACCTTCAGACGGCGAGTCGGACTCAGCGTCAGTAAGGCCCCACGAGCCTTCAAAATCATTCTGTTCCTGCATCTGCCAGGACCTGTACATCTCCAGATCCATTTCGTCGACAGGAGAGTAGTCGTCTGGGTCGATATCAATCAAGTCCCCATCCACCTCGATAAGTTCCTCGAATTCTGCTTCGCCGTAGAAGACCTCGTCGTCCTCGTCGTCATTCGGAATATACTCTCCGCCATCAGAAGACTCGTCATCCGACTCGGAAGGAGGTCGTATGTCAAGAAACATATGACGACAAGTAGGACAACTACCATGCTGCAGTGACATATATTAGTGCACTTGAACATGCGTGATCCTGAAGTACTGACCGAAGTACGAATCCATTCTATCAGGCTACCAAGCCGCTCAGCCAAAGCACTGTAGGAAAGATAAAATGTTCAACTCACTCCTTCCTGCAGAAAATATGCCCACAGCCATCGAGTTTAGTGACGCCGCAATCAGGGGTTGGATTATCACCACCGTCGTCGAAGATATCAGTAAATGGTATTAGGCAGATGGGGCACGAGTCTTGCAGCGGTACTGCGTACTTGTCGAGAATGGCGAGACTGTCGATGAGCTCGTCCACCTGTTGATGGCGGTCCATGTTCAACGACGCGCTCCGTCACGTGTAACCATTTCGTCATGTTTCATGCACGTGCTTCTATGATCTGTCAATTTGAATTTGGCGGTCCGAGATTTCTCCTCACATTACCCTACACGCCATCACAATGCAATCCGGTGAGAAGCTAACTTTGCACATATTTAAAGCCCCGGACATGTATCGGCTCTTTGTCTCTTCCTACTTTCATGATGGAACCGGTACACGAGCAAAATCTCAGCGACCCCGAGAAACGCCTTGACGATTACATCCATACACAGGAAGGACAACAAGATGGTGTGGATCCCGATGCTAAGTATGGTGGACATCAGGCTCGTATCTCGCTGGAGAAGAAGCTACTTTGGAAGCTTGACCTGCGGATGAGCATTCTCATCTTCATATACATCTTGAACTATGTGAGTTAGTTAATCTCGAGTTGACGCATACTTTCTAACGGCTACAATCAGATCGACAGAAACAATGCTGCGTCAGTCATCATCGAAAAACCTTATGAGGTGGTATTCTGAATTGTATTATCAAGCGCGGCACGTCTACGAGGCCTTGAAGCTGACTTGAATCTCAAAGGCGAAGAGTTTGCGACACTGCTGTCGATACTGTATGTTGGCTATATCATAATGCAGATACCTTCGTAAGCACCGTCTCTTATCTGTCCATGTCATCACCTCATAGATAGTGCAGAAATATGTTTTTAAACTGGATTGGAAAGCCGTCTATCTACCTTCCTGCATGTATGATAGTCTGGGGCATCATGTTCGCATCTCGTCGCCTCTCTCTTCTTTCTCTAATAAACGCTACTGTGCTATCAGCTCATGCCTTACTGGTGGGTAAACTTTTCTCCGGAAAAATGTACCATCTGACTTGGGGGTGATGGACACTAGGCATCACACACAAGTAAGCATCTTACTTCCTTTGTGTATCGTTATCACCGATAGCGATTACCTAGTTTTGTTGGGGCGCTGTTGACGCGTTTTTTCCTCGGCTTTGTGGAAGCTGCTTTCTTCCCAGGAGCCTTATTCTTGATTTCGAAAGTATGTACATCTCTCTCTCTCTCTCTCTTCGCCTCTCGTTACTGACGGATCTTCAGTGGTATAAACGGGACGAGATTGGTCTCCGAACGGCTATCTTGTACTGCGGTAACATTGTCAGTAATGCATTCGGCAACCTATTAGCATCAGGCATTCTAAGTGGTATGGAAGGAAAGCTAGGACATGCTGCATGGAGGTAAGCATATGTTTCATATCAAAGCAACCACACTCAGTAGTATCTATTATGGAGATGGCTCTTCTATATCGAGGGTTCTCTCACCGTCTTCATCGCCATACTAGCTATATTTATCTTGCCCGACTTCCCTGCCACGACCAAATGGCTATCACCTTTGGAGCGCGAACTTGCAATCCAAAGAATGGAAGAGGATGTCGGCGTTGGTGATCAAGATGAAACAGAGGACGGAAGTCCTATGGGCGGCCTTTGGCTTGCGCTCAAGGATTGGAAGATTTGGTGGATGTCCGTGGCCTTGACTGCTCAAGTTATCGGGCTTTCGTTCAATCAATATTTCCCGACACTAAGGTTCGCGAAATCGCAATCACTGTCTATGTCGACTAAACATACCTTACAGTGCTACGATGGGATTCAATCGCACAGTAACCCTGCTCCTATGTGCTCCCCCGTTCATTTTTACGACTATATTATCATTCATTGTATCCCGGTCAGCAAACATTTCACTCGTTAATACATGCGTCTTCTCACCGGCAACACTGTAGTCATTCGGACAAGACGCAAGAGAGATTCTATCACATAACCATTCCATTCGGATTTGGTATCATTGGATTCATCATCGCTGTCTCCACAATGAACACTGCTGCACGATACGTCTCTCTGTGTGTTATTTCCGATATATGGCTCAAATCTCCGCTCATAGCGTCTTGACAGGTTCTTAATGGCTCAGAGCTATGCAGGTTTCGTCGTGATGTACGCTTGGATCAGCAATTGCTTCCCAAGGCCTCCTTCGAAGCGTGCAGTTGCACTTGCTCTGACAAATGCATTCTCCCAGCTTGGGAATGTCGCTGGATCGTAAGGAAACGCTGAATTATTCTTGAGTCTTTGAGACTCATCCCTCTTTTTGCAGTTATGTATGGCCGACCATGTGGGACCCCACATACAACAACTCATACTACATATGCATATCGGTATTCGCTTTGGCGATTATCATGAACTGGATATTCAGACAATATCTCATTACGCTCAACAAGAAGCTGGAGAAGGCCGAGGAGAAGGGAGCGGTTGCTCGCGGCTTTAGGTACTTGATCTAATGTATACAGTGTGAGCTGAATATAGGAGTGGGCGGTGTTCGCGCAGAGTTGGAAGGTGCGATTGCACAGGACGAGCATCTAGGTCGTCGAGGAAATGAAAGCGTGGTGGCACAGGTGACCATAAGGAGTGAGCGGTTAGATCCGATAATGGTCGGAGCGGCACGGGAGAAACGTCCTCTGTTCATAAACGTTGCTCTCGAGTTGTCTGGAAACCTTCGCTCTACGGAAGAGTAGTCAGTTGTCCTGGGTAACTCATGATGGAAACGTAAGAAGAGAGAGATAAGAAGGACTTTGTGAATGGTATGACTTTTTTCTATATAGGTCCGGGTCCCTCTAGACAACTGAGGTAGAATCTCGAGTTGCTCGGTGCAACACATAAAGGCGGGGTAAAAAGAGTGGGGCTATAATACATCCCGCTACCTACGACACAACAACTATCAGAAACTTGAAAATGCCTCGATCTCTCGCTGTTCAATCATCTCGGCAGATGCATGTCCACCTCCCCCACGTTGAAGGGATCAAAGGACGGCCCGTATCGACGGGCGTGATTACTTGTGCTGGAGCGATGGTCGTTGCATATGTGCGTAGTCTAAATATGACTTTGATGCGATGCCAATCTTACCCCGAACTACAGACTGCGTATAACGTCTGGCGTGGAGATCGTACAGCAGTACGAAGAATGCAGAACAGCGAGCCGTCAAGAACCAGAGAAGCAGCCGTTGGCGATGTAAGCGGCAGGGACGTCGCGTAAGTGCCGGTTAACGACAAGTAGGTTGCCCTGCTGACCTTCCCCAGACACGCAGATAAGACCACGGTACCAGAAAGGACGGGGCCCGGGAAAAGTGGAATCATGAGAGGAAATATAGATCCGCAGGGCAGGTCGGGTCGGACGAACGTTCGACGGACGGGTGCAAGGACGGACGTGGACTTGGACAGGGAGTTTTTCTACAACCTGCAGTCGTGGCTTATATATATGTGAAACAAAAAAAGTTTAGAGTGATGTAGTAAATAATAAAGTGTAATGTACTTTGTAGTAAGTGTAAATTGCCAATCAACCGCAAACTTGACACGGCGCGTGATTGGCATCTTGAAGCCATCCCCCATCATCACAAACTGGGTCCATCAAGGTCCGTCCAACGGATATCCCAGTGTTTCTTTTATTCCTCTTGTTTCCATTATTCGCAAGTATTACTCGTCGTTGACGGCGCCGGCAGCTGCAGGATGAATTCTCTTGCCTACCTGTCGCGCCAGTTCGACGTCCTTGCCTCACCCAGGATGCCGCCGTCGACCCCGACGTCCGAGCAGCAACAGCCATTGCATCCCGACCGACGCAGTCCATCTGCTACGGAGACGCCGCTGCCGCATGCAAAGACTTGGTCCACAAAGTCATTTCTCTTTTCGCCCCAGCCAAACTCTGCCCCAACGAAACGTTCGTATTCGTTTCCTTTGCATTTCATATCCTTTGCAAAGCGCGCTGCTGCCCGTCCTCGTCCAGATTCGTCGCCCACTGTCTCGCTAGACATGCAGGTCGTACCCAAGGAGACTCTCCACACATTGTTCAACCGCATATTCCTCGTTCGGGTCCTCGTCCTCGCCTGGGACGCCCTGCAGTCGGTCTGGACATCATGGATCGAATCCCGCGGCGCCCAGGGTCGGCAGGCAATGTCCATTCGGGTCGTTGCCGCCCCATCGGAGAAGGACAGTACAGACGAAGACACGGATGATCCCTCTCTCTTGCCAGCGAAGCCAGCTCTACCTCTCCTTCAAGATCACCTCTTTCCATCAGTCTCTCTCGATGTCAAGTCTTCGTCGTCGTCCTCACCGCCAGAAATATCTTCCGCCACTCATTCCCGTTCATCAACACCCAGCCTTACCACCCGAAAGACCCCCTTCCATCTCCCCAAAACCCTCGTTCTTGATCTTGATGAAACTCTGATTCATTCTACATCACGTCCTATGCCTTCTTCGTCGACTGGCTCTGGGTTTTTCGGTCTAAGTGCCCTTACCAGGCGGAACAAGAGCTCCGGGCATGTGGTAGAGGTGGTTATGGGTGGGCGCAGCACCCTATATCATGTGTACAAGAGGCCGTTTGTTGACTTTTTCTTGCGCACGGTACGCAGTATTCGTTTATTGTGCTCAACATGCCGGAATCATGCATACTACACAGGTCTCGGGATGGTACACGCTCGTGATATTTACCGCGTCAATGCAAGAATACGCAGATCCCGTAATCGACTGGCTAGACGCTGGCCGGGGGATCCTTTCAAATCGGTTATTTAGAGACGTGCGTTCTTTTTCGCGTCTTTTTGCTCTCCGGTTGCCCTGACATCGGCGCCACATTCAGTCATGTACTCAGCTGCCTAATGGTTCCTACACGAAAGACCTTTCGGTTGTAGAGGGTGACCTAGCACGGGTCTGTCTTGTTGACAATTCACCTATAAGTTATCGTGTAAATGAAGGTCCGTCTGAATATGTTCGTCTACTTCACGTTCTGACTGGTATCCTCCTTACAGCTAATGGAATTCCGATAGAAGGATGGACTCACGATCCCTCAGATGAGGCTTTACTAGACCTCCTTCCTGTTCTTGACTCTCTACGATTTACATCGGACGTTCGTCGTGTGCTAGGTCTCCGCTGTGTAAACGGATCCACATGACGCTTTAATCATCTTAGCTCTGTAGAATTATTATCCGGATGCTAGTCTTCGTTCTTCGCATCTCAATTATAGCGTACCTCGGGCATCTTCATTGTTGATACCAATAGCAAAGACAGCAACGTTCTTAACTTATGTAAATCCTGTAAATCAAAATGTATCTGCTTCATCTTGTCTGAATTCGCCTCAATATGGTCTCTCGCGTTCTCCGAATATACAATGGCGTGGTAATATTGGAACAGAAATCAACAGAAAACTACAAGATTCGTGATGTAAGTAATAGAACAAATGGAGATGATAGAACTGAACGGGAGAGGGATTTAAGAAGCTACATTGCGAGTTCTGCTTGTAGCTGTCTAAGCTGAGCTTCCTCGTCATCTTCGACAGCCACCGGAGCTATAGAAATGCAGCATTAGCGACTGAATAAGAATCCACGAGGACGGAAGGTGCGCACCGTCTTTCCGTGCTGTTGCTGACTCTGGTTGATGCACCGGAACATGATCAGCACCCATTAATCGTTCATTCAGCTCGTCTTGCTCCAGCTCGTCCAATTCTGCCTTGAGAGCATCCTGAAAACACAACGATCATCAGTCAATATACCAATAAGAAAGACAGGTGACATGCCTCATCCAAGTCCGCGTTTATGTACGCAGGATTTGATATGATATCAGCAATCTCGTCTGCCATCGCTCTCTGTTCATTCACAGCTGCCATCGTCGCATCGACCTTGTCCACGTTCCTAATCAAGGGGTAAGCAGAGCATCCATAGCAACACAAGGCTCCGCACATGTTCCCATGAATAACCTTCAACGCATCGGCCGCCTTCTTCATAGCCGCCATGGTCTCCGCGTTCAGATTCGCCGACTCGAGAGTGTTAACTTGCATTTCGAGCTGCAGTCGTGTTCCGGCAAGGCGATCCAGCTCGAGCTCGCTCGCCTTCTTTCGTTTCAGCGCCTGTGTAGCCACTTGGGGTGAGCTGAGTCAATGAGCTCTGACTGGGGAACACGGACGGCGCACCTGGCTTGTTGGAGACGGCGTTTGCTTTGGCCTTCTTCAGGTCCTCGTCAATCTTCTTCTGCAGGTATTCCTCCTTCTTCTCTATCATCTGCAGCTGTTGCCGCAGGGTGACTATGGCATCCCTCGCTGACTGCTTAGGGTCCCGTCGGGTGCCAAAATAGCTCATAAAGCTGGCCATCATTGGTACTATGTTAAAGGCGAATCGAAGAGTGAGAGAAAGGACGAGCTAGAGGTATAAATGCCCTTAAGCTACGTCCCCTTGGTGAGGTACAGTGCACAAGATGCGGTAGAGGCGGCAGATGCTCTCGATAAGGCAGTTACGGCGTCACAGACGTGACTTGTGATTTACCCCATTCAATGGATTCCAACGATATTCATGGAATCATGGAGCGTTGCAATCCTTACGATATTTTCCTGTACGGACTCGACAACACGGAAAATAAAATCCTGAAGTAAAGCTAGGATTACCACAACAGGATTCCGCTTATGACTTGAGAAATTTATCTACGGAGAAACGGCCCGAGAATCAGTATCACAAGAGTTCGTCGTAAACGTGGGTTCCAAGGGTAAGGAGCGTTTTCAGTACCATCGAGGCTGATTGGCACCGCCACGCCTTGCCAGGCTCCGCCTCGAAGCGCCGCTTCATTCCTCGGAGTGGGGCAGCTGTCCCGTCTCAATTTTCAGTGCCGTTGCGCTATTCTCGTGAAGAAGGCAGAGGCATTACTGTATTATGCGCTTTTTCAAAATCCGATCTAGCGTTGACTGCGCATTTTTTGACTGTCGGGTTGTCACACGAGGAAATAACTTCCTCCGTTGTCAAAGACAGGCACGGAAAACCAAGTTGCCCCGCAACAAACTGATTCTGATGTAGGCTACTGGTCCTTAGACTCCATGTCACCTTCGCTGAAAGTAAAAAGTTATTTGGGAAGTGACTGAGGAAATGAAACACTCACTCTTCATCGTCACTTCGACTGTCAGAGGCGCCTTTCCCCGATACCACACCCCAGGCTACCCGGCAAATGGTCGCAAACCATATTATCTGCAATATCTTCAAAGACAATGTCACTTGACAGTCAAGAGGTGGCATGTATTTACTCGCCTGCAAAGTGATCAGGCACACATTGAACATGACATAGGATCCACTGGTCATGAAGTGTCCAGACGGTGGGTCCCATTGGTACGTGACAAGTCGTGGAAGGTCATACAGTGATGACCTGATAACAAAATTGAATAGTACGTGGCGTGTAACAAACCATGAAATCATAAACCAGGCAAACAGCGTATCACAAACAACTTGAGCAACTTCCAGGTAACGGAGCATTTTGGCCATCTGAGAAATATCAAAACCAGCGACCATGAGAGGGGTTGAAGATACGCACAGGAAGGAAGATGTCGCAAAAGTCCATCAAAACCATGATCAAGCAACCGACGCGAGTGAAATTGTAGTAGTAGCTGGTACCCATGAGAAACACGGTGATAAAGTGGTGGGCCATCATTTGCCAGTGATCTTTTCTCCTTGCCTCTGCATTGAGGACGAGCATTTGATGTAGGTAGAACGCAGTTTCGGTCAAGTAGTAGATCTTCAAAGGACCAGCTAAGGGCATATGAGGATAGCCCTTCCAGACCTCGGTAGGGTTGGAGACAGTGGTCGGCAGATTAAGGTGAATATACTGGAAGTGCGGTCAATACAAGTAGACAGGGAAGTGTTAGGAGAACGTACGAAACCAAGAGACCACATGAGGGTATAGTAAGCTGCCTGATAGCCTTGTTCCGCGAATCGCATCACGCTTCGTTGAATTTTTCGCATATCCCTCTTGCACGAACGTGGTGTAGAATGGCCGTTGCCATGACCGTTGGCAACACCATTTGCCTTGGCGTGTACGGCACCATTGGTCGTTCGCGCCCACCGCGCCTCGTACGCCGTCGTCAATTTCCACCGGGCAAAGGGCTCGCACACGGCGAGCCTCAACGCGTCACGAACAACGGCCATTATAGCAATACATGTTATGATTAAACACAAATCTTTTGGTCCCGTTTGGTAGTAGGCAGCGTCCGGGAAAGAATCTACGTTCGGTGGGGTACCGGTTGGATAGGAGAGAGCTACAAAGGGAGCGATGTATGGGGCCAGCCAACCTGTACTGTCCAGAGAAAGCATCGGGTATGCGTCGGCGAGAGGCAGGAAGCGAAGCAGAAAGGATTTATAGGGTCACCCTTATCTAAATGCAACAATGAAAATAATGGGCCCACGTTCCTCAAAAAAAGCTGCGAACGGACCTACCACCGATGAACGTCTAGGGGCCCAATTTACCCTAATTTTATCCACCAAAGAACACAGAAAAACCAGGAATAACCAAGGCAGCACCGACGCTGTCGTCCTGACGTGTTTCTAGGAAATGTGTCCGTTTGGACAAGCTCGGACCGTGGGAATATATATTTTTCGAGGAAATATTAGTCCTTTCCTGCTTTCCACCGTCCATGGCGTCGTCCTCGTCCAACCAGCCCAATGCCACCCTCTACATCAACAACCTCAACGACAAGGTCAACAAGGACGAGCTGCGTACTCAGCTCTTTGCTCTGTTCACAACATACGGCAAGCTCGTCGACATAGTCGCGTCCAAAGGTCCAGCTATGCGAGGTCAGGCCTTCCTCGTCTTCACCGACCTGGCGGGAGCGACTGCAGCCTTGCGTGCATGTGAGGGCATGATGTTCTACGACAAACCCATGGTTCGTCTGTCTCCGTCTCCTGGCGCTCGCGTTCTCATCTGCTGTCGCCCAGCATATCGACTATGCCAAAACCAAATCTTATGCAACCCTCCGTAGAGAAGACCCCGACTTTGTACCACCAAAATCCGCGAACGCCAGTGCGTTCGTCAATGGAGACAAAAAGCGGCGCAGGGACACGGATGCAGCAGAGGAGGAGCCTAGTGCGAAACGGGATAAAGCCGAGGACCAGGATGACGAGGAGATGGAGATAGACGACGACGACGACGACGATGACGACGCGACGATGCGCCGCCACGGCCTACCTTTTCTTGTACGTCGTGTTGTTCACTGCATTCAATATACAACTGTTTCACGTTCTTCCACCTAAAGCGGATGCACTACCCCCTCAAGTCGACCAACCCTCAGCGCGACTGCTGTGTACGAATCTCCCGCAAGAAGTGACAGACGATGTACTTGCTGTGCTATTCCAACAGTGAGCTTTTTCGTCACGGTCATAGTGCATCGCATTGACTTTTCTCCAGATACCGAGGCTTCCAAGCTACTCAAGTTGCCCAATCACCGACACCCAATGCAGAAGGCGCAAAAGTAAAACTTGCCCAGGTTCTATTCGAGACCGCCGAGCTGGCGACTGTGGCCAAGAATGCTCTCGATGGGTTCAGTTTGAAGAAGGGTTGGAAAATGTCGGTGGCGTATATCTAACACGTCGCGTGCGTCCTTTTGTACCATCTATAGTCCTTTCCTCATAAAGATGCTTTAATCTTGTTTGAAGAAAACAGTACATGATAAAGAAAATCTCTCGACTACAATTGCTTAAAAGCTCATTTTTGCAATGCCTTGAGAATCACCTCGCCCAGCGGCTTTGCAGAAGCAGGGTTCTGTCCGGTGTACAGATTACCATCAACCACCACCGTTACCTATGAAAAGATCAGTCTGATACACAAAATGAAAGTCTGCGAATGGTCTTACTGCCCAAAGCTGCTCAGCCTTTGTATATTTCCCACCGCGCTTGGTGAACTCAGTTTCAAGCAAGAATGGAATCGCCTGCTATAATCAATAAGCCAGATGGTGCATGATGTCAGCACTCACGTTAACTTTGTGTACGGCTTCCTCTTCTGCGTTCGAGAAACCAGTGAACTCCTTTCCTGCATAAATAGGCTTCCCCTCTGCATCTACGGCGTTAAGGAGGGCGCTAGACACGATCGACGTTCAACGTTCGTCGCGATACGATAGACAGGAACTCACGCAGGACCATGACACACTGCGCCCACGATCTTCCCTGACTGGTAGAACTGCATAGACTCTTAATGCCGTCTCCGATATTTCAAAAGTGACACGAACCTCAGATGCGAGCTTGATGTTCGCGGGATCATTAGGCAAATCCATGACCGGTCCGTGACCACCAACATAGAGGATGGCATCGTAATCTTTCGAGTTCACAGTGGATAATTGCTTCGCATTGGTTAGCTTGGACTTCACGGTCTCGTCGGTGAGGAATTTGACGCTTTCGTCGTCTTTGAAGGCCTATTACGAAGCTGAGAATGGCTATCAACAGAAGCAAATCTCGCACCTCGACGCTTCCTTGATCAACTGGAGGGTTTGGACCCTTGGGAGAGGCAAAATCAATGTTGACATGCGGTGCGAGCGTATAATATGGATGCGCTGCTTCTGGCAAATAATAACCCTACAGTGTACGAGCGTGTGAGCACTTGCGATGCGCGAGCTGGTTATGCTTACAGTTTGTCCCCCGACGAGGTTTGTATCGGCTGAAGTGAGTACAAAGAGAATTGAGGGCATGATGATGTCGTGAGACAACTTGGGTACACTGGAACTGTCTCTTTATAATGTCTGGGCCGGGTTTAAGAGTATCCGATACCCAAACTGACCTATCATTGAATCATTAGTGAGATCACTCCCGATATTCACCGTATAAAAATAAGACCTCATGGGACTTTTACTAAGCCATTCGATATTCCTGAGCAGGCGGTACTTTAGAGGGTAAACTTATCAGTGCTGTATGATTTTGTTCTGGGATTCGAATCAATAGCATGTTAGGCACGTACTTAAATTGAAGGTGTGGCGAAATGATGATTATGCGGAATCAGATGAGTCCCGATGCTTACAACCTATGCTCAGCGAAGAGTAGAGGGCGAGTAGTTAAATTTACATTAATTTGAGCTAAAGATTCTAGTACTTGGACTGTAATAAGCGGACTGATCGACATAAGAATCACTGAGTCCTGCGATTCGGATGGAGGTTGCAGACGCGTTACAGAAAGCAGCGGCCTAAACAGATTGGAATGGCGTCAGTAGTCTGGGATCAATCTGAGCTCTTCACTCCCGCACCATAAGCAATACTCCTGTATTCAGGGCTTGTCGCTGTGAATGGAAAGACAAACACATAATACCTCCCGTCACACGAAACATACGGCGGGAGGGCAACAATGGTATGTAGGTTAACACGATAAAACGTGCTATAGACTGATGGAAAATGCTGTCATGTCAAGGAAATGATCAAAGAATACAGTACAGAAAAATGCAGGGCTTGAAGACAGAAAGTTCAAAACGTAAACAAGAATGAAATTGTAGGTATGATAATGTGTGATTGTAGTGCTAGGTCCAGAAAACTGTCTGTGGTCCGATTTGTTGATGCATTATGCTAAAGAATAATGTAAATGAACGACCTTGCAGAACTGGATAAGTGAGATAGGAGGGAGGTCGGCAGTTTGGATCTGCTTTCCGTGTCCATTGGTACGTATAAGACCACGACCGAAGGTTCCGAACGGAAGAGGCGGATTATATAGTTAAGATTTAACGAGCGTGGGCGGCAGCATATCGAACATGCTGGAGTGTCATGATACGTACAACCGAATAAAAGAATTCGAGGTAGAAACCAATATGTTGCGAGATCCCAATGAGGGTATGGAGCATGAGATGTCGTGAGATAATGAGCAAAAGGAGTGATCATGAGTAAGAAGTCTGCCGACGAGGCGGTACCCCTCTTTGTATGTTTGGAGCAGTGTATCCAAGGTTGACATTCGATCGAGAAGAGGCAGTAGATAGGCGATTAGACGCAGCAGGTTCTATCGCTCTTCCCCTCTGTTGCGGTGGTCGCATTGGAGAGGGTTGGTGATCCCCACTTGACCGACGCTGATGATTTACTGGTCGGTGAGGCGACGAGGAGCTCGAACGATTCGAAAGACTACTGTCATATGTGGAGGGGCGGTTGACGCGATCTGTGCTGCGGTTAAAGCCTTGCCTGGACGGAGAAGGGCTCAACGACGGTTGCGGTTGACGGGGATGGTATTGATGAAGCATAAATGGTGCGGTAGGAGGTAGAAGGGGCATGTCGAATCCAGGAGGCGGAAGGAGGTTGGTGTTGCTTGCCGACCACATATTAACATTATGGTAACTGCTGGGGATCGAAGCCATGGTATGTCGTTTAGCACTCATTCCAACGTCTTCGGATGAGGATGAATATAGCGACGAAGGACGAGAGCCAGGTACTGGAAGTGGGAGCTGTCCAAATTGCTGCACAGGCGAAAACATAGCAGGCTGTCCAACAAAGCTCGACCGTCGCGAACTGACCAGTGACGAGGACGACCCTTGAGGCCGAGGTGGTGGTGATGGCGGTACATACGGCTGATCGTGCGTAGGCCGCTGCTTCATTGAATCGTGCCTATTACGTTCGAATCCATTTCCGTCACCTCTCAAAGACGTGTACGAACTCGAATTCGAAATGGCCCTGCTGCTTCCGCCGTGCCGCTGATTCTCCCGCCGCATTCTAGCTGCAGCCAGCTCTTCAGCATACAGCTTCTTCTTTCTCTCCTCCTCCATGGCCCGCTTCTCTTTCTCCCATGCTTGCCTTTCCTTCTCCCACTCCAACCTCTCCTGCTCTCTCTTTCTTCTTTCCTCCTCTACTCGTGCTTTCTCCTCCTCAAACTGTCGCTTCTCCTGCTGTTCACGCAGAAATTTGGCCTTTGCTTCCCGTTGTTTCTTCATTCGTATGACATACCCAATGGGGATTTGATCCTCCTTGCCATCTTCGGCGAATCTAACGCCACGTTTGATTGGAGCAGAAGATGATGGTGGTACAGAGGCTGAAGACGGCCCTGGTGACGATTTGGGGACGGCATGCTGATTGCGTAGCGGTGACGGCGTGGCGAGGTACGGAGCAACTCGGTTGGTTTCTAGGTCCAGGTCAGTTGACACGACGTCAATGAAGTATATAACCGACTTACGAGATGTATGTGATGAGCTGCTAGATGGTGACGGCGGCGGTGCCTCTGAGCTTGGACTAGGCATTTCTGTCTCCGACTCTGGCTCCGGTGGCTCCGGTGCAGGCAAGGGCTGAGGCTGTGGTGCAACTGCGTGGGATGGCAGTTCCACTGGATGCTGTGATGGAAGCGAGAGCTGGTGATACAGCTGCTGGCTGAAATCTGCCATAGCTTCGAGAGCCTCCGAGTACTCGAGGTCTGCCACGGCAAAACGTGTCCCAGTCACTTGGTACTGTGCGACACCGTCGTCGGTGCGAATCCAAACAACGAATCGGTGTTCGAAGCAGGGACGGTCAATCCAACGGCGAAGACCTTCGCTGTAGCCTACAACTTTGGCAGAATTTGGCAGGGCGACTTCATCCACGCTGTCCGAAGAAGACCCGGAAAGTACGGGAGGTGGAGGAGATTTGAGACTAAAAGGTAGTATGGCATCCTGCTCTGCTGCTGTCAATGGGTCTGCGGGGTCCAGCAAACGCCGTAAGAGGTGTGTTTTGAGCATTGATGAACGAAGGGACTCTTGATGTGACAGGGAACGTGAAGAATTACACGAACGTGGGTAAAGTGGAGAAGCCTGGGAATCGAGCTGGACAAAAGGTGAAACAGAAGGGTGGTATACAAGGGCGTTTTGTATGAGACTGTGGAGATATTTTCGAGAGATGGGCACGGCGGAAGAAGGGAAAGAAGGTTTGATGAGATGAGTGGAAAGAAACGAGTCGTCGTCGTCGGATTCAGACGAGGTCTCTTCAGATTTGCGTACCGGAGCAGCAGATCTGATACCAGGAGGCGGTTGGCGGAGTAGAGGCGGCGGGCAAGAAGGCCGCCAGTCTCGATTAATTTCCTGGGTTTCAGGTTGCCTCACCCTGATGACCGAAGGCTTTTTCCCGAGCCATGAGATCCAAGATTTGCCTTTCGTAGGTGTCCGTTCTAAGGATAATGGGACGTCATCTGGAGTTTGAAGACTAGCAGAGCCTGACGAGGAAGCAGACGAATGGGCAATATCACTTCCGCGACTGAAGTGAGGCGACGATGAGGTCGAAGAGGACACAGGTGAGTTGAACGTATTGGCCCTCTTCACTGTCTTCTTGGCGGTCGCGAGTGGTGCTGTACTGTAAGAAGGATGGCTGGTGGTGGACGAGTCGCCCTTGTCGCGCTTGGAAGAGAAAACAGAGGTGAAACGACGCATGGCCGGAGAGAATCAAAAGAGCATTTGGACTTGAATGTGGAGGGTAGGACCGGAATTTATGTAAACAAAAGGTAGTCTGATGAGCGTCGGATGGGAGCAAGCCGGCAACAGGTGGCAGCGACGGTCCAAGGAGCAAGTCGACGAATCAGTGCTGAATCACCACCGCGCTATCATCAGTACGCCGCACTGGTACAGTATCAAGGGCGCTTACTGCTGTCACGCACTCTCGTTGTCGTCGCTGCGTCGGGGCTGCTGCGCTTGCTGTCGTCAATGGTCAAGGCCGGACGACGGTCGGATTCGAGAAACAAGGATCGGACAAAAAAGCAACTGTCTCATTCCAATTTTAGCAGCACCGTACGTTACGCCCTTGACTCAGCATGATTACTGTACAGTTTAGGTACAAAAAAAGGTACCAACACCAAATTTTAATGTTTTGTCCGAATCTGACTTCGTTTGCGGTTCCGGGTATTTTTCCGTCGTTTCTTCCACCAGCTCAGTAGTCGCCGTTCACACCGTTCAGTCACGCTGAATATATCCTCTTCGCTCACCTTAATATACCCGGCACCCCTTCGTACGAGCGTTTCCAGACCGGCCGCCACGCTTCCACCACTATCCGATCCAATAAAAACTTTGTACTTCTCCCCGGGCCGAACACCTTTCCCATCTTCATCTGGCCTTGATCCCTGCATCTTACCGCATGGTATTGCTGTCTCAGAGTCCGGCAGATCCTTCCACTCTCGACCCTTTAGGGGAAAATACTTTGCCACAACGCCATCACCATCTGTTGATTCTAAATCAGACACACTCACGTCATATTGCAATAACCTACCATTCTCGCCTCCCAGCAGCGCTCGTTCGCAGAATGAAACATATTCATCCAACATTACATCGTTAAGATCACCTACCGACCTTCGCCATTCCTATCGTCAACTGCCTTGCCAACGTCATTTGCCAGTCCACTTACATTTGACTTTCTGAACTGAACATCGTGTTTCGCTCCTTTATGTCCTTCTCAGACAACCTGCTCACGTATTCCATATACTCATCGATAGCCGGAAGGCTCAAACCGGGATCGCCAGGGTCTGAGTGGACTCTGGAAGCATAACTACCATCAATGACCTTCTCTTCTTGCCAAGTATTAACTGACCTGTCTTCCCCATCCAATCCATACACCATTTTCAGCGCGATTATCGTTACTGCGACGAACCCGACTTCTACCGGCACGTGGTCATACACATGGTGTTCGGGATCGTTTCCTTTGAGGCGTTCCAGGCCTGGCGCCAACATATAACTAACGCTCAGGGGAAGGGAAAGTATGCACGCAAGCTGCTTGGTCAACTGATACAATGTCGCTACGAAACATTTTGAGTCTCACACAGAAATTGTAATAATATCAAACTCTTACGATTTCCGCCTAGAACCCTTATTACACGCCACAGCAATGGTGCTGCATTTAGTTCTGGTGTGAAAACATCAAATGACGCATGCATCTTCTTGGCTAATCTTGACGTCAGATTATGCAGAGTCAACGTTCGGGGTGGTCTCTTGAATTCGTTATTTAGTAACACTAAAAACCCGGCTCTAAACTGTATTCACCTGCATCGACAATGATTGGATCTTGCCTTTCGTCAAATGAGCCACCATTGTCGGAGGTAAAAGCCGAACTGGATCTAAATACGGCAGATCGTATGCTTCGATGGCGCTTAAGACGTCTAAGAATCAATAATATTCAAGCGGCTAGCGAATACACTGACCTGATGAAGTCACGAAACATTACCGGAATTCTCATTGTCCAACATGCCAACATGAGTACCGCAATGGTACTAGTCACTGATCTGTATTTGTTTAGATCAGGCGAACGTTTCTTCCGCGTCTGCTTTGGTTCTCGGCGTCCGAGTCCGTCCCCATCTTCACCTTGAGGCTCAGATTCAGAGCTTGTATCCGCCTGAAGAGTGGCGAGAATGCCATCCTCATCTCCGTCTTCGTCGTTCTCATCAGACGAGGGATCCTGGTCGTCATCGTCTTGTGAGCCCGCATTTTCACCATGAACGTAATGATACGGCTCGGGCGGAGGATGCTCAGGTAGGAGTGTCAGGTTTAAGGCCCAGATGTCCCTGCAAACTAGCTGTGCTTTTCAGAACTGAGTCCAGGATTTGATCAAGGCCGAGAAACGGTTTACCTCAAACTCCGATGGCAGATTCCATAGCCTGGTCAAGGCGGTAATCTGTTTCCGGAAAATAAGCTGAAGGCACTGGTAGTAGAGGTATGTTCCCCTCGCGCCATGGTACACTGTAAGTGCATTTTGGTAAGTTGCGTTGAAGTTTGGTATGTCTGAGACGAACGCTGGGGATTTGCGCGACCAAGACCCAGATCTTCAGCCTTTTTTCGCCCTGACTTTATGGTACGTTTAAGCATGGCATGGGCACCGCCCAGATCTTCTGCTTCGGTGGTAGTTTCATTGCGGTAATTCTATATGCCAGTATTAATAAGGCATGATGAATTGTGCAAATTTTGCTTTACCTGAAGGATATGTCCTTCGCTGCACGCAATAAGGCCACTTGAAGGCTCTTTATGCCACTGACGCGATCGACATACAGGACAACGATGACGAGGCGCCATTCTGTAGATTTCTTTCAGTGTTGGAGGAAAAGCAAGGATGGAGTCACGTGAAATTTTGCGTGTGAAGAAGAATTTCATTTGCTGGCGCTTTGTGGACCACCAAAATGAGGTTTGCTCTTTTCCTCGCATACCTGGTCGTTCTGGTAACGACCGTTGCTGCGTGAGTGACTCTTATGTGCTAACTGCTCTTCCTAACATGGATGTTTTATTGAAGATGGGAAAAAGTGAGTCCAAAGACACGTAGCTGGGACGCATATGCTCATGTAGTAACAGGAAGACCATGAAATTTTTGACCTCGTCAGCGCGGTAGAAGCTTCTGAGGGCAAAGGGACAACATTCTATTCGTGGCTCGATGTCCCGAATACTGCTACCACGTCGGAGATCGCGAAAGCGTACAGAAAAATGAGCATGCAGCTGCAGTGCGTTCATGTTTGCACCTTACATCGCTCTATCTTTCATCGGCTATATTCCATAGTCCCGACAAGAATCCAAACGACCAAAAGATACACGAACGTTTCGCCCGTTTGGGTGTCGTGTCAACCATCTTGAGGAATGCTGAGAGCAGAAAACGGTAACGTTATACCACTGATACCAAGCCAGGTGCCACCCCTGATCATCTTTCCTTGTATAAGTTACGACTTCTTTTACAAGAACGGAGTACCTAAGTGGAGAGGAACGGGGTACTACTATTCGCGGTTCAGGCCAGGGCTTGGGGTGAGTACTGATCGTTCCATTTGATGCAATAGATGTGGCTCATATGTATCATTTATCAGAGCGTGTTGGTGTTCTTGACGGTTCTGACATCGTCTTTGCAATACATTATTCAAAAGATGAATTATAGAAGGGACTTAGAGCGCATAGAGCGCATTCGGCAAGATGCTCGATTAGCTGCATGGGGACCCAAGATGATACCTGTTGAAGGTCAAAGGAAGGTCTGTCAGCTGCCATCTGTTTTCTCTATCAATATTCATCACCTCTTCGTACTGATGATAGGTCAAAGTCAATCTATCCGGGGGAACCCCTGGAGATGCTCGCTCCATTGACATGGTTGTTGAAGGGATAAATGTTTTTATCGTACGTGTGTAAGGCGGCCCAGATTGAACCTTCCTGACAGGTCTCATGTCCCCTGCAGCTTCACCCTTCTGGGGATATGGAATTACTAGATTCCTCAGCCGCAACGTCACCGCATATCATGAGAACATGGTTCCTGACGCTCGTTAGTGGCGCCTATAACAAAGTGGTTGCCCGGTCATCGACAGATACTAATGATTCTCCTGGAGATAGTACTAATGAGGGGTATAGTGTTGGTGATGATGAGTCGGAGTCGGGAGGCAGTGGCACCGTAACGCCAAATAATGGTAACGCTAAATATGGTCCTGTTAGCAAAGCCGGAGGACGGAGAAGAAAGGTGACCAAAAAGTCATCGTCGAAGCGGTGAGAATGATACATTATTACAGATACAATTGTAGTTCTACACGGATGATGTGCTAGAGGTATCAATATTCTTCCTGATAATGCTGTCAGTCAAGTGATGTCACAAAATGGTAAAGAGGAAAGTCCGCTGTCGAGTCCGCGGAATTAATTGGGTTTCGCGGGAGAGCTTAACTTCGATGGTGACATTTTCTGCTTCTCCAGTACGAACCACCGCACGAGATCTAGAGTAGCGACCGAATCCTCTATTGAGGAATGTCCTACTGCACTCCCACCGGCCTGGATTCTAATGCCGAGATGTTCGCGGGCACTACAAAGATCATTAGACAGGACTTCATATGCTGTTACTTGAGACTCACAGGTCTCTTAATGCTTTCCGATAGGGATGACCAGCTGGATGCGGAAACATGATAGCGGTATCGATGCATTGATGATGTACAATGCGCAGCGTTCTCAAATCGTTCTCTAGTCCGTGGCCAATGAGGATGGTATTTGAGCTGATAATCGCATCTAGAGCCCGCCGAATCTCAGATAATGGCCGAGTCGCCTTGACATATGCTTCCTCGGTGATACCAGAAAACCGAGTATTGAAGTCCCTAGAAAGATGATGAAATCAGAGCACGCAAGAAAGGAGAAGGTACGGACAGCACATAGACCCCGTCGTCCATCCGGACCAACTCATCGAAGACTTCGGCGCCCGTGCCATCAACCACAGAAACACGGGCGACACGCATCCCTCCAGTGGTGTAGATCATCTCACAATCGAGGGCAACAATTTCTTGAGCCGGAGAACTGGAGCTTAGAAATGAGAACGAATGTCGGGCGTGTAAAGCACTGGGATCGGATTCGTAGAACACGTGTGGTCCCCGAATGCAACCCTCGTTCTCTGTAACAGATTTCGAACAACAACTGTACAACCTTTCACGCTGACCTATGTGCGGAGTAAGGTCGAGTAAATCCATAAACGATAGTCATACCACTGGTCTTCTTGGAATACGGTCTACCCCAGTGATGAAGGCATTCATCCTTCACAGGGTGAGGTGTCACTAAAAAGGGTTCTCGACACCGTTCACAGACTACAGTCTGTCCATCTCGACTGGGTTCAGAACCACCTTCGCCTTCGGGTATGTCTACAATGTAACCCCAAGTACGCATAGCATCCAAAGACAAGAGGTATGGCTCCAGGTGTGCACGCGTAAGACGAAGGGACTTGATGGAATCTTGAGCCGCAGCACGCGCCGCAAGATCGTTTGTAGTACCCACGGAGGCATGGTGTACAGAGTCGGGTATCTGACGTCGCTTCAAAGAAGCAGCACAATGTATTACAGCCTGCAAGTTGTGAGAACGGCAGAATTTGTAAACGGTGCTATATGCTCACAACACGATACAATGCTTTGGTCGAATTCTGGTACACCTCGTCCTCCTGTCGGAGCGCGTGTTCAGAAGCAATATCCGGATTGTTGGATAATATTTTCTCGTATAGCACTGTAAAATGATCGTAGAGTGTTCGGAGCATGGTCTGTCGCACAGGGACCGCCACGCGAGAGGCGGCGGCAGATACTCTGAGAACAGGTGGCCCTGCCGACTTGATGACAAGGTTAAATTGGAATGAAGAACAACAATAATGGGACTCACAGAGGAAGTAGACGCGATAGGTGTGGGATTTTGCTTTCGTGCTACGCCGGTGCCAGTTCCGATTGCCTGCAGCTTTCGCGGTGGCTCTCCTACGGGATTACTAGATGTTCGAGGAGGTACCGAGACCGAGGCCCGTTTGGTGGGTACTACAGACGGGCCTGCAGCGTTCGGCAACTGACGCGTACTCGTACTTGCTTCATTGCTCGGTACAATCAATGGCGGCGGCGATGGGAGGTCTGCACGATGTGAAAATATGCAATTCTGGCGCGTACAGCTGGGATATTCCGGACACTGCACGTTCTGAAAGAGATGTTGTGAAGAGAACATTGGGACGGAAAATGCCGTGGTCTGCCGTAGAGGGAGAACCGGACAGTGAGTGTCCTTCTCATCACCATCATCACCGCCAGCAAGGCTCCCTCCTTCATGTCGCCATCGTCAGCAAAGGGCAGGAAGCGCGACAATTCCTTCACAATCATTACCGACCGAATCGAGTGGGTCTCATACGCAAATGATTTCCCAGGGATTAACCGTCATTTAGACACGATCCTGCCCACCACCTCGCCGGTCCTTTTATGCCTCAGACGTAAGCTTTTTGCCTTGAAAATCACAAAAGTCACTCAAGTATTGACATCAACGCGCAGACCGTTGGGTAGCTTGACGCCTGTGGAGGAACGGAGTGCGTCGCCATTCCGTGGCCGTACCTTTGCACGCCCACCTGTGTCTCCGTGGTTGCGGTGGGCAATTGAACCAGGCAAGCTTTTTGTCGTTTGAAAGCTCTTCAGACTGACCCTGTATACTATTCAGGGGAGGCATTCAAGCTACTCATCGTTCCTGTGGTGCTGTATGTGAACTGGGAAGTATTGGCCCCGTGGCTAGGAAAGTCCTTGGAGCCCATTCTTTCCCCAATTCTTGGACCATACCCCGATGCTCAGAGCGCAAATCCTTTTGGCGTCTTCTTCCTCTTGTCGCATTATATACCCACCTCAACACCCAACGATCCACGATACCAGAAAGGCTGGTTTGACCTGGTCTTCATTGCTTATCACATCGTCTTCTGGTCCATGGTTCGCCAATTTGTCACAATCAATATCTGTCGACCTATCGCTAGATACTATGGAATTCGCAAAGAAGCTAAATTTGACCGTTTCGGCGAACAGGGGTACGCTGTGTTCTACTTCTTCATCATGGGGTGTTGGGGATTGGTTAGTTCCATCTGTAAGGCCTGTGAAGTCATCATACTTATCCCTTGGCAGCGCATCATGTCCCAACTGCCAACCTGGTGGTATCGAACGGAATACTTCTGGATTGGTCGGTTTTGTTAAAACGTGATTTACTTCTGATGTTAACCATGCTTCTAGATTATCCCCATTGGGACATGGTACCGGAATTGAAGCGTTACTATCTCATGCAAATGGCATATTGGTCTCAGCAACTACTGGTTATGCTTCTAAAATTCGAAAAGCCGCGCAAAGACTATAATGAATTAGTAGCGCACCACATTGTCACCATCTGGCTGGTGGGGTAGGTTGCATTGAACGATGCTTAAATCATTTCTGATATTTCCTAAAGGTGGAGCTACCTCGTTAACCTTACTCTAATCGGCAACGCTGTTTACATGAGTATGGATATTCCAGACACATCGCTAGCTGTAAGATATTTGTCAAATAACATCTACGTACGCTTGCCTACTTACGTTTTTAGTTCTCGAAGCTCCTCAATTACATGCAATGGGAGCGGGCTAAAATCGTCTCATTCGCCCTTTTTATTGGCATCTGGACGTGCGTAAACTTGTGTTCCCTGCATCGACACAGGAAAGATGTTTGTTTGTTTACCAGATACTTCCGGCATATCCTGAATCTAGTAATCTTGTATTCGGTATGGACCGAATTCGACCTTATTCCGTGCGTAAATATCTCTTTTCAGTGACCCTTTATCTTATCCTTTCTGTTGCAAGTGAGCATACAAGAGTATGGGATCCCCCGCGGGGTGTCTGGTTGCCTTGGTGGATGAAGTATCAAATCTTCGTGCCCATTGCACTACTTCAAGTCCTCAACCTCTTCTGGTACTACCTAATCATGCGCATCCTATACAAGTAACAGATCTTCTCATCTCATGTAGATTTACAGTTCTGACTCGTCTTGCATAGAGCTATCATGACATCAGTGACAGACGATGTGCGTTCCGATGATGAGGACGACGATGAAGATGACAGAAAAGATTCCAAGGAGGACTAGCATATTTCAGATCTCGCATCGAGTAGTCTGCGATACGACACTCGGGATTCCAAAAACAATTCAAAACTGACATATAATGGATAGATACAATGTCAAAGACATGGGTTCTAGTTTTTCAAGCCTTAGTAGAAACCGGAGTCACTGTCCTCTTCTTCTGAGGTAAATTCAACTTTAACGTCTCCACGAAGGCCAGCGTGATTAGACCACCTTTGCTCTCTTCAGAGGATCTCCTATTGCCGTCGACTTCACTGCGGTAAGGGTGTACTACTAGAAGCGTATTAGTATGACTTGTAATACAAGCGACAACTCGCATAAGCATCGTTTCCTGCATTGTGAAGGCGTGCGAAGTGTTTGTAGCAACAGTTTCCAGTCCGCAAAATTTGACTCAGATGCTCTCAATGCCTCTCATAGACTCTATGTAACAATTACTTGCATGAGTACAGCTTATGCCCAATAATTTTACAAGTTATCGAGTCCACCTCAACTTATTTACGGAAACGTCAAAATGTTAGATCTCTGCAGAAGTTAGTGACTACACTTGAAATCCGCCAGGTTAATATTCTTATAAATGTATTTCCAGCTGAAGCCGAGCCGATCTCTATTCGACTGTTGCTCCTTCTATATTGCCGGTGGTCCTGGATATCCCCAGAAACTCATATGTAGCCCATACGGCCTTAGCGTAACTGTTCAGGACCTCCCAAGGCGCTTTTCTTCGAATTGGAGGACTCGGGCGTCATGATGGTTTACCGACCGAATCACAATTTCACTTGGCATGTTGCTTTCAGCTACATTGATGCCACCCAAGGATCACTTATTGTCGTCAAGCAAGTTGCTTGTTGGACACGGGCTCAACGTACTCGCCTAAACCACTACTTTCATTCTCTACTCGACGTCCTTGGCTGAGCTGAAATGTCTTTCCCTATAAGCGTCGACCCTCTCGCTTTTCCGGGGACGCCCGCTCTCCAACTTTTCTGAGGTCGACGTGCCTACCACCACTCGAAAGCAGGTCCTTTTGCGACTTGACGAGAAACATTCTCCAACGGCTGGATCACCTCTCGTTGGATTTTTGTTACTACGAATCTGGCCTCCAAACAATTTCCACCCATTATTCTTGGTACGCCTGAAATATCTCTGTCCCACAGATGTCAGGTTTCTCTAAAGTTTTTACGTCTGAAACCGGCGTTCCCGCCTGCACTGTATGTGGTTACCACTGATTCTTTTGGAGCTTGGCAGGTCTTGAAGTAGACTACGCTTCCCATTTTGTACTCGATGCTGTTTCGACTTTGCTCAGTAAAGAGGGGGACTTCCTTCCTTCGAACAGATATATAAGGGCTTCCAAATCACCAGGTTCCAGACAGACAGACCACCCTCGTTTATCTACTTGCTTGCTACCATCCCATTCATCACGATGCGTTTCTCTGCTGTAACTTTCCTCCCTCTCGCGGTCCTCACAGTCCCTGCCCTCTCCGGTTCCGTCCAAGCTAGGGATGACTCATATGGCAGTGTCGATCAGAAGGGCAAAGACGGTGGGAGCAAGAATTACAACTACGGAAACAAGGGCAAGGATGGCGGTCGTGGAAACTCCACTTGGGCACTGGTGTTTGAGCCCAAGAATGACTTCAAGGGATGGAACCAGGGAAAGTACACTCCCTACGAGCACAAGGAAGTCAGCAAGGTCACCTTCGAGATCTGTAAGCGCATCTCTTCTTGTTTTGTCCACGTTTCTGATATCTTCTCCTCAGAATATAAGAGCTTGTGCAAGAAGGACGATAGATATAACTCTTGCCAGGGTACGTCGGATTTTTACTCCTGCTCCCGAATCATCTAATGCCTTTTTATCCAGCGTACTCGTATGATGAGAAGGACGACAAGTTCGTCTGCGAGTTGTTTGTGGAGATCATCGACATCGACACCCGGGAGGAAGACTGTAATGATGGCAAAGGATGACAAAGACTACAAGGATGGCAACAAGGACGACAAGAAGGATGACAAGAAGTACTACGACACTTCTGCCTGGAACGCCCAATACGGATACTAAACACGACGAATCTTATTATGAGTGGTGACAATGGACATTTGCAACATTCTGTCTGTAAAATATTCATACTTCCAATTCAATTTGTGTGTGGTACCTTTCACAGAAGTCAGAGATATTTCTTTCCGCTCGCGGTCATGTCTTTGTTGTCCTTATAGAAAAACTGAACCAGATAATTCTATCATCCTGACTTTTTCAACGCCGGACTTTTAGTCAGAACTTCTTTCATGTTGAATTATTCCCTGCACCTATGGGCTTTATGGCAGAAGCAGGAGGAAGCCATGAAATTTGAAATTTGACCAATAACCTCAGATGAGCTTTGCCTCGTCCTTGTATTTCTAGTTCATCAGCCAGAGGGTAAGACATTTCAGTTCACCCAATGACGTTTAGTGGAGAATGACAGTAACCATATACACAATTATGCTAGACCCGGCCACCCTACAAGAAACGTTGACCTTAATTGAACTAAATGTCCATGAGCTACAATTGAATTACATACAAAAGTAGTCACACAAGTCATGATTTCACATGGATATGATTATTTATGACGCGTACAAAAAATTCGATTTGAAGTGGAAGCAGGGGAGAGTCATTTCCCGGCAGAATGTGAGCTAAAGGCATCCCCTACTACTAGCCTGAGCAGTTTATGTGTCCCACCGTAGGGTCACGAGCAATTCCCGGAGATCCTGACGTGACGGGTGTTGGATTGTTGTCGTCCTACGCCGGTGCCAGTTCCGACTGCCTGCAGCTTTCGCGGTAGCTCCCCTACCATGCCACTAGACGTTCAAGAGGCATCGAGACTGAAGCCCGTTTGGTGGATACTACAGACGGGCTTGCAGCGCGCACTCGGCAACTGACACGTACTCGTACTTGCTGCCTGTGCTTCATTGCTCGGTACAATCAATGACGGTGGCGATGGGATCCGTCTGCATGATGTGAAAATATGCAATTCTGACGCGTACAGCTGGGATATTCCGGACACTGCACGTTCTGAAAGAGGTCTTGCGAAGAGAATATTAGGTCGGAAAATGCCGTGCTCTGCCGAGGTCGTACAGGGACGAAAATTCAGCCGGATCGTGTCCTTCCACCGTCACCGCCAGCAAGGCTCCCTCCTTCATGTCGCCATCGTCAACAAAGGAGAGGAAACGGGGGAACTCCTTTACAATCATTACCGACCGAATCGAGTGGGTCTCATACGCAGATGGTTTCCTAGGGATTGACCGTCATCTAGACATGATCCTGCTCACCACCTCGCCGGTCCCTTTATGCCCCAGACGTACGTCTTTTTGCCTTGAAAATAATCTTGGAATTAACTTCGATGCTCAGACCTTTGGGTAACTTAACGCCTGTGGAAGAACGAAGTGCGTCACCATTCCGTGGCCGTACCTTTGCACGCCCACCTATGTCTCCGTGGTTGCGGTGGGCAATTGAACCAGGCAAGCTTTTTGTCGTTTGAAAGCTCTTCAGACTGACCCTGTATACTATTCAGGGGAGGCATTCAAGCTACTCATCGTTCCTGTGGTGCTGTATGTGAACTGGGAAGTATTGGCCCCGTGGCTAGGAAAGTCCTTGGAGCCCATTCTTTCCCCAATTCTTGGACCATACCCCGATGCTCAGAGCGCAAATCCTTTTGGCGTCTTCTTCCTCTTGTCGCATTATATACCCACCTCAACACCCAACGATCCACGATACCAGAAAGGCTGGTTTGACCTGGTCTTCATTGCTTATCACATCGTCTTCTGGTCCATGGTTCGCCAATTTGTCACAATCAATATCTGTCGACCTATCGCTAGATACTATGGAATTCGCAAAGAAGCTAAATTTGACCGTTTCGGCGAACAGGGGTACGCTGTGTTCTACTTCTTCATCATGGGGTGTTGGGGATTGGTTAGTTCCATCTGTAAGGCCTGTGAAGTCATCATACTTATCCCTTGGCAGCGCATCATGTCCCAACTGCCAACCTGGTGGTATCGAACGGAATACTTCTGGATTGGTCGGTTTTGTTAAAACGTGATTTACTTCTGATGTTAACCATGCTTCTAGATTATCCCCATTGGGACATGGTACCGGAATTGAAGCGTTACTATCTCATGCAAATGGCATATTGGTCTCAGCAACTACTGGTTATGCTTCTCAAACTCGAAAAGCCGCGCAAAGACTATAATGAATTAGTAGCGCACCACATTGTCACCATCTGGCTGGTGGGGTAGGTTGCATTGAACGATGCTTTAAATCACTTCTGATATTTCCTAAAGGTGGAGCTACCTCGTTAACCTCACGTTAATCGGCAACGCTGTTTACATGAGTATGGATATTCCAGACACATCGTTTGCTGTAGGGACATCTGTCAAATATCATCTTCGCCTGCCTACTTACCTTTTTACAAGTTCTCGAAGCTCCTCAATTACATGCAATGGGAGCGGGCCAAAGTCGTTTCATTTGTTTTTTTTATCGGTATCTGGACGTGCGTTAATTTTCTTTCTCTACCTCGACACCGGGGAGACATTTGTTCTCAGATACTTCCGGCATATCTTGAACCTAATCATCCTCTATTCGGTATGGACCGAAGCCGATCTTATTCCGTGTGTAAATATCTCTTTTCCGTCAGCCTTTTTCTTACCCTTCGTGTCGCAAGTGAGCATACGAGGGTATGGGATCCCCGGCGGGGTGTCTGGTTGCCTTGGTGGATGAAATATGCGATCTTCGTGTCCCTTGCACTACTTCAAGTCCTCAACCTCTTTTGGTACTATCTGATCATGCGCGTCCTATACAGGTAACAGATACCCCCATCTCACGTAGATTCAACATTCTGATTTGTCTTACGCAGGACTATTACAACATCAGTAACAGACGATGTACGATCCGATGATGAGGACGGCGATGAAGATGACGGAAACGATACCAAGGAGGACTAGCATATCTCAGATCTCGCATCGAGTAGTCTGATACCACACTTGAAATTCCAAAAACAAATCAACACTGGCATATAATGGATATAATACAAGGATATTTGTCCAAGACATGGGTTCCAGTTCTCCAAGCCTTAGTAGAAATCGGAGTCACTGTCCTCTTCTTCTGGAGTAAACTCAACTTTAACGCCTCCACGAGGGCCAGTGTGATTAGGCCACCTTTGCTCTCTTTGAGTATCAAGAGGATCTCCTGTCGCCATCAACTTCAGCGCGGCAAGGGTGTACTAGAAGCGTATCAGTAGGATTTGCCATGTATTCGGACGATAACTCACATAGGCATCGTTTCCTGCGTTGTGAAGATGTTTGGTAGGGACGTTAAGATGGTGGCACATTTGCTCAAGACCACGTTTGTTTCCGGGTGAGTCTTCACCCAACAAACCGCCAAAAACGATCCGCCGTGTCAACCACGAAGATACCCGTTTCAGGAATGGCGTCTGGCAGTATATGAGAGTAACCATCTATCGGAGCTTTGATCTGTTGAAGATACCTGAAGGCAAAGACGAGGTCCATTTAAGACTTGTTCGGGAAGAAACATACGCACTTGATATCCTGAGAGTTATCATGGAAGACCAAGAAGATAGGGCTGAATTGCCCTAAATCTTGAATCATCTTCTCAATGTACTCGGGGAGCTGTTTCTTGGAGATAACCTGGCTTTCACCAAAGTCGTAGTTCTGACAGCAACATTAAAACAGAGAGAAAAAAGTAAGACCAACTGGCGTACCATACGGTTATCAGCCACATATGTACCGTTTCGGTAACCGAGAGCCTCTTTTATCTGGAGATGCCCCTGGTCTGCAACTTCTTCACCATTCTCCCATCGAATAGTACTCCACCCAAATTCGGTTATCATAGTATGTTCCCTCTCCCATCCTTCAAAATCAATTGCACACCAAACACCCTTGTTCTTCGCCCAGAAAGCGCGGACGCGTTCAAATGCAAGGCGCCGGGACATCAAGAGCGGGTTTGAGCCTTTGAGCTTCTTGTTAAATTTGTCCATACTCTAAGAACCATCTATGTAAATTCCTTTCGAGAAGGAGCACCTGGCTGTACCTTGTGAGCTAGCTTTAAGGCACCACCAGTCTCGTAAATAGCAGGCGACACAGTTTGGAGATCAGCCTTCATAAGAAGACAGTTGGAATAAGGAAGGGGAGTCAATTTTTCAGTAAGCTTCATGGCATGCTGCAAGAAAGTGAGATTATGGCGTAGACAGTGATATGGCAACTCACAAGCCAGTAGCGCGCATAATCAACCTGCTTTGAGGAGAACAAAATACGCGATTCCCCGTTGAGAAGTTGCCCTAAACGGAATGAGAGGCGCGCTCTTAGTCCAGACTTGCATATACGCACCCATGTAGAGCTGTACACCGTTGACGCCCTCGATATGGAACGGGTGATCAGGGCTCACCAAGGAATCATGAGCTATCGGTGGATCAGGAATGATATCCGAGAAGTATGAGTTTGCTCACCAAACATCGCTTTCAATTGTGGACCATATGTTGGATCTTGCTCTGCCCTGTGAGAAAGGTTTTCTTTGGCGCTATCACCGAGTCCATCGATCTTACCAGCCGAACCAGATATCTGTGTATCGGTAGTATCCTTCTGTCAGAACTTCTGGAGGCATCTTTTATGTTCAAAGGATAAGTACGGAATGGAATTGATTGCAAGCGATGGTGGTGGTACGAATCCAAGAAGGTCGTCGTGTTAGACGCGACTCTGTTGCCTTTTTGGGACCAAGTCCAACCATGATCGAGTGGCCTGGTTCCTTGTTTGCTCCCTTGTCTTTTTCCTTCAACATGGCTCCGGCTGCTCAGTCATCAAAGCGGAAAGCCCGACTGTCAGGCTCCTCTCCAGAACCCACATCCAAGAGGACGAAGAGTACTGCGCGTAAAAGTACAGGTGGAAAAGCCCCCCGCGATGCGCAAGGTCTAGTGGCCCTTTCTACTTCAGTATTGAAGTTTCATTGATTTATGGTAGACCAAGGTCCCCCACGAAAGCCTCATCGGTTCCGTCCTGGAACAGTCGCGTTGCGGGAGATTCGAAAGTATCAAAAGAGCACAGACCTTTTAATTCGAAAGCTGCCATTTTCTCGTCTGGTGTGTCCTTGTACCGTTGTGCGCTGTCTTATTCTCACAGCATATAGGTCCGAGAAATTGCCCTTGATATGACCACGGACTTGAATGACAATTACGACACTGGTCAACTTCGATGGCAAACTACTGCTTTACTGGCGCTTCAAGAGGCCACAGAGGCTTTTCTGGTCCACTTGTTTGAGGATGCGTCAGTAATGACCACACCTTAGCGATCATCTCTGCTAATATTTTTCTCATTCAGTAATTTATGCGCACTTCATGCCAAGCGGGTCACCATCATGCAACGAGACATCCAACTGGCACGGACGGATACGCGGTCCATGGGGTGGCATGGCTTAAATGTATGCTGGACAGCCGTCCTTGTATTAGCTTTGTATCTCTATCTATACCTATTTTCAATCTAGTCACATTTTACTGTACCGCTGCCACCTTGAGCATGACTATCTCCACGGGGTGAAAAATGATAGTAGACGGCCTGATGCAGAGCGTCAGAGAGAATAGTCACCACATGAAATAAAAGAGGAAAAGGTCATATTAGATCAAGAGACTCTCATGAGGCTCCAGCTTTCCGGAAAACCAGAAAGCGGATCCCTCTATACCACTTTTATTTTCATCCCCAAAGGTAAGCTCCTAGACTCACATTTATAGACCGCGCGCAGGCCTTTCAACGTTTAGCTATGTCCCCTTGTCGTTGGGTGGGGATGGACCGAGTTTGCGTCGACGAAGGGACTCCATGAACCAAGTCTGGAACAGACCACACAGCGAAGAAGTTGCCCAGTACAATGCAACGGCCTATGACAGCATGTGAGCACGCCATTTGCAACGATGCAGAAAAAGAGACACGTACACCTGATACCTGCGCAGCAAATACTATACGTAGGACAGACACGACACGTAAGGCCTGCTTGATACCGTTCGCAGGTGTGATATGATGGACTCCTTTTGCCGCTGCATCCTTCTGCCGCTGCTCTCGCTGTGCCACAGCCTTCTTCTCGGTTGCCGTCATGAACCAAGTGCTCGACTCAACATTAGCCATGGTAATGAGACCGACTAGTATGGGTATTGTAAGGGTCTCATCAGGATGTGATAGGCTGGTCAGCGTCACGAAAGACTCGGCATCGAAGCCAGAGAACGGATCGGCCGCGACGCCACCAAAGAAGATGGACATGGGAAAGAAGATTGCCATCTGAGAGAGCGGAGGTACAACCATGGTGGGTATTTTCTGGCAGCGATACACTTTGCATAGCTGCTTTTCAAGACCTTTGAACTGTTCGACGTCAATGCCCGCTACGACCAAGGATTTGCAGGCACTCACGATGGGCTGTATGCGCTTGGAGAGAACCTTGCGAGTTTCCTCCTTGTCTCCGCGAAAGCCCTCCTTTCTCATCTTGAGCAACTCTTCCTGCCAGATATACGGTTTCCGCTTTTCGACTTCAGGAAGTACATGCTGCTGGTAGCGAAGCATACGGCTGTTTCCCTGTATATTTTTGTTACTTCTGTTGGTTTGAAACGGGAGTGGATTCCCATACCCATGTTGCAATTGGTAGCAACGCGATACGCGTTAAAACGGTGACCAGGATAATTGTTGAGGAGTATGGCGGGAAGGAAGTCGGGTATGGAATGGCTGCTGCAAAGTCAAGAAAGTTGTTGGCAACAGAGGACAAGTTGTGCCTGGAAGTCGGGACTCGAAAGCCATGGTGAGGATGACTGGCGAGACGCAGGCGATAGCATGTACGAAACATAGAACACGCCTGTCACAGCCGTCACAGCGTCCAAAAATTTCCATTTGTTCATTTCTCTGTATTTTCCTCAACAAGGGTATAGAAATTTTGTCTTTCGAACGGCATGCACGTATCATCATAGATGTAGCATATAACATAGTGAAGTCTTAAAGCCCTCGCCCGTCCCTAACGACAGCCTCAATCCCCGCTACATCTAAAATACCAGCTGGTGAGGGAACTGGCCCTTCGACAGACCCCAGCTTGCTGCCAGGTATTTGGCCAGGTTGCTCGTCTTCTTGACGGAGGCGATAATGGCATCGTCGACTGCCTTCTGGTCGGCCGTCTTTGATGCAGGAAGGGCCTCCTTCGCCTTGGGCTTCCCCTCCTCAAAGAACTCAGCCTCAGCAGAGAGAGCACCCTTGGAGGCGGTCTTTGCGAAGTACGAATCATTGAGTTTGTCGTCAAGCTATGAGGATGGTCAGAATTTTAACAAGTATATGAAAAACGCGCTCGAACCTTAACGTTGGAAACGTCAATGTGGGTAGATGTGGCAATCACATATGCCTGGTTGACCCGTCGCAATGGCACACCGTTAATCTTGAACGGTCCCGTCACCAACAAAAGCCCGCTGTCCAACTGCTTCAAGAACACAACCCTCTTCCCCCGGAATCTTCCAGCCAACAAAATCAAAACGGTACCGGGAGTTATGGAGCCACGGAGGTGTGTTGGTTTGGGGGTTTTGCGGCTCTTTTTGGGTTGCGAGACGTCCTCAGCAGGGTAGAAGC
Organism: Armillaria mellea; assembly: GCA_030407055.1. Taxonomy (NCBI): domain Eukaryota; kingdom Fungi; phylum Basidiomycota; class Agaricomycetes; order Agaricales; family Physalacriaceae; genus Armillaria; species Armillaria mellea. Next base: position 2,342,550 of record JAUDZF010000005.1, read on the forward strand.
GAGGAGCCTTCGATGTCGGGACAAGGCGCTTTCCACCATTCTTGGCACCGCCGATAGTCTTCTCTACGACCTCTGGGGTAGCCTCAGCAGCAGGCTTCTCCGACTTTTTGAGGCCCTTGTATAGACCCCGCTTGGCAGCGAGTTTTGAGCGAGAGAGACGGCCGATATGTGGGACGAGTTCTTTACTTCTGGCCATCTGCAACGAAATGTCTTTAGCAAGAGCAATAAAATGTCTTGACCGATACGCACTTTGTCTTGAGGTCGTTGAGGCCGATGCCGATAAATGTAGTCCTGTTGTTGTCCGCTGGGAGTTCGGCACCATCCGATAACTGTACAGTTACGGAATTTACCGACACCTTCCTCTCACGTGACTTTGCGCAATCTCGAGGTGACAAGTTAATCAACGACGAACGTTCACCATGCTTTAATTCTTGGCATGGACGCGCCAGTAAAGTGCATGGTTTCGCATTCTATTTTATCGATCCAGCAAGAAATTTACCGTACGTGTCATGCCTCAACTATATGGCGAGAGCTCTGGCCGAACAAGCGCCCCAACGCAGTCTTAGTTGTTTGCATTGATTAAGAATTGGATACTGCCCCTTTCCTCAGAGGAAAGGACGAAGGTCTGCTTACCCTGCGCGTAAACGTGACAACTTCATTATTTATGGCGTCGCGCGATTATCCTAGATGATCGTATGAGTCAGCACAAAAGATCTTTCACGGAAACCATCATCTTGAACGGCAAGTTGTCCGTCTAATAGGCGTAATCATCTCTCTGACATCTCCATGCATTCAGTTCAGTTTTATCTTCGGTAGCCATGTCTGAACAAGGTAATTGTCAGCCACCTCCATCCGTGCATTCATTCATCATTTCTCGCAGATGATCGTTACATCGTATGGTTTGACATAGACAATACCCTGTATTCCACTAGGAGAGTTCATGTCCACATAGTGGTTCCTCGATAGGCTGACACTCCTACAGTGCAGATGTGTCCCGGGCCATGGGCAAGAGAATTCACGGTATCTTTTCCGGTTCATTGGAACGTTGAATCAAGGCTAAAACATGTATGCCAGCTTACTTCTTGACCTTGGGCTTAGACGACAATGAGGCCTCTGAGCTACATTTGAAATATTATACACAATATGGACTTGCACTAGCTGGATTGGTGCGGCATCACGACGTAGGTTTGTGCTCTTTCTGATGGGCCTCGGATACGCGGGCTTATGCTGCACAGACCCGATAGACTTTGACGAAAAGTGCGATGGTTCACTGCCTCTCGAAGAGATGATAAAGCCGGATCCCTCGCTTCGCAAACTCTTTGAAGACATAGATCGGAGCAAAGCACGTGTGTGGGCGTTAACAAATGCATATCGTCCGGTGGGTGTTGCATCCTGCCGCTATCCCGATTGCCTTTGATATCCTTTCCTTTCCTAGCATGCAGAGCGTGTTCTTCGGATTCTCAATCTACACGACCAGATAGAGGGCCTGGTCTATTGCGACTACGCGCAGAAAGATCTTATTAGCAAACCAGAGCCCAAATACTACCACAAGGTACGAGATACCATGAGTTTACCAAAGCGTGCGCTCATAGTAACTTCAACAGGCTCTTAGACAAGCAAACGTGTCCGACCCCTCTAAATGTTATTTTGTAGATGATAATAGACGCAATGTGGATGCCGCACGCGCCCTCGGTTGGAAAAACTGCGTGCACTTTTGCGAGCATGGTTTGAACCACGTCGAAGGAGGCAAGGTCCAGGAAATTACCAGTAGCAGAAACGGTGACACAGACAATGGAGTCGTTGTTATAAACGACTTGAAGGAGTTGAGAACAGTATGGCCGGAAATCTTTGTTTCTTGAAATACCTCGTGAATATACACATATACCATCCAATTTCTAGTACTTGAGAATTATATGAGAAGCGCCGGAAAGCTTCCGAAAACGGTAACACACCTTCCTTCCCGGTACTGACGCGTCTTACACTTTCACTTCCATGGAGTACACACCCCGTTATGCCCAACCATTCACCCTAAACCAGGCAATCCAGCTAGATATTCCTGTGATCACTGAAGGTTGATTCACAATTATGTGCTACTATGGCTTAGCCCATTTTGATCGATGCAGAAATCGCCCGGCTGCAGAACTCACTCCAGCATCTCCGTGAAACCCAGGAACTTCTTGCACAGTACATCGCGGAGAACCCTGACGATAAAGATGCTGAAATGGAGAAAGCCTTCAAGGAGAATGAGACTGTCATGTGCGTTGATGTTTTGTGACCGCCGGTCAGATTTGTGGGTTTGACTCCATGTACTTTTAGTGGATCACAAGAGGAGCGCGTAGGCATGTTGAGAATGGCCCTATCTGAAAAGGGAGTGAATCCAGGCAGCCATTACGCCCTTTCTCCTTCTAACGGCATTCCTACTGAACGCGACACTGTCCAACGGAGCACGGACAGTCCGGTCGGTAGAGATCAGATGAATGAGATAGTAGCAGAGAGCGACGACGATGGCGGCATTCATTTGTAAATAATTACGCCATTGCATCTCGATTCCCTCAGAATATAGGCCTCGCTACATATATGGATACATGGACAAAGTGTACAAGTACATAAGGTATTGTGAAGGGGCTTGTGGTCTCAAAAGAGCATAACAGACACAACCTGCGAAGACTCGGTCACCTCCAGTATGATACCTTCATAACCATGAACTGAAGGTATTAGTAAGACTACAACAAGCATTGTAAACATTTACTTACGACGGGTCGTTGAACTCGGTAATGTAATAGATTCCTCGTCGTCTGTGCGGTCTAGCAGCATCGAAGGCGGGGTTTCATGAGGACTGAGGAAGTGGCTTATCGTCTCAAACTGGTTAACATTGTCAGACTAAATGTGGTGAGAAAATATCGCTTGCGGTTACCCTGTCATAAAAGCGCTTTCGTGGCGGGGTGTCTGGACCAGGGTCAAACCTAGACAGAAACCGAAGATTATTTATGTTTACCGTCTTCGTCATCTTCTGGAGAGCTTTCGATCTCCCAGTTGCATCTCTTGTAACGTTGAAATAGGGGTGTTCCTGGCTAGACACATAAATGAGCGACTGAAGAAGGTCACAGTCGATCGACGGACAATATTTGTATGTATAACAATCTTCTGAACGACGTGGCTCGTACTGGAAATAAGAAAGTCTAGCCCGTGCTGGAAATAATTATAAAAGTCTGAATTAAAATCAGCATAGACTAAGATGGATAAGAGGTGAACATACATCCGGTCTCAGTACCAAGATCAGAGCCTTGGTTACATGAATGGATAGACATCCGCTCATCTTCCTTGTAGTGTACGCGAAGTGGCGGCCCAAGTCCAATGTTGAGGTCCTGTGCAGTTGTCTGACCTATCTGGATGTGCAATGTTTTTGAACCTAAAGGATGGAAATGAAGTGTGACACCATCCTTCACCTGGGCGCAAGTTTAGAAAGGCAGGCGAAGAAGTCAACTCGCCCTTACTTTCACGACGGCCAAAGCAACATCGCCATCCATGGTGGAGCATTCCTCAACCTCGTCCAAGGCATCAACTTGGTCTTTGTTCGCATCTTTCTGAGAAATGAATACTCGCTTCACCTCTTGCATCTTATCGTCGGATTGAACTCCTTTGATTCCTTCTGCTATTCCATCCTCGTCGAAACTAAACCATAGTCCCGGATACCGCAAGTCATCGCCTGGATATGTGGGCCCAAAGAAGCGCCGAACATCGACTTTCCGAAGAACTTCCTCTGAAGAGGATATTGATGCATCTTTGTAGCGAAGGGTCAAGGGAGGATTAGGGTCTCGTAGTTTACGTAGACAGATCGTTCGAAGACGTTGGTGCTTTCCAGAGAACAAGAGATCTAAGTGGGGCCGTAGGTGTAGCACGATTGGCGTTGTAGACGAACTGTCAGGGTCGTATTTGATGTCAATCTGGGGAAAGGTAGTCTGCATTCTCCGAAGCATGTCCAGGATGGTCCATAGCGATGAGCCTGTATCCTCAACTTAAGTCAAGGGCGACTATTGAGGAGGAGGAGACGAACCAATCTCAAAGATACCCAGTCCTATCCCCGGTCGAATATCGATGTCTAGGGCGGCGAACATGGTGGTAAGAGGATAGTCCTGGATCGCCGTAAAGGGATTAGTGACGCGTAGCACGTGGGGCTGCCGCGTCCGTTTTACTTCTCACCCTCACGGACATCTATAGTCAGCAGAGCGCGCTCCATGTCAGATCCACGACAGAGAGCAATTATCAAGGTATGGATTCTTCATTTTGCATCGCAGCTTTGAAATAATCCAGGTTCAAGGTCTTTCGCAAGTACAGCAATTCTCTTGGACCAGATGCCTTGGACCTGCTGGAGCAGATATTGGACGAGAACGAGATAGACGAGGAAGAAATTGAGTCTTCTATTGACACAATAGCAAAGGAGTACAATAAGCAGGATGGTAAGTCCAGGGCACCAATATTTCCGGCGGGTGCAATGACAGGTCCGGGCATAGATGCGGCAATGAAAGTGGATGTTGAGGTCCTGCGTCGAGTCTATGAATCATTCCAAGATCAAGACCAGAGATCCGAGGCGGATGTCGATACCATTGATCCAGAAGGGCATCTTTTTGTCATTGATGCATTCGAGATGCCGCTGTGGCACTGGTCCGTGGAGAGAGGAACCTTTGAACGGTGTGCATCTTGCATAATTGTCTGAATTTTTGCCAACGAAAGTATAGAGTAAACACGCCTCTGGCTGTGTCAGCGTCGCCTGAATCACGCGTTTCCGCTGTGCGAGACCGCCTGCATATCATCAAGCAATGTGTCCTTCGCAACGAGCATTTCGCGCCATCGACATTGCCTTCGGGAGATCGCGACCGGTTAGTCACGGTATGTTATCGTTTATGCCTAAAGATGCGCCTATAGTTCATGGAATCCGTTCGGTGCAGCTTAAATCAACAAAACAATTGCTCGGACGAGCGGGGGAACGGTTTTTGATACTAGGGATGCTCACACATTCCAAGGAAGGGAGGCTGTGTATAGAAGACGCAGACGGCTCAGTTGAGCTGGACTTTTCGAAGTTGGTAAGTCAAGCCTTTTATTACTCGATTGCCTTACAGACCGAGAAACGCAAGACCTTGACAGGACGAGCCTGGTGAAGGTCTATTCACCGAAGGTTGCTTTGCTCTCGTTGAAGGCGAATACACGGAGGACGCGACTTTGGAGATTATTGCTATCGGTCAACCTCCTTGTGAACCCCGTGAAATGGCTAGGTCTGTTCTCTCGTCATTGTTCATAACCTTATTAATTTCCCAAAACTCAGATCAATATATGGACACATCGACTTTATGGGAAAAGGCGCAACATCCCTTCTTGAAGACGTAAGTCACCCTTTGATTCGTTATAAATCACATCTCAATGGTTCTCCTCAGGGCCAGTTTGCTATTCGTATTAGGGATGAGTTGCCCGATCTCCATTTTTTCTTTCTGTCAGATGTGTGGTTGGATCATCCACAGACTCTTCATGGACTGCAGAAGATGTTCGACAACTGCATAGAGAATAGCTTTATCCCAAAAGTTATCGTTCTTTGCGGGAATTTCAGCAGTCAGTCCATATCCCATGGCAATAGCCGCGACATACAGCGATATCAAGGTAACTTTCTATCTGTTCCATGTGTTTGTGCCTGACACTTTTTTAGACAACTTTGATGCATTGGCTGATTTGATTGCTTCCTACCCTTCAATAACCAGGACTACACACTTTGTGTTTGTTCCGGGTCCTCGAGATATAACCGGGAATTCCGTGTTGCCCAGAAGACCCCTGGTTTCCTCCTTTGTTTCACGGCTCAAATCTAAGATTCCGAAAGTCCACTTCGCCACCAACCCTTGTAGAATCAAGTTTTTCAACCAGGAAATTGTAATCTTCAGAGAAGATTGCATGTCAAAGATATTGAGAAACGTCGTCGGTGTTAAACCAGATGCACGTAGTGACGATCTGAAACGATTCGTAAGTTCTGACCGACTTGTACTGTAGGGTATTTTGCTCATGAAGCGAGGTAGCTGGTTCAATCCATCTTGGACCAAGGTCACCTTAGCCCACTCATTAACAATGTACAGCCAATCCTATCCGACTTTGATCATTCTTTGCGACTGTATCCTCTCCCCACTGCGGTATCGGTTTTTTTGTTATTGTTTGAACCCGTGTTGATGACAATCTCGTGTAGCTCATTCTCGCAGACAAGTACGACAGATATAAGGTAACATACACCGGATGCCATGTCTTCAACCCGGGCAGCTTTCTTGGCAATTCTTTCGTGTTTTCAACATATAAACCGGCCGAAATGAACTCGGAAGAGTGGTAAGACTGCTTTCAAATTTCCTCGGTCAGTCTTTTGACCGTAACACAGCGTTCTGGATCTGGAACAAGAAGAAGGGGTGAACTGAAATCTATAACTACTCGTTGCCACTCCAATCGTTCTGTCCCTAAGTGTATAGCATACTGTGTTAAATAATGACAATCACGAACCGTGAAATTATTTGAAAGCAAATTGAAAAGCCGCCGGCAACTAATGTCATCGCCGGCATCCTGAATTGGCTCACCTTGGCCTACCTTGGCATTCACCGCCATGTTGTCAGCACCATAATACCGACAGTACCCCTCGGAACAACCTACTCATCGTCTGCCACTGTTCTTCGTTTCCGTATACCCACTCCATACGTCCGTCCCAACTTGCACATTGTTGTCAACGGCCCACGATACTCGTCAGTACTACTTGACGTCTGTCCTGTCATCTTCACAACGCTAATGCAATGGCAGATTATGTCAATTTCTAGCATCTTCGGCCCTGTATCTTCACTGCTATCGATGCTGATACTGAAAACACCAGAGGGAAGTGGTATCTGGGTCATCGTGCTGCTATGGGTCGCGCGATTCATGACATCTGGTCTACTTTTGCGAACATACATCATCCCGTGGACATTGGCGCGTATGTCCAGGCATGTACGAATTCGAAGCGTTAGTCTGCGATCTATCCGAGGATTGTACCTCCGTCGTGGCCGCCAAACCATTCGTATAGAACGCATCAGCTATGTTTGGTACGGTTTCGAGATAGGTATAACGATCAAAGTGGAGGGGCTTAGTGTCGAAGTCTGCCAGCACGACAGGACCCCAGCGCCGCGACAGTCTCACCGGAGGTCTGCCACAGTGGAGACCATTTCCCATATTCGACGGCAGTTTTGGAATGGATTATCTGCATTGTATGCGATATTGGATCCTGTCGTCCGACCAGTCATGCGTGCTTGCGTCATGTCGTGTCTCGGGGTATTTGTTCGTTGGCTGCCGAGCATCACGCAACAAGTTACTCTAGAATTTCAACCTGCGACACTGATATTTCCCGATGCCGGTAACGCGAAGGTCTCTGCGGAAACAGTCTATGTGCACACGAACCTCAAAATTGCTAATATCAGGAGGGACGACCACGAGAAAGAGCACTCCACTGCATCCCGTGATAGAATGATTCAGCTGGCCAAACCTTTGCGGGAGTCATATAGCGTGTCTGCTTGGAAACACCGGCTCGGCAACAGTTTTCGTAGGTCCTGGAATCGTGTTGTTGAGCAGACTCAAGGACATGCTATACTTTCGGTGCACCTCACAAATATCACTGGATCGATACCTGTTCGAACTTCGACAACAGGTAAATTCTGCCCATTTTCTAGTTGAACAATGTACAGGCTAAATGTCTCCATTCATAGATCTTACGGAAGGTGAATTTCTGAGCCTTCCGGGTCTCGTCGATCTTTCCACCACGTTGTCTTTTGATCCCCAAAGTTGGACTATCGTCACCCACAGCTCGAACACGACGCTCAATGTTCGACAGTGTGTTATTGAAATGGACCGTCTTCGGTCTTTGTTCGAAGCTATTCAGGCGAAGAAAGAATCTCAAACATCCCCGCTCTCATCCTCTTACCTGTTCCCGCCCGGGTTGCAGCCGGCATCTCCTCTCTCCTCTGCAGCTTTCGGCGTCAGATTCCGCCCCATCCATCTTTTCTGATACGCCCACATCTCCATTCATGAAAGCGTTCTCAGTAAGGTTGTGCGATATCCCCTTTAAATGCACGCTCACATTCCTTCGTGCAGAAGGCATCAGTGTTACGTCGACGTTATCTCTATCCTCCATGCATGAAACTGAGGGAGACCAAGAACCCGGTAATTTCTTTTCTTTACTCCGATCGTCGGATATTCATTGACCCGCAGGCCGTCATCGCTTTTCTCTGCTCATTCACCGCCAACATTTCGGGCGTTACCTTAAACAGTCGCAATCGAAGTGAAAACGAAATTTACAAGATGAATTTCCATGGCATATCTTTTTCGGTTGCACTAAGCAATCCTCTGTCGAATCGGTTGCACCGCCAGTGGCTTGGCAAGTCTGTTAAGAGCGATGTTTTCGATGCGGACGTTTATTCTCTTTCTTTCCACGTCGAGAGTGTCAAACTTGACCGCTATACAACACGGCATTATCTGCGGATTCTTGTTGCGGATTCTATTGATGTTTGTGCGCTTGCTTCCCAGTTCCCATCACCTTGGCTGGTTTCTACGCCCTTCATTGGGGGCGATCCAAACGGACCGCTCCTCGTGATAACTCTGAATATTGGCGGGATACAAGTCACGGAACGCGCTGATGTGTTGGCTGCACTGTTTTCTGCATGGACTCCACCACCGCATTCCTTCAAATCGACCTCTGCGTCCCCAGCTACAGTTGCCATGCCTCGGTTTATGTTTGAAGCCAGCTGTGGAATAATCAGTGCGCGCCTCCTCTATCAAAATGAGGAAACCTGGACGTCCAAAGCAGTGGAAATGCGCACGGATGGTTTTTCAGTAGCTTGCACCTCTCTATATACTCCTATTCCCATGACTTCAGTTTCACAAGAAGATTTCGACACATTCCCTCTTTCAATGGCCTTCACGTTTAACCTCACACTTCAGCCCGTTTTCATACGAATTCGGCCTCGGCACACCCAAAACTCACATCTTCGTCTGTCTAGCTTGACAACCTCAGATGATGATTTTTGCGAGGATCCCGTCTTCCTTTCTGTGGAATTATTCGACTTCAGTGGTGGAGGGACACTGCTCGGTACCATCAACGATGACACAAGGAACATTGCCACCATGAACATGTCTACCCTGACACTTGACCTTGCTTTCTTCACAGAGGCAGTAGTCGCGGAATTGTGGCATTTATTGGTCCAGGATGCTATCAGCCATTTGATCACACTCTTTCCAAAACCAGTCAAACGAGACGCAGGTCCTTCACGATCTCCTCTACAACGTCTGCCACTCGGAATCAACGCGTCCCTGTTTGTAGGACGGTCGATATTATTTATCACGTCGCCCGATATCAATCCAGACGATACAATGGAATTATCTCGTGGAATTGCGTGCCGAGCAGAGCGTACTGTACTACAACTTCGTTGCATTCGGCGCCATGATACGTGCTACCCCATAGATGCTGCAGTGTCAGAAAGGAGAAACAAGTTGTATCTTCCAGAAAGGACCATCACTCAGACCGTACTGGATATTGAGGCATCCGACGGGCTAGAGGGCGGCGGTATATCCGGTTTCATATGCCTTCAAGTTGGGGATTTAAGTCTCCGAGACGCGTTGGCCACTCAATATGTGGCCGATGATCCATTCATGGCGGAACGAGACCACCCGACACTCGCTTCACGACAGTTATTCAACACTCGCCTTTTAACAGAAGTGTCCTGGTCCAGTGACCGCGACCGTAATGCAATTCGCAATCTCCAAGTATATCTCCATGTTCCCGACACGAAGATCACCTTCTCCCTATCTCATGCTTACCATATACTCCTCGCCAACCGGTGTTTGGCTCTCTTGAACAACAGACCTACTACTTCTTCCTATAGAGCTCCCCAGCGCACCTCCAAGGCCGTGTCTTCCATCAGCGTTCGCATTATCCTTGACACAGTTCAGTTATCCTGCGAGCTTCCTCACGAACGAATCGCCCTTCGGCTTGACTCTATTACGGCCACTCTGTCTCCCCAAGTTCAGTCTGAGATAAAATTTGAACGTGTAGTTGCTTGGGTGCATCTCTCGTCCCCGGCGAATCGTTGGCAGGAAGATGAAGGTGGAAAGTGGAAAGAGATCGTGTACCTGCGGGATTGGCGCGTGTGGGATTCATCCACTGCGATGCTGACTTCTGTTCACATGGAGGGACAATCGGCCCGCTTTAGACTTCCCTATGGATACGTGTTCAGCAATTTGGTTCAAGATGCAACTGTTTCCCTGAAGGCGCTGAAGCATCTATACCATATGACTGTCTGTGGTACATACAGTGAGATGCCTTCTCCGGAGGCCGAGGGTCCCAGGTGCATGCCGCATATGACTTTGACCGTCGCATCTTTCTGTGTAGAGATCGCTGATGATCCATTTGAAGGGCGATTGAATTTAGCCTGGAGAGCCGGACTTGAGGCTGCCAAAGTTCGCGTGGACCGAGAGCAAGCCTACGAGGACAAAGTAACAACTATTATTAACGCCGATGTCACTCAAGGCGGATCTCCTGCTGTGCTTCGAGCGGAGTATCTGTTTTCCTCGAAGCACTCTGTATCAATTGAAGATGCACGGCAACGGCTCTATAAGGTCCATTCAATAGATTGGGGCTCTCGACTTAGCTATGTCCAGAATGATCAAATTAGGAATGAAGATGCCGTGGAGAACGAATTTCATTCCTCGTTTCAATCAGCAAGTAGGAGTCGAAATATCGTTGACGTTTCTCCCGACGATTCATGCACACCACTGTTTCGCGCCTTGATCAGAAATCTATCACTGTCTACCGCACCGCCCTCATTTCCCACCAGCTCACTTCCGGAATATTTGTATGAGCAAGGCAGTCTTCCTCAGAACACTGAGTTCACCTTGTTACTTCCATTCCACCTGAATTTCACACTCTCGTCGCTGAGGATGACGATCAGAGACTATGCGTTGCCGTTATTCGACCTTCTGCCTCATGAAGGCCCCGATCAGACGGCTTTGACTTTCGATACCGATCTGGTCATAGCAGAAGAATTGGCCGGGGGAGCTTCCATCGACTGGGTACTATGTCCGGTATCGTATGCTCACGATGGCATTCATGGTGCTGCACCGCTTTCCATCTCCGTACCCAAGACAATTATGCCCGTGAAGAGTTACGCCAACCCAGAAATCCTAGTGTCTACGCCTCACGCGACAGTTTTTTCTTGGGGCATGAGTTATGGACCCGCCACTCAAGATCTAATGAGGATCCTAGACACCATCACTAGTACACCCCGCGATTCTTCTCCAGTTTTAGGTTTTTGGGACAAGGTCAGTAATCGCAGGTTGCGCCTCGACGCCACTTAAGACTTCCCATAGTTGAGGCTCATATTTCATTGGAGCGTAAGAACGTCGTTCAAGGGTGAAGTACGATTTCATATGAAAGGTTTGACTAGGTTTCTGTTGTGAAAAAATGATACTTACAATCAAACAGGGCTTCGAGATCCTCACGAGATACTTGGGAAGGGCGCCGGCTTCGCTCTATCTTGGCAGGGCAACGCTAAGCTTTTGATTGGGCGTCATAATGACGATAGAGAACTCGTACAAGTTATAAGTGATTCTATGATGATTGTTGTACCGAAGTGAGAATCATTCTCCCTGTAACCTGATGTGTTGCTTATCAGTGCTAGCTTTCATCGGAGTGATTCTGGCTCACTCGCTTTCGTCTCTGAATCTCGACCGTTCAAAAAGATCTGTGCAAAAGTTCTCTCCGGTGTCCGTTTTGGTGTTGGTTTTGTGCTTGAACGTTCCTGTGGGTTCGAATGCCAACATTGCAGTGGCTCCGCCTTCCATCGGAAATGTAGCTTCTTTGATTTCAAACCTCACTACAGTGTCAAACTGGAGAAAAAGAAGAAACCGCCTGAAATCAAGGTTAGCAGGGTTTGGTAATGATAATCAATCACAGCTCTGATGATATTCCTAGGGACCAGACGATTCGTATAACGGGTTCCGGTCTGATTTCATTCACCTGTCGGTTTCCTTGACCTCGCCAGTGAGAAGTACAAAGACTGAAGACCATGACACAAGTGGTCTATACCTCACACCCAAAGCTTTTGCCCATTTCTGGTCATGGTGGTCTTTGTTTGACTCTGTCATGTCTCTACCAATTCGCCAGGGTTCTTATTATCCAAGGCGTACAATATCTCCCAAGTTTGGACGCCATATCGCTACTCTGAAGTATCGCATATCAATCCGTCAGCTGTCTATCATGCATGGTTACATAGATAACGGTAGAGAAAGTGAGAATACCTCTATTTTTTTCCTGGTCAGGCTCTCAACTTGGATTAGCTTGGGCAGATGGAGTCACTCCCTGGGTTGGTGTAAAAGGCAAGATCGATGAATTTCAAGTCGATATGCATCAACGGGATCAAGAAACTGTTGTTCCAGGTTTGGGACCTCACTCTGCCAAGGTCTTACGAAGGAAGCCTTTCTATGCCGCAGAGGTTGTTTTGAAAGGCTTAGATCTTCGTGCCATTCTTGGGATCTTTGCTGACTCGAAGAAACAATTAATTCCGGTCAATGCCCCTCAAAATGGTAGCAACTATAGGACAAGGAACGACTATCCTACAACACCCATACCTTCAGCTTGGTATGATCCGGATGATTTTGTGGAAACCGACTGGTCGTCATCACTTGACCCTACTTTCCATGTTTTACCAGTCGTCGCGTGCTCGCATTTCATGTTCTTCAAACGTAACGATGCTCTCGTCGAGAATCCGTCAGAGACTAGCAAATTTGGTAACGAGGACAGTCATGTCTGCCTGCTCGGAAAGGAACCCTGTACGTATGTTTCGTTTCTCTTTCTCTTTTGCCGTTCATTCCGACTTTTTTTATATAGCTGTGCCTGAGATCCAAGCCACCCTGACTTCGCTACGAATCGAGGAGCTCAAAGGTCTCATGCGAAGGGATGACTTTAACCAGGCAAGTCAGATACGATGACATGCGAGTTCACCGCCGATAGAATCTCATTTATTGTATTTTCCAGGACAAATCTTCCGGCAAGAAAGTCTTCTTATTGGAAAAATATATATCTCGCCTTCACGAGCCTTATATCAATCTTGATGGAAAAGATGCTAGCTCCCATTATCAGATGCCATCTGACAGTGTTTCGCCTGACGAATGGGCCGAGTTCGATAATGTTTACCAGATACATTGTCCGAAATTCTTTATGGATGCTGCCGTTCGTGACGTGGGTCCACCTAATTTTTTAAACTATATTTGCTCTGTTCAACTCCCACCAGATCATGATGCAATATTATTACTGTTCTCGTGATCGCAAAGGATTGGAGTACCATATGGCGTCCCGGTAAGCATTTTGTTTCTATGTCATTAGATTGTTCTCAGTGATCCTAGTGCCGTGAAATTTGTCCGAGACCAAGCAAACGAGTTGCTGAGATCGCAGCCTCCGGGTACCACTGAACCCTCTACCAAGAACGCTGCCCATGCTGCCGCAAGCGCACTAAAGCACATGTTCGTTCGCGAGGACTCTGACTCTGACTCTGAGGACTCCACAGAGTACATCGTTGATTCTGATTCTTCGTCTTCAAATCTAGACCCTTTGCATGGCTGGTGCGATGGCGTGTCTTTGAAAAAAGGACATTGCTGTCTTCTTCTAAAGCCGCAGGTTGTACTACAAAATAGGGAGAAACCACAAGAGACGTGCGTGGTAGCCGCCTTGCAAGCCAAATTGCAGTCATTTACCATAATGGATGATTCCAATGCCAAAGATCCCATCAGCGGCAAAGTCATGTCCAGGTAGCGTCCCACGATCCTGTCCGTCGTGTTTATTTACTGACTCAACACCCAAGGACTTATGCTGTTCTGTCCGGCATGCAAACATTTGCTCCTACGGCTAGATTGAATGGTGATGGGTCTGTTCCCTTGGAAGTTCTCATCGATTTTCGATGCGAGAGTGACGAATTCGATCGCCTAGTACCCCAGACCGACGCCACTTTCCATTATGATAAATTCAACCGACTGCGACTGCGAAATAATGTTACATCCGTGGTCACCAAATCCTCTGCGAAACGCTCAAGTATGGGGCATACACACTTGCAGGACCAGACAGTAAGTTCAATAAAGCATAGTCACTATCGGGCATATTTATTGAGCATATGTCTAGGACCTCATCAAAGTCATTACACCAAGGTTCACCGTGTCAGCTAGTGACCAGCATTTTAAGACCATTTCCAACATTGTGACGAAGCTTTTACTCTTCTCCGATGCAACCCACAAGACCCGTGTTGACAGGCTGGAAACCTTGTTATTCACATACGACTTCACTGATTATGCTTCCGCCTGCAGGGTGATCACCGATCTTCAGGGTCGACTGCGAAAGTCAATAGAGGTTGAGGAACTGGCAGTGCACACGCAGCAGATTCAGACCCAAGAAGATGAAATCGAGCTATTGAAGCTCAAGGCCCACATCTACCTGCTGGGAGACGAGCTCAACTTCATCTTCGATGCTATCAAACTGGCACAGGACCGGTTCGACGACCAAACAGATCGAAAATCGGCACTTCTGTTGAACGCCTCTTCCTCTGAGATATCTTGGAATATGATGGATGAACAGCAGGAACTTTTGGCCAAGCATGTTGTACAAGACATCGACTATTACTGGCTTAGCAGGCAGGACAGTTCTACTTACAACGACCTTGCGATCGGTAGCTTACAAGCATTTGACGGGTCTAAAGACGCTGTGTGGACTGAGATTCTCTCCAAGTACAATGAGCCGCCCAGCCACCCTCTCCTTAAGGTTTATTTCTTTTGACCCTGATTCTACATGGTTTTGACTTCTTTCTAGCGCGGACTTTTCCTTGTCGCGAAATGGTCCGTTCTTCCACCGGTCGGAGGAATAGGTATCTATGAATTTTTTGAGCTTAATCTGCATCCCATGCGTTTGCAGATCGATGCTCGGGTTGGCCGTCGTATTATGGAGTACTTGTGGCCTGGGCGAAGAGATCGAAAGAAAGCTATCCAAGATAGTCCTGAGCCCTCTCCAGCTGCCACCGAACCTCTGAAACGATCTTTCCCACCTTCCAGGCCTTCTCTAGATGCCACCAGGAAAACGCATTCACGACAATCTTCTGACTCTAATATATCTCGACTTGTACCACCGATGGCGTTAAGAAGGCTCGGGACATCGCGATCTTTTTCGAATCTCAGAGACTCTCCGCCACCTACGCGATCGCTGCCACGAACACGTTCCTCCGAGGCTTTGGGACGACGGGAAAGCTCAACTGATCATATCGAACCACGTAAGCTGCGCAGGGGAGATAGCAGGCATGACTCTGGTCCTGTACCACGGCGAGGCGATGCAGCAGAGATGAGGACACGATCTTCTCAAAAGACATTCGTGTTGGTTAAGATATCAAGGCGAGTAGTTTGTGCGACGATTATAATCATATCTAATTGTATCTTTTAGCCTGCACCTCCTTCTGAGCATTATGAAAGAGGAATCTTTTGTTTGTCGCGATGCTCGCATCACAACTAGAGACCTGGAGTATAGGAATCAAACGTGGAGTGTAAGTGGCTCAGGATCATCAATTGTTGCCATTTCTTACAAGCCCCATAGTTTGAAGAGCTTGTCGATCAGCTCATCCCGTCTGATACAAGCTGGAAAGGTTGGATCAAGATGGCATTCCATCAACCTCTGGTCCCTGTACTTCCAGTCGCCCGGGAAATTTTTTCTAAAACGAAATGGATTGCCACGAAGAGTGCTGCAGTACCAGAGTTCCACCACCCAACATTATCAAATTCCTCTCGCCAGAACCTTTTACTTCCAGCTGATGACGACACTAACCGCTCTGACGACAACCACGATACTCGCGAGCGTCTGCGAACACCTTCACCTCATCGGGGTTGGCGGAAAGCCTCAAAGAGGAAGTCTGACACATCTCCACACATATTGGTGAATGCGCGCCTTTATGAGGAGCCAGAGACCTTGCCGGCGGAGCCCATCCGGCCCAGCAGTAGAAATAGAATGCTTTCATTGTTGGGACGCAAGAAAAAGGACAAATCCGGCGTTGTAAGTGCTTATGTATTTTGATATTGTCCTCTCTAAAAACTGCTTGGCATTCTAGGCTACACCAAAGCCTACGGGTTCGTCCTCGTCTAAGAATTCTACAGCTACTAGACGATCTACGGAATCAGGAGACAGAACACTTTAGGATATCGATGGACAATTTCTCTGGCATCTGTACCATAGCATAGCATACTTATTTAAATTTTATTGGGGTGCTCCTTTTGTGTGTTCCTGGCCATGCCACCGGAGGCCGCTGTTGGAAGGGCAGCGGCGGTGTTTACGTTTGTGGAATGATATCAGCAATAAACTAAATTTAGGACTATTATAAGCGTGGATTTACTCTGCTTCCAATTGTCACGACTGCTGTCCCTTTGACCGTCATCTAGTCCGCCTGTCGCTAGCCGCTGCGTCAAGCGCGCCTTATACCATGCCTTCCGTTCGTGTCAGGCGTAGCCAGTATGCGTCGTTGACCGACAGGCCTGCTCCCGACGAGCAACGCACCCTGACCAACATTTTCAGACGTCCAACCTCGGAGCCTTCCAGCGATACCCCAGAGCCTGTGACGTCGCCGCTGGGCTCGCCAGTGATAACCCCGCCCTCAGAACAAGGCTCGCCGTTGCTCACAAATTCACCGGCAGCCCCACTGCCAGCTATCACTATCGACCAGCCGATAGGCACACTACGGAGGGGCAGACCGCGAGCAGGTAGCAGAGTCCAGGACCATCTTTTATCCCGGTTATCGTCTATACCACTTCGCAGCCAAGGGAGTGGGAGCCCCCTGCGCAGTCAGGCTAGCATCAGTTCGCTTGGCGGTTCAAACCGAACGACATCGCCCACTCATTTCAGCCCCATCGATGGAGTCCTGACATTTGAAGGCCCCAACACTGACGTTCAAGTTCGCTCCGATGACGGAGAACCGGGTCTTGTTGGGAGCGCTTTGAGTCTTCCTCGCTCTGACGAAGCTAACGCCAGCTACCAATCATACCACCCATTAGACGATCACCACCATGACGATATCGTTGAGCATTTAGATGTTATCGGTGCGTGTACTCTTCCTAGATTTTTCCCTCAAGCTTACGACAATGTTTTGTAGATCCTCAAGTCGCTACCGTTTCAAATCTCACGAATGCCGCAAATTCTATTTTAATGTAATTTCAACATTCATGCCCTCCTGAGCTGTGACTCATCGACACACCTAGACCTCCACTTTCATGGTACTCCAGAAAACCTGTTGTTGTTCTCGATCCGCCTCTCGGAGAAGATGAACCAGACAAGGAGAAAGGACAGCGCAAATTCGACGACGAGTTAGATAGACATGTCGATGATGTGCTACGTCGGCCTTCAAAAATTAGGCGCTCTCTTAAAGGTGTATGGTCATTCTTAAAGACTCGTGAGTTTAATCTATCTTTCCGCATAAACAAGAACTAAAAGCCGTTGTATAGCTATGGGTGTGAGTCATCACTCCTTTCCGTCTTGAGGCCGAGAAAATAAAACATCCATTTTATGTTACAGATCGTCACGGGCATCTACGGCTTTTGCGTTGGTGGGTTATTCGTGATGGAAAATATACCCGCTCTGAACTAACTATGTTTCAGTATTCTGGGGAGCCGCTATTGTTTTGTTTCTCGCAAAAATTATCAATCTACATAATGAAGATCGTCAAGGGTTTTGGGTTGAAGTCAGTTCTCAGGTTACAAATGGTGCTCTTCATCTTTTTGCAGTGATTTGACCGTCTGCTAACTATCTCTTCAGGCCTTTTCACTATCACTGGCATTGGCCTTATCCCCTCGCGCGTCCTTGACACATATCGTGAGCAGTATCACACAAATGCCGAGGTCCCCTCTCAACCAACACAGGGGTATATTTTATATGGCATTACAAACGCCGCTCACGGAAACTCCGTCGGGAAGCTGGTCTTCCACCACTGTTCGATGAAGATGATTTACCTGATCCTGCTTATGACCCAAATTATGTCCATGTCTTAACTGAGAAAGAGCAGGATGACCTGCATCGACGTTGGTGTCATTTCCTCGCTGCTGTATATACTTGGGCTGACTATTGTCTCCAGAACAACTCAAGTTTAAACATCATCAGACATGGTACAGGCCTCACGGAACTGCAACACATCGAGCTTTTCCGATCAAGTATGTACCTTGCCGCCTTACACCGGGCTATTAATACTGAGATTCATTTAGTACCGCTCTTTTGATTTGCTTGTTTAACGATGGCAACTCTTTCTTCCAGGCAAGTAATCTGGGTATTGTATTGAGAACATTCGCCTCAACGTCTACACCTTCAGATCATCCTCTGCGGTTGTATGTGGGGACTCAATCGGTCAGTAGTCATGATATCTTATCCTCTCATTGCAATAACGTGTCTCTGAAAGGTTTGATCGCCCAGCATGGACAACGGGCACACTTATTCCAGCAAGCTTCTTGTGTGGTATCTTGTCGGCCGTCTTCATTGCCCGAGGGAGTGCAAAGACGAAACGAAAGAGCGTGGTGGAAGAGAGGTTACGGGCTGCATTGGCTATGCAAATTCATGATGACGACTACCCGCCAGTGGAGCCTACACAAGGCCGACAAACGGATTCCCCGCATTCGCACTCGCATTCGCACTTCATGGAGCCGGAGAAAGACCCCGAGAGCCCGTGGAGCCCGTCAGGCCCTCCGGAGGTTATCGTTGAGGAGGAAATGACAATCTCGGCTACGGCTGCGGCTGCAGAGAAAAGAAAGAACAGCCTGCAGGCCTCATAAATTTATGAACAAATGACTTATTTCTACTACTCTAGTTTCACGACACATGTTGTAACAACTGATAATTTTTTAAATCACGGACGACGTTGGTTTTGGATATCTTTATTCTGCCGCCAGGCAATAGCTGCTCTTCAGACTCGGAGGGCCAGGTCGAATCGAGCTCGGAATTTATATTCAAGACGGATGGATGCTTCCTCCGCGGAGATGGGTCAATCCATTAATTAGTTAATTAATTTCCGAGATGCACCCAACGCGTTCAGCTCGTGCCAAACAACGCGTCCTCGTCATGCCTGCCAAGACCTACCTACCGCTCAACAAGACGATTCCTGTGCTTTTTCCCTCAACAAGTCGGTTTGGATTGCACGCATGTCGGCCAAGTCACTGTGCAGACCAGAACGAAGTACGTTGCATCCAACAGCATGCCGGGACCTCATGATGATACTGATCCGAAGTTCGAAGAGACTCTACTGTGCCCGAGCTAGTTGCATATTACAATGCTCAGGACGATATTTCAGTGCGTGAACCTGCACACACTCGGTGCAACCCCAGGATGGCTCAATTCAAAGGATAGAAAGCCATCCAGCGCCTCTTCGTCGGTCAAAGGTTCTGTCCGCTGCCGCAAAAGATCTTCCTCAGTGGAGAGGGTTACAAACTGACCGGAAGTAAGTGAGTCGCCTGTACGGCGGGCTCGTAAAGAAAACCTTGTCTACAGCTCGAAAAACGTGGAATTACGGCAAAAATACTCTCGATCTACAATGGGGAGGAGACGAGGTTAAGCTGTTCACAGACAAATGGACCTTCCTGTTCACCGTCGAAGAAAAAGAGACGTAGGAGCCCTATGTACTTCATGTATGCGGGAAAATTCGGTGACTAGCCAGAATGCAATTGCGATTGATACTAATTATACAGATTCGGGGATTGTTGAAATCCGAATACATGAACTACTGCCACACCAACCCTCCTCAGTCACGGCCCCGCAAAGCGGAAGCTCTCACTAAGTGAGTGTGCAGCAGTCTACTCTGCCTCCCTATGATGTATGTCCTAACGCCAGACAACAATATCGCCACAACTACCCAACGGTCACAGGACTGATGAAGCCCATAAGTTAACCAGTCAAAGAGCGCTGTTGAAGCGGAATGATAGGGGATATTTAAGCGTAGTTTTCACGAGCCCAGCGAGCACCAGACACGAGGTTAATAAGCGAGGCTTCGGTTTCCTTCCAACCACGAGTCTTGAGACCACAGTCCTGAAGAATATTGCGTCAATCTAACTTTTCTTTGAAAAATGTATTCAACTTACAGGGTTGACAAAGAGCAGAGAGTCGGGAAGAATGTCAAGCATGGCCTTGAGACGGTCCTTAATCTCCTGGTCACCAGGGACACGGGGGGAGTGGATGTCATAGACACCAGGCCCAATCTGGTTGGAGTATCCGTAGGTCTTGAAGGTGTTCAGAAGTTTCATATCACTCTTCGAGGCCTCAATGGAAATAACATCAGCGTCAAGACGCTGGATCGAGGGGAAGATGTCATCAAAGTCAGAGTAACAGAAGTGAGAGTGGGTTTGGAGTTGGTCGGTGACGCCAGCAGTCGACAACTTGAAAGAGTCGACGGCCCACTTGAGATAGGCGTCCCAATCTGAACGACGAAGAGGCAGCTGAAATTAGAAGTACGGTGAGGCGAACGTCCTTGGGAACAATAAGACATTTTACTTACACCCTCACGAATAGCAGGCTCGTCAACTTGAATAGCGCTGATGCCAGCCTTCTCGAGGTCAATGACTTCGTCCCGGAGAGCAAGAGCAAGCTGCTTGGATTGCAGTTCACGCGAGACGTCGGCACGAGGGAAAGACCAGTTAAGGATGGTAACTGGGCCAGTCAACATGCCCTTCATTGGCTTCTTGGTCAAGCTCTGAGCATAGCTACTCCATTGCACCGTAATGAGATGGGGGCGGCTGACATCAGAAACGATGATGGGAGGTCGGACGTAGCTGTCAGGGTAACACACATATTAGGATATATTCTCTATTTGGACATGAAAACTCACCGAGATCCGTAGCTCTGAACCCATGCATTCTGAGTGAAGACGAAGCCAGAGAGCCGCTCTCCGAAATACTGAACCATATCATTTCGCTCAGGTTCTCCATGGACGAGGAGATCGAGGCCAATCTTCTCCTGGAACCTCACAACGCTTTCAATCTCTTTCTTGATGAACTCATCGTACTGAGCCTCGGTGATCTCACCCTTGCCAAGCTTAGCACGGGCTTGACGAATTTCCTTAGTTTGCTATATGTACTCATTAGACAACTGCCTAGAGAATGCTCAGGGAGAACTTACAGGGAATGATCCAATGGTGGTGGTAGGGAATTTGGGCAAGTTGAGGTGCTTCGCCTGGATGTCCTTGCGAACAGCGAAAGGACTCTTACGGTCAAGTTGATCGGGGGTAATGGCAGCGACACGCTTGCGTACAGTGTCATCCGAGGTAGTCTCGAACTCACGACGCTTCGCAATAGAAACTCGGTTAGCCTCAAGGGCCGCAGCGACAGTGGGATCCTGTGAACCGGAGAGGGCTGCAGCGAGGGTGGAAACTTCACCTGCCTTCTCCAAAGCAAAGGAGAACCAGTCCTTCTGCTCTTCGGTGAGCTTCTTCTCCGAGGCAAGGGTGACCGGGGTGTGAAGAAGAGAAGATGAGGTTGCAACGATGACACGGTCTGAGCCGATAGCGTCTACAGCCTTCTGTCCAAGCTTAAGGGCAGCGGCGAAATCGGCCTTCCAGATGTTGCGACCGGAAACTAATCCTAAAGAAAGGACGATGGGGGTGGACTTGATAGCGGCAATGACGTCGTCCAGTTGGCCAGGAGCACGGTCGAGATCAATATGGAGGCCAGTGACAGGCAACTGAGCGACATATGAAAGGTTGGAATCGAGACGAGAGAAGTAGGTGGTCAGCAGAATCTTGGGGGAGACAGGCGCAAGCTCAGCATAGGCAGAGGCGAACTGTTTCTCGAAGTTGGTTGCAACGTCGAGAACAAGAACAGGCTCATCGATCTGAACCCATTCGACACCGGCGGCTTTGAGGTCAGCCAAGAGCGTCTTGTATACAGGTAAAAGCTTCGGGAGGAGGGAGATGGCCTGGAAACCAGGCTTGGCTTCCTTCGATGCCTTTCCGAGAACAAGGAAAGAGATGGGACCCAACACCACGGGACGTGTGGTGACACCAGCGGCCTTAGCCTCTTGGTACTCCTCAAGAGCCTTGTTGAACTTCAGCTGGAAGTCAGTCTCCTCCGAGAATTCCGGAACGACATAGTGGTAGTTAGAATCAAACCTAAATTGTATTGAATTATATGAATGGATGAGAATGAACCAGATGCTTACCACTTCTTCATCTCCGAGGCAGGAACGTCGACACCATCAGCCTGACGACCTCGCCCCATGGCAAAGTAGACATCGAGAGGGGAAAGGCCATGGCCAGTGTACCGCTTGGGGATCACATTGAAGGCAGCAGAGTGATCAAGGACATGATCATACAAAGAGAACTCGCCACTATCATGCGAGAAAAAAATGAGACGGACATGCACGATCAGATAAGAAGATCGCTTCACCTTGGGACAAAGTCAACACCTTTGGCTTTGACAGAGGTCCAGCTTGTCTTCTTGACGTCAGCTGCAACCTTGGTAAGGTCATCTGCAGAGATCTTGCCACCCCAGTAGGCTTCGACAGCCTTTTTCACTTCACGATTGGCACCTAGACAACTAGGGGTTAGCAAAAAAGCAAGAAAGGCAAAATAAATTTGAATGCCTACCGATGCGAGGGAAACCAAGAACGCTTGAGGCGACCATTTTTGTTCGTAAAATAGAAAAAAGTGAAGAGATGGTGATGGTACGATGGAAAGATGGATTCGCAATCTTGCGAATTTTTGTATGTCGATGGCACGTGGCTCGGTACCAAACTCCGAAATCCCGAATTGTTATGCTTTGGCGTCTTGAACGTTGGGTGAGTCGCTGCCCTCCATGTTCCCCCGCGGTACGCCCATTTCAACACGGGTGCCCATTGCAAGCCGTCGATAGCCAATTCCAATCCCTGGCCATCAAGGGGGCTATTGCCCAGAACACGTGCGCAACCAACCTGGGCTCCTTTGTCACGGTTTTCCACCCCGTTTTTTTACCGTGGCTCGGCGCTCACCAACTCGATACAGATTTATGGACCTGGAATTAAAGGCATACTCAATGGCGGACAAAACAAAATCATGGCGCCCCTTGGCCGACGGTTGCATCGACTCCCAGTGGCTTTCTGCATAGGCAAATTAAGCGAATTTTGATCGATATCATCCGGCGGTTCCGGACCGACTT
Organism: Armillaria mellea; assembly: GCA_030407055.1. Classification (NCBI taxonomy): domain Eukaryota; kingdom Fungi; phylum Basidiomycota; class Agaricomycetes; order Agaricales; family Physalacriaceae; genus Armillaria; species Armillaria mellea. The sequence continues at coordinate 2,365,758 of JAUDZF010000005.1, forward strand.
TCCAGATCCACGGTCTCGACATCTCCCAAATCCTATAAATTGCGCCGCGTTGCTCTTCACATACCATCATCGTCTCTACCATGTCCGATAACCCTTCCTTTGTCTTGAACGCCGTCGAGAACGTCTCCTACGAGGAGCGTCCGATCCCAGACAGTACGTCTTGGTGTTCATAGACGACATATGCTCACTCTGCTGTTTCTAGTCGGCGAGAACGATGTCTTGGTGAAGGTGATGAAGACTGGTGAGTGCTTCTATCATCGATTACTCCTTCACAATCTGATCTCATCGCAGGTATCTGTGGATCTGATGTAAGTCTCCTTGCTTATCCTCACGCTTCGTGTGCTGATTTGGCATTAGGTTCATTATCTCGTACACGGTCGCATTGGTGACTTCGTAGTCACCAACCCTATGGTGTGATATCTCAGTCCGCGCCCCCGATAAATCATTGACTGGATGTATCACGTAGGTTCTTGGTCATGAGTCCGCGGGTATCATCCACAAAGGTTTGCCACAGTGTTTCACGACTCTTTCCGCTCTGTGCCTAATTAACTTTACAGTTGGATCAAATGTCAAGAACATTAGTGTAGGAGATCGAGTTGCAGTCGAACCAGGCGCGACATGCCGTTAGTGTCCTATCTTTCAATTACTAAATTGTTTGACCGACCTCGTTGTTTTGAACACAGGTACATGTGAAGCGTGTAAATCTGGCCGTTATGAGGTACTTTCGCCATAAATCTACCACATGACAATAGGCTAATATCTTCAATAGCTGTGTCCTGACATTATCTTCGCGGCAACACCACCCTATGATGGCACTCTTTGCCGATACTACAAGGTTCCTTCTGACCTTGCTTATCCTCTTCCTGAAGGAGTTAGTCTTGAAGATGGTGCAATGGTTCGGCCTTGTCATATACACACCGTTCGTTATTCTGAACGCAATCTTAGATCGAGCCCTTGGCCGTGGGTGTTCATTCCGTGGCCAACTTGGGTGGATTCCGATCTGGTCAATCCATCATTGTCTTTGGCTGCGGACCTGTCGGTTTACTCTGCATTGCCGTCGCGAAGGCTCTCGGCGCCGCTCGAATCATCGCCGTCGATATTGTTCAAGAACGTCTCGACTTTGCGAAGAACTACGCCGCTACCGATGTCTATCTTCCTCCCCGTTTCAATCCGGGGGAGACCTAAAATTGAATATAGCAAGAGGAATGGGGACAATTTGAAAGCCGTCCTGGGTATCACCGAACGAGGAAAGAATAGCCTCGATTTGGTTATAGACGCCAGTGGCGCTGAAGTGTCCATTCAAACCGGATTCCAGGTCGCCAAATCAGGCGGGACCGTTGTTCAGGTGAGTCTTTGAATTTCGTCGTGCTTGTCGTATTTACGCCCCATGATCACTTGAACAGGTCGGGATGGGGACACCTGACGTTCCTATCAACATGAGTATGTTGGCCAACAAGGAGCTGACCTACAAAGGTTCTTTCCGTTACGGCGTAAGTGCCGTTAATGTGACTACACCGACTGTATCTGACTAGATTTTCGTAGCCTGGAGATTATCCTCTCGCCATTGCCCTCGTAGCACAAGGGAAAATCGACCTGAAGCCTCTGGTAACTCATAGGTGCGTCCTACTGACATTTAATTTGTTTTGTGCATAAGCCAACCCTGATAATTGTCCAGGTTCGCCTTCCAAGACGCCCTGGTTGCATTCAATACGACCAAAGCCGGCAAGAGTGCCGACGGTAAAGCACTCATTAAGGCCATTATCTCGGGACCCGACGTTTCGTTGGAAGAGAATTAGGTTTCGATTTAGTGAAAGAAGCTTAGACTTGTCCGACCCTGGGGGTGATCCTGGACGTGTTTCGCAATGTATGAAGAATGAAATGATAATGTGAAATGTTCGATAAATGTGCTCCTTAGATTAGAACCTCGCCTTTACTGGCTGTTCTGTTCTGGATGTGCAGTGTGCAATGTTTTTTGCTACTGGCGGGTCATCCAGGATGCGATAGTTGTCTATGAGGTTCTGTCTGTGATGGATACTAAGTTGCGCCTCGTGGCTGGTGCACCTCATTGATAAGTGCATTTCTTCAGCACAGTACGCCGATTCACTAATCTCTTCTCTTTAGCGTGAGTATCCCTCCTCGTTGGCATAAGGCAAAGTTCTATATTTCTATAATGTGGTTCTATGCATCGCCTGTGATCTACGCTTGGCCTTTGAACCGGCGAGCAATTCTCTTGACCGTCAGTCTGTGAAAAAATATGACCGGCCATGACACCATGGGCGAATAATGAGTTGAATTTGCGAGGATTCGATGAAGAGGAACAGCAGGAAGACATCGACGAAGAGAGTAAGGACAGCCAGGCTCCACCTGAGAATAACGGCAAAGTTGGCAGAGATGAAAATCTCAAGGCAGATCAAGACATCGTCTCCCCACAACAGATCACTGATATGTACCCAACCATTTCGGTGAAGCTGCTGTGCACGAAAAGGGTGATTGTCAGATGAAGGCAAGCCTGCCCATTATTCCCCAAGCCCCACCCTATTGTATTGGGCACCGATAAATATGTTGTGGCTGTGCTAAATTTCCTCCGAAAGAGCGCGCGAGGGTAGTCTGGCCTGAAACCTGGTCAGTAACCCAGTCTCATACTTTCCGTGCCTGTATTTAGCATGCATTGGTCCCTGTGGCATGTCCCCAGCTATTGCCAAGAGCCAACCGAGCTCCTGTAGTGTCCATGCACGTCTAAACCAAGACTGATCAATCGATCACTCTCTATTAAGTCGCCCTCCTTCAAACTGAAAGGCCGACCCAGCCCACTCAAGTAAACCACTACTTTGCCCGATTGATACGCTGCTCCGATGGTGGGCACATCCAGTTTCCACTCTTCCACACGCATATCTTCCCTCCGCCCACCCTTCTGTCTCAAGCAGAGAACATCTAACCACGTATACTCCGCTCCAAGATTGAGCATCTCAATGCGGATCAGGTTGAGGTTGGCATCCTTTGGGATAGGAACAGGCCATTCGTTTCCGTTGATGGGCGTCCACACGTCGGTACGATCCTTCTCGTCCATCCACGCGTGCGATATCGGCTGAAACTTCTCATCATAAATCTCGGAGAGTCCTGTGCACCAAAGTGGCACTACCCGATTACTGCACAAATCCCAGGCACGTCGAGGCATTATTGAGTTTGGCCTGGCGATCTTGTTATCAACGAACGCTTTTCGTCGCATCTCCTGGTCCTCCTCCTCCCATATGCAAACTTCGGATCGTATAGCACTCCAGTCTTCGGTGTACCATATCTGGCGGAGGTGGCCATATGCCATACCAAAATCGTAGTAATTTGCGATGCACTTCTCAAGAAGGGAGGAGACGGATGGTGCGTCAAGGCTGTGTGATGTTCCGAGTGTGGTGTTGAGTAGGTCCAAGAGACCCCGAACGCCGAGGGTAGCGCAGGGAATATCTGCAAAGTAGGATGATATTACAGGCTTTCTACCGGTGTACCTCCGTTGCAATGGAACAGGGATCGACGATTCCTCTTGGCCTGTCTCAACAAATGCCGAGATGGTGACTTCGGGAAAGCATTCATTTTCCTGGAAATACATTATCAATCTGCCCTCCATTTGTTTGCCGACTGACTTACTTTCGGTCGATGCCATACTTCGTTGGCAAAAGATGCGCCAGAATTATCATCCAAAGTGTCACTGGATGATTGTTCTTCTCTGGGACTAGTTTGTGCAACGGAGAATTCTGAGGGTCTTTCTGGATGTGAACGGGGCGACGCCGAGTTTGGTGCCACCTCCGAGACAGGACCAATATCTTCTGCAATAGAACTCCCATTTTGGTGTCGATGTAGCATCACCTCTTGTGAGTTGGACGTCACGGTTGCATTGTGATTCTCGTCAAGTCCAGATATTTCATCAGGAGATGAACCTTTACTCGTCCGAGCAGTCGAAAAGACGGAGCGCATGCGCTTCCAAATTGATATCACCCTGCCGAAAAACGATTTGTATGGGACTTTGAACGGTTCTTCTGTGACCGGAGCACCCGGAACGACAAGGATAAACGATACGCACTATTTTTCATATTCGTGGTCCAGAAGTATGCAGTTGAGGGAGTACTAAAAGATATTTGCCTCGAGACAAGCAGGTGTCACAAGTCGCAGTTCGTCCTTGTGTAAACGACATGGCAGCAGTCCTCGTCCTCTGTCAAAAATAAGCTTACTTGCTTGATTTCATACCGGGGTGTACGAATTAGTGTGGTATAATCTTGGGCGGAGATGGATGGGAGATCTTCCATAACCTTCCCACAGATAACTTTTGATATCTCACTTCTCGGAAGATTGGGATGGGTGTGTCCTGAGCACTAAGAGTCGTCCCCAACTGGACGGGAACGTCTATTTTTGCAAAAAAAAATCGTGTTAGGTACAATAGGAAAAGAATGGTTCATAAGGGTTGCTCAGCGGAGACCTCGCTTGGAGACTAGGAGGAAGTTTGTTATGGAAGGCCACGATCCCAGTGGATAAGTCGGGAGAGTGGATGATGCATACCTCGGTGGTGTCTGACGGGATCGTCTAGGGTCCCGTAGCCAGCAAAAACGTACCATATTTGAAGTGTGGGTTCAGTAAATAATTTGAGTGTCCGAGACGGAGACTGGTCACGGCTTCAAGTAGGTCTGGACGTCGGACACGATGGAAAATTGAGAAAGAGGGCTTCGTATGCCGATTCGGAGCAAGTACTCGGACATTTCTATGTGCAGAGGCTGTATATCTGTGGTCGGGATTTGCGGTTTTGAGGACACCAAGAAGTGCCTAGTATCAGAGAAAGAGCGGGACATCGTGTAAATGAACGTAGTGCAAAAGAAATTGAACATTGGGACTCAGTCTCCTCACGCGTCTGATTGAAAGTTTCGAATGCTATGTCGTGTGAGGTTTTCATTAGCCTGGCGAGCCGGTTTTATAGATACTCGCAGTATAGGTTTTCATAGAACGTCCGAGAACACGTGAGGACGAACAGCATGAAAGTTGGTCAGGAGGCTAAGTTAGTCTCATACTTCCCATCCTCATGCCGGGCCCCATGCATTGGTCCGCCTGGCCTGTTCCCAGAAATCACCCTGCAATCAGGCTTACCAAGCTCCTGTAGCATCATGCACGTCTAAACCAGGACCGATCACTTTCCAAGTCGCCATGTTCCGAGTTTTAAGAGGCCCCGCGCAGGGAGTGTCCGCGAGGCGGGATGTTAGCACAGCCCAATCTGTGTATACACAGTGTTGGCTGGTGTTGGCGAGCGCGGCGAAGAGTCTGGTGTCCCCTCCGAAACAGAAACAGCATCGTCCGAAACAACACTGATTGCATGGCCTCCCCAGGAAGTCCTTCTTCGCTCGTACTGTTACCTGTACCTCTTCCACTTTCCAAACGTCTGGATTTCCATGTTCCTAGAATCCCAACTCCATCCATGACTGTTTTATTTCCTGAACTAAGTACATGTACAATGTTTTCTGTGAACGGTCACTTACTTATTAATTAATCCTCTTCTTCGTCATCAAACCAACGTTCTTCCGCTTCTCTGTCACTTTCTGTATCCAGAGATTCATCCCAATCAACGGCATCATAATTCATGTTCTGACATTAGTTTAGCACAGTTTCGAGCACGAACGAAGGAATTTACCTCCAACAAGCCATAGATGAACCGCTCCTTGATTCTCCTCAGAAAAGATATCTTTTGATCCCCTTCGGATTCGAAATCAAGGTTGGCTAGTGCGTTTGAGACATGCTCTGATACATCATCGTCGCTATCACTCTCATCTTCTTCCGGGATGAATTCTTCCTTTGCTGCCTCTTCCCGCCTAATACTTCTGACACGCTCGGCCTCTCTTTCCTCTTCATACCCACCGAGTAAATCTCCCAGCTTTCCGACGTGTTTTGTGGAGCCATGGAGGAATTCATGCTGAGCCCAATCCTTTTCGTCCTTCCCTTCCTCTATGCCACGCCGCTCCCTGCCTTCCCAGAGAGTTGGCCAGGTACTCCGGGCTGCCGTGAACGAGAGATCAGTAGGGTCGGATTCAGCGTATTTTAGTCGCCTGTTCCGTACAGTCGGTATAGCAGCGCGCTGTTTGGGAGTTGTGGCTGATGAAAATTGGGCTACAAGATGGGGAGGGAGATGGTGTAGATGACATTTCAGAAAATCGATGGGTTCTGTAGTTGGGGATGGATGATAACTTCCATCTGAAGGAAGTCCAATGAAGGAAAGAATTACCCTTTCATTGAACAAAGTTGTGGTCGACATGCGTCTGGGACTCTGGGACCCACCGGCCCGTGATCGCCGGAGGTGCCTCTGGGTCACATCACATGATACTGTCACAAAGGTCGGGTGGCACTGCAGGGCCACTGCCCAGGCCAAATCCTCTGTCATTGTCTACGACGCGCGCTCTAGTCACTGCGATGTCACAGGCAGATTTCTCGCAGTCTCAGTCTGTGGACCTGCACATATGTCGATGGAAGTGGTGCAGTGACACCTTCTTGTCAAAAAACGAACTCATCCACCACGTCCTCGACCATCACGTACAAAACTCAGTCCCTTGTTCACGGAGAGAATATGCTCTGTCACGGAAAATTGAGGAGGGAGAGGGTGAGAGTTTAAGCTTTCCCCACGCAGGGAATACTGGTAGTAAAACTCAAGGCAACTTAATGGGTAAGCTTATTTCTTCGTACTCTTTTAAATTCTGGTTCATGGTTTTCCAAAGCTGATGATGTATCTCTTTGATTTTCCTGTGTCTCTTGTTTTGATCTTCAAACTTTTGGCGCTCCAGCGAATCATCAACTGGACCCTACCATCAACTCATCATTGCCATCACCCCCCGCCTCGACACCTCCAAATCTTTCTCCCGTTCCTCCTCCAGCGCCGCTTCCCTTTGCACGGTATCACTCTGATGACGAGTATCGAACCTTCGCTGCACTCTCATCTCCGTCACCCTCTCCTGCTGCACAACAAATCCCTGTCTCGCCCACTTTCAGTTCCATGATCGCAGATGCCGTCGCTCCCAAGTCTCGGAGCTTGCACCTCGGTAGCAGAGTTTCCCAGTCTCCACAAAATTCTGCATCGTCGTCAGAGTCTTGCGATGCAGTCGAGCAGCAGCTCACGCAAAACGAAAAGTTCGAGTCCGAAGACTTAGACGCTCCAGCCAGCTCCCCAACATACGCCAATTGGCTGTCCGGGAACGATTACGCAGACAATTTTCCATCTTCCCATTCCCATCTCCAACAGTTACGTATGTCAGACACAGGACCCAACAGCCCGGTGTCACCTCCGGATACCATATCCTTCCAGCGTCCTGCTCAAAGCTGGTATCAGACACGAACACCCAAGAAGAAGAGGTCTCGTGGTACCAAAACATCAGTCGCTACCCAGTCACCGCTATCGCACAACGCATCACCTGTGTCACCATCGTCGGATTTTCATCTTGATTCAGCCCAAGCTAATCCTTCCCAGAAGTCAGCCGACGCCGACTCTGGATCTCAATGGGATGATTTTTCTGCTATCCCTTCCCAGTCTATTGCTCCACTTCAAACACAAGCTCCATATTGGAGCCAGAGTCCTCTCGAATGATGGTAGTCTCCATTTCATGCTTCCTGACCTTGTCACTACTGTATATCAAATAATGCGTCTCCATATCATTGGCATTTGCTACGAAGTCCTGAACATGTATTTATTTAGTATATTCCAGAGGAATCATCCAAGCGAGGAAACGCCATTCATCACCTGAGTTACCTTAATAAGCTCCCGTCTTCGCACAGCCACGCACGTGCCAATGCCGCTTACGATTGGCCCTTGGCAGCGCCTCTCCTTCTCGCCAACCAAGCCTTACTACCCAATTTTTTTTCTCATTGCAACCAATTATCCACTCTTTCTGTCTTTGCTTTCTTCTGTAATCTATGTCTAACCGCTATGCGCCTCTCCCAAATCCCAGGTCAGACCGCGATGCACAGCATGAGATGGAGGCCGCCTTTGACGACTCGGATGACGAGGACGCCACGGAGTCCCAGCCTCTGAATCCCACCCCCCGTACAGCCGCAAGCGCCCCTCGGCCCGCTATGCCTTCTCCCATACCTGGATCGTATGATTTCGAGAATGTCGATTACGACTACCCTCCTCCGGGGTCACCACCGCCTCCCTCGTCGACTGCGCTTCCCAACAACATTGGCAATTCCAACGGAGCCGTACCTTCGTTCAATATTGGCAGCTTTCGAGGACCTTTGTCCAGACAGGGATGGTTCAGACGAACTGTCGGGGCGATCTTACCATCGCATTACGTTAATCGGACCCCCCAGCGCCCAGAGGGTGTGTTCGGTGGAGGGACTAATAATGATGGAGTATTTGCGAATGTCACCGCGAAGCCGTCCAGAGCAACGACGGTGCAACAAGGTATGTTCTTTTCCACTTTTACTGATGCTTATCGCTGATAACTTTCAGGTGAAGATATTTTGATAGTCTCCGAAGACGCCCGTCCAGAAGCCCCGCCGTCGTATGCAACAGCCCAGGCCGATGCTGTCCCCCCATACTGGGAAACCACGGTCCATGCGCCCCTCTCTTCCGACTCGTTTGGCGAAATGATCATCGATGCACTCCCCACCGGATCGCTCTTTTCCTTCCTCTGGAACATGCTCGTATCAATCTCCTTCCAATTCGTGGGCTTCCTCCTAACGTACCTCCTGCACACGACTCATGCCGCCCGTCTTGGTTCGCGTGCCGGACTCGGTGTCACCCTCATACAATACGGCTTTGCCCTCCGCGGTCGCCTAGATTCAACCGACGGCGATGGCGGATGGGGCCAGTGGCGAGCAGATGAGCCGGTACCCACGATGGCCACGGCCGCGGAGGCTGACGCGTACTATAACCACCATGACCAGGAACAAAACTCGACTATGTCCGGTATGATGAAGTGGCATGCAGGGTAACCCTTCTACTCTTACCGACGAGCAAGCAAGCATGCTTGTCGCGGATGCTACGACAGAATGGCTCTCCTTCTTCCTTATGACAGTTGGTTCGTACCTGTGTCATTTGTCTTGGTCATTTGCTTACTATCAATCAGGATGGTTTATACTACTGACTTCTCTCCTGGGCTTCTGGCGTGTTAAGCGCTGGGAGCGTGGGATACTAGCCACACAGCAGCACAATAATCCGAATGCCAGCAGCGATCAGGATTCTCAACGTGGAATGTCCCAATTCGAGAGGGCATTTGGCCTGCATCGCCTGGCAAGCGGCGGCGATATGCTGCGTCAAGGATTCGGGTTTGGGAGAAGCCAAGGAGAGGCGGCAGCACAGACCCAGACTGAAGAAGTTCGGGCGGAAGAAGAACTGGCTGTCCTGCTGGACATTCCTGCAGACGACCCGAACCGTGCTCAGAGAATTCGTGAAGCGCTGGAAAGTGAGAGGAGATTGCAGAACGATCTTAGAGCAGCGGGGTTATTGTAGTTTTCTCAAATGAAGAACTGTAGTTTTCGGTATCCTTATTGGTGGACCGTCAGTCTGGTTGTAAATAAGTACATGCTACTAATGTCTTGCTGGTCAGCTGTTTAGTGCACTCAGAATGTTGAATCAATTCCTTATCGATATCGCTTTCATTCATCACAGCACTTCGTACAAGAAAGGCGCAGGGATGAATTCTATCATCATTCGCAGAGCTACAGAAGCCGATGAAGCGGCCCTGTCTCGCATCTGCCTTCTCACCGCAGACGCGGGAAAGTCGGCAGAGCATCTCCATGACTTTGGCGAGCTGCCAGGTCTTGTTTATGCAGTCCCATACGTTAAGCTTCCAACAACCTGGGGCTTCGTACTGGTCGACGAGACACAGGAAGTCGTAGGGTATATTATCGGTTCCAAGGATACTCGTGCGTACGAGCAGTATGCCTCCAAACATTGGTGGCCCGGGCTTGCAGAGAAATATCCACCCGAATCGGCTACCAAACCTGCCGACGTGCGGTACATGCAGCTACTGAGGAACATGCACACCGCACCTGCTGCCAATATCGCCTTTGCTTCTGCACACATGCACATCGACATCCTACCCGAGTACCAGAAGCAAGGGTGGGGAAGGAAGCTGATGCAGACGGCATTGGATTACCTGAAGGGCGAGAACATAGATGGAGGTGGGGTGTGGCTGGGGATGGACCCAAAAAACGAGGGCGCTAGGAAGTTTTACGAAAGGCTGGGGTTCGTGGATATCGAGGGAGCACCGGAGGGGAACATGGGCATCAAGTTTGATAGCGCTTAACCATGAGAACAAGAGAAATATCTGATACTCGACCTTTGATCGTGCTTCAGAAGCGTTGAAAAAGTTGCCAATGGGTGCAGATCCCCAAGGTCGCCGTTTGAAAAATCCCACCACTTGAAAGGATAGGCCTAAAACGATACAATGTACAAGGCGGCCAGCGACAGTCGGAGAAAATCCCCTTCAACCGGATTCAGCAAGAATGCCGTATTTGTAGATTATTTCGCAACGTGGTGGTCCATGTGGATTCCGATGGGCTCGTCGGCATGGTAAATGTCTCCTGGTGACTTTGTTTGCTCGCATTTGGCCTTGTGGGTGACTGGCAATACTTGCTCCACTGGGAAGAAGCGCCTCGCGTCTGTTAGAATTGGTTGAAATTCCCTTCGGACATATTTAAGGGACCCAATATCAACATCAGAGTTTCAACAGTACCGCCGCTTTTCCATTCTCTCCCTGCGGCAAACTTTCCATCCACCCAAATATGCCGTCCGAGTCTCCCTCATTTAACGCGTTCTCATTCTTCGCGGCGTCGACGTCGTCTGCCAATGCCTTCGCTCTCTTTATCCCAAACCAATCTCCACGAGAGGACCCACATCATGTACGAGGACTTTCGTGGCATCTTGCGTCCATCGAACGCGTACGAGGGGGATGCATATGGGCAGCAGAGGAAATTCACATTCTCCAAGGGTTTTCAAGTTGAAGATGTTGTTGAAGGCACAAGCACTTTGAACGCTCGCCGCCACACCACATCACCAGTTGCATCTGCAACAGCATCTATAGCTCATGATGGAACATGCAGAAGAGGCATGCGCATCTAGGACAGTACTGGGCACTTGGTTAGAGATCTACATCCATTGAACGACTTTTCTTCATACGGATCGTTGAGTCTGGTTTACGAGACTAGGTTAGAGACTCGTAAAATTATCGAAGAGAGAACGTTGTGGGGCTTACATTTATTCTTATTGACATGACCTCATCTACATGTAAACCATTCATACCAAATATTCCTACTATGTACCATCGTCTTGTTTGGCCATCGTTACAGAGCAGTCGTCCGCTCCAGATAAGCCGCCCATCCTTCTTCCCGGTATCGTTTCGCTTGTTCCGCAATTTTATCAGTCAGATGGTAGTCTTCGCCGTAGACGCCTCGGCCGACGATAATCACATCGCATCCGGACTCGAGAACCACTTCTCGAGGGGTTCTGTATTGCTGGCCCATCGTGTCGCCCTTCGTGTCCAATCCGACGCCGGGAGTCAAAACAAGGAAATCCTCATCCTCGGTGGAATCATTCTCGGAGGCGCCAATCCTGTCCATCCGTCGCTGTGCGATGAACCCGATAACAAAATCGCGGTGAGCTCGGGCCATGCGAACAGCGTCTTCGGTGTAGCTTCCTGTAGCGAGCGAGCCCTTGGTGCTCATTTCTGCCAAGAGTAAAAGGCCGCGGCCCAGAGAGAGACCAACAGAGGAAAGTCCAGTGATAATGGACGGTCCAGGGACAGGGTGGGCGTTGGTGATATGAGACCAATTCGCAATTTTGTGTACGCCACTAGAATATTGCAGAGCAACAGTGTTTCCTAGAGGTTGACATTAGCTATTTGTTCCTGGAAAACTGCAGTTCAACTAACCAATATCGGCGAACTTCCTGTCTTCGAATATCACAAAATTGTGTTTCGAGCTCAAGGCTTGAAGTTCATCGATCAGAAGAGGCTCGAAATCTTCGATAATATCGACATGCGTCTTGAATTTCAAGATGAGAATAGGCACAAAACTGTTGAAGGAACTAATGCCTTTATCAGACAAACGAAAGGCCCAACAGCATCCACGATGGCGAGAAAATCCTTGGACTTGGTCACATCAACACTGACTGCAAGGTTGGATGTTTTTCTCTCTATCGTCTCGAGAAGAAGTTTTGCTGCAGGATTGCTATGTTTTGAGGCGCGTTGACCGTAAGTTTGGCGGAACATGATGGTAAGATGTAACGACCCGATTAGGATACCTTTTCTCTCTCCCGTCTACCATGTCTTCATCTGCCGCGGCCGTCCGTGAACGTGAGGACGATAACGATGATTTGGAACGGTCCTCGAAACGTACAAAATTGGAGGACGCAGTAACGGATAACACTGAAGAAGCTCTCGCAGCGGTAGAAAAAAAGCATGAACACATTTTACCTCCTAGTCATGCACTTCTGGGCGTTCCTCTTCCTGTTGCTACTGAGCAAGGCGCGATGAACTTCTTAGAAAGAGATGTCGGAATTTCTGAATATGTTGGACATGGTTTACCCAAAATTGAAGGTATCATCAAGCAGAGGTGAATCCGTTTTTTATTCACTATCGGGAAAAGTCATGCTGATGATTGTTGATAGGTTCACCGACTTCCTGGTATTCGAAGTTGATCAGGACAGCAAAGTAATCCACTTGAAATCGCTAGACAAGCCGGAATCCAAACCTGAATCTGCACCAACTGTATCGACACCGGCCGAGCAACCACCTCCAGAGGATGTTCAGATGGGGGAGCCGGCAGATGAAGACAAGGTAGTCAGCGAGGAACCCGTCTCGAAGGAGAAGGATGAAAAACCTGAAGAAAAACCTGCCGAAGCGTCCTCCGACGAGCCATGGCCGGAGTCGTTCACGATGCGCCTCTCCGCTTTCCTTCCAGAAAGCGCGATTGCTGGAATGAAAGAAATGTATCTACAGGGACCAGAACCTCCGCGCGTCAGCGACTCAGGCTGGGCTGGTCGAGTTCCCAGAACGACTGAAGACGAAGCCAAGAACGATTCTGCCCCTGCGCCAGAGCCAGAACCTGAGCAACCGGAGCCCACCTCATCTCGTGGTAAACGCGGAGGGCGAGGCGGGAGAGGTGGTCGCGGCGGACGTGGACGTGGAGGCGGAAGAGAAGATACTAGGAGAGTCTTGTCGGATGTCTGTATCCCCTCGTGTTCATACTTTCTCCATTGCAACATAACTCAGAATCTTCAATGTAGCCGATTGCTTCAAAGGCTACTAGGACTGGTCTACATCAAGCCATTCGCGAACTCTTCAATGGAAAACTTGATAGTGAGACGGATGCTACCGCTCCTGATACTGAGGAAGGATCAAGAATTGTTATTAAATGGTCGAAGAGTCGTGGAGGCCGCGGAGGTCGTGGCGGTGGTAGGGGTGAGTTGTTCTACGCCCGATAGCTGCCTCTTGTTTATTTTGTTCTAGGAGGCCGAGGAGAACGTGTTCCACGAGGGACATACCCTCCGTATATTCACTTCACACTCCAGAAGACCAACCGCGATACCCAAGACGCTCTTGGTCACCTTTCTCGCTCCCTGCACGTTAGCGTGAAAGATCTTTCCGTCGCAGGTACTAAGGACAAGCGTGGTGTGACCATCCAGCGCGTGTCGCTCAAGAGAGGCAGCAAAACAGTCGAAGATGTGTGGAAGCTTGCTAATGGTCTGACTGGGCGTCGGACGATTGAAGATGCACTCAAGTACCGTGGTGAAAGGGGGTTGAGGATTTCCGACTTCAACTATCGCAAAGCAAGTTTGGAACTTGGGATGTTGAAAGGTAACGCATTCCTAATCACACTTCGGTATGTATGCTTAACTTGCTGCGGCTACGATTTATCTTGATTCAACACACTATAGGAATGTCCGTGTCGAGTCGGAGCAAAGCATGAATGAGGCATTGAACGTCATCAAGAACAAAGGATTCATCAATTACTATGGTAAGTATTTTTTAGGCACAGAGTAGATGATGCTAAATATTTTTAGGTATGCAGCGCTTTGGAACGGCATCGGTGCCTACCCATGCCATTGGACTAGCGCTGCTGCAATCGGATTGGCAGAAGGCCGTATCCCTCATCCTCCAGCCAAGGCATGGTGAACATCCTGATGTTGAAGCTGCCCGAAATGCCTGGCTCATTGATCGTGACTTGGATAAGGCTCTTGAACTCATGCCGAGACGAGTTGTTGCCGAACGATGTCTATTAGAAAGCTTCAAGACCCAAAAGGGTGATACCAGAAATGCCATGGGTGCACTAGACACAGTAAGCCGAGGAAACATATACGTGTCCTGTGTGCTTAAGGGCAAATAGATTCCCAAGAATCTTCGTCTGATGTACGTCCATGCATATCAGTCATACGTATGGAATGCCATTGTCTCGGAACGCATACGAACATACGGAGCGGACAAGCCTGTTCCTGGCGATCTGGTGTTCGATATTCCCAGCGTGGATGCGGAAGCGAACGGTAATGCCGACGAACCTAGCGCCGAGAAAGAAGAAGAACGAGGCAAGTTTTTATTTATTTATTAATTCGACGAGGTTTTCATGCTATTTACACTTCAGTAGAGGAACCTACTCCATCTCGAGGTGGCAAGAAGGCGAGGAAGCCTTACGTGGCTTCAGTAGTGAAAACCCTTACGGAAGAAGATGCCGACAAGTACAGTATCTTCGATATTATCATGCCTCTACCGGGAACAGATGTCGCCTACCCCGGTGGGAAACTTGGCGCAAGATACCGAGAGTTTCTTCAGATGGATGGCCTTGATGCCGACAATTTTGTTAGGAAGCAGAGGTAAGACGGCTGTGTGCATCTAGCAACGAAATTCTATCTAATTTCCTGGACACGTAGAATCTACACACTGAACGGGTCATACCGAAAGATCTTGCATCTTCCAGAAGAAATGTCCTGGTCTGTTTTGCGGTACACGGACCCAGATGTGCCCCTTGCGCAAGCAGATGAAGACAAGTTGCTTGGATTTGATGCACCAATCACTGTCGAAGACGGCAAGTTTATGGCCCTCCAAATACAACTAACTCTTGGAACGGCAGCCTATGCTACCATGGCCCTTAGGGAGATTACTAAAACTGAGACGAGCTCTCATTTCCAGACAGGCTTGACTGCTGCGTCTGAAGACCAAAAGTTCCGAGGAACAGGAGAGGCGGAAGCGACTGAGGCCGCAATTGAAGGCGACGTGGTTGAAGCGATAGCCGAAGAATAGAATTATTAACGTATCTGTATTTCGTGGGAAAGTGCTCGAGGTTGCCGTTGTAGCCGTTGCCGGCGATCCATAGCCGAAGTCAATGTGAATGACATAGCTTCCACGTTGGCTGTAAATTTAATAGCAAAACTGCGACTTTTCTTCCTTCGAATTGTCCCGTATTCTCCTCTTCGGCCACCATCTGCGCCAATGGCCAGGGTGGAAACAATTGTTTTTCTTTCGTTGGTTCTCGACCTCTTCGCATTCACCATTCCGTTGCCCTTGTTTCCTCGATTAATAGAATGGTATACTTTGGTAAGGACCCGTAGTCCTTGCGGTTCTTCGGTTAACGCAGTCCATTACAGCGAGAGATATCTGACACCAATGGCTTTCTCTCACGAACGTTGGGTTTCGTTTCGTACATCCGGAGTTTTCTGTACAACCCAGCTGTCACCGAGCATTCTGGGAGATGGGATGTCGTATTGCTCGGTGCGTGAACGCCTCAATTTTGAAGGATTGTCTCTAATGCCAGTTCAGGTGGCCTTATGGGCTCAGTTTTCTCGTGGGTTTCTGCCATCTCTATTCCCGATACGTAACTTGAACAGAATATTAGAACGCTTCAGTTCATAGTCTCACCGAGAATTGGGTCTCTATCAGACAAGTATGGCAGAAAGCGCATTCTATTATACACTATGATTGGAAATGTTTTGTCGGCCCTTGTGTGAGCAAGTCGTTCACCTGCTGCAGAACTCACGGATGCTAATTTCATTCACAGATGGATCAAATCAACTACATTTGCATGGTACATGCTCTCAAGAGTCATCGGCGGTTTGAGTGAGGGGAATGTTCAACTAGCAATGTTAGTTCTTAATTTCGTAGATTGTGCTAATTACATCTGATCATAACTTGCAGTGCAATTCTCTCTGATGTGACCACCCCGACCAACCGTTCTAAAGCGCTTGCTCACGTCGGTATTGCGTTCGCCATTTGCTTCTGCATTGGTCCTCCCATAGGAGCATACTTTGCATCCAAGCCGGTACCACCATCCCTCACTGCCAACACATTTATTGGTGACCTTAATCTCTTTGCGGTTCCCGCAATTATCACTTTGATACTTCTAATAGCCGAGACCGCATTCTTGGCCATTGCCTTACCAGAAACTCGTGGGAAAGGCATTCGGCCGAGTACCAAAGAGAAAGCAACTTCGTCCAATGGCCAAACGCCCAATGGACTCGGAAAACCTGCTGGATCAATTCGGAAAGCGAGTATTGAAGAACGTTTGGCCAAGCTACAATCTCTCCGCTACTTTCATCTCCTTTTCCTAGGACTCTTCTCGGGGGTGGAGTTTACCCTTACTTTCTTGACCTTCGATCGTAAGCCGTTGCCTGCATATGTAGTGACACGCTCACTTCATGTCTTGTGTGCTATTCAGTGTTCGATTGGGACAATAAACAAAATGGCATGCTCATTGGCTCTATTGGGATCATCAGTGCATTACTTCAGGGTGGATACGTTCGACGGGCTACTTCAAAAATAGGCGAAGGAGTGATGGCCCGACGGGGAGTTTCAAGCTGTGCCGTGGGGCTTGTCCTCCTGACCCTGCTTCCGCAGTTCGTTGTATCAAAACCTGTGCTGGCACACAGATTGTTGCAGGGTGCGGCGGTCTGTATGGCATTCACATCGGCAACTGTGGTGAACTCTTTGACTGCATATGCTTCGTTGCAATGCGACGAAGGAGGATTCGACCCTGTCACTGGCAAAAACGTTAAAGAACACCCTCAGCTTGCAAAGGGCAAGGCTTTGGGAAAATTCAGATCGGCTGGGCAGCTCGGTCGCGCAGTGGGTCCTCTTCTTGGTAAGTATATACTTGGTTCAAAATATAATCCCTATTTACACATATTTGCAGCATGTGCTTCTTACTGGACCGTTGGTCCATCGTACACGTACGCTGGTGGTGCTATCGCAATGATCATTCTGAGTTCTGGCATGAAACGCATCGCCAATCCAGCTTAGAGGAGTCAAAGGAAAGGAAGGGTTATTTATCGCGTTCTAGTGACAGGTTTGGTAACCAACATATATAGGATACTGTTCTACTGTATGTCCCTCGCTACCTAAGTATAGCTACTAAATATAAATTTGACTGTACAGGAGGAGTCGGAATAATTTGTACACGGAACCAATGCCATAAGATACGCGGGTATACAGTGCAATAATATCGCTCCCCATCTGAAGCAGTCGTCGGATAAATATATGGTATGGATCGACGAATTCCTATGATTCTCGATGCGGTGAGCTGCGAGACCGCGTGTGATGCGATGACGACGGTGGGCGGGATTCATGTCCGAAGTCTATAAGGGTACTATTCTCGGGTGATGACCTTGAGTTGGAAGTTCCCTCCGACAGCGGACTCCGGGCCTCGACAGACCGAGAGTCCTCCTGACGGAGTTTGTCTGAAGGTGACTGGATACCGTTGCGGGAGGAAGGACGAGGTAGCAGCGGCCCTTGTGGATCTGAATATGCTGGGGCAGGACCAAACTCGACATCCTGGGACTGCGTGAATATCGCGGGTAGGAAAAATAGAACACCTCGGTTGTAACGCTGGCGCCTATTACGGACTGGCATTCGAGGGGAGTTGTCTCGTGGACTGGTGAGTGCCACTATTCTATTGCGCAAGTGCTGGAAAGCGTCAACCAAAGGATTAGACTGCCGCCCAGCGTATGGCTCTGTCGATGCATCCGATGATGTTGGGGAACTCGGTCGAACATCGAATGGGAGCTGCAAAACAGGAACATCCCGGTCGGTAGGTGATTCGCTACCACTATCGGATGATGAGGATGAAGAACCAAAATGCCAGTGGCCGGTCCCTGAAGACCAGCGTGGAAGAAGGACCTCGTATCCACCAATACGGCGCAAACTAATTCTGCGTTGTTTACCGGGGAACGCGATGGAGAGTAATCCCAATAACAGGATAACTAAACCGATCCACATCAATACTTTGCCCCAATGGCCAAGGAAACCGATGAAAGCAGCATCATCGGCATGCCAGCTACTTCCATAGAAATGCGAAAAGAAGGTATGCGGTGCCTCTCCTTCTTTGGCATTTTTTCCATACAATGACTTGGGGAGGACACGGATGGGATCACTGACGGCACTAGCGTGGGATGAAGTGAAAATACTGTATTGCACTGAAAGGAACATAGGCCCTGTGGAGAACATTACAGTTGGATAATTGAGTATCCAGGAGTGATCGAAAGTGACGAGGCTGTGGATAACCTGCGCCATGAACGGATGTCCCTTTTCGGAGAAAATGAGGTCGTTCGAGATGCCCACAGGAATTGTTTTTGGAAGGATGACAGGGTATGCGAGGAGGGGGTCTAGAGGACGTTTACACCCAATGTCGAGGTCCAAGTATACACCACCGTAATGATGGAGAATGAAATAGCGTATGGCGTCTGCCCGCTGAATGGGATAACGATAATCGTTGAATGTGTCCAAAAACCAAGGATAATGCTCTGATATAAAATCGCGAGAGCTATCGTCAGTCCAGAGCATGTATTCACTGAGAAGAATGTTAGTCAAAATGAAAGAGACGTGCATAAGAATGAGACGCACTAATCTGGCATCAACTCGCGGCATTCCTGAGAAACTGGCCTCCATTTCTCGGGAAGGGTCTCTGTCCGCCATGTCTGGTGAAGAATTCGTGGGATTCGTTCAACCTGACCGTGTTCTGAGGCGTTCCACCTGTCAAATCGCCCAAGGATGGGTACTTGGTCTTCGGAAAGATAGGCATTAGGATCAATGGAAAGGTAGTACGTTATGGAAGAGAGAACGACAACTGTGCCAAGGAGGAAAAGGCCCAGAAGAGAGAGAAATATGCATAGGGGACGACGACGTGCCATGGGAGATGATGGGAGGAGGAGGAGGAGGAGGAGGATACTCTTGTACACAAAACTGAACCGCCTGATCCAAGCCACTTCCGGAAGCACAGCCGCATCTTGCGTAAGCTTCTATTGAAAGCGCCGCAATTACGACGGGTACCTTTCCCCGATGGAGCATAAGCAATAACAGTAATTGTCATTGATTGCGTCGAGGCTAACCAGGGCAAATCCAGCATTATCCAGCTTGTTTCTAGCCACAATATATATATGCCATTTGACGGCCTCGCTCAAACTACAGTATCTTCAAAAAGAATAGCAGTACATGGAGGTGAAACAGGAAAAACAAATATATAGTACGTCAGATATTTTCATATGATTACCATCGGCTGCGAAAACACGAATGATAGTTCTCGCTCCAACATAGCTAAGGATTCCTGAACGGGAGAATCTACCCAGTTAATCCCAATCTGCTTCAGACCACCAAGAGCGTTTAGCCAGTCCGTTCGCGACCAGTCCTGTCCTCTTCGCGAGCCACGCGAATCATTGGTTTTTGGGTCTGGTCGATAACTAGGGGGAAGCTGCAGGAACCACTCCAGCTTAGGGTTCGTAGCCGCGCGGCACTTTTTGTTGTCCAAATACTCCAACAACTCAGAAACGCTCCAATCAGCAATCGGTTTCCTGTTCTGTTGCCATTCAGGAGCATATCTGGACACCGAGCGCGTCTGATATGAACGTATTTCGGCACTTCCGACGCGCAGAACGAGCTGAGCCAACAGCATGGAGAAGTGGTTGACAACTTGAACGTGGAGGAGATCGCGTGCGTCTGTTCGGATGATGACTAGACCATCATCACCCTCTTCGTCAATGTCCATGCCATCAGGATCGCGTGTATGGTTTGGAAGCTGGCTCGTTTCTTCCACAATACGCGTATCTCTTTTGTAAGTCGGCTTCTCTGATGCAAATCTGTTGAGGTCCACAGTATTTTCAAAAATGACACCAATGAGATAGCGACTTGTCCATTGGCGACGATCAGGAGACAACGCGCCAATAGTTCCTTGTTATACATATGAGCGAGTAGAAGGAATGGAGAGGATTAGCAGCTCACTTTCAGCATGCACGTCAAAGCATAGATTCTTGTCCCCACTCCAAAGAACAGTGCGGCGGATCAGTGCGAAATATTTGCAGCAGTCAACGATCAGTTCATCGTTGCCTCTGTCACCAGCTGTCTGGACCTGTCAATGCGTTTATAGCCAATTCAGCAGTATCCCAAAGAGGATATCACCTCATCTCGCAGCGCGACCCTCCAGTTGCCTGATCGTCTAAGAGTCTCTTCAGTCGCTTGTCCTTTCACAGATCGCCTTTCCTGGACCTTCTTCAACAGCCAAGTAGATGATCGTCTAGCGAACCATCCTCAACGATTGTTTATGTTTATGTCTTCAGATCTAATATCAGCAGAGGACATCACGATATAATCATAAACGCGCCCGTCGAGTTCCTGGATGACCACCCCAGGGATTATAATCACCACTGGAACATTTTCTCTTTCAACATCTTCGACGAATTGAACCAAGACATCAAAATCATGCAGCAATATGTTCGTGTCCACCACTACGAATGCGCCGCTCTCTGATGGAGGTGCCTGATTTGGAACCGCGCCATTAGCCATGACGGTGTAGAGATGCTTAGAATCAGTCTCACCTGCATCTCAACATCTTCGTTGGCAAACTGATTGAAAGCCTGGAGGGTGGAATCGTTCAAGGATTCTTCAACATGCGTATTGACTGCGCAGTGAAGGTTAAGTACGACGCGACTTTGGAAGCTTAACGCCCACCTGGAAGAATAGAAAAGGCCGGTTCCGATGAGGGGACACTAAAAAGGTTAGTGGAAGTCATTGCAGACACTCACCTGAAGCGTGTTTGCAATGCCTTGGTTTTGCCCTCTTGCTTGGTGGTAGTTGTCCAAGTCCGGTAACAGTCTCACTATGAGGATCAAAATCGAAATCAAATAATCCGTTCCATTAGTCACAGTATATACACGACATGAATGCTCAGAATAATGTATTGCCAGTATCTAATGAAATGCATGTAGTGTGTACAAAATGCAGAGGGTTCTCGTGGATAAAATAGTATAAAATGTGCACTTATGTCCACACTAAATTATAACACAGAGGAAAATGCTTATGCTTATGCTTATGTCGTGGTTGGAACAGTCAAGGCAAGTTTCTTCGCAGGTGGAGAACCCTCGGCCTCGTTGTTGCCTGCTGTCGACACCGTCTCGTCGACCTTACGTTTTGAACCCGCGAGTTTGGACTCGGGGGTAGAAGCTGAAGACAAATTAACGGCTGACGGTGGCGTCAATGCCCGGGCTTGTGCTTCAGGAGTCCCGGAACGACTGCGCAACTGAACCGCCAACTCAGTTCGTAACCGTGCTGCAAGACTGTTTGAGGATAGCGTTTCTGCACGGCAGGTGGCATGGTACACCTAATAAAGCGACCCAGTTAGTCACAACATGAAAGAGGCTAAAATTGTAGAACGTACTCTGCCATCCTTCGTTATGGCATTCTTCCACACCCATTCCTCATCGTCCTCTAAAAATTCTGATTTCAACGTTTCCTTACAGATCGGACAAGAAATCATTTTCGCCTCATCTCCAGGAGGTACAACAACAAACTGCTGTCGTAGTTCAGCCTCCCGTTGAATTTTCTCAGCGGCAGCGGCTGCAGTAGGGTTCAGTCGTCTACAACCTTTGCCTTTAATATCGGCCGTATCATGTATCCAATCCTAAGAAACCCAATGAGTTGTTTACACCAGCATATTATAGTCACGCTACGTACCTCCACTGCGACGAACCAACTTCTACTATGTCCTCGACCTAAATTCTGAGTTGCCTTGCGATTTTGTCTGAAATGCATATCGAGGTGTTCTTGCATTGAATCTTTACCCGCGAGGGTATCAGCAAAGCGTATTCCACATTGTTTACACTGCGAGGACAACTTCGAGTACAAGAGATCACGAATTGGCGAATGCATTCTATGGATATGATAATGAGAAATCATGACATTATTCACTTATGAAAGGCTTACTTGGTTATTCCGCTCGTCGTTAATTGGACGTCATAAGCCAGAATCGTCTCTCGATACAAGCGCTCTGTTTGACGCTGAGCATTATCTGGTTCTGCCTTATCTTCTTTCGCGGTTGCACCGGCACCAACTGGCGTACCTGTGTTGGAAACGACACCAGCTTTGAGTAAAGACGACAAAAGGTCGGCGTAGTTGGCAGGAGCTACGTTCGTATTGGTTACAGGCGTCGAAGTCGACGGTACAGACAGAATAGGAGGCTTAGACTCTGTAACATCTAAGGGTGGAAAGGCAAGTATGATATCTGCAGGTGGTGGTGGTGGTGGTGGTGGTGGCGCCGTCGACGGAGGGTATGACTGGCTGGGAGCAGAGAAGCCGGTCTGGACAGGCCACTGGGCAACCTGAGAGGGAGGCGGTGGGGGAGGGCTTGTACTTTGGCTGAGGACTCGTAGTTGACCAAGGATTTGCTGTAGCTCTTGCTGAGAAACACCAGTTTCAACAAGTTTCCGAAGCTGTCGACAACGATGAGCGCAGATTCGACAAAGACTTGACATGCAACTTACTTGCTGAAGAACACCTATATGTTGTTGATTGATAGGGTCGTAAGGATTTGCTTGCCGCGCACGCTCTTTCTGACCAAGAATGAATTCGAGTTCGCTCAAGACTTGCGACTTCGTTATCTGCGCCGAACCACGGAAACTCGTGGACTGAATCGCTGCTTTAGTCTTACGAGGTTTGCGCTTAGCATAGAAACGTACGCTGCTACTTGTCGCTCCATCGCCCCATATTCCGCGCTCTATTGACACTTGAGAAGATACGCCGAACAGTTCTTTACCAGAGGGTGATCCAGTTCGCCAGGTGAGGACGAGCTCTTCCATCTTGCTACAAGTTGGTGGATCTACTTCAGCATAAGTCTCTAGAAACAATGGAACGACAAAGGCGGCAAAGTGGCGAGCGTAAGGATCGTAAATATTCTTGGAGATCATGTCGAGGAGATAAAAGGCCGGAAGCTTCATCCACGGGGGCACCTGAATGATTAGTCAGCCATCCGCGGAATGCGAAAAACAAGAATAAGGAAATTTTGTGACAAAATCAAAGATAGCCAAGATATCGAGCGATATCGCCTATCGACAGTCTTATGTGGTGTTTTACTCAATAAAATGCAACTAAACTACATATACATGACAGCGACACCGCACATATTGTAGACGAACAACCATGAGGTATGAGTCACAGTGGCGAGTGGCAGCTGACGATAACGACGACGAAAGGAAGACTCACCCGGCGAATGTGGTTCTCGAGACATTGTGCAACAATATCTGCAAAACGGGTGTACTCGTGGGCGAGTATCGAAAGGCCCTGGATGATAGGGCGAGAATTGACCGAGAGTTCAGCAAGACGATTTGTGAATTCTTTGCGGAAAGAGGCTGGGTCGACATGGTGGACTGGGGCAGGAGGAAATGGCGAAGGATACGGATAGGCTGGTCCACCATACCCAGGGATTGGAGGAGAGAAAGCAGGAGCAGAATAGGCAGGCTGGGTGTAGTAACTCTGCTGGTAGAGCGACATGGCTCGACTTAGAACAGATTCGACTCTCGCCCGTAGCGATCAGACACGAAATGCGATACAGAGCAAAAAGACTTGAAGTAAAGAAATACGGTCTCTTACACCCACTGCCACGGATAGCGACGAACGATGATCAAGACGGTGGTTCGGTATAAGGAGTGGCTGAGAGCGTGGTGCGCTGTCACGATCACTTTTCAATCTCCGCTTCAATCCCGCGCCGACCTCCGGCAGCAAAAATCTTCCACTGGTCCTAGACAGCCTCAAGAAACTACGCTTCAACGGTGAGTATTGCTGTCCCACTGCTTCGAGAGCTTCTCCATACGACTCGCACTGCTGTCGGCATTCTCGGGATACCGTTATTGCCCGGTTCCTGTAGAATTTCGCGTTGGATGCAAGCGACTGGTGCTTGGATGACCTTGGGCTGACTACCTTTGTTTTCTAGATGCGGGACGTACTACAGACAGAAGAACTCGAAATCCCCGAGGGAATTGACGTCTCCATCAAGTCCCGCCTCAGTCACTGTCAAAGGACCCCGGGGAACACTGACCAAGAACGTCCGCCATGTTGACATGGACATTCGGCTCATCAAGGGCAAGACCGCAAAAGTCACCCTCGCAGTATGGCAGGGTGGCAGGAAGCATGTAGCTTGCCTGCGAACA
Source organism: Armillaria mellea (assembly GCA_030407055.1). Classification (NCBI taxonomy): domain Eukaryota; kingdom Fungi; phylum Basidiomycota; class Agaricomycetes; order Agaricales; family Physalacriaceae; genus Armillaria; species Armillaria mellea. The sequence continues at coordinate 2,390,164 of JAUDZF010000005.1, forward strand.
ATCAAAAGTCTTATCACCAACATGATTACTGGTGTTACAAAGGTAGGCAGGCTCTGTTCGTGTTACTATACCACAACGCTGACAATAATGCAGGGCTTCCAATACAAGATGCGCTCTGTCTATGCCCATTTCCCCATCAACTGCATCATCCAGGAGTCTGGTCGTGCATTGGAAATCCGTAATTTCTTGGGTGAGAAGGTACGTCCTTGTGCCATAAAACTATCCATCATCTTCTCAACGTTCTGAAGACCGTTCGACACGTGAACATGTTGGATGGTGTCGTCGTAGCAGAATCAAAAGCCCAGAAAGACGAGCTTATCCTGGAGGGCAATGACATCGACAACGTTTCCCAGTCAGGTGTGTATTAGCTGCTCTAGTTTTATGGAAAACTAATGTTATTCTTTCGCTCCAGCTGCATCTATCCATGGCATCTGTCGCGTGCGGAACAAGGATATTCGGAAATTCTTGGACGGTATCTACGTGTCGGAGAAGGGCGCAATCAAGACTGAGTAGATATGTCGACTACGTTATGATACTATGCAATATGGTCGGGCTGCATGCTGCATATGACGTTTCTTTCGCCTAAGAGCACACGGTGCTGGATGAAGTCATGAAATTCAAAGAACTCTCAGCTCTAAAAAGTCTATGGAATAAATGGGATCCTGGTGCCGACAGTACGCCGGTACTGGACGTATTGATCACCGAAAAATTTGACCAGAACCCGTTCTTCCGCTAGAGGGAAAGTTAGTGTATAGCTGAGCTTGAGCACAAAACTGCGTACCTCTAGTTCTGAAGTAGAAAAATCTCCAGAGAACAACGACGAAACCGACGAAGCTCGCTGGGTTCTGAAGGACTAACTGTGTCCCTAGTGCCCAATAGAAGAATCCGGCATATGATGGATGGCGGAACCATCTGCGCAAACATTAGGGCCATCGTACAACACGGTGTGAAGGCTTACGCGTAGACACCATCAGTAACCAATACATGATTATCTTGTTTTTTGAAGGCAATCATGTGCGAGAAATTGGTGGTAGCATGTATCATTGCTGTTGAGCGTAGTGTTTGTCCTACAAGGATAAGAACGACACCTGAGAACACTGTCATTATCATTGGCGTAAACAAAACAGAAAGTCCTGACCGACAGTGGTGACATAGGGATATGATTTCCAGGATGGTTTGAAGTACAAAGTGAAGAAATATTCAACTAAAGCTGTTCCGTGCGCAACGTGATACATCGAGCCATTATCCAAGAGAAAGGCTAAGGGATATGAGAATGCGACATCGGGATAGAATCACAGCTCACAGTCAACACTGCACTTTTCGAAGTTCCATCCAGCGGTCACGGCGAATTCCCCCCAATGAAAGGCTGACCACGCGGCGACAAAGAGCCCAAGCTGATATGTCGACCACCAATAAGATTCATAGCCACCGGCCACGAAAGTGAGCACTCCAAGCGAGAATAGCGATCCAAGAAGAAACGAGATGGTAGACGCGGCCAACGGCGTATTTGGAATACGTCCATTGGGTTTAATGTCGTTAGGAATAGTGTTCAAAGGGTGATCTGGCACTGCAGCCTGTCGCTGGCGAACTGTTGAGGTGATTCTGTCCACTGGATCTGCCATGGTCAAGGAAGGAGGGGGAGGAACAAAAGAAATGCATGACAAAAAGAGGACAATTAAAAGGGATCCAAACTCGGCAACTAGCTTGCCTTTGTTGGCCGACCTCCATGCTAGCTCGACTATGGCCACGGTCAACTGCCAGAAAATTATGGATTCCCTTTTCCAGGCGCACAATGGCGACGACAGCGGCTGCCAACATACGAAATATGGCTCTTGTCGCCCACATTGGTATGGCTCTTCAAAGCGATGGTGTGCTTTATTCTAACGACGTGAAGATTCCGGAAAAACTACGCTTACTGAGTCTATTTTGCTGCAGTCCGAGTACCTTTCGTCGTCTGGATCTGTGGATACTGGAAGCACCACAACTGACTTTCTACCTGCCGAACGAGAACGAGGAATTACCATCCAGTCAGCCAGTATCCCTGTCAAGTGGAAGAAATGGACGTTCAATCTCATTGACACTCCCGGTCATGCTGACTTTGGTATGGAAGTTGAGAGTGCGAGTAGGGTTGTTGATGGTGCTGTAGTCCTGATGGACTCAGTCGAAGGCGTCGAATCTCAAACAAAACGGGTCTGGCGCCAACTAGACAGGTATGTTGCACCCTTAGCGTAGCTCTGGAGGCTGATGGAATATTATATTCAGATATAAAGTCGCAACAAGATTGGTTTTTCTGAACAAACTCGACAGGCCTGGTGCATCATTCAGCGCTTCTCTGTCTTCAATACTTACACACCGGCTACATCCTCTCCCAGTTACCTTGACGTTGCCAATAGCCTCCTTTGAGCCTGTTGATTACGCACGCGCAGAACCCGGTATACAAGGACTGGTCGACTTGGTCAAATGGGAGGTATGGAAATGGGATGAGAATGGACAAATAACGCGCCATCCACTTCCCCGTTCAACAAAAGAGTTTCAAACATTTGACCTCCTTCCGCCTTCTCATCCACTTCTTTCTGAACTCGTTCCTGCCCGTATGGCTCTCCTCGATAACCTCTCGAATTTTTTTGAACCGTTGATGGAGAAGCTTATCGGCCTCCCTTCTGACCCCATGGCATATACCGGCATCGAGAGTGAAGAAATCATGCCCCTTTTGCGACAGGCATCTATCAGCAACGAGATCTTGCCTGTGTTATGTGGCTCCGCTATAAAGAACATCGGAACGGATTTAGTGATGGACTACATCGGAGAGCTGTTCGCCAGTCCCTTGGATGTACTTCGCGGTGCATCACCTCCAGTAAACGCACCTGTGCGCGTACTTGCTTGGAAAGTCGGGTGGGATAAGAAGAAAGGATGGCTGACTTTTGTCAGGGTTTATTCTGGTACATCTTTGTGTCTTTGTTAGAACACTCTAACTTAACGTCCTTGACAGGCACTCTGAAACGACAAAGCGTTCTTCTCAACACCAATCGCAACGAACGTGAACGTGTCGGAAAGCTCCAACTGTTGTATGGCTCAGAAGCGCAAGACGTCGAAGAGCTTCCGTTTGGCTCAGTGGGCGTCATTGTAGGCCTCAGGTTCACACGTACCGGTGATACTCTTATATCTTCTGGAGCGAAGGTATCTAACGACTCGGATATACTTCCGACTATCGTTACCCCTCCCTCTGTCATCTCTGTTTCTGTAGTACCTCAGTCGCATTCTGACTTGGACCCGGTGACAGAAGCTCTGGAGTCCATATCACGCACAGACCCGTCAGTTCGTGTGGATACACAAGAAGGACAAATGCTTGTGCACGGGTTAGGCGCTCTGCACCTTGAAATCGTCGAAGGTCGTCTCCGCGATGAATGGGGTGCGCGATTTGAGTTCGGTCAGCGCCGGGTTAGTTATCGCGAGGCGTTGGGACCCAATTACTCGGTAGTCCGACAAGAGGATGAAGTTGCCAATGTCGCTGGTAACGAGATCAGAATATCCTTTGATATACGCCCTCTGGAAGTAGGGGAAGTTGGGGATTCACTCTGGGATGGGAACGTTGTGGTGAATCAAAAGGGCCTGCCGATTGCTTATCCTCAGACCGGAATGAAGGAAACCGAGGAATCATGCATCGCCGCCGGTATAGACAGTTCCCTGTCCAACTCGCCGCACTCGTCACTGCCAATGTCCCATGTCCGCATCCAAGTTAAAAGCTACATCAAGCCCCATTCAATCACTCTACTCAGCGGTGCCAGTTCTAGGATCCTTCGAAATCGTCTCCGTAGTGCGGACATGGGGCCTATCATGGAGCCATTTACGCGGTTCAAAATTACTGTGAGTGAAGACACCCTGGGTAAGGTGGCCAAGGATCTCACTGAACATGGCGCCGAGCTCCTTGATATGAGCTCCGGGATGACTGAAGAAGAGGACGGTCGAGCATATTCGACTGATGGTGTTTATATACCACCTGCCTTCCTCTCACCCTCTGCATCCAATGTAACAGTACTCAAAGGCAATTCTTCATCACTGAAGCGGTCTATTCATGCTCTTGCGCCCCTCAGCCGAATGCTAGATTACAACAATCGACTTCGCGCCTTGTCTGGAGGATATGGTCAATTCGAGATGACCAACGCTGGTTTCCGAGAGGTGTCGTCCTCACGTCAGTTGGAAATATTGCGGGAAATTGGCAGAGCATGACAATTGTAGACGCCAGGGTGTCTTGGATTTGTGTAATACATAGTAGCTTAGCGTTGCGAGGATGTAACGTCATGAGGTGATAGCTGGTCGAAAATTCTATAACAATATAATGTAGCGATACAAAGGGAATAAAGATAAATCATAGCTCCTTGACTTCGTCGGCATCACCAAAAAATACAGCGCCATCCATGCCTTCATCTTCATCAATAGCCCCAGCGCGAGAATCACCCACAGCATTCAGAACCTGGCTGAACTCCATCATTCCCCATCCATCGTCATCGTCATCACCAGAAATTGGAGGGGCCATCGGAGTGTACTGCCCTGGGAACGGGGCTGGTGTCTCGCTTCGCTCGCGATCGTATTCATCGGGAAGAAAGAGGGGTGTTTTTTCACGGCGCAGCATGCTCACCTCGGGTACAGGTGGTGGAGGCATACTGTTTCTGTTCAAGGCGGGAGTCTGTGACCGTGCGCGCAAGAATGGGGGGGCCATGGACGTCATTCGGACGGGAGGCCAGGGCTCAACAACAATACAGAGACAAAGGTCGGATATATCGAAACCTTGGTACTTGACCCTTAACATTGGTTTGGGTTTTTCTTCTTCCCCGATTTCGACTTCCAACGGTGGATTCCTAGCTTGGGATTCTGTCTCAGGATCCCGATCGGGCGCTGAGTGACTATCGTCTTCATCCATATCAACGTCTTCACCGACTTGTCTGCTCCTACGGGATCGACGAGCAGGACGTTCTGTTGCTTCGTCAGGGACATCTTCATCGTAGCTGTCGTTGCTATCTTCTTGAGCTCTGCCTTTTCCTTTCGTCTTTGGCTTTTTCCGTGATTTCCTCGTGTCACTGTTGGGTTTTCGTTTCTGAGCTTTAGAGGCTGGTGCTGCTGCAGGTAGTGAAGCTGTAGTTTGTCTTGGAACAGTAATAAAATTCCGCGACTAATCAATGTCAAAACTACCATGCTGATATACACATAGATGAAGACTGACTTTCAAAAGGACCGAATGAGGTTGAGTTTTACGGAGGAAGTAACAGAATTGGTATGTTTCTGTATATAGTTTTGCATTAGTGGGAGGCGTTGAGGACAGCAGATACATACCTCCTCTGTGCGTTTCAACCGTTCCTTTCTTATCCGATCCCTTTTGCGACTCGGATTCAACCCTCAGTTTGGGCACAATGCTGTTTTTTCAGTTCAACCAACATAATCATCGTGACAACATAAAGGCAAGAACTTTGGTCGAAGATCCTCTAATACATGTTGCAAAATCCTGTCTGACATCCATTCAAGATGCCGGTCGTCTAGATAAAGCTGTTGTCGGCATCAGGATCATCATTCTGCGTCCTGCAGACAAATGCTCACATAGAATGGTAGAACATTTTTTTCAGATATTCGGAGATAGTATGGATTTCTAGGTCGGAAAGTCATGATGAATTTGGAAAATGAGAATTTCGGTGGTTGCAAGTAAGTCGGCGCGCCTAATCGGACCTGACTCGGGCGGGTAGTCACGGTGTCACAATCGGCGTATGACAGGCGTGACAAGTCTTTCTGGGATTCATTTTCTGACCAGCCCTCAACGGCCCTCAATGTCGAGATCGTCGTCGTTGCCTCCTATAGCCAGCCTTTCCTCGCATAAACACCATGATTCTTCGAAAAAGAAAAGGAAACGCAAGCGCGAAGACGAAAGCCGAACCGCTGAGGAGCCTGCAAACGTCGACCCCGCTCTGAAACCGCGAAAAAGGAAGAAACGAAAGAAACACAATTCGACTGTCGGCGAGGTTGTTGCGGGCGTTGGAACGTCGAGTACGAATTCCCATAGCGAGGATGTGCAGCAAAAGGATGGCGTCTCCAGTGGCATCGTTGTTTTTGACGCGAACAAGCCGATTCCAGAGCGTGTACCGGAGCCAGACTCTGCCTCGCAGCTCATGGCAAATGCGCTCTTATCGGCGCTGGTAGCTGCTTCCAGCGGCACTGTGCCTCAGGATGACCAAGCAGACCATCCCTACCACTCATCTGGCTTTACCGCTGACTCTATCTCTCCCGACAATCTACAAAACACGTCCCATCCAAATCCATTGCTTTCCGATGCAAGCTCCAATGACCTTGTTCTTCGGGCCTTACAGGAGCTCGATATATCCAAGATCGCCAATGTCCTCAAGTCGCTAGAGGAGGCAGCGACTGCCGCTAATGTCCCTTTCGGCGTTCCGCCCGTTATTATCCCCTCCATGCCCACGCCAGTTGGTCAGATCCCCGCTACATCGGAAAGTATCTTGAGATCTTCTGATGGCTCCAATGAAGTTGAACATAGGGTAGCTGTAGCTGAAGGCTTTACTCGTGAAGAGCATGCCCACATGCTCGCTACTAAATGGCTAAGTGCTGGTCAATTAAACCAGCTCGCTAGATCTCAAGGTATTTTGGCAATTCTAACCCGTCATAGCTTCTAATGTGTTGATAGGTCTTGTCTACAAGAAAGGCAAATTTTCGGTTATTGAAGAGCAGCAGCTCAGTTCTGCGATAGAGCAATATCGCCTTGTACGTGAATACTTGCATTTTGCGGTATTTTAACTTAACAACAACGATTAGTCCAAATCGTTATCTGAAGAACAAATGTATGAAGTCATATTTCCTAAAGACGAAAAAAGCAAAGACAACGCGTTCTGGTCTGAAATCAGTAGGTTGATTCCGCTGATGCCAATTCTATAGCTTTAAATAATTGCAAATAGCTGCCGCTGTACCTCAAAGACCCATCATTGCAGTTTATCATCACGTCCGACGTTCTCATCATCCAGTTAAACAGCAAGGAAAATGGACGCCTGCAGAAGATCTCATGCTCAAGCAGTGAGTTGCTTCTTCTTTTCTAAAAGTCCTTGCCGATAAATTGCTGGCAGAGCGGTGGCAAACCACGGTCAGTCTTGGGAGAAAGTTGGTATGGACGTTGGACGTAGAGGTATGGATTGCCGTGACCGCTATCGAAACCATATACAAAATCGGGAACTGAGAGTAAATGGTCCGTTCAATGGTATTCTAATTTGAATGTGCACGGCACTTACCACTTTTTCAGGACAATGGTCGAAGGAAGAAGAAGAGGAACTCACTAAAATTGTCACGGATTTGACGCTAAAACAAGGACGTGACGCTGATAACGATGTCTTTTGGGGTGTTGTCAGCCAGAGGATGTGCGGGAAACGAAGTCGTCAACAGTGTCGCATCAAATGGTGCGTATACATTCTGCGCCTACTGTACCTCCCTTGCTTGAAGTTTTTCGAAGGACCGACTGTTTGAATCCAAGCACCAAAAATGCGGGGCAAAAACCTCGTTGGGGCAACCAAGACTCATATATTCTTGTTCATAAGTAAGCCTTGTCGAGCCAGTTACTGCTCTCTTGCTACATAACTGTCTTGTAGGCTCGACTCCCTACAGATCTTTGATGACAGTGAAATTGACTGGAAAACAATTCCTGACCCTCAGTGGAACCTATGGAGTCCCCATATCCTACAACGAAGATGGTTAACGATGAAGAGGGGAGTTAAAGGGCACGAGTTTATGACCCATCAAGGTGTGCCAGTTTCTGTTTACTTGTTGATCCCATCGGTCTCAGCGGACACAGAAATCATGGAGATATTAAAAGCCAAAAAGGTCAATGCACCTGTAACTGGGGGGACGAGAAAGCGCGTTGGACGCAAGGTAACAAGCGCTAACGCAATTGCCGAAACCGAGACTCAAAGTGACATGCCTGTTGCGGGGCCAAGCACTTCCAAGAAGTAGAGACGCTGACGTGAGACTCATATTATCATAGTGTTTTACAATATTCAAACTTGGAAAGTATCTGCACTCAGCGACTGCATTTATCAATATCATTAATTGCTTTACACGTACCCTTCGCTATATCACTTACGTCACAAGGGAGATGACGAGCACGACGATGCCTACATAATGCCATGAGGTTCAGTTAACATTCTTGCCATAGCCCATCATGTCTGAGAAACGACAGGGTAGCGCAAATCGTTCTTGGGTTTCTTTTTCTTCTCTTCATCTTTGGGCCTTCTGCATTGCCACAGTTGCTCTGAGGCTGCTCGTCAGCAATGTTGACTTCTTCGCGTCGCCAGATAGCCATGACCCTCTTTTCTGGACTGCTGATCAGCAAGAGAGTATTCTGTCGTTGTGCGCAACCCTTGACAGTGTTCCGGGTGTCATAGAGTCCGACTTTATCACTCGAGATGCATCTGATAGGTACGAACCAGGAACTAATGCGACTTTGATCAAGAATGCGACGATCTTTACCGGAGAAATCTCGGATGGCGAAGCAGTAGTTTTGGCGCGTTCGGACATCCTATTAGATATGGGGATCGTGAAAAGCTATAGGGAACCTTTCTCTTGACTATGGGAATTCGAACATATCTGTCATCCATGCCAACGGTTCTTGGGTCACTCCAGGATTAAGTAGGCTCTGGTTATGTCTTCCAGATCGAGGCTGACATCCGTTGATAGTCGACCTTCACTCCCACCTTGGTATCATGAGTATTCCACTGACAGAGGGTAAGTGAAACTTATCCATCCCGTCCCTAAGCATGTCGACTATCATGATAACTCACCAGGTGCATCTGACGAAAACTCAAAAAAGGGACCAATAGTTCCTTGGCTGCGAACCATTGATGCTTTGAACACCCATGATGATGGATTCAAGCTTGCAGTGGCTGGCGGCGTCACTTCAGCAAAAGTGATCCCTGGAAACGCAAATGCTATCGGTATGTGGTGATTTTTCTTGTCGCATGTCGCATAATCGACACTGACCTGAATAGCGGGTGAGGCATTCATGATCAAGACCCGACCAACCTCAAAGCGTTCTCCTTCCTCGATGGTCATTGAACTTCCAGATATCTGGAATGCAACAAACCAGGAAGACAAGCACGTATCTTGGCGCTATCTTCAGTGAGTTTTCCAAATGTTCTGAGAACGCATTGCGTCGAGGTGACATCCATTTCCCAGTCAAGGCTGCGGTGAAGATCTGGCAGTATACAATCTGACTCGCATGGACACGATGTGGGCCCTAAGATCAGCATATACGGAGGCTCTTCAACATAAAAATCTTCAAGATGGTTTTTGTGCCAAAGCCCAGGCTGGTCTATGGGCGTCTCTTCCTACCGAATTTCCCCAGAGCGTGAAATGGGAACTGCTAATCAAGGTCCTGCGAGGGAAAGTGAAGGTATCCGTACCTTCGTAATGTTGCCTTGAAAGCACTGATTCCAGCTCTCGGATGGCAGGTTTCAGTTCACTGTAATGAAGCTGTCGATCTCGATGGCATGGTCAGGGTAAGTACGTCAATCCTAGTGGAGAGTCCCATAAATTGAAGTACTTTCAGTTGTCAAACGAATTCCAATTCCCTATCTCTGTCTTTCACCAAGCTTCGGAGGCGTGGCTTGTTACGAGTGTTTTGAACGAAACGTGAGTTGTCAGCAATGCTAATAGCCTTGTGATTTCCGCTCTAATACGTTGTCAGATGGGGTGGAACACCAGCAATCTCCCTTTACGCGACTAATCATAGGTAATTTAACTACTGCTTCTGAGTCTTCACATGAACATTCCACGAACTTTTGCACTGTAGATCTAAAC